>CM045450.1:10471626-11714411 GCA_024666655.1 Dascyllus trimaculatus
ATGCGTAAAATACATGGACGCCAATCTACTGCACATTTATCAAAGACACCACTACAAAGTGATATAATGACACACAATACTGACATGTGATTTATTGCATTTATTGTCAGACTGTTTTCTGTCCGTCTTACTTTTTGGGTTGGTTGGCAGTGTAGAAAGTTGCTGCCAGTATGAGAATAGCAACTTTTCCTGCAGGATTTTTGCACCATTGAATCAGGCTTTCCATCATCTTTTGGGGCGTGAGTGCACATACGCATTTGTGGAAGAGTCAGCAGAAACACCCTCTTTCTGAAAAGACAAGGAGATGCAGAAGTCTAGTTTCTTCTCAGATCACTTGAATTACAAGGTGCTGTAAAGTTATTATGGAAATTCCTGCCAGAAAATTACTGCCTACCCCAGCTTTAACAAATGTATGTATAGCATCTTACGGTATATGAGTCTATTCTGTCCATATCCTTTATTTTTAAAAAGGCAGTGTTTCGTGCCAACCTAACCTGCCAAGTACATGACTGTTTATTCTGTCTTACAAATAAAAGTTGTTACTGCTGTCTCCTCAGGTGAGAAACAATTTACAAGTTAGACTAATGACAAAGAAAACTTAGCAGAGGTCAAGCAGCCAACTCCCCCTCTCTCTCTCCGTCTCCTTGTACCTGTGATCACCTGGTACCACTTGTAACTGACCTGCACATCACAGTTTGGTCCACACACAGAGAGAGAGAGAGAGAGAGAGAGAGAGAGAGAGAGAGAGAGAGAGAGAGAGAATGTACATACACATAGTTATTACTTAGCAGGGAGTAAACACGAAACACATTCCATCATGGGGAGAACATTATTTGATTTTTCGCCACACCTTTAACGGTCAAGGCTTTGAGTGTTAAAAAACATCTCTATCAATCTTCTTTTTTACTTTCTGTGTTTCTGTTGCTGTCTAATTGTTGGACATTTTCACTTTGAGACAATCAGGAACTTTTGAAATGCATCGTTCTGCAGATTTTTTTTTCATATGCTAAAAATTGCCACAAAGATGGACATTCATTCATTTATTCATTCCGGCAGTCAGACAAGTCATCCACACATATCACAAGAAAGTATCTTCCAGTAATAACTCTGCAGCATCACAGATCGACTTTATCATAATGAGAGTGAAAAAGAGTTTTTGCAAAGTAATGTCATTGTTGCAGTGGTTTATGCCTTTCAAAGTTAATTATTTTCAGGCCTGATTACTGTGAAACAACTCCAACTATTACCTCAGATAGAGTTCAGATGCTTGCTATCATTATGCAATATGAGATCATGCAAATGCATATTTAGCTCAGGTATGATAAAGAACAGGACCCACGCACCGGAAGTATTTTGTGCTTGAGAGGAAGCAGAGCTGTATGCTCTGGTCCACTCCGTCATTTATCACCACGTAGCAATCTGGTAGATAGTCTTATCTCATCTTTTTAAAAGAATTTCTCATGGGACATGAAAGGTTAAGTATTGCAAAATGACAAAACTGTAGAGTCACAAATATAAAAATATATGAAGAGGCAGCGAGGACGAAAAAAAATTCTGTAGTTGCACAGAATCAATTCCTTTTTCCTTTTCGGCTGTGTGGTACTTTAGGGAAACAGCGTACTTATGATTATACGGTGCATGTGTCCAGCATTGCAGGAGGGATGGAAGGGAAATAAGTCATAAGGCAGCCTGGCAGCATATCAGAGGGAGGTAACGTCATCTAAATGATACAAGTAATAGGTAGGTGTGAATGTGTCCAGGCCTCATACTGGGACGGGGCTCTGTCAAACACACTTCACTTCCTTCACTTCGTTTATTGTCGCATCTATTTCGATTCAGTTTTCAAACTTTTCTAGCTATCATCTGTTTCCTTTCTTCTCTGTCTTCTTGTTTGAGTCTCTCCTTCTCTTACGTGTTCTGTCTTCTGTCTTCCTGCTCTTTCTTTATCATGCCTTTGATCCCTCTTTATCTCTGTTTCCGTGTATCTCGACTCTCCTCTGCCTTTGCCCTGCTTTTTTCCATTTTCATCCATTACTTCTTTTCCTCTCTTTCCATCCATCCATCCATCCTCTGCTCCTCCCAGCCCGGTCTCCCCCCCCCCCACCTCAGCCGCCCTGTACGGTCGCCATCGTGCCCCCCCCTCTCCTCCCTGAGCGCCTCCCCTGTCCCACTGACACCACACGCTGCTCCCATCCCCCGAAAACCACTTCA
Source organism: Dascyllus trimaculatus (assembly GCA_024666655.1). NCBI lineage: Eukaryota > Metazoa > Chordata > Actinopteri > Pomacentridae > Dascyllus > Dascyllus trimaculatus. The sequence goes on from CM045450.1 coordinate 10,473,838, forward strand.
AACAGCCAGCGCCATCAAAGACCACAGTCAGTCAGCCAGGCAGTCAGCCAGCCAGCCAGTAAGGCAGCCAGTCAGCCAGCCTTCTGCTTTGACTTAAAATTACTGTCGTCCCAGTCGCAAAGGCTGCTTTCCTCTTCTGATACACATCAAAGATCCTCTTAAACTCCCCAAGTTTGCTTTTTAAACGTTTTTCTTGTTGAGTCTTTTTTATATACATTATTTCACTGGTTGAGGTTTTACACACACTCTCTCTCTCCTTCTCTTTCTTTCTCTCTCTTCTTACCATCACTTTTTTTTTTTTACTTCAACATGGGCCAGGTCAGTAATGACATGCACACACTTTCCCGTGCAGTTCTGCTGCCTTTGCATTTTTTCTCCGTGACTTTAATTAGTTTCTTTTTCAAGGCGTTGTTTTTTTTTAGGTCTTTTTGCGTGCACACCCTCAACACGTACATCAAGCTAAGTAATATGTGAATGTGTGTAAATTAATATGCAGCATGATTCATACGTCTTGCTAATGAGAGCTGCATAACCACAAGAAGGCCAGTTTAATAGGGTGTGTGTGTGTTTGGTGGCTTTTATTAATGTGTGCATGCTCAAAGGGACAGAAAAAAGTGACAAAAGGGAGGCAGAGAGACAGACGGACGGAGTGTAGATTGGGCGTGCAGGCATGTGAGGAACAACTGAGAGAAAGACAAAGAAAATAAAAGCACAGTGACACATTGGAAAGGCATGTTTTCTATGTTTCAAAGACTTCGAGGTCACATGTGGTCACTTGAAATGTTTCAGTGTATCATCATCTTTCATTTGAGGGGGGTGGGGTGGGGGGGTGTAATGTCGAAACCGGCCAGATGATGGCGCCACATCTGTATGTTAACCAGACAGGAATTCCAGGTTTCTGTGTCTAATAGAACAGAATGTATTATTATAAAGCAAAGTATTTTATCATTTTATGAAAGTTATGCTTGAAGAAGCAAAGTTATGAATACTGTCAGACGTATGACAGTTTAATGTGTTTGTGTGGCGACATGTGTGGTGAATACCTTCGTGTGGTCTGCTCTGATCTTTTATATGTCAGTGTGGGTTCCTTGGAATTATTCTATCTTCTGTTTTAAATCTGCTTCAAGCGGGTGGATTAAGGCATTTTAGCATTTCATGTAGTAAAATGTCCTTTTCAAGCTCACTGCACCACTAAACACAAAACACCTCGAACAGATTCTATATGCGGATGTTTGAAGTAGAGTCAGTGGGACACCCGTCATATTTGTTTCACCCTCAAAACAAATCTCCTGTAGTAAGTAACAGAAAGTTTCAGCTTGAGTTGAACCAACCAAATCCCACATTGCATTACTGTTAAGCTCAAAGAGAAGTTTTATTTAGCGTATACCCCTATTAAAAAGCTTCAGAACCTTTGTACCCTGTCAGAGAATGTTTTAATATTCAAAAGGAGCCACTATTGTGTGGTTTCTTGCGCCAACGTACAAAATAAAGAGCCACATCAGAAGGCTGGAACGGTCCCTGAGCATTTTCATGTGTAAGAAAAAAGAGGGAAAACAAATTTGGAGGGGGGAGACAGGGGTATTTATAGAGTGGTGTGAGAGTCTTTGCAATGACAGGAGCCTAATGAAGTGGAGTTTGGGTTTTGATTCACAATGTGGTGAGTGCGTGGGTCCCTCTGTGACCGTTACTGCATTCCAGCGCAGATCCCTCGGTACACGGAAACCAGCGCGGGCCACAGGAGGAGGCTGAGGGCCAACTCGAAATAACGTGTTCCTCTAACCGAGCTAACCTTTCTCACCAGCACTAGGCGTGCTTGCAGTGCAGCAGATGCACGCGGGGCGCGATGGCACTGACACGGTGCTCAGATATGGCAGCGAGGCCTTATTCATATGTGTACACACACTCTGGTAACAGTATACATACAGTTGTTAAGTCAATTTGTCACTACTGGTGAGTCACTGACACATTAAGTGACTCAAATAGCACAATTCAGCATGACATAGTAGGGAAGTCCAGAATGATGCTGGCAGTGTGTCTTATTTTAACTTCGGTCAGTGGAAATTGCATTTTGTGAGAATTTATTATGGCTGTGTAATGAGGACAAAGAATGCAATCAGAAGCAGTCAGAAGAGTCAGTATTTTGCTCTTGATCGTATTATTGAATTAAAAAAACAATATTTTAAAATCTATTCTGAATATATATTTTAAATTTCATTGTACATTGTGTATGATGACAATAAAAGCATTATATTCTATATACAACTTGCTATACCTCTTGCAAGTTCTAACAGCAGAAATCTGAAGTGCTGCAAGCCGTCCCTGAAGTTCAAAAGTGACACCAGTGCTCAAACCCACATGGACTCGCTTTGAAGGTAAAGGTCGGTGTCATTCAAGGTAGCGTTTGTTCAAAAAGATGTCACTGGTGGTCGACAGGACAGGTAAACACGATGGCAAACATGCAGGCAGCAGCATACAGGAAACCCCTGGAGGAAGAAGACAGGCAACCACAAAGGCGTTCTGCACACCTCTTCACACACACCTTCCCTTATTTTTGCAAAGAGAAAAACTGATTGCTACGTTTTTGTTTTTTTTGGGTTTTTTTTGCAAACAAATTGATGATTCTGTTTTATAAAAGTTACCGAGCCTTTTGTGTTGTTTTTAGCGGTCACTTTTTGTCTCTTGGTAGGTAAACTGCAGGTGTAAGACGAAGCATGTGTCAAACATTTAGGTCTGTGACAAGATGAGAGTCGATTTACTGAATGATAAGCTAGTTATCCTTCCTACTTGAAACTCAACCTGTGAGAAAAACATCATTTTCATTTTAAATTTCCTCTTGAGTCAGCTGTCAGCTCTGTGCTCAACATCAGCTAACATCATTATAGGCTACAAAAATATATCATGGATGTCTCGAGTTGACTCACCACAATCTAAGAATACATAGCTGGGGTGGGAATCAGCATGAGGGGATGTTTTCTCCTTTTTCACACTGCTTTTTCGTATTGCACCTCCAAGTGAGTCACAGTTTTGTCGCGGCTTTACCGGCACATATACGCACCTTTGTGGTTTGACAACTGGTCGAGGCCTCGAGCTGTTCGGCCACCCTTCCTGTCCTCTGATCATTCTCGCTTCTCCTCTTTGATTCTGTCTCTAAGCAAACACAGACACTGCAGGAGAGAAGATGCTGTCTGTGTGTTTGACGCTCTATCATGGCATCCTTGGCTGCCACGCCGAAATGTTTTAAATTCCTTTTAATTCACACGGTAATAAATCACCAATGAAACCATATAATACACAAAAATGCATTAAGTCGATTTGCATGTACAGTAAGTTATTCAGAGTGTGTTAAAGAGCAAAGATGTGCATGAGTAAAGTGAGTGGGAGGAGGTTTGACATCTCAGAAGTAGAAAAACAAATTTAGTATCGAAGAAGAAAGATAAAGACAATAGCAGACGAGCTGTTTTCCCTTCAGTTTCATCATGAGGTCGAATATCTTCTGCTGCGCTTACAGACTGTACAGTAAGTTACAGCTTTGTTAACGGTTTGTCTAGTGGCTTTGCTGCACATTATTAGAGCTTGTTTGCTGTTAGTCAAGTCTGTTGGCCGTTTGAAGTCACATCACAGCAGGTTTCCACTGAGCGTATGTGGTTCACTGCCGGGTGCACTGACGTGACACACACATACAGAATAGCAGATCAGTAATACTGATATCAATTGATTTTCAAGTGCCTCGGCCCTTTCAGAGCGGCCATGGAAGCTGCACGCAGCTACGGCATGTCTTTCAGGGGGCTCCACTTTGATTTGCCAAGCATCATCTGAAATCACACTGAGGGCTCATATGTTAATAATGAAACTAACACCAGCGCAGCCACGCTAAGAGTGTAACTCGTTGACAAATCAACTTTGTGAGTATCAGTGAAAGGCTTGGTGGCTTTGTAGCTAATAAAATGCCAAAAGGGATTCTGCTTTTGTGTCACAAGGGCCCTAATTGAGGCGAATCATTAAAAGCCACACCGAACAAAGGCAAAATAGTTTCAGTGTGGTATCTTTGTTGTTAAAGATCACTGCGTAATGTGCAGAATTGTTTGCTGTGACTGTCTCCTTGCAGGGACTTAATCAATATGAGGAAATTAGCCTGGTGTTTATTTCTCGCACTGATTGTTTTGCGCGCCTCTGTGTCTTTTTAAAGTGCAGATGTCGCCCCTCGGCTGAACATTCTGTGGTGGTGGTTTAAATGCTCTTACAGGGTGGTGTCTCCTAATGAGCGGGACATCTGAAGGCACAGAGCCGTGACTTTGCTGCTGTGGCACCACACGGGTTCCCACTTTTCTATCTCTGGCTGCAGTTCAGATATTCTTGGAGCTTGGTGCACACGCACAAACACACACACACAAGCTTATTGTCATGTATTTCTTTGCTGTGTTTGATCAGATTGTAGTCCTCTGCTCCAGCTTGCTGGTCTTGCTCCCCGTTTTTTTGTTTTTTTTTTGCCCACAAGTCATGTTTGTTTGTTTTTCTGCATTTCTCTATACCCTAGTTTGTGGGTGTGTATGTGAGTGTGTGTTGAGGGAATTTCCCTCTGTAACGTGTTTTTCACAGTTCGACATCAGTCAGAGGATTCGCGTCAGGGACAGTTTGACAATGTTGCTTTCTGTGTATTTCTGCCCTTTTCTTCTCGGATTCCTCACTCCTTTCTTATCTCTCTCTCTTTCTCTTGCACATCACTTATTTTTCTCCCTTTGCTTTTAGCGTAGTATTGTGCTCTGTGCAGAACTCTTCATGCACCGGCGTTTGTGCACCTTTGTCTCACTATTGTCATCCCCTTTCTTTATACACCACAACGCTGTGTACAAAACACACTGCAAGAATGCAAAATCACATACTGCACCACACATCACATTTCAGCATCTCTTCCTCCACGCTGATATGACCTTTACAATCCCCATCACAGTGTCACACTTTCGGTCTCATTTAGCCTCGCCAGAAGCTATTTGCAAGTTTTTTTTCCTACTTTTTTTTTTTTAGCATGTGTGTGACCCAGTGCCAACCAGTCAAGAAATGACTGCAGTCAGTTGAAATAAAACTTTCAAATCAGTGTGTTGGTGGTTATTGTTGCCATCATTAGACAAAAATGTTTTCACTTCCTTTTCACTTACCACAGACATGCAGTTAAAGTGCAGCAAAACATCACATTACCACCATTCCTATTGGTTAACATGTAATTTGGCAAATTTAATTCTCAATTTGCTGTCAGCATTCGTGATATGATCTGTAAAGCATTTGAAAAAATTAGGAATTGCAAGTTGAAAATGAGGCAACCCCACACAGAGGAAAAATCAGCACCATTTTTTCTGTTAAATAAACACACTTACATATTACTTGTGTAAAATGTTCTCTTATGAACTTTTAAAAATGGCAATATTTTGATTTCCTTGTTGCAGATCACGTCTTGGGGGATTTTCTCTCTGTATTTGGTGCCAGAGCACATGCTGCTAAAACATGCCTTGCACACAGGCATCAATGTGCTTTTTCACTCTAAGTGTTGCTAAAGCAGGTGAAACCAAACCAGAGCAGGCCAAGGTGCCAAAATCAGAAGGAACTATCACCCTGAGAGACAGAGAGGAGAGTGTGAGTTGCTTTTAAGATAAAGGAGATCAGGTGGGAGGCGTTTGCTCTTGGTTGCGGTCCTCCCCTGACTCATTGTACGAATGTCACACAGCAGGTATGAATAGGAGAGCTGCCACAGTGAGAATGTTTTAAATGGCATGTCTGATTTCTGCGATATATTTAAAGGGAGCTAATTGCTGTCGACGCGAGTGCACTCTGCAGATGAATATGGATCCACCTCGTCTCTGAACTGCTCTCATAGGTACTGTAAAATAACACTGCACATGTCTTCCTGCTCTTGCTTTTTGTTCAGCATGTGGGCGTCCATGACCCTTATGTGGTAATTTATTGAGTTCAAAATAGCAAGTGTTGCGTTTCTTCCGACACCTGTGAAACCAGCAGTTTTACCAGCGTGGAAGAAGCATGACCAAATACATTTAATATAAGACTTAAAACATATTGTTCATTAATGTCAGAGTGATTTCTGTTGCAAAAAGACGATGGAGCAGTATGTTTTTAATGATGGCTCAGTGTTTTCAAGTCGACTAATTCTTTGCCTGTTTCTGGCAGTTTTACCACCTACATGTTGTACTGCATGAAGTGCATCAGATGTTGCTGTAATGTAGCACATTGTGCACCACATGCTTGTGTCATATCACACTGGCCTGCTTTCTGTCAAATGAAGCACCACATGGATCCTATTTTTTCTGCGTAGCTGAAGCATTTTATTAAGCTGAAAAGTGATTTGATTTAAATCTTTATAAAAGAAGATGTAAAAGAAAGTTGCTGCAGCCTGAAAAGCAACATTTTAAATATATTCAAATTTCTAAACTTGGATCTTTAAAGTATCACTTTGATTGAATTTCTCTTTATATTTCAAGGCATATGTGTATGTGGAATATTTTTTCTTCATATATGACAAAAACGACAATTCAGCTTTTATTAATTATTTGTATTAAATCCAGATACAAAGAACCTTTTACTCTCCTACCAAGAGTGTGAGAAAGTGTTATTAATGTGGCTGTTGTTCAAAGTGTATTTCTGACAGCTCATATCTCAAACTAATGTGTGCTTGAGAAGTTATTTATTGTTATTTGCAGTTGTCTGTTGGTTGTTTTAATCCAATGTGTGGACGATAAATCTGCTAAATGCCACTGATAATATTATTTTACTGTTGTTCTGGCTTCAGTGAAACAATCCGGGATTTTAAGAAAAAAAAAATTCAACAGAACGGGTGACATTGTGTGGTAAATTGGGCCTGGCCTTGTTTGTTGCCATTTAAAACCAAAAGAAACAAACAAGGTAATTTCAAGGTAATTATTGCGTGCTTGCCATTTAGCCACATAATTACTGAGCCAATACCAGATCACATGTGTTCATCGTAAAATAAACTGCAGTTTAGCGTGTTGCTGTACAGTAGATGCCCTCCGGTTTATAAACAGTGCCGAATTAGGCCAGCACTGAAACCGTCTCCGCATCGCTCTGAGCTTGTGCAAAAGGACAGGTTGATTTTTCTTTCTTTATGTCTGATTTTTTTTTGTTTGTTTGTTTTTTTTGTGGTTTGTTTTTTTATTGTGTCTGCGTAAAGTCCGTCTTTCCTTCTCTGTCTTTAGGAAACTGACTCGACCATGTAAATAATAAACCAACTACTGCAGGTCACCGGCTTTTAGGTTTCAGATCAGATTTAAGGTGGATAGCACGTCCCCCAGAAAACAAGAACAGCTCCGTGTACTCACAGACTAAAACCCTGCACTTCTGACTGGTGTCCCAAGCTAAAATGCAGACTTGTTTCTGGCAGACACACCATCAATCTTTCGGATATTCCGTCCCTGTCAGGCAGGGGAAGCGGCAGACACATTATAATATTGCTGCCGTGTTTGATCTGAACACACTGTTGTTGTCAAACTATCAGAAACAGTCCCCAGAAGACTGAGTGATCGACATTGTCAAGCATGATGCAGCACAGTTCGGTTAGCACTCTCTGGGTATGAGTCACACACTTCCCACGCACACTACAGTGCATGCACAACAGCGCTGTGCTGTTGTCTACTCTGCTGTACCGTGTGTTGTTTTGTGTTCGCCGTGTTTCCACAAACTTTCCTAAAACTTTTCATCTTAACCTCATCTGTACCTTCACATGCAGGCTATCCCAAAACCCTTCCACTACTCAGTTTTAACTGTCCTGCTCTGAGAAGAAAAAAAAGGCCTATTTGAAGGATGCAATCGCTATCCAAATAAATAAATCAACAGGCCAGATAATGAAAGCCATCCCAGCTCGGTGGGCTTTAATGACAGCACATGTAGACTCGGTGTCACTCACTGTCATGAGAGAGAAAATTAGAGCCAATTTGATGCTAATCCGGACCAGATTTCCCTCTTTCTTCGTCCCAGCGGTATGTCCTATCATCCTAGGAATCTCCTGCCGGGACGATAGCTCGACCTCAACTGCATCTCATAACTTTATAGCTGCCCGCTGCAGTAAAGCACAATTGATGACCAATTTCATCCCCTATAACAGCAACTCATTCCTGCCCTATGTTTGTGGAGCAGCGCCGTATGAAGCACGTAATGGGTGACTAGCCTCGGGTGAATCACGATTTTGCATGACTTAACTTTACACAGGGGTGCAGTGAAGCCGGGGCAGGACACATGGCTTGCTGATACAAACAGATACACATGTAGGTGTTAGTTTTTGTGATTAGCTGTACATATCAATCAGGAGGATGTGTGTAAGCTGTGACTCGCAAGTGTTTTAGGTGTTTGTGAGTGTGGGCCGCCCCCTCTGCCACACTGAGCCCCCTTTTGCACTTTCGGTAACAGTGTGACTGTGTCTGTTATCTGTGTCTGTTTGTGTCTCCTAAAGATGCAGAGATGATGAGATAGATTTTCTACTAAATCTCCTGCTGTGTACAGTCACTGGCTTTTTTTTTTGTCGCTGTGAGCCATAAGTGGATGCGCAGATGAGCTGAAAACAAAGTCCCCATCAGTTATTGTATCGGCCAGCCAGTCAGGGTGTAGCTGGAACGGCTCGAACGAAAAATGGAAATCTTTCAAGAGTGGCTGAGTGTTGTTTTGACGTTTTAATGAATAAAAATTTCTGTTTCCTTCAATTTAATAAGCTGTAAAACCTTATTCTCCCTCTGACCTGATGAAAAGAAGAACACTCTCAAGGCTAAAAGGAAAGCATTTGAAACTAATAAGAAGCAAGGCAATGTTACATTCAGACACTGTCCTAATCAGAAACCTTAGTTTCACAACGACCCAGAAGAAAAAGACAATATAACCCTCTGTATGTTGGCACAGTACATGTCCCCCCCTCCCTCGACAATGGTTTGGCTTCCTCTGATGACATATTTCAAAGGGTCTATTTGTGTTCTTAAATGGTCATTACTTGGTCGTGATTAGATATTGCCAATCAGCGAGGGGAAAACAGAGCGTCCTCAGAAAAAGCCTTGGAAATAAGAGCCTACAGCTGAAATCCCAGGCATGTGTTTGTGATTGTCATTTATTGTCTTTGCCATGGGAAAAAGTAATGCGCCTTTCCAGGGTTGTTGCAGTCCGGGCACAGAGGGTACATTTTTAAGTTGCAATATGTTATGTGCCTTTTTCTTCTTACTGCTGCAGTGCATCCCTGCCCCATTGTCATAATGCGTGATATACCATACGTGTGCAGTCCCACAAATTGCGCTCTTCAACAGTAAGTTAAACAGTTTTAGAAAAGAAACTTCAAATCTAAAATTTAAAAATCCCTTCTTTGACAAACAGTAAAATATTAATTGCAATGATTAATACGGACATTAAAGCAAGCTGTATTCTATTTGTTTGAAATCTGTATTTTTTAATCACCGCCTTAACTAAACACATATTTGTTATTTTCCCTTTTTGAAGAAAAGGTCATGTTTTATTTTTCAGTCACGTTCAAAAACGAAAGCCACACTTTACTCTCGGCACCGTCAGAGTAAAACCAGCCTTCTTGGAAATTGTTCAGAAATTTGTTGTGTTCGTATTGATCGTAATGCGAACATCAAACCCCACAAAACCATATGAAGTAATCCATCATGAAAAACACAGACCAGAAACAGTTTTTACCATGAAGAACACAGCATTCCTCTTACTTACTTACAGAGCAACAACACTGAAAAAAGTAGAGCAAAACGAAAGCAAATAATAGCACAGTGGCTTCTTTTTTTCACTTTTTTTATTTATAGATTTACAAAACATTTTTTGAATTTCTGGCTGTGTTTTTTCACTGTTTGCTTTTAGTTCAGCGTATTTTATATTTCAATGTGTGACATTGTCCCTGGCTTGCATTGGTTATAATCTATAGCTCACGCCAGTGAGTGCTATATAAAATGATAGGAAACACATGTCAATGCGTTTTGAGTAATGGTAAAATATTATATTTATTGATTTGGACAATAAAAAGCAGTAAATGACATCTTAGTTTAAACATGAAGTAAAGATGCACATTCATAATATTTTAATTTAAGCTGAAATTACAATATAACATTTTGGAGTGGCACATCTTTAATCAGTGTTTCGTATCTCTAATACATTTCAAAATGACTCTTCAGCCTGAGCCAGTAGTTTCCAGCCTCAGCGTTTGTCTTTTTCTGTTCTTCTCGCAGTGGATGCTGAGCAAGTGAGTTCACTGGGATCTGAGGGGGAGGATGAGGTGGGTTTGTGGAGCCTGGAGCCCCAGGACTGCCAGGAGAGCCTGGACAAGACGAGCCTGACGCCCAGTGAGGGGACAGAGGAGCCCGGCAGCCCTGCTCACCCCACACGGCCGCACAGCCTCAGCCCCGGCAGCAGGAACTGCTGGGGCCAGGTGGAGTCAGAGGCCAAAGCTGCTGAGGACACTGCCTACGCATCCACTGACAGGGAGGGAGACCAGGAACCACTGAGGATGTACTGTAAGTTGTAAACTAAAATATAGCACTCCCTTGTTAGAAAAACTGTAAACCTTTAGCTATTTTAACTTAAGCCCTTATTTTCTGGGCTATAAAACATTTCTGCAATTGTTTCCAAAAAAACAAAGCCTGGCTAAAACAGCAGCAAAGCAATATGTGGGTAAAATGTGATATATACACATATATATAAAGGAGACAGCTGTGTATGACACTACTGTATGTGTAAACAAGTTTGTAGTGTTTTTCTGATGCAAGACACCGCCAGCCTCATGATGCCTCTCCGGGCCCTCTAGATACACCTTCATATCAGCTCCTTGTGAAACCATGCCTTCCCTACAAGCTGTTCCTTTTTCTCGCTCTTCTCTTTGAAAAGGCAGCCTTCTGAAAGCATGACAAAAGAACTCATCCCACACAATGTCACAATATTTCCATGCATCAAAGAGGTGACGTTACGGTACTGAAATCAGCACTGCGCGACGTGAGGCTTTCCCTTTTATTTAGGAGAGATCAAAGGCTCACGCGGCTTGCCTACTAACAATCACTTAGCTCCCTCGCCTCGTGTGATTTGGCCTTGCCTGATGAAGGCAAAGCTGAGTTTTTACAACACTCAACCGCACAGGCTCTTCCCTTCACCACATAAAAAAACATCTCAAAATATGCCAACATCTGCAAACATTTGAAAAATCTTCCTCAAAGTAGCTGTAAGCAGAGCTGATTGGCTTAAGTTGTGATAGGAGGCGCCCTCTCTTCTTCACGTACGTCTGTGGCTTTCTCTCTCTCTCTCTCTCTCTGTTCGCCTGCCTGTCACTGCAGTCAAGGGCACGAACGAGAGAGAATTCTTAAATCTAGTTTCATATCTGGCCCAGCATTTCCCTGAATTCATTGTTTTATCTGTCAGTCTCAACATAAACAATTTAGTCCCATTAGATTCAGTTGCACGCAAAGGCAGAGAGCAAACACTCTCTCAAGAATCTGACTTAACAAATAGTTGATGAAAAAAATGACAGCAGCCAAGAATCATTAACAACAATGCACCGACCGACAAAAACGCTGATCATTTTGTGCAAAAGGCTGTTAAAAAGAGTGAAAAAATAAATATAATTCCATTTACAGGTGTTTCGTTTTCTCTGTATCTATTTCTCTTTCCTCCAGGTAAGAACTCGGACTCCCAGAATGCCCTGGAGGACCTAGCCCACTATGAATTCCTGGCCCAGTTGAGGAAGGCCTCTACCTCAGCCAGTCTCTTGGACCACCTGAACCACAACGGCACGGCGGCTGTGTACCACCCGAGCAGTCGGCACGATGAGCTGCCTCCTGCCATCTGGTCACCAGGAGCTCAGCACTGCTCGCCTGAGGGACCAGGTAGACTGATGTGCGACAGCTGCCGCGACACTGAATACAAAAATCAACCGATGTGATCATGTCAGCAGATTGTTGCTCATGAGCAAGGCAGTGTGCTGTTAGTTCTGGTGAACTGTTCAACTGCAGGCTGGCGGTAAATGGCAGTGATAATGCGCTTATCAGATTCGATATGCTAATGTCCTTCTGAGAAAATGAAACAGTGGCTTTTTTACATATCGGCTTGTCGACTGCTGGTGGTCTAGAGCCTGCATCAGGGCACGACAAATTCATGCGTACAAGTTTTTTTATATTTTGCTTGTTGTTCAACATTTTCTATCAAATATATCATGTTTTTCAAATATGTAATTAGTTTATAATGGTCTTGTATATACCAATAAAAAGTGGACTAAGATCTCTTAAAGTCAAACAATCTCAAACACACAAGTTATTGAGGTGATCTTTTTAGTACAATACACTACCTGTGTGATACATATATTAATACAGGATAGTTTACCACAGCTATATTTAAGAGGAATGGTAATCTAAATGCAGGTGCTTTTCAGTGTGTACTACAGCTCTGTAATATGCTGGCGGGATGCTTCTGCAGTCCCACAACCATGACAAGTAGATTACGGGTTAGAAAAAGGATATATTCAATAAATATGTAAAAATGTGATTCTTCTGTTTAAAGTGTCACCTCTTCTTGAACTCCAGATGCAGGCAGGAGCCAGCAGGCCTGTCCATTTTGCCACAGGGTCTATCAGCGAGGAGCGTCTTTGAGGGACCACATCAAATACTGTCAGGAGAGGGAGGGGGGCCACATGGTCTGTCCGCTCTGTGGATACACTGCCACCCTTAGGTCACAGATGGAGCGGCACCTGGCACTTCACAACCAAGTGCAGGACAAGGTGAGATGTGACATCCAACAAAAAACATTTGTCACACCTTCCATGAGGTGTTGGAAAAGCATAATTGCATTAAATTTTATTTTGTGTAACAAGGTGATTCATGTGCAGAATTTTGTGTCGATGAAAGACACAACCACACTTCTTCACACACTGAAATTGCTCCTGAAATGTGTTTCCATTGAAAACTGATGACAGTGTTCTGTCTTCCTAGAGTGCCATCTCTTTGGACCAAGGAATGGAGACCAGGAAGTTCAAATGTCTGCAGTGTGGGAAAGCGTTCAAGTACAAACACCACCTCAAAGAGCATCTCCGCATCCACAGCGGTGAGACAAAATAACATCAAAACAGCTGTGCTCACCCATCAATTTGCTATTGTGTCACTGTATTGCCAACCCTTACTTACTGTGCAAATTATATAGTCTGAAATTATACCCAAATTGATGTGTTGACAGGAAACAAGTTAAAATAATTCATCACAGAACAAGAGATTTATGAAAAGTGTGAAAAGATCACACCCACCAGAAGGTATTTTGAACTAACTCTTGGCATCTTTTCTTTCCACTAATGTCCTCTGTATGTCTCGTCCTTTAGGTGAGAAACCATATGAGTGCTCCAACTGCAAGAAACGTTTCTCTCACTCTGGCTCGTACAGCTCCCATTTAAGCAGCAAAAAGTGCCTTAGTGGTGGAGGGCTTGGAGGGGGAACCACAGCAGGAGCCAGTGGGGCATTCAATGGACATAGCCAAAGCTCGTACCACCACTCATTCCCAACATCTCCCTCTGCTGGCGGGGGCAGAAGCAGTAATGACAAGGGCTCTGTGTTGGCTACACAGAACCAAGACAATACCAGGCTTTTGGGTCGAGCACCAGCGGATGCTCACCAGCTTTCACTGCAGGACCTCAACCAAAACACAAGCTTCCCTAGCGCATCGGACCTGGCGAGGCTGTGGGACCCCTCAGCAGAGCTCTCTCTGAGGGCCAGTTTCCTAAAAGGGACCACTCTGTTGCCTTATATCCATTCTGGGAACAAATTTGAGCAGATGCTGCAGGAGATGCTCCACAAGGATGTGAAGAAGGATGAGGAGAAGGACAGAGAAGGAGGAAATGTCGAGGAAAGGAGGATTCACAATGGAGGAGGGGCTGAGAGGAAGGTGTCACCTGACAGGAAAAGGGAAGCAGTGAGATCAGGTGAAGCAGAACGAGGTGTTCTTGGGGTGACATGTCGCTGGTGCTCGCAGCTTTTCCCCAATGTAGCAGTTCTTCTGCAGCACGAGCGCTACCTCTGTAAGGTCAACAGAGAAGCAGTGGAGGTGCCTGAGGGTTTTCGCAGAAAAGACCACTCCTCACCGCCTTTATTCTTCCCCAGACCTGCTCTTCAGCTGGAGAACAGCAAACCGAGCGAAGTTACCAATGGTCTCTCTGGAAACAAGTCACCGTTACAGAAGCCCAGCTGGCACTCTGTACCGCAACAGCTTCTGGTTGCGGTACACTCTCCCCCTCAGCCCCGCCATGATGCCCTGTCTTCGCGAGTGTACTGGTCCAGCCAGGAGAAAGGCAGCCCAAGTCAGATGATTCACCATTCCCCTGAGCTGTCATCACCTCGAGGCAGAAGGAGAGTTCCCTCCTCAGGGTTCAGTCCCCCCGCCTGCCTCGACCTCACCAGCTGTCCTCCTGAGCTCTCCTCACCCCAGAAAGACACCGGCAGTCCCTGGTCTGCACAGAACGAACCTCTAGACCTCTCCCTGCCCAAGCAGCTCTCGGACCAAGGTGGGAGGAACAAGACCGTCAATGGGATCTCACCCAGGGGAGAGAGGAGGGAGCTCGGGTCCCAACAGCTTGGAAGACCAAGTCCAACTTCACACCTCCCCCTGCACCAGCACCCAGTGTTCAGCGGGGCTGGAGCTCCTGTGTTTCCAGGCTCCTTATACAACGGGTTTCCTATCTTTGGCCAGTCTGGTGTTGGACTTTCAGGGCATGAAGGCATCACACCGATTCCATTCAGCCAGACAGCTAACAGCTCTGGGTTTCTCCCTCCTATGGCTTACATGATGGAAGCCGATGCAGAGGCTGCATTAAAAAAGATCTACCAGGACAGACAAGGCCTGATGGTGAGTAAGGGTTTTCTGTAGAAATACACAAATTATTGCAGATTACAAAACAAGGAGTTGCCGTAAAAATGTGCAGAACTACAGTATTAACAACAAATGTAACTGTAACTGTGATGTTTTCCCTGCAGGGTGAGGCATTAAGCCGTGGTGCTCTGGACTACCTCTCTCTAATCGATGACGGGTTTGAGGGAGAAGGAGGGCCGGGAAGGAAAAGGCTGAAGAAGACAGAAGAGGGGCTTTATGCTTGTGACATCTGTGAAAAAACCTTTCAGAAGAGCAGCTCTCTGCTCCGACACAAATACGAGCATACAGGTCTGTAACTCTCGCAGAGTCTGCATGTAGTTATGTGACATTTCCTACAGTTTATAGATGGCCACAATACAGTTCTTTAGAATAGTTTAAATAGTTTGACATTTTGGGAAATATTCATATTAAATTTCTTGCTGACAGATAAATGAGGAGACAGCTCTCATGTCTGTGCGCTAAATGTGACGCTACAGTTAACAGATGGTTGGCTAAGTGTAACGCAAAGATAGAAGTGGAGAAACAGCTGACATGACTGTGTCCAAAAGTAACAAAATCCACCCGATAACACCTCTAAAGCTAAATAATTAACATGATGTATCCTGTTGGTTTAGTCTGTATAAAGGTTAAAGCCTAAAAATAACACATTGTGGGTTTACGTGGGTTTATGTGTCAGATTGTTTGTTGTTGGGTAAACATGGGAAAGACAGAGTCAAGCACATTGTTTTTCTTGACAAATGAGATATAATGTGTTAATGTGAACTTCAGAGGTGCTGGTAGGCAGATTTTATTACCTTTGGACGGAGCCAGGCTTGGTCTCTCCGTGTTTGCAGACTTTGCCTCCTGGCAGAAGCTTTTTATTTCTTTTTAAGTGTATTTCCCAAAATGTCAAACAACTCCTTTGAGAATGTTTATGTCAAAGAAAAACTTACCTTTTTCAAGTGATTTTAGTGAGTCGTAAATGTCCATTTGATACATATAAAAAAGCTCATACGTGGTCTTTTTATAGAATAATAGCAACCACTTTTCTGTATTCATTACAGGCAAGCGTCCTCATGAGTGCAAGATCTGCAACAAGGCCTTCAAGCACAAGCATCATCTGATTGAACACAGCCGGCTGCACTCTGGAGAGAAACCCTACCAATGTGACAAGTGCGGCAAACGCTTCTCTCACTCAGGCTCTTACTCCCAGCATATGAACCACCGCTACGCCTACTGCAGCAAAGACCAAGACCCAGACCAGGACCACGAGGAGATGCCCCTCACTCCAGGAGCGAGTAACAACCTTGTGGGCCGTCTTGCTGAAGACACCCCTCTGTCCATGGATGACACCCAAACTCCCCACTCCTTCCTCAGCGATTCCAGTCTGGATGGAGGTCCGGATGCCCTCAAAGAGGAGGAGGAAGAGGAGGTGAGAGTTAGTGATGGCCAAGTGGATGAGGCACATGTAGGTTTGTCAGAGGCAGCAGAGGAGCTGGGAGGAAGCCCCATTCAAGAATCACCTACAGTAGATAACGGAGTGCAACATGAGAGAAACAGCTATGATGTGGGAAACCATACTGACAATACGAAGAACCACATCTGGGACCGAGACACCGAGGACCAGAATGGAGACTTGGACAAATGTGAACTGAGCCTGGATATAACAGAGTTACCCAGAATAAAAACTTAAGATGACTTAAACAAGCCATTACAATACATATACTGTATGTATTACAACTTTTGATCATTTTTCTTCTCATATATAACAGCTCAGCTGAGTTTTCTTTACTCATTTTAAAACATGAAACAATGCACAGAACTGCCAAAGGATTCATGGCCTTACAGTGGATGAAGCCATGCAAACAAAATATATGTGACAATACAAATTACAGTATTTTATCATGTACAATAGACTTGATTTGTTTGTTTGTTTGTTTTGTTGTTTTCCAAGACAGCTAAAACATGTGGGTTGACTGGTCTGAGTTCATGTCACATAATCAGATGTGACATTGCAGATATCTCTGTTTTACATGCTTGCTGCTGTTGCTTGTTGCACAACACAAATACAGAAGGGTTTTTGTATTTCATGTCCAGGATTCAATAGAATTTTTTCTTTTTTGCTTCGTTTTGACTGGTCACATTTCACACCAGTAAGTGGGCTAAGAAACTAGGCCCTGAAGGAAATGTTTGCAGGATGGAAACATGTCTTGTCTTAATTTAATGTGCCATCAAGGCCAGAGGTTAAAGGTTACAGACATAGCAACAGATTCACCAGATGCCTAGTTAGTATATTTACTCCTCTTAACATTTCTACTTCAGTTCTTATGGAATTATTCCATACAAATCTCATAAGAATTAGTAATACCTGTAAAATGGTTTCAGTTAAAATGCACATGCAGCTATCACTTTGTTCCAAAGCCGGTGAGTGCTTGAGTGTGTAGAGTAGAAGTTATTTTTGCAGGACTTTTGTCATTTATGCTGTGAAATCATAAGGTACAACCAACTTGTCTCTTCAGGTTAACTATGGTGCTCAGTGGCTTTAATTAACTAGCAATCTGCTTAATATTTAGAGTGAGCAATGAAATGAGGAAGAACTGGAAGATGGTTGTTTATTTATTTTTTAAACAAAAAGCAGTGGACTGCACCTTTTTCATTGCATGCCTTGCTGGGAGACGGACATTTCTGCAAATGGGATTTTAAAAGCGGGCAACAGATGAAGTCAGTGTTTGGGGGTTTTTCCCTTGAGGGAGCAAATACAATTTGCACTGTCTCGCCGTTTGTGTATTAATCACTTGGCGCTGCCTGATTTCATTTAATGCTAAAATGTCGGCTATTTCTTGTACTAATTTACACGTGCTACAGTCTATTTTTACACCCTCGGAATAATAATGTGTCACACATTTAGGCTTGTCTGTTGAGGTGTGGCAAGACGGTCAAGACTCAGGACACATACATCGGTTTTAACTTCCTCTTTCTGACTGCAGTGTAGTCAATGTGAAAAGTGCCTCAGATGTACTGTGAGTAATCTGAAAAAAAGCCTTGGTATGATGAGATAAGACGGTGATGCATGAGGTGTGACTAAGCTTGCAGCATTCATGCATGCATGCTGTGCGCCAAAGACAATTCTTGGTCATGCTATGTTTGTGTGTACGTGTGTGTGTGTGTGTGTGCGTGTGTTTGTCACCAAAGATATGCCAACTGCCACACTTCACTCTGTATCGTTCCTCACCTGTTATTTTTGGGTCAAAGAATATGCAAAAAAAAAAAAAAAAATCAGTTTCATTCAATGTCTGCACACTTTTTCACAGTAGGGACAGTTTTGTATTTCCTCCTCACACCAATGCAACTTTTGTATTATCTTTTTATATATTTCTTTGCATGTTTGTGGATATTTGTAATAAAAATGTACATATTTTGTCACCTGAATCTTGTATTTCATTTATTCTAATTCTAATTAAATATTTTGCTTAATGTTGCTTTAATAAACAACCACGTGGCGCAGAGTTTATGAGACTGAAAATAAAGGAACTATGAGTTAGTCTAATATGTTGGACAAATGTTATGTATAAAAAAATCAGACTAATAGCTTTTATGCAGCTACAAACACATGTTGAATTATTGAGTTATTTAAAAAATTGGAACAGGCCTTAAATGATGCTTTGCAGTGTTCAGTGTGAGAACAGTTGTCTGCATAAGACAGATTTGAAGTTGGGCTGTGGCCTGGGCTGCTCAGTTTCCCATCTCAGTAAACAGTTTCCATCACCACCAAGATCTCCAGACCGCCTTGAGTTTTTTTTGTGACGCTATTTGCATGATGATTCATCAGAGGTGCCTGCTTTGCTCTTGTAAACCTGTGATTGTGTGTGTGTGTGTGTGTGTGTGTGTGTGTGTGTGTGTGTGTGTGGCAGCTCTGAGCAGCTCTGCTGATATGCGATACACAGAGCTTTAGGTTAACGGTAGAGTGAGTAAACAATCAGCCAACCGCAACATTAACAAACCTTGCCTTGCAGGTTAGAGGCATTTTGGGGGCCATGCATCACCAGCATTTAGTCAACTGTAGCATCAACAGTTGGTGATGTTATGAGGTTTGTTTGAAAGCTTGGCTGCTTTGCTATTTGACTGCGACTTAAAGGACATTTATTAGTGCACTTCCTTGACTTGTAATTGTGACATAACACACCTCGGTCCAGTCCCTTGCAACAAGTTCCATACATGAGCAAAAGTTGCCAGATTAGAAGCTGAGCATTTTTAAGTTTCAGTTTACTGTAACAACTGTGTCACAGGGCAGCAGGCTTTACAATTAATACAGACGCATTGCACTGGTGGGTAGAAAAACTGTTCTAACAAGTTCAAGGCACCTTTGTAAACTACTATCTTCCTAAAGTGTCTGTTGCTTAATTTTCCCTTCTATTAGATGAACATAAAATTTACAAGGCTGCAAAAGAAGATAAGGATAAAACAAAAAAGGATAGTAAACCAGTATTAATGTCTGAATCCAACAAAATGGAACAAAAGCCTTAACTTCATATCTACACTTCACTCAAATCTATTGTTGAGACTGAAATAGTCAGTGGTGGGCTAAATTTATCTAAAATTTGCCCAAGATCTGAAAGGGGTTCGTTTAAATATGGATAGTTTTGAGAGTTGTTTGAATGAGAGACATGTAACAGATAAAAAGTTTTCACTACTGTCTTCTTTCCACAATTTACACAGACCGAAAACCATTTTGTTTCAGTGATGCAACAAACAGAATAACTACCTACAGATGCAGAGTGGTTTTGAAATATTATTGGGTTGCTACACTTCATCAGTACATGTGTCAAAAATATCTCAATGCAAGCAAGTTTTTTTCCAAAAGTTTACAGTGTTTCTAGACGTCTGGTTAGATTTTAGGTAATTATACGGAGGCAAAATTTGTCCTTTGCATTGTTTTAAATGCTGATGTGTCGTCTGAGTGCCGTCATTACGTCACACTCCATCAAGTCAGTGGGAAAAAATGAAAGAAGAGAATAAAGACAACATTAAAGGATGAAGTAATACATTCTGACTTTTACTGCCAGCAAACCGCTGATTAGGAGGGAGGGGTGTTTGATTGTGTTTCTGATGGACTGATCCTAATTTTAAGGGGTGATTAGCACCGTCACACCAAAGTGGAATAAAACACATCACAGAGGTTGCCACTGAGGTTTTATTGGAGGAAAAAGTCCTTCTTAGTTTCAGAATTTGGAGAGAGAACAAAACATAGAGCTAAAATACTGAAATATTGAATAGATCAATGCCTTTAGACTTTCTTTGAATAATCCAAGAGATGGAATCATTTGCCATAATATGAGGAGACTGTGGGACACTGCTGTCTCAAGACCAATAAACCATAGAAAATGCAGTACTGATTGAGGGATACGCGATTATTTTTGATATTATTTGGAGTAAGCATACAGATGACTGAGCACACGTGTTTGAGTCAAATAAACAAGTGAGGTTTGTCTATTTGATCAGATTTAAGGGTGTCCTTGGATGTGCAGGATCAAGTCGAGATCAATCCGCTACACATAATTTTAGTGCCTCTCAACGAGCTCACATGACTTGAAATAACACAAACATAAAAATGAATAAATACATCTAATAAAAACTTCGCAGAATCCATGAGCCCCCCCCAGCAGCAGCGTCTCTTTTCTGCTCTTTTTTGTCTTTTGCCAAACCCACAGTCAATATAAAATTACCCAAGCCACAGAGTGAGAGGCTGAGAGGGTTTGGGGGGAAAATCCACATTTTTAAAACATATGCATTTCCAGTTCCCCTTTTGTTCTGTTATTAAAAGCAGCATTCGCACCAATCACAGGGGATGTCTCCACCCACGGAGTCTCCGAGGCCCACATACCTCCACACGCTTCTACTATCTCTCACGCAACCCATCGCTCGGCACAAACAACCTGACAGACATATCCTCTCCAAACACCATGAAGCAGATCATTCGGTTCTGTTCACATGTTTTTATTGCAGGAGAATTAGCAATCAGGTCCAAGTCATACTTTAACAACACACTGTTCATTGCAAAGCGAATGTATCCGTTTGAATTTGGCTAATATATAACGTTTAGGTTACACACTGTATGCAAAGTGCTACTAGATGACAAAAGACAGTATTTCACATATTTACAACTTAACATTTTTAACTTAATATGAGGAATTTGTACTAATAAAAATAGGAGACAGATTTAAATTTGTACAGTAAGGGAAGTTCTGAAGGTCCACACACTAAAAGTACTATTTGGTACAAAGGTACATTTGCCGCCCTGTTGGCACATTCATCCCCATCACTGAAATTTTGCCTTTGTCTTTAAAGAGTTCTCTCAAACAAACCCTCAAACTCTCTCATCTAAACGTCAGTGGAGATGTGGGCACATTTACACCGCCGGCTTGCTTCCGTCTTGATTTGAAACCCTACAGTCCGTCCACGCTCACGCTGCAGGTGGCTTCTGTCCATCCTTGTTGCAAGAGGTGCTGGTGCATGTGTTTTCACAGTGAGATGGTTCTGCTAAGTTTTGCTTCAGTGCTACGTTAAGACACGTCCCTCCTCACATTCCTTGATCAATAACTGAATAATGCGCATCTAGCCGAACCCGCTGAATGAGACTTATCACTTTTATGGCTTTTTATTTATCCTGAAACATCAAGGAAAAGTGACAAGGAGGCGTCTGTCCCAGCAGCGAGCTACACAGGGGCCGGGCTCCACATCTGCAGTCAAAGGCACAAGTACTGCAGCTAAAATTGGCTTGTTTTACTATTATTGTTTTAACATGGCTTTATATGGAGGCCAGATGTCATGATTAGCAGCTTTCTGTCCTGGTTCTTTTTATCCTGTAATTATCTTTTGATGTGAAATCCATTTTACACCATATGAGTCAACAGGCAAAGAGGACAAATGCTGCAATACTTGTGCTTTCGTCTGATCTGGTGCCCCCCCTCACTCCTCACCCCTCCCACCCCCCCCCATCATCCCAAAAGATCAAGAGAAGCCTCTCGTTCCGAAGATGTGGTCAAACTCGCTGAGGATGAGCTCCACCGCCTGGTTCTGGTAAACCATGTTCACTGCCATGTTGCCGTTATCTCGCTCGGGGCGCATCAGCGTCGGCCCGAACACGATGCCAATGTTCTGGGTGGTCATCCTGTTGGTGTCCGAACGTTCCAGCACTCTGCAGGAAATAAGAGTACAAGACGCGAGCTTAATACCACCTTAAAAAGCAACGAAAGTGAAAATCAAAACAACAAAAATGACTCATTTTGAACTGCTGCAGCTGGTAAAATTAAATTTTTAGTCACACCAGTGGGATGGCTTGAGGGACAGCTGGAAAGCCAGCTAGTCCAGCGCTTTGGTCCAGACTGAAATATCTCAGCTACTAGTGGACTTTGATGACTTTGGGGATCCCTGACATTCCCTAAAGGTCCACCATGAGGCTGGCATTTGTGGTTTTGAGTGAGATGTTTCAACCACTGTTGGATGGAGCGCCATAAAATTTGCTACATACAGTCATTGCCCCCCCTCGGAAGGAATAGAAATAACTTTAACGATGTTTTAAGCCATTATTAGTTCAAAAGGTTTGCCTAATTCTTTGGTTTATGACTAAATATCTGCACAAATGTCAAGTGTTAGGAGGCTAAAACACCAAACTAAGCGGGTAGACATGGTAAATGTTGTCACTAGGCTATTAGACTTCTTTATTATTAAAGACAAATAGATTACTGCTAAATGCTGATACAGTTTCATACTTGTGCACAGGATCTTTATACTTGTTGCAAATTGAGGACAGCAGCTAAAAGAATCAGTTTGCAAATCCTCCAGTGACATCTTGTTTTTTGCATACATGTTCACACACATACATCTGGGTTTTACACTGTAGAATTGTGCACTATAGCATTTAAACACATCGCCTGCATCCACCTATGTTGGTGCGTTTGACTGTGTGTGATTGGGGGGGACTCAGGAATGGGTTAAAGCCACAGCATGAGGCATTCTTCTAAAAATGCCATTCCCACCAAGCCACAGAAGCAGCCAGCAATTGCTCAAAACTTCCACATTAAAAAGAGAGGAGGAAAAAAGGGAGAGAGGAGAGGGAAGAGAAAAAAAAGAAGTGAGCGAGGAAGAGGGCGAAGAGAGAGAAAAGAGAGAGGTTCCAGTGGTGGCGGCGGTGGTGTTGGTATGCCTTCCAGCAGACGAACCACAAGGCTCCCATGGGACCTTCGAGGCAAGGAGGAGAAGCGGGAGGGAGCAGGGAGGGAGGGAGGAAGGAAAAAGGAGAGACGGATGAAAAAGGGGGGAGGAAGAGGAAAAGGGAGAACGAAAAGAGAAGGAAGAGAAAGTCAGGAAAAAGGAGGCAGGGAGCGAGGAGGAGAGGAGGCAAGGGGGTGATTGAGCTGGGAGATAATAAATGAGAAACAGAACGAGGGGAGAAAGGAATGACAGCGGAGAGAAAATGAGAGAAAAGACACAGAGTTGACAAATTCATGGGGCCCACCACACCCTGGCACAAACATCAGCCTCCGAACACGAACGCTCACCCCTGGAGTGGAAGGAAAAACCATAGGCGGTAAAAAACACACATTTTATGTACTGTAAAAGGAACTGGCTCGCAGAACATTGTACACCATTCATCTTCCTCCAGCCTTTTCATCTTCACAGGGACCCAAACTTAACAACAGTGTGATCCTGGTACAGCGCTGGCATACTTTGAGAGCTGCGGCCAAAGAATCCCCGACAGAAAACGGCTGTGACTAACAAGGAAACTACCCCCTCTTGTGGTCAGATTCAAAAAAGAAAAAGTTATGAGGAAGAGATTTTTTTTTTCCAACCAGGGTACCAAAATATTCTGCATTATGAACTCTGCCAGTTCCAGGGCAGTGAAACCATCACAAACAAAAGAATCATCATCAGCAGAGGTGCACCGTTTCGTTTCCCTTCCTCTCACCGTCTGAGATGGCGGCACATGAACTGCAGCGTGTCGTGGTTTGGAGGAGGCATGTTCAGCACCAGACACTTCAAGCGATCCACTTTGTCCATGTAGTCTGACATCTCTGCAATGCACAGCAAGAGAAGTATCAGATTTTGTGCGCTTTATTAGCATCTGAAGCCTGATTTACATATCCAATAACTGATATCACATGTTCCCTATAAGCGCCCAGTGTTTAATCTGATACAGCAGCATCTAATTATCGACTATCACCACAGCGGTTTGATGAACATCGAGCTGCTGAGCTTGTATGCGCTCACACTTTGCAAAAAATTCTCCATGAATTGATAAAAAGAATAGGGTGTTCATACAAAGAATGGCTCTACGTTTATTATCAATATTTTGTAGATTTTAATATGCAAATTTTCTCAGTGAGTGTAAATTATTTTAAAATGCCAGATTATCTACTGTCTTTAAGGATGAGTAAAAGATAACATGATACATTTGCGTATCACATAAGTTTGTGCAAATTAACTGAATACAGTTAAAGGATAAATTTGGTCATATTCGATGTATTTCTAACTCTCAGCAAATCCCATGAAGAGATCCGAGCTGTGATCAGTGAATTTATACTACTGTAGGTTCTATACACAAGCCTGATTTCATGTAACAGGCTATATTATTGTTCAAAAACTATTAAAGAAACAAACGTGTCAAACTACTGCACTAAATGACCTTTATTATGCTGAAATAAAACACCACATACACCATCCTACAGCAGTAAACACTCTCAAAAGCACAAAAAATGCCCAACTTGCTCCTATTTTGCTTGAACCTACAGTGCCATGTTGTTTAACGAAACTATTTCAGCTTTCATACATCTGTGGCCTGCTTTTAAAGATTTACATCTTAAATGGGAAAGAATGGACAACCATGGAAAGGAGATGGACAATTGTTGGGTTTGTTCTTTTTACTGGCATTTTCAGAAAAGAAGAAAAGCGAAAACACCAGCGTGATCCTTTAAATGATGGCGTCAAAGTTCAAATGTGATTCAAATATGTTTATGCAAGCAGAAGATTATATAGCAGTTGTGCAAAAAAAAAAAGCACAGATAAAAAAAATAAAGATTTATACGTAAAGATTGTTACCAGCAAACCGCTCCACTTTAATTCACCACAGCTCAATAAATCCCAGCTTTGTCAGTATGTAATTATTCGTCTCTCGCCTTGGAACTCGTGTTTTTTTCTCTTTTTTTTGGAAGTACTATTTTGTTTTTTTGTATTTATATATGTTGTGTAGCATTTTCTAAAGGGGGGAAGAATGTCTTGTGAATAAACTGCATTCTGCAAGGATGAAAATGACTTTTACCAACATTTGACAAAGTGAAAAGGAGTAAAATCTTTAACCAAGTCCGCTCTGGTTTTGAATTTGTGAGTATTTAGAATTATACAACATCAGAGGCAGAAATGAATGGCGAAAATAAAAACTGCTACATGCAGGCGTCCTGGTGGCCTGAGATGTTTGGAAGCTGATTGTGCATTGCATCACTTATAGCATATTTATCAAGTTAAGAGCAAAAACAGATACATTCATTGATTTAGAATTAACATGTCTTACTTCAATTTGAAGCATACTATTCGCTTTTTACAAAATTATATATTTTTAGGATCATACAAATTTTATAAACAGTATCTGCCACTCTGTATAAAGTGACACTGAAGCCCTCCACTTTAATGTGTAAATGCAGTATATACTGATAGTATATGAACTAAGCAGGGTGAATGGGACTGAAGCTGGTCACTCACTGACTGTCTCCACGATGTCGGTGAAGAAGCCGTAGGGCACCAGAGGCTCGGGAAGCTCACGAAAGAAAAGTTTCAAAGCTCCTGTGATGACATGAATGTCCTCCCACTCGCTCTCGTCCAAATTCAGCTTCTCCTCTGAGAGCAGGGAGGGAGGAGAGGAGAGGAGGGAGGGGAGGGGGGAGAATGGGGGAGAAATCCGGGCAGCCCGGGTCAGAGGAAGTGAGTGAAAGGAGAGGGAATATGGAAAAAAAGGAAAGACAAAAATTTAAAGTCGAACTAGTGGAGTTACAGTCACGGCATCATTTAGCATAAGTATGAATTCACTTCAGGCGGAACATGAAGGCTTGTAGCTGCAGGAGGGAGATAGAGATGGTCTGTGAAAGTCAGAGAAGACACAGAAGCACAGCAGCAGACTCACTTTAAAGGATAAAGCACACTTTTTTTAAAAAAAACAGACCTGACTAATGCTTCTCAAATGGGATCTTGCGTGCCAGAGGAAAGGATTTAATTTGATCTCAGTGTCAATAAGGTCGCCATTCATGTACGATCTCTGGTATCTCATGATGAGAAGCATCAGTCAGAGAGATCCTGCTGTGGGATTAGAGAGCTTCACAGTGCAGCTGATTCTCCACGTCGTCCACTTGGTGGCAGCCACGGACCGCGTGAGGAGCCGCTGTACAACCTGCTGCATGTTATTACATCAGAAAACTTAAAGCACAAAAGCCGAGGGGACACACATACATTAAGCAAACGGTGGCACAACAACGACAAAGAAAAAGCAGGACAGTTTGATGCCCGTCTGCGCTGCAGCTCAGCTCTGCGTGTCAGTCTGCGAATAGGTATTTTTAGAGGCGTTTTGGACCGAGGTGTTCACATTATGCAACACATGATGGACAAAACCCCCCCCCAAAAAAACAAGCAGGCTGAGTAAGACGTGAAAGCGGCTGCCGTCCTCGTCTGTCTGAGTCTACCTTGTACCAACTCCGCTGGGAACATGTAACGGCCATCTGTAGTCACCGCTCGCTCTGCAAAAACCAACAGTTACTCAGATATGGCTTTGCTCTGCTGTGTTGTGTAGTTGGAGTGAGATAGATATCAAAAAGGCTGACAGTGAACGGTGTTTTATATTTAAACAATCATGTACTCTCAAACAGAACCAACATCATTTATCTTGATGTG
This sequence comes from Dascyllus trimaculatus, assembly GCA_024666655.1. NCBI lineage: Eukaryota > Metazoa > Chordata > Actinopteri > Pomacentridae > Dascyllus > Dascyllus trimaculatus. The sequence continues at coordinate 10,500,643 of CM045450.1, forward strand.
AAGAAGCTGGAAAAGAAGAATACGGTGAATCTGAATGTTTTCTAGCAAATGGAAGAAAACATCTATCTGCATCCACTTCTCTCCTAAATCCATTATTATTTTCTCTCTCTGGTTTTACTGCCAAAGGGTTAGGATTAGGGCCCCTCATCCTCACCGTGGTTCACCAGGAAGCGTAGTTTCTGAATCACCGCCAGGTTTCCCGACACCCTGTAGATGCCGTCAGTTTCCAGTCCTGCAACATACCAGCACACACAGCAGGTCAGGCAAGGGGAAGTCCACAATCAAAATTAAACTGCCACATTAGGCATGATTTAAAATGTCATCAATGTGACAAATGGTTTCCTCAGATTTTAAGGCAGTCTAAGCTGCTTTCTTTGTTTTGCTGGTCATGGCAGTCATGGCATTTTCTGCAAATCAATAATTCAGTGTGCCCAGGAAGTTCGCTACGTTGCGTAAGTGCCCAAAGATGTGTGAATAAAGTAGAGCAAAAGCACAGTTTGCCACTTTTAGCGATCTAAAAATAAAAAAAGCTCAAAAACAGTTACATTTTGCATGATCACATGGCCTATAAATACTTCCTCTTCCTTAACTTTTCATACTATGCTGCTTGATGAAGCGCAAAGTTTCATTGTGATACGGAGTTTCTGCTTTTTTGACGCCAATTAGAATATCAGCAGCTTTAAAACAAACCAGGAACAAATGAACAAATGCCACGACAAGGTCAAATTGTGATCAGCAGCAGAGCAGGTCAGGTTTTTAGTATCCATCAGATCACTTCAGTTGAAAACATAAAAATTCAGGAGTCTCTGACTGATATTTAATGTTTCAGGGGGCTGGGATTAAAAATACATCCTTCACTCAGCGACTTGTAAAAATATCTCTCTGCTGTTTACTAACGGATGCTTTGACATCGACCAGATCTGTGAATATTTTACTTATATATGCAAGTTACACGAGATATATTAGATTTCATTTTTGTTTTCTTGTCGTTGCATTTTTCCCCACATGCTTTAATTGATGAAGTCAAGTTCATTTTAATTATAAAATCTGTCACCAGAGGATTTACAGTCTGTATTAGAAATCAAACATCAGGCAGTTAAGCATCTCTGAAAATAAATTAGCAGCAATTTAGCAAAAATGCCAGAGGTTCTCTGGTTCCAGCTTCTCTAAAGTAGATATTTGCTGTTTTTTAGGCCCTCCAAGGCAGTAACTTGGAAAACCTTTAGATTATGGACTGTTGGCCAAACAAACAATATGAAACTGGAGGAAAACATCAACATCCAGGGATGGAATTTAGATTTTTCACTCTTCTATGAGCTTTAATAGACTACAAATTTTCATTAACCAACAACAAAAATGGCTAATTATAGTTTTAATCTGTATAACATACAGTGTGGCGCACTTTATCCTTAGACCAATGAAAAAAATATTCTACCTTCCTGAATGTTATTGCAGTAATTACATATGATAACTGTGAGAATGAGCAGAACAAATTTCTTAACTTTGTCCTGAAAGTTCTAAAATGTAAATGTCTTGATCTGAAATGACCACTGCTGAGACATATTTAATTCATCAAAACCAGGTTTTAAAAAGCCCAAAACACAGATTTCTTTTCTGAGTATTAAATATTTACTGCAGAGTTGTTTCTAAACGGTTTCTAAACAGCTCAATTTTCTCTCATTTAGACCCGTCTCTGGCTGGCAGCTGTCATGGCTTCTCCTCCGAATCTGAACGTTTTAGTCGGCTCTTTGTCTGGCAATCACAAACAGTTTTCGGTAAATTTCCTTTTGATGACTTGTGTCACAGAGCTGGGAGAACAGCGAGCTCAGAGCTGCTGTCAAGCGCCGCTCAAAACAGGGGTGAGGGTGTTTTCTCATGTGTCCGCTTTGAGCTGAGAATCGCATTAGCGGGAGCTGTGTTTGCGGCGTGTGTACCTCTCCTCTCCACAGCCTCCGTACAAAGCCTGACGAAGCGAGGGACGGTGCTCTTCTCTCTCTCGCAGAGCATCTCCAGACGACAGCCGAACACCTGATCTGAGGGGCGATGACAGATGGACACAAACACACTTTTTATGTCTGTTTAGAAGTTGTTGTTTTTTCCCCCTCACAGATAACTGCACACACTTTTTATTTCACCGAGACATGATGTAAGAGCTTCAAGCTTAAGTTAATCTACTCATAAGTTCTCCGTTCACTATGGGAGAAAACCTCCACGTTTCACTCTGTTCCCTGCGGACGTGTAGGCTCACACTTGATGATGCAATGCAACCCATGCGCTGTACTGTACAGATTATAGGTGAAAAGCATCGTGAGCCACCCTTTGCTGCTTTACAGAGTACGGCACCGTTACAGCTCTCTAGAGTGATCTACATTTAACCACATAAGCACAGGTTACTACTTTTAACGATCACAAAAGCTTGGAGAGCTTGTGCAGAGTTACTTTCATAAATATGCTTCGCCATTCACCAGAACTTCAGTTTTAAAAATGTGCAGAACATAATGGCATGGGTGAGGAAACATGGACTGACATAGTGTTACAGCTAACAGAAGAATTTGATCTTTATTAGGGAAGTGTGAAGTTCTTGTGTGTTCTGGTGGTCCATGGATCTGAGACACTGACTGAAACTGCCACTTCTCTACAGTTTACTATCAAACAAAGGCAAAAACACCCCCCAAAAAACTCTGCCGGAGCCATGAACACCATTCTTCTAGCAAATATTCCCTCATCCATAGGTTTGACAGAAGTGGTGTACAAAATGTCACACATCTGGGGGCTGTGAAGGTCATTTTCATTCTCCATAACTCACTTTTTTAACAACATTTTTTTTCTTTTTATTTGTCACCCTGAGAAAATGATGATGTGCTTAGAATTCAGATCGGATGGAAAAAAAACCCCCCAAAGGATCATTTTAGCATTGGAAATTGATGAATAAAAGATTTTTGTGAGTGTGAAAAAGCTCTTGCTAAACAGATGAGGAGGATTGCGCCACACATTCACTGGGGGGGACGCAGCATCACTGCAGGATAAATGCTGAGATTTCCTGCCTGCCATCAGAACTTTAATGTGGCTCACTTAATGGCAAAATTCCTACAACTCAACAGTCAAAGTCTTCACTTCCGTGATTCGCCCCATATACTGCTGAATAAAGGATACTTGAATTGAAATCGTGTGCAACTTCAAACGGAAAGCTCACCTTTAATGAGGCCTTTCTCCTGCAGGGCCTGCAGAGGAGGTCTCTTTAGGATCAGCTTCTTCAGTCTGGTCTTCACTCTTTTCCTCTCCGTGTTTTCCAGGTTGGATGAAGAGCGAGGGACTGCAGAGGGAGGAGAGGAGGAGGCAGAGGAGGGAGAGGAAGAGAAGAAGGAGGAGGTCAGTGCGGGGCGCTCGGCTGCGGGGCAGGAGAGCAGGTGAGAGGGGATGGTGGTGAGGATGAAGAGCGGGAGGGCCGGGCGGCGGCGGAGGTGAGACAGGACAGACGGGGGGATTATCTGCCACGGGGGCCGAGTGAAAATATAAGAGGGCTGGATGGAGCAGAGGATGGAGGACAGGACGGAGGGATGCAGGAAGCCTGTATGGAAGTTTAGAAAAGAGAGTGATGATGACGGAGGCTGTGAGTTAAGTGGAGTGGAGGGCAGGGACGGCTTTCTGAGGTGGTCGTGTGAAGGAAGGGCGCCGAGTGATGAGGGGCATCATGTGGTGAGGACTTACGAGACGTTCTCCTGTCGTCCTCGTCGCCGCTGTGCTCCAGCATCTCCACGCTGCCCGCTCTCCTCAGGGAGTACAGGAGGACATTGTCTAGCGGGTTTTCACGATCCTGGAAGATGAGCGGAACGACCAGTGTGCATCATATACAAGCACATATTACACCACTTACTGAAAACGTGTCATCGAAATGACTTCTCGGCAGTCTAACAGGAAAACATCAAAGGGGAACAGAAGACTTTATTGCTTGCTGTTGCACATCACCATGGACACCAAGCGGATACAATGGAAATTCAGCCTATATGCAATCTATTATAATAAACGGGGATAAAACTGAACTTCATGTACTTTTTGGAGCATGTTCAGTTTTTGTGGATTGGTTTTTAAAGTCCTTTACATAAGGTAGAAGAAGCCTAAGTTAGCTGGGCAACAATGATTTTTAAAAGATTAAAAGAAAACCCAAAGAAATAAACTGTGGAGAGTTTTAGATTCAGTAAAATGCATCATCAAGCATGAACTTTATATACTAATGCTGCTATTTTACACAAAAGGAAACTATTTTAATAGAGAAGTTACTGGAGAAGCAGTAACTTGATAAGTACAACTGTATGTCTCACCAGCCTGTCGATGACGTTCTGGATGGTGACGTACCACTCCTTAATCAGAGAGTCTGTCTCCGACTGCAGCAGGAACTCGTTCCCTGTCACTGTCCTCAGCTGAAACACACGTATAAACCATTTAAATGCACGTTCCCAAACCTCGCCTGTGATGTATATCCTCCTTTATCCACACTTCTCTGTCAAACAATATCGACAAAAATCGACATGTATTAAGTTTATTCATCTGGGCATGTAGTGGTTCAACTTAGAGGACAATACAGACTGTATTTAAACTACATTTCTTCTGAAAATCTCATTTTTTCTGCTTCTTCCTCTTCCTCAGAGCGGGTCAGTGAAAAGTGATCAGGTGAAAGAGAGCTTCCTACTCTCACTTCCCTCATTCATATTCCTATCTGCCACCCCACACTCCTCCCACAACATCCGCTCACAGCAACAATTAACCTTTCCATTAAGTAGAAAATGTGTTGTTTTAATAAACAAAAGAGTCTTCTGAAAAAAGGCAGTTTATTCTTACTGCTAATATGTAACAGAGAAGATTTCAGGAGGATGTTTAAAACCATTAGCTTAACAAAGTTTTTTTTATTTCTGCTTCACTTTTTTGTTTCTCACCTTGAAGACGTTCTTCTTGCTGGACAGCTCGTTGGCCCAGTGCAGCTGAGCTCCTCTCAGATCTACGCTGCTCTCAGGACGACTATTTCCTGGTTTCTGTGTACGATAAAGTCACGATACATTACATGTACGTTGTTTATTTTCCCACCACTGGCTGAAACGACCCATATATGTTTGTAAAAATGGTTTGATGTTATTTGCGGGGCACCACCTTTTTGACCCATCATGACCCACTTTCACACACCTGCAGCAGGTTTGTGTGACCTGCTTTCTAAACATTAACCTGATTTGTGTGATTCTGCTGAAAAGATCTATAGGGACAAAATGGCAGATAAATGTTTGCAACATAGTGTCTAGAAATATGGAAATATGTGGCCATTTTCTGTCATGAGATACTGATCTTGGTGCACTGGACCAGACACAGCTGCCCTTAAATGTTACTTCACAATGTCTGATTGTGAAATTTAAATAACCCACCAAGCAGAAAAAACTGACATCTGCACTTCAAAAAGATGATTGAGAGGAGTTGAAAATAAGAAAGTTCTTGCCTAGTTTTAAAAAAATTAAATAATGGTACAAAAAAACAAAACAAAATGTGTTTTTTGTCTTGAAAAATTGCCTGGACTAAGATCATTACACACAGAGTTTGTGTGAGCTCTTACCCAGCTGGAAGGTGTCTGTGATTTAGGATCCTTGAAGAAAACCAGACTGTTCCCAACCAACACCACCCAGGAAGGACTCCAGTTTTTCCTGCATGCCAAAAAGAGCACATATTCTAGTTAAGTTGAGACCCAGCTCACAAAATCACACTTGCACTCATGTATTTGGATATACACAAAAATGATACAGTGAAATATTGCCGTCTTTAATTAAGCAGCCTCACCTCAGTTTTCTGCCGCCTTCTGCAATCTTCGTCTTGTTCAAGAGGCCCGCCTTCTCCAGCTCCTAGGAACAAATCAAAAGGGTTTTAAGTACATTAAAATCTGCAGTATTCTCGTATATTTACACCGTCATGCTGACAGCATCACTCGCAACAGGCAGAGGATGAAAAGAGTACGTATGGAGTATGTAAAGACTGGCTGAGATTTTAACAGTAAAGCACCACAGCGGGCCTTTCCTCTGAGTAATATACTGCATCCTGAGCAAACCCATTTAACTTGACTGTTGCATCATTCAAAAAATAGCAGGAGGGGAGCTGCTCTAAAATCTCCCACTGCGGTATGGCCCCGTTTAAGGTGCAGGAGAACAGAATTAATAGTAACACTGAGGCTATAAGTGTTGAGTACAGTATAGGAACAAACTGAAGTAAAGTAGAAGTGAAGATGAGTTTAAAAGAAAGGGAAGCTAAATATCCAGCCTTATATACATAGCTGAGGTAGTTAGTGCTGATTTTTTATTTAAAAGATTGTTATGGTGGAAAAATTATTATCAAAAACCTGAACTGCTGTGTGGTTTTTCCAAAAAGAATGCCTTGGCTGGTCCACAGATATGATTATGGTTTTCACATTGTAGGATTTTTAACAAGTGTGTTGTTGGACATTACTGGGCTAGTCAAAGTCAAAGAATCTGCAAATAAAACCAGAACTGTTGACTGGAAAATGTGTGTTTTTTTACTACTCATTCTTTCTACTGCTGATTGTTCCCCAGACAGGTAAAGCTGGAAAACTCATAAAGTAAATTTAACATGGTTTTATTGTGATTTTTTTGTGTTATCAATAGGAAAATGTATGATCATGCTTTAAAAACAAAGACAAAATATGCATGCATGCAAAAAGAGGATCAATTCTGGAAAATCATTGTACTAATAGCACTAGATATTAATGTAACATCACTGTCCTGCATTTTATGAGCTGAGGAGGAGCTTTCCAAACCTTAGAGGAACACTTGTCTGAAAACAACATTAAATCACCAAAACTGGAGATCCAATTTTTCTTGGATCTTCATGTGCAAAGTAAGAGGCGGTGTTTTCTCACCGGTGTGCAGCCGTCACTGTCTGGAGAGCTCTCAGGAGACGGGGGCTCCACGACGATGTTGGTCACATTGCAGGAGTAATCTCTGCTCTGCTGGACCAGCTGAAAAACAAGACACGGGCATCATCTGCTGTGTTCAGTCGTCTGTATGTGGATGTACATGTGCACACGTCAAGAGTGTTTTGTTTGATAAGTCTTTGTTGAAGCCTATCTGCATTTCCTCTTCTCTCAGCGCACACACAGTTTATGAGCTTGTGAGTGTGTTTGTGTGCTCTGCAGGTGAATACCTTGCCGTTCTCAGGCAGGATCATAGACTGGGAGTGGCTGAGCTGCTGCCTGACATCATGCAGGGGGGCAGAGTTATGACTCTGGGCATCAGCTTTACTGAATGCCATCGTGCTCAGGGTGTCAGAGGAGGCGGCACGCTGCATGGTCTTCAGGGACAAATGTTTGGGTGGGATGTCAAAGGTGGAACAGACAAAGAAGGGAAAAGGGGCGGACAGTGATTTAGTGTGTGGAAAATTAAATACAACATGCTTCTACTGTACTCTATCTCTGCAGCCTGATGTGTTTGTTTTCTTCTGATTAACTAAGCAAACTGTAGAGGAGTCATTTTCTTTATATCACATTTACAGTATACTTTACTATTCAGCCGATGCCTTTGCCTCAAGCAAACACAGCGCAACAGCACAATAAGCACAAATACCTCGACAATTAAAATCGTAAACAACAAAACAGCAAAGAGCCACACAGAGGTCAAGGCCATATTTCTTTATTTCCTATAAAAGCTCAAGATTGAGATCAATTTGCTTTGAAGCTTAATTACAATACAAACAAACAATGATGCAAAGCTGATCAATTACTTCAACTTACTTGCATCATATGTTTGATCTTTTTTTAATAAAATATGATTTCCACTGTTTGTTCAACTTATATTATAAGTTGAGACCACAAACAGGAAATTGGTCCTCATTTTTATCACTCTTTCAGCTTTCACTCATTGTTACAACAATGATGACGTGATGTGTTTGCTAATGGAACCATTTTCTCTTTAGTTAGTTCTGTTGCAGTGAATGTATTTCCTGATTAATCAGTTTTTTACAAGATGATAGGTCTGATGCCGATAAACCATTTAAAATCCATCCATCCATTATCTGTACACCGCTTAATCCTCTGTAGGGTCGCGGTGGGACTGGAGCCTATCCCAGTCGACTTAGGGCGAAGGCAGGGGACACCCTGAACAGGTCGCCAGCCTATCACAGGGCTACACATAGAGACAAACAAGCACACTCTCATTCACACCTACGGACAATTTAGAATAATCAGTTAACCTCAGCATGTTTTTGGACTGTGGGAGGAAGCCGGAGTACCCGGTGAGAACCCACGCATGCACAGGGAGAACATGCAAACTCCACACAGAAAGATCCCAGGCTTCCTAACCGGGACACGAACCAGGGCTCTTCTAGCTGTGAGGTGACGCTGCTAACCACCGAGCCACTGTGCAGCCCGCCATTTAAAATAATGATTGTAATTGAAAAGTGCCACTGTCGGGGCATGAAACAAATCCCCCACGCACTTGTTTAAATTTATCCTTGCTCACATTTGTCAACCGCAAAGCTCACTGCCTCTTTATCAGGTCTTTAACAGGTTCTGTTATCTACTCTCAGTTCTCTCTGTACGGTGGCAGCTATCATTCTTACTTGTCAGATCAGGTCTGAATTTCCCCGTAAGTATTTTAAACATTTCCTCATTGGGGAAGAACAACAATGCAGCAGCAGTGCTACTTAAACAGTAATGTCATCTACTTGTATGACCTGCAGATATGGACTGTTCATGCTCAATACGTGTCTACGCTAAACACTTCACACGTTGTCAGATGGGGACGAATTGAGGTTTCCTGGAGAAGTTCACCTGAAAGATAGATATCTGCAGCCGTACTTTACATGCAACATATTTATGCTTAACAACCCCCTGCTTGCACATATACAAGTGTGCATGAGTGCACACAAAAGCACAAATTCCCCCAACTTCAACTTTTCATGCAGCAACAGCCATAATTAAGTACCCTTCCCAATCCCTGTAACCTAGTTTCAACAATCAGACTAAATATCCCTCCTAATGTTTGCCATCTCTTCATGCAAGGAGGATTAGCACTAAGAGCCAAATCTGCTCCTTTGCTACGAGGAGGCCTTTAAAAGGGCTTTAAACCAAGTGCACCCACACCCCACTGTGATGCAACATGTTGCAGTAAGAACTGCTTGGGTAACAGCCTTTCTTTTTACACCATGAGTTGCTATTTCGCCACCTTAATATGCATAAATGCTGATCTCCGAGAATCTAAAGAGCCTAGCTGGCATTACTTTAATATATTCTACAGTACTACAGTGGAGATGCAGTTTTTGCAAATCTAACGACTGGAGTTCATTGATTTTCATGAGGAAAAGACCCTCCATCAAAAGCCCTTTAAGCGCTGACAAAACACTTAGGATTACCTTCACAATCAGGCACGCAAACAAAAATAGCAATGAAGCAATGTCGTTTTAAAGTAAAAGAGGCAGTCCAAATGATATCCATTCATCTATAGATGTTTATGTGCAGGAGGTGCAGAATACTATATGCAAGCATAACATGAAGGAGGGTTTCATCTCATGCAATGACAAAGTCAAGCTGGCAGTCAAAGTCACCAGAGTTGTATGATGTCCCATTTTACTAAGCAAACGCAACCTGTTGTGCAGGGAGAATATGTAAAACTGGTAAAGGGTGCTTTCGTCTTTGACTGGTGTTTTTTTACAAGGTGAGAGTCAAGGTGAAATGCATTAGATGCCCTCTGGCAATAAAAAAGTGCAGCAAGTAGACAAGAGTTTTTACCTGTTTCATCTGCCAGCCACCGTCAGTATTCCTCTGGTGGCTCCCAAAGAGGAAATCAGGTGACAGCTGGAGAGGAAGAACAGAAAAGAAGAGAAAGAAAGACAAGAGAGAGGGGGGCAGGAAGACAAAGACAGGAAAAACACATCAGCAGCTGCTACATATATTTAATTTACCATTAAAAGACACTTCATTTTCTGCATAACTGACCTTCAAAAAACATTAAAGAATGTGTCATTTTTGGGCCTTTTCTCTGCATTCATGCAGCAGTAAGTCTGATCCAAAGTGGCAGCAATTTAGACAAATTTCACACCCACGTGAAAAACAGGATGCTGACAAATTTGTTCTGTTAAGAAATGAAAGGTCTAACACTCACACCAGCACTGAAACTAGCTCCGCCAGCATCCTGCCAGCTAAAAATGCTCTCTGATTCACTACCACAGCACAGGAGGACACACAAGTATTCACCTGAAGTTAAAGGCAGGCAGTTGCTGCTCAGTAAGAGTGAAACTTTTGTTGTGTAGTACACATTTGACTCAAACACAATGATTTCTACCAGTCAAGCTAGACTACACATCACACAGCTCCACATAAATAGAGCCAGACCAGCTTTTAGTGTACGACAACGTCAGTGTGGTAACCTCGGAAAAGCCAATTTGAGTAAATCACATTACCACAACAGTCAAATGAAGCATATTCAGCTCATTGGCACGACATTTCCCATGTGTTGCTAAAAATCCAACACTAATAATGGTACAGAACAACAATAACAACACAGCTAAGTAAGCAGCACTGAGTAGGAAACTAAAATTAACTCACAGCAAAGGTGCTCATTATGACTGGTCAGCCAGTCGTACAATCCAGGCCGACGTTTGAGTCTAAGAGCTTGTTTTCTGTTGCGTTGACGTCCTCAGCCTTCTGTTTCATGTCACGACACCCTTTCGTCTGACTGTAAAAATGTAAAAACCATTCATCTCTCCCTCCTGCCTCAGCTCGTGTCTACTTCCCCATTCTAGAGGGAAGCTGACTTTATCAGCCAGTACAGTGAGTGTCATGTACAGCCGCTCAGTCAGGAAGGTGTGTGCTCAACTGAATAATCATACCACAACTCTGCTCACATTGCCACATTAACCACCGTCCAACAGTTTTTGTTTGTGAGATCTGTAGTCAGAGATAGTGGTGTGAGAAGCGTTTAGATGCTTTATTTCAGTAAAAGTAAATCAGCCTCTTATAGACACTGAAATGCACCAAAAGTAAAATTGCTCATAACTATAATAGCATGCTTTACAGTGCTACATCAGCATTGGATAATTGTTATTACTGATGCTATAATGAGTAAGCAATATTTTTAATGTGTTCCTTTAAATACTTTGCAATAGCCGAGTCCAAAAAAACTGTTCTCAGGCAGTGTGTGGGAGGAATTTTTTTTTTAAAAAAGTGCTTCGGAAGAAAATAAAAAGTGGGAAAGGATTATAAATTGGAGACTGATTTATAGTCTATTTATTGCCACAAAAACCAATAAACTAGCTGCTAAGATGAGCCAACCTAACCTGGCTCCAACCGAACTGGCACAGGTGTTAAACCGCATGCTGCAGTTGAGGTTATGTGGCAACAAGCAAACAAGCAAGTAAAGAAGTTAGAGGATGGAGCAAAGTACTGAATAAATGTTGGAAACTTCTGCCAGTTCACAGAATTACCAAAAGCAGTGAGCAGCGGTACCACTGAACAAACAAAAACAGAGACAGAGCCGGAGATCCACAGTTCTAATTATTACACACCCTCTTTTATTATATTATTAGGGTTAAATGACATTCAGCTTTAAATCCATATAAATGAAGACACTTGGAACATGACAGATGGTGTTGATGAGGCTTTTCTGACAGGGCTATAAGGGTAAATCAGCCAAAAAACTTTAGGAACACCGGTTTTATCAATAACACTGCAACATATTTCATTTAAGGGATGGTGTGTTGCGTAACTTGGAGATACAAAGCGAGTAAGTGTATCTATGAGAATTGCAGCTAACAATCGTTTTCATTATTGAGTAATCCTCAGATTATCTACTCGATTGATGGATTAGCGAAGAAGAAATTTTCCAAATCCCTGGATGATGTCAGCAAATATGTTGTTTGTCTGACCAAGAGTTCAAGAAGCAAAAGCAGAAAATCTTCCCAAGCTGGAAATAGTAGAATTGTTGATTTTTTTCTTCTGAATCTTAAACCATTAAACAATTGTCAAAACAGCTGGCAAAGGTTTTCTGTCAAACAGTCGATTAATCATCTCAGATTTATTGTCAAATACACAGAATATGTTAAGTTAAGGTATAAAGAGTAGAAATATACAGTTCTGAGGCACCAAAGTGGTTGAACTGCACTTTAAAGCAGCAGTTCCACAGATTAGCCCACAATCTAAATATTAAAGAGTAAAATAGAAACATAGACTAGATCATGCTCAGTGTTCACAAGTAATATGGGCCACATGTGTTTTAACACCTGGGTCATAAACCCATGTGGCGTGCAGTATGCATTATATATAACCAGTTCAGTTCCTGTTTGTTAAAACATGTAGCACGGAATAAAAAGTGACACATATAGGTCAACAGAATGCATCTCAAACTGACTTGATGGGGGAATCACTACTTTGATCATGTGGGTATTTTTTTTGATGAGCAACATTAAATTTGAAACACTGATGCAACATTGAGGCAATGCAGCCTTGAGATGCAAAATGCTTATCTCTAACAATCTGGATCATGCAGCTAGCGTAGCTTCGCCGCGTAGATGTCGTCATTGATTTGGTGGACGGGTCAGTGTCACTCGCTGACAGCTGTTGCAGAGATTCCAAAACCTTTACGTCTGAAGCAACACATGTACTTGCTCATTTAAAGCTCATAACACTAAGTTTATGTTTTTTTAAAAAAAGGTGACATGAATGATTCACTAAAAGTCTTTACGATGATGGCGTATGCACAGTCTGGGAGAGGTTTAAGGCAGATGGGAAGTTTCAGCGAGTGGTTTAAATTTAGCAATGTTTTATAATGTTTTGGATTTAACACACAGTCCTCTGCCTCCCCCTGTGTGGCTCTAATGGCTTCTGCTCATCTGCATCAGATCGAGAGGCATTAGCTTGTTATTACCTTCAGGGATGAGTCCCGAAGTGTGTGCCAGAGGACAATCAATAGATAAACAAATAAGGGACGTGGGTCAGTCAGTAAATCATGAGGCAACTAGAGAGATATAATCTTCTTTTTAATTTGGCCCCACTCAGCATTTCTCTGTACTTTAATCTGGAACACAGTGCTGGTCTGGACGCTGTGAGAAATAGAAGCTGACAGCAGATTTATATGAGAGAGGTGGGCAGAGTGTGTGTGTATGTGTGTGTGTGTTGTTGTTTCACTGTGGCTCGTCCTGTCTGTCTGTGTTTACAGACGTCAAAGCACAGCTGTTCGCACTTAAAAATGTTACATAAGGACTGCTATTAATACTCTTAATCATGATTTACACCAAGGAAAGAGCAATAAAGTTAAGAATATAAAAGATTCTCGACACTTCTGAAGAACCAAATGAATCATCATAAAAACTCCTCCAACTACTCAGACTAAACACTTGCTTGGCAAGCAGTGTCATAAACATAAAGTCATAAAGTTCTGTACTTATACAGAAACAGGACAACCGCAGCTATAAGTAGAAAGAACTCAAAAAATGTTTTCTGTGCAATATGACAAAGCTATAATGTCATAAATCTTCAAAAAAAAGAGAAAATAAAATACCAGCTACATTTCTTTGGTTACTTATTTTACAAAAATGTAAAAAATCTAGAAACAGCAAGTACAACATCTTTCTAAGTGCCGATAGAGTGTTACCAAAACTGGAGAAAAATGATGACTTTAAGTAGATATTTTACTGCTTTCTGAAATTGTTTCCACGCTTGTCTCCTATCTGCTGTGTGTAAACACAGCCTGCAGTTCATCCTAGATTAGCTGAAAAGCCCTAAATTTTTGTCACATGATTGCTGGTTGCAGCTCAGCCACTCGAGCTTCCCGGTTGTTCTGAGGAGCGCAGGACTTTTAGTTTTTTACAGAATCTGTTAATAGCAAACAACTTTTTCCTGCTGAATTTTTAAATGACACATGTAGAATAAAATGATTTTGAGGAAATATTGTGATTTGAAGTGTAGATTTTGTTATCTTTCCTGATGGAATAGCGTGTCACACGTGGTGAGTTCAAGGACTGTCACAAAGCTGTAAATGCAGTCAGAATTTTCAAAGCCACCAGTGGGTTTTGGGGCTTGAACAGTCAAAAAACAAGAATGTAAGAATATATATGTAAAATAACAGAAAGAGAATCAATGAATAAATAAAACATACTGAAATATAAAAATGTATCATATTCACTGAAATACTATATATTTTGTAGATGCTAAACATGCCCCAACATGAACCTCATATGTTGGGGCATGTCACATGTCCAGCCTCAGAAAGTCCTTCCACCGCCTTTGTCAGTTTCTACTTAAGTCAGTAAATTTGCTACTAACACTCACATGTTAGAATGTGGGGAAAAACAACAGCAGTAGCAGATCATGTGTTTTTCCAATTAAGTCACACAATGTTAATGATTCAGTTGTGATCTCAGCAACATCCTCATCCTGATGTCAGCCTCCCAAACACTCACGTATCCTGTGATCCTACCAGCACAAGAGGCGTTCTAACTTCTAATGAATCTAATTCAGAAGTAGCTGTTAAGTTACACAAAATGGTATCAGGGAAGTTGAAGTGTACCGGCTCTTTAGAAGAACAGTATATTTACCCTGTGCATAGTTCCATTGCTCGCCTCAGAAAGTGGTAGTGACAGATGGCTGGCGTCCCTGGGTAACGTCTGAGGTTGAACTTGATTGGCCTGCCAGAAAAACACACACACAGATTGTGAAACAGGAAGATTTTAAATGCATTCTTAGCTTTTATTATTGCCAAGTATGGCCTCAAATGAATGACAGCAATTTAGCAGTACCAAACAGAAGAACATTAAAAGCTTTACAAAGATAATATCAAGGCATTAGGGTGTTAGTACACTGCATTGTGAGTTTTCATTTACAGATATTGTGAAAAGTATTTGCTGATAGTTATAATCCAGGAAAGATTCAGGCCAAGAATTATGAAACAACCTTCCTAAACCAGATACTTTTATTCTCAGTGATTGTGTGCAGTAAACAAACAAGACATAATGTGTTAACTGGTGAGCTTAGAGTTGCTGGTAGCTGGATTTTGTCACCTTTGGACAGATCCAAGTGCTTTCCCTCCATTTCACAGTGTTTATGCTAAGCTAAGCTGACCAGCTACTGGCTGTAAATTCATATAGTAAAAGAATGATATGAGAGTAATACCAGGCTTTTCATTCACCTCCATACGTGAAAGTGTGTAATTTCTAAGTATGCCTAAGCACTTCTGTAAAGCTGTCGTGTGCAATCAGTAAAGACTCTCCATGTGCTACTCTGTGGAATTTAGACTTCTAGTAGTGCTTTAAGCAGAAACCAAAAGCTTGTAAGCCTCAATGTAAACAATACAGACCTGAAAATGTTTAAGTCAGCTGGTAAAAGACAAGAATGCACAGTGAAGGTTGACATAACTTTTATTACTTTGCAAAAAATAAAAAACTCCCTAGGCCACTTTAAGTTCAATGTGACCCTATGCCAAAGTGAGAATATACTGTATAAAGTATCTTCCACTCATACATGAGTCTGTCCTCATAAACCAAACAACAGCTGTGGAAAATCAGTCCTGTGATCAGTGTGTCTACAACGCTCTGTGTCTAACTAAAGAGAAAAAAAAGCCATCCAGGCTGCTCTCCTTTAGGTCTTATGAAGTTCTTTGGCTGAAAAGGTTCCTTTTAGTGCTGATACAGTCAAACCATGTGAGCATATAAATGAGCGTTCTCTTTCATTCTACACCCTGACCCTTTTCTATCCTCTCCTTTGAGAGACGACACTTTCATCCACCTCCGAAAAACGCCATCCTTTTCACATTTCAAGGCAATTTCAGCGCAAGAATAAAAAATACGTGGATTCAGGAGGAGTAACTGAAGGTGATCCCACTGTGTTGGGCGCTTCACCTTGTTGGTGGTTTGACCTCGGGCCCGGCGGGGGGGTTTCCAGGACCTCTCCTTGGTAATGCTGTTGACATAGTAGCATCGACCTGTGGCCGGGTCAGAGAACTGCTCCCACAGGTCCATGATCTGAAGAGGCTGCTGACCCGGAGCAGGGTTGGGCGGCTCCATCTGTGGCTGACGCTTCTCTGGCTGCATTTCAGTATAAAGAGGGGAGTCCTGCCAGGACAGCTGTGACAGGTAGGACTCAGTTGGGACCTTGGAGGCAGAAAGAAAAGGAGGACAGAAGATAAAGAAGAACAGGGAGAGAAGTAGAGATGAAAGAGGAGAAGAGTGGAA
Organism: Dascyllus trimaculatus; assembly: GCA_024666655.1. Taxonomy (NCBI): domain Eukaryota; kingdom Metazoa; phylum Chordata; class Actinopteri; family Pomacentridae; genus Dascyllus; species Dascyllus trimaculatus. The sequence continues at coordinate 10,516,846 of CM045450.1, forward strand.
GAAAATGAAGAGAGATTATCACTCAGAATGAAGTACATTTGTTGGGGACTATTTTCTGCTGAGGATGAATACACATTTGGACCTTTTGTATCAGCAGGACCGTGTATCACAGATCTCTCATCTTAACACCACGGAGTCAGTCTGGGATTACTGCTATATGAAAAGATGGTCTAAATCCAAGTAAGTTCTCTAAGAGGCTGAAACAACATGTCTGCCAAACGTACCGAGGAGGAGTGATGCTATTTTTTAAAGGGTAATTTTACTGCAATTTTGTATGAATCTGCAACTGATATACAAAGACTACTGTGATTTTTTAAAGCAGCCTTACTTTACTTTTAGTGCTTACAACCTTTGCATAGTACTGTACAGTAATTTGACTTAGGTGCAGTGTGTAAACAAAAATAACAGCACAGGTCAGGAGCCATAAGCAGCAGATTGGAGTGTCTTGAACAAAGCCAGTCATCCCAGTGTGTAAAGAGATAGAAACCTCATGGAAACCACAAAGAGAAGCAAATAAATCCTACTCCCTCCTACTATTAAATAACTTGTCAGACTCTGGATTAAGATGGGGCTTATCGAAATGCGTGTGCTCACCCAGATAGAGAGCACTACAGCAACAGCTACAAGAGAAGGAGATCTATAAATCCAGTGAAATTAACTGGAGGATATGCATGGAAGATCAACATCCCACGGGACACAGCTGAGACATAATTCACTAACTGACTAGCTGGTTGATCCTGTTACGTAACGCAGCCTTTCAGACAAATGACTGAAGGAGCACGGTGTGTACGGATGCGTGTGTGTTGGCATGTGTGTGAGGCACACGCAAAAAAAAAAAAGGGATGTGACGGCAGTTCACTCCAGGGGGCAGCACTGGGTCTCACCTGGAGATTACTGTCCCACTGCTTCCTTCTGTTTACCTCAGCAGTTAAATCAAGTCTCTCTCAACGGGGTCAAGCAGGGTCGCGTCTGATTAAAAACACAACAAAAAGCACTCCAGTGCCATTTTAAAACTGAAAGCGTCTTAAAGTAACTAAATCACAGACTCTGATTTGCATATCATTTTGATTGTGACTGATTAATGCCATAAAACTGATAAGGAAGTTAGCAAATGTGCATATAGAGAAAACTATCAAATTTATTCACTAACCTAACTGAATTGCCAAACAAGAAACTACCAGTGTCAATGCACAACATAGGGAAGGTGCTATCTTTTCATGTTATTGTGCATTTGTGTGATTGTATGCATTGCTGACGTCCCAAACTCATATTCACCAAAACACATTTTGCAATTTGTATTTTGGCTAAATTATGAATGGAACTTTGTGTCAACATGGGCATTTCACTTTGAAATAGACATGTAATCGATGTCTTTGTTGTGCGGCTCAGCGGCGTGACACTAAAATAGAATGGAGCTATCATTTACGTTATTAATTACCTTGGTGCTTCCTGCACTAACAAGCAAATTTCTCTCTCTTTTTTTTACTCTATCAACAAAAATGTCTTTATTTTATTTGTTCCATCTGTCATTTCCTCTTTCACCTCTTCTCCTTCTTCAGGTTTGGCATCTCATCTTCCTTCGAGCTGTGACTGAGTACTTATTTGCAGTGAGTTGCTTCCTCATAGTGGTGCTACGACAAAATGACACAAGTAACAAAAGAACTGGTCACTGCAGCATTGTTGTAATAAACTATAACATTGTGTCTGGTCCAATTTATGTAAAGTTTTGATTTCAATGTTTCATTCCTGGGGTTGGGAAACACAGAACAGAAAAAATAAGAAAATAGTTGAAAAAGATAAATGTGTCACTGTGAGACCTTCATCTATTTTTGGCACAAATGTTTTGCATGAAAGGTTTAGTTTGTGTGGGAGCAGGAGTCTAGACAGCAGATGTTACATGTGTGCTGTGTGTCTTGTGTGTGAACAAGCCGCTGGTGTGTGTTTTAAGTCTTTTCTCATTCTCAGAAATTCATTTTCCGCGGCAGGTTGAATTTGACAGACAATGCAATAGATGTAATAGCAGTAAATTAACAACAGTTTGTTCAAGGTGATTATCTGTATTGCTTTTTCTAGTGTGAAGCCTGCTATGAAATCGATCTGATAATTCAGAGGTTTGTGGGAGGCTCTTTCTGTTTCAGCATGACATGAAAAAGTGAAATCTACAAAAAATGCTTAGTGTAGAGGAAATAAATGATCTATTCTGGGCCCTACTTTTAACAGCATGCAACACCTTAAGGATAAATTTTATTGAGCGAGGCCTTATTGTCTGTGCAAATCTTGGCTTCCAAGATTTTCTGGAAAGCTTTCATAGGGGAGCAGAAGCTGTTCTGGCAGCGTGTCAGTGCCACTGGTTTTCCCATGAGTTGTTCAATAATCTTTCATGGGCATTATGTTCAGGTGTAAACACATTTGTGGTCATGCAGTGCCTGTCAATTAAAGCCAAGTGATATCAAAGTTCCTCACCTGAAATAAGTTAAACTGTTAAAAACTCACCACTAACCATCACAGTTACATATTTAGAAGTCATGAAAAAATCCCTTCATGCATAAAATGGGGTAGTAAGTGCAGATTTGAATATGAAAATCAGTTCCGACTTCTTCTCCACTCCTGCACGCCTTCGATTCTACTCAAACACCTTAAAACTGCTCTACACTGGTAATATTGGGGGTAATTCAGTCATACATGTTCACAGTAGAAATTGAGTCTGAAGAAAAATAGCGATACAGAAAGCACCACTCTGCAAGTTGACAGGATTGGTACTTTAGGTTTGTTAAATATGTAACCTTAGAAGTCTGAATCCATGTTTTTGAGGCTATAATCGATAAGCTGCACTGCAGTTTCAAGACAGAAATGCTCAGCCAGCTCACAAGTCCTTTAACATATACATCAATCAGGCATAACATTATGACCACCTGCCTAATATTGTGTTGGCCTCCACTTATGTGGTCAAAAATGCTCTGAACCATTGGCCATGGACAAGAGGACCTCTTAGGGTGTCCTATGAGGTCTGGAACCAGGACGTTGGTACTGGATCCTTTGGGTACTCTGGGTTGTGCAGTGGGGCCTCTGTCAATCAAACTTGTTCTACTGCATCCTGTTGATGCTTGATCACAATGGGGTGTAGGAAGTATGGAGGTCAAATCAACATGTTGGACCATTGTCATGTTCCTCAACATGTTCCTGATTGATGTTGTTTCCATGTGGTGGGGTTCATTTTCCTGTGGGGGTAGGCCAGTGACATTTGGGATTGCCATTTGCATGAGGAAGTGAACTTGTTCTGGGACAATGTTTATTTGGGTGTCTAAGTCTGATCAACACGGATGTTAAAATCCAAGGTTTTCCAGCAGAACAGCACATAGTACCAATATGATCAGTGTTATTCACTTCACCTGTCAGTGGTCATAATGTTGTGGCTGATTGATGTATATACATAAAATAACATCATATTATAAGACATGTTATCAAGAATAAAAATGTAATTTTCATTAAAGAAGTCTTTAAAAATTCTAAATCAGTCATTTTCATCTCTTTTGATTCAAAGACATTTTACTCCCTGGAGGACTAACATTAAATGCATTTGAAACTAATCATTAGCGTGGCTGCATTTCCAAAAAGGGCTGGCAGAAATGTATGGTGAGAGAGTGTTTTCTGGTCGAAAAACAAGGAGTTATGACCGGAATGTGGCTGCAATAATCCTGCTTACTGGTATTAAAGGCTCGAATGAGGAAGGTCCTCAGAGATCAAGAGGGACAGATACAGACAAAGAATGAGACAGCCAGGGAGGAAGAGACACAAGAGAGAGAAAAAGAGCACTGTCATTTCCAATGAGACAACATCTATCCAAAGTCGGAAGTCACTTGCGTACGCACAGTTCAGTAGAAACAAAAGTGTATTCGGGGAGACAGCTCGGATACTCGGCTGTGGGAGTTTCCCTCAGCTGACAGAAGGATAACCTTGAGTATTCCTCTCACCAGCAACGCCTTGTGTAATCCCCTCTGATGTAATACAGGGAAGCTCTGGCGTCACCACAATGCTAACTTGATTGCTGCTCTCGGAGGATTATTAAGGTCAAGCACCAGCGTGAATCAAATACAGCCTCATCTCATGGGATTCAAGACACACCAGGCTTTTTATAGTAATGTGATATTCCTGTTGTTCTTTTGTTCTGCCTGAAAATAATGTCTCATTATGTAGGAATGTAAATTTAAAATGAAAAATGGAGCAGAAAAATCTGACTAAAATCTGCAGCTCAAAACAGCAGTGCAGAATTCTATAAATCACCTGAGCAACAGTGGCAAAGATTAAATTTTCCATTTATGCATTTGTGCTTTTTTAAAGTTTTGTATTTGGTGTATTTAAGTTTACTCTGCGTAGGTCACAGTGTTAATAAAAAACACCAGCTGGGTTATTACAGTTTGGGAGTTATGACCTGCAAATCCATGAGATTAGAGATTTTGCCAATGAGAGGAAATCAAAATGAATCTAATCCCACACTTCTTCAATATCTGCTACATGTGACGGATTTATTTGACCCACTTCCTATAATTTTCCTTCATTGTTCTCTGTCCTAATTATCTATTATAATCAGTGCAAACTTAGGTTTCCTTCACGTTGCAGCAAATACCTGCTGGCTGTCAGACGGAAACACCAAGTGCATTAAACCAGTAAATCCTTGATTGCTGTCAACAGTAGCAGGTTTGATTCAGCTATTTGTTGACAGAGTCTAAAGCACGTACATCTAAAAACTGCTGTATGTGTGATTTGTTGCCTTGACCTTTTACTTGTGCAAGCTTGTGAAAAACAAATTTTAGACAATCTGTCAGAATTGTTACATTTAGCTCAGTGTATGTCTTAGTCCAGGAGACATGCAAAACTTACATTGCAGAAAACATATCTTAGTGAAACTAAAACACTTTTTCGAACTTTACTGAAATAATTGACTATTAAGAGTATTTACAAACATTATTATATAAGATTATCTCTGCAGTGTGAACACATCCTGAGTCCAATTCTTCTCAAATAAAAGGACACTAGTTTTTGTTAACATGGCTGGTGAGAAGCAACTATGTGCATTTACTGTAACACTCTGTTTGAGTAAACTTATGGCACATTTACTCTTAACTTGAGAATTTTCCTTTTTTCTGCTCTGTCGTTGCACTCTGCTACATTTCAGAAGGTAATAACCTTTACAGGTTGGCTCCCACTCTTAGTCACATTTCTGATTAAGATTATGCAAAACGTACAAGCATAGAATACATTCATTATTCAGGATTAAAACCAGCACTTTTTTATCCCAGTTGAGGTCCCTTAAAAAAGACAGTGTCTGGTTAAAGCCTCTTATGATGCTGCAGATGTCTACGAGTTTATCAGTTTCCTTATAAGAGCTTTTACTTCAAGCCATTTCAGTTGGTTTTATTATATAACTGTCTGAGGTCTGACGATCAAATATTGAGAAAAAGTTGATTAAAAATTGGCTTTTTCCCTCATGGTGGTTTGGAACCACAGGATTAAATGGATGGCAGGATGTGGGCTAACCCATGTTTGGTCACAAAATGATTTATCACCTTTATACAAGTCTGCAGGTGTCTGGCTTTCATATGCCCAACACACTACTAACACACCATGCTAAACTACAAGCCTTCTGACCCTAATAGATTTAATGGTAACACAAAGATCCATTTTAAGCCATTATTACAAAACAGCATAATATGGGTTAGCCCACTTGTGCATACTGCCATCCAAATTACTGGCTGTAGAGTATAATCTAGTTAAACTACTTTAGCATCAGTCTAAAATACTATCATTGTGGAATCAGTATTCAAAATCTAACCATTTATCATCACAATCAACGCTCAGCTTGTCCATTTTGCTGCAGAAAAAAGTACTTTTTCTTTAGATGCATGAAGTACATTTTTCTGATAATACTTATATGTTTTTGATAAAGATTTTGAATGCAGCACTTCTACTCACCACAGAAGATGATGAATACGTAAGATTTAAGCAACACAGGTTCCAACTGGAACACTTGTTTACTGCAAACCTTAGCACTTAATTTGGATTTAATGCTCAAATTATATATTTTTTTCCATTTGGCTGTTCACAATATTTGGAAATGTGGCCACTATCTGACTCCAGTGTAAACTGGTCACAGTCCTGAACAGACCTGCATGTGCAAAAGAACAATAACAAAGACATCACATGCAGCACGCTCATGTAGAGAAGTAAACATGGAGGCCACTGAAGTCTGCGTTTACAGCTTTATTTTTAAGTCGATGTGCAGCTAAACCAGTGAAATCCTGAGCAAAGGGGGATGAGGAATAGGAAAAGGAAAAGGAGAGCCAAATTTTTAATTATAGCTGTTTTTGGAGAAATGGCTGCCACTTCTGTATGGAGGTGTGTGTGCATGTGGAGCCAGGAGTGGTGGGACTGTGATGTGAAAGGATTAACTGAAGCAGGTTTCATCCATAATTTTAGGATGTTGGAGGGTTACTTTTAACTACATCTGCCTGCACCTCTCCTCAAGACTCTCACAGCAAGACAGTCAGTCCAGGCGACCTGCCTGCCAAAGAACACATGTAGGATTGCCTTGTATTGACTGGAAACATGGGTGGACACTGTCAAACCTGTTTGTCTAACTAGAAAGTCACAGACTGACCAAGTAACTCTCATTAGTGCCGACTGTGATAAATGTAGACTTAGAGTAACATGAACATTGCAAAAATTGCAGACTGGGGTCGCATTATCACGAATCGCAACAGAAGTGGCTAAACTCAGAAGTTAAAAGATTAGATTTCATGTCATTTGTGCTAATTTGGGAAGCGTTTCACTCTGAATGCATCGAATGATTGTAGAAAGAAGAGAAAGGGTCCTACAGCTTACCCAATAAGTTGAGTGCAGCAGAAATCACCTCGAACACCACAGAATGTTCACAGAGAAAATACTCTTCGGGAAATCATAATAGACAGAAATACAAGAATAACACATAGGTTTACAAATACCCTCTTGGAATTCCCCTTCACCATTTTTTGTGTCTCTGCTGTGTGAACCAGATGCCCGAGTAATATCTGTGTGAGTTTCATGTTTGCTCTACGTACCTGCAGGTGATTCTTCCTGCCAGAAGCTCCCACCACGTCCCACTGGCTACACGACTTCTTTGGGAGCTTGTGATTGACGCTGCTGCTGAAGCCGCCGCCCACCTCATCATACGGGTTCTCCATCCCGTTTTCAGGCAGGTTGCTGGAGCTCTGGCTCCGAGTGATCATGGGGACCACCCTGGGGTTCGGTGGCGCTGTTTGGGCCGTGGAGGCTGCAGAGGCCCCAGGGACCATGAGGTGGCCTGACGAGGAGCTGGATGAGTTGGGGGTAAAGGTGAATCCAGAGAGGGGCAGGGTGGGGAAGCGGCCTCCAGCCATGCTGGTGGTGTTGTCCATCCCCTGGAAGGCACTGCTGGAGTTGAGGTTTTCCATGGAGCGATAGATGGGCTTGATCACTGCAAGAGGAAGATTATACTTATTTGGCTGTGAGTGTACATTTACAGTAACTGCAACCAGAAAGAGCAAGCCACAGGATTTTTTATGCTTGTACTCAGGCTCTTTCTTGCACTTTACCTTGGGGCTGTTCATTATAGGCCGTCCCTGTTGGGGTGGGAGAGAGTGACACCCGAGGCAGAATCCTGAGGTTGGAGTTCAGAGAGGCAGACATGACCAGGCGCTGTGGCGAGGGCATCGGAGCAATAGGTACCTCCGTCACATATGTGGCAGGAACATACAATGGCTTTGTTTTACTGGCTGCCCCAATCCTCCGCACCTGTCAAAGAACAAACAGGTTTGCAAATGCTTTTGCTATTTTCTCCCGCATAAATCCACTTAGTCCGACCAAGCGGCAACAAGCACAGCTGAGGGCTGAAGCCAGTGTGGAAATATCCGTTCCTTTGACTTCTAGCAGATGCAATGAGAAAACATACAACTTTTCTTTTGGAAAGCTTTTCCCACAAGACTTTATGGTGGCTAATGTTCCTTTTTCTAATGTACTTCTTGGGGTAGTTTGACACAGTATATCATGAGATAATAGAAATCTGTCAGCCATCATTTTGCATAGAAACATTTATACCTAATTATGATATATATTTTATCTGTCAGTATGTCTGGGTATTTTATGCTAATACAAATCATAACACAAATTACTCACAAACACTGTTTATAAAGTAATTTGGGGTTTCACAGGACTTCTGCATTCATGTTATTTAGTCAGTTCCTGATTATCTGATCTTTAAATCATTTTTCAGCAGAATTAATTGTGTAATAGAAGAATTTCTTCATACTGTCCACCTCTATCTGGGAGGATGCTTACTTGACTGAGGAGTGTCTCAAAGCATCAGCCTCATTACTGTAGCGCAAATTTAAATAACTATCTCCAGCAAGTAATAACGTGGTTGTAAAGTAGATAAAGGCCAGGTAAGCTGAAATTCATTGGTGTTTGTACAGTAAACAAAGCCCATAAAAAAAGACCAGAAATTAATTGCACTTAATATTCCTTTGTTTTCACAGCTTGACAGAGTTTATTGCTCTGTGCCACAGCGCCACATTTTTTTGCACAAACTAAGAGCCACTGCATTGGGTGACAAGTTCCTCTAATTCAATGGACATGAGCACTAAAGTTTATTTTGCTGCAGTTTTACACACAGTACACTGTCTTGATGCTGTAAATAATTTCACAAAACCACAGAACCCCAAAACCTGCCAGCGGGATTAAAAGGAACATTATCTCATTTTTAAAAATGGCCAAAATTACACTCAAAACTAAAGTGCCTGCAGCAACGAGACTCTGTAAATAAAGCAAAAATTCTACGCTCCTCTGTGCAGTCAGTAAACTATTAGTGACTCAGCTGTGACAAACAGTCATGCAACAAGAATTGAGGAACTTTTAGGCGTAACTGCAGGGCAGATAGAGGACATGAATGTAAACAAATGAAAAATGTCAGTCGTTAAATACCAAGTGGATGTAGAACCTAAGTTTTTCTGCTATTAGTGACATCTGTGTGCCTTATTACATGTTAGCATCTTGCATTTCTTTTCAATTTTCAACCAATCATACAAACTCAACTTTCATTTTTCATTTTTCTTATGATTTATGACATTATATCAGTGTCATGCTGCACAGAAGACATTTTTGAGTTCTGTCTGTGTTTCGTCAGGGCTGTGCTGTGCAGGATTTTATATTGCAGGGAAAAATAAGCCCAGAGAGTAAAACTGCATCAGGAGCAAAAAATGTCCAGAAACTGCTTGGAGTTCAGAGGGTTACAAAAAAATCATAGAGCTCGGTGGTATTTATAAATTAACTTCTAGAAAAATTAAATTCCATAGTGTTGTTGCATTGTAGTCTTCAATAAGGACCAGAAACGGAGACACTATTGAGAGGCTGATACTGTGTTGGTTTCAGTGTCTTTATGGGATTCGTTTACAGTAAAAATATTACCAGCCTTATTGTTCAACTGAAACCTGCCAGAGGCCTACAGAATGTTGTGCTATATCCACGCTTTTCTAATGTTTATGATTCTACTGGAACAAGACAAACAAAAGATAAACTGTTTTCTCACCTGCCACCAGTCAGTATTTGTCTTCTTCAGGAGAATAAACCGTTCACCCTCTCTGATGCAGACCTGCCGGCCGTCTGCACCGCGGTAGTTGTAGTCATACTGGGCCTCGAGGACCACCGTACCGCTGGGGACCCCACAGACCGTCATCCCGCTGGGGGTCACAACAGGAGCTGCAGCAGGCTGCTGATGCCCCACAGAGCGGCGCCAAGTACCAGACAGCATGGCTCTCTGCGCAGTCCTGTTCAGCAAGCTTTGCTGGGATGTGTGCAGGGCAGGCGAGACTGGAGCCAGGCCAGTGCCATGTCCTGAAACGGGCACAGAGGAAAATGGACAGAGAGAAATAAACAGAAACAGAGAGAGAGTGTAAGAGATCACCAAAGTTGTGAGATGGCAATGGAAAAATTTTGCGCTGTGATGTGAAGATTCAAAGGAAGAAGATGAACCTTTTTAGCGCTGAAAAATGTTAATCTGGGAAAATCACCTAAATACAAAAAATTTAAATTTTGCTCTGTATATTTTTTCTTCAAGAAATGTCTTCTTGTTGTCAAAACACAATATATGCACTGGTTTCAACTCCATAAGTGTTTTTACTATGGGTTTTGGAATGTTGCTCAGACTAAGCAAAACATTTGAAGACATCCCCCCAGCCTTAAGCAATTACGGGAGGTATTTTAACTGCTTTCTCACATTATAAGAAAATTATTAGAGAACTACTCTGACCACTGTAAACCTACAGCCAGCAGCTTGTTTGCTTAGCTTAGTATAGCGACTGTATAGGTATAGGGGGAAAAAGCAAGTCTGGTACTGCCCAAAGGTAACAAAATTGGATTACGTCACATCAAAAGCTCATTAATTAACACACTTTATCTTATTTATTTAACCAGTACAGTAGAGGAACTATACAACGCAAAAGTATATTGGCACAGTAACCTGGAGTTTGCGCTGATCGCCTGGGAACTGATAAATGTATGACTGATTAAACGATTAATAAAACAGTTGACGTTGCAAGTTCTGCCAGTTGAATTACTACTGTATTAGACAGAAGTAACGAATTGTGACTGACACCACTGAGCAACAACATTTGCAGATAAATTAACTCAAAAATTTTAACCACTTTTAATTTCTGTATACTTGACTCCATGGCAGAGGATGAAGCACAGATATTTGCACACCACCACAGTACACCACTATTCTATTGTCCTTTCATCCTCTCAGAACTAAGAGACCCGTGTGAGTGAATAACTCATGCGTTTGGAGGATGTAAGGAGCGCAGTAAACCCAAAATAGCATCTGTCTCCATCGCTCCACCTGAGCCAGCATCCCCAAGCTAAACCCTTGCTTTACCCAGCCAGGACCCGCTTACATAAGAGAACATCTAACTTTCTGCCAGACACATAGAAATACAGCCACACAGTACATACACCAACCCACCCACACACACACACACACTTATGCAAACACACATTTATACGCACAAGCAAATGGGATCGTCCCTAGATACCTAGCAACAGTCACAGTCAGATGTAACCCATTTCATTGAGAACAGGAGAGTCCAGAAATCTGGACAAGACAACTAAACAGTGCAAAAAGGGCTGAGAATGAGGGCTACATGGGAAAATTTAAAAAAATAAAAAGGAGAACCTAAGCAGGAGAAGAATGGATGAAGCTGGATGAAACTGTGAGCTGATGGAAGGGAGGACAGGGATAGCTGGCTGAACCTTGATAATCCCACCATTATTAAAGCGCAGGAATGGATCTGTAACCCCCACAGCTACAGAGATTTACAGTAAAACCCCTCTGCACCAGCATATGGGCAGAAGGACTGCCTGCCTGGATGGTTGACTGGCTAACGTTGGCAGGAAAATCACTGCAAGACACAGAGGAGCATTTCCAAGGCACTTCATCAAAATCTAATGAATCAGAATAAATACCTTTCCACATTAATTTGCAATGGTCTCTTTCTCAAACTACAAGTGCGGATAGCATCTTAACTGATGAGGTAGCTGCAACGCAGTAATAAACATGTATAGATGACTGACAAATTGAAGGACAAGCCAACATATAGTGTTTTAGTAAGGTGTGGGACCGCCACTTACTGCCAAAATAGCTATAATATGCCTGGGCATTGATTCTCCAAGTCTCTGGAGCTTTACCAGAGGGATGAACAACATTCCTCTCACAGATATTCCCTATTTGTTGTTTTAAGGATGATGGCAGAGACTACTGTCTAACATGTCCAACATCTCTTATAGGTGATCATCTGGATTGAGATCTAACAAGTGCAAAGGCCACAGCATATGATTTGCATCATTTTCATATCAAGCCATTCAGTGATTCCTTATGTCCTATTGATGGGGGTATTATCATCCTGGAACAGACCACTCCCATCAGGATAGAAATGCCTGACCATACGATGAAGGTGATCCCACTGACACGCAACTTTGCACTAATATGCAGTAAGTGTTCGCTGTTCCAGCAAAATAACCTGCAGAGTCTGACAGAGCTACCTGATCCTCTCACTGAAGAGGTCAAGAGATAGCATCTGTAGTTTTGCTTTGAGGAATGTTTTACCTAAGAGTGATAAAATATACACAAAACATGTTGCTATAGCTCTTAAACATGTTCAAAAATGCTTTAATTGCTTCTTACACCCACACAGGAGATTTTTTTGTATTTTAGGAACTAGCTAAAACACTGATGTGGCTGTGCAGTGCCGATGTCTATAAATAAATATCAAGAAGTCTTAACCGAGTTTTTTTTTTAAATTTTATTTTAGGCATGCTAAAAGCCACTTTCTATAACATACTCACTGACTGTCTTTACCTCAAAATTAATTTCTGTGTGACTGATTATATCTACGTTTGGGGCTTCCTGTGTATTCACGCATGTACCTGTGTATGCAGGCACAAAACTGAACACAATGCAGCTGTCAGTGTCTGCAATATTTTGCTGTAATTTAATTCATTTTCACACATTTTAACGGCTTATGTAAAGCAGGCAACACCTGTGAAGCAATATCAAACACTGAAGTGTAATCTCATCTGAACAAAATCCCTGGCTCTTCATCAAAAACAATAAGGTGCTAAAATGTTGATAAGTAGCATCATAATCTTGGCAGTTCCAGTGTTCAAAGACATTTTCAAAACGTGCAGTTGAGCTCAGGAGGGACACAGGCAAAATCAGAAGTACAAGGCGAGCAAGCAAACAGGAAACTGCCTCGACACATCAAGGTTCAACCACAGTTTGGGTCATATCCTCTTCATCTTGCCATTTGCATTTCTGACAGGAGACATCTTTAGTAGTGTAGCTACAGTGTGAAACTGTTACCAGCCAATAGAGATAGTTTTGCTGTATGCACCAGTAAAATACTTAAAATAAGTAATGATGAGTTGCCCTGTCAACATATTAGACTACAAAACTGAGCCTTGATGTAGAAAGCAATTGTTTTATTGGCTTTTTAACCCTGATGCATGGCTTTAGGGATGTGTCATTTACAATTTAGATGAGCTGGCAAAAATGACAACATATGTCTGCTTTAAAAAAAATATACATACACCAGCGGCTGTTCATGAAGCTGTACATTCATGCACAAGCAGACAGAGCTTTCGTGATGCTACTGCACACCTGGTTGCCTTTTCCTGTTTTTCTCAAAAGCTAAAAAAGAGTACACCCTGCTGCTCTGAGCCTGGATTCAACCAAGCATTTGTAAGGCAGATTCAGTGTATCATCAATTCACATACCTGCACAGGGACAGAGCTTCTACACAGACACAGGAAGCTTTATCATGTTGTTTGCAAATGAGTCTGTTACAGCAGGGTTAAAGTCCTCAGTTGTGTTATTCTGGGCTTTGCTGCGCTGCTCCCAAAGGGCAACAGCTGAGACTGTTAGACAGGATGCATCAGGAAAGGGCTTTGTCATTTAGATATAGATGTCGCTTCTGATTCACTCCAGCAACGCAACGGTCTATTTGACTAAAGACAAATAAAATAGCTTAAAATTGTGTTAATCCATTGTGAAGATGGGATTTAATTAATTATGTAGTTCTAGACTGTGATGATTCCAAATGAGGATCTACAAAAGGGAAAATGAGGCCAGACCGTGTTTCTATTTGCAGGTCACACCGCAGCAGAGAGGGCCACTGGCGTCATACGCCCCAACATACAGAGAAGGCCATATGGTGTCAGAGACAGACACAGACACCCTGTCATGGCTGTAGAGAGGCTACAGTAGTTTGTGCCAGGGACTGAGGGCACAGGGCTTGTGACGTGGTCTCAGCAAGACAAAATGTGGAGATGGATGGAAAAAAAAACACAGAAGGCAGAAATGAAAAATAAGTGAGGAAGGGGGGAAAACTCAAGAGTGACTTCTCTGCTGCCTTTGCTTGAGTGCTTTCACTCTAACTCCATGTGCATGCAAGTCAGGCTGGGTTGAAGAAATGGAAATTATACAATCTGTGCATGCATGCGAGAGAGAGAGAGAGAGGGAGAGAGCCAGAGAGAGGGACTCACCATGGTCCTGAAGTAAGAGAGTGTGTGTCTTCGTCAACAAGGTCAGCAGCTCACTCTACAGTCAGATCCATACACCCGATAGTCCTTTAACAAAAAATAAAAAATAAAGATGAGAAAACATTTGTTGTGTATTAAAAAAAAAACACACCGGACAGAAAACCACGAGAGCTCGTAGCTGTGTCCCGCAAAAAAAGCAAATACAACCTCTGTCCCTCATTCATGTATGCGCACACACACACACACACAAAACACAGTTAATCCTATGCAGTCAAATTATCCTGCCTCCACTCATTGAACCCCTGCTGACCCTCCCCTCCCTCATTTAGCCAGCATTTTGCCTAAGAGATGAAAACAGAGGGAGTGACAGGAACAGAGAAGAGCGTCATAGCTGGCTGTTAACCTATTCATGGAAATAAACCATATTTTAACTTGAGGAATAGGAACACAGTGAAACCCAGACCAAGAGATGTTCCATGTGCTGACCAAACAAACACAACCAGCAGTCCAGCTGATTGATTGAGCTATTGATCCGAGTGCAGAGCTGGGTGGTCAACTGCGCCGCTGGACATCAGAAATACGCAACCACATGGATGTTAGCAGGAAAGCAGAGAATGATATATTAATCCAGATCACCTCAGGTTTTGTTTAAGTTGGAGTAATATACAATACTTCACATATCACATAGAGAATGGGGTGCTATGCCACCAACGTGTTTCCGTCAAATCAACAATCCGGAAAGGGCATTGGATTAAGTTCTTTAGGGATTATAGGCCCTCATGGTGGTTTTACATGTTTTAGTCAATTATTTTTCAAAGCATATATATAGTTTTTTACATTTACTTCTCAACTTCCAAGAGCTCATGTCGCAATAATTCAAAAATAAACTTGAAGCCTGGTAATCCGTAGTGCATGTTTACTTGGTTAGAAGCTTAAAGATTCCCCAGACATGTTTTATGAACATATAAATACTCTGGTT
This sequence comes from Dascyllus trimaculatus, assembly GCA_024666655.1. Classification (NCBI taxonomy): domain Eukaryota; kingdom Metazoa; phylum Chordata; class Actinopteri; family Pomacentridae; genus Dascyllus; species Dascyllus trimaculatus. The sequence goes on from CM045450.1 coordinate 10,531,925, forward strand.
TTTAAATAATAATTTGTGTCTGCAAAGTTTTTTTTTACAGAAAAAAAGACAGATTAAGCAAACTAAAGTTGAACCACTGCCCACAAGATGTCTCCTGCTTTACTGGGAAGTCAGTTTTCTGTGTTTGCTGAAGGTTTCAAGTTTTTGAGCGGACAAAAGAGTGACATAATTGCACTCCTACATGCACACGTGTTAACCTCAGATTTATGGCGAGCACAGGGAAATTTCCCTCGCTCAGCAGATGAATGCCAAAACAGACTTCTTCTGTCAAACCCTACACGTACATCACTTTGTGCAGTGGCAATCAAGCATCCAAGAGAGTAAATAAAAGGCAAAACGCAATTTTACTGCCATGGGTTTTACATCATTTTGCATGAGCAGCATTATCATCACATGGTACTACAGACGCAAGCAAATTAATTTCCTGGTGTGTTCAAGGCCATGCTGAGAGCCAACACTTTGACTGGAGGGCCGGCTAAAGTTAGAAAATTAATGCAAATTGCAATGTGATAAATTATGTGTTATGGGGATGTACAAGCTGATAGTGTTTAAAAAGGACACAAAGCACCTGAGATGATGCCAGGAAGAGAAAAGTGTAACAGGTAGCAAGAGTAAAACTCAGTGTTTGCATGTTCCGCTGTAGCTCCATATCTTTCTAGATATGCAGCTACTCCAATAGGTCGCTCCTCAACTCAAAGACAAGCCAACCGAGATTGTTTAAGATCGCTTGGCAGAGCCTATCAAACTTCACCGCACGGCAGGACCGGACTGAAGCAGAGGGTGTTGGAGGAGAGTTCGGTGTCATATCATATCCATATTCATTCCATACGTTTGAAGTCGAAAGAGGGCGGCTTTAATAATCATGACTACATGGTGTTCAAAGAGAGATGAGACATGGGGAAGAGGAGTATGGAGTGAATGAGGAACTTCAAAGCGTGCACTCCCGCATATACACATCGCAAACACACACTCATATGCACGCACACTGTACTGTATTTACATATGAATGTCTATAACCGAAGGCATCACAGGAAAATAAAAGATGTTGCTGCGTGTGACTGTTCAGCAACATTAATTACCACGACAATGAGTAAAAACGAGTCATTTTAAGTTAACAGGACGGCGGATTCAGAAACTGTGTGATCCAGACAACTGCTCATATCCAAGTTCCTCATAGCAGCCTGACGAATGCTGCCTCTACATGACACCTTTACACAAACAGCCATCCTGCCAAAGGGACTCTTTAAGTCCCAACTTTTAGCCAGTTATGGCTTTTGACATGAAGTATTGCATCACATTATACATTATGGGTAAAAGGAGTTGTAGCACAGCAGTATACCTAAGAATGAGCTCAGAATTGATGATTCCTAAAATCAATGCTACTGTATGATACATTATTTGACCTGAGCTATGCCTGAAAGCGATTAAATGATAAGAAAGTAAAAGCTAAACCTTTGATGGACCAAGATCTTTTACATTGAACACATAGTTTTTGAAATTAGCAGTAACCAATTACAATCTTCTCTTTACAAAAAGAAAAGCATTTAAAGCCTTCTATCCTTAGAGCCTCAGTGCAGACACCAAAAAAGATCTACAATAAGAAAAGAAAAATTACTGTTCTGATATCAATTATTTGACTGTCTGCATACTGGCCCTTAAATCTGTCCACTCTCAGTATGCTGAACAGTTCTACTGAGGACAGCCATGTAAAGGAGCTTTCACTTTGTCTATGGATGTACAGTTATAACTACTAGCGCTGATGTCTCTCTCTCCATATGAGACACATGCCTCAAGCCAAAACAGCCTTTCATCCTCCCAAAGCCATGCATTATTGATGATTAGACCAGAGAGAGACACTGAAACACACAGTGCGTTTCCCTGTGTGACGGCTGCCTGCTGAATATGTGTAAATGCATGTGTGTGTGTGCTTGTGTGTGCACGTACATGCCTGTGTGTGTTTGTGTATATTAGACTAAACAGGTGAGCCACATTATTTCATTGATGAGCAGAGTAAATTGTCAGAGAGCCAATCAAAAAGCAGATGATGACAGCAAAGCAGCCATTGGCTCAGACTCGCTATTGTCATCATGACAACAACCTCTGTGACCAACTAACGTCTCAGTGTCTCTCGTATGTGTTATTTTTTTCCTTGTTGCACATAACAACATTTCATATGTGTGATGCCATCATTTCAAGCGTTTGCTGACGCAACACTCGTGTTTACAATGAACCCTGCAGCCTGCATCGACACATAGCAAACTTCTTCAGAGCGTTCACTTGTATAATTCAAGTTCTCATTTTCCCCTATTTGAATATAAACAACAACCAGACAGACCAGTGTTTGCCAGTTAGGCAAAGTAGTGCAGTATTGCCCAGGGGGCTTTTTAAACTCTTGAAAGAATTAATTCAAGCATCACATTTTTTAATTAGCTTATGCATTTTACAGAAAAAAGGGAAGGGAAGGTGAAAATTACACTGCTAGTACACTTCTAGTTGAAAAGTAAAAAGCTTATTTCAGTAAGAAAAATAAGCTGAAGAAAATGCTTCTTATTTTAATAAGAAGCTTATTAGAAACAGCACAAAATGTTGTTCTCAACATCAAACCATACTGGAGTTTCATAATGTTTTTAAGCCAACTGAATGACATGACTTTGCTTTCCAAGTTAATCTTAATAAATGTATTATAGTGTATTATTTACACTTTAAAATGTGAGATAAGGGTGAAAAATGATCATAGCAACTGCCCAGTCCAAGGCAACATTGTCAGATTGCTTGTTTTGTGCAGTGAACAATCCTAAACCCTGAGATTAAACAATTTACAAGGATATAAAATCACTAATGAGAGTCACTAGATATGTGCTTCATTGCACTGTTTTTTGTCTGGAGCAAGCAAACAGAAAAAGTTTATAAGTACTCCAAATATACAATAATCTCATTTTATTCTTCACTGTTGCAAGAGTGCAATGCTCATATTGTTGCTAATACTCACATATTTGGCATCAGTTACTGACATGCAAACAAGCATTTTTCATTTTTCAACATATTCCTACATTGACTGAAAAAATAAAATGTCACATATCAGTCAAGAATGATGTTTTAGAAAATAAAAAAATAATCTTCACTGACTGGGCTGGTGGGTTGTTGTTGAGCCTGTGGGAATGTGCGGTACATTGATGTTTCTAATGAAGAGCGCTGAGCTCCATTGATCCACCGGGGATGAGAGTGAGCTGTCAAAAGCTATCAGGCAAGTCGAAGACCCACTTTCAGCGATGTGCTGCTGAAGTGAGCACGAAACTGTTGAGGCACAAGGAAGAGCAGCTAAACCTCCCAAGGCAAACGGTACAGAGACACACACAGCTTTGATGCCTTCAGAGGGTTAGAGAGGTTACCTGTTCCATGAAGGAACATTACACCCATAACAGTAAGGGCTGGGAGGTGTCAAACATTAGTGTTTTCCCATGTGATGCTGTTGTTTCTTTGAACTTGAATCAATGAAAGATATTCAGCTCACTGTCATAATAAGAAAAGCAGAAAATATTCCCATTTGAAAATGAAACAAGAGAATGAGCATTTTACTGCTTTTGCTCCAAAATAGCTAAAATATTTGAACAATTGATTATAAAACAGTTGCAGAATGTTTTGCTGTTGATTGACTAGTTATTCAGTTCTAAAGCAAACTTTGTACAATTTCATTTATGCAACCATGTATTAAATAGCATATGAAATCAGCATGGATGGATGGAGATGCCCTGTATATAGTGATGCACCTATGCACAGTACAACCTGGTGAGAGCAAAACTAATTGCACTGATACCAGAAATAAAAGCAGAAACAAAACAGAGTAAAACAGAACACAAATGTGAAAGTAAGTAAGTGGAGCTAGCACACCCTTCAGTAGTTGTAACATGGGAAGCTGCTTTTGTATAGACATCATAGTACTATAGTAAGTAAACAGGCACCTGCTTCTTCTGAAAGGAGTCATAAGGTGGTCACAAGCACTTAATATTCAAGAAAATGACACAGGCTGACAGACTGCTTATGATTGTAATAATAGCACTTTCCTATGTATCAGTAAAAACATACTGACTCAAATATTTCAATGTAAAAAACACAAACAAAATCCATTAAAGCGGCAACAGTTCGTTCATATAACAATGTTGCAACAATTTTGACCATTGATTAATAATTTCAGTCATTTTTAAAGTTAGAAAATGTCAAAACTATGTTGGACTCCAGTTTTTCAAATGTGAGGATGTGCTGCATTTTTGTAATTCATCAAATATACTGTAGTTTGAAGACCTCACCTTGGGCTGTGGGGAATAATGTGAGTGGCATTTTTCACTGTTGTTGGACTAAATATTTAATCAGATAATCAAGAAAAGACCTCAAATTAACCAATAATGAAAATAATTCAAGTTGTAACACTTACATCTAGACTTGTGAAGCATCTTTGCACAAGGCCATCCTGAAATCGTACTTCACTTCATGTTTTTCCCAACACTGGGATCCTTGAGATACACAGTACATTCAGTTTAGTATGTCCCAGTCTGGGATGTAGAAAATGTTAGACATCTCTCAGTATGACAACTGAACAGCACCACTAACTCCAGTCTGCAATTCAGCCCCAACACTGAATAAATGCCTCTGTGAAACAGTTTCTACGAAAACACTTTAATCCTAATGAAAGTAGGATTTATTATTGTGTGGTTGGCTGCTACAGTTGCAGTTAGGTGCACCAAATAAACTGGCTGTAAATAAAAATGAATGTGTTTTAAATCGACTTTAATCTCTATATAATCTGTTTGAGACTCCCCCATCTCTTTGTAGTATGTCATGCAAAATCACATGACAGGCTTGAGGTCATGAGAACCCGTTTGTGAGATAGAAATTAGGTGGAAAGGGTGGAGAAAGAGCAATGTGGCAAGGCTGGATTTAATTGAGAGAAAGTTCAAAGTCACGAAAAGTTAATCAAAACTGAGGCACAATTAAAGCAAGAGACAAAACCAATAAATGAGCACTATAAAAGAAACATCTATCGGTCAGATGTGGGGGGGTTTAGGACTGTGTAGAAGGACCAGATGTCAGCAAACTGCATTTAAAGCCAAAGCTGTGTTGAGGTTGTCTCCTGGTCTACAGTACAAAGCACATGTGAGATAAGGTTTTGCTACCATATAATTTTGCTTCACAGCATCCAAACACTCCACACATAGGCTTAGACATGCCAGAGCTGCAGAATAATCTGACTAGCAACATACCACAATGCAAAACTCTTCAGCCTCTCAATCTCTCTCTCTGACACCGCATCCACAACAGCAGTGTGTGGAGCGCACGAGTAATTACAGTGAACTTGTAACCCTTGTCCTAATGCCGCACATGGTACAGGGCACTTTTAATCAGCAAAGTTGCAAGTGAAAAATAATCTTTCAAGCTTGTGTCGTCACAGGTTGGCAAAAAGGGAGCAAATCTCCTGCTTTGCATGGACTTAAGAACGATTATGAAACAGCAAAAATGCAATGCGTCAGTCAAACTGTTTCCATCACACCCTGTGGTTAACCCATCCATATACTTTCTGTGAAGCATGTAAGGGCTAACTCGCTCGCAGAGGCATGCGAACATTTCCGCACCACATATGTCATATGCAAACTGTTGAGATTAGCACTTCTTATCAGGGTGACATTTGAAGATATGACCAATAATGGGATTGTGATGTCTGCACTGCACCATTGTAGTGATGAAATACGTGAGAGTGCACCATTGTCTGAGGAACTACGTGTAGATAAATTAAAGGAAAGGAAACTAGTGTATGAGATGGAGAGGGGTTGAACAGGAAACTCTGAAAAGTGGAAAGTGCACCTTCACAGGAAACGGTTGCAGATTTAAACGTTTTGAGTGTGTGTTAGGTCAGTGAGTTGGCCCTTTGTGGCTCTGTTTCAGCACACTAGTTGAGTCTGAGCAGTTGTGACAGCACAGGCCACATGTGGTTTGACACCATGATGCGGAAAAATAACTTGTTGTGGAAGAAGCAGACTTTCTGTTTTAGTAAATGTAAACCTATGACCTATTTTTGGAGACACAATAGATTAGGTAAGACATTGTCCTGCAAATTTTTTGACAATCAAAGTGCAAAACACACAGACACACACACTTACACACATCTTTATGATCCAGGAGTCAAAAAAATTATATTTTCCGATTTGTAAGAGTCACAACACTTAAGACTGCTTTATATATACATATACATATACATATACATATTTATATATAAATGCATGCTCTGGCAATTTCAAAAGAGTGCAACTTTTTTGCACTATCTTCACAACAGATGGGAGCATTATGACATTGTATTGTTATTTAACCCACCAAATTAAGGCTTGAATCAGCTTGCATTTTCAAAATAAAAAATAAGAAACTTCCATAACAATACAGAATAGTAATTATTAGGCAAAAATATGATTAAATGCTAAAATATTTTGGAAGTTTAAGTGAAAACGACAGATTATTAGCTCTAGCCAAATGTGCCAAAAACAAAGCCTGTACTCACATCATAACATTTCTAGATTTGCAGTAATGCCACATAAAAAATGTCGAGAATGAGCATCACATAAACGTTACATCTTACATGGATATTTTTTGCAGAAAATAAGTTCTCTGTCTCAGCAGTTCAGCAGCAATTCAGAAACCTTTGCATCACTCACCTTGCAGCGACGTGGTGACAGCTCTGTTGTGTTTATGGAGTGAACTGCAGAGAGAGCAGCAGTTGCGACTTGGTAAGTTTGCTGCGCTTTTCTCGTGGGGGACAAAAAATCAAGAAATAGATAACTTCACATAATTTACCTACACTTTAGTAAATTAAGAGTCACGCATGGGCACTTACATGCCCCTGCAGCCCATGATGACAGACAGTGCCTCCTCGCTCTTTAAGCGGATAGAAAATAGCTCGTGCTGTTCGGGTTTTGGTGGTGGAAGATTGGCTACAATCGGCCAATATGATTTTACAAAGAACCAATCAGATTACAGGAAAAGACGGCGCTGCTGTGCGCTTGCTTAATATTACGACGTCTCCCGGTAAGAAATGCGCGACACACGACACCGCTTCCGCCCACCGGTGCTGTATTATAAAACAAAACAAGCAAACCACATGTATGTCAACGGGCGGCTCTTGGAAAAGGTTTATGGGAGATGTAGTCTTCTAAGCAGACAGCTACAGTTTCTCTGAGCGACGCATAGACTGACGCAAAACTACAAGTCCGCCATTTTTATTAGAGCCAACAGTGCTTGCATCAGCGTGGACAGCACTCACCGGCAAACTTACTATCAGCAGCTACTGGTCTCGCTTTAAAGTTTAAAAAATCGCCGCTATTAAAGCAAACCATCGATCTTATAGCGGAGGAATCACCAACGGCACCATGAAGCTGTTCGTCAGTGAGGGCAACCCGCACTGCCTGAAGGTGTTAGCGTCGTTAGAAGTCACAGGAGTTCAGTGTAGCGTCCAGTGTGTCAACCACGAAGGTAAGAAAGCATGGTTAGCTTAACTTTACTCTGTGAAGTGAACTGTTTTTCGCTAATAACAACATTAGTTTGGTGCTGGCTGCCCATTACATGTCGTCTCGTCAAGTCTGAGCTAAATTTGTGCTTTAACAGACGGTTGTTACTGTTTAACTCTAAGCTAGCTGCATATTTAGCTCCCAGCAAGTGACATCTGCCTGTCAGTGTCAGTCACGGTGAATGGAGTGAACAGTATCTGTACCTGAGAAGCAGCTAGAAAAGACTCTTACTGCACATCACTGCTTTGTTTGTCTTGCTTTAGTATTGTTTGTTTGTGCAGCTTCACGTTGTCTTTGTTTAGCAGTACAGAGCTACAGGTACAGTTTACCACAGTATCACAGTGCGGTTGTTTTTCTATTGAATTACAGTCTAAATTAGTAGTTTTATTTATTGTGTGAACAGCGTCACTATTCTAGATTTGATTACTTGTGCTTTCAGAACGTTCAGAACAAAAAAAGAACACTACATGTAAACACAATTCTGTGGGATTAGAAGTTGAGCAGTAAATAGTGAAGCCATATATATGACAAGTTTTAAAATAACTTTTTTCATTGCTTCCTATTTTTAAACTTCATTGTGTTTAATCACCTTATCTATTTTTTCTAAGTACTGAGGTGGATTTAAAACCTGCCAATAATCTCAGGTAAACATCTGATCTGACATGCCACATAGACGCCGTCATTCCTGTCAGCCAGGTCAGGCTGAACCCAGCACAAAACTTCAATCGGTACACAAGGGCTTGAAATCATGTTTGAACCAAAATAAGTGCTTGGCTAAATTGCAGAGAGCATCCAAAATCTAAGTTGGCTATGTGAATTTACCCAGACGGAAAGTGTTTTTTGATTTTCTTCATACTGATTTCAATGAAGTTATTCCTCTCTCCTGGAAAACGAATGACTTATGACTAATTTGGCATTTGCAGGTCTGACTCATAGTTGATAATATTTTTAAACGAGAGCCTGTTTTTAATGCTAGAAGTCTGCCTAGGCAAAGTTCAGCAATGCGTTTAATGCAGTGTATTTTGTTTTGCATCTAGTTCACCCTGTACTAAAGGATTGCTTACTTATTACTCTCTAAGGTTATTTATTGTCCAGGCAGTCTTTTATCACCTGGATGTTACTGTGGAAAGAAATCAGACTCTAATAAAATGGTAATACATCCCAGCTCCATAGTGGTGGTCCGGTCCCAGATGTGTGCTAGTCCTTTCTTGGGACCTGGATCATAGGGATGAATAACCAGGACCATCTGGAATGCAGCCACTGTGCATAAATGATCAAGCTGTACTCAGAAATACACACATATAAACTGGATGAGGGATATATAGTGAGTTGTATCACTGAAGTACATGAATAATGCAACTCACTTTTCTGAAGAATCCCTTGAATAACATAAAACTGTGTTGATAGACCTGACATGACAGAGCTTTATTTTTTATCATTTATAAATTCATGAAATAGTACTAATTTATTAGGGTGAATGTGATAAGATAACGCTTGCTGTATTTTTGCTGTGTAAAAACAATATTGAATTCTTGAGTCACCATAAAACTTGCTGCCAAGATTGTGTTGTTCCAACTTGATTTAATAAACAGAAGAGAATCCAGTTGAACTAGTCCTTTGCTCATCTACTGTTGAGTGAACTGACTGGGCAATATCTCAACAAGCTTGTTATGGCTTTTTCTTTTTTATCAGAGAGAGTGGTGCCGTTCCTTAGCCGTCCAACTTTGCCAGCCCTGCTCCTGCCCAGTGGACAACACCTCTTCAGCTCCAATGCCATCTGTCGGTCAGTAGACTATACATAGTCCTTCCTGCTTTGCTGTTCATAAACAACAGGGATAATCTTACGTGAATGTTGTGTCTTGTAATCACAGCCTCCATCTAATTTTTGAAACGTGTAAAATCTTAAAGAGTCAGTTCAGCAACAAAAAATGTTTTTGCTGACTTCAGTTGGTACCTAGATAGTTTTTTTGTTAGGTTTTGTTGCTGTCAGACCAACAAAATAAATTTCCTTCATGTTGTATGGGGTTCAAAGGAGAAATCTCAGATCTTGGGCAAACATTAGCCAAAATATGTGCTTGACTAAATACCAGTAGATTTTTTGCAATTTGGGGGAACACATACATTAACCCTTTTAAAACTGCAGTGCAATATGCTTGAATCAGTCAGATCTGGTAAAAGGTTTGTTTGATTATGCCTTGATTATACAATATACTAATGTCAGCCACAAAACAGTGTAAAACCATATTATCAATAAAATTATATTGCTAAGATTTAAAATGGTTTTACACTGCAGCAAAATTCAGAGATAAACTGTGTCTAACTCTTGAGGATGGTATATGCATGTTGCAGATATTATATGTTTGGCACACATTCCTTTCACACTGAGCGAGCTGAAACTAGGATTTAATCTTGTTTTCACCTTAGATATCTATTTGAAGTAAGTGGACAAGAATCCAGTGAGCTTTGCAACCAGTGGCTTGAATGGGAGGCCACAGATCTTCAGGTAAGCTCTACATAACTAAATCAACCTCTCCATTTGCTGGTAATCTGTTTTACAAAACATTAGATCAATTTGCGAAACATAGTTGCAATTAATGCTTTTGTAGATTCTGTTGTACGCAATCATCTTGCTGTGCTTAATTTAACCACATGGACATAACTCCATGCAGCTAAATGATTGAAACTTCTTTGCTCAGACATGTGTCTCAGTTGTCTGTATAGGATTTAAGGAAGTGTATTTTTGAACTCGGTCACACTGCTTTGGTTTACTGCTTGATCTGATGTCATTTGATCAATTCTAATTAACCTCTGTTTTTGTCTTATTTGCTCAGCCTGCACTGCTACAGGCTCTTTACATGGCAGTGCTGCAGGGAAAAGGATCAGAGGTGTCCAAGGTCCTCCAGGGTCCCCTAAAGTTCTTGGACCAAAGCTTAAGCAAGGGTGGCATGCCATATATAACTGGGGTACAGTATCAACATGTTCAGCGTTTTTTGGGGGTTATTTTGTCAGTGTTTAGCTGCTATATATAGCGTCAGTACATTTAGAAGATAAAGACAAAAATACAACACAAACAAGGCCTTTTTAGTCCAGTATATTATGTAGGTGTGAGTCAATAAAGCAAAAGTTCATCATATCTCTTGAAGTTTAGCTCAGCTTAACTGTGCACATCTGCTGTGCCACATCTAGCTCCTCTGGTAACATTTGTCTGTATAAAACTAAAGAAAAACTGTGGTAAACACAGTGAGATAGTCACAGCTGTACATATATTTCCAGTCATGCTGCAAATAGTCCTCACAATTGAGCTTGACATAAAAGTTACAGGGCCTGGGGTGGATCACTCTGCTTTATTTGGAGATTTTTGAACATGGTAATTTAGAAATGGTTTACAATAACTGTTTAAAAAATATGTTAATTAAATTGTGTTGTGTTTCAGGAAGCTGTTTCAGTTGCTGATGTTGTTTTGTGGGCCGCTCTGTACCCTGTTTTATCTGACTCTTCACTAGCAGTGGGTGAGTACAAATTAATTTTAAATTCTTTATTAGCTGCTTAAATTGTTTATCCATGAACTAAACTCAACTTCTCTACTTTCCGTAGTAACTTTTTGCTTTATTTTACTTGCCATCCTTCTTCCTTTTAGACCTTTAAAATTTTTCATTTACAATTTCTCATTCCCTTATTGTTATATATATGATCCTTTCTGTAACCTTTTACCTTCCTTTTCTGATTTTTTTTCTCTTATCTCTCCTCTTCCATTTCTCTGTCTCTTTTACAGGTGAACACAAATCTGTGAATGGTTGGTTCGATCGTGTGGCTTCTATACATAGTTGCCTGTCTGCTGCTCAGAAAGTGCTGCAGGGAAAAGGCCTGCAGGGCATGAAGAGTTACATGCAGAGGCAGCCTGCCCCTCAGAGCAGCCAGTGCAGAGACACACAGCCTTGCAACAGCAACCCTGCTGAGGTATCTGCTAGATTATCAGTGTAACTATTAGACGTGAAGCATTCTTACAGAATAATATCGATCAGAAGGAGCTTCAGAGCCTAACGTGATTTGTGCATATGCCTCAGGAAACATGTACATGTGAGGTTTCTAAGAAGATTTGTTTTCTTTGTTTTCTTCAAAGTATAGATGTGCTAAAATATTCAAAGCAAGTCACTATTTAAATTCAACTTAAATTAAGTAGTGCTCTCTTATAATGCAAATGCAGTTTCCCAGTGAAACTAAACCTGGCTTAGTGAAAGCTAAATTAACAAATGTGCAAGGATGTAGAACATATAGGTTATAAGTTACATCACCATTTCTTTATCCTCTCTACTCTCTTGTGTAAGTATGGAAGGGTTTGAAATGGTGTCAGTCAAAATTAGGAGCCTCTCAGTCAGAGGATGTAGTTCTCTCTTGCCAGAGAATATCTGCTTCAGAAGATTACTAACCTGACAAGTTGGTTTAGAACCCCATTAAAGGTTCTCTGTATCTTTGTGTTTGTTTAGGGTGAGGAAGGTGAACGTGCTTTTTCAGAGGAGGAAATGGAAGCAGCTGTTCTTACCTGGAGTAAGGGTCTGAGCACCAGCCCTCTGGCTACAGACAGACAACACCCCATGTAAGTCATAAAAGAGCCTTTTTCCAGTCTAGACAATAAGCAAATACTCCTGTTCAGAGTGACTTGTAGGAAAAAGATGTGGACTGAGTATTGTACTTTAGGATATTATGGGAATCATGTTAGCTAACATGTTACCCACAAACTTTTATGTACAGTCCAAACAGCATCACACCATAAATCAACCAGATTTAACTCACCTTCTTAAAATTTATTTTGTCGTCGCATTCAGTTCTGGGTTTTTGTTTTTATTTCTTTATTTTAAATTCAGTTTGCCACAGGAGGGCAAGCGGAACATCCTGTTGACCAGTGCCTTGCCTTATGTCAACAATGTCCCTCACCTGGGTAACATCATTGGCTGCGTCCTCAGTGCTGATGTCTTCTCTAGGTAGGAATTTATTCTTGTAATCTCTGTCTTTTCTGTGTACAGTGCACGTGAGATTAGGAAAATACTAATAACACTGAACAAAATGTTGTGTCGAACAGAAATTACACACACACCTTTATATTCAATACCTCAATGCAAAGAAATCTTGTACACACAGTATGTAATGTGTAGGCATTTGCATACAGCCTTCTGAATATTACAGTAACAGCTGTCCATCATAATCTACCTCACCAAGAGGTTATCCATTCTCTCATTATCCACTCTATCCTCTATCTTTCTTCTGCTCTCTATAGTTTTTCATTTCTTTCTCAGTTTATCTACATCAGTTTTTCACTCATCATTTTCTTGTTTTAACTCCTGCACCACTTAATCCTTCTATCAATCTACTTCTCTTAGGTATGGCCGCCTGCGAGGCTGGAATCTGCTGTTTGTGTGTGGGACAGATGAGTACGGCACTGCCACAGAGAATAAGGCCAGGGAGGAGGGCTTGACACCGCAACTGATTTGTGACAAGTACCACGCTGTCCACTCCAGCATCTACAAATGGTTCCAGATTGACTTTGACTTTTTTGGTAGAACTACCACAGAGAAGCAGACAGAGTAAGTGAGTTGGCCTGTTTAGGGCCACCAGTGACTAAATTTTAATCAACTCTTATTTCAGCAGTTAAAGACAAGGGTTTTCTTTGAACAAACAGTCTTTAAACAGATAAATCCCTGGCTTCAAGACCCAGGTCCTGACATTTTTTTGGATGTTGCTCTGATGTAGAAGGAAAGTCTAACATATTTCCATATGATTACTTTGTACATGCTATAAAATTACATAACATAGGATTAGCATAATCTTGCCGTACATGCAAATGTGGACATCCAGCCCTCTCAACTATAAACTCTACTGTACATAATCTCAGAGATTATGGAGCAGGATTGTTGGACATAGGTTACTACTGCTTGCCTTTCAGCAGTTTACAGAATAAAAAATAAATCCTGTTTAAAAGTATTAGTTTTAACTTTGTAGTTAAGCTTTGACATGTCTGGAAATACAATACTAATAAAACACTGGAACAACACATGTCAACTAAATCAAAGTGTGAAAGATTGTCAAGTGAGACTTCATAGTAAAAGACTAAAAATGTATTTGTTTAAGAAGCAGTATCACTTTTCAAAACTTAACTTCTTAAAAAGTCTGGCGAATCAGAAGGTATTGGCAGAGTAAGTCAAGGAAAAATAAATGGGACGTTCTTTGTAAAGTGTCAGTTTGCTGTTGCAGTATTATAGATTGCTGCTCTAAGCAATTATTCAAGGAAGGAAAGTAATGGAGATGGTTTGATTTCTTTAGCAGTGTGTGCATGGAAATGGTGTTGCTGAGTTTACCTACTTAAAATGGGAAATGGGATACAAAAGTGAATCACTTTTTTCATTAAAGATTAGATCTAAATCTTAGCGCTTGTACGTTGAAAAGGATTACAAAGATAAAAACTCTTGTTTTCGGGCCTTTGCTTTGATAACGTACAACATAAAAGGAATCAAACACGATGCAACAGCACCATGTTCTTTGAGAAATGAAAACAGACCACAGATTAAAGACTTTTGACCTGATTTGTGAGGAGTACTTTAGAGGTTAGGTCTTTGATTTTAGATTTACCATCCCACAACCAAAGATTACTCTCAGTTTTGTTTTATCATACCATTTTACTTCATATATTTCTTACTGAATCAATAATGAAAACTCTCTTCCCTCAAACATCTTTTTTTAGTATACGATTGTATTTTCTATTTGCTATAGTGACCCAGAAAGTTTACATCATGTTCTAATCAACATGCTAAAGCGGTACCAGTCTAATTTGAAAGGCAAAATTGTCATCAAGCTTAAACAGCTGGTTATACCCCACTTAAGACAACTGGGCTAAGGTCTTTCTCTTACATCACTGGCACAACCCCCAGTGGATCTCTCAACCACTTTTTTCTTTGTTATTGTTTTCAGGATATCTCAGGATATTTTCTGGCGACTCCACAAGAATGGTTTTCTTGTAGAAGACACAGTTGAGCAGCTACGCTGTGAAAACTGTCAGCGTTTTCTGGCTGACCGCTTCGTAGAAGGCATCTGTCCGCACTGCAAATACCCAGAAGCTCGTGGCGATCAGTGTGACAAGTGTGGGCGGCTCATCAATGCTGTGGAGCTCAGGGTGAGTTTGGAGGGGCAGGCTGTACATCTGAAATGTTCATGGGGTACAGGTGAGGCTTGTCGTAATTCATCTTTTATAGCTGTTAATAATGGTAAAGAAAATGATGGTGGTAGAATATCACAGGGTATTTTCAGTTCTGAAAAAAAATCATCTGTAGGCTGCGATGTTAGATCTATTTTTTTTCTAAGATCTATATGGTTACACCTATCAGATACCCATAAACCTCCCTTAAAAAGTGAAATTGTGTTAATTAAATCTTTTTTGTCAGGTAATTAAAGGTAATTATCTGTAAAGGTAATTAACTGAGTTAATCTCATTGAGCACCTTCAAAACAAAATTGCGAGTTCTTGAGGCCGTTTCCACAATTTGCACTTGTTTTTTATAACTTGCATGTAAATTTAATTATTGTTATTGCTTTTATTCATTTGTCTATCTGTTTTTGTTTTTTATTTTTCAAATTTTAATTATGTCTTAACTGTGTAATTTTATGTCTTCATTGTGTAATTTTTAAACCTGTGTTTTAACTGTGTTTTATGTGCTGCTGCCTATCTTTTCCAGGACTCCCTTGAAAAAGAGATTCTTAATCTCAACGGGATTTCTCCTGGTTAAATAAAGGTTAAATAAAATAAAATAATAATGACGTGCATTCTATGTAGTATTAAAATGTCTTAAAAGATTTAAATTGCAGAAAATTTTACATTATTTTTATTCTTCCTTGCAAAAATATATATTAAGGGAGGAATAATCTGCATATACTAGTGGAATGGGGTCTGTGATGGCAGCTGCAGCATATGTTCAAAATGTTTCACTTACTGGAGCAGAAGCACAGTTCTGTGTATTCCGGCTGCTGCTGGAGAAATCTGTGCCTCTTTTGCAAAAATGTATTTTTCACTTGAGTGCAGAACTGTGACTCTAAAAAGACTTTCTCATTAATTAGGGAGGGCGCCACAATAATCTACCATTTGCCTAACGTCATATTGTTGTTGCAGTGAACTCTTTATGTTGCTTTTGCTTCCACAGATATAAAAATTCTCATTTAAAGGGAAAATTTAGGTAAAAGTCAGGTTAAATTTTTCCCAAATCCATAATGATCGTTGTTGATGGCTGTCCCCTCCAGGAACCTCAGTGTAAGGTCTGCAGGCAGACTCCTGTCATCCGCTCCTCCAAACATCTTTTCCTGGACCTGCCAAAGGTATGATTTTCACACTGCTCTGCAATGCCCTAGGTTGTGCATTTTCCCAGTTATACACTGCTTTTTTGGTCACAGGGATGGAGACAGAGTAATCCAGTTTAGTAAGTTTAAGGTAGCGTTCAAAGACAGCTTGTGGAAAGCAGTTATCCCTCTGGTAATTTTATTATATAAACGGCTTTACTCTTTCTTAAGCTGTGGTTTAGAGTTAAGACACCGGGTGTTTTTTGTCAGCATTTTCATTTTCCCTCTTTCTCTCATGCAGCTAGAAACTCAGTTGGAGCAGTGGCTGGAGAAATCAACCAGCACAGGAGATTGGACAGCAAACGCCAAACAAATCACTCGCTCCTGGCTAAGAGATGGACTTAAACCACGCTGCATCACCAGGGACCTGAAGTGGGGAACGCCAGTACCTCACCCTGACTTTAAAGACAAGGTCTGCTGTTGTCACGTATAATAGAGTATAATTTTTCACATTTCAGATCTAGCTTATTAGATGGCATTTGTTTGCCTTTGGTTTGCATACACTGAAAGAGATGCTTACTCCATTCAATTACCCTTCTTTATTAAAACATAATATAACTGCTCAGTTATGCCTGCTGGGTGAGGTAATGAATGCAAACATTAATGTCTTAGGTCATATTTCTAATGAAACTTCAAAAATGACTGTACACTTCATTAACTGCTTACAAATGCTGCACTGACAGTTGCTACCTAATAGCACACTTAAGCCTCACTGAGAGACCTTTTAGCTCTGGCTCGTCTAAGCATGTTTTGACTCTGATCACTTCTTTTAGTTCACAGTTCTAAAACTTTCTTCCACACACTAATGTATGAGGAAATTTGATTGAAGTCAAATTTGTCACTTACCTGTCTTGGTCTTTGTGCATTTTGATAATTCATTCCTCCTAATATTTGTGTTCTTTTTCATGTCATTCATAATTAATTTCTATACCAAAGCAAGAAAAACATGCCTGTTGTCAGTCAGAACTCTCTTTCTGCCTCTGCAGGTGTTCTACGTGTGGTTTGACGCCCCCATTGGTTATCTGTCCATTACTGCCAACTACACTGACAAATGGGAAAAGTGGTGGAAGAATCCTCATCAGGTACAACCCCTAGCACACGTTGTCAGAATTTATGAGCCATACAGAGTACTGATGCACAAGCCAGATTTTGTCCTCTTTTCATCACAGAATGGGTCTGATTGCTTTTTTCATTGCCACATCTGGTCTTTTTCACCCTCCACTGGAACAGAGTGTAATTCCTAGCCCCATATAACCCTGATGTGAAACAGAGAGAGACATTCCCTCTTTGTTATGAATGAACTTAGTGTTCAGTTTTATACCCATAGCTACAGCGCATGCATAGTAGAATGTTGTGAAGACGATATGCTATTGGTTAATATGGTTTTTCAAGATTCCTCGCTTCTGAAATTCTAGTCTCTACATGATCATACTAGTCAAGGTTTTCGAGCTTCTTGTTATTTGTCAAGCTATCCTCCACTTTGCTTAAAAAAGGGGAACCATTTGACAGTTTGCATGTACTCTTGATTTTGTTATTTTAAGGGCACTGTTCACAGAGCTACCCACACATAAAATAGCAAGTGTCAAACAGGAAACCACTGGTGAATAGCTGACTTGCTTATTTACACACGAACACACACACACACACACACACACATATATATAAAATCATATAAAATCAGTTTGTTCTCATAAGCATCACTATCTTCTTCACACTGACTGACTCATCTCATCGCTCTCCATCTAAAACCCCAGGATTGAGCTCCCTGTTATGAGTGTGTGATGCCCTGTATTTGCAGAGAGAGTGCTGGGGGTTGGGGAGAGCAGATAAGTCCTCTTTGAACTGGATGATCTCATGATGATCTAATATGATGTCATCCTCTCAGTGCGATGTTGTGTCTTTGCCACCAGGTGGAGCTGTACAACTTCATGGCCAAAGACAATGTGCCATTCCACAGTGTGGTGTTCCCCTGCTCCCTACTGGGAGCCCAGGACAACTACACTCTAGTCAACCACCTTGTTGCTACTGGTAAGCACTTATTACAATTGACTGATTTGACCAGTTGATTAATTATTTATCTGATAGATTATCTGAATGGCTTTGGGGTTCACAGCAGATTCTTGAAATGGCTGTAAAAACACATTTTTTGGGACATGAATGCTGCGTTGCTGGCTCAGTAGTTATGTATTTTGCCGAGTGTAAGGCTCTTGCAGTAACCTGTGCTATACCCTCCCCTCAGAATATCTGAATTATGAGGACACAAAGTTCTCCAAGAGCCGTGGTGTGGGTGTATTTGGAGACATGGCAAAGGACACGGGCATCCCAGCTGATGTGTGGCGGTTCTACCTCCTGTATGTGCGTCCAGAGGGACAGGACTCAGCTTTCTCTTGGGCTGACATGGCTCTGAAGAACAACTCAGAGCTCCTCAATAACCTGGGCAACTTCATCAACAGGTTGGTACTAGTCATATGTGGTACATCAAATTCCTATTTACTTCATTTGATTCACAAATATTAGAATTTACTCTTTATTGTCAGAAAAAAAACGGCTTCAGAATCTGACTTTTCCCAGTGATCCTAACAAGCTAACGTCCACCGATGTTTATTGAGGTTATTTAACACAAATTATATTTCTTTCCTGAATTAGTTACATTTCTCATGTTATTGTAATTGTTAAGATTGGTTCATGTCAGATACTTGAAATGAAAAATGGGGAAATTCATCTGATGTTGCTCATATTTTGTACCTAAGTTTCACTCAGAAACAATATTTGCAGCAAAACTGTCATCCATTCCAATGAACAACTAAGTTTTCAGATAGTTGTGCTCATTGGAAAAAGTCTGCTACAGCGCTAACTATTACAAGAGGTTCATCCTAGTTTTCTAAATTTGTTTGGGATGGCGTAATTTAGCCCCAATTACATCGCCTCAAATGATTTTTAAAAGATCAGGGTTAAATCCTACATCAAAGATTTTTCTCAGCAGCTTTTTTTCAAAGTACCTTGATCTTCAAAATTGGTCTCGGGCAGCGACGCTGATGCCTAATTGGTTCAAAAATATCTTGTAGATTGCATCCAGCCTAAGGTGTTGGAGGTAGAAAGTATTCTGCTTCAGAAAAGAAATTGTGTCCTCGCCTGGATCCAATCCTTGAATCACTACATCATTAGTGACAGCGTGTCCATCTTGTACCTGTTTTTTTTTCCCAAAACTTACGGATGATCCTGGGCTGCAGTGTTCCATCTAATTGCTGTTCAGTCAAAACATGTTGATGACGCTTTCACAAATAATCAGCTAGACAAGCCAAAATGTGTTAATCAGTACTTAATATTTACCAGAAAAAGCACTGTTTTAGTGATTAAATTAATTCAGTCATTTTAACTGTAGGAAATAATCCCTATTTTCCCAGGATGAAAAAAACCTCTGGGATTGACAGCTTCACTAATTAGGGGACTCAACAAATTAAGGTCACGTGAAGTTCATGCTCACACATCAGAATCACAGCTCATTGTAAATTTGACGTTCCTGTAAAAACATTTTGGTCTGGCAGTCTTTCCTCAGAGGCTGTGAGATGTGTAAAATATACAACAGTGTGTTGCATCAGACATGACAAAAAACTTTCTCACTGTGAGCATCC
This sequence comes from Dascyllus trimaculatus, assembly GCA_024666655.1. NCBI lineage: Eukaryota > Metazoa > Chordata > Actinopteri > Pomacentridae > Dascyllus > Dascyllus trimaculatus. The sequence goes on from CM045450.1 coordinate 10,551,476, forward strand.
TCCTGATGTACACATAAAGCTCATGTGAAAAATTACTCGTTCCAGACAGCAGCTACAATTTAGAGGCAAACAAGGAGCTGTGGAGTGGCTCAATGCTGTACACAGTGCAGAGCGCTGTATTACATATGGCAACAAAATCTATAATTTATAAACAATTAGCAAGTCAAGTAACATGCCCTACACTCATTTTCCTCTCACTCTCTCTCCCTTTTTCTCTCGATGCCCGTCTCTCTCCATTCCAGCATTTTTCTCTGACCTCCCCCCTTAAAAAAATCATCTCTTTTATACAAACCCTTCTCCCCCTCTCTCCTCCAGAGCCGGCATGTTTGTCACTAAGTTCTTTGAGGGTTGTGTGCCTGTGATGGAGCTACAGCAGGAAGATAAGAAGCTCCTGGCTCTGGTGGGCTGGGAGCTGCAGCAGTATATCCAGCTCATGGACAAAGTCAAGTAAGACCAGTAGAATCACATACCTGTCAAAAGCAAAGCTAGAGGGAAGATTTTGTGATTTACACATATCTGTTTAATTAAAATGACCTTTAGGGAGTAAAATTCTGCTGGGCTTTAATTTGTCAAATTCGGTGATGGGTCTAAGTTTACAATAATGTTACACTGGCAATAGTGTCATCAGGTAAAACCTTATTTGTGCTTATACCGAAGTAGACAGTGTGTCATGGGCTGTGCTTGTACAATGCCCCTCATTTTGATTAATATCCATCTACTCTTGTTGTCATGCTACTATCAATTTCCCTCAAATGTTTCACCAGAATCCGGGATGCCCTAAAACACATCTTGAACATCTCTCGTCATGGCAACCAGTACATTCAGGTCAATGAACCATGGAAGAAGATCAAGGGAGGAGACACAGAAAGGTGAGATAGCCTTGACACAATCTGTAGTTTCATACAGGATATTGAAATCTGTGTTTATGAGTTTTAACTCAAATGTGCAAAGTCTCATTTTATATTGAAACGGGAAACTGACCTTTTGAAAAATGACGTATTTATTCAGAATCGAGTGCCTCTGATTGCAGGTTAAATTAATTTTGTGCAGATTACATTTATAAGATCAGTTCTTAGAAGAGAGAAATGTTTGGGTGTATTTTCAAGTAAACGAGCAGTTATCAGAATCTAAATTCTGTCCATTCTAAGCTTAACCAGAACGTGTGAATAGATTCACAATGTGTCTGACTAATTAATCTGTTTGTTCTCTTCAGGCAGCGTGCGGGCACCGTGACTGGTGTTTCTGTGAATGTCGCCTGCTTGCTGTCAGTGATGCTCATGCCTTACATGCCAGCAGTCAGCCAAACCATCAGGGATCAACTCAACGCCCCGCAGTCCTGCGTCAATTCCATGTTGCAAGGCAGTGGCACCTTTGTATGTTCCCTGTGTGCTGGCCATCGCATTGGCACTGTAAGTATGACCTGGACATGTAATACACACAGGTCGCACATTTGCAGAGACACAAAACCTGTCTAACCACCAGTATGTTGACGCTGGGTGATACAACAAGGATGCAACAGTCTGTCAATATTTCAGTACTCTTGAGGACATTGTAGTTTTGTTAACACACACATACACACACTTAAGAATAATAGCCTAGATGGCGTTTGGAGGGTTCAGCCTTCGAGCAAACGGCAAGTTTCTCTCAGGCCACTTGTCCCTTCAGGTATAATCGTGGTGACATATGTGTGCAGCAGCCTGCCAACGCTGCATTCGAAAACCAAGGCTATCATGATCCAGGGATGTGGTCTCTACGCAAGGACCAAGACACTGCATCCGCCAAATGTCACACGAAGTCTACATGCACACAGCTTCTCTGACAAATTGTGCCCTTTGCTACAAGTGTAATGATTCATTTAACAGTGGCGATCATCATAGAATCTCTGCAAATTCTCTCATACATAGTTATCTACTTACTTACTTGCATAATCCTCTTTGTTCAAAGATGAGCACAGAGCCTCCAGGTGAAATTTTCAGCTATACTGGCCTTGGGCTGGATCGACAATTGCAAACTTTTTAAAAATTCCTGCTTATATATATTTTTAATTTTTACCTTTTATTCCCTCTGCCAATCCGTTTCATTCCCAGGTCAGTCCGTTGTTCCAGAAACTGGAGGCGGACCACATTGAGGCTTTGAAGAAGAGATTTGGTGGACAGCAGGTACTTGATGTTTATGATGCCTAATGGTCTGTGCATGAGTTCAGTCCCATCTGGTAGTAGTATACATTCACTATTTATGAATAATGAAATAATTGATAATGCATAGCTGTTCATGATTGTCGTCATAAATAAAAAATTGTATTTAATTTGAAGTGCCTGCTGTTTTAAAACACGATGCAGAGCAAACACACTGTAAATGTTTAAATTATGTATCAAGCATCCATCATATAGATAAAAATAATCCCTCTCTAAACCTTCTTGCCTCTAGCCTGAAGATGAACCATCTAAAGAGAAGGTATTGAGTGATGTTTGTGAAGAGTCAGTCCACTCTGGTGCTGCTGTGTCAGTGTTGATTACCGCATGCCTTCACTAACCCTAGCAGCGAATTAAACATCCTCATATATTGAATTTTCACTCATCTCCATGAGTCCTATGTGATCCGGTGTCCATTCACACATAGTGACTCATAAAATCCCATTGACATTTTGAGTGATGAGTAATCTGTAGAAATAATATCCACCAAAGCGCCTGAAATTTCAACATTTTCGTTTGTGTGTTTCCACCTTCACAAGACACCACAGAGCACTGCCAGCACTCAGCCGGCTGCTGTGCCAGCTCCTGCTGCTGCTGTTGAGGTGGCGACGGTGAATGGAGTGGACCCGGAGAAAGCCAAGCAGCTCACGCAGGCTGTGACTGAGCAGGTTAGATCACTGGTTCCTTTGGAATCAATAATCTCTTATTAGAACAACGCTGTTAGTTAAATTGCTTTCAAAAACATGATTTGTAATTGCGCCCTTTTTTTTCCTTAAATAGTCCATTTGCAACTGGATAACGAAGCGGATACAATCTTCCGTAAAGAACGAGAAGATTCTTTTGATAACGCAAACTACACGCACAGCAAACTACTGACGAACTGAATAGCGGCTAACTTTAAAAGCTACATTTCATGAAGTATTTATTTTTGGAAAATTATCTTTAAATGTATAGGTTTCTAATGAATTGATTAAAATTGCCTTATGTACAACCTAATTATCTTTTAAATGTACGTTAAAATTTCTACCATAAATGCGGCCGTTAAATATTTTAAAGCTAAATGATTATTTCTGAATACGGAATCATAAAAATTACAAACTTGGTGATTCCGCCTTAGTGAAACGCTTTCAAAATTAAATTTCCACGAAGTGTTTGATCAAATACAAATTAAAGTGTGGGAAATCTATTAAATCCTGATGTCTTGTTTATCACAGGGGGACAAGGTTCGAGCGCTCAAAGCCCAAAAGGCAGAAAAGGCCGTGATCACAGCAGAGGTGGCCAAACTGTTGGACCTTAAGAAACAGCTGGCTCTTGCTGAAGGGAAGAGTCCTGAGCCTGCACCTCAGAAGGGCAAGAAGAAGTGAGACAGGAAAAGAAGGAAAAGCAAAAATGATGGTGGTTAGTCAGAAGAAGGAAAGACTAGAATGGTTTGAGGTATGATAGTGGAGAATGGGAACAAGCTGTACACTAAAAGAGAGATGAGGGTATTAGCTTAAGGCAAAGCCGTGACAGGATCTAAGACAATGTGGTATTGGCACTGAGGACTAATGAAATGCTGGATAGGCCGACGGGGAAATGAAAACACACAAAGAGAGAGTCAAATGAATACAGCTACAGAATGGAGGGATTTTTCCAAATCCCTACACCAAAAGAAACTGATTTTATACTCTCCCTGTGATAAAGTCAGCATATGATATTAGCGTTGGAAGGTGTGTTGCGCATCTAAAGATGTTTTTATATCCTCTGGAAAATTGTTTTTTGCTTTTTGCTACAAATACCCTTTTTGGATCCATAAAATAAACTGATTAAGTTCAAGTAAAAAATGTCTATCCTCTCCCCCTCATCCTTTCACAATTACCTCTGGTTTACACTATTTTCTCCCAAAAAAAATCATGTAAACGTATTTAGAAAGGGAAAATAATAAACATTACATGACTCAAAAAATCCACATTTTTTTCTTTTATTGCAAATTAGGAATTACAGTGAATGATAAAATGAATGGTACGGTAAAATACATGAATTTGACGTCATCAGTGATAAAAGCCATGCATATTATTCTACGATTAACAATTTTTGTGACTACATTGAGAAAATAACAGTGGATATGTTGGCCTATTACAGTACAAGCCATTACAGTACAATTGTATATTTTACAACATTATATAAAAATAGTAAATCAGGGTAGAACAACCCTTAATAATTCTACCACAAATTCCCATAATAATAGAAAAGGTCAGCTTAGAAAGTATAGCCGGGTCCTACTTGCTTTATCTAAATACACATACACACAAGCCAGGGATTATACAAAAGTAAGAAAAGGGTATGAATTTTCCTCCAAAAAGAAAACAAAAAATCATTCTCTCATACTCACACTGCACTGGGCACTTTCAAACTTTTCCTGAGCTCCCAAACTCTCCACAAATTGGGGCAAATAATCTCTGCTAGCCAGATTGCAGCCCTTAAAATTGGAGTTACAATTTATTGCAAAATGGTGGGAACGGATGACAATGAAATGCACTCTATCAACTAAATTCCTTTCTGTCCTACATACAAATCATCAAATGCTCATAACTGTTATTTGTGCGATCACATCTGATGAAACTTGTTAGGCATTCTTTAAAATGACATTCATCAAAATCACTGCATGATTTGCACTTAGAGCTAACTGTTCTCCTTTACACATGCTGTGTCTTTTTATTTGCCGCAATGCTGTTGCAGCCCTTTCTCTCTGTGCCCTTTCTTGACTTGACTTTCATCACTTTCCTACTTCTTGCCATCTTTACCTCTCTGTCTTTTCCAAAAATCCACTCACTTATAAAATTTATCTTTGGTTTTCGTTCTTCTCTAAGAGGCATTTCATAACCACCACATTACACCTTTCCCCACCACTGCTTATTCCAATTCTGTAGGACCTGTCATCTCTTATTCCTGTCTTCTATCCTGTCTCTTTCCCCCTCTTCATTTCCTGGTGTTGACTAGTCTCTCTATCAGGGCTCTTCGTGTCCTCTGTACCTCCTCTCCCAGCCTTTCAATCTCTGCTTTCAAGCGCTCATTCTGCTCTGTCAGCTCCTGCACCTTTCTCTCGTTCTCCTGTTCTCTTTCTTTGCGACTCTTTTTGGTAGACGAGTAGGACGAACGCTGTGTGGAGGAGGCGAAAGAGGACAAGGCACTGTTGGCCCTCTCACTGGTGGTCCTCTTGCGCTTTCCCAGGCGGGAAGATGGGTAGTTGGATGGAGAAGAGACAGGTGAAGAGGGAGAAGAACAATTTTGAGATGGAGACTGGGAGGCTGAGGAGGAGCAAGATGGAGAATCTGGGACACAGGGCAGTTCCTCCTCGCTGGCTGAGGGAGATGCAGGATGGACATTATTAGCCTGGTGGTGTTGATGGTGGTGGTAATAATAGCTACCGCTGATCACTGCTCCGCTCGGATCCACCATTCCCACTCCTCCTTCGCTCAGCAACTCGAAGAACTCCGGAGGCAGCAAGTCACTGCCACCTCCTGCCGAACTGTCTCCATTTCTCCCACTCTCAGCCTCCACCTGCCGCTCTTCTGCAACAGCTGGACTCATGCAGGAGGAAGAGGAAGAGGAGGATGATGATGAGGTGTGATGCAGAGGCTGGGTGCTGTGGATTTCCTCCGTTGCCCTCTGGACGCTTTCACCCCATGTCTGGCTTCCGTCAGTCAGCCATGTCAGAGAACAACTCTCCAGAACATCCAGGAACTCCGGCTCCTTCTAAAAGTACAAAATGAAAATGTCAAAACATGGTATAAATCAGTACAAAACATTTTCACATCATTTAGTATGTTAATTAATTTTTTCACAAAAAGTAAAAAAAAAGAAGAAATATTAAATATACAATAACTAAAAGACTCACACTCATTATGGGTGTGTTAGCCATTGCGTTCTTCAAACTACTGACCTCGGTGCATGTGGGGGCACGTGCCAGTTTTGCCCCTCCTGTGTCGGAGCCCAGAATATCCTGCAGGTCCTCATACCACGCCTCCAACTCTGCACCATACAACGGCCCCACACCAGGGGGGTACGGCGGGGGCAGGTGTAGCCACTCGGCAGTCATCTCGCCAATCAGTCGCAACGCACAGATACTCGGCCACACGGTTCACACTGGACCTGATGGGGGCAGCCGCCAGACGCAGGAGGGTTGGGGGGAAAAAGAAAGATAAGGGGAAGAGTGCAAAGCAACTGCTCGTTAGATGACTGACACGTCACAATAACTCCACCTTGTTCATTTTATCATCACTGTTCTGCAACTGGTTTAGTTACAGAGATGAAGGATAGCAAGATATCACAACTGAATAATGCAGTCAGCCTTTATCTATATAATCACTCACTTCAAGATGAAGCAAGCTAGTCCAAAGTACAGTGTACTGTGTAATCCACTTAATTGTCAAGTGGAATAACAGTGACACTAAGTGAGGAAATGACTGTACTACACCAAAAACTGTTAATAAGTGGAAGTTTTAAAATATGTATAAAAATGTGATTACTCAATTTAAGAACACAGTTATTATTAAAATGAAAAAAGATCACATCACAATTGTAACTTCACAAGCATGCAGCATTCATAGAAGAAAATGTAAGAAAGCCAATTTACCTTTAGAAAGTCTCTCTTAATCAAGTCTGCAGATTTGTTGGAGATAGATTGTCCCAACAATTCTGAAAGAAAAAAAGTATTTGAAAGGTTAGTCTTAAAAAATGTTAAAAATGCTTCTTCTGACAGCTGAAATTTGCTGAGATTTCAGAATCAAAATGATGATTTGCGCAAATATAGGGCAAGCTTGAGCTGGGAACAAAAGATGCCTGAAATGAAACATTAATGTCTGCTTTGAGGAATAATGACAAAAATAAAATAATGATAAAACAAATGAAATATCAGTATGTGATAAAATGAACAACAAAGATTGAAAGAATAAATAAAATTCCTGCCACATAATTATTGTAAACAAAGACCAAAATGTTCTCTACTGCGCCCCCTGCTTTTTACGGTTCTTAAAACACGTTGGGATCAATAAACAAGTGGTTAAAAACCGACGAGGCAATACAAGAATCTTTCCAGGTCTGACAGGTTTGTTTTTGTTAATTGCTTACAGATGTCTTTACCAGCGATAACTAAACAAAAGCATTAGAATGACTCTGACTGTCATACAAATGGAGATTTCTGCTTGTCTCCTCTGATTAGCAAATAGCAAAAAATAAAACATCCTTACATAAATGTAGCTTTGGCAGTGACGTGATTGACAAACAGGAAGGTCCAAAGTCAGAAAGAATAAAAAAAATCCTCTTTATGTTGATGTCAAATATTAGGGTTAATATAGAAGCGCGACCATCAGAGCATTAAAACTTTGGTTTGGTAAATAAAACAGTTATTCCTAAAATAACTACTTGTTTTTTATAATAATAGTCGTATATGTTTTTTCTGGTTTAGTTGGGCTACATGTCCACTGTAAGCCAAGACAATTACGTCATGGAAATGTTAAGTCCAGCAGTAGGAATGGGCGAAACAAAAGGAAACGTACAGGGAAAAGAAAAGGAAAGAGTGGGTTGACAATAAAGACCAAATAATAAAAAAAAAACATCTGTCCATTCAGGGTAACCATTTACCCTAAATGATTATATTAAAGTCTAAAAAAAAACCAACAAAAACGCCAAAAGAAATAAAAGCCGTTCAATTTCGAGTCCCATCAATTCCTGCCAGACGTTGCGGAGTTACATAAAATCTGTTCCACATGTTCAGATTTAATGACACCTGGAATTATGAGTATTGTATGTCGTAACTACAAAATCCACAAAAATGTGTTGAGACGTTTGGCAGGGTCAACAGCCAAAACAACCAAACTTCCTAGCTAAAAGTCCGTGTCAGCTTGACAACTTGACAAACGAAGAAGACAACACACAAAAACAACTATACAATGATTGATTAAGGCAACTGTTATTCTAAAAGCGGCACTGGGATATCTGCCAAAAAACATGCATTCTTTTTCTTTCCGATACAGCGGACCACTTGAAGAAAGCAGCCGCTCGTCACTCCCTAAAACAACCGAAAAACAACCACCAACTACCAGCCAAAACTATTAAGAATGTCCGCTTACCCTTTTTCGTTTATTCGCTCGCCTTCTCGACTGTCTTGAATTCGTATGTAGATATTTTAGTAAAAATTGGTGATAGCTCATGTTAACCATTGTTCAGTCTTGACGGCTGAATGTGATTTTACGGAAACTCCCGGCGGTGTTTATATTGAGGGAGAGGCCAACCAAACTATGCATGGGAAGGTAGTCTCATCACAACCTAATCCGGGTGAGATTTACTGGCGTTCCAATTGACCAATCAGAGGAGCGGAGCTAAGATCTTTTCCTTGGCGACATCCAATAGAGAGTCCGGAAATCCCTACTTGGGCGGGGCCTAGCGTCGTTTCAGATGGTTGTTCTCTCCAGCCTGTATAGTTTGTACGAGCAGCAATTGTGATGCAGTCATAAGACGGCCAGGACGAATTTGGGGCGTATGGGAGTCACATGAAAGGAATGATGCAATGCTTGGCAACCAATTTCTAGCTGGGGATAACACCAGCAGAATCAGAACATGTTTTATTAAACAGTGTTGGCTCTAACAAAAATCTAAAAATATACATATATGCATGGATATCTAATGTCGAAGAATTGTTTGTTTCCGGAACACAAAAGCTGAATCGATTTTCTTACGAATTGTTTTTATCGTGTTAAAAAAAAAAAAGAAAAAAATCCAGCCAATCCATTTAGCGCTTGCTTGCTCGTGACGTGTTTATTAATTGTGTTGCCATCCGCTGGTTTTCACCTGACTTTCGATTACAGGTGTTTGTCTAAAGTTTTTGTCGGTGACACTGGCGTTGCGAGCACCTGCGCTGGCCCCAAGACAGCCCGAGGGGGGAGATTGAAATACCCTACCCTCCTTCGTAACTTTAATAGCGTGTTTGTGGAGGACATGTGTCGGTTATTCGTCAGGTATTTGTAATATTCCGCAGACTTGGGGCGCACATGCACAGCGGTGTCACATTCATTTCATACCGCGCGCTCTCTCGCAGCTCCGCGAGATATCAAAAACACACGCGCGGCCGGCGGAGCGTCTGTGGCGCGAGCTGGCGGTGCTGGGTGTGATCCAGCAGCAGACTGGCCCCCTTTTGATGTCCGCCTATATTTTCAGCTGTTGATGATGAAATTCAGCAGAATTCTTCATTAGTCAGTGACAAAAAAAACTTTTATTCAGTCTAGCGCTGTTTGATACGACTGTTGTCTTTGTATTTCATCAATACTGACTTGTTTATTTGGCAGTTTTTCAATAAATCTTTACAATATGAGGCTGGAAATTACAACAGTGGCATAGACTGACATCAAATTATAATTCTGTGGGCATGTTGTGATAAGTTATAGCTGCTAAAAATGCTACAAAAACAACACTGAGCAGCACAGACTTACCATGTTTATCACAGAGATATATTAGATGTCTATGAAAATGTTACAAGTGACATAGACTGTCAGATTACATAAAATTATATCAAATTATAATTCTATGAGCATGTTAGAAGTTATTGCTGCTAAAAATGCGAGAAACAACAACAATGGGCAACACAGACTTGCCATGTTTATATGTAGAAATATATAAGGTGTCTATGGAAATGTTGTTTTTTATAAACTTGTAATCTATGACACCATCAAAATTAATTTAATCTCATTAATAAACAGCCTCTGAGCTGTTTGTAGATGTATACATATTAAAAAAGATTCACTAAAAGGGTCCCTAAGGAAGTTGATCATGGGATAAGTCGCACTAACACACCCACTGCAGTCTCTGTGACATATTTACACATATAAATGCCCTTTATTCTCAAGACAAATTCACATTTCAGAAGGCTCACATGGCCATTATAGTTGTGTGACACCACACAGAAATCAAAATAAACTTACGTTAACTACCATACAGGCAAAGAAACAACTCCTATATAAACATGTGTTGTGATATAACATGGCATTTAAAACCGCAAAGTTCAACGAGGTCATCATCTCAGACGCACACATAGACCCGCACAGTACCATCGTGTGTTAGCAACACTGTGGGATCTTGGCAAATTATAAAGGTAAACAACAACAGCGGCGACAAAAACAACAACCAAAAAAAAGTGACAGTAAAAAAAAAAAAAAAAAAAAATCTGGTTTCATCACTCTCGATGCGGGCTCCTCGCCCTGCTCCTGACACTTTCTGCCCTAATCCCAAACTCAGCACACACAAACTGTTTTCCATGCACGATGCAACGTGCACGGCTCAACATGCACAGCCCCATAGCAACAGCGCCAAGTAGCGAATAGAAAGCTCAAATACTGTCTCTAGGACCCGGGTTAAAGCGCTGCAGGAAGCACCACGAACACGTCACGACTTGAGTGGCTGTTGCTGAGTAGTTCAGCATAGTTTCTCTACACCCCTCCCTCCCTCTCCACCCCTGCCGTCTGTTTATTTTGTCAGTCTCGTCGTCTGTGTTGTAGTCATTATAAAACACTGTTTACAAACCCACATCTAGGTTGCCTTTAATTCCCCCCAGATATTGCAGCATGATCTGATGAGGATGGTCACTGCTTTTGAATGTTTTTGTCATTTAAGTGGATATAATTTTATAATAAAAAAAACAAAAATAAAATAAAAATACTGTATCCTATGATATATTATTTAACCTGTATTATGTTATTCTCTTGTTGTTTTTTTAATTCCCCGAGCTAACAGAGTGTAAACAAGTGCTCCAAACTGTGAATTGTCTCTTCATGTGGATCAGCTTCTGGATTCACTGATGGTTGTGTTTAAGGATGTCAGTCCTTACGGCGTTGCTGTAATGTTTTGTTTGCTGTTGCCTAATCTCACTAAATTTGCCTTTGTCCTCCGTGTAGTCACGGGTAACTGAATGGAATTCTTTTAAACTGATATTTCTATTCGACCGACACAATCACAACACAAGTGTGCCATATATTACATTATGTAATTTTAAACAAATATAACAAAGTAAGAAAGAGCACAGGAATGCCCACATAACTTCGTTGTCATAACACGACAATATCTTATTCATCCCATAAACACAACAAGTGAAAAAACACAATTTTACAGTGAGAACTGGTTAAAAATAATAATAATTCAATCCCAAAAAATAGTGTTAAAATGTGGACATATTCGCTTACTCTTTCTTGTGCTGCTGCAGTGAAAAAAACAAGCAGTCATTTTTAAAATTTAACTAGCAATCAGCAAAGGAAAAAAAAAGAAAAGGAAAATTGACGGTGATCACAGTTGATGGTTTCAGTTATTATCTCACAAAAAATATAATCTCGACCATTGTTTTCTTTTGTTTTACAGGCAGAAAGAGTCTGGGGAATTTCCAGCCACCACAACACGTTCCCCTCTTTCTGTCCTGTGCCCTTGGTCAAGGCTCCACACCCAGTTTCTCCCGACACACACTCACACACACACCAGCTGTCGGAATCCTTCCACTGTCTGAACTGAGACCAACTGATACAGCTGTTAACAAGTGCTGGTGATACAGTAAATCCCCTTTTTTGTATCCTGTTTCAACTCTTTTCCTTGGTTCCCTTACAATCAGCAGAAAGACCTCATCAGAAAGTCTGACTTACTGGTGCAAACAGTAAACAACATTTTAAAAACTCAACAGAAGCCATTGGTCTTTCAATGAAAATTCGTTTTTAAACTTGGGAGATTTCTTGAGTTTTTAAGGCAATACAAACGGGACATTTTGCCAGCTAATCTGACTAACAGTGCTTTGTCTTTTTGCTTTAGGCCCCTAATGCGACTACATTCATCTCCCTTGCCAATGCCCATCTCAGCTGAGACCAATACTGCAATTCTCAGTTGTGTGATGATGCCCATTAATCAGCTATTTTGCATTTTATTTCCTCAGGACGTTTCCCATCTATCTTCTCTTTTACATCCAGCATTCACACAAACCAGCGAGCTATCCATAAATGTACAATTTATTTTAGGTTACTTTCCCACACTTATTGAGTTATCCACTCAGTCACATCTCATCCAGATTAAACAGCTAAGCGTCACATGTACTTGTTCAGATGCCTGTGTTTGGAGCTTTAGGACGACTTTACGGGCAATCTTGTTAGCCTGTTAGACCCTGTTTACCTCTGAGCCTCCCCTATCTTGACCCTGTCTTTTCAGTCTTCTCTTTTTTCATTCGCTGCAAGCCTCATTCTGCCCCACGACTGCGGGCTGCTCACCCGCTTTTCCCTCTGCTTACCTCCACCCACCTCCTCTGTCCTTGTCTCTGCTCCACCACAGCCTCCCCACCTGTCGAGATCCGCTCAGGAAAATTTCAAAAACTGATGGAGCGGCCTTTGTGTGATTCACGTTCTCTTTTCTGTAGCTTATTTTTAAATTCTGGTATTAACAGCTCTTTGTTTCTAGTTTTTCTTGCTTCCATTATGTTATTAGAAATTTCCCAAATACGTGATTCGGTGAAGGTAATATTAGTGTTGTGGGTACGTTTTGGTAAATGTTTCATCGCATGGCATCATTGTCATTACATTAAATTTTCACAACCTTTACATTTCTCACATTCATTTGACATAGGTATCGCCTTGATTTTGATCACGATGTCACAAAAACATTCCCAGCACAGTACAGCTGTGTTATTATCATCGTCTAATAGCATCTAAAACTACCATTAGTGCCTTGATTTCTTCATTCACTTATGTGTCAGAGATAAAAGATAAACAAAGGCAAAGGCAAAAAAAATAATAAAATAAAAAACTCAAGCCCAAGCAAGAGACTGTAGCCCATTAAACTTTAAACGCCTGTCTGAACAGGTGGGTATACTGGCAGTGAAACACACACTCCAGGCTCTTACTCTCCTCCCAGTTTTCCCCATATTAGCACCAGAAACAGAGATTTTAGAGCAATTGGTGCTCCCTAAAGCCTCTTCTGTGTTCAGATGCTCTGTGCTGCCAGAGGAGTTAAATATTTACTTTGTCTACTAGGGTAATGGCTGGTGGTGCTGATATATATAAGTAACTGCATTTGTACTGTAGAGGCAAAAATGATATTTACAAAGATCCTTGAAGAATTTTTGAGTGAATTTATACCTTAAAAAAGGGTATTTTTTAAATAGGGCTTCTGTTTCATCATTCATTTATTGTACATGCGTTCTTGGCTATCTTCAAGACTCACATGGGCAGCAATGGTCCAAAATGACATTGTAATATTTGCTGTCATTGTTGAAAACATTTTTGAGCTGTCAGCTTGCTAAATCATCATTTTGTATTTTTGTTTAAATGTGTCTTAACAGATGGGACTGGGCCAACCCAATCTAGAACACCCAAAATAGAAGGACAAATGCAGTACAACATGATATACAGTACACGGTATGTCTCTGTGCTCATCTGGGGCATTCCCTTCTAAGTTGGAGCTCTGGATCTAATTCCATGCAAGTTACACTTGATATGTCTTGTCCGAGCAGGGCAGACTTCAGCTCCCCCACATGTGGGGCAAACAGGAAAGCTGGAGCCCGTAGTCAGCATTTAATCTTGAGGTGATATAGGCGACAGCTGTAATATTCAGCTAAAGTAAAGGAGAAATCACATGACTCAGTAACAGAGGTTTATCATGTTTAGATCCAATTCAGGGCCAAATTAAGCTGGACTGTCCAAAAATTGAGTGCTCATCATAGTAAGACATTCTGAAGTGAATGAAACCAGACGTCTGACTTCATGCTTCTTTTGGCACTTATCTCAGTAAACTATTAATCCACTTGTGGTGGCTTGTCGGGGCAGATACTTAACTCTCAGGAGCTGCTGTGCCTGGATGACTCACCAGAAGCACCTGATCCTCAGCCTGCTGCGCGCTATCAGTCGGCATTTGTCACTAATATCATCACCTGGCTTTAAACATGAGCCAGCTTTTTGTTTTAATGCTTTTTATAAACCAGCTCATGACAGATGGTTTTGAGGTTGACCTCAAATTCATCGAGAACGCCCCTGGTCATTTATTTACACGTCAGAGTAGTCCTGTTACACTCAAAGCTAGTTTGATATTACTCAACGGGGCACTCTCTCGTTTCTGGAACATTTTCTTTGTGTCTAAATTCACTCTGCTGTACGTCTTTATTCACTGTCAAGTGAAACAGTTTGTGTTTACAATGAGAGCAGAAAATCTGGATTTCATTAATTGAAAATTATGGCCCTATTAAGTTTTGCTGCCTTGTTAGAGAGCAGAGAAAACCACAAAAACAAACCTGGGATGTTTCAGTTCATGGCTGGCACCTCAGGTTTTTACAATGCATAGTTATAGTTATATAACAATACTTATGTAATATTTAGTTAAATACTTATTTAGTCTTTTTCATTACAAGTTGCATCATATAGGCTACAATGAGCTTTTTTTGAATCTACCTCTGGTCCAAAAATAAAAGTTACTCTTCATTTAGGAGTTTCCAGTGGAAGTCTAAACTGGATTGTTAGAAATTAAAATTTTTATGTGTGTATTAAAATTCATCTCCAGAAGGAAGCTTAATTGGATGAAAATAAAGAGAATTTGGTTTTGCCTCCATTGTGGGTTTAACCTTTTTTATTAGATGCTGTGCTGCCACCCAGTGGTCATAAATAATGAAGACAGCCACATTTGAAGGTTTTTTGATATTGGCAGGAAGGAAGATAGAATTCAAAATGCCAACTGTGATTTTCAAAGCTGCTAGTTTTTATAAAAAAGACTTTTGCAGAGCAAAGTTACACGTATATACTTTTGCAGTACGAGCAGCTCAAGACTCATTATCAGGAACTTGTTTGTGTTTCGTTAAATGAGAGCAAAGGCATTTGATTTTGTCTTTGTTTCTTAAATGTTATATTTAAAGTACAACCCACACTTTTGTTTCTTTTAAAAGTGGGCTGTGATGTCTAATTAATAGATTGTTTTTTAAAAGAGGTAATCGCGCAGTAAGAATGAAAGCAGCCAAGTTTATCGCAGTTTGTTTTATTGATCAGTTTCCATGACCACAGATGAACAACACGGTTGACTTGTAGGCAATGACAAAGCAGATTAAAAGTTTGTCTGTGGCATCTGGTCTCAGTCATAATAATATAGTTACAAGCGACTGAGCGTGAGGAAACAATAAAGTACACAGGCATATTTACAAGCTTTCCTTCTGTGACATGGCCCTGACACTCGCACAAATGTGCTCCTGCTACAACAATATAGGACAATAGATCTTGAGTTTCACACAGTCGACAACATCTTGAATGTGTCATCTAGCAACCCAATGTGAACCATTCAATTTGACCAAAGTTTACAGTACAAATCCAGGAATAGTGTAAAGCTCCCAAAGGATTGGAATAATTCCCTATGTTTTAATACTAATAATTATAAAAACAATCCAGTCTAAAACGCATTAAGCTTAATAAGGGGGCTGCAATCAGTGCCATGTATAGAGTGGTCAAATGTGTTTCAGTTGATACCAGTTTGCTGCAAGAGAAAAGAAGAGGAAAGAAGGGTGGGACAAGAACATTTGGTCTCCATGTTTTTTTTTTCATTATTCCATCTTTTCCAACTTTCTAACATTCCACTTAGTGAAAAAAGGCAGAGGCGGAAGTAGAGAGCAAGAGAGGGGTGGCCAGAAAGGACAGTGTTAAACCCCAATCCTCCCTCCCCCATCTGTGCTCTCTAGCCAACTCTAAATTGTCCATGTTTGACTCTCTCCTGGACCGGTCCAAAATCTGCCACTGTTTATTTAGAAAGCTTCTTCATCCTCTGATCTAGAGCAGCAAAGTTCTCTTCTATAGCCACCAGGTTTTCTTTCATCGTCTGCTGGACCTGGTGGGAAGGGAAAAACAGTAAATTAGGTAGGATGTAGAGAAGAGACTGAATTAGAGGGAAAGTTGAATGTAGAGGAGAAAGAGATCAATAGGGTGGAGAGAGAAGTAAAAAGCTGGAGGGAGTGCAGGCAGCAGGAGACAAGAAACGTAACAGAAAGCAAAGTTTTCTCTTAGAGTCCTGTTACAAATGCAGGAAAGGGTTGAGGCACGTCACTAATCATCAGAAAACTAACTACAAAAAACAATTATTAGTTACAGTCCTGTTTAATATGTTAACATAAATTGGTCAGGCAGGTGCATGTCAGTGTCAGATTTAATAACCCTCTTGAAAACTTCACACAGAACATACTGGACTTTCCCAACTAGAGGAGATGTTATGTTTCAGCGGTCTTTATTGGAAATAAACATTTGACTTGACAAGGCACTGTTTTGTCCACGTAGCCAGAAGCCTTGAACAGTGAAAATGCCGGCTGGTTATTGACTGAGCCCTGGGGAGGCTTTAAGGAGCTTCTGTCCTCGTAACAGGGACCTGCACTTTGTTAGATTGTTACTTCTCACCATGAAAAGCTGCCTTAGCGGCTCACTTTTGAAGTGTACTAGACGACAATGGGTACACACGTTTCTACCACATACAGAGGTAATTGCGGTGGTTGAGTATGTCAAGGTTTTTTTCCCTGAAGAATCCACCATTATCACGCCCACTGTGAAATACCTTAGCTACAGCCGAGCAGGAGTTTATCTGAACATTTTTAAATGAATATCCATTGTGCCTTTCTGTGCAGACTTAACAGTGAGACAAACAAGTGTTTCTACTGGTCACACAATATCAATAGTATTATTATTATCATTATTATAGTGTTATGGTTGCAGTAGGTCATATGAGTTTAAGTGGCTACAACTGTCATTCAGCTCCAAACTCCCAGCAGTGTGAGAAGTTATTGACGTCCCAGTTGTTTAACAGGGCCGTGAACTTCCTACCTGTGTTAGCAGGGTGTTATTGTCCTTCAGAGAGTTGTTGATCATCTGCTGAGTGGTGTCCAGGTGGGTCAGCAGCTGGCCAAACTGCATGGCTGTGAGACGGAGGGTTGAAGTAAGAAAGGCAGGAGAGCAGAGACAGGAAATCAGTGCATTAGTTTTTCAATTTAAAACATTTGCTTCAAAAAATTCAATGTCTTTCTGCTCAGCTAAAGTGAAAAAACAAAGGGACCGGTGCAAATCTAATCTGAAAGTGATGAATGACTGCTAGAAAGATTTAAAAAAAAGTATTTTCTTTTACATGTCTCCCCTTATTGGTAAAGAAAGATCAGGAGGGGGAAAAGAAGGTGCAGCTAAACCCTATTGAGCGAAGAACACTCGCTGCAGACTGTGACAGATCGGTGCAAAGAGAAGCTGGATGATAAATGACCTCTTTCAGCTCTCAGAAGTGAATTATCAATATAATCTATTAATGCCAAGGTTCCGCTTTCATGTGCTAAATAATAAAAAGATGATAATGTGATATATAATATCATGCATCTCTTTCTCCCCAAGGGGGTGTTTAACAGTATTGCAAGATTTAGTCTAATTCTGTTACCATTCTGAGTCTTCCCCTCAGTGATTTTTTGCCCTTTGTTATAATAGAATGGCATGGTTTAGGCTAATTCCATTATCCGTTTGAATCCCATTTTCGCTTAGTTTTCATCTTTTGTCTCATTTACAGAGGCTTCCATTGTGGATGCAAATCTTTCAGACCATGTATTAGTTCCCAGCTCAGATGCTGTCTGAAACGTGATCCAGGTTCACACCCTGTTATGTTCTGTGGCAACATCCTACATATTTTGAATCTTTAATGCCCCACCCCACCCCCACTAACCTACATATATTCTCCCCTTGAACTCTCATGGGTGTCATTCCAAGGTTCTTCCCCCCTCACATAAAAGAATAGAACATAAATTATCCAAGTTTTCATTGTTTTTACCCCTACTGGGGTGAAATTTGGCCCCATGAGCACTGATATTACAATATTTGTAATATGAACCAATTTCCTCAACATAGTAACAGAGTACATTCATTAAACGTCATGGGGTAAACTAAAGGTTTCCACCCTTAAATAATATTTTATGGTTTATAGAGTTATGTGAATGGACAGTGCTGGACTGCCACCTTATAAATTAGTTTTAGCTCTGCTGTGTTACCTTGTTCATGCAGCTCCTTGACAGCAACAAGCCTCTGCACCACCTGAGGTACAGAAGTGGACACAGCATCCCACTTCTGCACCACGTCATACAGCTGCGACACCTGACAGGTAAGCACACACAACACGGGACATTTTGATCTATTTTCCTAAGAGACATCCTCAAACCTAAAAAAATCAAGTAATGTTACACAAGGCTGCGGATTCTTCTTAAGTTTGATTGCACTGTAAATCATATAAATGCACACTGATGACTGAATTCACACAACTCAGCCTATATTAAATAAATAAATATGGTGTTGCTGTGGCAATTGTGCAGTCTACATTTGAGCAGTGGGTTGATGTTGTAGTTTTTCTGTAAAGCCTGCTGCACATACCTAAACTGATCCATTTAATATTGCATATAACTGTCTATATTCAAACTTTAATCCACATTGCTGTGATACTGAGTGCTAGAAATGCACTGCTTAAGATTTAAACTTTAGACTGGAGAGTATAGGCATTTCAAAGAGACTTAAAAAGATGATTTGCCAGTTCTGGTGGTATTTAATGGCTAAAGATATAGGCCCAGTTATGCTGGGTTCAATCACATTCTTTTATGTAATCTCGCAATAAAGCATTTTTTACTTGTTTTTACAAGTAACAATTTGTTTCATCCTTGTCAGTGAGTCAAATTCACTCTGTGTTTCAATGAAAATAACCTTTGTTTTATTGAAAGCAAAACCTTTTAGATTTACTTGTTATTCACAGCAATAATATAATTAACATGGACTGCCCCCTACTGGCCTATTCAGTGTACATCACGTTATAACAGCAGATGCACCCAAAAGCAATCTGTCTGGAAAACAAACAGATCTCACAGTTAGATCCAGTGACTGTCTCAACATGAACACACTAACAAAGAGACTCAGACTGCCTGCTAACATTTCAGCTTGGTTCTCGGTAATTAAGGATGTACCAGGTATTTGCAAAGTCAGCACTCAATTCAAACTGAACATATGGTGCTACTCTTCACTGGTTTGTCTGGCTGCCAGAATAACCTGTTTAAATATATAGAGGAAGCTTTCCAATTAGACACCGTCTCACTAAGAATGCACAAAGATGACTTTCCGTGAAGCTAGAAAATGAATGGATATAATACAAGTTCTGACAATAACATGTCGGCTCTCATGATTGCAGATGTCTGTCAGGAGAGTCATTCATTGGAAGTGCTTTGAAATGAATGAATCAGAGGCAGACAGTATGTGCCTGGAAGTTGTGAGCTTCCGTCTGCATAATATAAATGTGTCAAAGATTATTACCCCATTGATGTTGCACTGATAGAAGAACAGGGATTACTAACCTTGTTTTGTGTATCAGCATCCTCAATCGCTGCCTTGTGCTTAGCAATCTCATTCATCTTTCCGAGGACACTCTAGCAGGGAGAGAAAACAAGTCATGTCAAGTAATGTACTTGAATTTTGTGAGAGGTGCCAGTCAAGGGTAGTCTGATATAAAATGGGGAAAAAGACTGTGCAAACTGACAGTGTTTCACGATGGGCTACACCACAAGTAACACAACTGTATGGAAATGTTGCATATTTTGAAAGTGACAAAACTTTCTGATAACCAAAAACGTTATTTAAATTTTAATCTTTGTCATGAGCCACTACAGTTTCATTCAATCTCAAGTCATCAGATTTTTAGAACAATTTCTGCTCCAGCATCTGACTTAACTGAAATTTTTATAGGATGAAATATGAATATTTATAAAGATATGTTAAATTTAAGCTTGACATATTAAACACCTTCTGAAATAAAATAATATATTTATAGTAACCTTATAGTGAGTTTACCTTCAAGCACCTCTTCCAAAAAGTATATGAATTCAGTAAGTATATTAGGTAGGTAACAGATCACCCCGTTTGTCCGACCTACAAATGGGATCCAAAAAGTAAAAAATATTCCCATATTTTTAAAAAAAAAAACATATTAAGAGGCCATAGATTGTCATACCTGCTCAATCAGTTTTGAGTGTTCAGGAAAAATAATTTCTTTTCATTTTTCTGACCAAGTATTTTATATTATATATGTGTTTTGTCTTGTATTATTGAGACATGTTTTGTGACATGCATCTACATATGGTTAGGAAAATGCCACTATTTGACTTCTGCATGATATATTTTTTGCTAATGTGTCCAGCTGTCATGACAGCTTTTTTTTGTTTAGTTTTTTCAAACAATGCAGATTCTAAATGAATACCATAAAGAGAACTCAAAGTGAACATTTCAAGCTTTCATCTTTAACAGTTGCTGAAATACCGTTGTTTAGTCTCAAATTCCAATGTGTGAAAAAAAACATGCAAAAAACGAGTGTCAACAGGCAATGAAAAAAATCTCAGATATGATGTAATCTCTAAAAACCAATCAATCTAAAATTTTAAAAATACCATTTGAAATGTCTTTAGTTAATAATAACGTTTCAAGCAAATCAGAGATGGTTGACCAGAAGGTCCCTCATGATTGGAGATGGAATAACCCGTACATTCTAATACATACAAGAAGAGATGAGATCTTACAGAAATGCAAAGTTGAGTATCTTGTTTTTGTTAGATACACAAGCTTTAATTCTGGCTACACCCCGTTTTTCACACCCTAAATAATCTCTGTACTAAACATTCATTGAGTGCTTGATATAATAGGATTATAATCCATTTCTTAAAATACTTCACTACTGCTTTAAAACAGGAAGGCTTCCAAATCAGAATATATACCTGCAGTCTTGCTTCCACTTGATCCAGAGTAGCAGAGTCCAGTGCGCTGACCCTTGCCTGCAGGAGCTCTATGGTATCCTGATACAGAAACACACAAGGTTTATATGGAAGCTTGTACACAGAACTTTGTATTCTCGCTCATACTACTGGCACAGCAGCAATAAACAACGGTGGAGGAACTGATGTCATCTTTGAAGTGTGACCCAGTTCTCTGGCTGCACATCATACAAGAGGAAGCTACAACTACAGACACAAACTCCACATCACTCGTTCCAAATAAAGTAGGCGATGTCTTACCATCAAACTGGCTCCTTGCACGCCAGCACTCAGAGGTCCCTACAAAACAAACACAAAGAGGGAAACTGCATTTTAACAAGAAGCAATGAAGCCACCCCCATAATTTACATAAATCAAGCGGAAGATTTTTATTTCAGTTTCACTTTGTGGATGGTTAAACAGCAACAGAGGCATGAAAATTCTGCTGGTGTGAGAGTGAAAGAAAGCAGCATGCACACAGAATTAGTGTGAATGAGAGAGAAAAGCATTAGAGGATCTGTGTGTGTGTAAAGACTGTGTGAGACTCAGTGTGTACCTGCTTGTCTGATCCTGAGCCAACAGCTATCTCCAGCTCAGCTAGACGCTTCTCCAATTCCGCCATCTACAGGGACGAAACAAGGCAACACATGGCTGGCAGTGACAACAGCATCCCACAAGACACACACACTTACACACACCCCCCACACACACACACACACCATCCTCCCTTTTGTCCTGTTTATTGCCATCAAATATTCTGACAATCCTCTCATGGGAATGAAAACAAAACATTGCAGAGATCATACGGCTGAAATGTTTGCTCATTTTGTGAGAGCATTCATCCCAAACACTTGACTCTGCTGTCTCCATCTCCCTTTCCACTTTACCTTGGCAGATTCATTGAATTTTTCCTGCTCTGGTCTGCTGTGTAACTCATAGAGCACCACTCCATCTGGGCCCTTAGTCGATGCTGTCGACTTGGTGTCTCCTGCAGTGCTGCCACGGCTGCCCTTGGCCGCTTCCAGCTGGGTGAGCAGACGCCTGCGGCAAAGAAGGGAGAGGAGCCACAAAAGGATTATACAGTATGTTCAATATTGATATCTGCTCCATGTGCTGACACCTCTGTGTTCCCCCCTCTTCCTGGCTTCTAATCTTTTCAGGAGCTGCTGAAAAGTGGAAGGTCAAGGTGGGATTTTCATCAGTCTTTTCCCTTTCTCAAACTTCTCTCTGCTTCTTTTTCTCTCATTCAGCTCCTCTCGCTCATGCTTAATATTCTGACATGTTTCTGAACTCTCTGGCTTCTCTGACATCTGTGACCTTCTCTGGTTTTTATGTCCCTTTCTCAATCTTTAGCCCATCAGCTGTGGTGCTCTCCAAGTGGTGTCACAATGGGATAAGCAATGTTTATGTGCAATTGATGCCAGCTACACTACCTTCACCTCATGAGTCCTAATCTCCTTATAGCCTGGTTATAGTATCAAGCACAGTGAAATCCTGACCATCTCTTACTGTCTCTCTCTGCCTCTTCAGACTACACTTTTCTTTCCATCCATTTGCTGTCCACCATGCCATTACTCTGGCAGTGTCGAACAGACTGCAAATTCTCATCCTCTTGCCTGCTTCAATGTCTTCTCAGCCCCGTCTTAACCCACCTGGCCAGAGCTCCATCTGGGTCAGCCAGGTTGATGTGTGCTTGTGGTCCCAGCAGTGAGTCGAGATGAGCAGAAACCAACTGTTGTTTGAGCTGGGCTGCCTGCTGGGCAAGTACCACCGGGGTGAGGCGCTCCTCTGCATTACTTTCCTTTGTTGCAGCCTGAAAGCAGACGGACAAAGAAATCTTTGAGTAACTGAAATCTACACAGAAGTGTTGCCTTTAGAAGCAATAGTACAAAGACTGATAAAACTGAGGATTTCAGTGATGTTGTTCACATAGAACATGTGCCAATGCCAGATAACAATATGGAAATTATAATGTATACAAGCATTCCTTATTTAAACATTAATTTAGGCGAGTCAAGTCACAGTTATTTACACAGCACATTTAAAACAACAGCCTTTAATCCAAAGCACTTTCAAGCAGGGAATTTGGTAAATAATCAGATTTTTATTAGATCTACAAGTGAAACTCTAGTATTTTAAGAATATTATGATTATTTATTATTTCTCAATGAACAATTTAAGCACATTTCATTGGGATCAACAGCTAAGGGAACTTACCAGCTAACAAATCAGAGAAACTAACCGACAGGGATAAAATTAACCCACATGGTTAATTTCTGTGCTTACTTATCTTTGGGCCAAAAACGCATCTGAAATACTTTCAATAAAATTTCAGTTTGCTTCAGAGCTTCTGGATACTTTCCCTGATAAACATTCTTTTGCTGCAGCCACATTGTCTCAATCTGTTCAACAGAGGTGGTCCATGCTCTAAACATCCAGAATTATGAGTCCCATGTTGAAAAATACAATTTCATGATGTAACGTTCAGCTGTTGTCAAACACAGTTTGGCACGCACACATTTTAATTTTTGGTGTTAAAATATGGTTTGGCACGATAAGATAACACTATCTCATTATTTCTCGGTTAATTTGTTCCATTTCCAAGTGAATGTTCTCACCAAAACACCAATATTTGACTCTTTAATTTGCTACAGTTATCGTGATGTGTGACCACACATTACTTGGACAATTCAGATTGTTCCCAGGGGGTATTATTGTTTAAAGCTGCAGACTGTAGCAGAGAAGCTGTTGGACACACTATCTAGACAGGCTGAATACCATCACAAAAACTAATAAGTTGCAGCTTGAATTACAATTTGGAGTTGGACATAGAGCACCAAACTCTTCTGTGTGCACCCAAGTTAAAGGCATAAAGAAAATTAATTAGTGTCTTTTTTGAGGGTCTTTGTTAGCCTGAAAAGCCACTTCATTAGTTTTAAAGCTTTACAAATACTAGACTGAACTTTGGATCAGACTCTTAAGTCTCTGGTGCTCCTGAAGCACAGCATAAATATTACACCACTGAAATTGTTCCAACCAAAAGGTTGCAATCCTCCTAAAAAATACATAACACTGCCTGGAAGTAAAGTGGAGGAAGGTCCCATAGTGAAGGCTATTGAATTTATGTGCAGACATTAAGATAAGCCCTGGATAGTAGGATAATAGCATCCCTTGAAGACTGTTTTGGGCAACCAGATGTATGTGTTTTGTGTGTGTTTTGCTAGCAGTCTACCTGGATTGAGTCCACCTCCTGAGTGAGTTCCTGGATCTCGTTCACCAGGCGCTGATACTTCTGCTGAGGCGTCTCCTTCACCCCACAGCCCTCTCCAAGCTACACAACAATGGGAGAGCAGAGAAATGGTATGAATATTACACAGCAGCAAAGTGGGTCTAGTACAGAAAGAGCAGCCCTGAGACAAATGATCAAACCATCTCTGGCTTTTTGGTTTTATCAGAAAACACATGTAGCAAGTGAAATAAAAAAATAATAATGTTGCTGTTAACCTCAAAATGGATCATATTCTAAAAGAACGCAAATGAACTAATGGATTTCTGCTGGACAAAATGTACTTACAATCTCAAATTCTCCTGACTCATAGCCCACTCTTCTGCTTTTACTGATTCGGTCTGAGAAGTCTGTGAAAAGGAGACAAGCATGTTGTAAGAGAAAGCAAGAAACAGATAATACAAGCTGACTGGGGTTGGTCTGAATGCCAATTTATTTTGTTATAGCAATGGTGGAAAGCAATGGAATAACTTAGAAAGTTGTTTGGCTGGTTCTGTATATATTTCTTTTACAATAAGGAATAAATGTATTTTGTAAAACTATTTTAAAAAGGTGACAGGAACTGTAATCAACCTCAGATACCATGCTGATGAAGGCAAGCCAACCAAAATTACACTGTGAAGAAATGACAAAGGGAAACATTATATGATATGTATAATTTTGATAACCTTTGCCAATCTTAGAGACAGTGATATTTATTATTCCAGTGAGCTGACTGTTATTTCCATTTTTATTCAAGGCAACACTGTCCTGCTGTAGTACATGTTTCTTAATAAGCTAGTTCAAAGATAAAGCTGGTGATATTTGACAGTATATTTTTGCTACCGTCTACAGATCTCACAAAACAGCAGAGAGTTTGTTAGCCAGTCTCACAATACTTTTTTGATTTCCTCAACCTGTGTGTGGCTTCCAGTTCCAGGTTTATTCATTGCAAACGAAGATGTAAATCATTTAAAGTGGGCCACTGATATAGGAATTTAATTTTAATAAAAGGACAAAACTATATCCTGAATCAGCTTAATGTTTTTACACAACTTTAGTAGGAAAGTTGTAAATAGTACTTTTCATGGAGACTTTTTTATATCCGCAGATTTGCTGCATTAGCAAGCCATATACATGGTGATGATGGGTCTCTCCATTACTTTTTAATCGGTTTTGAAAAAGTCAACGAGCTCTATAGCACAGAAAAATAAGCTATGTCAGGCTTTAGTTACACAGTACTTGTTACTATTGTCAATTCTCTGTTGATTCTTTGGCCATAAAAACACACATAACACCACCTGACACACTATCATTTAAGTTAATAAATGATTACAAAAAAGGAAAAAGTTACTCATCCTCTATAAACTGACCAAGTCCTTTGGTGCTGACATGCTTGTCTTTGAACTTGTCGTAGGCTGCGTTGGGGTTGACCACAATCCTCTCCACACTGTCACTGCAAAGCTCCTCCTGTCATTGAAACACCAGGAAATAAAGTCACAAAATCACAAAAGAGCATGTAAGACTACAGAGACGGCAAAGACTTAAAAATGAGCCTTGGCTTACTGAACCAGTGAGCCACAAGTCCCAAAGCACAAGGTACACTTGAAATACGTTGACAGGCTGGTAAGATCTGACAGGAAGACCTATGCTTGATCATTACCCCGAAGTATGATTGAAAACATACTGAATCAAGTGTAGTATTGCTTACCAAGGACAGATACCCTCAGAAATTAAAGTTATTATAGGCATGAATCATAATAATTTGCAAGCACTTTTTTAGATCCGTCTTGAGAACCAGATAATTTAAATATAATTTTAAAATAGCAGGCAAGAGACAAATGTGCAAAATGATAAATGTCACTGTCGTTTTACCCAGGACTCATTGTAGAATCTTAAAATCATCTTCATCGCCATGTTTGACTTTCATATTAAAACAATTGTAGTCCATGTGCTATAGGCCTACTAAAGTAAAACAATGTTACAATGAATGCAAAAAGCAGAACCACAGCTGGATGTCACTAACGCCTTCTTTTCTAAATGACGGTTTTTTGATTAGTGATTCTGGGGAGCACACAATAACATGGATCACTTGATCAAAACGTTCTAGTGATCAATTATGATAAACTATGTGATATGGGTGGGATTAAAACACCACTGACACATACAAGTAGATGTCATGAGTGGGCTCACACACATCTGGATTAAAACACACACAAAACACAAGACAAGTTACACAGATGTCGGGAGGAGGAGGAGGAGGAGGAAGAGGAGGAGAGTTAGTCAGGCTCTTACCAGCTCCTTGGGTTTCCAAAGAGAGTTAGAGAAAATAACGGAAGAGCAGAGGGAGAGAAAAAAGTAGGGGGGAGAGAGAGAGACAACACAGATTAATGTGGTTATCACATGCCATGCACACAACAGGAACACTTGGCCAGGGTCGAGGAAAGATAAGAAAGAAAGCAGTGTTCTCAGAGTTGCTGCTAAAAACCCTGGAGACACTTTGTTCAGACATTACATAGTGTCTCCAGTTCTTTCTCTCTTTCCCGATTCAGGGTGGTAAGATGATCCATTAACACCACCAAGTTACTTTCTCTTTTGATACCTATTGTAATTCATAGTAAAGAGACTGTCATTGTAACAAAAAACAATCCACAAGTCAGAACGAAGGGTAACAGGTGGTTTAACAGTGTCTAAAATAAGTCTGGAAACAAAAGGCTTAAAAACCCTCAAATGTCAGAAACTGTTCTATTACTAAATCATTCAGTTAGAGTGAGTTCTTTCTCAGTAACATGCACTTCATCCTAAATTAATCTGCTAGACCGAGCCAAAGCAGTTGATGAACTATATCCATGTTAAAGCCCCTGTACATTGTGTGATTTTGGATTTTCCCAGTCAAACATAATGATAACATTAATCACCAGTCTAAGACGGTGGTCACAGATTGCCAGACATGCCTAGCAATTGAATGACTTTGGTCTTTTGAGCTTTAGTGAAAAAGTAAGCCTGCATTAAAACAAATGTAGGACTGAATCTTCTCAGTGTGACTGACTGCTGCTATGTCTGCAAACTAATCGTACACCAATCTGACATCTATGTCGAAAGTAGACTATGGTACCACTGCTGGTACTACTTCACTGTGGCTGAATTAATACAACAGTGGAAACAAAGAATTTTCCAAGACCACTGACAAAGACATAATGGTCTCAACTTGGATTAGTCACCTAACTGATCTGTTTGTTAGGATCAATATTGATGCAGAGAGCAATCTGTTGCATCCCTCCATGAAATGATGTAGAATACACTGGCCAACACAACAACACTTTAATTGTATTTTTTGAATAAAGTAACAGGAAAACACCACAAAGATGGAGGTAAAACAAAAATTAGCTTGTGGAACTATGGCAAAGAAATAATCTTATGGAACAAAGAAATGCCAGTCCCATAGCCAAAGCTTAATTTTTGTCTGGCTACATTTTCAGTAAATGAGAACAATGCAGGTGAATGGCAGAAGTTGACATATTTCTGCTTGCATTATCATAACACTATGACTCCCCAGGTATTCACTGAACATCCTCAAAACTGTCCATCGCAGATTGCGATTCATTGTGTTATATCCATCTTGCATATTGTGACATACAATGAACATACAAGACATCACACAGTGTAAAGAGGCCTTTAAAAAGTCCAGTTAGTCAAAATAGTGTGTGGTTAGTCCAGAAGCAATTGTTAGAACATGACAACAGGTTAAAAAGGGGAAATCTCTCAAACAAATAGACAAACACCTTTCTTTCCTTGGTCAGAGCTTCACACTCACACAGATGCACACCTGAGCCTTCACTGTCTGTCAAAGCATGACTCAGTGAAAGAGTGAATTAGTCCTGCTGAAGACCCATCAAGATCATTATACCCTTGAAAGGTTTAAATAAGCAACACAAATAGGAGGAAAGCAATCAATGTCTTGCACTTCAAAACAATCAAAACTTGATGAATTATGGAGCACAAAAAGGGTCACGCCATCGATCTATTTCTCATTTCATCCCAATCAATAGAAGTAGAAAAAGTGGATATGAGATTTTTTTTTAAAAAGACATGCATAAAAAGGCTTTAAGCTCACTGAGAGAAAAATGGAGCCAGTCTTACTTGTACAAACTATGGTCCCGAGGGGGTTGGGGAAGAGTCAAAACAGGGGCAAGGGAACGGGGAGAATGAATGTGGAAACATGGAAGGGAAAATGCCAATTAGGATTGAGTCAGCTGATCGGTAAACAGCCCTGACATATTTAAAAGCAAAGTCAGACCAGCATCACAACTGTTGATAAAATGCTAACCAGTGGCACTGTTAAAAAAAGACTGAACTCTTTGAACTCCATTACTAACTCTAAATGACAGAAAAGACCCATTTCTAAAAGTCACAAGACCATCAACAGACACAGTGTTATCTGATCCCTTTAGGAACTTTAGGATCATTTCAAAGGCTTATTTGTCTACTATATATCTGCCATCTGCCCTTATTTCTCGTCATGTATAAATGGGTAGATATAATAATATGCACAGTAAGTGAAAGATAATCTAATAGATTCTGAATAAAATATGGACAAAACATACTACTTTCTTGTTAAAACTCAAGATTTTTCATATTAGTTCTTCGTTAGCATCAAAAAAGTCGTCGTTATTATTGTAGTGTTACATCGTTTTATAAAGAAATGTGACCTACAGTTAGTAAGAACAGCACAAATGCAAATACAGCGTTTACATTTCTTCAGATCACTTAGATTCTAAGTGATTAGGTGACAACAGATTACCTACGTGCAGGACTAAAGAACTGCTGACAGATCAGTGCTTTTACGTGTAACTAATCGCATAGTTAGGTCGTGGCAGGCATAATGCCAATTACGATGCAGAATTCACTACTTTGCTCCTCAACACAAGCCTAAACACTTGTTAGCTAGTTAGCTTAATATGCAGCGAACTGGCTAACAGCCAGCAAACCGAAACATCCGGGGAATACAAAACGTCCACTTACCGACTCAAACTGAGCCTGGTCATCTTCTGGAAGGTCACCGGTCTCGTACACGTCCGGCTCGTTAAATGCCTATTGGAACAATTAGGTAAACAATAAATGTCACGGTTAGTTATACAGTTTATTGCCGTTAGCCTGGCCAACGCCCCGGCCCAGTCAACAACACGGACTGGCTAACCCTTGTTCCCACCCCTCTGTGGCTTCTATCACAAGACACGGTGTTACCTGAAAGGTTAGCAACTAAGAATCTACAATTGCTAGCACTATTTTTTACAGTGTTTGGAAACAATAAACCGACAGAAAGCAAACAGCAGAGATGTTAGCTAACCTAGCTGCTACAGCTTGGAGTTAGCATTACCAAATAGCGGTCTAGCTATCTGTTTGCTAGCGTTAGCCACTTACAATTCCTGGCAAGTTTGCGTATTTAGGATCAGCCATTGTGAGCGAGGAGCAAAAATGAGATTAACAAATGACGACAGATTATAATAATTGTCCTTAAAACGTGTAAATTGACGATGGGTCGAATCGGATTGTGACAAAAGCTAACGATGGATGAGCCAGCAGTCTCTCAGCCGGCGGAGCTTCCCAGGCTGATGTGGTCACTGGCTCGATTTGACAGCGTGGACGCTGGGTTTCCTGCAGGCACAGGCGGGTGGGCGGTGCTATGTTTGCTGCATCGATGGGGAAGAGTGAGGCGTCTTACAAAAGTCAACAAATCAAACATACCCGAAAACGGTTAGCGTCAATACGCATGCGTTCTGTTTATCCAATAAGATTTAGCAGTTTACTTCTGTTGTTTAGTATCGTTTTATTTGATTTCCACGGCAAACACAGTATTTGCTGCCACATTCATATCGTCTTCACTCACTAATCTGGGCGAAAAAAATTAATGTGTATTTATTTTTAAAAGTATCATGATTGAATTTCATGAGTCGCCACATGATGGCGCCAAAGGTACGAGCACACAATTTAATCAATGGACCAAAGATTGTCGATTAGAAGGAGAATTCACTCTGACGGAAAAAATATTTCCAATTATTGGCAGCGTTTTAAATAAATACAGAAATCAGTTTTTATTGGAAGTAGTTATGTTTTATCTCATTTTTATTTACCACTCCCCACAGAGGGGCAATTAAAGTTATATATATTTTTTTTTCAAAATCAGGGAAAGTTCTAAAGATCTAAAGTGTCATTTATATGATCTAGTTATTCACACTTGTTTTTCAAATGATCACCTGTGACACTCAGTGTATTACATACTATATATAAAGTAATCAGCACAAATCAGGCAGGCATCTGATCAGTCCCAAGTTCATTCAGCATGGCAACGACCCAAATACAGCCAGAGTGGCAATAAACACTGTGTGCAGCTGTAGCTATAGGAGAAATGGTGTGGTCATACCAAGCACTGATTTGATGTAGGTGTTTTCTGTATCTTGTAGGAAATCAATCAATAAATATATCTGATAAATGACATTATTTTTAAGGCATTCTAACAGTACTGCACAGACTGCTACACATTTTGATTGCATTTAATGCAGTGCTACTGAAAGTGATCATTAGTGTCTTATAATAACTGGTAACATGACAGCAGCCTTTTATGCCATATTTTGCAAAATGTCACTGACCAGGTGTCACAGAATTTTTGAGTGAATGAAGCAATCGTAAGTGCTTTAACAGATGATGTCTCTCTTTGCTTCTTGAAGACATTTCACCTCTCATCCAAGTGGCCTCTCCAGTTCAGTTTTAAATGACTGATGGGAAGTCACAGATATGTGTCATCACCCCCAAATCACATAGCGAATGGACTCATGTGCCTTGAGGTGTAAATGATTGTGAAACACACCTCGGGGTATGTTAGTTTCGGTTTATTAATGAGCCAGCAGACATGTGATTTGGGGGTGATGATATATATCTGTGACTCCTCACCAGTTAGTTAAAACTGGGTAAAAGGTGAAACATCTTCAAGGACCAAAAAGAGAAATTCTGTTGCCTCATACTGAAGCCCTTAGGATTACCATGACCTGGATGAATGAAAATCTATAAACATGGAACAAAACTGTTTTAAGTAATAACCTTCAGGTTGGTGCTCAAATACCTAATTTACACATGAAGATCTGTTTTCTCATCATGACAGCTGTAACATCTAATGTCCTCTGAAGCCTCCAAAAGTCTGGGGATAATAACACCTGATAATGCTGTTACTTGGAGCATCTAGTTTAAAAGAGGCGGGCATTTGCCAGGCAGGGAGGATCTCATGAAGACACAGGTGCATTATGACAAGTGCAAGATCCAGCATCTTTGAAGCTTGACTTCTAGAGGTGAGGATACCTGTGACTGTGATCCTTTCTTTTTGTGATTTGTGTTGCAGCTTCACAGTCCAATGCCACATCACTGGAAAGTCCCTTTAAATCTCTGGGGACAAATTAATGAGCCAGGATCCCACACATGCAAAACAACATTGCCATGACGACCAGTCTGGTGCAGACCTAAAAACAGAGATGCTCCTCAGAAAACTACTGGCCACACAAGACATCTCACCGCATGCAATTAATTTCATCTTTTGTGCAAGTTGCAAGGTTGAAAGCGAAGGTTTTGGAAAGTTTTTTTTTTAATTTGAGGTTAGTATTCAGATAAATATAAAGCAGAGTTGGAGCTCTTCTCCCTGCGCCTCGGTCCCTTTGCTCAGTGGTGCTGATGAGAGAGGATTTGAGTCGCTACTTTAGCACGCCCCGCCCCCAGTGAGAGAGCAGGGATGACAGTGATGCAAGGCATGCTCCTGAGAAGCCTGCAGCCTATCCACACCGCCCGGACCAGTTTGGACTATACTCCTCATTTACAACTCTCCATCTGTTCCCCACCGCCTGGCTGCACCTGAGTTTGGCTCGAGCTTCATTTTAAACAACAAACGCTCACAAACTGCTTCTTTTTCTGTCTTGATCTGAACATCTTTTTTTAATGATTTTGGATCCCAAAACTCGCAGTTGTCCGTTCTTCCAAATGCTTCGCCTGTCGCTTTGCATGTGGGTCTAACCGGTGGTTTCAGTCTGCGTCCAGGCGCTGTGGGAGAGGGGGAAAAAAAGCCTTGCACGAGGAATATTTGATTCTTATTTTTAATATTTAGAAATTCCTCTCTCTTTATCATCTGGAAACGCATCCTCTGTTTTTCTTTCACAATGGCTGATGCCAACGCTGAATGCAATATCAAGGTGTTGTGTCGATTTCGTCCACTG
The DNA here is from genome assembly GCA_024666655.1 of Dascyllus trimaculatus. Classification (NCBI taxonomy): domain Eukaryota; kingdom Metazoa; phylum Chordata; class Actinopteri; family Pomacentridae; genus Dascyllus; species Dascyllus trimaculatus. The sequence continues at coordinate 10,583,999 of CM045450.1, forward strand.
AACCAGTCCGAAATTATCCGCGGAGATAAGTTCATCCCAATATTTCAGGGAGAAGACACTGTCATCCTCGGGGTAAGTTATTCCTAACCATCCGTTGCTTTTTTTATTGCCACCTATCCACGCAGTTGGTGAACGTTGGGGGTTACACTTATCATCTCATGCACACATCAGATCCTGGCCAGACTGGAAGCTTATAGGCTTCTGAGAGGGATCAAACTAAGTATAGCCTCTATCAATGTAATCGATATTCAATAATCGATGATCATGCTGCATCATTCAGGTGTGTGCTGCTGCCATTAGAAGGCAGCCAAATTCTGTCATTACACTAAGCCTCTCAGCAAAGAAAGCCCAGATCAAAATGATGAACTGCCATTAAATGTATTGCTTTTAGATGGTTTGCCAGCATCCAAACTCCACAAGCTTGAGCTTTGCAAGCACTGTGATTTAAAAGAAATTCTTTTAAAAATCAGAAAAACGAAAATGCATGTGGACCCCACCTTTGAGGTGCCACACAGGTTCATTATGTGCTCCCTCTCTATATTGATCTGCTGGATTTTTGTCACAGAAAATTGTGGAGGATTGATTGATCTCCTTGTTGGTGAATCATGCAATCAGCCGTCAATGCACCGGTGAATTATCAGGTGGTGCAAATCTAATGAGAGTCATAATTGTGCTCAGTGGGTTGCTTCTGTTCAGTAAATGGATTTTGGCATGGTCTCAATACAAACTAAATAGGAGCGGAGGATTATTCTCATTGCTCTGGAGTGGTAATGAAAATGATTAAAGCTGTGAAATGTTTATCAGTCTGATGGCTGGATACCTGAGGCGGAGGTTAACAGTGTGATTGTGATCCCTCCACCAGTGACATTTTAGCAAAATTACTGCTGTGCAGGAGGAAGATTAAAGTGCTCTAAATGCAAATGTTCTTGTTGTTTAGATGTAAAGCAAACCTGGGCCAAGGCCAACACACACACATATACATGTATAAATACAATACAGAAATGGATACACATGTAGATAATGAAATACACACCTATACACATTCATTTCAAACCCATGTTATAGCTTCAGCTTTTCACCAGTAGATGCACACACACACAGACACAGAGAGTGTGTGAGAGAGAAATCCACACCCATTTGGCCTGAGGGTTGACTTGAAGTGATGATGAAGACAGCAGAAAATCCCTATCGGCTTACTCTGTTGTCACCCACATGCACACAAACATGCACATACAGACACACACTCACACACATGCACACACACACACACACACACACATACACACATATTAAAATGCATCACAGCTTTGTTGGGGTAGATATCTCTGCATGACTGTCTTGCATATCTGGTTGTAGCAGCAGGATGTCTCTAACAGACTGAATGCTCATTATCACATGATTTTCATGCTTTTCAGGATGGGAGGTTAGCAGCACAATGACTTGGAATCATTTCTTTTTGGCACAATCTCAGTAACTGTATTTAAATGTATTCTGGGTGCGTTGGAGGACCATAGAAGAATGGAGAAGCGATTCAAATGTTCTTTGGTACAGATGATGAAGTTATTTCAAACCAGTGTATTTCAGTTTTTAATTTTACAAAACATGTGAATCACTTCTTTAAATTATTTATTTGATGCCACTGCTTGCATTCTGTTCGGTTTACAATATGTCAGGCAGAGGAAATGTGTACTTCTTGTTTGTTAGTGTACAGATGGTGACATTGGAAGCAGTTTGTGTGGAGTTGAAGTAGAATCATACATTGCCTTGTTGGGAGAATTGTCATCCGTCACCATGGAAAGAACCTGCCGCTATTCTCTACCAATATTTCTGGCAGCAGGAGCCGTCAGAACTGGTAATGTCTGGAAACAGAAGCATGCAGTTCTCTACTCATATTTTGTTTCATGTACTAACCGCCCCTCAGTTTCCTTCTGTTCAGAATGAATGTAATCACAAGAGCATGTGTGCAGTTTTCATCTGTCTGAGCGTAATTACTTCAGAAACGTGTGTTTGTGGGGGTTTTTTGGTTTGCAAATGTATTCAGCATGTGTTTACTCTTTTGTAGTGTTTCTCTTGTATCTCTGAAATACTCTTAGAGGAAGTTGTAAAAAAAAAAAAAAAGGAAAATTCTCCTGAGAGTTGAAATGCTGTGGCCGTCAGACTGGATCAGGATTTAGAATATCAGGCCAGCAGGCAGGCAGGCAGGCTGCAAGGACCCTGTAGCGACAACTAAGCACTCGCACTTTGGTGGCTGATAAAAACAATTCACATCTGGGCAGTGCTGATGGCCCCACATTTGTCTGCCTGAGGAAGCCTCCTTCCAGAACTTGTTTAGCTGACAGAGGCAATGATTTGAGTTGTTGACTGATGGTTCGGCTGCACCTGGGTGGCAGCAGGACGAGACTTGAAGAGATTAAAGATGGGAGAAAATGGTGTGTTGGTGTGATCTGAATTGACGAAGGGAACCTCTCTGGAGCCTCAAAACCTTTAGAAGTCTGAAGGCATGTGCAAAAGAAAACAGCAACTACTGGATCAATTTGATGTCAATTTTAATGACTCCAACCCTCTGACTGGAGCATCTTTCAATGTAGAAAAGTCTAAATCCTGACAAAGAGGACACATTACAAACAGTCATTAAAATAACTATTTATTTGCTTTACTCCTCTTTAACTATGTAGGTCATGAATCTGACTTTTGACTTGTAAACTAACTAACCTTATTTGTCCTCTGTCAAACATTACATAATGTTGCCTAAATGATAATTAATTTGTGCTGTGGAAGTTGCCAGTTGACATTCAGCAAACATTGATAAGCATTAGCATTCAGTGGGAGCTGAGTTTCTGGCCACCTGATGAATTTCCAATGTTTTGTTCTCTACCAACTCCTCAGTGTTTCACAGTGTTCACCTTATACTGTGTCTGTCTGCTGTTTGGTGCTGGGCAGGTGCATTTCACCTTGGATGACTCTAAACTTTACCTGAACCACAGGTTAGGTGACTTTTGTGCTATGACAGAAGGTCATACTTGCAGCAGCCGTGTGGTATCAGAGCTGAGGAATCAATGACATTCCTCTGAAATGTAGAGCAGCAGGGCAGCGGGGGTGCATGGGATATGTAAAATAGTGTTTCCTTGATTATGTCATCTGCAGCTCAAACACTGATTAAATTCTGAAGCCAGCAGCAGAACATAACACGGGATCATACACTGTAGATTGTGCATTATAGTTGTAGTCCAATAAAACTGCACATAAATGAGACAGTCAGTCTTCTTAGCAGTTCCTGAAAGCACTTTCAGATAATATCAACGTCACTTTACTCTTGACTAATTTTGACAACACTGACATAACAATAGTGGTGCGTCACATCGTCTACCTGCATGATGCAAATTAAGTGTGTTTATCACTAATACTTTGTCCCTTATCTCTGTTTTCATCTCCACTTCATGGCCACCTGTGGAGCCCCACAGGGTTCTGTGGCAGAGTGACAGTAATAATTACTCAGCATATACTACCCTAAGGCATGGCCTTTGTGTTTGCCTCACACTGGAGTGACACAGCTGTCTCTAGTATTTCACTGTCTGGAATAATGTGCCGTCACTAGGGCCAGATTGTCCCTCCTAATCTTCTGGCAGCCAAAAAGACTGCCGCGATGAATCGCGTTTTCAGTTCTATGAATAAATAAATAATCATGGCAGCCTCAGAGGCAGAAAGATATGGAATTTTTTCGCTCTTGTTCCCTGGCAGTGACATATGGATATCACATGCTTGTGCCATATTAGCTGTCCACAGCACAGGTTTATTAAATATGTATGGCATTCATATATGCACCATATCGTTGGCAGCATATGATAAAATGTGAGTTGGGTGTCTCTATGAAATAACTGTCATTCCAGACCTGTGCGATTCATGTCATGTTTTTTTGTCATATCGTTTTAATCTTAAGCCGCAACAGCTTTAAGAGCCTCACTTGTGCTGAAGAGGATAAACAGCAGCATTTTCATACGCATTGTCCAAAATGAAAAAATGTTATGGTTCGTCTGGCTGTCATTGTTGAACACCCTCGTGAGTATTTTTGGCTGCACACTCGGGCTCAGTTTAACTTAAGGGGGTAGGGGAGGATGGCACAGCTTGTTAACACACATTATTAGATCTCCATTTCTAAGAATTTTAAGTAAGAAAAAGGAAAACAATCTACACAGTGGATATCCCCTGTAGTGTCTCTAAAGCGGAAGGTCAGTGTGTCTCTGAGGGTCCCTTTGTATCAAGGCTGCTGACTTTCCAAGATTAGTGGAACAATTTAATGAGCCAGCATCCCAGAGCAAGGCCACACTCATTCAGTTTTAGACTAAAATACAGTAAATAACAAGAAAATTCACTTCTCTATGCTTGGTTACTCCAGTCTGTGTAGCTGTTTCAGACGTAGTATAAAAGGCTTATTATATCAAGCTCCTAACCTCTAGAATGACCTCCCTGCCACCATTATGTGGGACAGTCTGATTGTTGTAGTTATTGTTGACCATGATAGATAGACAAAATGTAATGAAGAGGGTCCCTCCACCCACGTTGGTGAACCCAATTGAAATGTGCACATTAAAGAACTATTGATTCTCTATTTTCTGCTCACCATTTATAACTCTATGGATTACCTTTCCATGGCTGCTCTTCCTGTGTGTGCTTACAAGTCTTCTATAGAAACTCCAGTTGCTTCTGTATTCATGGCTGCGAAATACACCTTGTTTACATTTTCAGGAAGAATAGAGGATTATCAGCCTCGCAGGGTTCAAAGAGATGGAGGATATTCTGCACTTGAGCTTTCTGTTGTCATTTGGGCTTTGCTCTTTGCACAGGAAGATCGTTATTCTCTCGTAAAGTTTTTTTCCGAAATTAATGAGAATAAATTAGGGTCATACGGTGTGCTACTGCAGAAAATAGGCATGTAATGTAGTTAAAAATCAACTCATTATCCATCAGCGGCCACTTAGTTTCTAAGATGCTTGTGAGTCTGATTTCTGAAGGGCTGTGGCTCTTTTCCTGCTGTCCTCAGCTGAGAGATGATTCTCTTTTCTTCCATCCCTTTCTTGATGAGGCCCTGTGGAAGAAAATAGGAGGAGGAAACAGCTGTTGTTGAAACAAACTGTTGACAGTGCATGTCGGGCGCCGCGTAAAGTCATCTACCTGCCTCATACCTTTTGTTATTTATAGTTCCACTGAAGCCGTTTCTCCTCAAGGATATTTCTTCAGAATAGCTTTAACTGTCTGCAAACCAAACAGACTCTCAAATGGAGGTCTGAGGGCTCCCCCTGCTCTCTCACCCCTGTGCACACTTTAGTGCTCTAATTCTATCACTGCAGTGCACACAGCCTATCCAATTAGGCAGTGTAATGGGATTGCTGTGTAGGGTCAGGATCCGCACTCATTTCTCCTGCTGGACGCCAGCATCTGAGCAGCTACCACTTGGGATCAGACCTCCTCTTCTTCTTCTTCTTCTTCTTCTTCCCCTTCTCTCACTTTTTCCTTCATTCTCTTTCTCGATAAATGCTGTGTTGTTCAGTGTCTAGCTGTATTTCATGGTGTAATAATTCCGCGACTCATTTCCCCGTGACTCAGCAGCAGTTTTTGGGAAGATGTGAGAGGAAAAGCTCAGTCTCGTCTGTCATCTCATTAATTTTGTGAGGCGCTCCAAGCGGGCTTTAATGGTGTCAACGGGGAGACTCCCCTGTCAATCAGGAGCCAGATTACCAAGGGATCAAGTAACTTTGGTGAAGTTTACTTCATGCTAACCTGCTGAGATATGAGGATGTACAAAATGAGAAACAGACTTGTTCTTCAACAGAGAAATCAATATTTGAATCACTACTACTTTAAGGCTAACTTGTCCCGTTTCACTTTGCCAGACCTTAAGTATGTGCCCCATACCAGTAAGCACTACCAGCTCTCCTTCTCATCTTTTCCCTAATGTTAACATTCTACTGACACCAATTTACTCAGCAGTTACACTCAACAGGATATTAACTGCCAGTTCCTTCAGCTCATCTTTATTTTTACTCAGCATGCATGCGTGCCAGGGTTAGATAAGCTTGTGCCAGTTCGTCAACACTTTTTCCCTCCCATTTCTCTCTCTGTATGACAGAAGAAGGCTGCGACTAGCAGACATTTAGCTCTGAGGAGTGTTAATGGACCATCCTCCTCTCATTAGCCACAGCCCTGCCCAGGATGCTTGCCTGGTCCCCATGTCTGCCCTCAGCGTCTGTGGGCAGCACATCGTAACCGACCGCACATGCCTGCACACGTGTTTTCCCATCCAAAGACCCCGAGCAGTTGGTGCTGTTAGCTCGGTAATAGAGCAGCAAGAAAATCCCAGAGAGAGGAAAGGAGCATCCCAGCCCTCTGCATGCCAAGGCTTTCTGTTTCCTGCAATTAATCACAGTTCAGTTTATCGAACTGACATTTGAGAACACTGACATCTACTCCAGATCGCTGATTTTTTAATTTTTTTTCCCCCAGGGGAGCCATGCTTTAAAGTGCATCTTCCTTTGCTGTTTTTGATCAAGGTTAATGTAATTTACCCTGATTTTAGGATTTTATTTGAACGCAGTTACATAAAAGGGACTTGGAAAATCTTAGCAAACATAAATTTCAGGCTTATTTTAATCTTTGCATGGCCATGAATTGGTCCCAGCACAGACTTTAAAAAACACTTCACTCCAGGCTACTGCGCCACGATGCTGTTTCTTTATGTCTCCCAGTAGGTGCATCCATAATCACAACACACCAATTTATTTGCCCTTTCGCTCCTGTCTCCCAGAGTTTCTAATTAATTCCATTTAATGCAAACTCTTAATACCAACCACATTTTTTTTTGTCTGGAGACCTTTTATGATCCAAATTACTGCACTGCATGGCTCCGTCATTAGTTGTGGCTGAATTACAGAGAAAATCCCCATAACCATGTTGTTGATTTTTACAGCAAATTTAAATCACTGCTTACTAGTTCTTGGATTGCTTCATGCCCAGCTGCTCCCATAGCTTCACTGAGCTTAATAATTGCCGCCAGCGTACACAAGTTGATAGAAATGTGCCCTTATGTCGCTACAATTCTACAGCGTCTTCCATTCTCCCCTTTCATGATCTAATTTATTATTCACTCTCTGCCACATGTGGTCATTAACAGGGCTCCTAATAGCGGTGCAGCTCGCTGGAGTAGTTGGTAGATTAGTGCATGTGTCTTCCTCTGGCACTTGTGCTTTTGAGAATCAGCCACAGTGAACCAGGACCACACAAAATCTCTATTTCAATTTGGCACGGAGTTAGAAATGTCTGCAGTTGTTGCATTATAAGTTGGCTGCATTATCATTACATTGGAGCATTATTTCTCGCCTAAATTCAGTCAATGCGGTTGGCTCACGGGTTTCTGTACTAATTGAATTACTGGCAGGGAAGGATCAATTGCTTGGTTAAAAGGTTTCTTTGTGAACATGGCCTTACTTTGTTGTCTCTGCGGCTGTCTCTGGATCTGGAGCTACACGTTTCGGACCTGCAGTTGCCGGCCTCGCCGACCTCCAAAATGTTCATTGTTCTGTTGGTATTGTATGTCTGTTGTCCATCTGCTGTCCTGCTATCCCCACCCCAACCCCTCCTGCTATCCCCCACCCCCCTCATCCCCACTCTTATCCCAACTGGTAGAGGCAGATGGCTGCCTTCCCTGAGCCTGGTTCTGTCTGAGGTTTTCTTTTCCTCCCTGATAAAGTGTTTTTTTTTTTTTTTTGGTTCCTTCCCTCCGTCACCGACTGCTTGTTCATAAGAAATCCAAAGGTAATTTTGGAGTGTTGGGTTTTCTGTTCTTTGTTTAAAATATGTGGCGTGCTAAAAGATGACATATGTTGTCAATTGGCGCTATATAAATAAAAATTAGTACAGCTTTTGTGTGAAATGCTTCCTAACCAAATGATACAGTATGTGCTTTTCTTAACAAGATAAATGTGTGATAAATTGATGCACTGTTGGTGTTGATTGAATTACTTGACATGTTTTGAGCTATGTTTATGCTTAGCCACAGTGCTTTCTGAAAAACAAGATTTTTTCGGCATTAATGCCAAGTGTGTTTGGCTTTTTCCACTGTTGTGCTGAAGCAGTATAGACAGAGACAAAGCTGCCGTCAGGAGCAATCTTGTACCCTGTGTGAATTAATTTTGACTGCATTTACTTACACGCAGCTTGAGCTGAAAGCAGGTGGCTGCTGGCTGAAAGGGAGATAAGGACTGTGAGGCCACAAGACCTTAGACATATCCTGTGCAATCAAATATTCCCTTTGTGTGCAAGGACAGCTAATATAGGCTCTCAGACTGTCTGGGGCTGTGATCAGATCTCTTGCTTCCAGGTTGGGGTCGCTGATCTCAGTTCATGTTAAACAACTAATTTCTTCTTCAAGGCTTATTCATGTGTTCTGTGGGATTTCTGTAATTATGTAACATAAATAGATGGAAAGCATGTGAAGGCTAGACGCCCAATAAAAGCGACATTGCAAGCAAGCACTGGAACAGTCAAGTGTCATTCAGATGATGAGACATCTTTGTAATCTCTAACAAGTGTTTCCTCTCCTCTTCCAGCTCTTTACTTTCCTCTCCCTCTCTTTCAGTCTCTTTTATTTTCTCTGTCTGTCTGTCTGCAGTATCTGCAATTCAGTCTATTCAGGTTTTTTGTGCTTTGCTGTTAGAGGTTGCTCTGGGCTCTGCTCCGTGTATGCTTAGTTCTTCTCCATACAATAAAGAGAGGTGGGTGGAATTATCTGATTTTTTTGTAATCCTAGAGCCAATGCAATGCCTGAGTTTTAATGCCATTGCCAAAACGAATCAATACCTTGCATCCAGAAGTGTAAGCATTCTTTGGGTCTTATTACACATTGTCATGGAACTGTGTATATGCAAATGCGCCATTTTCTGTACACTTTAAAGATTTCAGAGACTTCCTATTAATTATTTGCTTTCTTGCAGAGACTCACATAAGAAGATCAGTGCCGCTTTGTTGTCCATACAGTTAATCTACGGCCAGCAGCTAGTTAGCAAAGAATAGAAACAGAACAACAGCTAGCCCACTAAAGCTGACAAATGAACACATATGCCTGTTTTCTTATTTGATTAATCCACAATAAAAGGTGCAAAGTGTGAAAACGGCAGGTTGTCTGCAAAGATTGTTATGTTGTTATGTTTGCTATGAGCCAAGCCTTGTCGTCTCCATGAGGTACAGTGAGGCAGCGTGTTAATTAGTGAGCTTTAAAGGTGCACGTTTGTTAACGTTAAAGCCTGGCTAGCTGTTTCCCCTGTACCATGAGGTGAGATTATGTAGGCACAATTAATGTTGGCAGTGCAAAGATTGGTTTTAAAATTGAACTGTCAAATCCAAAATGAGAAGATTCTGAACTTTCGCAAGAATTTGATGGCATCTTTCAGTACATGTCAGTTTCCAGCTTCTGTGTGATGTTGTGTTGTGCCATGTGAAAGCACCGCAGAGCAGGATTCCTTTTTGAGTTGATTGATTCAGGTAATAGAGAAAGAATGTCATCACTGCATCACTGTCCAGCAATAATGATACTAGAAATACAGAAACACACACACACACACACACACAGCTTGGTAATTGGATAGCTGAGCTGGCAACATGACCTGCATGTCGTTGTTGGTGGAAGAGATACAGTATAACAAAAATGCCAGTCTGCAATTGCACAGAAGTGAGTACCTCTCCATACGCACACATTGATGTAATGTTAAAATTGGGAATAAAAATGAACAATTTCTTCAAATAATGCGCACATTGTTATAACCATGCCCTACTGCTTGCACGGGCAAGTTAAACTTGAAAGACCATAAGATGAGTCACTCCCTTAAAGGCAACCACGCACATATTGTAACGTGACAGAAGAGTAGACCAAACACACACACACAATGGCGAGTGGAAGCATTGTTACACCTCCAACACATTTAGATGTATATCAAAGAGAAGGGCAGGCAGGTCAAGCTGTGATGGATGTTTCAGTTCCTTAAAATCCAATGGACAATATCATTTTCTAGACGTACTCAGAACAAAATGAAATATCTGAAATATTTTCAGCATTTTATTGCTTTATCGTCTTTTCTCTGTGTCTGTATTTTTTGTGTAAATTCTTGGCTCTTGTCATAGTTTATCTGTCATGGTTGTCATCCCTTATTCTGTCTCACTCTCTTCAATATAGTTTTGATGAGGCTCCAAATCCCTCCTTTTTCTCACTCCACCACTGTCCATAGGGAAGCTGCTGTTCCTATTTTTTGGTCTGAATTTCAGTGAACAAAGTCCAATCTTTCCTTCTCTCTCTTCTCTCCGCTCCTGTCTCCTGTTTCCCACTCACTCATCCTGATAAATTATGCAGAGTGTTTCACTTTGATGGGCGACTAATTGCTCTACTTCTATGCGTGGATCTTTAATAAACAAGTTGATGCAGGAAAATAAGTGAAATTATTAGATGAGTGTTAACAATGTAATGTTGGGTGGTGGTAAACCTCAGTTCCCTGAGCTAGTGATTAAGTAAAATAGCTACAAAATTTGCTGTGATAAGTACAAGATAGCTGCAAGACAACTCAAAAATGAATCACCACCAGTGGATCTCAGCATTCAGACTTCACTACTGTATATCTGAGGCACTGAGCCGCTTTGCCCTCGAGGCACTTTGCCAGGGCTTCTCAGCAGAGTGAATTAGGAAGTACAGTAATGTTTGGTAATATTGTGTGACTGGAGCTTTTGCAGTTGTGAGGAGTTTTCTGTTGTCGAGAGAACCGCTAATGATGCTGTTATCTGGGACTCGAAGCCTGATTAGCTTGACAGATGAGGCCGACACTGGCAGCCTGAACTCCTCTCTCCTGTCAGTCTCGCTGTGCTTCCATGTGCGTTTGTGTGAGGGGAGAGAGAGGAGAGTTGATGAGTTTCTGGGTAAGACCGATACAGAGACAGACACACTCGCATGCACAGACTCTGATAAGAGAAAATAGGACCCCCTCTTCTGCCTCTACCACGAGTTTAGCTCACACACCAGCACCAAACAATTGCAAACGAGCCATGGTGCAAGAAAAAAAACCCAAAACAGCCGTCTGCCTGACTGTCAGCCCACCAATGTGCTGAAGGAGGAGGAACACATGCCTTATCTTCTTATCATCTCATCCCACACTTTCTCTAAAATATTCAGCTATGTATCTCTGCTTAGTGGGAGGGACATGAAGTGTGAAACTTGATGGGGAGGAAGGCTGCGACAAGAATAAGACCTCCCTGAATGGCATCCTAAATTATGTGCATGTGTTGGGAAGTATTGTTCCCTTGCTGCAAGCATTGGCAGTCACCAAACATTCACCATATGCAGAGAGTTTTGATTTCTGTTGTTGGCCTTTTCTTGCAGAAATTGTCGCTGCGCCTTTGAAACGGTCCTCAACCGGACAAAATGAGGGCACTGGTCAACTGATCAGACATTTCAAACTGTTTCCTGGCAAATGACCTCCTTTGGCAGTGTGAGTAATGCGTGCCGTTTGTCAGAAGCAAAGGTTGATGTAGCGTGAGGAAATTACAGAGCTGAAAAGCCTCTCGGGGTAGAGGTCGAGGTGGACGGGAGGCACAATGCAATGAGGCATGAGACTTTGACATGGCAAAGTGCTGTTTGCTTCCGTCCTATCAGTTGTCATTGTTGGTTTTGTAACCGACTGATTTGTTGAAGTCATGACCAGAACCCTGGAGTTTTCCTTCAGAGTTCAGTGCGCTGTGTGTTTACCTTGACATCTTTCTCTTCCTTGACTGTCCTGACATAGTGTAGCGTTACTTGGTGCAGGCGCTTGAATAGCTTGAAACTGGCAGTAGGAATGTATTCTGTGTTGCCTCTGCACAAGATGCAAACCAAATGATGAACCCACTCATTATAAAGTCTAAAGCTACACAGAATACCTTAAGCCATTTTCTGTAAGCCTGTTTAATTCTTAAACCTACAATAACAGATTTACTAGGTGCTTTGGGGCAGGCAAAAAAATATGTAAACACAAATCCTGACATATCATCACCTTTAAAGATAAAATGGTGAACTTGCAGCATACAGTTGCCTATATATTAAAGATAAACTGTGTGTAAATTTAGTCATGCATTCATTTCAAATCATGTTTGTGTCAGATAAGTAGACACATAAATGACAGCGTAACATTCACTCTCATTTAGGATTATTTTACCAATTCCTGAGGGAATATCTGTCTTTTGTAGCAGCTTAATGCTCCACTATGTTCACCTGCTACTTGTTAACCTTGTCTGTCTGCTGACTGGAGCTGGTCAGCTGTGGTACGGTGTTTTTTTTTAGAGATTTTTTCACTGAAAGCAGCTGCTGCAGAAAGTGGTGTTTTTTTTTCTCTGGATCCATCACCACCTGCAGCCCCTTTCATATAAATTCAGGGGTTCAATTGGGATTTGTTATGTGGGTTTGGAGTTGCTATTGATGCACGTGTGTGTGCAGATGACAGAAGTGACAAAAATATTTCTACATACGACAAACAGCGTTTGACAGACAGCACATTAACTATAACAAGATCCTAACTGTGCTAATAGACCTGTTTGCGTGCGTGTACAGGTACAGCATTGGTGTGTGAGACCCCTGCTCTGCCCTCTGGTTAGTGAGGAGCCTCTAAAGTCCCCAGGGTCCTTAACACTATCTACCATCAGATCCCCGTCTAAATTCAGCAGCTGCTTCTGCAACCCTTCATCCCTCTCCTTTCTCTTTTCTCATCAGGTGTTAACTCACATTCCTGACTGCAGTTGATTGTCTCTCTTGTTGTATGTTCCCCGCTTCTTCCCTTTGTGATTTATGATCTTGATTGTATTTCTCTCTCTCGGCCTCTCTTTTTTGATTTTTCTTCTTTCTTCACTCTTCTCTGGTAATTTTCTCCTTGTTTTGTTTCTGTTCGACTCAGTCTTGTGCTTAATTGACGATTCTTCGCCGCCCGCCACTGATTCTCAGAGTTTCTGTTTATTATTGCAGTTTTTAACTCTCTCTCTCTCTCTCTCTCTCTCTCTCTCTCTCTCTCTGTCGCTCTCTCTTTATTGCTTGTCTCTCTCACCCTGCCTGCAACTCACTGCCTCCTTGTGTTACGAACGGTGCAGAGACTCAGGCGCAGGCAAAGAAACACGGCACACAGATATACGAATTACAATGTTTATTTAACAACAACGGAAAACAGAAAATCACTGCACAGCAGGAAACCAAACTAATAAACCAAAACCGAAACTAAAAGCGAGCAGATGCAGAAAACTAACTAAAAGTAACAACATAAAGCGAGCTGCAAAAGGCGAGCTGAGAAACAAATAGGTAACAGAAAGCGAGCTACAAAAACCAACGAGCTGATATAACAAAAAGCGAGCTACGAAAACCTATGAGCTGATAGCAACCAAGACACTGGGAAACTGAGCCAGACGGGCTAACGCTAATGCTAATGCTAATGCTACTGAACCTGAACGGAGAGGGGGGCACGGCGGAGCAGGTGAGCGGAGCAGGTGGGAGCGGGGGCAGGCAGGCAGGCAGGCAGGCTGGGTGGTGAGCTGAGGTCCGGGAGTGGGGGTGGCGATCCACGACTGGAATCCTGGCGGTGGCTGGGTTACTGGCGGAGTGGAGGCAGTGGCTGAGCTGAACCGGAGGAGGCACACGTGGATGGCAGACGGGGAACCAACTGGAAGCGGAGAGGGAATAGCGTTAGCAATAGCGAGGGTGCAGAGCAAACGGAGCAGACAGAACGAGAGCAGAGGTTGGCAACTGACTGAGGCAAAACGACGGTCTGGCATCGAGGAGCATGTGGAGCGTGGTTATAACCGGGAGAGTGAGGGCTGATCATCCAATCCCACGCGTGCCTCCTCCACTGATTAGAATTGGCTGCACCTGCCGTGCTCCTCGCTGCCCACACCTTGCTCACGCCCACCTGCAAGAGAGAGAGAGGGAAAAGGGGAAAGGAGACTGCCACTCAGGCAGCAGAGGTGGAGGGCGTGACAGTACCCCCCCCTCTACGTGCACCTCCAGGTGCACGAATCCTCCGGTCAGGTCTCCTCTGGTTGAATTCCCGGATTAGGGCAGGGTCCAGGATCTGGCGTCTGGGTACCCAGGAGCGTTCCTCTGGACCGTATCCCTCCCAGTCCACAAGGTATTGGAGACCACGTCCCCGACGACGAACATCCAGCAGGCGGCGCACGGTGTACGCTGGGGCATTGTCCACCATCCTGGGTGGTGGAGGGGGACGGACAGGGGGGGCCAGAGCGCTCTCCTTCACTGGTTTAATTTGGGAGACATGAAACGTGGGGTGGATCCTCATGGAGGAGGGCAACTTCAGGCGGACCGCACTGGGATTAATGATGCGCTCAATAACAAAAGGCCCCACGAACCGGGGCGCCATCTTCTTCGACTCCACCCGGAGAGGTAGGTCCTTAGCCCGGAGCCAAACCCTTTGGCCCGGGGAGTAGACAGGGGCAGGAGAACGGTGACGGTTGGCTTGCCCCTCCATTCTCTCCGAAGCCCTTAACAGGGAGGCCCTCGAGCGCCTCCAGACCCGTTCACACCTCCTGAGAAAGGCCTGGAGAGACGGGGTGGAGATTTCCCGTTCTTGGGAGGGGAACATGGGCGGCTGGTATCCCAAGGAACACTGAAACGGAGACAGCCCGGTAGAAGCATTAGATAAGGAATTGTGCGCATACTCGACCCATGGGAGGAGGCTGCTCCAGGCGGAAGGGTTCTCCGAGGTCATACATCGCAGGAAGGTCTCCAGAGATTGGTTAGTTCGCTCCGTCTGACCATTGGACTGCGGGTGAAAACCAGAGGTTAAACTGACTGTAGCCCCCAACGCAGAGCAGAAATTTTTCCAAACCTCCGACGTGAATTGTGGTCCCCGGTCGGACACTATGTCGGCAGGTATCCCATGGAGTCGGAAAACGTGGTTCACCAGATGATCGGCCGTCTCTCTGGCCGAGGGCAACTTTTCTAAGGGGACAAAATGGGCGGCTTTGGAGAACCGGTCGACAATGGTTAGGATGGCAGTTTTACCTTGGGATGGGGGAAGCCCAGTGACAAAATCCACCGCGATGTGGGACCAGGGTCGATGAGGGATAGGCAGCGGTTGAAGGAGTCCCGAACTCGGCCGATTGGAGGTCTTGTTGGTGGCACAGACGGAACATGCGGCCACGAACTCCTTAGCATCCCTCTCCAGAGTAGGCCACCAGAATTTCTGCCGCAGGACCTCCACGGTGCGTGCAGTCCCAGGATGGCAGGTCAACCGTGAAGTGTGCGCCCAACTCAGGACCTGAGAGCGAACCGGATCAGGAACAAACAAGCGGTTAGTAGGACCGTTACCTGGGTCGGGGTGCCGTTCTTGGGCCCGGCGCACCACGGACTCGATCTCCCAGGTGAGAGAAGCCACCACACAAGTTCCAGGCAAAATGGGTTCAGGTTCGCCGGGGGTCTCCTGGGAGGAAAACTGGCGGGACAATGCGTCAGGCTTGACGTTTCTGGACCCAGGCCGATACGTGATGGTGAAACTGAAGCGGCCGAAGAAAAGCGTCCAGCGGGCCTGCCGGGCGTTCAGTCGTTTGGCCGATCGGATGTACTCCAGGTTCCGGTGGTCGGTCCAAACGATGAACGGCTGCTCCGCCCCTTCCAGCCAGTGACGCCATTCCTCCAGAGCTAGCTTCACCGCTAGCAGTTCTCGATTGCCGACGTCGTAATTCCTCTCGGCAGGGGACAGCCGCCGAGAGAAAAAGGCACAGGGGTGCAACTTGTTGTCGGCGGGGGAACGTTGAGACAGCACCGCCCCCACCCCAATGTCCGAAGCATCCACCTCCACAACGAACTGCAAGTGGGGATCAGGTTGCGTCAGGATGGGTGCGGAGGTGAAGCGTTGTTTCAGGGAGTGGAAGGCCTGGTCTGCCTCAGGAGTCCAGGAGAAAGTCCGCTTGACCGAAGTGAGGGAGGTGAGCGGGGCTGCCACCTTGCTGTAGTCCCGGATGAAACGACGGTAGAAGTTGGCGAAGCCAAGGAAACGCTGCAGCTGCTTCCGATTCTCCGGAATGGGCCAGTCCCTGACAGCAGACAGCTTCAGAGGGTCCATTCTCACCTCCCCTGCTGAGATTATGTAACCCAAGAAGGAAACGGTAGGTACTCCGAACTCACATTTCTCGGCCTTCACGAAGAGTCGGTTCTGCAGCAGCCTCTCGAGGACCTGGCGGACATGGCGGGTGTGTTCCTGGGCGTCTCTCGAGTAGATGAGGATGTCATCTAGGTAAACGAATACGAACCGGTTGATCATGTCCCGGAGCACATCGTTGATGAGGTTTTGGAAGACGGCGGGTGCATTCGTGAGTCCAAAGGGCATGACCAGGTACTCGAAGTGCCCCAGCGGCGTGTTGAATGCCGTCTTCCACTCGTCCCCCTCGCGGATGCGGATGAGGTGGTAGGCGTTGCGGAGGTCCAGCTTGGTGAAAACGGATGCTCCGTGCAGGGAGGTGAAGGCGGAGTTGATGAGTGGCAAGGGGTAAGTGTTTTTGATGGTGATGTCGTTGAGACCACGGAAGTCGATGCACGGCCGAAGGGTCTTGTCCTTCTTGTCCACGAAGAAGAATCCTGCCCCCACAGGCGACGAAGACGGGCGGATGATGCCAGCAGCGAGGGAGTCCCGGATGTAGGTCTCCATGGCCGCTTGTTCCGGTTTGGAGAGGTTATACAACCGACTGGTAGGTAAGGTGGCTCCGGGAACGAGCTCAATAGCACAGTCGTAGGGACGATGAGGGGGCAAAGACAAGGCTTTCTCCTTGCTGAACACCGGAGCGAGGTCATGGTACTCGGGAGGGACGGAGTCCAACTTCACCGGGGCGTCCGGAACAGGGCTGGTGGCGTCAGCAGGGGTCAGGGCTGAGTGTAGACAGGTCTCATGGCACCGGGGATCCCAGGATATCACTTCCTCTTTCCTCCAGTCGATGTGGGGGTTGTGCGCCCGAAGCCAGGAATAACCCAGGACCATGGGGGAACTGGAGTGATCTATAACGAAAAAGGTCGTCTTCTCCCGATGATTGCCGGCCAAAAACAACGTGACAGGAACAGTTCTCTGCTGTACCTTGGCTAGGTGGAGTCCATTCAAGGCTCGGACCTCCAGGGGGGGCTCCAGGGACTCCAAAGGAATGCACATCTGACGGGCGAGCTGAAGGTCCAGGAAGTTCTCCTCGGCACCAGAGTCGATGAAGGCTTGTACAGGAACAGACTGGGATTGCCAGCAGAGGGAGGCGGCTAGCTGCAGCCGATTTGGGGAAGACGACGATAGATGGCTCACCTGTATCTCCCCAGTTACTGGTGAGCCCGTCCTTTTACTGTGCGCTGGGGGCAAGCAGAGAGGTAGTGGCCAGCCTTCCCGCAGTATAAACAGGCGTCGGCGTCCCGCCTATGTTGTCTCTCTTGGGCGGACAGCTGGTTGCGTCCAAGTTGCATGGGCTCAAGATCAGGAACGGCTCGGAAAGGAGGTGGAGAACTCTGTCGAGTCGGAGAAAGGGCCCGTGGAGACTCCAAGCGGAGGGTCTTTTCCCTCCGTCGCTCACGGATCCGGTTGTCGATCCGGATGGCTAGGTCGATGAGTTGATCCAGGTCGCTCACGTCGTCACGGGTAGCCAATTCATCCTTCAGGCCGTCCTGCAGTGCTGCGTAGAAGGCCCCTCGCAGAGCGGCGTCGTTCCATCCACTCCCTGCCGCGGTAGTACGAAACTCGATGGAGAAGTCCGCCACGCTCCGGTTCCCTTGACGCATGGACAGAAGACGGTGACTGGCATCCCTTCCTTGCACCGGGTGGTTGAACACTTTCTTCATCTCGGTGGTGACGGCGATGTAGGAGCCGCAGATCGCCTCCTGGCGTTCCCACACCGCAGTACCCCACTCTCTCGCTCGGCCCGACAAAAGGCTAACCAGGAAAGCTACCCTGGCCCTATCTGAGGCGTAAGAGTGAGGCTGTAAATCGAAGACTAATGAAACCTGAGTCAAAAACGACTGGCAGGAACCGATGTCACCGTTATAGCGTTCGGGGACGGGCACATGCGGTTCACGAGCTGGCTGGCTGACAGCAAGACTAGCGTTAGCCGAATTGCTGCTAACGGGTGCAGCCACAGACGTAGCTGTAATAGGTGCCGAGTGGGCAGCTAGCGTGCTAATTCTCCCCGTGAGCTGGGAGACCTGACTTATCAGCGCGTGGTTGCTCTCTACAAGACTCTGTAGCAAAGAGTCATGCTGCCCTATCACCGCGCCCTGATGAGCTATGGCTTGCTGCAGGTCTATTTCACTAAGGGCAGGCCTAGTGCCGGTCTCGTTGCCTGCTGAGCTCATGGTGGCCAGACCGTACTGTTACGAACGGTGCAGAGACTCAGGCGCAGGCAAAGAAACACGGCACACAGATATACGAATTACAATGTTTATTTAACAACAACGGAAAACAGAAAATCACTGCACAGCAGGAAACCAAACTAATAAACCAAAACCGAAACTAAAAGCGAGCAGATGCAGAAAACTAACTAAAAGTAACAACATAAAGCGAGCTGCAAAAGGCGAGCTGAGAAACAAATAGGTAACAGAAAGCGAGCTACAAAAACCAACGAGCTGATATAACAAAAAGCGAGCTACGAAAACCTATGAGCTGATAGCAACCAAGACACTGGGAAACTGAGCCAGACGGGCTAACGCTAATGCTAATGCTAATGCTACTGAACCTGAACGGAGAGGGGGGCACGGCGGAGCAGGTGAGCGGAGCAGGTGGGAGCGGGGGCAGGCAGGCAGGCAGGCAGGCTGGGTGGTGAGCTGAGGTCCGGGAGTGGGGGTGGCGATCCACGACTGGAATCCTGGCGGTGGCTGGGTTACTGGCGGAGTGGAGGCAGTGGCTGAGCTGAACCGGAGGAGGCACACGTGGATGGCAGACGGGGAACCAACTGGAAGCGGAGAGGGAATAGCGTTAGCAATAGCGAGGGTGCAGAGCAAACGGAGCAGACAGAACGAGAGCAGAGGTTGGCAACTGACTGAGGCAAAACGACGGTCTGGCATCGAGGAGCATGTGGAGCGTGGTTATAACCGGGAGAGTGAGGGCTGATCATCCAATCCCACGCGTGCCTCCTCCACTGATTAGAATTGGCTGCACCTGCCGTGCTCCTCGCTGCCCACACCTTGCTCACGCCCACCTGCAAGAGAGAGAGGGAAAGGGGAAGAGGGAAAAGGGGAAAGGAGACTGCCACTCAGGCAGCAGAGGTGGAGGGCGTGACACCTTGTCTCCTGGCAGACAGTAGCAGAGTGCAGACTGGACAGGCCATGTGGGTGTTTGACATGGCACATAAAGCTGAGGGCCATGAACAATCTCCGCATGTACACGCATAATTTGACATGTTATTTGCGCCTATGCATGTGTACACAAGCACTCACAAACAACGCTTAGGCGCTCGCATCTGCACACACTTTCCTTCCCATTCCAGCAGCCAACAGTAAATCAGCATCCACTCACATAATTGAAAAGACATCTGTTAAATTATACAGCCAGACAAACAAGCCAATGTGTCGGTACCTGGATGGACAGACAGGCCTGGCAGGGAAATGGACATGCAAGATAGAGAGCTTACAGAATGTCTAGTACATGTGTGCTATTATCATATTTATGCAGTGCAGAAAACAGATTAGCGCCTTAACAGTGGAGCCAGCAGAACAAATGATTGGCAAAGGGCTGTTTTTCATCCAGCTTACATAACTAACTCATTTTATTCACCCCGATGAGAACCGCATCATGATTCCTCCCCCCTCCCTCCCTTTCTGTTATTTAGCAGGGTTTGCATGTGTTTACTGTGTAGTGTTACAAATGGCTCATTGGAAACAGAGTCAGTCCTAATCAGTTCTGATGGGGAGCTAGTTTGTACCTGCAGCTGTGCTTTCAGCACTTGAAAAACAACAGCTAAACAGTTCAGCTTGTTAGGGAAGTGGAATAGAAAATGCATAAAATTGGAGCTTGGATTTTGCCAAACTGTCTCCATACTCTGTCACGAACAAATTATTTTATGCAAAGCTGGGACTGTACAGTGGGAGGTCGTTGTGGGATTGCTCCCACTCACTGTCTTTTACTCTGCTGAAATACAGCCTGATTTTTAGCTACAGTTCTTGGGAGTGGCACAAATTGTTTTTTTTTTCTTCTTGAGTGCAGCAACTTTTCCTTATGAAGTGAAAGAGGAAAAAACAGCTTGATTCTCTCAGTGGATTAAAATAATCAGTCTCATCTAATCTCTATATCACAGTGGAGCTTTTTCAAAGTGATTTTACAGTGCTAACTATAACAGCACTACAAGGGATCATAAGCTGCTCTGTGGAAAAAATCCCAAATTTTATTTTCATTGTGACAAATCAGGTTACGGACATTTGAAATGCTGAACTAATGCACTGCCAAGTGGTTTGAAACATCCAGTAAAACATGTATTCCTAAAACATCTAATTCACAAAGTATTTGGTCAACAGTGACTTAAATTCTGAAAGAATACAGAGTTGCCTTTTGAAAAACCAGCAAGTCAAACGAAATTCAAAACAGATGTAAAGCTAAATAGCAGTGACTACATTCTGATTATTTCGTTGGAGAGATTTTCTGCTCACTTAATCATAAATCAATTTTGATGTTCGAAAAGCTTAGTAATTGAGCTTTTATACTTCATAAATAAGGCAGTGACTAATGACAGAGGGGAGAAAAGTAGCAAATAAAAAATGATTTCATTTGATCAAAGTTACAAGAAGGCTAAAAAACACATTCTGATTGTGGGTGTAAAATAAAATTTCACAACTAAGATTTCTTTTGGACTGCTTGACTAAGTACCTTTATTCAAGTTTCAAGTTATTTTGCCTCCTGGGTTTTTTTTATCCTTCATCGTCACTTCCCATAATCCTTTATTGATCATACAAACAAATCTGTGACAAATCTGTTCTTATCACAGTGGCTGAAATTCTTGTGCACAAACTAACAAAATAAATGCCACAAACCACATAACAAATGCGCTTATGAGCTGAAAGGGAACATCTTAAATTGTGAGTCACACCACAAAAACATCCATCTTTTAAAGCCTGCAACAGAATGTATTATTCAAACCACTGATAAAATTGTCTGCTTTGGGATTTTGCATTTAGCTCGCTGTTGACTTTGTCATTTGGAAGGTTGAGAAGCAGCAGGGCCCATCTGTAATACTTGCAGGAGGTGCAGGGGATTATTGGTGTATTTTATCCAAGACTGCTGGTGCAGTGATAATCATGGTTTAGACCATCAGCCTGGACTGTATGCCTTTCACACAAAGGGCAGAAATGCATGTACTGACTAGAATGTCACTTTCTTTATAGTAGATTATGTAACGGTAAAAGGCTTAAGCGAGCATGTTAAGACCAATCAAAAATAATAGCATGCAAGATGATGCACAGTGTGTGGCAGCCTGTTCTGCTTTTTCCGTATTTGTCCATTTATAATCCCTAATTCATGTTTTGTTTGAAAGATTTCCCAGTGCAATCAGCCTTGTTTGTTTAATCTTTATAGTAATAATAATGTGTTACCCTCGTAGGAAAATGGATAATGAAAAGAATGTTAGTTGCAGTGCCACTTTCAGTTATACAGTAAAGACATTAAATTCTCCCCATGTCATGAAAGAATTACTAAGCAATGAGCAGAGTCAAACAAAACTTGACTCATAAAGGCCATAAAAGCTTCTCAAAAAGACTTAGGCCAGATAGATGTGCAGTTCCTCTAATGTGTCTGCTTCTGGCAGAGAAATTCCGCAGGGTTTGTGGGTGGTTGAGATGGTCCTGTACAAACTCAGCTACTGTGAATTTCATACACACATACCGTATATACCTCCCTTAACCACCTACACACACATATACACATGCAATGTACATGAAATTAGGCCTGGTAGCTGTCAGACATGTTTTTCTGAGGAGACAAGACAGCTCTCAGTCTCTATATTCACCATCAGCACTAGAGCTTGTCTTATCTGTAACTAAATATGCTGGACTGAGTGGTTGACTGAACGTCTGGGTTAACTGGCTTCTCAGCTGAGTAGTGCTCGCTGGCTAATTAACCGGCTGACTTACAATCCAAGCCTCGTTACAGTCTGCGTCTGTTTGGTTGTGTGTTGTTGATTCCCAGACAGTCAGCTGGATGACTGGCTTGTTCAGTTCCTCGCTGGATTACTGGTTGAGAGACTTGGCAAATCAGAAAAACAGCCTCTTCTTGTCTTTTTGTCCTCTCTTGCATTTTTTTCTCATGCTGTCTGTCTCACATGCAGACACAAGTTTCAGGTCATCTGCTTTCTTTTGCCCTCTCTGCATTTCCACTCCCCTGCTCTACTCTTCCACTCCACTTTCATCGCTCAACTCCCATCACTTCACTCCTCAAGTCCTTGAACGCTGCCTCTAATGGCTTCACTTCAGCTGTGAACTCTCTTGCTCTATCTCTCTGTCTTTCTTGGGGTGAAACAGCCCTTTTGCCCAAAGCTCTGTGCTGCAGTGCATTCATTCAAAACAACCACCGCCTCTCAGTAGCTCAAAACACACACACAGGATGCATACTGTACCATTCAAAAAGAGACAGATGGGCCTCTTAATGTGATATATGCACTGTTATTCAGGTCTAACAAACACAGATGGACACAGCACCCATAAAGCATGTTCACTACGCGCTAAGGAAATACTGTTGTGATGCTTTTTTATAGTGGCAGTATGGGTTTACATAATGCTTTAGTGATAAACATGATGTGAAAGGCCTTTCCCCCCACCTCTTTCTCACGCACACACACACACACACACACACACACACGCCCACGCACACACACACACACACACACACCCCGTTGTGTTCTGCTTCACAAACTTCCCAGAGTGGGTTTTACAGCAAGTCACAGGGGACAGTGTGGTGTTGACAATAATCTAAAGCACTCTCTTAACTGTCTCCACTGTGTTTGTGTTGGCCTCCGCAGGGGAAGTCGTACGTGTTTGACCAGGTGTTTCCCACGAACACCACACAGGAGCAGGTCTACAACACTTGTGCCAAACAGATTGTCAGAGGTGAGTCACATGCCAGCTTTGTCTCTTTTCTCCAAGATGTATGAGTGGCACAAAAGCTGATGGAGAAAAAGTCAACATACCTTGAATTAGCATATCATCCATAACCATGACCTCTGTATTTGCTTTGTCAGGTTTACACTCCATTCACTGGTGCAAGAAAGTCAATTTTCCTGACATGATGTGGTCACATGAGCTACACATGTGAGCATCAAGTTGCACAAATTAACATCATGTGTGCTCATCACGTACTAACCGGACTGGTATATCCAGAAGGCGCAAGATCAAATGAAACCAATGCCCTGAAGCTTTGATTTTCTTTTCCTTTCCTCCTCCCTCTGTCTGCATCTCCCTACATCTGTCTACCTTCCCTTTTTTCCGCTGTTAGGGTCTCATTTTTCTTCCACCTTCAAAGCGAGTGTGGAACTCCGTTGAACTAGTTCTAGATGGAGCATGAAAAAGATTGATTTGGTGGGCTAGATTACTTATAGAGTGTGAGATTACCATGTAGACTGAGGAAGGAAGAAATAAAGAGGCGAGAAAAAAAGGGGATGAAAAATTTCAAGGTGGTGATTTAGCAAAATGAAGGAGTGTGATAAGAAGCGAGATTTCATATGTGCCAGGGGAAAAGGGTAACAGAGAGGGCAAGCAAGGCTGGAGAAAGCCGCTTTGTAGACACATAACAATGTTTAGACTTTCCCCACTTGATGGTCTTTCTGGCTGTGTTTCTCCTGTTTTCTGCCGTCTCTCTCTTTGCCCTTTTCAGTGACTTTCTCTCACACTCAGGCTGTCTCTCCTCCTTTGTGCTTCCCTCTACAGTAGCCTCTGTTGTTTCTCATCTCCCACTTTTTTTATTTCCTTTCAAAGACAGGTTCTTTATTATTTCTTCTTTCATGTGTCACCGCTATGACCAGTGTGGCAGCAGAGGGAAACCTGCTGCTGAGTTGTTAAGGTAGAGACAACACGCAGGAGAGGAGGAGAGGAAAAGGGTTCTGCATGGTTTCAGCCGAGAGCCTTTGTGATTAGTCTGTGGTCAGCGAGCCTGTGGCAGCCGGCCTTTCGGGGTGATACGTTTTTCTTTATCCGTGTTTGACTTTTACCGCAGGGGGTTTTACTGGACTCTGTCAGCAATATGACATTAAGCAGTGTGGTTCTTTATAACATAAACTGGTGAGGAGGTGTTGGTTTGGCTCCCACCAAATGAATGGCGGAAATAATATCTTTGTGCTTCCCTTGTATTTTACTGAGTGCCTCCTGGTGACCTGAACCCTGCAGGTGGTTGTTGTTTACTGTGTGCAGCCACAGAGGTTGTTCAGCACCTAACCAAGCCTAAATACCACATATTTCTCAATGCACACAGACTTCATGAGGCTCTGTTTGATCTGTCTTTGGAAGCAAAGGTCAAAGACATTTGTCTCTCTGTCTTGTTTTTGCACCCGTCTGCCTGAAATCTGTAATTCAGACAGTTTTATTGACATTTTTCATTTCCTCACTGTTTTCATCTTTGCTATTATTTCATTGTTTCTCTCTCTGACATGCTTCTGTTGCCTCCTCCTCATTTTAGATGTGCTGGGTGGATACAATGGGACTATCTTTGCCTATGGGCAGACTTCCTCGGGAAAGACACACACCATGGAGGTACAGTATTGCTAAATAATTGAAAAGGTAGCCCTCTTGCTGTGGCTGACACACACACACACACACACACACACACACACACACACACACACACACACACGTGTTTCTTTCTCTCCCTTTCCCTGACAGTACATCTACCTCCATCACAGTCATCACTCTCTATCTCTCTTTCCCAGCCTTGTGTGGGAACTAACCTCCTTTACAACTCTCTCAGGGAAACAACCCTGTTCCTTTTCAAGTCAAAAGCCTCTCTGCTCTCCTTTCTTTTACTATTCCCTCCACTTAATTTGTCCCAGGCTCTGCATTTATCCCAGCCATCACTCACATGTCCTTATCCTGTCTCATTCTTCCTGTAGGGGAACCTTCACGATCCCGAGGGAATGGGAATCATACCCCGGATCGCAGAGGACATTTTTGAACATATATTTGCAATGGATGAGAACCTAGAATTCCATATAAAGGTTTGTGTGCTTGGCCATGTGTGCCTGTTCATGTGTGCATTTGTGTAGCTGTCACTCACACACGAGGATGTACATGTTCAATTTTTGCTCTTACACATGATACCTTCAGTGGGAATTCAGTGGAAGCTCTGATGTAATCCTCACATGGATGGGCTGAGTGGAACCAGCCAAGCATCAATAAATCATGATATATAAACCATGATCATCCTACAGTATTTTCCCTTTTACACCGCAGTTTTATAATATAATAGAGGATAATACCTCACCAGACTCAGGCGGGCAGATTACCGCAACATCACATTGCATTTTGTGTTTGTACAATAAGCAGCTATCCCATCCTCCTCATTTATCTGCATTAGATTCTCTTCCTGTCTCTCTGGGAAAAATCAGCTGCCACGTGTTTCTGTTTTGCTGCAGGTCTCCTACTTTGAGATTTACTTGGACAAAATCCGGGACCTACTGGATGGTATGTTAATACTCAGAAGCTGTGAAAACACATGACGCATTTGTTGAAACTGATGAAATTACACCCAGATTCATGAAGTCTAAACACTGACATTAGGATAACCTATTTTGTTGGGGCCATATGAAGATGCTGAAGCATATACAGACATTACTCAATGCTTAAACCTCATCTGCATCTATATTAACATTTCAGGTTATATTTCCCTAAAATTGAACATGCTTTTATTTTTTTTTAACAAAACACACAAGACTGACTTTGAAAAAAAGTACAATATTTATAGTTATATCCTTCCCTCTTTATTTGTCATTGTATTAGTATTACCACTAAAAATGGAATTGAATTGTAAAGTTAAAATTGAAAAAGTAAACAATCTTGATGCCTTTCTTTATATTTTCGCTTATCTACTCCAGACAGTAAAGCTTTGTGGGTTTTATTTTTTTTGTACTATACATAGAGATGCACCTGAACACTGCAGCTTACACTCTTATCACTGACATATATAACCGGTGTAAAATGATGGAGAGCCTTGGATAGAGAGCTGTACACAGCATCCTTGTGATTACATCTTTAATGGGGCCAGAGACAGCGGTGAAAGCCCCCATCTGTATGCAGGAGAGTTCACAGTGGCTCAGGAACATTTAAGCTAAGAACAACAACAAAAAAAAGAGGCAGCAACAAGCGAGATGAATCGAAGCAGCAAAGAGAACAACACCCTGTGGGGGTATTTGAGAGACAAAATGGCTGTAGGGTGACAAAACGCACACGCACACACACACACATGGGCACACACGCACACACACACACGCGTGGTCTCCAAGGAAAAAAACGCCTCCACAATCCGATGAAATTTAATTAACACCAACATGACAGGACTTTCAAATGTGAAATGAGTAATGCAGGAATTTGGGCCAGTATACCCTCTTTGCCAAAAATTAGTATTTTGTTCGTTGACATTAGCCGAGGCGCATCCTTAACCTCTCAGTGACTTTGGCAGGAATTTCTATTAAAAACATTCCTAGCGAGACCCTACGATATGTATTTTTTCACGCCGCATTACTGGAGGCTGATTCACGAATACGAAAGGGAACACAGTCATGTCTGATTATAGTTGTGCTGGGAGGAAGAACACTTATGTGCAGATGCTCATTTGCACATGCACACACACACACACATATACACAATGCTTTGGGTGAAACAACGACCTCTCGCCTCGTTTTCTCTTTGCACCGCAGTGACAAAAACCAACCTGTCAGTGCATGAAGACAAACACCGAGTTCCTTATGTGAAGGTGAGTCATCTGTGGACGTGATTATGTTTGGCAGCACGTTGTCATTTGTCTCTGTTATAATGATGTTGTGTTTGTGTTATGAGTGTACCTATGTCAAAAGAATGGTTCGACGTATTGGAAAATGCACTCATTCGCCTTCTGTCAGAGATAGGAAGACTGATATCACTCCTATTTCTGTAAAGCAAATGCTACAGCCAGCAGCGTGTTAGTGCAGCTGCCTCTGTCAAATTGGGGCAAAACACACCAACCAGTTTGAGGTCCCCACTGGTTGAACTGGCTTAAAGCTGGGAAATAGTCACCCAGTTTGTGTTTTTGTACAAATGAACCAAACAGCTTAAATGTTGTTAGTCAGTCCAGTTTGACAGAACCAAACTAGCTGCTTACACTATATTTACTGGTCTGGATGGAAAGTGGTATCAATGTTCTTATCTAAGTTAATTTGGTTAACTTAAATTTCCCATAATGTCAAAACTTTTCTTTTATAACTTTGAGGATACTGATTCAAAGTGCTGTATATTTAAAAGGGTCTATTATTCTGCATTTCTGAAAATTGGTGTGCATCATAGGAGCCTTCATTTGCATTTATGCATGCGTTTATTTATGCATGCATCATATTGGACTGTGTTTTCTTACATACGAAAACGAATGTTTGCATGTGTGTTTACTTCATTAAGGGCTGCACTGAGCGCTTCGTCACAAGTCCAGAGGAGGTGATGGATGTGATAGATGAGGGGAAGGCCAACCGTCACGTTGCTGTCACCAGTGAGTCACACATTTGATCTTCCTGACGTTCTGACACTCACACTGTCAGACTACCCACGTGAGATTTTTAGAATGGTTTATGTATGGCAATATTAAAATGCATGAAGAGTTGTGAAGTGAGTATCTCTCCTTATTCTGTCTGTTGGAAATAATGAGTTTAAAAAAAAAACTGTGTGTAAAGAGTAGTCTCCTCATCTCATTCTTTAGACATGAATGAGCACAGTTCCCGCAGTCACAGTATCTTCCTGATAAACATCAAACAAGAAAACGTGGAGACAGAGCAGAAGCTGATTGGGAAGCTATACCTGGTCGACCTAGCTGGCAGTGAGAAGGTAGGACGGATGGGGGATTTCATTTAAAGAAACAACAGTGGGGATTTTAGATTCTATGAACTCACAACATCCGCTGTTGACAGGATTTCGAAAATGCTTTTCTCAAAAATTGTGTTTTCAGACATCAAAGAAGCAGATAAGGAACGCATTAAAACCCCAGACTTCACCCTTAAAGCACTCACTTTGGGCACCTGCACTGGGTTTTTGTTGAATTCGAAATTATTCAAAAATATATATATTTTGGAGACCGCACCTTATTTTGCCTTTGTTGGTTTAGTCTGTCACTGAGGCAAGATCAGGGCAAGTGTTTGCTCATCTTGAGGAATCCAATTGGTTTCACTGATAAAAACAACAAAACATTTTCTGAGAAATAATAAGAACCTCAAAAAATTATTTTTCATTCTCAGTTCAGATAAGCTCTAAAAGAAATTTCAGCCAAGGCAAATGTCACATTGTTGTGAACCACAAGCAGCAAATTGTTTTTTTCTTTCAAGGTCTTTCAGGTGAAATCTGAGTCAGCTCTCTCCATCACACCATCTATAAAACTATTTATCTCCAGGACATAGGTCATACTCTGGAAAACAAGTACAAAATACATTAGAGACACTGCTGAACATAGCCCTTGGCTGCTGGATACAGTCTTTTGTTGAAAGTGTTGATGTAAAACATAGAATTGTGGGCGCTTAGAATAGTAGATGGCCATACAGTCTGGATAGATGCTTGTGTCTGTGGTTTTAAGCTAATAACTGCTGATAGTGCATCTCTAACTTGTCTTGGTCATCCCTGGGGGAAAATGAGGAAGTGGTACTGCTCCAGCAGCATCTCAGGCAAAATGTTATTGACTGAACAGAAAGCTGGTGCGTGCTCTACAGAAGGCTTTGATGGGACAACTTGCTCTCCTCTATAATTATGCCCCTCATTATCTTGCTGTAAATAATTGTATCCCATGACGATAATGACACATCATGGTGCGTCTTTCCTATTAAAGTTGAATCTCCTGCAGAAACCTTCTCAAAAGCTAATTGGCTCCCAGTGTTTCTGTTTTTTAGTCATTTACAATACTGTGCACAAAAGTCTTATTTTGAAGGTCTGATTTCCTTACAGTTTCCAACTGAAAATAATTAATTTCTAATAGTTATTTTAGTTTAGTTGATTCTGCTGTAAGCAAATTATTTGCTATTCATTATTTGCCTTTGATTTGTACCTTGTATGTCCATATACTAGTATAGTGAACCACATGTTTCACAGATGTTTTTCCATGTTTGCACATTCTGTTGACCTGCTGCCCTTTAGGTTACAGCTGCAGTTCATTGCAACTAATCAATTGGAAGTGGACCACCTATATGCTGTTTCCATTTTCTGTCTAATCAGTACCAAATGACATTACGGTGTCATTATCTGGAAACTGTCCTATAAATTTACTGTTACATGTCGTCTACAATATTACCAAGAAAATAAACATGGTTTCCCCACCAATAATGTGCTTTCTGAACTAATTCCTCTGATGTGTGTGTGTGTGTGTGTGTGTGTGTATCTGTGTCAGGTCAGTAAGACGGGCGCAGAGGGAGCGGTGCTGGATGAGGCCAAGAACATCAACAAGTCTCTGTCGGCTCTGGGGAACGTCATTTCAGCTTTGGCGGAGGGAACGGTATGGTGGAGAAACGTTCTGCAGTCTGTCTTATATGTCGGCGGTTGCCTGAGGCTGCTCTGCTTAATTGTTTGTTTTTAACAGACATCTAATGTTTGTTGCCAAAACAATATGCTTCCCAAAATGGAGGCTGACCAGGCTGCAGTGAATTAACGGAAAGTATTCAGTTAGAACAACCTAAATGCCCTTAATGAGGATATTAGTTTGGTACCAAATGACACCAACAGTCAGTCAAGGCCAAATTGTAAAGCACAATGAAACTGGCCAGCATCTCAAGGGAAAACTCTAATCCTACTTGAAAGGAACAGTTCACTGAGACATTTAGGACAAAATGTTTACTAGTTTTCTTGCCAAGAGTAAAATTAGAAGACTGATAGTAGTCTCAGATCTAAACCGCTAATGTTACGATACTGCCAGCATCTGGCTAGCTTAGATTAAAGTGTGGGTGGAACCAAACCTGACAAGCCTAAAATGCAGACAATCAAACTAAAAGTCAAAGCTTATTTCAGACTCTATGTGGGATTCAAACCCTGCACTCTTGAGTGAAAGTCCTCCATCTCTCCTACTGTGGACTTTGCTGGTCTTTATCAAACCTGCTCTGGGTGAAAAGACCTGTGATTGGATAAAATCTCTCATTGCAGGCTACATTTTCTAAACAAGTTGCAGAAGTCTAGTTTCTTCTCAGATCACTTGAATATCAATATGCTGAAAGGTTTGGATGAAATGTTTGCCCAGTTATGCAACTCGATCAATACTGCCAAGATAAAGACTGTACACATGGGAAAACAGCTTGCTTGCTTGGCTTTGTCCACGCGTCTTGAATATTGTCATTATTGCAAATATGTCAAGTAATCGTCAGAGATGTAACAAAGAAGACAAAAAGGGCAATTGGTAAGCCTTGGAGGTTCCATATTCCATTTACCATAGCCACAACCTTCAACTAACACCATGGCTAAACTGCACATGTGACATATGCTGATCATACATGGAGCAGATTCTTCAGCACTACAGTTCCATCATATTCAATGAAACTGGCTACATCAGGCATGTTGTGCATATGGAGAGCGAAACTGCAGGTGTAAAAATACTGCAGTCGTCTTTTTATATTTTTACAGTCATGAAGTGTCTATATTTTTTAAATTAAATGACCAGTTTACAAGACATGACTGCTTTGTATCAAACAGGGATTGTAGATCTTGGTCACTCCACTGACAGTTGTTTTGTATCTCCATCCCTTACAGAGTCTGCTGTAGTCTGTAGATGTTTACTTACCCATAGCACACAAATATGGTTTTACATTGCTGTGCTGACTCCAGAAACTGAAGACAACAAATTAAAGCTAAGCATCTTGTTGTCCACCATGCTATGCTGTACATGCGCTGCAGGTGTAACCACTAAAACGATACGGTCTGCTGCACAATGTGACAATGTAGACAATCAGTGTTGCCTCTGCATTAACCTCAACTGTTTTATAGTTGCTGTGCACATAAATTAAGAAAGCAACATATGTGAAACGTTAGCTTTAGAGGTAAAACCAACACACACACACACACATATATATATATATATGCAAACCAGGATTCTGAATTCTCCCATATTGACATTGTCATCTTTCTGCTGGGTCGGATGAACGCTTTAGCTACTTTTCTGTCCCTCTCGCCCACTGTTCCAAGTGTTGTTACAGCTGGTTACATGATCCATTGTACCCATTATACCCACTCTGTTGTCCTCTCAAGCTCCATCACTCTAATTAAAACATTCACCATCTCTTATTATATAACTCTGAAGGCTTAGGGAACTCCGTATAAACCTAATGGAAAGGCTCACAGACTGTAAAATGCCTCACAAATCTTTTATAAATATACTGGCATTCATTCTTTATTCATTGCAGAAGGACACAGTTTTTTTTAAGTCATTCCAGAGGTTAAAGAGGTAATATTGTGAATGATGCAGGAGATGGAGAGAAATCTCTTCTTTCTTTGTTGTCTGATGATGCTAAAAGTACATATTTTTAGTTTTTCAAAGAAAGGCATGATGGTGGTGCAGCAATTCAGAATTTCTTTCAGCTTTTTAGTCCTCTCTCTTGTCTTTTATTCTGCCTTTTCTTGCTATCGCTGATTCCCTTTCTTTTTCCTCTTATTATATCCCCTTGTAGAAATCCCATGTGCCATACCGAGACAGCAAAATGACTCGCATCCTACAGGACTCACTGGGCGGGAACTGTCGCACCACAATGTTTATCTGTTGCTCTCCCTCCAGCTACAACGACACAGAGACCAAATCCACCTTGATGTTTGGCCAACGGTAACATACTTGTCTGCTAAGTAGCCACGAGCTGTTGCAGCACAACACGCCTCACTGTATAAGTCAGCTGCGGCTGTTGGGATGTTTTTGCCATGTTCACCTCATATATGCCGTTCACGTATTACTGCCTCCAACTTTACCTTTGACGACCCACACAGTGCTTTAGAGGCAGAGTTTGTGTTGCAGCTTGGTTTCTGATTGTGCTGGGAATGCTTTGAGTGTGTTTTTTCCCCTAATCTAAAGCTACATTCAAAGAATGAGAGATTTGGTTTGTTTGCCAGCTTTCTGATTCTGTTGCTCACTGTCAACTCAAAGAAACTTGTGGATGGAGGAAAAGATCCTGAAAAAGCCTCCTTATGCATTTTCCCACCATCATTAAATTGAGACTGACAAGAGAGTGTTGGTTGAAATAAATAATGTATTTCGGAGCAAAGGGAGTGACAAAATTCAAAGCAGATATTTGAGTTTGAAAATATTTTCTCTTTACCTTGTCTGTCACCAGCACTAGCTGTTGAACACCACACTAAATTTCTTTTAAAAAATCTGTGCGATGTAAAAAAAATACTTAATATTTGGGTGCTTCAGTGTTATCAGTGTTTTAAACTGACCATATTTTTCAGGGACAAATGTAGAGCTTGGAGTGGATAAAGCAGTTGAAGAAAGAAAAGATTCATTTTAGCGTTTGCGTACTACTAAAAATAGAGATTTTATGGTTGGTTTTGCAAAAATGTAATGGAAAAAAAGCATATAGACATAGCACGTAAAAGAGCCTTTAGTCTTTCATTTTTTTCAACCACCTGATATTTGATTCTCAGCATTTCACTGTCCAAATAGTGTGTTATCTAAATTCTGATGTGATGAGACAACTTTAGATAGGGTTCTTTGTCTGGCTAATATCAGGGAGTAAATGAATAAGGACAACAGGGTTTTCTCACTGGAGTGTGAAATTAAGTGATAGCCACAGAGTGCTGTGTCTGTAGCATCATGAATGATACTGGATGCTACTTATTTGTGCCATAACTTAGGAATAATGTATAGTCACATCCATATTCCATCTTCTTATGACAGCTATATTTTGATATTGTGATGTGACTGTGTGCCTCAAGCGGTCTGATTCATTTTCACCTTTTGATTTTTTGCCTCTGTGTACCTCTCTCCCCTTACATGCACCATCAAACACAGTTGGCAGAAACCCAATTTGCATACCAATTAATGAGATGCAAGCCCATTCTGACTGAGCAACCAGGGCTGAAACCCCTTCTTGACAGTTTCTCTGTTCTCTGCTGTTGTCTCACACTTTCATTTTTTTACTCTCTTCTGTATCTTTATTCTCACACCCTCCCACCCACATTCTGTTCCCTTCCCTCTCTGTCTTCCCTGCTCTTCCTCTGTTTCCCACTGTATTCCTCCAATTAGAGCCAAGACCATAAGAAACACTGTCACCGTGAACCTGGAGCTCACAGCAGAGCAGTGGAAGAAGAAGTACGAAAAAGAGAAGGAGAAGAACAGGTCAATGAAGGAGACCATTCAGAGACTGGAGGTTGAGCTGAACCGCCTGAGGAATGGTAATACTTGTACTGGCTCACAAAACCGCTGCATATCGTCTTCCAGGAAACTAAAAAGTGTTGCAGATACTTTGACATTATTGATACTTTTTGTGTTTAATGATAGAACCATGACGAGTTTATATTTTCAGCCAAGCCAGAAGCAGTAACTTTCTTGCAATGTGAGCGCTGGTCGCTGGTTGGTCAATTAAACCTCTTTGGCTCAGACTACTAGATGGACTGCAGTGAAATCTGGTCCACTCATTCATCGTCTCCAGAGGATTACTGTCTCTCCTACTTTTGGTTTTGATCATCTCAAAAACTATTTTATGGATTGCCCTGAAATTTGGCTCAGATATTCCTGACTCCTCGAGATGAGTGATAGCGTCTCTGCGGCTCCCCTGGCATTTTATCTAGTGCCACATTCACTTCCTGATTTTGTGTGTCAATACTTCTCTTAATTAAGAAATGCCTGCAAAACTAATTACATCCCCAGCAGCATCAGCTGCACCTTGTGTTAATCTCTAATTAGCAAATGTTAGCATCCTAACATGCTACACTAAGAAGGTAAAAATGGTGAATGTTCCGCCTGCTGAGCATCAGCATGCTTGCTTTGTGAGTTGTTATTCAGCTCATTGTACTTCTGATCCTAGAGCTGCTAGTGCAGCTGTAGACATGTTAAATTACCGCAATGAATTATAGAAAAGGAATGAAAATTCAGCACAGTTTAGCGAAAATGATTGCAAAGCAGGATCCTGAATCATTTTTTTATATGCGGCTAAAGGATTGACTGCCTTCTATATAGCGAAACCACAGAAGTGAGGTAAATCCATGTGAAAAGCTTGTGCTGGAGACTGATGATACTCCAGAAAACACTAGTCTCTCTGTAGAAGAATCACTGCAGTGTACAGTATGTCCCTGTTCCAGTCCCAGTAGTCACTATCAGGAATGAAAATTTTACCAGGCTGCAGACATTATTTTTCAGACCACGTAAGTGCAGATTTAACCTCGTTTGATATCATCTGAATACCTGCCAGCAGGGACACGAGGGAAGGCGCTGCCAAAACAGACTTTTTGGACTTGTTCCCAAAACACTTAAAAATTCCTTTCTGGCTATTTATACTCCATATTATTCAGACTTTTACACTTTGGATAATTGGATTCCACCTCACTGAAGGCTGGGAATATTTGGGGCTTTATATTTTATGAATCCTTATGTATTAGTAATCCTTAAAGCAGCAACGGCTAATCACATCTACAGAGAAGTCATAACTTACACTGATCTTCTCATGTTTTGGCACACACACACACACATCTGTGTCTGTGCACCCACTAAAACCCAAGTCTATGAGGCACTCCACATACACACACACATTTACTATTAATTACGCACACACATATGCACACACATCCCTCCTCTGTTGGATAAGGTCTTTTCAAATGTCAGAGCTCTCAATGGTAGTGATCGGCTGACATTCAAGTCAGGTAATGAATCTTGTCTGATGTTTTTCTTCATCATTCCCTTGGCGGTTGACCTGAATTTTAACGCATCTTTATTGAACACATATCAGTGAAAACAATTTCTTTTAATGATTCCTCATATTCACCAACTCTCATTCTCCTTCACACACACAATATTTCCCTCGACTCTCTTCCTCTCTAGCTCTCTCACCATTTAGTGCTTTTAATTTCGTAATGGATCATTTTGACAACATCGTCGCTCCGGTTCCCCTCTCCCTGCTCTCTATATTGTTGCCCACCTCAGGCCAGGAGCTCCCTGAGATGGATGCTGTTGACCCCCATCTTGTACCACATTACCCAACTCTTTAGCCAAGGATGGCCCAAAAACAAGAACATCTGTTTCTTACACTCAGTTCCATTAGGTCAGACTTCTTTACAGGCTAGATTGGGGGATCTTCTGTAGAGTGCAATGGAGAGACATGTGCCTGCTACATTTAATTTGACAGCTGCTGGTATTGATTAACACACGTTCATGTAGAAGGTCTGATCTGTGAAAGGTGTCAGCTGGATCCATTGTTCTTAGTATAGATTACTTGACCTTGTTGAAAAGTTCAACACACTCAATTTCCAGATTGATCTACTTTCCAGCTACAGTAAATTATATCAGTCAAATCAGTGTTGTGTTGGAGAAATAGACACAAAAAGCTTCCTGAATGGACACAATGACAAAACAGAAATCTACACACTGAGAAAATCTAAAGAAATGTATTTGTGCTCAAATGTATGCACTCAGAGACACAAGGAACACAAAAGCATGGACTGGGAGCTATTCTGGATTCAGTATGTTTCAGTCTTGATGCTCATCCTCCAGGAACATGAAGAAGTTGATGCTTATATGTCTATAAATGTCAAGAAATGAAGTGATATATACATCATAACACTAAACCTAACGTCATAAACATCCTGATGCTGCCTGAGGAAGAGCATCGAGCTTGAAAGTCCTTGCAGTGTTTTTTTCTGTGTTCTTCATGCCATAAAGTGCACAGTTAGCATGTTGAATTTTCTCCCAAGCCAACTGGCATTTTAATATTGTATAACTGTGGTGTTCTGCACAGCTGTTGGGTCTGAGTATGGAGAAAAGGATGCTGATTTACAGCATGAAATATCTCAAACCTGATATTTAAGTGCATTCAGGAGTAAGAAAAGGACGTGCTAAAGATTGACCCACTAATCCTTTTTTTATGCAGTAATCCTCGGGGAAGGATTTGCCAGCGATAAGAGCAACACTTTACAAAAAAAAGATCAGATATTTTGTCCCTTGTCTTTAGGTGAGGTTGCTGTGGGCCAGCTGAGTGAAGAATCAGAGGATGCCCCCCTGGCACCTCCAGAATCCGAGGAGCCGGTTCTTGATATATGCAGCCCCTGCAGCCCATGCACCCCCTGCTCCATTGCCTCCTCCATTGTGGTTCATATTTCTGAGGAGGAACGGCAGAAATATGAGGAGGAGATCCGCAAGCTTTACAAACAGCTGGATGATAAGGTGAAGAATGGATGCTCCATGCTGACCTTTTGTGCTTGAATATAGAGCTGATTGTACACCAACGCTGAAGTTTTTGTAATGATATGCATGAATGCAAAGAGCGTATTGTACATGCATTATTCATTTAAATTAATTCAGGATCACACCATAGTAGTGACTAATATAGGAGCCCCTAGGAATACATATCGCTGGGGAAATAGTAATGTTCGACATTAAAAAAATATTTAACACTTTAATTTATTCAACACATACACACTGTGCTCTACCATTCTATATGTTTTCATCAACATGTATTCCATTAAATATGCCAAAGCACAAAGATCACATGTTTCTCTATTTCTCCGGACAGTACATATATACATATATATGAAAAAAAGATGTTTTCATCATTTTTACAAATGCAGACATATCTAGATGTGTAGATGTGCATGCAGGCCATTCCAATGGGATGCATGAATTATGTATTTTTTCTCTACCTAATGTGGCAGACCTGACATAAAAGACCTGATAAATAATGTTCTATGTTATACTATATGTTCATTGCATTTATACACAAGAGATACCTGAAACATTTTTTTTCTATAACATGCAGTGTTTCTGGTTGAAGGTAGCTGAGTTTAGCTTTTGCAGAGCTTGTTTTCTCCATTGTGGTGTGCATGATCAGTTGACCACAGACCATCAAATCAATGATTTTTAAACAGTAATTACATACATTTATTAATATAGTGGGCTTTTGTTTGTAGTAATGTTTTTTCTCAGATAGTACTGAAACTATTGCATACTCCATTTGTACAGTTAAATGTAACCTGACAATGTATGGCTGATGACAGTGTACAAAGTACCTGTACTGCACAAGTGCACTGCAAATAAGCTGTATCTATTCCATGTTTCTGTTTTCCACTCAAGGATGATGAGATCAACCACCAAAGCCAGATGGTGGAGAAGCTGAAGGAGCAGATGCTCGACCAGGAGGAGGTAAAAGATCTTGGTTTTACATCTTTCATCAGTTTAGTTAAACAGCTCACAGTGGGCTGCAATGCCTGCAAATGCGGCAATAAAAGTCACACTTTGAATACAAGTCAGCTGCGAGAGGTTTATTATCCTGCCCTTGAGATGAATGAGAAAAAAAAGACTCTCTTCAAGGTGCCAGAAAGCACTTGGAGAAATTAAGTTGTCATTGTTTAATCAGAAGTGTGTTTACAGTACATGTTAGCGGCAGTTTAAAATAGATTCCAGTGGCTGCTCAGGCACAGTTTGTTCAGAGAAGAAAAGAGAAGAATACAAAGAGGAATGAAGGACTGACTCTTGATATGTAACACCTGTGGCAACTGTTCATTTCCATTCATGTTGTTTCCTTATTTTTGAGAGGGGAAAGACCCTTGTTGCTTTTATTTAGCTGACATTATGATAAACAAACAAGCAAATGCTTTTTAGTGATCACATATGTGATTGTAAATATATGTTTTTAGTTGAGCACGATTCCACCTTCTTTGTGAATGCAGTGTCCCTTTGTGGAACAGAAGGTGGTTTACTCTGCTTTTTTACACAAATGTCTACAGTAAATAAGCAGGCTTGTACAATCTGTACACTGTATTCCACTTGTGGGAAGAACAGCAATTAAAAGACTCCACTCAAAGGTAATTTGAGAGTAATTTGGCCAGTATTTATAGCTTGTCTTCGTAGCAGAGGCTAAACCAGTGAGCTAGACAGCCTGAAACAGACTTTGCCATGTAGTACATTCCCAAGTTAGGGACTCCACATTTGCTAAATTTGCTCTTTCACATCCTAAAATGTTCCTGCTGTGGGTTAAGCTGACACTATCATAACTACCCAACCATAGTTTGTATATAATAACACCAAGTTACATCCATTTGTCCAAAGAGAAGCTGTATGATGGTGTGCAAATTTGCTGGCACCCCAGGCAGAACAACATCTACATTTAATGATATCCATTCAGTGAAATGACCCACAGTGGGCTGCAGCAGTGCAGCAAACACCATGTCGGTAAAATAACATCAGCCCTTGCAGCGTCAACTGATAGTATAAGATAAATATTCAAAATATGTTTCATCTGTTCATCCACACCTGTATTGTGTAACGGGGTTTGTAAACACGCTTATTGCCTGTTATGAAAGAACAAGACAAACAGCAACGTTATGTTTTATTAAAATCCAGCAGCTCTGCTCTGTGAATAATGAAGGGGATGCTCCTATACGCTTGACATTCTCAGCTGAATCTCTGTGTCCCACAGCTTCTAGCATCATCCAGGGGAGACAGTGAGAAGGTGCAATCGGAGCTTGGCAGGCTGCAGACAGAGAATGATTCTGCCAAGGCGGAGGTTAAGGAGGTCCTTCAGGCCCTGGAGGAGCTGGCCGTCAACTACGACCAGAAGAGCCTGGAGGTCGAGGAGAAGAGCATGCAAAACAAGCTCTTGGCTGAAGAGCTTTCGAAGAAAATGGTAGGTCAAACTTTTGAGAGGCTTGTTATAAATATTTCATACTACAGAGGTGAATATATTGCATAGGGCAGCTAAAATGTAGTAAAAAAAAAAAAGAGCAATGAAGAGAAAAACTTAAAGAAATAGGAGGAGACAAAGGTGGATTTGTCAAGGATTCTCCCAGATTTGTTATTCAGTGATAAAGAGACTGATGACAGAGGCTGTACTGTGCCATATACTGCAGTAAAGCTGACTGAGGAAAAAGTTGAGCAAAAGGAAACTTCAGTTAAAAATTATCTGTCCATCAGTCCATTTAAGCCACTATCTTTCATGAATATGTCAAACCACTGGTTCAAAATGCAATTAGACAGATAATAAGTAAAATTAGAGCTGCCTGCAAGGAAAGATAAGAAAAATATTTCTGACAAAATTGTGCCACCAGCAGTCATGAACAAATACATGTAATAAGAACTAAAAATAATAGGAAAAATTACACTCACAGCGACACCAGTGACTGTTATGTAGCGGATACTGGTAAAAAAAAAACTGGATATTTGTATTTTCACGGCCTGGCTCAGACGGAAAAAGGAGTGAGTGACATTGGCACTAATTAACTAACAACAGAAAATGAACACAAAACAAACAAAAAGTACTATGAGATGAAGTTGTCGGTATAATGAGCAGTGAGGATGTGTGTGTGTGTATGTACGGATGGGTGAACAGCGTGATGTTAGTTATGTTGAATAGCGCAAAGAAAACAAAAATGTGACGGTGAAAAGAGCTGAACTCAGACTGAGGAAGGGTGAGGATTTATAGAGCTGAAACATTGAGCCCAGGTGTCTGCAGCAGACCTGATGCTCTGCTCCTGTCACCTACTGCAGACCAGAAATAGAACATATAGACAGGTGAGCACACCGTCACATGCACTGTGGCTGCACGCAAATATGCAATATGCAATATGCAAAGATGTTGACAAATACAGGCACAGAGTGTACACTCCTGATTTTTCTTGATTAAGGTCAGAGTAATGTCAAAAAATCTCACTGTTGTTTTTAATGACTGGCTTGTTTGCATGAGGGAAGCAGGCAGTGCTTTCAAAGATGTTTTTTTTTTTTTGGTAATGAAATCCGGCACAGTTTATCTACAAATTCTGGGAAGCGTTTTTTTTATTAATGATATTCTGCTTTGATGAAGCAAGTCTTTGCATGGGCTGTGTAGAGCGCTGTCGGTTTGTAAAGCTTTGGAAAATATGAAAGCAGCATTTTCAGTTTGTGATGGTTTGATGCTGTTGGATTTTTGACGTCGCCCGTATGTTTCCAGAACAGCGGTTTTGAAGCTCTTTGTAGTGACTCCAGCCATCACCATTTTGGCAGTGCATGACTCAACATAGTCTGACTCACCAGTTGTAGACTGTGGGTATAAATTTACCATCGCCCAGGCATTTCATGTTCTCCTGCCTGTCTGGCATCTATGTGTTACCGTTTTCACAACCCTTAGAGAACAACAACCTCCAGGTTAGCAACCTACCACACTTCAAGTTTTGCAGAAAATTTTGATCCTACAGTAACACAGTCCAGCTACTTTCTTTGGTGAATTAGCCATTTTAATGACAGTGCTCACCTCCCTGCATGCAAATGTTCCGACAAAACAATTTCACTGTTTCTATTTTCAACCTACTACCGTTGCTGCATCCTTGGGGTAGCCTTGCTCAAGACAATCATGATTGGTTGAAAGAAATAAAAATAAGCAAAAGTGTTTTTCTCCTATGGCAGAATGATGATGTGAGGTAGTCAGTACTGCAGAATTTTCTGGCTGTTGTAAGACTAGAGAGCTGCAAAGTGGTGGTTAGCGTCGCCTCACAGCTAGAAGATCCCCGGTTCGGGTCCCGGTTAGGACGCCTGAGATCTTTCTGTGTAGAGTTTGCATGTTCTCCCTATGCATGCATCGGCTTCCTCCCACAGTCCAAAACATGCTGAGGTTAATTGATTATTCTAAATTGTGCGTAGGTGTGAATGAGAGTGTGCTTGGTTGTATGTCTATATGCGACCCTGCAATAGGCTGGCGACCTGTCCAGGGTGTCCCCTTAGCCCGAGTTGACTGGGATAGACTCCAGTCCCCCCGCGACCCTGCAGATGACTAAGTGGTGTATATAATGGATGAATGGATGTGAGACTAGACTCCACCTAACTCCCAGCTAATATGCATACCTTTAAGCCTTCACATAATTTAAAACAATGAGTTATGTAAAAATTCACTCACTGTACAGTTTTCATGAATTAGAAACTTTGCTTCAGAGATCAAATCTGTTTTGTGTACCAGGCTGTAAACATGTTTATTTCTGCTGTAAAGTTGGGCATTTTAACATGAAAGTCAATGGGGATTGACTCACTTCTGAAGCCAGCCTTAAGTGGCCATTTGAGGAACTGCACTATGTTGGCTTCATCTTTGGTCGCCTCTTGACTGTGGCCTACAAATTAAGTAAATATTTTGAGCTATTTTTCACATTTTCAGGAACTGGCAAGGAAGAAAGGAAATGAAAGCATACCAAATTTTCAATTTTGCCATTTCTTGTTTGCAGTATATTGAAGAATGTACAGATGTCTGTCAGTGGATTACTTTAATACTAAGGTAAACTACAAGCCCTGCAGTTGTAAGGTGCATTTTGTCACAATTCTTATCATTCATGGATGTTTATTTGCAACGGACATATCAGACTTATCAGATAAACCCTCAGAAAGGGTAAGTCAGTTTACATCTAAAAATATGTGTATCATGGGGAGGTAGGCCTCACAGTTTGAAGACTTCTGAAGAAATGATCAGGATTTATAGCAAAGTTTGTGGAAGTTGTGGAATGATCTCATCAATGAAGTTTTTGAAAGAAGTACACCTCTGGCTATGTATTGATCATTTTCCAACAAGGCTTGCGAATCACTGTCTCTTTGTTCAGCATTTCAAAAACTGGGAAAGTATTTTTGAAAAAGTAAAAAATAGACATGGCAGTAAAACAGAGACCATTGGCAGAGCTGGTCAGGCCTTAATACAGTTATCGTGACTTACTCAGCGGAGCGAGTGGACCATTATTCACCTTCTTAAAACTCCTCAATATTTCATGTGCTATTTTACAATCTGCCAGAGTATCCTCACTGGCCTCTCCGTCTTTCTCAGAAGCTGATCCAGACATTGATGAAAGGAGCGGACAATAAAACTTCTCACCGCGCAATTTATTTTGCTGGACCCAGTAGAAATCTCTTATTGTCCTCGCTCATTTCACTTAGCACAATTCCTCTATGGCCTTTTTAATCCATTCAGCCTTCACCTCTCACCTGACACGGTTTCTTTTCAGGGGCGCTGCCTGGCAGTCTTGCAAGATGTGAAAATGAATACGAGCAAGGCTACAATGAAAGTAACTACAGAAAAATTGAAGGGAAAGAAAAAGTCCCATTACTCCAACCTCTTAGGGCCTATTTACAGATTCACCCCCAATCTTTGGGACTAATTCTCCACTTTCTGCATCCCAGCTGTTATGCTAACATGCAGTGTTGCAGTTTTTAATTTTTTTTCCATATCTAGTGTAGAAATGGGGCAGCACTGACCTAGAAAAATTGTGCAATGGAGAACATTCATCACTATCATCAACCCACTGTCTCCTCAGTCATCTTCATCGCTGTTTTCAGTAGAAACTCCTCTGTTCTTCTGCAGGAGGCCACACCATCACTCATTGTCACTGCCATTTATCTGCTCCTTAAGCACCTCTTTTCATCCATCTGTCCACTTAAAGCTCTTTCTTTCATTATGATTAACTCCATTCATCATTCCAACCAACCAATTCTTCTCCTCAATATCTCTTCATAAATCTTTCTTCAACTAATTTGAGCATTTTTCATTAACCTTTCTTCTCCTCTCGTTTTACTTATTCATAATGGAATCGATTTCAGTTAATTATTTACTGGTATTTCTGCTAAGTTAATGTTTTGACACGGGAAGTGATCTGGAAAATGATAACAGGGCTCGAGGGTAACAGAAGA
The DNA here is from genome assembly GCA_024666655.1 of Dascyllus trimaculatus. NCBI lineage: Eukaryota > Metazoa > Chordata > Actinopteri > Pomacentridae > Dascyllus > Dascyllus trimaculatus. Next base: position 10,627,012 of record CM045450.1, read on the forward strand.
GATGAAGATGGAAGACGTGATAAAGGACTAACTGCTGTTGTATTTAAGGTGGTGGTGCTTTCAATTGACTGATGATACATGGGGGCAAAAATGTCATATGTGCCTTTTAAAGAAAAGCTCAAGTGCATCATTTCTATGGTAACAAGTACCATAAATAAAATACCTTCAGTGTGTGTTGTAAACAAGAGGAATTTCTGTAGTAGCAGCATCAGTATGGAAATAGAAATACATTTTAAAAAGCATTTGAAATTTTTTTTTTTTTGTTGCTCGTGGAACCTCATAACCTCATTCATTGGTACTATTATGAAAATTTAGGCCTTTAGACAGCTTGAGGAGGAGTTTTTCAACCTACAGTTGCATACAAATTAACCATTGCAGTTATTTTGAAGGCTTAATGTGTATATGAATGATGAAACAAACAAAAGATAAAAATCCCAGCATAGTGGAGAGTTTGTACAAAGAAGGATAATTAGGAAACTACTCCAATTATCGGAAGTGCTTACAGGTTGTTTTGATGTTTTGTGAAAAACCTTTTAGGGGGAAATGAGGTTACAGTGGGGATACCCTTCATTCTCTCTCTTTTTTTGTCACACCTGTGGAGAATCAATTGAACCCAAATTGTTTCATTGTGTTGGAGCCATTGGGGTGACACCTTTGTTTAGAAGCCGCCTGCTGCACAGAATGGAGAAGGATATAACAAGCCTCATCATTCATTCTCCGAGATCCTTTCATCCGGCACCGATGCCATCACACCCTATCTCAGTAGTTTATTGATTTGTAATTTAGTGGCTATTATGTTTTCTACTTGGATTTCTTGGATGAGAATGAGGTCAGGGGTTAAGATGCATCTGGCAGCTGTGTTCTCAGGTTAAAGGAATCAAAATCCCCTCTTCTTTTAGTGCTCTCCTGTACAATTTTGTCCCCCATATTTTTGCATGTTCTTTCTCATCTGCTGTCATTTGGATTTTCTCTCTTGCTTATCTTTTTTTTTCTCCTCTCAACCACAACCACTGTCCCTCAGCCAGTGTTGGGGTCATTAATCAAATAAAGTAATGTATGACACACTGCGTATTGCTTTTTGAATACATGAAAATCTGGCTTTTTTTTACCTTGTTAACATTCAGATGTTGTTGTTCTTTTTATGTTAGAAAACATTTCATGAGTGAAATAAGCTGTCAATGCCATGACATGAGTATTTCCGTGTTAAAACTGCAATATACCAATGACGTTCTCAAAAACAAGGATTCAGACTTTCAGGATCTTTGAATGCAACTAACCTCATGAACTCATCCTTTCAGCTTGCAGGTTCGGACTTTCATTTTCCCTCTTCAGAATCAGTTCCCCGGTTCAAACACGCATAACTAAATCACTCTAATATCGCAGCTTGCCATTATGTAAAGTAGTCTGACAGTGTTTGAGCAGAGCATAGGTGAGCTGGTGTGCTTGATCTGCAGCAAGGAGGCCACAATGTGAACTTACATCTAAACCATTTCAAGGTAGGAAGGATTTAGATTTGCTGATTAAAAAACCCTTTCAAATATGTAACCTTGATTCACAGAGATGAATTTTTAAAGATTTAATTTATGACTGCTGCATTATTGAACTGATTTACTCCCCATAGAACGTAATTCATTGCATTACTCATTACCTCCCCCGTGCATTGGTCTGCAACATCGCCTGACATGCCTTGTCACATACTGTGATTGTCAAAGTCAATAATGTAACGTTAAACCTCACATCTGCCTACATATGAGCACAAATCCCTATCCTAAAAACAGGGACATGCATAAGATCTTTCTTTTCTCTTTAATAAAATATTACCAGAAAATTCGTAATAATCAGCCCAAAGAGCACTTCACAGAAAAATGCTGTGGTGAGGCTTATTTACAATTCTAAGATAATTGAGGTGGTACTGGCTGTAGGTTGTACTGCCACAAAATAAAAGCAGTGACTGTGATATTACTACTGAATTTAGAAACAGTAATGTGCTACTGCATTACTGATACATGCATTGTGTTTGCAGCAATGTGCTACTCTCAACGTTTCCCCCGAAGCCTCTCACCTTTCTTCGCTCTTCCTCCATGTTCACTCGCTTGCTTCACTGCTCTCCTCCCACAGGCTCACCTCATGGCGTTAGAGGCGGAGCTTTCCCGTATCCAGGAAGTGAGCAGTCACCAAAGAAAGCGCATCGCTGAGATCCTCAACGGGCTCATGAGGGACCTGAGTGAGTTCAGCACCATTGTTGGAAACAGGGACATCAAGCTGGTGAGTGGTGCAGAAAATACAAGCTTGGAGACACTGTATTGACTTTATTACCAGTTTCCCTTCCCCTGCCACCAAAGCAAGAAAATACACGTACAGTATGAGTAGGCAAATGTATGCACCTACTGTTTAAGACATATAATGCTCTGACAAACCTGTCAAAAGATACATCCTGGGGCTCAAAAGTTCATACTGTAAAATGTTTTAAGATATTTATGTATATTTTCTAGTCTGCTGGTTCCAAAGCATCATCAAAGGTTCAGCACACTTGCAGTGAATAAAATATTAAAACCTAAGACAGAGCGGAAAATTCAGGATGCCTACATTCATTTTTCTCTAATTTAGCTTGAGAGTTTGGCATCTGTGTAAATTTATGTATCTTGATGAGCATTTAAGACTGATGTCTGTGTATTTTCTGGCTGCGTTAACGATGGTGCTCTAACTGAAGAGCTGTGTATTATACAGCATAGCTAGTATTATGTATTGCTCTTGACAATGATGTATTCCATATAACCCCCGAGGATAATTTATAGGCATATATGCTGTCATCTGTAATGTTTCGGCTGATGTATATATTTCATCCTCCACAGTTCATTTCAGAGCATCTGAGTCACAGCATCTGCTAAATGATGCTGGTAATGGCTTTGCGAACAAAATGCCAGCAAGTGTTTTTTAAGATTCCTCTCTGCCTACCTCTGTAATTCCCTTTAAATCGTTTCCACTACTACTATTTAACACTCGCTTTCCCTCGATACCTCATTCATATACAGCCCATGGAGATCACTGGTGCGATCGAGGAAGAGTTCACAGTGGCTCGCCTCTACATCAGTAAGATAAAGTCGGAGGTGAAGTCAATGGTGAAGCGCTGCCGCCACCTGGAAAGCCTTCAGATGGAGTGTCACCGCAAGATGGAGGAGACGGGCAGAGAGCTGTCCTCATGCCACCTCCTCATCTCACAGGTGAAAATACAGGGATGATGAAAGGGATGAAGAGGCCGTTGCTGGTTATGATATACAGAGAGGGAGGAGTGATGGATGTACTAGAGAAATGACAAATAACCTGTGTAGGAAAGACGTTTTGAAATCTGTTTCTGTTGAGGAAAAAGTTGGTGTTGTTGTGGCAAAATCAGGACAATAGACACCGAAACCTCCCAGTGCAAAATATAACTGATCACCACAAATGACTGAGTGACATTTAGAGTGCACTTCTCTTCATCAGTCTAATTGCCATCTCACACAGTTGCGGAGTCCTTTGTGTGATGTTAATTACTCTGATGAAGAGCTGTGAGCTCTAAACATCATTCATCTGTTTTTGGTAAAAGCAGATTTTTTCGCATCAAAAACTTCCAGCGTGCAAACTGTCCTAAGCCTTGAAATATGGCGTGATTTAAATTTTGTGTGCTGGTGTGGTTGCCTGAAGCTATCATGATGTAAATTTTTACTATCTTTGGTATTTAAACTAAATTGTCCTTTGAATAGAAATCATAAATATTCAATGTAAACCAAATTCATTCAACAAAGAGAAATAGCACCCTTTATCCTTGGTGCAAAGTGTTCTCTCGGGTAGAGGTCTTTGCTCATCAGTAAACTTTATGCGTCTGAGATCTGTGTTCTGACTTTCAGCATGAGGCAAAGATCCGCTCTCTGACGGACTACATGCAGAACGTGGAAGTGAAGAAGAGACAGCTGGAGGACAGCTATGATTCTCTGACTGAGGAGCTGGCCAAACTCCAAGCTCAAGGTAGAATTATTAGAGTCATTATAGTAAAGACTGAAGCTCAGAGGTGGCTGCCTCTTTGTCTTATGAGTACCAAAACAGAGATAACCAGTAAACAAACAGTGTAAGGATTCCACAGCCATTCTCGGAGGTCTGTGAGGCTGTATTCAGGCACAACCTAGCTTAGATTACTGCTAATGTTAGCACGCTAACTTGTGAGCATATAAGTATGCAAATGTTAAACATTTTTAGTTTCAGTTTGAGTTATAAAGAGCCAATTCACAACATAAGTCACCTCAGGACACTTCACATACTGTGGTCAAGGCCTTACAAAGTTGCAGTAACCCAGTGAATCCAGTGAATCCCTTTGAGCAAATATTTGGCAACAACAGGAAGATAAAAAATCCCTTTTAACTGGATGAAAGCTCTGGCAGAACCACGCTCAGGAATGGCCTCGACCAGCTGGGCTGATAGGTGAGTGGAGAGAGAAAAAGTCAGTAGTGAGAACAAGACAGAAAGCAAACAAGGGGGCAGGTCAGTGGGGTCAGTAACCACAGATCAGAAACATGCAGTTCCAGAGCCATTGATTTGTGTGGAGAGGACAAATACAAACTACGTGAGAGAAAAGACACAAAGTTAATGACATCCAATAACACAGAATAATGCTTCCTATATGCATGAAGAGTGGAAGAGAGTGGAGTGGAGTAGAGGTGCTTAGTGCATCACTGAAAGTCCCTTAGCAGCATAACTAAGGGATTGTTCAGGGTCACTCGAACCATAAAAACAGGCATTATAAAAAAAAAAAGTCTAACCTTGAAAGTAGACATGGTGTTCACCTCCTGAGCCCATTTTCACCATTTTAGTTTTGCATAATTTAATTTTAAACCAAAGTACTTGTCACATTTTGAAACCTGCTGAAGGAGAAGTGAAGGAATCCGGTTATTACAATTCGTCCCTCACAATTGCTGACTCATTTCACAGTCTCTGCCTTATTTATTATTTATGATGCTATGATTTTTTTGTATTTTTCTAATGTTTTTTAAGATTGTTTTTAATATAATGTCTTATTGTTTTTGCACAGCCTTGTGGAGCAGTCTCTTTGCATTTTACTGCACTCACCGTTGAATATTGAAGCCACAAACTTTGTGGTGGTGCAAAGGGAGAAGTCCAGGGATCACAAAGTATAAGTTGTACCATGGATTTCTATGCTAAATTTAGTTCCTGCTCAGAAAAAAAAAAAATGATGGGATACGAGAAAAAATTGACCTGCTGGTGGCACTAGATCAAAAGTCAGGGAAGCATCCTTACATGTACAGGTGGAGATCATCCTCAGCACCATGAATATCTTTGCAAGACTTAATGACAATCAATCCAACAGATGAACAATATATAATTAACAGACAACATAAACATTTTTTATTTTTGTCTGGACCAAAGTGGTTAAGCATCTGACCAACAACCAGCCACTTTCCTCGGTGTAATGCAGCTTTTGTGTCAACCTTTTTTGTTGAAATGCAGGTTGAGTATTCGCTACAAGTGTTAAGATGTATGGCTCTAGCTTTTGAGGTGAAATCTTACGATGTAGCCTGACTCCAAGTTCAGGACTCGATATTGCATAAACAGTAAGTGCAGCACATAAAACATACAGGTACTACTTTTGTAATAAAGTGTCTTTGCCCCAAGCTCAGAGTGAGATGTTTTACCTACGTGAGTGAAATGCCAAACCAGAAGTAAAGATTTTAACATTTATTCAGACTCTACGGTGAAGGGAGAAAATTTCAATATGGTCTGACAGGCACAACAGCAGATTTATGGTTGATAAGCCAGGCCAAATACAAGCCTCTGGAAGTAAATTCAATCACCACAGTCAGACAGTCAGCAAAGTAGATCTTTACTCAGTATAAATCCAAATAAAGTGAAGTTTAAAGTAGCAAATTCCTTTAATAAAGACATACTTTCGAGATGGCACTGTGCTGAAGGAATCAAAAATCATGAATGAGGCTTTAGATGCTGTGTGACATTCTGGGGCTCGGTGCACACTGAAGGACAACATTTTTATTGAGATGCCAAAGTTAAATATAAGGTCAATGTTGTGACACAGTCAGACAAAATCATGTCTGGACAAATAAATGAAAAGACAAAAAATCTGTCACTGCATTTCAGCTTCACCAAACTTTAACTGGGAGAAAGTGGTTATGTATTTAAAACAATGTTGTTGGCTGTAATAGAGAGATTTATTCTGTGCCGGAGGCCATTCTGTCCCGTCGAGACCAAGACAAACACGAGTAAACTCTGACGAACTGCTCGGGCTCCCAAACACTTCGCAACACCAGCAGAAATAGGTTAATGTTACATCTGAAATTTGTGCAAAGTCCAGCTGACTGCACTCCCAGCACACTGACACAGTTCACAAAACAGGCCAAAGGCAATGTAAGTCACTCTTCCTGTTGAGTCCCGCAGAGTTCCATTAAATATCCAGCGGTTTTAAGGGCAGGTAAATCAATTTTGAACCTGCTCAACACTCGAGCCGAGCGGTCCTCGAGTCATTACAGAAGTAGATAAATACAAAGTGCCGCAGCTCTCGTTGATCACGCAGCCTGGTGCGAGGCGGAGAGCTCTGTAATTTCATCATCAGACACCAGGAACAGCAGTGAGTCGATATCAGATCAGCGTGACCCAATAGATTGCACTTGCAAATAGATATTATAATACCCAAGGCATAACTTAGATCACGCTGACCTCGCTGTCAACATGAATTCCTGGTACTGCAGTGATATCAAAGTCAGGTCACTGTCACCTCTTTCCTCCACATCAGTGTGTTGCTCTCTTTTACATGTCGCTCTCTGTTGTCGTCTTCTTTCTTCCTTCCTCTCTTGACATTTGATTTTTATTGTGTTTGTGTTGCAGAGAGCATGTCACAGGTGACCAGTGGGGAGAGTCGCACGTCTGTCCAGAGCGCCTGTGATATAAAGGTAACCATGGCAACAGTAACAGCAATTTAGTGTAATGACCTTTTATCACACTGCCTCAGCACTCAGCTTAGCATAAAGACTGAAACAGCAAGCCAGGCAATGAGCAAAAAGCGTAGAATTTCATTTACTGCCCTCAGGAACAGCGCTGAAGTGAAACTTTTGATGGTCACTAGCCAAAAAAGCTTTTTTCCCATATACAACGTATTAATTAGTTGGTAGAAATGTGACAAAGTACAGGTTGATGTCAAAAAAATTCACCATGTGTATGTAACGAAAACTTGAACAACAGAGGTGTTAAAGCTAGATTTTGGTACTACACAACCTGCTCTTGCTAATGACATCAAAAGATTAAGCAGATGCACTTTTTAGCTGCTAAACACGCAGCTGACAGTGTCTCTTGTCACATTCTGCTTGTAGTTGTGCACAAGTTGTGTGTTCCTGTGCTCCAGTTTTATTAGCTGAATGTCACACCGTTCTCAGTGGCAGCGTATGACAACAATCTGGTGCGTGTGTGTGCTCAATGCCCATGTGGCCTTGCATGTCCACGTGTGCACTGGTGTGTGTAATTTTCTCCTTGTTATTTAGTCATTTTGTTTTCATCTTGTTCCCGTCTCACTGTACTCCCTCTCTCTCCTCTCTCCCTCTCTCTTTCTGTATTTGTATGCCTCTCATCCCCCCCTCGGTGCCTGTATCTCAGAGGGCTCTGGAGCAGCAGATGGAGTCGCACCGTGAGGCACACAGCAAACAGCTTGGTCGCCTCCGAGACGAGATCAATGAGAAACAGAAGATCATTGATGATTTGACTGAGTCAGTATTACTGCAATTCTTCACTTTGTCTGATACCAAATCAGTTTTGAAATCAAGATTCCATGTTATATATTCTGAACTTGTACCAGAATATAAAAACAGACATACAGGATTATTTTAAAGTGGAGATGTCAAATCAATAAGTGTAAAAAGCAAAAGAGTGTCATAGAAAAAGCATCTTAGAAACTGAACTGTGTGGCACCATTCACCGCAGGTCACAAATGTTTCCAGAGGCAAACAACTTACCAAACACTCCCATGTAAAAAGTGGCATAGAAATGCTCAAATGGGGGCTGCGTGGTCAATTTTTTGACATCAATGGAGAGATTTATTCTGTGCCAGAGGCCTTTCTATCCTGTTGAGATATAGAAAAACAAGAATAAACACAGATGAGCAGCTCTGGCTCTCCAAAATTTCACAGCACCAGCACAAATTGGTTAACGGTGCATCTGAAGTTTGTGCAAAGTCCAGCTGGCTGCAGATACTCCCAGCACACTGACACAGTTCACCCAACTCAGAGTGCTGTGAGGTGGGAGAAAGCATATTTTTTGGTATCTTTGGGACTGGACTGTGTCGCAACACAAAATGCAAGTGATGCACGTTTCCATGTACAACTTACAAAGCACTCCCATGTCCAAGTAGCATGGAAATGCTCAAACTGGGGCTCCATAGTCTCAGTATTAAGTTCTCAAAAACGTCTAAGCCCCGCCATAGCTGCAAGAGTGGCTGAGTTGAATACGTGTGGGTGGTTTACATGTTGAAGAAACTTTAGCGTGGGAGGACTTAAGAGCTGAGCTGCTGCTGAACCTCACTCTGAGGAGACACTATCCTGGTTTGGCCTGTGTTTTAATGATGTACTGTACCAGGCATGACCATCTGGGAGGAGACCACTGGACAGACCCTCTCCAGGGAATAAAGTACATTTCCCAGCTGGCATGGGAGTGTCTGTTAACACCCAAGGAGCAGCTGCAGAGAATTTCTGTGTGAAAAAAACATTTGGGGCTGCTCTGCTTATCCTGCTTGCACAGACTGATTTGGATAAGCAGCTTGAAAAGGGATGGATGGATGGATGGATGTCAGCGAGGTAGAACGCATGTGAAATAGGAGCAGGGATTCCTTTCAGATCCTTCAAACACAATAGGAAAAGTTGCTGTACATTTAACGTTCTACTAAATTGCAAGGATAAAAAGCGAAGAGGAGAATCAATTAAAAAAAACTTGCCAAAATGTGGCGTACCTGAAGTAATGTGTACAGGTGTGCATCTTTTTGGCTAGTGACCAGTTATTTTGAAAACAGCAGTGTGTCTAGTGATCTAATGGGACACTTCAGTGATTCAGTTTTGACCTAATTACACACTCGAGCCACTCAGGTACCTTTGTGGTCTGGCAAAATGCCTCTCTGGCTAGTACAGCTCTGATGTGAATTTAGGGCAAAAATAAATCCTAACCCTGCATGCAGAAATGGTGCTTCTTCATCATTTTTGCTGCTGTGTGCACCGCTGAGCTTGAGCCTTATGCCTCCGACTCAAGACAGACAATTTTTTCTCCTCCTGTTACAGTAAAACTTACAATAAATCTCTCTGATGTCCCCCAATGTTTTTTGTAAAATAGATGAGCATAGTGGTGACATTCAAATGTTGACTTTCTATTACAGAAACAGAAAGTTAAAGAGAGAGGGGCTGACATCCATTTCTATGCCATATTACAGATTCTGTTTGCCATAATTTATCTTCTGCTGCTACTCTTGGGGGAATTACGGCATGTGCTGACATTCCTACTAGATAAATTCTGGTATTTTTTAATATGAATGAATCCCTGACTGAGTCAGTTTTCACCTTTCCTTTCCAGTTGTAACCAGAAGCAGCAGCTGGAGTTGGAGCAACTGCACAGTGACTTTGAACGTCTCCGAAGCCAGGAGCATCACAAGAGCCGGCAGCTGGAGGAACTGACGTGAGTCGCTGGTTTACTGTGCTGGCCGGCCTTCAAACGCTGCACCATATGGAGGCCTGGAGGCGAGCTGCCTCTTTCAATCCACATCTTCCATTTTTCTCTGTCATTTGTCTTCCTTTTGTCAATTCATTTTGTTCTCGCTCTGCAGCTCTGACTGTCATTCTATTTGCAGTATGTGACTCTCTGCGGGATAATACGCTGATATAGAATGTGGCCAAAATTAGCTGTTTTAAACCTTTCTTTAACTGTTTCTCTCATGGTACCTTCCTTCCGTGTAACTCTCTTTGCATCTCCATTATGGAGTTTTGGAATAATGTAGCAGCTGGTTACTAATCAACCTCTTTCTACGCTGACCTTTGCAACATATTGCATCAGATGGCAGATGGGTAACAGCCCACGAGCGGGGCAGCCGGCCTCTGCCGCCTTTGTTCTGCGTTCATGAATTATTCTAGAAAATATGTGGTCATCATTTGGGGTTTGGGCATGATTTGGTAAGTTCAGTCTGAATTTTCTGTCTTTGTATCTAAAGATTTCTCCATGAACGACATGAGCAGTCAAAGCAGGACCTCAAAGGGCTGGAAGAAACTGTTGTAAGTCATTATTTGCTGTCACGATTCACTTGGCTCCTTCAGAAACCACTGATCCACTAAATACTCTGAAACTGCTTTAACGGCACTATTTTTCTCTCACTGTTTCTCTCCTCTTACTGTAGGCTCGTGAGCTCCACACCCTGCACAACCTCCGCAAGCTTTTTGTTCAAGACCTCACGACTCGAGTTAGGAAAGTAAGCCAAACATATGCTTGAATTCACCACAGCGAGTTTCCAGTGTTTGTTTTTTTTGCACTACAATAAAAGATCTCTGTTCCTTTTGATAGAGTGCAGGGATGGAACCTGATGATACTGGAGGATATATCACGCAGAAACAAAAGATTTCCTTTCTTGAAAACAACCTGGAGCAGCTTACAAAAGTTCACAAACAGGTACAGATTATCGTAACGGAGACAGAAAACATTTTAGCTGTCCACCACTTCTTTAAAAATGAAGACAAATTAAGTGGTTTCCTTCAGCCTGGAAGCCTGTTTCTCAATGTGCAGTGCTACAGCCATAATGTACAATTGTCTTAGATGGATCCCATACAAGACAAAAAGAGCGAAGTAAATTGAAATACAGAGCAGTGTGCACTGTTTGTCATTGCTCTCATATGGGTAAAAGCAACACACACGCCATCAATCATCTTACCACAGCAACTTCACATGAAAGTCTCCTTGAAAACAGAGCAGCAGGAGGTGTTAAACCGTGCTGTCTTCGGGGAAAGGAAGCCACACAGCATAAAACTCTAAGTCAGATTTGATAAACACAAATGAATTCATCCTCATGCAGGTGCAAACAAACACCCCCAGTCTTTCTCCGCCTCTCTGGCTGACACACAAACTCAACAGCAACCGCAGAAACACTGGAAAGAAACACACACACGCTTCACATCTTTCTTTAATATTCCTAAATGGACTACAGCAGTGGACGCGGTGTTGATGTGCTAAACGTTCTGCACACTGGCTCATGCTCTCATGCTGGCAGATTGGTGAGAGCTGCACTGCAGCAGTTTGTCAGGCAGAAAACCAATCCTAAAGTGGCTGCTGGGAGACACCATCCCATCCACCGCCTGCTGATTCTGTGGGAATGGAAGACGAAAGCCGCGGTCATAAATCAGCAAACTTCCAGTGGAAAGCGATAAGACGGGCAGTGGACAGTGCATCGGGGTTATGAGTTTCTCTGCCTCATAGATATAATAACGTCCGTCTGTCCATCTATCGCACAACAGTCGTGATTTCTCTTACAACATCACCTACCTCATGTGGGAATTTTGCCTCCAGTTTTTTTTTTCTTTTTAAAATGACTCACTACCAAATAATAAACTTGTACCGCCAAGCCTCAGGTGGATATAGTGAATTTGTGAATGCTGTGCTTGTTAGATAACTTTGCCTGGTTGCTAAAACCCTCGGGTCTTACACTCGGTATCTCTGCAGGCTAAGGATTAGTTTGCATGATCACGTAGCAGCAGACTGTCAGTGTTTAAGGCACTCACTTATTACGTTTCCTGCTAACAGGAAACATGCTGTGTGCCGCAATTTCAAAATCAATAAATCTCGGCATTCATTTTCCCTCATGGGTATAAACATAAACAGGTCTATTAGGTAAAAACAGCCATGCGTCAGTTGACATTAGATGCCTTGGGATTATCTTTTTGTTGTATTCTTGCATTAGCATATATTGAACCTTCCTCAGACTTTTCCAGGAGGGGTTGTATTGATCAAAGAATGATGAAACTTAGTACAGAAATACTCTATTTTTTCAGTCCAGTCTTTATTGTCCTAAAATATGTGTACTGATCTCACAAGTAGACAGTGAAGCATTTACATTGCTGAAAGTAGTTTGTCACACTGTCTCTTGAGTCAGTAAAAAATAAGATATGTTGACACTCTGCACTAATGTTTGTTAGATAAACAATATATTCATCATTACTTGCACTGACTTGTGCTTTCATATGACAAGGAGGAGCTTTATACAGTAGCAAGAAAAGGTATCGGAACTATTTGAAAAGAACAAGTTTTCTGCATTAATTATTCAGAAAATCTTCAGCAAGGTCACAAGTGACAAAGACAGTGTGCTCGAGCAAATGACACATGGCTTTAATATTGTGTGTGTCTTTACTGAACACACTTATTATGGATTCACAGCGGTGGTGAAAAAACTGAGAGAACAATAATGTAAAGCAAGCGCATCTGGTAACTGCACATCAAATGTGATGAAGCAAATCCGCACCGTTTGTCCTTATAGAGCTACTTTAGCTCAGCCGTATTCTCAGGAAGTCGCTCACAGTGTATCAGCATATCTGTTGAGTTGAATCAGAGTTGGCATGTGAACAGCCAACGTGACATTATCCTTTAAGACACCAAGAAGTATATTCAGAAATTTATTTTCCCCTTGATGTTCAGGCCCAGACTGTAATCGTAACTTAATTTTAAGACTCATTCATAAAACAGAGTTATTTCTAAATCATTTCACTTACTTTTTCTTATCTAGCTGGCAGGCTGGCCCTGTGTGTGCTGATGTTTTCAGAGGAGCCACCCTTCATTCTGAGATAGTGTGGCATCTTTCCTCAAAATAAAAGCCAGTATGGGCTGTCCTTTCCTTTGACAACTCTCAGGTTGCGCTTTGACGCTCCTCCGTTCCGCCTCACAGCCCCTATTTGGCTTTAACTGACAAAGATGTTGCACTTCAAAACAAGGGGTTATGTGGTCACATTCATCCATCGCTGTTTATACTCTGCAGTGTGGCCTCAGCAAAAAGAAGGGATCTCTCAACCACAGGAAGATGCTTTTCCAGTGGCAGTGATTTAATAAACACATTCAAAATATCAATCCAGGGTTTCACATGTAGCAGACTAAATGGGTTCTTTTCTATCCCCGACGAAAACATGGAAATGAATCTGGACAAATATAACTGGCTTTTCCTGTGAATATCACTATTTTCTTTTTGTGACTGAGAAAACGTATTACAAAGCCACTGGCATCTTTTGTCACATGGCGGGCATCCTGTACATCTGTTCTTGTGTGTGCTGCAGCTGGTGCGTGACAATGCAGATCTTCGCTGTGAACTTCCAAAACTGGAGAAGCGTCTTCGGTCTACAGCTGAGCGAGTCAAGGCGCTGGAGGGTGCGCTGAAGGAGGCCAAGGAAGGAGCCATGAAAGACCGCCGCCGCTACCAGCAGGAGGTGGAGCGAATCAAAGATGTAATGAGGGCTCGCACTCCTTTCCGCCGGCCCCACGCCGCACAGATAGGTAACACAAGTACTTATCTCAGATTCAGACGCTAGATTGCATTTCTGCATGTGTCATATTTGTATGAATTGGATGAAATGATGACAACACACCAGGTATGTAGTGATCTGTTGCATCCATCCATTAAAATATGTTATGTAGGTACTTACATGCATTATTCAGTGTTATTGCACTGCTTTTTGACATTAATACCGTTCTTATAATTCTCACTGTTGAGTCCACAATCAAATTCCATGCACGCTCCTTGTTATGTCAACAGGTCCTTCTATTTAATTTTATAGACACATATAATAGTTTTTTTTTCACATTTACTTATGCTCATTTTTATGCAGTCACCACAGTGATTTATACTGTGGAGCAAGTATAAATTGAAATAAATTCATCAAACAGTATATGTAAATTACCCAGTGTCAGTGATGATGTTGATGAGTCTACTACAATTTGGTTGCTTTATGTTGTTTTTCAACTAATTTGAGTTCACTCCACTCCCGCTAATGAAGCCTATTTTTCTCTGAATGATCATCATTAAAACACATATCATCGTAGCTCCCATTTAACAAAAGCATATTTCTTCCTCTTATTGGAGTAATATTTAGAGCAATGTAAAATACAGATAGAAATCCATCCATAATTCATATCCAAAATCTACACCCATTGCTGTAAGGATTATTGTTAGCATAAAATATAAAATTATGAATCATCTCCACCATTTCAGCACATGTCTGGTTCTGCTATTGTCTTTCTAACAATAGCTTGCCTCCTCCCTCACATCTGACATTTCCCCTTGCAATGCGTCGTTACGAACACCATTCGGTCTGGTGCAGCCACCCTTTTCATGTCCCTGTTGTGATTTCTTCACGGGCAACATCCATTGTATGCTTTGCCTCCTCTCATAACTCAGCTGTCATCTTCTTCCTTCCCCTCTACCAGATCAACATATTTTTATACACCGCATCAGTGAGCTGCTGCCATTTTCTGATGGGAGTTTTCAGCGCTGATCTTGTTCCATATTCAGGAGGGGAAAGTGCCGAAAACGCAGATTTACTACCCTGCTCAATGTGTTGTCCCTGTAAACTAAACTCACCAACATGTTTAGGTTGTTTAACAATGGCAATAATTCACTTGACTGGAAAAAAGAAATAAATGATGTTTCAAAGGGCATTGCAGCTTGGTGGGATATTTTCATGTGAGGATGCTCTTTTGAAAGGAATATGAATCATCAGAAAAGCAGAGTAATCCATTTTAATCACAGCTCCCTTCATCACAGGTTCACTGCATATGCTGATGCTATGAGAAAATGAGCTATTGATTTAAGTAAGTTTTTTTCAGAATAATAATTTTGATTTGAAGATTACGCCAAAGCAGTTGAGAATAACTGCAATCCTTTGCTGTATTTTAATAGAGCTACAGTATGCCAGACACATTCAAAATATGATATTGCGCTGCAGTGTACTGTGAAGCAACATCCTTAGGGGAAAAATAAATATTTCTTTGTCCTTTCTGGATGAGTGGCTCAATCAATACATCAGTCCCCTGTTATCTCTTACAGCCAAGCCAGTGCGTCCTGGCCACTACCCAGTCTGCTGTCCCAGCAACCCCTTCTTCATCCGAGGCTACAGCGATCACCCCATTGCCTTCTGCAACGCCGTTTTCCACAACAGCAACAACCAGCCAGCAGCTGCCCCTTCTCCTCCCCAAACACCAGAGGGTGAGCCCATGTTAGCCGAGGAAGACAGCTCCAACCAGAACAGCCCCGTGAAACGCATCGACTCCCAGAACAGTGACGCGCACGACAACGATGTTCAGAACAGCACGTAAGTGGACACAGTTGAATGTGACCTTTTTCCACCCTTCAGACGTCAGAAATACAAGAGTAGTTTGACAAATAGCTCATAACTAACCAGCTCTTCCCATTGCTTTTAACCACATCTTATTTTCTGGAAATATGAGTTTATTGAAATACCTTTAACTGAAGGTCCACCTACTATCTTTCTGTGTTTTTAACCAGATCAGGATGATGGACATAGTATGTAGATTAAATAATCTCAACTCAAATATTATATTTTTTCTGGAGCTTTTAAAGGCATTTCACTTTTTCAATCATGTAAATAGTAGTTTGAAGAAATAATGTGAACTAAGCATCTACTTAATGGCTTTTTCTGGTGCTTTCTACTACATCCTATTCTCTGGAAATAGTATTTTTTTGAAGTACCTTCAAGTTAACGTCCACTTACGAGCTTTCTCTGTGCTTTTAACCAGATCAGGATGCTGAACATAGCATCTAGACAAGATCATCATAAGTCACACACTAACCTTTCACCGTCTCAATCTAGAAAATAGTACTTTGACAAAATAATCACAACTAAAAATCCACTTACTGGCTTTTTTCCAGTGCTTTCAACCACATCTCACTCTTTGGAAAAAGTAGTTTATCAAAATACCCTCAGGGTTCACCTACTACCTTTCTCTGTGCTATTAACTGGATCAGGATTATGAACATAGTATCTCGACAAAATAATCTCAAGTTATCAAGTGCTTTCAGTGGCATTTCACTTTCTCAATCATGGGGAGAAAAAAAGTTTGGCAACGTAATCTTAATTAAAAGGCCCATTTAATGGCTCTTTCCAGTGCTGTGACCCATATCTCACTTCTTTGACTGGGGAAATAACACTTTGGCAGAATCATTTAAACCCAAAACCCCTTACTCACTTTTACTGGAGCCTTCAATCACAGTATTATTGTCGTGATAACTATCCACTGGTGAAGATGCAGTTACAACCTCTGGGCATAGCTCGCTGGTGGACCTTAAAATAATGTTGTCAAGCTATTTCCAAAGTCAAGAATGAGCTTTCTCTCTGGAGTATAGAAGCTTGTTTCGCCTATTATTGCTTTAGCTGCAAATAATCTGTGCTCTGCTTGTGAAAAGGTCAAGTGTCTTAAAGTTAAGTGCGTGTGACGAACACGTGCAGCATGAGCATTTTGCTATAATCTGTTTCGACACTGATGTATTATTTTCTGGCCGAGTGAACTCTTAATTTCAAGTACAGTTGTATTTTTTAATACAAAAGCAATAATAAATACTACACTGACACAAGCTGTGTTTGTTTCTGCTGTTTGCAGGTTTCCAGCCGAACCTGCAAGTCAAGCAGGCAGCAACACTTCAGAGATGCTCGATTCAGAAAACGGTGAGCAGCGTTCAGATAAAGCCTGTTGAATTAATGAGACATATTATGATTGCAATCAGCAGGGGTAAATTCACTTATTTTTATGACAGACTTTCTAGTGATCGCCATTATGCTGTCATATCAACCATTATTTTTGAATGTTGTCTTATATGCTCTTACAGAGTGGTGGCTGTTAAACCAGTTTACAGTGATTGCCCTGCTGCGATCACAACAACTCTGTATTTTTCTTGCTTTTATCTTCATGTAATGGGTTTCTAGTCAGTATAATTAACTGTCATTCTGGCCTGCTGATGAGAGAGGTGGAGGATTTCAATATGGGTGGAACATATTTCCATTAAATGTTCATATATTACCAAGATACAGACGGAGATGTTTAAAATTTTTGCCAAGAAAATGTGCAGTTTAATATAGCATTTTCATTTTGCTCAAGGCTTCTGTACAGCCTCATGTTTGTGTGTGAGTGTGTGTGTGTCTGCACACATCAGCGACAGACTCTGGAAGAGATAGATTAGGCTTGCAGTGTCATTACTCAGATAGAGATAGATAGCCGACAGACAGGCTGGCTGCCCACCTCCACCGCTGACCCAGTGATGACAGTTGTTGAGTTGTGTAACAACACCACTCCTCTTTGGTTCTCCAGGAATATCAATAAAAGTCAGAAACAGGGCCGTAGTCTATATATCAAAGTGCTGCAATAATATCTGCCATTCATTAAATATCATATACCACTGATGCTGTCCAGTGAGCTCTTAAGGATTTAATCAGGATGGGTTCGTATTTTTCTTCTTCCCATGATGCTGTTTCTCCCATCAAGACTGTTCTAGGGAAAACACTGACATATTCCTCTCTTTTTTTCTAAACATACTCACTTCTGGCAGCTGTTTGACTGCTGCGATATTTGACATTGTGTCTGATTTATTTACTCCTTTCCCCCGAAAATGGACACATGGCATTTCGGAAAAGAAAGTGTGTGTCTACTGTAATATATTCTGTAGTCAAACTTCTGAAGCCACATTTCCTTCTGGTTCCTCGCCAGTACTTTTCACCCTGGTACTCAATGTCATGAATTTCAATAAGAGCTTATGAGAATGTGTACAACTCAAATCCGAATAGCTCTGCAAGACCTATAACCCAAATGTCTCATTTCTTATTTTTAGGTGTAGCCTTGACAGTTAAGATTTCCATGGCAGGATAAGGTTTTTATTAACTGCCACAATATTTTCTCCACTTAGGGGATTAAATTGGACAGCCTTATAATCCAGTCAACCATGAGGTCCTATGATGATATCCACACTCATGAAATTGCACACAAATTAAATAAAGTTGCGTCCATGCATAGCGATGAATAAATTTCATCCTGCTAGAGATTGAGCAACAACTGAACCCCCTTGTTATGTCTGGTTGTTGATATGTTGTGTCGCACAATAAGCCAAGTGAGTATTTCGTGAAATGAATCTCTGTCAGGTTAGTTCACAGAGAGTAGAGGCCTCCTAGGATTGTAGTGATACGGTGGCTGCCAGGGCCAGGAGGACTTCTGACATGGCACAAGACACCTGGAAAATGAATTCAGTTCATCAGACTCAGACTGAGTGTAACTGTGATCCAGCATCTACAAACAGAGCCAGGTCCCATTTTCCAAGTAATCACAGTTCTGCTGCTCTGTTGGCCTGCCAGTAATGACAGCTGTGAAGAGACACTCTCTGGATGGGAGCTTTTAAAACTTGTGGCACTTGTGGTTATTTTTACTATTAGCTGGACCAGTAGTAATATTGGCAGCAGTGACCGTCCTCATCAGAAAAATGGCAGCACTTGTCATTTCTTCTGACTAAATAACCCATGTTCACATTTTCTTGACAGGTGAACATTGTTCAGCTCTACAAATATTTACCCTCTCTAGAATAACAACTGAATTGGTTATTTGCTCAACCGGCATGAAGTAGTCTATTTATTTCCACTCCAAGGTGTTACACTACAATGAAAACCCATCAGGAGAAGGTGGTGGTGGATGGCTAGAAAAGGTGCAAAGACTCCATTAACAGTCATTGTTTCTTTCAATCGTTAAATTCAATCTTCCACAAACTTCAAAAAATTCATTGTAAATTGCAAATCTTTATCCATAATCTAAGAATCTGAAATCCAAGCAGTTTCCTTTTTAGCTCTTGGCAGTGTGGCTCATTTTTCACTGCGATGTAAAGTCGTGCACCTCTATGGAAACAGCGCAACCATGACTAGAAGTAGCAACTGTGTAGTATGACATAGTTACAATACCACAAATCATTTCTTTGACTATTTATTTTGCAAAAATTGAAAAAGTGACTGTATGCATATACTGTAGGTATTAACATTTTTACAAGAAATGCATTTGTTTCCAAACATGGCTCCTGTCTGCTCTGTGTGAGTTTTATCTGAGAGCAGAATTTTTTATTTTGGCAAAATCTGATAAGAGCTGATGATCTATTCTTGCATTATTTAATGAGATATATAGAATAAATTATTTTTTGAGGAAACATGACCGTTCTAAGCTTAGCTCTCGTTCATTTTACTGGCATCTGTAGATCCCACATGATTAGTTCAAGGACCGTTGGAAAGCTGAAAATCTGACATCTGTTTTTACAGTTTCTGACTCTGATAAATGGTGTAATTTTGGTGACTTTTTAAAAAGACAGTCTTTTCAAACTCACCCGTGGCTGTTGGGATTTAGCGGATTAATGATGATGACCACAGTATTTCCCCCAGGCTAGTTGGCTAAACCTGAAAAAAAGTGCTGCTTTACTGATGAGGTTGCCAGATCAGTAAAGTGCTCATAGCATCCTCTACTGAGACCTTCAGGCGTGAATTGCTGTCGTCTGATAACTGACACATTATGCAGCTGCTTGTTTCAAACTTATGTCTCTCAAGTCGGCTGTTTCAGTTACACCCATGTGTGTCTGCTACAAACCCACCTTCTCCCTTCATTTACACCCCACCAACCCCGTCACTGTGCACCTGCCTGCCTCCTTATGCACTCTCTCTGTCCACAGGAAACACCACAGATATCAATGACAACAGGTAAGACCGGTGCACCTTTTCTGATTACTGCTGTATGTCGCTGTCTTACTGCAAGCTTTTGTGTTTGTCAGTGTTGAGCTGAAACCTACAGACGTAACTTGTGTAGATTTTTTAGGAAGAGATATATTTCATGGTTTAAATTGGACCTTCTATGGGCTACTAGAGGTCAGATGTATTACCTTTACTTTGGAAATTAATATCTATCAATTAATTTCAAATCTAGAAGTAAATAACTTGATACATACAGTATGTTTTAATGCCCAATAATGGGTAAAATGCATCTTGAAGTACTGCACTGCCACATCCACCTAGCATGCAATGATCCCACTTGTTTCTTTGAGATTTTAACCACTCTGAACATCACTGATTTGCCTTCCTCACTGCTGTGTCTTTCTGCTCTGCTGCTGCCCCCTTGTTGCTGTCACTGCTACTACTGCTACTGCTGCTGCTGTGGATACTACTGATGCTGCTGCTGCTGCTGCTGGTGATGCTGCTTCAACGGCCTGTGATTCTGCTGTGTTGTTTAGCATGAGTCTGAATGTGACTTCTGTGCCCAGAACTGATGTCTGTGACAATCAGGACCCAGCCAAACTCTACAGCCTGCAGCCCGAGGCCTCAGCCAGCTAATAGTCCTGAGCAGGTAAGAGAAGTGGAGGGAGTCCTTGTTTTTGATGTCTTTGCTCAACAATATAACTGCGTGAATCACAGATCAGCAATGTGTCATTCAAACAAAGTCATAACTAACTAATTAAGTAATTAACAATTCAAGCATACTTAAAAAAACAACCTTAAAATGGTTTTATACTCTATAAAATAGATAAATTCTTGAAAAATCAGGAGAGAACACGTCATCATTTGCAAGCTGCTATTCTGTTCGATGTAAGAGTCGAAAAATATCTACTTAATACAGTACTGCAGTGATTTTGAAGCTTTTGTCAATTTAAATTACATCTAATGCTTTATATCAATGTTTATTGTCCAAAAATCTAGTTCCAAAAGGGAACTGTTGAGTGCACTGAGCCTGTCCTTGAGGTGAAAGCAAACACTTCTGCCAGTGTCACCAATGTCAAATTTTGTACAATGGAACCTTTCAGATTCTAGATAAATTTGTGAAGCCCACATGACTTTCGCAGCTGAATGCACTGGTCAGAAGTACTGTTTGGCATTTATAATGAGAAATTAAATGTCGCACTGTTAAGAGGAGATGATCTAATCCTTGGAAATTAAAGCTTATCAAACTTAACCTTAACAAATGCAGGTTGAAACAGAAATGCTCTTCTCTTATTTTTACTTTTGCTTGAATCGTGACTTTTTTTTTCAGCCTTTCTCATATGTCTGTGGTATCATGCAATAATATTAGAATTGATGCACTGAGCTGAGAGCTGTTCCCGTCTTACATCACAGTGTCTTTTGGGGCTATTTGGTCTCAGCTCTCTGGTGCTCTGGGAGTCTGCAGCTGTAACACTGCCAGCTGCCAGGGTGAAAGAACAGATTTTTTTTCCAGGGCCTCCCTTACTGAAAACACCTCACTCGGTGCACCGTGAGACACTTTGCACAAAAATTCATAACAAGCAGCATCTGTCTGGGATCAGCACTTTTTTTTTTAATTACCGCCAAATCCCAGCTGAATATTATGAAAAATATTGCTCCAGGAAGCACCCATAAGAGAAATGGGAATTGAATTGACACTGCTTCTGTGTTTTCATTTCATTCTACGACTTTTTCTTTCCAGGATTTCATTTGGTTGCTGTTTTTTATTAAAGTAAATACATATTCACCTCCGCTTGTTTCAGGGGCAATAGAGTGAATGGAGTAATTAGTATACTGTTCAGCCTGCAGACGGAGAACTGCACTGTAAGATGCTGTAGGATGAAACATAAAGTGACTGAACCTTTCAAGCTCGATAAACTTTCAAGAAGTTCTCAGCGGAGTAAATATAGGTTTTGCAACAAGCTGGTGAATTTTACATACTGAGAAGTCTAAATGTGGCACCAGACTGTTCTGCGCACTTCCCAAAATGACTCCCAGTGAAGACACCAGACATAAAATGACTCAAGACATGTTCCTTCTGGCAATGTTGGCATGACTCACTGGGTGCTGCCTCTTCTTCTCTGCCATCTTTCGATCTGCCTGTTTCTCTCAAACGTATCTGACTGTTGCTCTTACTCTGTTTCTCTCTGTCTCTCTCTCTCTCTCCAGGCAGACATTTTTATCTGAGGGCCTCCTCTGTAAATCTGCATGCAGCTGATCACTGTCCTCCCAGACTCCCCTTCCTCCCCCATCCTCACCTGCTGTAAACAGACCTCCTGTGTCTATTTTCTGTGCCCTGCTTGCTCTTCTTCAGTCCCTTCTCCTTTCTGTGCTGTGCTGTGTTTGGGGTATATGTGGGTGACAGTTTGGCAAGCACAGCATCTCAAACGCCTGACCTGGCAGCCTACACCCAGACCGCCGCTGCACCTGCCCCCCCTTGACTTGAAATACAAAAGGAAAGCGAACAGAAAGGTGGGGAAGAGAAGGTGCAGTGCGGTAGGTTACCACTAGGATGTACTGTTTGACTCAGTGAGGGACACTGTGAACATGAAACTTGTGCATTCAACAGTGAGCTGAAGTTAGTCTTGAGCATTGTTAATATTATTAATGTCATTATTATAATTATACATATGGAATATCTGGAAATGCAAAAATACAGATATCTGAAAACACAAAGTTGAAATGTGTTAAACATGAAAACAATGTGAACCTTGTGCTCACTTTACTGATATTTACACTTTTGACTGCATGTTGATTTTTGATGTTGGTCTTTGGCATTTTTCAGAAAATACATAAGAGAGGAAGAAAGTTAGTCAGGCAACATTGTCATGAAATGTTTCTATCCCAACACCTATATGGAAAATAGACAGAAATTTGTTTAAATCCCATTAAAAATCCCATTAAAAGACCAAAACCCAACAATATTCTTCACTATGTGTCAGTTCTGACTTCCCCAGCCTGTCTGTGGCTCTGAATAAATATTCAAAAAACAGGCTGTGATTATATTGTTTCATTTTAAAAAGGCTTAGTAATTTTCTAAAACCACAGGGGACTGCAGTTTTTAGCAAACATGACACAGAGCAGAGTAAATATTGCATTTGTCAGGGACTATTTTCAGCCATAGATTAAAACCCATTTGGCGCTCTAGTGAGCATTTACAGCAGCAGCAGGACGGCGTGTGTGGGATTCACTCTAAATAAATCTGCAGTCCCCGTGTTTATTGTAATGACAAAAATATTAACAAGTGTAATAATGTGGCTAATTATTGTGTCTTTAATGGGTTTTGCACACAAGATGGCTACAATAGGCTTTGAAAACACAAGCAATTCTTGTCAGGATCAGGAAAAGTCATTGTTGACTTTAGTCTTTGAATGGAATTTGTTTGAAAAAGTTTGGTTCTATTCTTTTGTTTTCCAACTGAAAGCATGATTTCTAATTTGTGAAAAATTCTCTTCAGTCCCCAAAATATCAGCCTGATTATTATAGGAATTTTTAGTGTCAACAATGTCAGTAGTCATGGTAACAATAGTCTATAATGTTTTGTAGGCCACTGTTGCCACTTAAACACACCTGCATTAACTGGAAAATGGCCAAGCCGCAACTCAGATGATACCTGACATTTGACTTTTTTTACTCAAATTAAACAAAGAAAAATGTAGGTTATATACACAGTATAGTACGTAAAGCTCCGTAAGACTCTTAAAGACACAAGAGTTTTGTGTTTTGCCAACCTTGGAGGATATATTTGAAAAAACTGGATTCCATATTACAGTGTTTTCACTTATTGGACCAAGAAGGAACAACCCTCTGACCCCTCACAAGTTTTAGATCACTGACTTTTTGAATTGAATCTTGATGCTTTGGCTTGTTATCTCACAAAGCACAGGAACTACACAGTGCTGAATGAGGAAATTGGTCAGACCGTTGTTTAAAATAAAATACACAAATATTCAGTGGTCGCAGGATGTCTGACTTTTGATACGCAACACTTGCTTTAACAAATCTGAACCAATCGAGTGAAGACAAAACCACACAAAGACTGACTGTTTTTAAAGGACTCGTTGTGTAGTTGCAAAGAGATTTCTAAGCTGTAAATCATCCCTTAAAAAACTGCCTGTCAGGGATTGTCGGTGAAATATTCCGTCACAAGAGCATGGCCGAGTGATAACAAAAAATGTGTAGCAACTATTTTTATACTGCTAGTTTTAGTTAGAGAAAAATATTATAGATCATTTAGCATTTGCACTACCTTGCAAATGTCGCTATTTGTTTGCTATTTATTTTTTATTTACACCAGTTGTTGAATGTGAAGCATTCGTATTTTGTTTTGATGTATAAATGTCTTACTCTCATGTGTTTCTTACAGTGGAAGTTTTTTCAGATTTCCACTATTTAGCCATTTTTGAAAATGTATGCATGTGTGTAGTTCCAAAATGAATCCATGAAGGAGACCATGACTCCTACGGGTCTTTGTTGAACCACCTCAGAGTGAAACCAAAGCCTGAGTTAAAGAAGATCTTGCTCCGTAATAGCCTATATAAGCTCTGTTGGAGACAAGAATGTAGGGTTACTGTAGTTTATCAAGAGCTGATACAGTCTTATCTAATCCTGCTGACACACACACACACACACACTCTCTATGAGATATAACACCTCATCTGCCAGTGAGGTGTTTGACCTTTGACCCTCTACATTCAGTTAAGTCATAAAAATCCTGTGTTACTTGGGTGCAGTCGGAGTTGTCTCAGCAGAAAAGTTGACTGATTTACATCCTGTCTACAGTGACAGTTAGTTGTTCCACGTTACCTGTCAGACTCTCTCCGTTGACCTCCTGATCAGACCGTCAGGATGAGAGAGTCAAGGGTGAAAGTGGAGGAACAGTAGTCTGTGTGTGTATTGGTGTGTTTGTGTGTTCTCAGGAGGGCATAATTATAAGTCTCTTGCACTTTGACTTTCCTTTGACCAAAACTGACCAAAAACCTTTTGTATGATAGCCTCCAAATTACAATGAAAACAATATTTACATGTGGAGTACAGCTGACCAACTCAAGAGAAGACGTACATGGAATAACACATTTGTGTTTAGGAGGAACATTTTGTGTTTTGTTAACTTCCCTGAACATGAAGTGAAACAAACTTCCCTAAACTTACATATATAATATGATACATACTGTATACTTTAAATGTGCACACACTTCTTTGCACTGTGTGTTGTGTGTAAACCCCCAATAAAATATGCATTTCGTTCTATATATATTTTGAGCAAAACCTCATCAAGGTTCTTGTTCTTCATTTTAGCTATTTGAGAATCATCAGCTAGCCTACCATGCATATCTTTGGCCTGTGTGAGGAAACACCTGGAGAAAAGCAACAGGAACAACATGCAAACTCAAATTATTTAATCATTCATAATTATCATGCACATGCATGGCAGCATGTACAAACATACACACTGACTTATTGCTTTTCTCTTTTGCAATTTGCACTATACTGACAGCAAGAAATACTTCAAAACAACTAATAATCAAAAAGGTGATCTTCTCATGACAAAATTGAGGTTTATCAGAAATGTATGCAGCACTTTATCTTATTATTTTCCTAATGCATTCTTTGTTTCCCTTCATCATCGCCCTTGACTCTCAATGTCCAACACTGCAATTGTTCAAACTGGCTCTTTCTGAAAGGTCAGAAAAGGTAATTGAACTTTATTTCAATTGTTTACATAACCTATAGAAACCATTAGTTGAATGTGAATGGCCTGTTTGTTTTTTTGGTCAATCTGCTGTCAATCAATGAAGAGAGATATTCTCCTGACGTGCACTATGGTGGCACAAAGAGCTGTAAATGTTGGGATGACTGAGTGTACTTGTCTGTTACATTTCTTACTGTTCTGTTCGTCTCACAGTAAGTGTAACCAAACTGAAAATATTCTGGCAAGATAAATAATATGTGATATCCTAAATATGCAGAAATAGAACTCTGAGAATGTGAGTGGTTAAAAAAAAGACAGAGGCAAAATGTCCATGTCTGTTTGTACAATTGTGTGTTGGTTGGTTTGTTTAAAGCGTGTGATTTAGTGCATGGAGTATTCTCTTCTGTAGCCGCTGGGAAACAGTCCTGTTATCTCACGAAAACTCATTTCAATAAATATGATCCTGTGTACATAGTATTATTACCCTGTCTTATCATTGCTTGTCTTCTTTAAAGTCATTTCGAAAGGCATTAAAAACAGAATTTCTACTTCTATTTGATGACAGACATTTTTTAAACTGCATAACAGATGTATAGTAGACTGTCAATAACTTCAGATACACCTGCAGGCCAATAGAGAACCAGGAGAATGAAGGCAGCTTCAAAGCAGCAGCAGCAGCAAGATCAATGTCATCTCAGGAAAAAAGTAATCAGCAACATAAACACTGGACTTGACTGTTGAAAAAGAAATCTCCTGAAACAAAGAGTGGTTTGTAGCACTTTGTTCCTAAAATAGAAAGGTTCTGCCATAAAGTCTACTTTTACTTCTACATTTTCCAGGGTTTTTTCTGTCAAAAAGGTTACTTTACCAATTTACCCAATGAACATCTGTGAGGACACACAAAATGCTCCTTCTACCTGAAGAGAAATTTATGTTATTTCACATATAAGTTTAACATACCTGGTAAGAAGTTCTTAAAATTACTCCTCAATTATTAAAAAATCCAGATTGTACTTCAGTGAAAGGTCTCTACACTGTACGTTTCAAGTTTCTCCTTTATACTACTAGTCATGTTGTGATGTTTGTTCACACATGTTGAACTCAGATGAATGCGGAAGCTGCCTTCTAGGTTAAAACTCTGCCAACCAATGATCTGCATTGTAATAATAAGAAAAATACATTTTTGAAAGGAAGGGTTTTAAGATGGTGAGTCAAAGCAGATAGATTTTCCGTTTCAGTCTTCACTTTGTTTCTGACTTGTATAAAAACCTTTGAGCTGGATAACCGAGGACCTTTGTAGAGCTTAAAATATCTTGTTACAACTAATAAAAGATCTCCAGCCAAGTAAGAGTGAATTACACTCAGTACTTTAGGACAAACTCCAATGTTCTCTATGTGACCTCATGCATCCAGCACAAATGAGTTGGGGTTGGGTGGCTGAGGAACAGTCTGCCCTGGGATAAGAGCCAAAAGGGCAAAGTGCAGAACATCAGGTAAGTAAAGGACAGGACACAGATCACAAGAGCTGGGACGCAGACTTATTTAAATATTCTCCAGCAGCTCTCGCACAGCAGGAATCATCAAGGGAAACTGTGCCTCTCATCCTGTGGACCGCTGACTGAGCCCCAGGCTAAAAGTCTGTGAGTACAAATTTGACACAGTGTTTATGAAGGATGTCACATCCACCTGACACATTTGTGTCTCATATCTGTGGGTTTTATGATTTCAATTCTGTAGTTTCGACTGTCTGCACTTTTCTGATATTTAAAATGTAACAAAGATACAGAATAACACGAAGTCAGAGTGACAGCTGTAACCAACTCTGACAGTTCTTTGAGAAGTATCACTTTGTTCTGTAAATGTAGGAAACTAATGCGAGAAGGAAGCAAAATAAAAAAAGTCCCACTGTCTTACAACAAGGATGTGACTTTGCACTCAAAGTAAATGTACCTTGATAACCATTATATGCCGACATTACAGTAATTCATCTGATAGACAATAAACAACTGAACTGAACGTGAACATGTTGGTTTTATTCAGCAAACTTTAAAGATACGTTTATCAATCAATCATTAGTTTAGCTGAAGATGACTGATATGTTCACTGACAGCATCAAATGTAGCTATTTAACTGGAACTCCAGTACAGCTGACCATCTGTTCAGCACATCATGCCTTCACTGTCCTTTTTTTTAACATCTTGACAAAATAAATCTTCAGTTTCTGTTATAACATAAAGTGTAGCTGTAATTACTCTGATCGCTCATCAACAGTTGGAATTAACTTTTAAAGAAATGATGCCATCAGTGTAACATACTAATCAAAGCCATAGTTCAATTTCTCAGGATATCAACAGAAATTAAAACCCTAGTGATCTGTAGTGTCACAGTCTCTGATCATCGGTAGAACACCATACCGAATATAAATCTCATATAACACAACAGAATCACTGAACTCAATGTTTTTTCAGTGACTGAATCAATTAAACCAACAGTGAGACATATAGCAATAAGAGCACAGATGTTACCTCTTGACCAAGTTTGGATTTTTTGGCTCTTTCATGTGAATGAAAGTAGGTCAAGGACACAAACTCTAACTTTCAAAACAACTCTCTAGAACAGGGGTGTCAAAATCAAATACACAGCGGGCCAAATATAAAAAACCTGGACATAGTCGTGGGCCAACATTATATTATTATAATATAATATAATATGATGTATATATATATATATATGATATATATATATATATATATATATATATATATATATATATATATATATATATATATATATATATATATGTATGTATATTTATATATATTATAATATATATTTTATTATAATATATATTATAATTATAATTATCAACATTATTATATTGATATATTGATATTATATATCAATAGAACTTGCCTTTACAGCAGCCTCACTTTGTGATATGGCTCCTGCTGGTGGAGCAGTAACAGTGTCCTGGTGTGCCGCTGGAGCAGATGCTAAGTCAGGTGGCGGGGGGGAGTAGTAGCGTGCGGTTGCTATGACTACTGTCAACAGAGGAGAGGGTGTTTATGGGTCCTGTCCTGATTGACGCGCCGATACAGAGCAGAGCATTCTGGGATTTGTAGTATTAGCGATACATGCGCTTTATAATACCGGCGGGCCAGCTTTAGTAGTCATCTGGTATTACCTCGCGGGCCAAATATAATTACACTGCGGGCCAAATTTGGCCCGCGGGCCAGAGTTTGACACCTATGCTCTAGAAGCATCTGTGTGTGATGATTCAGGTTAAATAAGATTGATTCAGTGCTGCAAAAGACTTGGAAAATTAATTTTTAAACTTTGCTTAGAGTGCTATTTGTTGGAATCATTCCTAAAGTGATTAATTGTTTTTCTAACACAAACTATAAAGCCATTTATGTGCATTCTGTTTTTCTCTTGTCACAAACTCACTAAGCTTATCAGCAAGTGAGAGGAAAGTCAAATACGTCTGTACAGGCTGCAAAGAGGACAATGTAAATGTTTTCTTAAACATGACCAAGAATGATCCCTGTTGCATAAATTGATCGACTCAAAACATGTTTTTCCTTCAACTGTGTCTCTCATCTGCAGACAAAAATGTATTATCTGTACATGTGTGCAAAGTTTATCTGCTATATTGACAGTTTTCCTGAGGGGTGATCATACAGCAGAGATTAGAAAATGAGGTTTCTCAGGGTCTTTGACCTCATCCTGAAAGTCTAACACACTATCTCTCCCAGTCTTCTGTGTATCTTATCTAACCTATGATTGTAAACCTCTGAGGACAGGTAGCTTTATCGTGTGTTTACATTGTTTAGCTTGAACCACAATGACTGGGGACAACCCTCTTGTTAGTAAACCTCTGTAGGTAACCATCATTCAAAACTCCTGACCTATATGTTCCTGCACTGTCTCAGTTTGTGATTCACATGAGTTCCTTGGCCCTGAGGCTCGCCAAGAATATTAATTCTTTCAGACATGAGGCAACCTGCCAGCAACGGGCCAGCGGCCTGATCTAATCTTTCAATTTATAGTTGAACTTCCTCTCTAGATTGTTAAACTTCAACAAAAGGTATATCCTATTTCAATTACATTGTAACTGGAGACTGTTGCTGCACTGCTCCTAGTCAGTCAAAACTTACAGGTATGTTGCACCACCGTCCAGTGAAGTTGCAGCACTTTTAGAAGGGAAAAACCTGATCTGATCTTATTTACTGGGGTGTGACTGTATATACCGAGCAGTGCACCAGCATAGGAGTGATTTAAAACTGGTTTTCCTAGATTATAGCAAATCAAAAGCCACATATGGATAGACTATTGTGTGTAAGGTCAAAGGATGCCCCAAGTGCTTTGATTTCTCTTACATTCATAAACAATAGGCTAGTACAAGTATTAATCTGCCATTTTCAAAGGCTTCAAGGACCATCTAGTGAAGTTCCAGTTGTTGGTCCTAATTGTTGTGACATCTTCCAGTGGTAACCATGACGACTACAGAACGACCCAACGGACTACACCATCGAAAGATAAAGACCCGTCAGTCAGATGATATGTCCAGCCTTGGTATGGTCCGAAACATTATTTTCTACTGTGTTTTTTGAAAAAATCACATATTTGATATATTGTTAAGGTTAAGGATTAGACCTCATACTATTTCTTTATGTAAGTGGGTAGCAGATGAAGCCAATCCTAAAAAAGTTAGGTTGTTTTGTTGTTATATAAATATAGGATGTTATATTGCAAAAACATGTGCAAAGTCTGGGATATTCATTTATCTCTTGAATGAATTTCCAAAGCTTGGTATCTTTCAGTTTCAAGCATATTATGTAAGGAATATTTTCAGGTTTGGTAAACAATTTGAGCAACATCTGCTCTTCACTCTGCAGATGGGAACCACGGTAATGTGCAAGACGAGGGTCTAAGGCAGTGGGAAAACTATGCACAGGTAATAACTTCTCTTCTGTCATTTCAAGGCAAAATAATCGTATCAGTGTTTTCTGGACTGGAATCATTGGAGGGTGATTGTAACAAAGTGTTTCAGAAAGCACAAAGCATGAGGCAATAAAAATGATTCAAGTGAAAACAGTGATGTACATTCCCACATTATAGACGTACACAGAGACATTCAGAAAAACTCTGTAAGTTGAGGAAAATAACATTTTTTCCCTGTATGCCCTGCTGTAGAGGGTAAAGGGGAGAGTACTGGAGCAGGTCCAGGGTCAGCTCAGTGAAATCATCGACAGCGCTCTGATTGAGTCCATTGAGCCCCTCAACCACAGCCAGCCGCCAGTTAATGGAAAGACAGCAAAACAACACTCATCCGGGTGAGAGTTTTACTATTTCACATATTATTTCATGTTGATCTGGTAGATATATTTATCTTTTTAACTACTGCGTTAAAAATATGTTGTTTCTCTGTATGGTTCATTTTAGACATGAGAGAATGGACGATGGCAAAGTCTTTATGGAGAGAGCATCACTGTTGGAGTAAGTATGAAAGACTGGCAGCCTAGTCCCTATTTGGAGAAGGAAAACAGAGCAACGGAAGTGTACCAGTGTCAGTGTCAACACAGGACTACAACTAATAATTAGGTTGATTCGAGATGTGCATAAAAATAAAATAACAGTGTTGTTTATGAACCAAATGTCAGAAAATACTGAGACATCTTCATCATAGCTTTCTATCTTTCTTTTTTCTGTCTTACTTACCTACTTAAATGCAAGACCACCAAATTAAGCAAGTCTTCTCTGATGTACCATCCCCGAATATTTCTTATTTTTCCTTGCCTTCCTTATGTTGTTGCTATATTTATTAAATGTATTTGTCCTAAAATAAACTTATTTAGTATAAGATTTGTACATAAAGAAAAAACCTTCATGTACTTTTCCGGTGGAAGTTATGGATATACTGTATCCATGGTATACTGCAGAATCCAAGACAGCGTTCTATCCAGTGTTAATCATCCAGATAATCCCACTGCCATGTCTGTGTGTATTGCACTGCTGTAAACCTCTAACATGCTCAGCACAGCAGCTGCACATGAATACAACATCCATCTATTTTAATGACTTTATTTTATTTTATTTTTTTCTCTGTGTGTTTCCTCATTTTTATGCAGTGACCTGTTTGAAATCAGCCACATCAGAACCATCTACCACATATTCATAGCCATTTTCCTCATCTTCTGTATGAGCACACTGGCTGTTGACTACATCGACCAGGGCAGGTCTGTATATTACGTGCATGTACTGATGTCTGCGGATGTTTCTGTCACTGAAACGTGTCAAACTCTATAACCCAGAACCAAAGCCAAGAGAAACTCAATCACTCCAAAGTCTTTTAAAACTTCTTCTTCACTTCTTATCTTCTGTTTCTCCTCATTGTGCCCCTCTCCCTCCTTCCCTCTCGGCCTCTCCGCTCAGCTGGCAGTGGAAAGATAGCACAATCAGTCCCTCTGAGTATTTCTGTTGTGTCTTTGGGCAGCTCCGTAGTGATTTGGTTGGCAGTTGCAAATGCTCCTCATTTGAACAAGCGCCAGTGGGCAACTCCAATGTGTGCAAACTATTTGATGCATTCACCCTCAGTTAACATTGATTTTAATATTGGTAAATTAATAAAATAAAAAATAATAATGCCACACTTGCATGGAGCCGTGCTGAGTTCAACAAATGCTTTGACAAACTGCAGTGAGTGGGCATTTTAAATCTATTATTATTATCACCAGGGGGGTCTTTTCCAACGACAGAAAGTAATAAGAAAGAAGTATTCAATGCATGTAACTCTTTCTGCCATTAATTAAAGCCAGCCATGCTTTAATATCATCGAAACAGTTATTCAACAGACCACAGTATCAACCATTTATTTTAAAAACTTTTTAAAGTGTCTTCTTGATAAAAGAAAATGCTGATTGTATATTTTTATGCAATCTCAGGTTGGTCTTGGAGTTTGACCTGCTGTTCTATGCCTTTGGGAAGCTGGGGACAGTCACCTGGGCCTGGACTGTCATGTTTGTTTACACCCTGTGTGTTCCCTACTACACTCTGGTGCTTTGGGGTTCTTTGTACCACAAGTTCCCCTACAAGTTGAGTCTGTCTCTGGGGACAGGGTTGCTCCTATCTGCCATTCAGACCTGCGTACTGGGAGTGTTCCCCATCTATGTGGTCGTACATCACCAGCTACCTCCTGCCTCACGCTTCATTGTGGTACTGGAGCAGGTAAGTGTTTGAGAAATAAATCCTTTTTACTGTGTGGGTGGGAAGATAGCGCTTCATTTGGGATGTCATATAAACCACAAGTCAGTTTTGTTTTTGTAATTGCAGCTATCTTGCAGAAAATGTAAAGGTTAGTTAAAGGTTTAAAGTTTGCTGAAAGGTCAGACAGCATCACATTTCTTTTTATCACCCCTGCAGTTTGGTTCACCTTGTTTCTCGTTACAACAATATAAACTGCAGCCTTGCAAAAGATAAAAAGAACAAGAATAAAACCTCAGCATAAAAATTTTCATTGGTAATGGCCTGTGCCAGACGCACTCTGTACTGTAAATAAAATTATATTCACTGCTAATCCAAATTACAAAAGCGTCTATTGCCGTCAGCTAGAATATTGTGATAAGGAAGGCCTGCTGGCCAGAGATGGAAGCCTTCCAACTGGACAGTCACCAAAAAACGTTGAGATCTCAGTGAAGCCAGCATTTTCACATCACAAACCCATACCATAATACGCCCTCATCCTCTGTATTACACTGGCCCCCGGTCTCCAAAAGCCGTCTTAGTACTAAGATCATTTTAGCTCTGTTTGATGGAGTGAGATAATCCCAGGGCTTAGATGCTTTTGGGAGACCTGGGCCTGATCCTCATCTGACCTGGGCCCAATCAGTCGGTTTGTAATTTGGATTCTGTTCATCCCATATATCAATACCTCTTATGCTGACTGTGATGCAAAAATGAATGCTTTACATTCATTAAATAGCAAAAAAAAAAAAGAAAAATAGAGAAAGTGCTTCCCCGTGGTTGTATAATGTGGCTCCCTGCTTTAGACGGATTGATTATGCATCATGTCTAAACTGCAGTTTAAGTCAAGCTAAAAATGATGAACCACTTTCCCAACTGTGCTGCTGTCTGTCCTGTCATGCTGTTCACTCCCATTTTGTTGTTCTCCTCATTAAATACAGAAGACATCACGAATGAGTTGATGAGTCAGTATGCACAAAAGGATATTTAGACTATAAAGATGTGGTTCATTTCAGATGCTTTCCTGCAGTAAAGACATGCAATGTGGAAGCAGCAAACACTGACAGGCTGTCTCACTTCACATAATAACTGTATTACATATCCTCAGATTCGATTCCTGATGAAAGTCTACTCATTCATAAGAGAAACGGCTCCCACTATTATGAAGAATCCGCCAAAGGAAGGTACCGTATTGCACTGATGTCAAGTGTATTTACTCCCCAAGGGCTATCATTACTCACAGTGACGTTCTGAGACACCTAAGAAAAATTACTGAAACAGAATTCAGCAGGTTATGTATCTAATGATTCATGCTGAAGAAAACGTGAACAATGAGCACATCTAGGCACCATAAATAACCTTGAGTGTGCATAGCCCTATGAGATACTAATGTAAAAGTCTGTTAGTAGTAGTAGTAGTAGTTTATTCAGTCATGACAACACCAAATATTGTACACAGTATTGGCATTTCACACAAAATCACAAAATCATTAACTCAAGAATCATGTGTTGAATATTGACTGAAAAGGCATAGGCAGAAGCAGACTGCTTATTAAAGCCTATCCTATATTATGAACTTTTTAGTCCACCAACCTCCAGAAAAACAAAGAAGACACAACAACAGATAATTAATCACACTTATAAGCTTCAAAAATAGCTTTACAAACCATTTTCTTAAAAACCAAAAAAGATTGACATGTTTTTAAATTTATGTTGGGATCATTCCAGAATTTAACGCCTATAATGGAGACACATCTTCTTTTCATACCTTTTTTAGCTCTTTGTACAGTAAACTTGTAAACACCTCTAAGATTATAAAGACTGTCCTGAATTGAAAAGAACCTCTGTATTGAGTGAGGGAGCATTTTTGATTTTGCTCTAAACATAATTTGCATTATTTTATAATAAAACAGATCATTAAATTTCGTAACATGGGAATTTAGAAAAAGTACTTCTGTGTGAGCATAATAGTCAGCATTATTGATAATACGTATAGCTCATTTTTGCAATTTTATAATTGAATTTATGGTGGTTTTAAAGGTGGATCCCCACAATTCCACACAGTAAGATATATAGGGAAAAATCAATGAGTAATAGATCAAATGCAATGCCTTGGAATTCAACACATTTCTGGATTTATATAGGATTGCAAGTGATTTTGAGATTTTCCCTTTAATATACTCAATGTGTTGTTTCCATGTTAGCCTTTGATCAATGACAACCCAAGGAATTTAGTCTCAGAAACTCTTTCAATGTCAACATTAGTGTTAGTGGAAGATAAAGATAAGAAACATGTAGGTGAGACTTGTGACTGTAAAATAATAGTACAGATCACGAATACGTACTCACTGCAGTATCAGAAGAAAACTATATAGTTCTAAAGAAAATAGTAAAACTGACCAAAAATAGCGCTGTATAAGTGTCCAGTCTGGTTTGAATGTGGTTTTGAAATGAAACTGAGAATCTGATTATTGTTTAACACAGAAGGTCTTTTAAATGTAGTTTTTACAGAATAGTGCTATTTTACAAGTTTTAAATGCCAGATACAGCAAACAGTTCAGGAAAAGTAATTGGAAGGCTTAAGCCAGACAGTTCTCTATAATGGCTTAACGATTTCATGATAAACCCACAGTCGTTTAATTTTAAAGACAGTCATTTGTTAGAAGCTCCCTGCATTTAGGCACAGTAAAGCTTTAGAAGTTGCAAATGGAAAAGTTAAATGGCTGATATTATGCCCCCGTAATGAAATGAGAATAATGAAATGAGAAGCAGAAGTGTGAAGTACAGACCTTAAAGCTGCTGTTTATAGTCAAATTCTTTTTTAAAAATTATACAAGAAACATGTGACTGATATAAACCCTCAACCTGGACCTTATAACGTGATCGTCACACTTATTGAATTCCTTTTTTCTTTACAGGAGAAAGTCCCAGATTCCCAACATTTTCCAGCTATCTGTACTTCCTCTTCTGTCCAACACTTATCTACAGGGAATCATATCCTCGGTAAGACACATTGCCTCCTCGCACAAACTCCCACAAACTCCTGCTCCTTCGCTCTGATAATTAGTGACCTGAACGGTGTCCAGTACAAACGTCTCGGGACTAATTGGGTGTCATGTTAACCTTGTGCCATAGTCTCGCAATATGCTGAAATTCCAAACAAGACAGTCGCAATTTGTATTCTTTACAACTTCAAAATGCTCAGAGTCCACTTCAACAAATGCATTCATTACGCTGAGAAACAACCTTTTTTTTCATGGAAGATGTAGTCATGTTCAAATCTAGGAGGAGATGCAAAGTGGAATCCCTAATTTACCTCAAAAAGACACAAGCAAATTCATTCAACATGACATCAGGAGGCACACCTGAAGAACAAGGCACACATTATGTATAATCGCACATTGTGTATAATATAATGTTGTTTTTTTCTTCACAGAAATAGCCACATACGATGGAACTATGTTGTTGTTACTTTTTGCATGGTGAGAGGCAGTTCTGTTTATTATACTCACATTTAATTGCCTTTTGATTGCAATATGTACCATAATCTACTAAGGCAATCTTTGTAAGGGTTACTGGCCCACAAAAGATGGAGTTTCACTCATGTTTAGTGTGGTTATATGAACCAGTCCTTAACTACAGGTGTTTAATAGTCTTAATCTTTAATATCTTAGATCATACCGCTGTAGGCAGTGCGGGTTTTCAAATATGTTCATCATTTTATTTCCTCTTTTCAAGAATGGCCTTGTAACTTTTTCTTTCTTGTATTTCTATGTTCAATTTGTAGATGCTGGGATGCCTGTTTTATACCTACTTTGTCCTGGTGCGTCTTTGTATCCCCATCTTCAGAACCAACACCAACCAGACTTTCAGTAAACGAACAATGGTTCTGGCTGTGTTCCACTCTGTATTACCAGGTACTTTGTACCCTCCAATAAAGCACCATGGCACACACAACCACTTTTATGTCAGAAGTGATGACCCAAGCAAAGTTAATTTCTGACTTTGCTTGTGCCATCTGTTATCTCTCATCCCTATGAGACAGTTCTGGTTAATGTATCACTTACAATTAAATGGAGGATGGGAGTCTCTTGTGTTTTTAGGTCAGTGATAAGATTAAAGATACGTTCATACAATCAGATGCAGGTAATCAAAGACAGGTGCATTAATTAGTCTCTTCAAGTAAAGAGCTCATCGAGTAAGTGCAGACATTAGAGCATCAGTATCAAATTACAATTCTTCTGAGGAAGCTGGGAGCAATGCCCAAGATGAACTGATGCTTCACGATCTGCTTCTCTCGCGCTCTGTTTCAGGTATAATGCTCCTGCTGCTGTGTTTCTTTGCCTTCCTGCACTGCTGGCTCAACGTCTTTGGGGAGCTGCTGCGTTTTGCTGACAGAATGTTCTACAAGGTGTGTTGCACGGTTGATTTTCTGTGGCATCACCTCTCCTGTGATCGTATTATTCTCAAAAACGCTTACATACCAGGAGTGGAAAAAATTTGATTATGACAGGGAGAAATTGCAGCAGGGTGGCCTGGCAGTCCCCAAACAGTTTACCTTTCCCATCATTATATTCTGTCAGTACATTTGAACAAGAGGCTCGGTCTGAAAATAGCTGCTTTCCCATTACTGTTGGCCCACTTCCACTTTGTTCTCATGTGGCTCTGTGTGGGTAAATTCAAACAGGTGGATGGATTTAGGTGTAAAAAAAAAAATATCGTGGCACAAGGAGATTTGCTCATGTACTGTTTGATGTCAGTGTGTGAACCAAAATCAGTGTTCATAGTACGGAACTTTTCTTTCTTTGTATCCTGCAGTGTTAGCCACAAAGCTAATTTTTAATAGTCCCTTGTAGAGATATTAAATGATCCACTGACATTAGAATTAGGCAAGGTGGAACATGGCGTAATGCTTATGCTCGCGTTTGAAGGACAGAACCGTCTGACATTTTGGCAAAGTTTGTAGTGTTTTTATTAATTGCTTGTCTTTTACGATGGTTAAATGAGACCATTGACCAAACGTTCATGCCTGTGCATATTGAAGGGACATGCCCACACTGAGCACCTCCAAATTACACAAACATTATATTCTGTTGTAATCTGTGATTTTAGGAAAAGATATCTTCACAACCTGTGAAGAAGGCAAAAATTCACATTTCCAAATATTTTTTCCGATGTGGCTACATTTGACTTTCATTTTTCAATGTGCTCTTGGCCTGTGACACACACTGAGCCTTTACACTGAGGATCGCATTGGCTTAAAATTAAACAAATAAATGTGGAAAAAGACTACTTACAACTTTACAAGTTTTTTTTCTCGTGCAAGTGGATCCACTGCTCAGAACTGCCATGCCTTCAACTCCAAGGCAGACTTCTTCCAAAGCATTGAACTCACTGAGTTTTAAAACCATAATTGATATTCTTTGCTCAGATGCTTTCATAAGATGAGTTGACTTCAACTAGTATAACCTAGATCACCTTCAAAATAAAAGCACCCATAGCAATGTGAATGATTTAACTGCAGCCATCTAAGTATTATTCAGACTTTAAAACTGAAGTGATCCTTTCTTTATGATTGTATTTTGATCCATACACATGGATTTAAATATCTGTCTCTGTCTGTTTTCCAGGACTGGTGGAACTCTACGTCTTTCGCCAACTATTATCGTACCTGGAACGTGGTGGTTCACGACTGGCTGTATTACTATGGATACAGAGACATCCTCCGGGTGAGCAGAGTTCCAAAAAGGCAGATTAAGGCTAGTTAACAAAATGACAGAAACAAGCAAAGCTAATGTCACAGATCACAGTGGGGTTTTCTGTGTTTCCAGAACAGTCACATGATGAAGTGTGTGTAGTAGTTTAACATTCTGAACCAGCCTGACCTCTGAACTTTAAGCCAGCCCCTCTCTGTGTTCTTTCTCTGATCCCTGCAGCTGTCGAAAAGGAAATTCCGAACAGTTGCCATGCTCTCCGTTTTCATAGTCTCTGCTGTCGTCCATGAGTACGCTTTGGCCATGGGCTTTGGCTTCTTCTATCCCGTCATGTTCATTCTCTTTGCAGTCTTTGGAGGTGAGGGATCTGTTCATTATTCAGGGAATAATCTCCACTGCGGCATAAACAGTAATTATTGTGATCTTGCGCTTTGACCTAGCTGCAGAAAAAAAATATAATAACTTAAAAGCCTTTTAGAAAAGGGGAAAGTATATAAATACATTTCCTGTCTACATCATTACCACTTTTCGTTAAAACTCTGTGCCTAACTTGCCTGTCCATAATTGCTTGCTAAAAATATGTAAATGTCCTGTTTTACATTCTGGACTGTATCTTCGAGCCTTCAAAGTTTAAATCTGTAATTATTCACTCTCACACACTGTCAGTAACTCTTTCCAGAGGACTCTCATTATATTTAAAGAAAAGCACACTTGTGCATTCTGTCCTTTAGGACTCAAAAGGTCTGACAATGTTTTGGTTTTTCATCTTCTCACTGTCTGTTCCCGTTCCTCTCTGGACCATCTGGCATCTCAGCCACAACACAAATGAAACATTACTAGACTACAGATTAAATAAAAAACCGTCCCTAACAACATCTCCTTATTTCATCCTCTTACAGTGGCATTCAACTTTACCATGAATGACAAACGAAAGAGTCCTATGTTCAACGTCATCATCTGGATGTGTCTCTTCCTTGGTCAAGGTGTCCAGGTGTGTCTGTACTGCCAAGAGTGGTATGCACAGATAAACTGCCCAAGGACGGGGGTATGTACTCTATCCACATGTTTTCTGCAATTAGTGGAATGTGCTGTTTGTGCTCCAAGATATTTATCTTCCTACCTTATAAATGTTGCTTGGCACTATATAATGTAGAATCATGGAGAAGACAACCTCAACAAGGCTTATTTTCAAGAAAGCTGTAGCTCTTCTGCAGCTTCTTAACCGGCTAGAACACAATCTAATGGTACAAACATTCCGCCCTTTAAAGAGCTTAACAATAGTCACACATCACTGTATTTTATAGCAACAGAAAAGTGGGTTAGAAAGAATGCTTTCAGTTGGCCTTTATTAAAAGCCAATGTGGTTTTCTTGGCTACAACAAGGGCAAAAGCAAGAATGTTTCTGAAATAAATCCAATAAAAGCTGAAGGAGAGAGCAATTATTGACCCCTTTTCAATATTACTTATATTGTGAGGTTCTTCTGAGGTTTGAAGTCATAAATAAGCTCAGTAAGAAGCTGCAAGAGTGGTGAAGCTATTGTGCTGACAAAAAAAAATGGCGTGTGTATGTGTATATAAACATACGTATACCGATCGGCCACAACATTATGACCACTGACAGGTGAAGTGAATAACATTGATCATGTTGGTACTATGTGATGTTGTGCTGAGAGTACCCAAAGAATCCACTGCCAGCGTCCTGGTTCCAGACCCCATAAGACACCCTGAGAGGTCCTCTTGTCCATGCCCAATGGTTCAGAGCATTTTTGATGACATAAGGGGGACCAACACAAGTAGGCAGGTGGTCATAATGTTATGCCTGATATATGTGTGTGTGTTCGTGTGTGTGTGTGCATAGACAGTGACAGATACATAAACAGAAAGCATGTGACTGCGTTCGATGGAAGTTATTCATTTAAAAAAAAAAGTTGCTTGTTTGTAGCACTTTGACCTACAAAAATTGTCATGTGGCATTACTTTGACCCCAATTTCAGATGAAAATAGGCCAGTGGTTGAATGAACTTTAGCTACAGCTGACGCCAAATAAAGTCCCGTGTACACACTGCACTGGCACATTACGTAAGTACTACTTTCGTATGCTGATGCTGGACGTCACACAGATGTCAGTAAACCAAACGAGAGAAACAGTCACAAATAGCTGCTTCTTCATTATCCTGGCTTTGTCATCTGCTCTCATCCTGTCATTCATTACTACCACTCAGGCTCCATCTATTTCTGTAGACATGCATGTAGTCCTGTTCTTGGAGATACAAACCCAACTTACACACATAAGCCCATGACGCAGAGTCACATGAAATGCGTAGTGGATGTGCGTAAAACTCTGACATGTATTTAACCCTTGAAAAGCCTGCTTCCAGCACCAAGCCTTTGATGAGCTGGTGGATGTGAAGGATTTACATGACAGATGGGCACACATGTACTTAACATACTTACTCCACTACTATGAACCTCTGCATCTCTGTGTATCCCCGGAGAAAGGCGTCCTCTAAAGCCAGCAGCATCACTCACACACACAATGGCTTAACACAAATAACTGCTGTCTAAAAATAGAATTTCTGTCTGCAAAACAAGATTATTACATGATAATAACTGGATGTGAAATAATGCTGATAAAAATGTGTAACAGGATTAGAGATAGTGCTACTAGAAGTACGACCAGGAGGGCTGCATGTTTAATTCGACTAATTCTTCTACTGTTCCTCAACAGGATAGCTTTTGGGAGTGGCTGTTGCCTCGATCTTGGTTCTGCAGCTACGAGTAATGAAGCTGCTTTTCTCTTGGGCTGGATGAATTAGTGATGCAGGTATAAAAAGTCGAGGTGGAATTCTGAACTGATTGAACATCGGAGGGAACGAGGAAGGACAGCAGCTTGAAAGGCTTGTAAATAGTAGAAGTTTTCTGTGTTTAGTGTGCAGTAGTTTTATCACGGTCAATATGTGACCATCACTTTTATTCAGGTGTGATGTCGTCCATAAGTCACTGAATTATTTCAGGTTTTTATTTGCACTAGTGTTATTCAGTACTTGTTAACAAGTCTGGCTTTATGAAACTTTCTTTTCTCTGTAGAAGATTTTTTATCATGCAATAGAACACCACACATTAATTATTAGTTAGCTTGTTTGTTGAAAGGAGAAGTGCATATCAAAAGATTACACAGTTCTTTCATTTCCACAGTTCTGTTTGTGTACAGATTAAACACACAAGATTCAACGTGCAGTTTCAGAGAGCTTTAGATGAGCTGGGGTTTCTCACTCACAGATGGAGCATATCCAGCTGTTTCCTCATTTCTATTCTTAATGCAAAACTAGGTTGGCCAAGTACATATCTATCTATATATCTAGATATTATTTATAGATAGATAGATAGATAGATAGATAGATAGATAGATAGATAGATAGATAGATAGATAGATAGATAGATAGATAGATAGATAGATAGATAGATAGATATGCATGGGAAAGAAGGTACTAAGCTATAGAAGATTTTAATTTATAATCCTAATTTCTCTGAATGTAATTCTTGAAATTTTTGAAAATATGTATATGTTTTAATTTGAGGCCCTGAAGGCATCAGACCAAATAACAGTTTTATTGTAGATAAAATATTTACTGTAATTGCATTTTTATTTCTAATGTATTTATATTAAACCTATCCATGGTTGCAAAACCATGAATGAGAGAAAAGCATAATTTTCTTTCGGCTTCTTCAAGATTTGTATTTTTTAAATTTTTTTTCTCATTGTAAGATTTACAAAACTGGACAATAGGTCAGTTGAGAGGCAACTTTAAACAGGATCGAACCTGACCTGCAGTGTGTGTGTTGCATGTTTAATCCTGCCTCGGTTGACATTCAGCTGGCAGGGATTGGTCAGGAGAGCAGGTATGTTGCGGCAACCAACCACAGGCCGCACGGTGTCTTATCAGTCGGCCACAAAGCTTCTGTGTGTCTGCCTGCAATGTCATACAGGAAGGAGAGGATTAAGCCTGGTACAGTGTTTGCATTAGTGATGTAATGCTTTGTAAACTGATATACCGTAATGCCATAGGAGCTCAGAGAAGCAGTTTTCGAGCGCCAAAAGAGGAATTGCATATTTTTTCTCTACTTTTGTTGCAGTAAATAAAATCCATGTGTTTCTTGTATTTTCATTTGACATGCTTGATATCTCCAGCTCACACATCAAAGGGCTGTTGCACATTTTATTTGTCTGATTTATGCCATTGTCATTGTCAGCCATTAATGAGCCAGATCCTCCATCTTCTGCACGCTACTGATCCAAATTGAAATGTCATCTTTGCTTACAAAGGTGGGAATAGAAATCTCTAGATGGACCTCATGTCCACTCCTTTCAGATGAATTTAGTCCCATGGTGGCAGGGCAGAGGACCGACCCGAAAAGACAACAGTGACATACACCATTAGAAGTTATTTTCGCAAACTGTTGCTTTTTTACGAGTCCAGCAGAAACTGAACAATATGGCTATTCATCTGGAATCCCTTTTCAGAGCATATGACAAACATAAATCTTCCTCTTACATTCGTTTGACACTGACCTCCACTAATTTCTAAGAGAAATATGAAGTCGGTGCTCCTTGCTGAAAGCAGCGAACTGTTGCAGCTTGAAAAATGGTTAATAAGAGAAGTGAGAGAACCAAAACAGTGAAGTTGTCAACCATGAAACCAAAGCAATGACCTGAGAGATGCTGAGACGCTTCGTGAAGATGAAGGAAACTGCCAGGAAGGAAACAGCCGTCGTGACCACATCACACATTAATGGATTATTGCAGTTTAATTTGGCTTCTCTGTTCTCTTTCTTTCTTATAATGCTCCATAACAGTTTAAATCAATATTCTGTTCTCCTCTGGATGACTTGTGGTTTCTTTCTGTTGTTTGACCAGGAACTTCTCACCCTGTGCGAATTCTGTAACATATATTTTTCAGACTTATCAACAAAAATCTAGCTTGTGTCAGACAAATGTAAACCTTAAAGCAAATGTTTAAAG
The DNA here is from genome assembly GCA_024666655.1 of Dascyllus trimaculatus. Taxonomy (NCBI): domain Eukaryota; kingdom Metazoa; phylum Chordata; class Actinopteri; family Pomacentridae; genus Dascyllus; species Dascyllus trimaculatus. The sequence continues at coordinate 10,670,487 of CM045450.1, forward strand.
CTGTCTGCATCGCTAAAGGCTCACAGTAACTTGAGCTGAAATATAAGCCTCTGCTTTCCTGCTTCTAACACGGAAACTGCAGCAACCACAAGAAATCTTTTGGTTTTTCGTTCTGTAGATGGAAAATATGCTCAACTGGCTCATGAGCACTTTGTCAGACAGATTGGATTATTTTCCTCCCCGCAGAATGTCCTGCAATACCTCAGATGTCTCCAAGGGCCTCCGATAATGTACGTTTCCAGGATTCTCTGCTGAAAACAGACTTTTATCAAAGCAGCATAAAATAAAGGAATAAAACAGGCGAAGTGACAATATAAATCCAGAGTGGTTTATTGGTTTTATCAACTGGCAGGTTTGCCAAAGCACCATAAGAAACAAACTGAGCAAAAACCTGTCTTTATATGTTTCACATGGCAGTAAGATGCATTCAGGGAACAGTGGTATGAAAGCATGAGTGAACAATCCAAACAGAACAGAACACCTTCTTGAAAGGGTTTAATACATCTCTAACGAAAACACAACTCAGACAGCAGGTCTCTTACTTTGCACGCTATGCGCAACACTGTTTACAGCTGGCCGTAATTCTCAGGGAAAGGAGATTGAAATGAATCGAGAGTGAGCCACATTGCCGCTGTAACACACAGGGGGGTGGGGGAAGGGCAGCAGGACACACTGCAGCCATAAACAGGGATTAGAGATGAACACTTAGATACTCACTTCCATCTAAAACACTAGCCAGCCAGCACCATCCTACTGCTGCTGCTGCTGTATGCACGTGCATCCATGTATGTGTGCAAGAGTGTAATCGTGCAGTAGGTGGGTATGTGGGGGAACAAATCAGCTTTGAGTGGTTGATCTGGAACAAAGTGGCTCAGGAAGCAAGCGGAGCTGTGATTTTTTTCCCTAATGTTCATGAACAACATTTATAATCAGGGTTTAGGGAGCACAGGTTAGGGAGGAGCTTTAGAGCGACTCCAACAAAGACAGACAGAGAGCAAAGACAAACTGAGACAGTAAAATACAGCTCAGTGCAAACAAATTTAGACGAGTCCGAAAACTGAGCTGAGATCGTTTCAATGAGAGAGTGACGAGTGGGATAACGACAAATTTTGCTATCCTCCTCCTTTCCACGAACATGGATCAAGCCCTAAATGATCGCACAATGCGGCCCGCTTGCACGACCAAACTTTTCTTAAGTGTTACTTTCAACAGGAAGAGGAGGATGGATTTCACCCATTTTAAGTGCGCAGACACAGTAAATCTGTCCAACAGATTTCTGCGGGCTAGCAGCGGGAGCTATAGACATAATAAGTCTTGGCAGCAGAAATGTGTGGCCTGAAACCACATGATAACTATGACGACGACGACGATAGCGAGGCTCCACTGAACTGTCTGGTCATATGACTGCACTGCTCAGGAAGTTCTCACCTCGGGGACAAGAATCCTAAACAGCAAGGAACGACACAACAGCCTTCCTGTTACTCAGTGTAACAAACAGGGAATTCTTTTTTCACAGTACCATGTTTTTCTATCTCAGTCACTCAGCGAGAGCTTAGCAACGATTAATCCTCACAAAATAAGTAAGAAAGAAAGCAAAGGAATGACTTTTCAGCTGGAAGAAAATCAAGTAAAAGGATACCAAATCCCAGTCCCGGTTTTTGTCCAAGTGCTTCAAAAGAGCACAACAGACTGCTGCAGAATGTTAAACACAGGTGCTCGCCAAAGAAACATGGTGCTACAGCACAGTTGTACATACATTAAGAAAATAAACAGCTAGACTCCATAGAGTATTTACATATTTCAGCTCAGTGCACATTGGGTATGTCTTCCATTTTCTCTGTCAAATCTATAAATCTGTATAGAAAACTCTGAAGCCTGAAAAGCATCACAGGTGAGGAATGCTTGAAATTGGAATTAGTACTCTATTGGTCTGTACCAGAAAAGTCCCTGCCAGCGGCTTCCTTATTAAGTAACAGACTGAGACATTGTTTGCATGTAGAGTGGTGCCAGACTGCAAGCGGTGGAACGTCCCTGCTCATATTAAGTTTCTGGAGGCTGAACTGCTCCCATCAGCATTCATGTGACTGTCAGTGGCAGTGCTGAAACCATGCATGTACGTTTAGACATCGTTGGTTTTTGTATTAAAAAGAAGAAAAAAAAACATGCAGTCTGAGGAAGGAACAACTGGATCACAATCAACAATTTGTAAAAACACAGAATGCTCTTTGTTTGAGGGAAACTTGCACCATTAGTCAGTAAAGGATGACCTACATATCCAGCATCATGTAAACCATCTGACACTGAGGAGAATTTTGTAGCACTGCATTGTAAAAATCAAGCTGTGACTTCTCAGTGGGCAGCTGGCTCTTCAGAAACAATGCTTTTACAGTCAGATTCCTCACACTTAGCAGAATCAAAACAAACCTGCAATGCACTCTTTACTTTTGACCTTGTTTGCCTGTGGATTCTGACCCTTTTCCAGTTGAAACAACAACAAGCTGGGAGAAGGAGTGCACTAAAAATGTGGTTTAGGCTAAGATGGAAACAGGAACCAAAGAAAGTGACTTTTCCCACTTAAAGCGTGGAGAGGAATGTGGCCTCAAAAATCCATGCGACTATGTCTATTAGTGCACAATGCAGCAATCACGAAAATATGTTGTGTCCAGAGACGGTTTGGATATAAAAATATGAGAATATAAAACAGACTTTTTTGGCATTGAATTGATTGTTAAACGGGTAGGTCAAAACACAGACAATCAACTTTTAAGGTGACAAAGTCATTTTTTTTTACTTCATTTTGTGAAGTTAGTTTGCGGGCCATTTTTTTTCCATTATGATGTGTGCGTCACCTCTTCGTGCCACTTCATGAGCAATCACATTTCAAACAGAGGGCGACGGTGGATGCTCATTTCTGAGCGCGCTGCCTCGCCAGCCGCTTCATGAAGCAGCAGGTCACCGTCGAGATGATGACAATGCCGACAAACAAGGCGGACGAGACTCCGATCACCAGAGGGATGAGGAGGAGGTCAGCAACTGAGAGGGAGAGGAAAATAAGAAGAACAATTCAGCGACATAAAGTGACATTTTTATTAAGACTGCAGAGCGACTGAAAATTACTTTGAATAATTTCAGTGCAATATAAAGTCCTGCATGTTTATGAAAAGAGCACAATCATGGATAGAAGTAGAGAGAACTCGGAAATGTCTTTTGTGCATGACAAAGTTGTAGTGATATAAATCATAAAAAAACAAAGTTGTCTATCTTTTATCATTTATTTTACAGATATCAAAAAACATCTGGAATCAACATGTATAACATTTTTCCAAGTGTCCACAGGTGTTACCACTGTTAAAAAAAATGTTGGCTCTACATACTATAGATATTTTACTACTTGCATTTTCCATTAGTTTCCTCATACCTATCTGCTCTGTGTAAACACAGCCTGCAGTTCAGCTGAAAATTCCCTGAATTTCTGTTATGCGATTGTTGTCTACAGCTGAGTCACTAATGGCTTCATGGCTGCACTGCGGAGCACAGAATTTTAGTTTATTTTTGGCAATAAAAAAGAGAGAAAAGTAGAACACAGTGATTCTGATGAAATATCATGTATTTAACCTTAGATTAGCTGAGTAGTTCAAGGACAGTTGGAAAGATGAAAATCCAACGATTCTTTCTGTTTTTACAGTTTCTGGCTCTAATAAATGGTGTAATTTAATTTTGTAATTAAAAAAAGAAGAAAAAAGATAAAACGTCTTTAAATGCTACATTTAAAAACAAACAAATAAACAAAAGGGTAATAATGTTGGGTAAATCAAATTACTGAAGACCACTGATGTCTACCAAGTTAACAGACTGTGCTGCTGACAGTTTGCTTTGGTGATTCAATTAACTAGTGCAGAAAACGGAGTCCATTTAGTCTCAGTCCAGGATCCACAGTATGTTATGTCAAACTGGAAAAAGGTCAACAACTAACTAACTAACTAACTACCTACCAAACTAAGATGATCATGTGCACAGTCCTAGAAATATCACTGCCTTGCTTTTGACTAAGATTTCTTATCATTACATATTGTATTTCAATCATGTCTGGATGCGGACAGAATGGCAGAACAATACACATGCGCCCAAGATCCAGTAAAGATCATTTCACCCAGTAGCAGATACACATGTAGGGAGATTAGTGTATAATCTCTTCCTGCTGGAATGCCCCTGGCATCGAAACAAGCTCTGCTCTCTGTTCATGCCCACACTAGCATCACTGTAGATGTGATTTAATCACACAGTTTTCCTTGAGAATACTGATATAAACTGGACTGAAAAATTTAAAATGATGAATGTGAAAGCAAGGTTTGAAGGACGACAACTAATCCAACAGAATTAACCTGCTTCTGTCCACTAATCAATACTTGGGGCAAAAACAAGTGAGATCAGGTACATTTAAGTTGTAACAACACAGAACCTTGCTCTGTTGTTTGCTACAAAGGGCAGGAACAACATCTGATTTGGAATCAGTCATGACAAAAGGTGCAGTCACCATTCAGGGTTAAGAGTAAATGCTTTAAATTTATACTGGCTATTCTCCAACTTGGCACCAAAGGTCTCCAGTCTGATCCCCTGATAGATTCGTCAGTTCGATCTTCGAACAACCTGAATCAATCTTGAGAGTAGCACTTGCCCCATTACCCCGAATAGCTCCAGTGGAGCTGCTGAGTAGCCAGAATGATGCAGTTGCACTGAGCAGCTCCAGATGTGAGAGGAGAACCATGGTCTTGGCGAAAAACTTCCCCAGATAAACAATTTAGTAAATAAGGTGGTCCCTAATTAATCCCGTCATTGTTACAAACACAAACCCACGAGGAGACTCTTACCTCTGGCATACAGGTAAACAGTCACTGCATTGGACTCTGCTTTGGCCCCGGTGCTGTACCAGCCTCCATGTGGGTCCTGCCCCCACGCCTCAGCATAACACGCGTACATGCCCTGGTCCTCCATCGTAGCCACATGGACCCTCAGTCTGTAGGTGGCAGCTGACAGGCGGTCGATGCTGATCTCACTGCCGTTGGTGTAGATATTCACCACACCGTTGTATTTCAGAGTGGCTACCAGTGTACGCTTTTCTTCAACAGGTGGGTCGAGTGGAGTGACATCAGATGCCTTCTTGATTACTGGTTCAGGGAGTCGCCACCGCAGGAAGTCCACCTGAGCCTGGGCGGGGCCTGTGGTCGTCACGGTGGCGTTGCAGATTACGGTGATGGTGCTGCCTCTTTTTAGCAGAGGGCCAGGAGGGAGCTGAGCCACAGCAGAAACCAAAACATCTGCAGAAGAAAGTGAACGTTTAAAACACAGTTTAAAGAGGTTAAACTAAACACATGTGACAGTTAAAGAAATGTATGATTTTGATCTGCGGTAAAACAGACGTTTCAAATGTTAAAATAATGAAATAACCGACGATTAGCTAACATGCATTTCAGATCAACGTGAAGAGAATCAAACCAGATTCAAGATTTTGGAAGTCTGCCCGAGAAAGAAAGAACTGAAGAAAACCACACAAGCTTATAAATTTTTGATTTCAGTGAAAGCATTGTTCATAATATACGAAGTAAAACATGTCAGCATAAATCTATTTAAGATTTTGAGGGGAGTCTTGAATATTTTACAAAAATTTATTAGAAACTTGGCGACATTTCAGTCAAGCTGGAACAGAAATTTGGCCGCTCTGTTGCAGAGTTCAACACGGCACACTGTAGCCAAATGGCCCCTGTCCCAGACCTCCGGGCCACCAAGACACTCAATAAATCCCAAACTGCAAATCATCTCTCAGACCGAAACAATACAGCAGTTCCTGAACAGTCGATATAATCAACAGTGGAAAGAAAATGACCAAGAGTCTAGCGGCTCTGTGAGACTAAACTTTGGCACAAGGGTTCTTTTTTTTTTTTGGGTGGGGGGGATTTTTGAAGTTTTATTGATAAACAGAGTGAAAGGGGGTGACAGGAGAGAGACATGCAGCAACGGGCCGTAAGCCAGACTTGAACTCACGACCGCTGCCGCCAACCCGCGCCCACGTGGCAACGCCTCAACTCAGTATGCTATACGGCGGCCCGGCACAAGGGTTCTTTGAGTTGAGCGCTTTAATCGACGTAAATTTAAAATCAGATTAGAAGACGGCATCAGATAAAAATCAGGGGATCACTGAAGTGATTACAAAGTGCCCTGAAGGGACATGAGAGCATGAAATCTCATGTCAATCAACCCAGATGAACTGGCAGGAAATAGTGTTAATCCAGGTTGAGAGATTTTACATGATAACCATGAATTTCACGGTAATCTATCACGTTTCTGTCGGCTCCAGCGTGGTGGACACTGCCATCCTTATAGACTTGTCAAAAATTTTGTCACTTCTAGGTGTATGTTTCAAGATTTAGGCATTTTTTACATAGTGGAAAAACAAAAAAATCTATTATTTAAATTCATCACACCCTAAATTGCATACATTTTGATCTTACTGTTTTTATTCCTTGTGTGAAGCACGTTGTCTGCACTCACCAGGTTTATATTTGGATTATGTTTCCCTTTAAGTTTGTCCTTTCAATATTTTATGTACGTTTTAGGGCGGTAGTGTCCAGGTAGACTGGTCAGTTCATTTATATGCTCCCATGTGACTGAATTCTCATTGGTGGCATTTTTTTACTATTCTGAAGTGACCCAACCTCATGGTGGCTGCTGGGTCTTGTAATTTATACACATGTAATGAGGATTATTAACTTGTGCCTCCAAGTACAAGTTCCTACAGGTAACACAGCTGAAGCCTGTGTGTCACTGAGGACCTCTGAGTCTTACCTTTGGTCTTCAAGTTGACAGTGACTCCCTCAGACTTTTGGGTGAGAGTTGCAGGCATAGACAGGCCGGGGTTCCTCCGTCCAGCATACACGCTCACCACGCACCGATACACCCCTGAGTCAGCGGGCCGGGCCGAGAAGAGCTTCAGAGAGTACCTCCCCTCTGCCACCTTCTCCATAGATCCACCACTAGCTCTGCTGAGGTCGTCCCCCCAGCTCACAGTGCCATCGGGGCTCATCCGGGCCACCTCCACCTTAACATAAAACAAAGTGTGTAATACATATTAGGCTGTAAAATCATGCGTGGCAGTTTATATGACATCTGACAGAACTATCCCTTCAGCTTTTTAGCACAAAATATGTCACATCTATCTGTCATTTTAGCTAAACCACCACACAACAGTAAAAATACACAAAACTTACCCATCCACACCTGCAATTAACAGTTACATTCACTATCAGTTATGAACAAGTTAAACTTCTAATCTTTGTCTTTTCCCACTATATTCAAGAAAACACAATAAGCTGTAACAGGCAAACAATAAACCAACGAGAATGCCTGTACCTCCACTCCTCCAGTCCCGACTACATTGCTGCTGACAGATCCTCTTTTCATCCACTGAACCAGGAGGCCTGACTGCACTTCAGACGGCAGCCCCAGCACCTCACAGGTCAGGATGAGAGGAGAGCCAACCTGCAGGGTCACCTCCCCTTTGGGCGAAGACGTTACACTCAGAGACTCGGCTGGAGAGAGGAAGAGACAGACGGAGAGAGGTTAATGAAAGTTTAACCGCCAGATATTCATCCGGGGGAGGCCGCAAACAAGCACTTAGACTGTAACAGTGAACGTCTTTACAGGAAGCGAGATACCCATTCTGTGGCTAGAAAAGGAAGAAAGTTTGAATGGTTTCTCTGGTACATTGTACCAGAAAATGAATTAACACGTCAAGCAGAAAGCAAAAATCCATCAAGGACAGCTCTAATAGTATATAACAAAATGGAACACTATAACAATTCAGTGATTATAATGACATTATTTTCGTTACTGTGCAGTACTGGATTTTTCAGATCAGTCAAACAAATCTGGGGGGTTGTGTGATGATTAAAGCTGAAAGCAAAAAAACAAGCAGAGAAATAATGAAGGGCCGTGAACTGACAACATAATTATACTGCATGTATAAATATTACTTCAGTCTACAAGCTTACAAAGTAAATACATTTACTTGAATGAAATATCAATTTATCCAAACTCTGCACAAGTTAGCCCTGTATAACTCAAAGATATAATAATATTATTTATCATATGGATACAATGGACTATAAAAGTTGCAGTCCATTGTGTACTTACATCTAACCACAACACTTCTCTCAACACAGATGCTTCTTGATAATAGACACATTATGTATTTAAACAAAAGATGCGTCAGACCGTTGCATTAGTCAGACAACAGGACCCAGAAAACATAGAACTAACTAGTACTTGTCAGTGAGTGTCTGTAAAGAGACAATGCATGCATTGATGAGCCCCAGGGCTTCCACTTCAGCTTCAGTTTTGTTTCTCAAGAAAAAAAAAAGAGAAATAGGTTTTAACTCTGGTTGTTCGCACCTCTCATCAGCAGCATGTTAATTTAAAAAAGCAGAAAAAAGCATTTGTGCAAGATTGAAGGTTGACTATTTAAAAGCCAACTCAAACCAACTTTCAAGCTCAGTCGGGATATAAACCTTACACTAGAACTTATAATAAAACCTGAAGAGGATTTAATATATTCACAGGATTGTCCTCTGAGCAAATATATCGAATTTGCTGTCTACACCGAGAGCACTTCTCATTCTGTTAGATTAAACAAGTCTTTGAGGAAGGATTGCAAAGCACTGCAGAGCTGGAATGGACACATCAGTCTGACAGTATGATCACCGTTCCCTTTGCAAGCTACAAAAAGCCGAGGTAGGAGAAAAGATTGCTTAACCCTTCAGACCTGCACAGACGCTTTGAAATTTAAATTGAGGAGAGCATCAACAGGCGGTTATGCAGCCCAGCCCAGCCTGCCTGCTATTGACCTTTTAAATCCAGCTGGATAACCAACAGGAGGGCTGAGCATTTAGCTTGTCAGTCAGGTAGTTTGACAGCTGAATTCCTGATTGAGAGAAAATGAACTGGTGAAGTGCACTAAGAAAAGCGGACAAAAAGAAAATTTTGATGTTTTGAAATGTGAGAATTAGCAGCTTTTCTTGGTCTTGAAATAAGGCTGATTGAAAAGTATTGGATTTTATAGCAAACAACGTATTTGAATGATGCTGAGATGGGATTTTATAACAATAACTAATTGGAAAAGAATGAGAATAGCCTGTAGTTGTATCCCTAACAGTAAGATATTAAACCATCCATGCAGTTACAGAGGAAACAACTAAACATGCACCACCCAGATTTCCAAAAAGCTAATCAGACAGAACCTGCAACACTTGCTGTGTGCAAGCAGCTAACAAACAAGAAAACAAGTTGAATGCAAATGTGTGTTATTTAATCAGGCGCCATTCATCTAGTCAGCCAGCAAGCTAGGCATTCAGTTAAGTAACGCAAACATCCAGAGCCTGAAACCTGGATGGAGTCCAGTACACTCAACAAATCTCCAAGTTCAGGCCGACTGACACTGCTTCCTTGGCAACATCAGAGAAGCAATACAGTGTCTTGAACTGACAAGTAGAAACCAAACCTCTGATGTTTGGCTGTTGCTGTCTCAGATTGTTTCCGTCATTTATTTTATGATGTCCTCTTTAGCCGGTCAGGTTGTTTTTTTCAAAACTATATTACCTGCTGAGAGGTTGTATTGCTAAAATCATCATCGACCAGTGTGCTTGTGTTTGAATGTAATGAGCCATTGCACAATGAGCTTGTCACAGCTTTGCCACAGTTGCTGAGTTACACTGACCTAGTTGCTGAACAGTCAGGTTGCCAATATCCAGCGTCCTCTGTGCAATCTTCTGCCACGATCGATCAGGATCCAGAATCCACTGAGAGGCCTCGCAGAAATACGAGCCGGTGTCGTCGGGCTGCACCGCCCTCATCCTCATCACATACACGCCCTGCCCGCCTTCTCCGTTCCTCTTCTCCAGTGTGATCTCTCCATCATCGTAGCGCTTCTTGTAGGAACGTCCGGGGATGACCCCCAGGAGCTTGTCGATGGAGATGATCTCTCTAACGGTGCTGACTTCCCCTCCAGTTCCGCCCGCTGACCCATCTCCACCGCCACGCTTCCCAAAAGTGATGGACAGATGGGTGAGCTGCTCCGACTGGATGCTGGCGGAGCATGTCAGAGTTAATTCAGCCCCCTCTGGCAGGGGCTGGCCGGTGAGTGCGCGGGAGTAGCTGATCTGGAGCGTGTCTGGGATCACTGTACCGATACACAGACAGACAATTATATTAGATCGAGCTGCTACAGGAGACAGATGGGAGGAAAAAATACGTCAAATTTAATTTCTCTGGCCTTTGTGCTGTTAAGATGTATATGTTTAGAACACTAAAGCAAATAATGAAATGATGCTGCTGAGAGAGACTCCCAGCCTTTTCCCGCCCTTGGCTGAAGTCAAAGGAAGAGGGGATTAGCAGGCTATGACAATACTCAGCTGCAAATCCAACACCCAGCATCCTTCAAACGTAAACCAAGTAGCAAAACAAAGGAGACGATTAACAGAAACAGAACGGGTAACCATATGGATGATGAACGGCTGCCTAAATATTTTGGACAGCTTGAGCAGACGCATCTCAGTGTACAAGTATCAAGTTCATAGGGAGAAATAGAAAGGAAAAGGCAGAGTACAAACTCCAGATGGAGAGTATAAATAATAGCTTTGAATGAAGAATGTTGCTGTGTACCAAGTTAAACACGTAGTGCAATTAATCAATGAAACATGCCATCCATCTGGTTGATGTAGCAGAGACCATCATGGAACCTGAACCGTTTGCTTGTTTTTCAGACATTACAGCTAAACTACGATTACCATCTAGTTGCAACAAGGGCTGGGTATCATTTAAAGACTTCTGACAGTAGCTACTGATACAAGGTTTATGGTATGAATAACTAAACTAAATCTCTTTTCAATGTCTTACTTTATGGTACTTTATTTTCTAAATTTCACATGCTGCTTCTGCTTATTTTTTCATTGTATGTTCTGTTATTCATGTGTTATACATTCTATGTGCTGCTGAAATCTCTGACTAAAAGAGATTTTTAATCTCAACAAAGCTCCTTTTCCAGGTTTATGATTAAGTCTGGTGGCATTCTGTATTTTATTTTCAATAAAATCCAAAGAAAAGATAAGAATCCAACAATGAATTGATGTGACTTTGGAGTATGTGTCTTATTCCTTTCTGTTGCACAAACAGACTTACTGCTGTTAATATTTGGTAGGGCACCAAAATCACTAAAGCTAGACCAAACACATGCAGAACATCTCATGTTTAAGTATGTTTGCTTGAAACTACAACACCCAGCCACTTGAGAAAATTATCCTGGGTTTTCAAAAAAAAATGAAACTACATATTTGTTATTTAAACTTTCAGTAAGAACCAGACAGACAGTCTTTTCTTGTGATTTGCCAGTATACTGAATATATTATCCAGTCCTTTATATATACCAAGAACTTAAAATGAACTCATGTCTTACCTTTGACAGTTACTAAGGCGCTGTAGTTCCCCTGGTAGGTGCTGTCCGTGCTGGGCGTGTAGCACTCATACTTTCCCTGGTCTTCAGCCCGGAGTCTCTGGATCATTAGTCTGACCTTTTCTCCCGAGTCCCTCTCCACTCTCACCTCCCCATTCCTCACCCGGGCCTGGAACGGGGCGTATGGGAAGCCCTTGTCCCTGGTGGACACCACTCCCATCTGCCTTCCACCAGCATCATCCCTGTACAGGAACCACTCAAACTCCTGTGTACGTGGGCCTTCGTATCCTGATACACTGCAGGGAAGGGAGAGGGGGAACCCAGCCACACGGAACAGGGGTCCAATGGGAAGAGTTACATCGCGGCACAGAGCATACTGGAGCACTGTGAAAAAGAAAAAGAAGCACAGACAGCAAGAACGTGAAAGATGTGCGGAGGGGGAAAGCATGGAAACAGCAACCACGTCAATTGCTGTGGGCGACAGCCTTGCCTCGCAGCATGTTTCGTACATGGACTCACCGATCGATATCCTGAGCTGATGACTGGCTAACAGGGAATCAATGCATTAAATAGCTGTCGTGGAAAAAAACACTAGGGCTGGGGTTCTGGGCCAGCTTCCCCAGGATACAATAACATGTTTAATGGATGAAATACAATCATGTCAGTCATCTAATTCTGTAATTATTTTTGTTAAGGGCCGTATTTAAAGGAACAGCTCACTAAACACAGGATGAACTGCAGCCTCACAGTCAGTAAATGATTCTACACAGTGTCTCCACCACTATTAGACTAATGGCAGCAGAGTTGCCACGTGCGGTGCTCGCCTGCTGTCAGGAATAGGGCTCAGTGCGTTTGCCCGAGGACACTTGAGCGTTTGGAGGTGGCCAGAGACTGAGCCATCAACCTTACAATTAGTGGACACATTGATTCCATAGCCAATTATTTTTTTCTATAAAATGTCTGAAATAATGAAGTTCCAGTTTTTTAAAGCATAAGGTGCCATCTTCAAATGGCTTATACTGTTCAACACGCTCAAACTGAAATATGAGACGTCTCTTATCAGTCACAAAGTAACAAGATAAGCAACTCAGAAGTTCAAACTAGGTCATGTATAGAACTTTTCTTGGAAAATGAAACTTAAATACCGATTTATCATCAGTCAATCAATCACACATATAAATCAGTGCAACTCCACAGTAACTTCTCTTTCCCAAATACAGTGACAGACGTGATGGTCGGCAAAACAAAACAATTCCTACCTTCTGCAAATAAAAGAAGGTAGGTTTCCATGAAACAGTGAAACAATTCACTGTCACCTCAGTGTATTAATGTGAGCTACTGTGTGGTTATATTTAGAAAAAGATGGTACTGTTGAGATAAACAAACACAGTATCGCAGTGCACATGCATTCGGAGCCAAAGGCCACTGAGCACATAGTAATGAAATGAGCTAAACCTGATATCTTTGCACTACAAATCACACAGAAATGGAGAGAAAACACTCCAGTCAAGCCAAAAGGGAAAACTAAAATGAACTCCGTTGTCTTATTGTTTATGGACTTCTAGCAATGTGGCAGATATTCAGTAATCTGCTTGTGATAAAAAATATTCAGAGCGAGAGCCTTAAGGGTGAGCCCAACCAGCTTCCAGGTCCCAGCATCACTATATTTCACTGAATTGCACTGTCTGGCTTCATAAAACAAACTTCCCCTGAAATCTCCCTGAAACAGCTGCAGGCTCAGATCAACCTGGAGGATTTAGTTACCGAAACTAACTTGTAGCCACAGGCACTGAATCTTCTCATGCCACGACTACCGTATTCTCTCAGGTTTAGGGTAGCTGTCCAAAATACTCACATGTCCATACTGACTCTGTAAACGGGAGCAGGTCAGATTTTAAAAAGGTGATAAATGTCAGCTCTGCATCCACAGAGACGTACTGGAAGTGCAGAGCTTCCTCTTTAAAAGAAAGAAGCAAAATCTCTGATGACATTTGCACAGTTGAGTTCTGATTTTCCTAAGGAATGGCCATTATTTGGTTATAAGCAAATTACTTGTTTGTAACAGCACAAAAAGTGTATAAATATAAAGTGTGTATGTATGTATGTATATATATATATTAAAAAAAATCTAAAAAATAAATTAAAAATAATAGTTTAAATGAAAGAAGACTTTATACACTAAAAAATATAGAACAAATTCAAAGCAAAAAGACCCGAATGGCTAAAAAAATTTATTAGCATTTAATAATAACCTACCACTAGCATGAGGTCAGAGAGCTCATCTACTAAATAAACTTCCATATTCTGGGGAAAATTCAGAACAACGTTTTTACCACCATAAACTGTAAATAAATAATAATTACAAGCATCTTCAACTCTGGTTTAATACTGAATTTTTTCTTCCTGTGGTGCCAAAAGCTAAAAAATAAACTCATTTTTACATGCAAATAAGATGCAATGATCCCGACAAACCAGACGACAAACACACGCCCACTTAACAGACACTGAACAATGGATCACCACCAACGGCCAACACGCCCTGTACGTCACTAAAACTGATTACCGTCTGAACAACTAGAAATACTAGACGAGTGACACTCTGGGTGTGTGTGTGTGAAAGTCCTGAAAACACAACTGGAGCTCTCTCGCAGGCAGAGCCATAAAAAACACGCCCATAGATAATGACATGGGAGACTAGTGGGAGGCTTAAGCGGATCAAGTCCTAATTAACATTGGGCTCGGACTGATAGGGCTGGGGGACACCACGGTTTGTCACAATGCTCGTCGCTGTCTGGATTAGACGCGGTGCAACAAGGAGGGCCCTCGTTTTCTAATCTGGGACCCACAAAGACATGCATGTTGGACCACAGACCTCTGACTGATACAATCCTGCCCCAAAGAAGCCTGCTTTATTATTATTATTATTATTATTATTGTTAATAATTGTTAATACTGTGAGCAGGGGGATAAAAACGGTCAACCACATGCACACACTCCTCTCTATCTCTCTCCAAACTGTCAGCTCAAACTACATTTGTAAAAAACAAGTTCAAAGGTTTAAAGGCACAAATGTAAAAAAATATTAAAACACAGCTGTGTGCTTTATTGCTCTCATCTGCTTCTGCATAATTGGCTTGTGTGTCTTGTTTCAACTGTAAAAGTTACACTCACTTTTAACTTTAATGTATCTTGGATTTCTTGGGTAAGATTATGTATTTTAAATCTGCAAATACTATGGCATTTCCAACTTAGATGACAAAAAGATAACAAGAGGAAACTTTTCAGGCAGTGACTGCATGAAACAAGTAGTCAAAGCATGAAGATGTCCATGGTCAGACCATAAAAAACTGAAATTAATAAGAGCAAAATATATTAATAGAATAGAAATACGTTATTAATCCCCAAGGGGAAATTTGGCTGTTCCAGCAGAAAGAGTAAAGTTACCACCAGCATAAAAACAGATAAATAGGCAATTTACAAATGTTGAAGTGTAGTGCAAATAATTTGCAAGAGTACAAGATTTTAAAAATTGTGCAAAAGGCAAATATAAACTATCAGTGCCATAGAACAACTGTGATTTTTACAGTTACGTAAATATAATTTCAGCTCTAGTGATGCAATTATTACTTCCTGGATGCCAAACCAGGAAAAAAGAAAGAACCACCTGTACATCCAGTAGGTGATTTTTCTGAGACAGTGGACTATTTTATCAGTTCTTTCAGCCTTTAACTCTTAAAAATGGTTTGCAGGCCACCGGATTGTGAGAAGTATTCTGGTAACTGCCCCACAGATTGAAACAATCATGCCTATTCACTAAATGACAGCAGATTGCATTGTTAAAACCATGCTACCTGCTGCAAATGCACAGTGTGGTTGGCAGCAATCATGCAAATGCGTCTCCTTGTGCCAGATGGCGGCTGTGCGCGCAGCGAACAGGTACAACACTGATGAACTCACCGCCGTGCAAGAATACGAATAGTGCTGTTTTCATCGAAGCCATCATGGTCCTCATCTACCCCCCTGATGTCCAGATGGATTATGTTGAGTCAGATTTCTCTCTCCGTGTTCCTCTGCCTGTCCACCGCCGATCATAGCTCGCACCGCCGCGGAAAGGCCAACTGCGCCCGGATTATTCATTTATTTAAGGGAGGAAAAGCAGAATGTTAACATAGAGCAGTGGAGCAGAGACCAACAGAGATTACACAGACAGGAGAGTTGCCGCCATCGGCTGACTACAATCCGCATGCATATTACAAGCAAATATTGCAAAGCTGCAGATTCACCTTCTTCATGCACCGCCGCGTCTCCATCGGCGCGTCCGCAGCTCCAGAATATGTCGGTTCGCCTTTTTAGATCATAGCGCCTCGAGAAACACGCCGCCCGGTGCAAACCGTGGAAGCGCCTGCTGGCATCACAGGGGGTTGGGGTGTGTGAGTCCGTGTGTGTGTGTGTGTGTGTGTGAGTGTGGGAGTGTGTGATGGTAACGAAAAGGGAGGAGCGTCCATGCAAAACAAGCTTTGTGAAAAAGAAGTCGAGCTGGTGCCATTGGTCAAGACAGCGACGGTGACATTTTGAACCAATGATAATAGAGAGTGTTGGAGAGGAAGGTGAGGCCGCGTAGAGCCGCAGGGGGGCGCCAGAGGGACACACATGTAGCCAGACCTGTGGAACAAACAGGTGGGTGCATGGTTCAGGTGGAGCTTCCTATGGAGCAGTAGTGGGTTCAGAAGTAGTGGGGCTTATTTAAGGGGAAAAAATTAGGATATATTTTTAAAAACCGGAAGACACATGAGGAACAGAGTGATCTGAAGGAAATGAAACTCAATTTAAAATGCAAATGGTCAAAATAGGAAGCTATTCAGTTGTGCTGTTTGTTTTTTAGGGTTCGAGCACCAACGGTGTAAGAACCCTATTGAAATTGTTTGTTGTTGTTGTTCCTTTGTTTTTTTTACACCATGCAGCCTACATTCCTGATAGACTAGCTGGAGCACAGAAGGGTTGGACCATCACCTCAAAGCATGGATCATGGACCACCTCAACACCCAACAACAGTATGTGAGGTTAAGGGGCCTGTGAATCAGTCATTGTCTGCAGTTTAAAGGAACAGTCCTGGCTGTCCTTTATCTATACTGCAGACTCACATACCGATCTGCTGGCTGTCAGCTGCAAAAGTTCTCTGACAACTCCATAATTGTCACAGAGGAGAATGACAGGAAGGACAGAGAACTGACTCAGAGCTTTTTGGAAACCAAACACCTGATGGACTAAAGCAGGTGCAAACACACTCTGCCCATATCAGGGAACATTCAGGGAATGGACATGGAGAAGATGACATCTTCTAAGTGCCTGGGCGTTGCCCTGAACTGATCTGACTATACTATTGATCTGTTAAGGATCTTTTTGTAGGTCTTTTGGAGTGCAAGAAGCTCTTCTGCGGTTATTTTACTGACTTGTGGTGGCATCATCCATCTTCAATGTAGTGGTATGCTGGGGAAGCAGCATCTCTACAGCAGACAAGAAGAGACTCAACAAGCTAGTAAGGAAGGCCAGCTCTATCCTGGGATGAGCCCTGGATCTGGTAAAGGTGGTGGGAGACAGGAGGATGATGGCTAAGCTTTCATCCCTGTTGGAGAACACGTCCCACTGCCTGCAGGACTGTCTGACAACACTGTGCAGTTCCTTCAGTGACAGGCTGCTTCACTTGCATTATGTGACGGAGAGATACTGCAGCTTCTTCCTCCCTGCTGTCAGACTGTCAACCAGCACTGCTCCCAGTAGACCAAACATTGAAAAATATTTCACTCTGGTGCAACATCAGTGCATTCAAAGCTGTGCACTGCGTGAATGTGCATGAATATTTTGTATATTTAAGAACATCTCTGGCCTGTAACATTTTTTCCACATGAATGTGGAAAACATCTGTATCTTCTACTCACAGAAGAGTCTGTGCAGTATCAGTACTTTCTTACATATAGAATAATTCTGTTATTTTCCACATTCAGCAGAATCTGTACAATATCAACAGAGCAGTACTTGTGTATATTGCTTGTTTATTTGTATGTTTTGACTGATGACTCTACATTTTTGCTCTATCCCTTTCCTGCTTCTCACTGCTTGTTTTCCCATTGTGAGGTTAACCAAGGCTTTCATGCAGATAAGGCCCAAATCGATGCACTAGGATTCACCAGAATGCAGGAAATTAACTGTTTGATGCTCAGAATTTCCTGTGGGAGGACAAACAGACCACTGCTTAATGTGCCCCCCAGCCAGAGATGAGTTTGTAGTGGGTTAAATCAATGACTCGAGAGGAATTAACATATTAGGTCAGAGTTTTCACAAGGGAAAAAAATCCCACATTTTACAAAAGCTTCTTACTTTTTGATATATACTGAGTGATATAAGTGGAGAGGTCAGTTCCAGGGTGAAAACTTAACAAGTGATTTGTATTTGTGAAGGCACTGCTGCAGTTTCAAGCTTTTGATTCCAGCCTCTGGCATCATCCTAATTAAGAAAAGAGTAATCAGCTTGTATTGATTAGCTGTGTTGTCTAACACCGTTGATCCTGATGTTGGTTAAAATTCAAAAGCAGCTACAGCAAAGCCTCTGGTCTTTTCAGGTCAGCTCACAGAAACCAAACTGTTTAATCAGTATTCATTTGCTGTTCAGCTTCATGTGTCACAGTCTTAAAAATGGATGGTTTTTAAGTCTCATTTTTTTTTTTTGAAAGTACAGTAACTGTATGGTTACACTCTAAGAAACATGTGTGTTTTTATAGATATATTACGGTATCATTTTACATAAACTGTCCAGAGTTTCTGATTCACAAGTGTATTTACATTTATTTACATTTTAAAATTACATTATGGGCTCTTGATCTCTGCTCTGCCAGTTTTTGGTGGCCATTAGCATAATCAATGCAGAAGAAACTTTTATGCAACCCTGCATTTCAATGGTAATTGATTTTACATTTTAATTGCAAAGTTGCTGTTTATTTGTATTATATTAATAGTTTCATTATGGACTGGTCATGTGTAACATACAGTTGTGAATTTTCATTGCACATCACCAATATTAGCTTATCTAGTGAGCTGGTTTTCATAACAACATTATCATCAGTTATTAACCAGCAATTAGTTTGGGAGACTAAACAAGAGGCTTTTTTCAGAAGTTTACAAAGTGAGCAGCTTTGTATGAGAACATTTGTGGAACGGTAGACCAACAGCTTTTGAGGCTAATCCTGTCTCAGATACAGTCCATTTTTTCTTTTGATTGTGCCAATAAGCTTTGTCCTTGACAAATAAATGAAATGAAATGTTTTATAATGTTGTAATACCACAAAGTTAAAGTCTAATGTTGCAATAACAGTTTGTTGAG
Source organism: Dascyllus trimaculatus (assembly GCA_024666655.1). Lineage (NCBI taxonomy): Eukaryota > Metazoa > Chordata > Actinopteri > Pomacentridae > Dascyllus > Dascyllus trimaculatus. The sequence continues at coordinate 10,689,358 of CM045450.1, forward strand.
AAAAATGGCTGAAATAAGCAGCAGCCAGAGACTGTGTAGATATATGTGTTGGAAAGTAACTAAGTACATTTACTCAATTACTATTCTTTACTTACTGTATTTTCATCTTCTGCTACTTTATACTTCTATTCCACCACAATTCAGAGGCAAATATTGTACTTTTTACGTCACTACATTCATTTGATAACTTTAGTTGCTTTAAAGATTTAGTTTAATAATGCAAAATATAATCAACAAATAAATTGTGACATAAAATTTTTAAGATGATAAATATGATTTTAAAAAGTATCAATCCCAAAGGGGAAAATCACAAGTTGAAGAGCAGATATAAAGTGTAATCACCCTTATCTGGTCCAGCGTTAAAGTGATGAACACATTAATGCAGCAGTAATTATAATCTGATAAATTAAATTAGAATAAAACATACCAGTCTGCATGAGTACTTTTACTTCAATTTTGATGCTTATACTTTTGTACTTTTCCTTAAGTATAAATTTAAATGGATGACGTACTTGTAACAGAGTATTTCTACATGTAGTACCTTTATTTATTCATATTACAGTAAGATATGAGTTTTTACCATCATCAGTGGACAGCCATTCTTCCAATGGAGACCCCATGGCCTCCTCCACCACCAGGAGGCAGCTTGGACAAATGGCGAGATGGTGTATATAGAGCCAGAACCACAGGTTAACTTGGGCTAAGACAGTTTCCATGGTAACGCTCAGTGAAACCTGCTTAAACAGCACCAACTGACAAAATGAGTAAAACCACAGACTGAATATGTGTAAGAAAAGATGAGATAAAAAGATATCAATATGTTTCAGGATTAGAACATTTTAAAATAAAAAGAGAAAACATCTTTTTTTTTTCTTTTTAGGAAATTAAACTCTGTAGCCCTGGTGGGGAACCTGGCATTTTTTTGGAAGCAGACAGAACATAAGAAAATGAGGGAAATAGAAGGGGGGAAAAAATAAAACAAAAAAAATTGATAAATACAAAAAAGTGAGACAGAACATGAGGAAGAAAGTTAAAAAAAAAAACTCTGAAGGAATAGAAACATTAAAACAAACATTTTAGAAAATAAAAGTAAATATACAACCAAAACAATGTGAAAATAATACAAATGCATTTCTGAATGCATGAAAACGACATATGATCATTTCCAGTATTAGTTTTGGGAGAGCAAGTTCCAGCCCTGTTGGGGAACCTGCATGTCAGACAAACGTTAGCATTTCAGCTGGAACGTGATAAACAGATGCTAAAGATGAACAAAACTAAGAAGTAAAATAAAGGAACTAAAGACAGAAAATGTATTTAAAAATCAGGTTAGGGAGGTAAGGCCATGGTGTGTAATAGGAGAAACACAGGTCACTGAACAAATGTGTGATGCTGCAAAGGCCATATTTTAATCATTTGAAATCTGTATGTTGTTTCAGGTGGTTGTCAAAGTGTTATTAGGTGCTCGTTGCATGGTACTTTTCATAATTATAATGTAGCTGAATAGGCAGCTGACTTTGCATTGTCATTTTACAATTTGCAAACAACACCAAAAATGCCCTGCTTGAATTTTCATTCAACAAATGGTAGAGTTATTCTAAGCTACTTTGTAAAATCTATAATTTTACCCACAAGAATCAGTATAAGACAACATTCATTTTAGTGAAACATGCAAATGAGAAGATACTGCAACCTGTTTTGCATTCGTGTGCAGTGTCTGTCTACTGTAGGGGAGCTGGGGCTCGTAGTGAGTTTCTTACAATGCAGCTACACTTGCTTTCTTTGGGCTCAGTTGTTTCTTAATAACAGCTGCCGCACAGAAACATGACAGATACAATATGAACAGTCAGTATATTTCTGTTTCTGACCTGAAACCAACATGGCAGGTATTGGTGTCAGCAGGACTCATAGGGCTTGTTACTGAAATCAATAACAGGTTTGTAAATTACAGATGATAGTTGGGAGCGACAGAAGGAGTCTAACCACCTACACAGAATCTCTTTTACAGCTGTACGGTTCACTATGTTCCCTGCAGTACAGATTGTAAATGATGTTGTACTTCTGCTTATTATAACTTTTCTCCTTATCTACACGAATAAAAGTCAAACATGTGATGCATCAATGTGACACCAGCGTAAGGCTTTATATCTAGAATATAGTGCTCACATGTACACATGTGGCCAAGCGTGTTGGTGCCCTCACTGACACAATGCTTAGTTCCTCCTGAAAAGTGTTGAAAGCTCTTTTGTCAAGGCGTCCTTGCATGCCTTTGGTTTATCATTGAATTAAACAACCTGTGAAAATAGTTGAATTCCACAAAGATTCTTTGAAATGGCCTGGACAAACTTAATGATAGTGGACTGTAGAGATAGTTCAAGCAGAGTACTGTCTCCAGTTAGTCTCGTGGGCGATGTTAGAACCAGTAATTCATTCAATTTAAATGGGGAAATGCTTCCATGCCTCACAGAAGAGAAAGAAAAGTAGAGATTTCTGAGGAGATAATGTAGAAAATATTTCACAAGCATGTTCAGGCTAAAGGCTACAGGACCATCTCCAAGCACCTTGATGCTCTGGGAACACAGTTGCTAGTAACATTGGAAAATTAAAGGCCCATGGTACCATAATCTACCTTCATGAACATGACTGCAAGAGGAAAAATGACCCAGGATTCAACAGAAATATAGTTCAATGACTGGCGATTGCAAAAGTGCAAGTCACAATTCTTATGATAGAATGTTCTTTGGACAGATTAAACAAAATTAGAGTCTTATTCGCAGGTCGTGGCTCCTCCAGCAGGATAACAGCCCAAATCATACATCTTAAAGCTCCCAAGAATGCGTTCTGAAGTGACCTGAAATGATCTTAATCCAAATTGAACATCTGCGGAAAAAAGCTGCAGCTCAACTTAGGAGGCGCCCATCAAACTCTCAAGAAAATTGGGACTAACTACTAGTTGAGAAGTCTCAGAAAGAGCTGCAGTGATTGTCTCCAAAGAAAGAGCTACAAAATAATAGGTTAAAGGCCACAGTATTTTTTTAAGATTATTGAAAAAGGTGTCGCATCAAAAATCTAAAGCAGCGTGTCTATTCTGAACAAAAAGCTTGGAGTGGACGCCAATTATTTTTGTAAGCTGTAAGTTATTTCAGAGAAAGTTGTGAGTGGTTTTTTTTCCTTAATAGGAAAATAGCCAATAATTGTGTGATCTCAACATTGCTGTCACTGTGCAGGGTTTATGTTTATATTTCACTGGGATGTGAAAAGCTTCACTTCTGGGCTAAGCTTCTTTGTATGGGATTACAATATGTGAGTGTTACTGTGCAAATATGTATGCTATTGCACATGCGTGCCTTATGTAATACTTTTATTGTGTGTCTTTTATGGTTTTGACTCTGTGTTTGTACAGTTGCTCATATTGTGTACCACACATGAAACACAGCATTGCATTGGGGACAGTTTTATTCAACCACAAGATGGCGACATTCAGTTGCCATATTAGGAGCTTCAAGCCTCTACATCATGTACATGGACTGTGAAGGAAGCAAGCTTCATAGTAATAAGAACAAAATAGGAGTATTACTCATATTGATTTATATTAATTAACAAATTAACAGGCATGTTGTTTGTCACTTTTTGTATAACATATACTGATACACAATGTGCACAATTATCTGTGAAACAAACCAGTCCTTGTATTAATATACTATTTACATGACTTTTAGTTCTGAGATCTTCAAACAAGAAGAATCTATATGTACATTTTTTTGCAGCAACAATGTGACAGTGATGTAAAACAGAAATTAAACCCAGCTAACATTTCTGTGGCCTGCAAAAGCAGAGCCGCTACATTCCCGCCTTCTCTGCCCCCTTTTTTTCCTCATATTTCCCTCAAAGGAACAGCAATAAATGAGTCTCATCAGTTATTATTACTCTTACAGTTACTATTTTTCCACAACTGAAGTTTAGTCAGGAGACATACTTAAAGCCAAGAGGAGAGAAATGGAGAAACATCACAGCTGAGTGGGTCAGGATATGGTTCTATAGCCTATGTGGTTATGAGTGTAGTGTATATGGGATGTTCATTAGTGGACCGAGCCACTCAGAGCAAGGATTAATGACATCAGAGCACACATTATTAGGGTTACAAGTTGTGCTTCATCTTGTCTAGTTTCCTTTCCTTTCCTTTCCTTTCCTTTCCTTTCCTCTCCTCACTTTAGGCTACATGGAAACATGGATGACTTCACAGTGTGGCTCGGCAGCGAGAGAGGGGAAGTCATTAGGGTATTCTGGGTTAACAAGGCGGCAAGCAGGATATGCAGACTTCAGCAGGAGCCTGCACCAGCACTGAGGGATGGCACTCATGCAGAGTAAACTTCCTCAGTCTTATGGCTTCCAATGTATCGCAGCTTTAACCACGTTGGACAGTTCGAGCATGATGTAGTGAGATCCACTTCCAGGGAAATAAACCTCTAAAAGCTGCACTGATCTGCACTCTGTTTGTTGCACATGTGTCAGTGTATTACTTATGACAGGCAATACTAAAATCCTTAAGTCTTTGCTGTTAAAGTTTTTATTCTCTAGTTGTTAAAACTTGGCTTTAAATATTTCCAGTGTTTATCAAAATGCTGAGTATCAGTTTAATGCTTCCAGACAATTTGTAGCGTGTCTACGTCCAGTTTGGAAGTGTTTGGACTCCACTTTCCATCTTATCCTGCTTTATACTTCTATTCCAGAGGCACATGTTTCACTCCACTACTTTTATTTGACAGCTTTAGTCATTAATTATTTAACAGATGAACATCTTAAAATCCTATAAAGAACACATAAAATGAAATGTACTGTTTTACAGCGCATAGTTGGCAATAATTAGCCACCTAAGAAAATAAAAAGTTAAAATGCTGCTTACACGGTGCATTGTGTTGCATATGGAACATACAATGCATCCGTAAGCATAACATTTTTCTTTGTATTGTATATGTACTTTTATTTATTGTCAAGTAAACAATGAGAGCAAACTAGAGCGGCTTTAAGTAACATTTTGAATGCATAACTTTGTGATATTGCTAGTTATACTACTCTTAACTTATAAAGTTCTAGTTATAGTACTATCAACTTATAAAGTTATCACTATAACTAAAAGTTATTGTTGTTATAACTTTATTATAAAGTTATGGAGTGAGATTAGCTTTCATTTGGAGATGTCTGCCCCCCTTAAAGTCCAATATTACAGTTACATTTGTCTTTACACTGTCAGTTTTTGATGCTACTTTGTCCGGCGTTTGATTGTGAATGAGAAGCATCAGTTTTATCAGATGTTAGTTTTTGAAAATTGCTGCTTACTGCTGCTAAAAAATGAGGTTCATAAGAGCAGATGTTAAGGCCTGAAAACAATCTGCTAAAGCTCTTACAGAGCTGAGCGAAACTCCAGAGTCAGGTGACAATTCTCTGTAGGATCATCAATACAGTACCTTTCACATTAGCGACAGTAATCCATTGCTAATGTAAAAGATATTGATAAATGCACCTTTAAGAAAAGATCTAAATACTTCTTTCCACCATGGAACATAATTCTCCTCCAGGATCGGGGATCTGCATTACATCTTCTTTCCACTTGTCATACACCTCCTCCTTGTTCTCACCTTCTTCTTTGTGCACTCACTCCCACTCTGTCTCTTTTAAGGCCACTATAGACTAAACTGTGACCCAGCAGAGACTGCCTCTAATTACTCTGTACTACAGTCACTACACCCCTGTCATCGCAGAGACCTCACCATGACTGCGGAGAGAATCCTTTCACTGTGTGTGGCATCGCTTCATAGATTGTCACATTTTATTCATAAATTTTGTTCATCTTGCCCCCAAAATTATTTTCATTGGCAAAGACGGTCAACGTTTCTGCCTCTCTGTATTTGTTTCTTTCTCCACATTTCCATCCTTTCACCATTTCTCGTGTCAACCACAGTTTTTGAGTGTGACTTGGTCTAAATGGTTTATTTTTCTCACCTTTATATGCTGGACATACACAAACACATCCATCTACTGACTATACATCTTCCCTCCATAAGTCAAGCACATGTACGCATGTACTATATATGTATAAGCTCCATTTTTTCCTCCATTCCTGTCAGCAGTTTTATCACCATGCTGTCTGGTCTGACCGCTACAGGGGACACACACTCAGTGAGCAGTGGTGGTGGAAGGAGCACTGCTAGACAAAACAAAGGAGCAAGGACATGTACACATACAGTTAATTTACTGCTGACAGGATATTAATAACTTTCCCTCAGAGGGCCGTTGGGTTTCTAGGTTTCCTCTCTTTATTACAGAATGCAGCAGCAATGTTTAGCTAAGCATTTGACCACATCGTTTGACTTCTTCTGGTCACTGTCTTGGACTGGAAATGTGTGAAGCTGATCGGTCAGTTTTCCTTGGAACAGATGACTTGTCCGTTTTTTCGAACGTCTTTAAAAAGAGATGAGAGAAAAAAAAACCTTTTGTGAACATATATGACATGGATGTGAGACTCCGTGAGGGTAAAACCAGATGTCATGTCATCCCCTCGTGAACTATGTTTTTACAGTTTCATGTTCAGCTGCAAGATGAACATATAAACTGAAAAATACGAGCTTTACTGTGCACAACATATACCTCTTACTGCAAATCAGCTAAAGTCACTGATATTAATTTCACAAACACAACACAAAAATGTAGCATTTATTCATCAGACAGGGTGTTTTCTTCTTTTTTGGGGATATTGCAGTAATACAGTGAAGCATGCACATGCACGCTATGTTGCATTATGCCAATAAATACTGTTTTTTAAGTGCATGTGCGTGTAGGAAGAAGACCTAGCTGGCTTCTGGCAGCCGTGTAGTAGAAAATGTTAGAAGTGGTCTCCCATGGTGTAATTGGCATGGACTGGGGGATAGTTTTAGCTGGCTGCCACGCCACAGACAAGCAGGCCTGCAGATAGACAAACAGAAAGTCTAATGGGCAATTTGGTGGACGTGAAGAGAGAGAAAGACAAAGCAGCGAGAAGAGACTAGGAGAGGAGGGAAAGAGAGAGAGGAGGGATAGGAGGGCAGGAGGAGGCCAAAAGAGGAGAGGGGAGGTCTGCAAGGGGGAATTGAAAACATATGCAGTGGTCTGACTGCTGGTCTTCCCCCCTCTGCCTCATCCAGACAACCACACACAACAAAGTCGGGAGATGGGCCAGAAAGGGTGTGAGGCGGAGTGCGAAGGTGATGATACATGGGCAGTGACTGGCAGTATTTTATGGAAGAAAGACGACCGCTTGCAACAGCTAAACAAATGCAGATGACACAGTGGGCCATTTTAGCAGTTGTGTTTTTGCATTGTATATGTGTATTTTTCAAGGAAGCTCTGTATGTGTTTGCTTCTAATTTTTACTGTGCAGCAGGGGGACATGACGACCCTGTTTTATCACTCTGATGTCCACCTCTAACATGAGTATTTTCACAATTAAAAGTTTCTTCTCGAGTTATTTTCACTGGCTGTCTTCTCAAATGAGATGAAAAGCGACACCACTGGATTCCTTAGCTGTACCTAATTAATTTGGCGAGTTGGCCAACTCACTAAATGAAGCTCCCGGGTGTTGCTTGTTGTATGTGTTCTGCGTACTGATGTCAGTTTCAGTCTCGCCTAAAGACAGACATTCCAAGCTGGACTGAGTTTACTGCCCCAAAAAAACCAACCAACAGTGGTGAGTCAAATGTATTCCTCTACAACAACAATATAACCACAGCCAAGCGTGAAAATGACACATCAGATTGTAATTAAGTTTGATCACAACTCGTCATTTCAGGCACACAATATGGTAAACATGCCTCTGACAGCCATGGTTAGCTTTCAAGGTGCCAAATGTTCGACAACCATAAGAACAGGGAGTGTCTCTGTTAAACTTTCAGCAGTCTCATATCAATATTTTAAACTCATTACGGCTCAGAATGGAAATCTCTGAGTTTTGAGAAGTAGCTCATCCTGTCAATCTACAACAATGTTACATCATGCATTAAACTACACAGCAGGTAATAATGTAATTTAGCTTTAAAGCAGACACCATGGCTGATTTCAAAAGTGCTTAAATATTTCATGTGCGTTAGTTAGTTTGAAGTCACACACTTTGACCATAACTAATTCATTTGAAATGCGACTTTGATATGATTAATGTATTATCTTTCTTAGAAATGAAAGGACTCTGGTTTGCAACACATTATACTTGTTCCCAGAAAGTCCTTTTTTTATTACATCATATAAAATTATGTACATGTGGCTTTTTTTCTGACATTGTACCTCGGTGGTAGGCATGTGTGCCATTGTTTCATTGTTCAAAACAATCAAATCAAAATCAAATCACTTTTATTGTCCAGCAAAATTGTGTTTGATACTCTCATAATAAAACAACAGGTAAAAAAAATAAAAACACAAACAAGCCATAAAACCAAGAAACACAAAACATGTAGTGTCAGAAAAATAGTTTAGTCACTTGGAAAACTGGATGTAATTTTGAAATTATGTTGAAGTAAATTTTAAATATTACAAATATGTTTACTGTAATGAAAAAGGGGTTCTTCAAATAGAGAGGTGGTCATGTTATCTGACCTGATCTGCTCACTGACACAACTACATACATAATGTAAATCTGACTGTGAGAGAAATGTGTGTCCCTTGCAAAGTGAGGCAGCTTATTTGCCAAACACACGCATTAAAATAAGAACATTTTATTACCAGTTATTATCAGTGAAAATTCACAAATGTACTACAATTTACTCAACACCACAATCATGCATGGTTCATTTACAGGCTTTTTGGGCCCAATTAAAACCTTAATCTAGCATCATTTATTAATTTGCACACCAAAATATTTCACATCAGCAAAATCCAAATTTACAGCAACACATCTGAGGCCCACTTGTGATAGTTAATTGGGTTTTAATGACCAGATGAATCATAACTTTTAATTCACATTTTAAATTCTTGGAGAAAGTCAGTTCTTACTGATCCTCTGTGTCAAACCGTGTTTCTCTCACTCTTCCAGTAGTTAGAATTTTGAATTGTATTTGTGCCCAAGACAGTTTGTACCATTTTCCAGCAGTTTCCTGTAAAGTTTACAAGCAATTGTTGAATTTTAATGACCAAACACAGTCAGCATCTGGAACAGGATCAAAAAAGTGCCTTTGTGCTTCTAACTTTCTAAATTCATGCAAATTATTGTGGTATTTTTTTTCTTGGTTCTCTACAGTCAAACACAACCCAAAAGCGGAAATTATAAATTATTCATGTTTGCTTAAGTAAAATTATGCCAACGTGTGCATGTAAGCACATATGCATAAATGTGGCAGCTTGGAAGTGTCCCACCTGTGTGCAGCTCATATTTATGTGTGTGTGTGCACTTGTGCACAAGTGTGGCCGGAGTGTGTTTGAGTGCTCGCAGTGATTAAAGTCGGGGTCCGCAGCAAAGAGAGCGAGAGAGTGTATGTATCATCAGCACGATGATGGTGGTGGTTAGGGAAGGAGGAGTGGGAGACGGAGGGGGAGGAGGGGGTCGGACACAGAGAGACAGACGCCAGCCTCGGTTTGGAGCTGAGCCTGAGGAGGGACTGTGGCTGACGGAGAGTGGAGGGACTGGGGAACGAGGGAGAGAGGGAGACGAGGGAAGAAGGAGAAAATTTGTGGATTGAAACGCTGAAATATGGATGAATGATGGAGGAGAGGAGGAAGCCGAGTTGGGTAGGAACGAGCTAAAAAGGCAGAAAGAGGCAGCAGTGGAGGAGATGAGTTATATGAGATTACTGATGTGTAGGGGGGCTGAGGGAAGGAGGAAGGAAGGAAGGAAAAAGGGGGAAAAGAGAAGGAAGGGGGTTGTATTAGCTTACTGCTGGAGGGATGCCGGGGAGTGAGGAAGAGGAGGAGGAGGAGGAGGAAGAAAGGAGGGAGAGGGGGGCTCATTAACCAGTGCGAGATTGGAGCCTCAGTGGCTTGCTCGCATTCAACCACACTCCGCCTTTGATGAGGGCTGGATCCTCGAGCTCAATCAGTCCCACATGAGTCCAACTGAGAGGGAGAGAGAGACGGAGAGGCCAGAGAGACTCAGAGAGGGAGACAGAGGGGGTGGTAGGGATGGAGAGAGAACCGAGGGAGGGAAGGAGGACAGGAAAAGAGAACAGGAAATAGTAGATGGTATAGAACAGGAGGAACGGAGGAGGAGTGACAGCCCAGGGGGAGAGAAAAGAGCAGTAAAGGAAGCAAACGTCAGGCTAATGGTCCGCAAAAAGCCACAGAGAGCTGGTTTGCTTTTGAAAAACAAACGGCTGTCCAGAATAAAATTGTTTTTATAATACAAAAATATTTGAGTGGACACATGAGTCATTGTGAGGGAGGATTCATAAAAAGAAAACACACAGAGATGTTTGTGACTGCGCATACATTTGCATCACCCAGAACAGCACTACTGTGGACCTGATGTTTGCTCATCTCAGTGTCAGATATTGTGTGTTTGTGTGTGACTTGAATCCAATACAAGTTTAACTCAATGCTGTGCAACTTGAGAAAACAAAATGGGCAAAACAGAAGTCAATGCTGACAGTGAACTTGTATTCACAAACTGACAACACGTGGCACAGTGTAATTCACAATGCAGCCAGACCACTCAGCAGAAAGGAACAGTTTGGCTGCACGTCATTATCATTTTGCAATAAGTGGAAAAAATGCTCTGGCTCATTTGTGTTTCTTTAAAACCAAACACCATCATATTGGGCGAAGTGAAGCAAAGGATGCAGCGGCAGTGTTCCTGCAAAAATAATGAACTGTTTTGATGGAACATTTGCATCCAGTGAAGTGTCACTAAAATGGCTAATTTGCCCAAAAGACTAGCAGGGCTGTCTTATTATCCGATCTTGGTGAAACTTGAAATTTTCAGTGTGATAGGCTGCTAGGTCGGAGGTCGGGATTTTGAAAACAGTAACACACAGACAGCAGAAGGGGATGAGAACAGCTGCATGAAATTGTGTAGTCAGTAGCAGGCTGGTACCCTTGGAGTCTAGACTATGCAGAATGCAGCACAATGCATGACACAAAAATATTATATTCATGCACAAAAAGGGGAACACAGCTGATGTATTGAAATCTCTGGTTAAAAATTCTACCATTCTATTAAGCATTAAAGTTAATTCAAGTTTTTTAACCGTGTTAACACATCCAAATGGTGTTTTTTTTATATATGCTAGAAAACAAATACTAGTGAATTAGAGCATTTCCACCTTGAAACTGTGGTGCACAGATGACAGTCTCAGAATCACAAATTCCAACTTCTGGGGTCTTGTACATGTCAAACCTAAGGAACCAATCCTGTTAAATTTCAAGGTGGGGCTTTCTGAATCATGCCTGGTTCTAACATTTGTGGCCAAATTGCTCCAGTATTACAAGTTGGCCTTGTGTAGCATAGAGTAGTTTTGCAGTGTTTGAGCAGAGTAGTAGGTGAGCTGGTGTGCTCGAGCTGGCATGTTTGGAGAGGAAGGCAGGGACTAAGTTGATCTGCACAGTGTAGAGGAAGCAACTGTGCAGAGTTATATCTACACTATGTCAAGGCAAAGGGTGCTGCTTCCATGGAAGATGCTTCTAAATATGCCATTTTGATACACAGAGGTGAGTTTTTAGGGGTTTGATTGACAACTGGAGAGGCATTTTAACCTTTAAAATGTTAGATTGTGACCACTTATTTGCCTTTTTCTTTTTTTAGCTTTCAGCTGTATCTTAGTGTTCATCAGTGCACAAAGTTTGCTCAGTTGTCAATGTAAGCTCAGAAGTTTACTGTAAGCATTTAATCCAGTGCACTCTTATTTATTATCCATCATCAGTGATGGATCATAAATTAGTTGTGAAAATCTGTTATTGGCCTTCAAACACGAGGTATGGCAACAAACAAACTTAAAAATTGTATACCAAACAAACCCATAGTCCACCTGCTGAACACTGTGTGGTATGGTAGCAAGGCTAATGAGTGGTTGTACCAGTAGATAAGTTGGGATTGCAGCATATTTGTATATGCCATTTACAATACATGTTCTCAAACTTGCTAGTGTGTTTCTCAACTTGCTAATATTTTTTTTCTGTGTCAAAATGGTAAAGGGGTTTTCTTTATTTTTTTGTCTAGAGAGCCACCATTAATGCATTTGTAGGCCACTATACTATACCTGATGTGTGTGTTTGTGTGTGTGTGTGTGTGTGTGCTTGTGTGTGCACTACTGCAAGAAGGATATGAAAGACAGATAGAAGATGTGTGTGTGTGTGTATGCTGATCGTGTGACTGGCATGTGGCATGGCATCGCTGCTGTGGATGAATGTGGCAGCATTTAGTGGTTCTCCTGAAGCTCAGGTCTCGCTCTCTTTCCTTTCTCCTTTTCTCTCTCTCAACACCACATCAGCACCAGAGGGCCGCAGGATCATTACCCCATTACTGTGTCTCTACCAGAGGCAAGATTAAACCTACCGCCCCATCTGCCCCCTTCCTCCTCCTTCCGCATATACAGCGTTCTGCAGGAACCAATTAATCGCAGCAGCCATGAGGGTTGCAATTAGTAAGTGTTTAACTAAATCAAAACATGTCCTCCGTACTGCTTCACTGTTAGTTGTGCTGCCAGTGGACGTAAACATTGACTTACCTAATGAAAGGCTACGAAGGCGGTTGAATCAGTTTGTCTTGTAGAGGAAAACTGTGAAATGTGAGATAAATTAGCAAGTTAATCCCAAATGATTTAGAATCTGTTTTTTATGATGTCCTGCTTCTGTCAAGGCAGCAGAGCCTAATTGCATCCATCGTGAAAAAAAACTGGATGATGTTATCTGGATGATAACCTAAAGGCTGGATGTAACTCTATACTCACCAGCTGAATCCCCTCTACCACTTGGCAGACGTATAGAACTGAGGTTACTTTATTGGTTTCCCTAATTGGTGCCAGTTTCCATTTTCATTTCCAAAAATTACAGTGGCGTAGCGTTCTGTTTGCTCTGCGTGCATCCATACCGTGTGCGTGTTGGAGGGAGAAACGGCGAGAGAGGAGTAAAAGACGCAGAAAAGACATGGGGGAGGGTGACAAAGAAAAACACAGATAGAGGGAAGCTGAAAGACACTGCTGCGCTCCATGTGTAAACGTATGCAGTAAGTCTGTGATGACTGTTTGTGCTTTGTTCTGTTTATGTGTGTATAATGAGTCATCAGTGATTGGCCAAGTTGATGTGGTCAGCGATGGAGGCAGAGGGAACACTTTACAGTAAGTGCATCAATGGAAAAGAAACCTCTCTGGGAGGGGAAGGGGGAGAGAGAGAGAGAAAGAGAGAGAGAGAGGGGAGGAGGCAGGAGGGGGGTGAGCGCAGCAGAGGAGCACATCGTTCCTCCAATTGTAGGAGTAAATTACACAAAAATACACAAAACTCACCACAGTTGAGCACAAAAGCCACCGTGACGGAGGAGCAAGAGAGAAAAAAAGAGAATACTTTAGATTTGGATAAACACACGTGCAGGGGATGCAGGAAAAGTAAACAAGGCAAAGAAATTTTTGGCTGAGATGAAACAGTAGGGCTGAAATGGAGGAAGGTAAAACTGCGTTAAACTGGAGGAAATGCATCAAAATTAGAATGTAATGACATCTAATTGTTGCTCACTATTAAAACATTAGCTCTGCTAGTGATTAACTAACTAATCAAATTCCTTCAAGTTTCTTTATCCCACACACGCTTACATGCACACACACAGACACACACTATGGGAGGGGCCGAAAAAAGGAGGATACTCTGCCCCACTGCTACACCCACTATGACCCATTATTCAGCAGCTCTTCCCCGTAAATGTGATAATTATATGCTTCCCCATTCATAGAACAGCACAAATATACAAGGCATGCTGCCTCTGTTTATCCTCCCTGTAATTCCTCCTTTATTTCCTCCAACACTTAGTTAATTCATTATAAACCAACCTTGTTATACCATTAAGCAGTTTCCGATTATACGGTGGCTTGTCAGGGGGAACATCCACTGCTTTCAGAAGTCAAAAAACAGGACATTTATGAATATTAAACTATCAGGAAATGTGAATTCTTACCCAAAAAAAATACTTGTTTGGATACACATATGTGCATCTGAGCTTCCATGTGTGTCTTAAACTATGTGTAGCACGTTTGTGTGAGTGTGTAGGTGCATGTGCGTGCATCCGTGTGTGTCACAATGTGTATGTGTGTGTGTGTGTGCATGTGTGCTGGCAGGCCAAAGCGCCATTGTGCAGCGGCAACCACAGGGCCTCCTTCTCCCCCAACCCGCCACAACAAAGAGCAATTAAACGCCGCTGCCTTGCCAGCTGAGGAGCCAACCGCCAGCCACACTTCCACAAACAGGCAGATCTGTTTAAAACCAAAGGGGAGAAGCAATAAAAGCCAACCTACCGAGAGCAAGCCCCTACAATCCCATTCCACTGATTCAAACCAGAGGGGGACTGGCTGGCTTCACCCTATCACTCACTATCACCGTTCAGGCCGCATTACCGTCACATGTGCACGTTTTACATGCAAAACCGTGCATTAATGTGTTATGCACGCCTAGTGTACACTGACATCGAGTGAAAAAGTCAACATGATCAGCGACTGTGAGCTCTCATGAGATATGCTGAAAAATACAAAAGTCGGCATGCCAACACTGCATGCCCTAGCTTCCTTCAGAGCTCCAGTTTTTTCTGTATTAAAGGGCTTCAAATGTGAAAAGCAAGCTCAGATGGACGGGGTTCTTCAGGGTTTGTTGTTGTATGTTTCTTTCAATGACAGACTACCCCTCAACAGGATGCGTATATGGAATTGTACTGTTTGTTTGACCTGCCAAAGATCCTTTTAAGGATTAAAGCCTTTTCTTCACCACATTAAAACAGTGGAAATGGTAGCACATAGTGTACAAGAGCATTTCATTCTCTCATTTTTTGGCGTCAGCCCCTACCAGGCACCTACTATTGACTACACAATCTGTCTGTGTTTTGCATGGGCGTACTTTCACCTTTTTGTTTTTACTTACTTTTATTTACGTATTCATCAGTGCAAGCAGACCCTTTGTATTGTGCTCTTCCTTACAATGTGTTCTGCATTCAAAATTGCATGAAAGTAAAAGTATAAAACCTTTCATCAAAATGTGAAGTTAACAATAAAATGTTACGTTATCATATCCTGAATTAGCAATATCAGTGGATTAATGTGTAAGCCACTCTTTAATGTTGAAGTCAGCCATGTTTGAGCTCTTTTCTATGCTGTTGGTGGTCTAATCTTCAAAGTAACTCATGACTATTGGTGGCAGACAAATGTGGTCTGACAAAAAAGTCCAACATTTCCCTGAAATGTAGTGGTGTGAAGCAACACAAAGCATATCTGTACTAAACTTACATACATTCTGCTTCTATGTTGAAACTGCACTTAGTTGTGAACAGATGGCATATTGTTCAATCAATGTAAGCCAAAGTAGCAAGGCATTTTTTATTTTTTGTTTGTAATTTTGAGAAAATAACACCCTTATTTTACTAAACATGGAGATAAAAAGATGAATGAAAAAATGAAACCACATACATAATTAAAACACAAAACTCAAAATTTTTTGGTTGAAATGCTTCTTAACACCTGTCCGTGTTTAGTAGCTTTTCATAAAATGTCAGTTTCTCATACATGACTTTGACGCTTCTCTTTTTTTCGCACATTTTTTTGGTTGTCTTGTTCCTCTGTGACCCCAGCAGAGGGCAGGAGTGCAGGAACCTGCCGTGGAGCAGCTGTGCAGCCTGTCCGGGCCCTGGCCTAGCCCAGCCCACTCTAGCCCGGCTCGGCCTGGGTTCAGCGTGGGCCGCATCGCGGTGTCTCTGGTCAGGCAGCCTGGAGCCCTTGGGCGCTGGCAAGGGGTGCGGGCGTCCGGGAGGGGCCCCCTCAAAAGCCATCTACGAGGGGCCACACCCACACGGCCATTACGGTGGAGGCTGTTCTGGGCTTCTCCCGAGGCCGCCCGCCTGCCATTTTTAGAGCAGCAACAGAGTAGACCACATGCTGTGGCTTCAGGCAAGTGGGGGGAAGGAAGGTTTCTTCTTTATTTTCAGTCAAAGCGCCATGAGCTTTGGGAGAATTTCTACATTTGCACTCCAGTAGACTCAGTCAGTGTGGAGATATTGTTTATCTCTTGGATTAAACAGAAAAAAAAACAGAACCCATCAACTTCATGATTAAAGTCTTACCCCCAACTTTTGTTCAGTAACAGTGCACTTTTCATTCAGAAGAAATAAAATTCCATATCCCACTACCTTTAATCCGCCTGTTTAACTTGTGTGGTTTGGTGTTTCTCCCAATCATAAAAGAATAGATGAACTGAAAGTATTAAACTTAGTTCCAAGATCTTGTGAAATATGTTAAGTTTGGTTTATACAGTCCTGCACGGTCTCAGTGTTTTTCAGGAGAGCGTGTGGGTGAAGCGTTGGGTGGTCTAAAGGAGAGAAGACTTGAGCTTCCTCTTGCACACATATGGTGCGGCTTGGCCTTTTTGTTTTGATTTTAGGGGTTTTAGGTTATAAGTAAGTAAGTCCCCTTTAGGTACGACCTGCTTATTTTACCTACCTATAATGTCATTCTATTTCTGTATTGTACGCCCTGCCTACTCCTCTCACCGTTTCTGTGAGTACTTACAGCCTTTTTCCAGTTTCTGTTTGAGAGTCTTGAACCCACTTTTAGTCCACAACCCTTCCCTTTCTGACCCTGCTTTTCCTTATCTTGATCCCCTTCTGCCTTATTGATTAGTATCACCAGGAAGCCCCCACATCAGTCCCCACTCCGAAAGCGGAAACATAAGTCAAGAACACTTCACTTCTGTTCCACACAATCACTCAATAGACAGGGACATCTGATACTCTTGGTCACCCGACTCGAACATCGAGACAAACTTACTCTTTTGACCCACTTGAAGATATTATCCCTCTCCTGCAGCGCAATATGTCTCTCATAAATAAACGATAGTTCCAGTCCTCCAAACCACATCGTTATGGCACTAAGACATCAAATGTAAAGCTTTGAACGATCCTCTGTTAGGAGTGAAGGAGCTGGAGAGATGGAGGCTTTGTCTTGTGAGTGGCAGACCACAGAGCTGAAGTGGGAGAAAAGAAAAATGCTATACAGACAGAAACAATCATAGCTATAGTTATACTACAGGCCCTCACAGTGTGAACGTTTGTATTTTGTAAGATTCATTAAGTAAAACCTGTCAAGTATAGATTATTATTGTTTTAAAGTGTTTAAGGGTCGCCAAAGTTGTTTATTTAAGACTGCAAGTATGTATTTCAGTGGAAAAGAAGGAAAATGTTATGTTAAAGGCAATTTATCAACCAAGGACAATGTTGGAAATTATGAATAGATATGACTTATGAAAAAATCACTAAATATGAGGAGGCTTTAGCAAACAGAGTAAAATTCTGGCTGTTTCAGTGCAATAAGCACATCCAGGAGGAGAGTTCATTAAATAACGGAAGTTATTTCCAGAGTGAGGGGACCGGAGCTGTCTGCTGGTGGCACACTCACGACACATGGAACAGATCACACGATGCATGGAGTTGGATTTGCCCGTACAAAATAAAGAAACCCAAAAAAGAAAACCTCAATTTACTCCCTTTAAAAATCCCTTCCTTCTTTTTGGCGGGGCTCCGCCAAAGAGTAATGAGCTCCCACCCAAACCTCAGCACCAGCTGCTGTCAGGGTCTGGGGGCACTGACTAAATTATGTATAAACCAGCAATGGGGACAGGGTGAGGTGGTCTGCTGCCACAGTGGGTGCAAGTCAGTAGCTTCTGACATGACAGTGTTCAAAGAAATCAATAAGTGTTAACATGTGAGAGAAAAAAGCAGCTAATTGATCAGAGAGATCAGAGGTTCATCTGATAACTCGGAGTTATTTCTGCCCCCCTGGACTCAACCACAAGTGTCTTAATCAACTGAAATGAGTCTTCATGTGGCGGTGTTTTCTCGTGCATCTTGGTTTGCTCACCGTGCTGAATAATCTTTACAGGGGTCTGCGCTGATTTATCATAGTTTTAATACAATAAGACACATTATGAGTTTTTAAAAGCTAAGTCAAGTTAAGTCTTAAAGCTTTGGTATCCCTGAAACATAGTTCACATATGAATCACAACTCATCTAAAAGCAAAAATCCTTACAGTTGATTGCCCATTTAAAGGTGTATGTCATCATAAAGAAAGGTAAGACACAATAATCATATAAAAAAGACACTAATGGTGAGATGACATTGAAGCATTGCACCTGGTTATATATATATAATAAGTCAGAGATGTAGTTGTGTGAATACTGAAAAAAAGCTAAAGAAAGGTTAAAATCTTGCTTTTTCCTTATCTGAAAAGTCAAAGTCAAGTCATAAGTCTTCAAGTGTAACCTTCAAGTCTTCCAGGGATCATTGTTAAATTATCAAAACGACACAACATATTCTTCTTCAAAGCTGTGTTATGGCTTTGTGTCGCCAAGACCAATAAGATACAACTTCAAAAATCAAGAACCTGCTTGATGTTGTTTAATCCACTTTTTCATGTGAAATCTTGAGATGTGAATCCTTTTCTTTCTATGTTATAAGTAAAATCAAGTGTTATTGGAGTCTAAGTCAAATTCAAAATTTAAGTCTGTCATTTTTTGTGACTGAAGAGTTATTTGATCAATAAAAGCAAACAGTGTGAGATTTTTAAAATACTTATTTTGGTGTTTGGAATTTTTGTGGAAGTGTGGATGGGCTTGCTGACTTCGAAAGGGTTTCCTTAACACATTTTACATGTTGTTGTTTTTGTATTAAATATCATAGAAAGGCACGACATTGCCACACTACATACATGTTGATTACCAGACAATGTGTAGAGTTCGTTCATAAGCATAGTACCTTGAAAGTCCCTCTCATTTTACAAGTATGTATAAAGAGATATTGAAAGAGACTGTCATTGCTGTCATTGCGCCATCCCGAGAAATTGCATGCATGACGCCTGTTGGGGTCATTAGGTGGCCACAGGTCTCCTCGACAGACGGTGAGATTACAGGCCAGATGTCGGCTTGTATACAGCAAGAAGGCGGTGGACTGGAGTTTGTTTGGGAGTAGATGGACTTCTGTGTTTCTAGAGCTGATACTTGCATGTAATACCCTGAATGACAAACAGAATACTCAGAATGTTGCGCAACATTTGTGATTCCAAAGTGGGATAATAAGTCAGTAGGAATTCTTCATAGAGGAAAACAATTAATGTCTCCCCAGTGCCGTGTGGGATTATTCCTGACATGTGTGGTCACTGAGACATCGCAGTAATATGGGAACTAACTAGACTTTGCTGGGGGTGGAGATGTCAGACTGAAATTATGTTGTGCTTTTGGAGACAATATTCAAAGAAATAAGCAGACGGAAACATTTTGCTTCTTTTCAGTTTGCATTTACAGAAGTTCATGTGAGAATAGGAAAAAAAAACTTCATAGGGAAAGGATTACTGCTAGTTTGTCCTCATTGCCGTATGAGATTGCCACCATGTCTGGTGACTGAATATGTTCTGTCCACTGGCTGAAATGCAGCCTGTCGGTGGTTGAGTTACTCAAAACCACCAACATGGCCCAAAGTAGAGACAGACCACTCCAGCCGGGCAGGTCACTTTATTAAACGCATGTTGCTGCTTTTCATGTCTGACTCAAAAAGGCATAAGTGACTATGTCATAATCAGCGGCATCAACAGCAGCACAAATGAACATGAGATTCACTGGTGCGTTGTATAACCAGCTACCCCGTCTCTCTCTTCCTCCCAGTCTCGCTGTCTATACGTCTCCCTCTTTCTCTCTTCCCCCCCACTTCGCCTCGTTTCCCCATTTTCCGTTGACAAGCTCTCTGAATCTTTGACCACACAGCCTGGAAAAATAGCACGGAGTCATGCTGCAAGGCAAGTCTATCCCTGACCCTGATTCCCTCTCACCACATTTCCATCAGCAGCAAAGTAAAACACATCTAATCATTTCAATTTTCCCCCTCTGTCGCAGTATTATTAACATTGTTAATTTTCTGAGGGTTGCAGCCCGGAGCGGAATGTCAAGGGAAATGCATTATGGCGAGATATTCCATTGATCCACCATTATACACACTTACTTGCTCGCTGTAATGGCCTAATGATACCAAGAGGCCAATTTAAAACCAATGTAGAAAACAGAAGGCTAGTCCCCAAAAGAAAGATACATAAAAGCCTAATATGGGGAGTCAATGTGTAGACATCATCTAACATCTGAAGAGTCCCGCTGCTATATTTCATACGTGTTTGTACTGCTGCTGCGCTTTCACGTTACCACCAAGACGAATTGTCTGGCTGACTCTTAACTGCTATTTCAAGAAGTATGCCTGCTGGATGACCTTAGTAGTACTAAAATGTACACAAGGAATACTGCATGCCTGCAGTACTTGAAAGATCAATCTTGCAACCAAGTACAGTTACTATTTAGTGATACTCTACTTACTTGGCGAGTATGAAAAGTATACACATTTATATTATCTAAATGAACTTAACTATTCTACTAGATTTTTAAATATAATTCAGTTTACAGAGGCACTCAATGTAAATGAAGACAATGTGATTTTAACAGGATAGGACAGAGTTTAAACTGCTTTTCTATGCAGAAAATTCTGAGAAATACAATTTTTTCTTGTTCTCTGGCTGAATGTTGAATATAAAACTGCCTCAATGTTGTCCAGTTTCTGACCTAACAGCTTAAACACTTTCAAATGGATTTCATTTTAACTGCTGCGGAGTGGAGTTTCTCAGGAAAAAACTTCCAAAAGCACACAAATTCAACTGCAGTAGCAAGTAAGACAACTTACTCTCATCTTATTGAAATTTTCTGATAACAATGATAATACAGTAGCTGAATTTGGGCACTAGTGTTGATAACTGTGTTTGATAGCTTTATTTTGAGAAAAAAAATCGTGTTTATTTTACTTATGGTTTACTTTTACACATTTTACACACATTGAACACACAGTTTGTGAATACATACACATACAATAAATAATAAATAAAACACTTGCAAATGAACAAATTGGTTAACATTAAGTAAAAAGAGACACGGACATACACTGAAAAGAAAAATAATGAAGTACACAACAACACCTACAAAATGAAACACTCACAGACTTAAAGTAGAAATCCGCACAGATCTCTCACAACAGATTATTTGCTTACTTCTAGAGTAACCTCACTCATCCAATGCTTCCTCGGTGTTGTAGAAATCAGAAGCTTTCTCCCTAACAATATAAGTAAGCTTCTCAAGATCCAAACTAGATGTTGAGTTTTTCAACCAGTGACCAAGAGAGGGGCAACTAACATTCTTCCAGTAAAGAGCAAACGAGTATCTGGCTTGTCGTGGGCGTAGGTCAACCATTTTTCTTTCTATTTTAGATAAATAGCAATTGTCTAGATAAATACACACAATTTAGGATTGAGAGGTATCGGAGAAGAGGTAATTTGAGAGACAGATTGTACCACTGAGTTAATTTTTTTTAAAAACTCCTCACATTCCCATAAGCAGTGATATAAAATGCCCCTATATAAATATTACACTTAAAACATTGATTTGGAATGGCAATGTTAAATGCAACGCTTTTTTATTTCCTGAAGAAGTCAAATCTGTCTCTCAAAACAAGAAAAGTGTTGCTGTGCAGAGCCTATGTCTAGAATGAGCAAAATTGTACTTATATCAGCAAATGTCAGATCAGAGATGAGCTAAACAAGAGGAAGATTCTGTCCAAGATTCTCTCCACTAGCTTTTGGCTCTTGGCAGTTCTTTACTCACATATTTGGTTTGGTCCACTGTCTTATCAAGGGGAGTTTATGTGATTAGGTATGCGTGATGCACCACCTCTATCCTGCAGTTGGTAACAACAAAAAGAGAAGTATGTTGTCTAAAATAGTCAAATCTATTCCCACTCAGAAAAACAGGATGTAAGCAAACACGCTGCCATCACTTTAAGCCACTCGTCACTGGGAGGAGATTCTTGGATTCTATGGAGCTGAGCAACCAGGAGAACCGTCGCCAATGTGAAACGGCTCGACTAGGTTTGCACGGAAAAGTTGACCACTGGTGAACATGATTGAGAGCTTATTGCCTTCTGTTTTTTTGTTTTTTGTTTTTTTTTCCCCCACCAAAGTGAGGCATTTTCTGGGGAAAAAAAGGTTAGAAATTCTGCCAGCAACAAACAAAATGAAGTAGACGTTAATGCCAAAGCTTTGGAATACATTGTAATTTCTATGCAAAATAAAAATACAGGAATTAATGTATGCCAACACAGACTTAGAACTGAGTCTGTGCTTGAGGATTATGAAAACATTTTTCTATAATACACAGCATGCAGCAGAAGCAGGGCTACAAGAAGTCACGAAATCAGTGCAATATGATCATATTGTACAAACACAATTACAGTATGTATGTATTCAAGTACCTAGTGTCTAAGATTTGCTTATTCGTACAGCCGAATTTGAATAAACGAAGGAGAGTCAGGTGTAGACAAGTTTATAGCAGGCCCGTAACACAGGAAAAAACCCCTGCACACTGATTAAACAGTAAAAAGCTCTTTAGAGGCAATAAAATAATTCATTTATTACAAAAGTGTGACATCATCATCAGTACAGCTTGTTCTCTGGATGGTCCTATGAGTCAAATGTCGGCTTTTTAATATCTTATTTTGTCAATTTTTGTCTACGCAATAAAGTTCTTCTTCTATATTTATCAGTGTGTCTATTGTTCCAATGGATAAGATGAATTAAACAAGCCAAGTTAAAAGTTATCCATTTCTATCTGTCACTAACTATCACCCACAACAATCAAGTCAAAGACATACTGGTATATGTGACTAACTGAGCACTCGGCCCCCTTCAGAAAGCTGAGGTTTTCACACTGGGGAAATCTCTGAGGGTAATCGTCTGCATTGCAAGATAAAAGTGCAACAATCTTGCCCACGTTATTAACAAAAAACAACTAGAAAACATTGAGAAATAGAAAAAAAGGTATAAAGTTAAAAGAACACTGAGCTGGTTAAAGACAAAAACGAACTGATGAATTATTATTTTGTAAATTCAAAACTCCCATGTCATTAGCTGCATTCAAAAGGCCAGAGGCTAATGAGCCACCAATGCTGTAAAAGCCATCTAATACGTCTGATAGCTGTCACATGGACAATAACTATCCATATGAAACTTCTAATCAGCCCTTCGGGAAAACAGTCATGCCCACCCAACACCCCAAGGTTCATCCAGCTTGCAGTGCCTATCCCCAAAAATCGAAACCGCACAGGGTAGAAAATAGCAAAATGAGCAGAGAAAGCTTTTTGATGAGGCTGTTAAGAGCTTAACGCATTCTCTAATTATAGATCTCACTTGCTCCCTTTTGAAGAGAACTGTAAATGGGAACACGCCAACGTTTCGGATTACTACAAGTCTTATAAAAATGAGGAGAAGCAGCCCCACTGCGGAGCACTTTGCAGCAGTGTAGGAGCATTTATTTTTTTACCTCCCCTCTCATTTCACTTAAATGTAAAACATAAAGCATTAATGAAGACTAAGAAGAAAAGGAACACTTCACTTAAAGGCTGAAAACCAGTAACAGGCCATGTGTCAAATGAGAGGGGAGGGAAATGCCTCAGAAAGTGTCAAACGATTGCCACATATAACACATGTATCGGAGGGTTTGGGCAGGATATAGTGGGATGGATGGATGGATGGATGGATGGATGGATGGATGGATGGATGGATAGATAGATAGATAGATAGATAGATAGATAGACAGATAGACAGATAGACAGATAGACAGAGAGCAGGTGTTGTGGTCTTTTGTCGTCTGTGACACTTTGCCCTCGGCTCGAGGTGAGGTTTATAGGTTTCTATGACTGCGAGCACAGTCCTGTAGGAGTGTGTGACAGTGTAAACTATTGCATGTAGCAGCCTTTGTTCTTCTACTCACACCCCTCCTGGAATAAGAAAATAAAGCGATGAAGGTCAGTCGGAGAGCAGACTGCCAAATATAGCCGCTGTGTTCATGTGAGGGCCAGACTCTCCAGAACGACAAGCCCAGCTCTGACCATGCCCTGTAATTGAGGAGAAAATAAGGACAGAAATTATATGTTTATTTTTGACAACAATTTTAATCTTCTGTGCTCTCCTTCAGAAAACGAGACGCCCACAAAAAGGCGCTGAGAATCCGTCTTACTCGAGGCTGAAAGTTGAAGTTAAATAAGTGAAATTCTGAAATGAACACATAAGAAACCTGAATGAACCATAATGAAAACCAAAGTACTACTGAGGTGTATCTTTATTCTGTGTACATCACGCAGTTCGATGTGTGCATTTTGAATGTCACTACTATAAACTTGTAAAACAAAACCTTACTTTTTCAGTACATGCAGACTCAGCTCTCTAAATCCTCTAACAACAGAAAACCTTAAAGTAGCTTTTATAGTCATGCTGTCTGGGGAAAGGTTTTGTTCTATTATGAACATATAAAGTCAAATAACAGCCAATATTTTAAACTCACATATACTTTCTTGTTTCTATTATAATGTATAGGAACATTTGTTATAAGTAAAAATCTGTAAAAATGCATAGAAATAAAAAAGAAGTGTCAGCTGATTCAAAAAAATGGTTGAACTTTGGTAGACATGTCACACTACAATGATGAATAGATAGCTTTATTTCTAAAGACAGTAAAAAGATAAATCTCTGCTTGATGAATCTAAAGTTTAGTAAGTCCATAAGAATCCATGTAGAATTATAAGAATTTTTAACTTTAAATAAATAAAGAAACTACTCTTATTAGCTTACATACATAATGGCTGTTTGGGTAGATAGAAATACTTTAAATATTTATTTTATTTTATTTTTGCAGACATTTCCCCTTACCAAAAGATACCTAATGGGATTACTCGAAGTATAACTTTGCAGCCTTGCTTTTGCATATATATATATACTTTATATCATTATTAAAATTCCAGTTGTTTGTCATCTTTCATTTCTGCCTCCTTTTATCAAACGCCTTATTTGTGAGAAATCTAAATCTCGCGAGTCTTCCTCCTCCTAAACGAGCCGTTCGGATTCGTTTTATTTGATGTGATAATCCCTTCTTTATTTTATGTAATGACTGGATCCGTTTCCTCCTCGCCTTGAGTCTCTTTAACCATCACAGTTAATGTCTGAAAAGGCAGTTAACTGCGTTTAAGAATATTAGAAACAGAGAGAGGGTTGGGAAAACCGGAATAATAAAATCTCGGATAGAAACCACAAACTCGCCGACATATTTATTTATTTATAAGTGAAGCTGCGTGGGCCCAGGCTACATGTTGTTTTGTTATTTTTGAACACGGAGCTCGAGTCGGATTTTCACTTCTTGGTTCCAGTTTTCTAACAGCATTAATGCACTTTCAGAGTGTAAGCAGAGAAACTCGTGCTGCTAATTCTCAGAGAGCTGATGTTTGATGCAGTCTTTTCCCTTCAGACTAATCCCAGTGGAAAAAATAATGCCAGTGAAATTGAAATAATGTCCTGCCGGTGATTGATGAGTGGCCCCATTCATGCGTTTGTATTGAAAAATGATTCGACACTCTCGTTTGGGGAGGTGGGATGTCCTCTTTTCTAGCCACCAATCTCCGTCGCCCTTTCCTCCGTCTCTGGGTTTTTATTGCTTCTTAGCGAGTCTTCAAAGAGCCCAGAGACTGTAATTAGGGGGCGGGAACCCCAGAGCCTCAAAACACTTCCCCGCGTTAGAGCCCAACTTCTTCCAAAGTGTCCCGGGACTCCGAGCTGCGCTTCTCCCTCTCCCCTCAGCTTCCTAAGGATTTTGTTTCTCAGGGATGGCCGCATCTATTCTGGAGGTAGGGAATGTGATTGTAAGTAAACCTGATTTCTTCTTCTTCCTTTTGAACACAACTGATGATGTGAGTGTTGTTGAAATTCCTGCTGGAATTTATAGTAAGATGCAAGTTGAAGTGAAGAAACTTAGATGCCTTCTGATCTTTCAATGAAAAATATAAATAAAAACTATAACGAGGATGACTTTCAAAGCAACTTCAAGGGTGATCGGAAACTTTTCTAACTTTCTGTTCACTTTTGTCCAAGCCAACGATCAACATGTCCTCAAAGCTTCTCTTTCTTTCCATATCTGAGAGGAAAAATGAACACTTTATAGCTGTTTTGCGTTATTTAAATTATTCCCTGTGGCCTCAAGAAGCTGTCAGTTGTCAGTGGTGGCGGATGCAAGAAATGAAGAAGACAGATGAAGACTGTAGGAGCAGTAGAGTAGCGCAAAGGGTGTGATGAAACATTATTAACCTGAAGACAATCACAAGAATCAGTAGGACTCCATGGAGCTTGGTGTAAGACATGGAGATAAGTACTAATCACCTCTGAACTGGGACTTAGTCAACATGGAAACACCAGAGTTTATGTCTGAAAGTTAGGAAAATATTTGAGAATATTATTATTATGAAGAATATTCAAAGTTGTAGGCTAGAATATTTTAAAAAATTAAGCTCAAGTAGGGTGAAAAAAAACATGTTTATTCAAAATTTAAGAGTCTTCTGACAATATTACGACAGATAGTATTTAAAAGTACAACAAAGACATTTTAAAGTCACTATTGCACATCGTAGAAGAAATGTAAAGTTCTATTGAAATAGTTTAGTTTTTATAACAGTGATATTTCATTTGTTACAACAGCACAAAGACAGACACAGCGTTTCCGATGTGTTGTGCTATGGTGAAAGTTTCCTATCACATGGGAAATGAAAAACACTAGAAAATGTAGTAATAAATGAAATTACCTTCATGTTAAATTATATTCCTTGTGGAACAGTGACGTGTCTTAGTCAGAAATACACGCAAAATACACGCAACTTGTTCAAAAGTCTTATTTTCTAAAACAGCGAGTGAAGATTCTGGATGTTTACCTGAAATAACACATCATGATCATGATCATAAACAGAGCCAGTGGTTGCATCTAAATTTTAATGTAAAGTTAGCTTGTTTAACATCTTTAATGTCATGGTGACCACTAGAGAAAAGAAAAACATGTTCAACTAGATATCTGGTCCATCTGGGACGCAGTTACAGTTACTAGTGCAGTGCTGAAAAACACACACAACACAATGCATGCCTGTGTCAGTATGTAAAAAACAGGTGGGGAAAAAAATGTGAAGCGAATATGAGAATTAAGAATAGCTTGTCGACAGTGGTTTGGGTGAAACAAAGGGTGAGGGAATTCCTCCTTTGCTGAGCAGAGCAGAACCTTCGCAAGCATAAACATTCGCTGCTTGAAATTGCCCTGACCACTTTGAAAACGGAGAGAGCAGGAAAAGCCAGCGGTGGCAGTCAGACATAAGTTTTTTATTAGAGTTGACACTGACAGAAGCAGCAGCAGCAAGCAGCCATTTCCTGCAGACAGACAGTCTCATTTTCTCCCTCGTCTCCTCCTCCCCAGGAAGACGCACGCTATGGCTCCAGTCCTCTGGCTATGTTAACTGCTACCTGTAACAAGTTTGGCAGCACCAGCCCCGTCAGGGATTCAGCAACACCCGGTAAGACCAGCAGCACCACTCCAGTAAAGAAGCCCTACACCATGACCTCTGACCTTCAGACAGCTAAGAACGGGCGGACCACAGACGGCAGTGGCCTGGCGGACTCCTACACTGGCTCCTTCACCACAGCTGGAGGAGGAGGAGGTGGTGGGCTGCTTACTCCCACTGGAAGCCCCCCTCCTTCAGCCGGAGGCTACGCTACAGAATATAACCCTTTCTCCCACTCCTTCCAGACCTCTGTCTCCCAGGACCCGTCTCTTTTAGTGTCCAAGGCCCACGCTACAGCCGACTGTCTCACCAGTGTCTATACCTCGCTGGATATGACACACCCCTACGGCTCCTGGTATAAGGCAGGCATCCACCCTGGCATAACTGCTGCTCCGGCTAATGCCACGTCCTCCTGGTGGGACGTTCACCCCAACTCCAACTGGCTGTCGGCAACACAACCCCAGGCGGACGGAGGTCTCCAGGCCTCACTGCAGCCTGTAGCACCGCAGGCTTCCCTTAGCCCACAGCTGCCCAGTTACAGCACCGACTTTACACCACTCAACCCAGCTCCTTACCCCTCTGTGGGACTGGGCTCCTCCTCTCATCTCCTGCAACCTTCCCAGCACATGCTGCCCCAGGACATGTACAAGCCCAAGCCTGTGCCAAGTGCAGGGCTGATTGAGAGTCCCATGGGCCTAAAGCCTGCTAGGGGATCAGGGGGCTACAGTGGAGGGGGTACACCCACCAGGTCTTCATGTGACTGCCCCAACTGCCAGGAGCTGGAGAGGCTGGGTGCCTCGGCTGCATCCCTGAGAAAGAAACCAGTGCACAGCTGCCACATCCCCGGCTGCGGGAAGGTCTATGGGAAGGCCTCCCACCTGAAAGCCCACCTGCGCTGGCACACCGGGGAGCGGCCCTTTGTTTGCAACTGGCTGTTCTGCGGGAAGCGTTTCACGCGCTCAGATGAACTGGAGAGGCACGTGCGCACCCACACGCGGGAAAAGAAGTTCACCTGTCTACTGTGCAACAAGCGTTTCACACGCAGCGACCACCTCTCAAAGCACCAGAAGACCCATGCAGATTCTGCCATGCAGGGCAAAGCTGTAGCTGTGGAGGGAGACACAGACCCTCGAAGTGAAGAGACAGCAGAGCTCAATCCCAGCGCTGTACCCACCAATCCTGTCGCTGATCAGATCACCAATGGGGAGGAGAAGACTGGCACGCCTAATGGAGTGGAGAACAGCAGTGGATTGTTGGAGATCTGACTCCATTAAGTCTTCTATCTAGTTCTGTTTTGTGACAAGATGGGCTTGTTTTCTTTTAAAAGGGGAAAAATTCACATTTCAAACGAAAAAAAACTCTTGGTTTTGTTTCAAGACATATGAAGGATGTCAGACAATGTTTGAAAAGACTTGATATGACAAAAGACTGAGCATGTTGCAGGTAGCAATCACTTCATTTTGTCTGGACCACACACGCACACATGTACACATACACAGACAGACATGCAAATATGAGCAAGCCTGCAGACATTCACCAGCACGTTAATGTATGCAGACTTACACACACACACAAAGTACGTGCTACCAAGCAGAGATGTACGTGAATTCACATGTACACATTCAGAAGAAAGCCGAAAAAATACTATGAGCAAATGTGTAAGCACATGTAATGCACACAGACAAAAGTATGTCTGCTCAGAGACATACACAAGTAAACATGGTCATGCACACATTTTGTAGCATACACACATTTTCTGCCTTTCAAATGAGACAAACCACTGGGGAAATTTAATCTGCAAAAGCAGAAGGAAAAGAGCTCTGAAGCCACAAAAGGAAAGTAGTTTTAGAATGAGACTTATGGTTAGGATGACGGAGTTGATGGAGCATTGCATGCCTAGAGAAAAATCTGATTTACAGCTGTACTTTGATACTTATTCATTATTCTTGAAACAATCAGTGGGCAGTCTTACTTACAGCTTCTTGTTGCCAAAGACATTCTGATGTACAAGGTATTGCATTTCACTATTGTTTGCTGTTTGCTTCTTACTATGTCTAATTTAATTTCATATTTACATAAATAATCTAATTTATGTCTTAAATTATACACATGGAAGATTATCTTGCACCCTGCAGGAAATATAATACCTGAAAAGGAATGCAAGACGGTTGAAGCTGGCCAAAAAGAAAATAAAATGCATTAAATTAAGACTTTTTTTCTTATTTATTAGTTATAAGGTGGAGTTTTGGGCTATGTTTTTAAAGTTTTTATTTATAGATCTTGAAGTTAAATGTGCGTGTAAACTAATTCTATATAATCTTTTAATTGTGAAGGCTTCCACACCAGGCAAAGTATTGAATAATAAGGGCTTCCTTCCTTGTTTGTACATACTATATATTGACAACAATATATAGATACTGTTAGGTGTGTTATTTTTCTACTTTTTTATGTATTTTCTATATTTTGTGTAACTTTCCACAAAGAAAAGATGTCTATGTTGCTTCAGTAAACAGAAACATAAGAGCTTAATTTGGTGGTCTTAAATTTCCTCATTATTTTAGAAGTGAACTACTAGTATTTGCTGAGTTGTTGTGAAATGAGTGTAAAAGATACTGTAAATAGTATTAAAGCATTAAACCTCATAAAGGTATACACGTTGTAAGATTAATGGTGTGGACTCGTGACAATTTTGGTGCTTTTAAGAGTAAAGAAATTTAAAAACCATTCTCTTTCCTGGTGTTATTCTTATGCAAGCGCTTTCATGGATGACAGTTTGATTTCAGATGCAAGAAATGAGAATCAGTGGAGCATGAACTTCACTTTTACGCACTCCATCCCCTTCTCTTTTCACTCACTCACTGTCGTTCTCTTCATATCTTACTATATTTCCACCTCACCAAGGCCAACCAAATACTTTCATTATCTTTTGCAGCACAAACAAAGCCGTTCACTGAATTGAAGTCTTAACTCCACACAATGACCCCCTTTCAGAGAGCCACTGTAGTTACACTCAAGACAATTACTCCACTCTCCAGCTTGAGAGGGGTAATTACTGAGAGCGATGCTCCAGCAGAGTCAGGAGAGAGGAGAAGAGGGGATTAGGACAGGGGAGCTGTGGTTGTATTGTTTATGGAGGGAGGCGGTCAAACAAAGGACCCCAATTAAGGCAGGATGCAAGACCAAAGAAGTGATGTGGAGACACAAATGCTGAGGAGAAGCCGGGCTGACCATCAAGTGTGTTTTACACTGTCTCTTTTTTCTCAGACTGAGCTGCTGTGCATAGTGTTTCTTGGGTTTGTGCAACGAGTTACAGTCACAACAAGTGGCACTTGTGTGTCTTTCTGTCCACTTGTCTGTCAGGTCATTCAGGCTTTTCCAGACTAATAAAAATACTTTAGGTGGGCGGACTTCCCACTCTGCATTAAAAGAGAAATAGCCTCAGGACAGAGCAAATGAGGCCTCAAACAGATGTGCTGTGCACTGTAGCAGCACCAGACAAAGAATTATTCAAGGGGGTAATCTTTGTATTATCTTAATAACTGTACTGGTAACAGGTGATGTGACAGGATGGCAGCAAATACAGGCACATAAGACATGTGTTCAAGTCCGTTCCCACTCTGGTGTGCTACTTAACCAGTCAAAGGAAACAAAAATGCAATGGGAACCAAAGCATTTGCTATTTTAAAAGTAAGTATTTTCATCACAGAAGTGAAGAGGAGACCTGTACAGCTGGAACCCCCCTGAAGCTACCGACTCTCCTGTTGTAACATTTACACTTCCCAGACTGCATGGTTCCAATTTAGGGCTTCTAATGAGCTGTAGTTGAGGTCAATTTATATAAAACGTCCCGGGGCCGACTCTGTCATCAGGGACCGACATGTTTATGGTGGTCTGAAGTGGGCGCACGGTCGAATCCACAACATAAAAGGCAAACGGGGGGAATGGGGTATGGGTAGGGTGTGTCAGGCCAGCGAGTGAGGGTGGGGGGGTTAAGAAGACGGTCAGTGGCTTTAAAACCTCCGCTGCTACTGGTATTTTCTGCCTTTTTTAAAATACACTGCCTCTGCAGTGGTGGTGGTGGCGTACTGTAACCTTAACTTTATTTTTACTTCTTTTATTTAGGAAGCCAGGAAACATTAAGTGTTGCTTCAAATAAGGTCATAAAAAGAAAATATACATGCAGTGACACATAGAGGCAAAAGGAGACGCTGGACAATCTGTTCCATATGGTTTGCCCACCAGTGCCCATTTACAAAATCAAATCACTGCGGACCTAATACAGTTAAAAAGGCTATTCCAGAGGATCCCAGACACACCTGCTTAAGCCATCACACATCCCATTTCCGATCCAACTAACACAAAGAAGCACATTTTTAAAACATTCTCTCACGCTGTGTTTACTTAAGCCCTGAGACTTGATGAGTTACACAAACTTACTCTTAATGAATTACTCCAGGGAGAGGCTCCGATTCCAGCTCCTTAAAATAAAAGACCTCATCATGATGTGGTGAACAAAATGTTAATTATCCTCTTTTCCTGCTATTATCTGGTCCTAACTGAGTAGTCAAGGAAAACAATGGACTGTGCTCCGACATAGCCACAGGCACTGGGTCCCGACTTCTCTCTAGCAGTGTGTATGTGCTGGGCGGGGGTCTGTGGGAGGTATGAGACAGGACAAAAGCACAGGTGTCTGCAGGTGTGACTGGGTCTCTGTGGCAGAGTCGGGGGGAAAAGGGTAAAGAGCGCCCAGAGGCTCAGCATTCAGGCCGTAAGTAAAAACAAGATAAGACTTTTTTGGCAAAGGGGAAAGGTAAAGTGACCCGAGTGAACCACAACATGACCCGAGGAGCAGAGGAGGTCAGGCTGAATGAAACAAAGGTTAAAGAGGAAAACACAACAGATAAGAGAGGGCAGGAGGTAAAAAGGTCGAGCTATCTTGCAGATGTACTTTGTGTAGACTTTGCATATCATTCTTAGCCATCGTTTACATGTCAGAAGAGGAGATTGTCACCTGTTACAAAAAAGTACAAAAGGTGTGCCTGGGTGAGTAGTAAATAATGTGGTTACAATGCTGTACCTTGCTGCTTCCTGCCTCTCCTGACTGTACAATATCATTCATTATTAAAACAGTAGCCCTTGTGCCTTGCATAATCAACATCCAAAGTCTGATCGTACGATGCTACAGCAATTTCTACTCCAGGAACTAACTTTAAAGTTTAAAAGGAGTCCTCCCTTACTGCCCAATGCACCAAACGCACCACTAAATGAGGCCATTTTGTTTATAGGAACTGTGGGAGGGTTGTGGGTGCCTCTGTGCCCCTTTAAAAAGATAATATGCTTCCCATTTAATGGCCTCCGGATGACAAATTGCTTCCAGGGGAAAATTAGGTTAAGAAAATTGCATGTGTGACACGTAAAGACATATCTACTCTACTTAAGATGTTTGACATCCATAATTCAATTATGCGCAGCAGTAGGTGCAGTTAGGATTCTTTGAAAAACCACATTTGCCCATGAGGCCTTTATCAGTAATCATGTAATTCTTGTCCTGTAGCATTAATGTGCTACCTGTGGCAAAAGATTCATTTGGCATGCAGATTTCAGATTTAAGATGACTTAACAGAATCTATAGAGAGAGCTTATACAGTAAAGCTGGCATGGTCTACTTTATTTTACCACAATGGAAAGTTTCTTTCTTACACAAGACAAGTAGTCCTATATCTCTTGGAGATGGTTGGAAAACCACTCAGAAAATTGATGGCCCATTATAACCTAATACCCTTACAAATATCGAGAGCACCATTAAAGGGATCTTTCCTTTCGAAAATGCTTACTATCTTGATGGTATTCTGACTGACATACAGCCCAGACCATGCTTGTTTGCTTTTTTTTAAAAGTTCAAGCCACTAAATACTTCCTTGGAGTATTTAAAGTGAGATTTAAGAGAGACTAGTGCAGAGAAGCGATGGTGGAGGTGTAAAAACACCAAACCCTCAGGAGAAAAGGTAGAGAAAACACAGTCAGAGAGACCTGCCACTAAAAGTACAGCGGTAAGTGAGAAAAAGAACGGAGCCAAATAGCAAATGAATCTGGATTTGGACCAACTGGATGAGGAAACTGAAGAAGGAAAAAACAGTTGTGGAGGAAGGAGGGAGACAAGGGAGAGAGACAGTGAGACAGACAGAAAGAGAGAGAGAGTCGAAATACAGAAGGAGAACTGAGTGATTTGGGTTGGAAGCGGGAGCAGCGAGCCGGGGTTGGCAGGGTTTTGGTGGAGGAGTGTGGTGGTTCAGAAGTCCTCCAGCGCGAGGCGCCAGTGTGTCCGGCGGGGGCCCTGACCATGAGCTGCCTCACCCCCCCAGAGCCACGGCCACAAACCCCCTCTCCCCCTTCACCACCAGCACCGCCACCCATCCAACCCAAAACCCACTGGCAGGCAGCGCTTCACTGAAGCTGCTGCTGCTGCTGCATGTTTATTTAATATTCTGAAGAAATTGAAATATCTCTGTGGGCGAACACACATACATACACAATTACACATCACTCACACACTCGCACACTCACATAGATACATGCACGCATGCATTCACACACATTACCACCACAGTATATAAATAAATAAAGTCGAGTAATAACGTTCTCTTGATCTGTGGCCAAGAGCAGAGTTGGAGAAAATCTTTTTCGAATGGTGTTTTCAGAAGCGTAGAGGGAGGAGCGTGAATGTCTGACACCGCATGTTGCCTGAGCAGGCGACATGTCTCAGTGTGACTCCCACAGAGGAGAGAGAGAATTAACAAAGTGGTGGACAAACTGGCATGTGGCAGGAACAGAGAAAATGAACCAAGGCCACATATGTACATTTGCTGGCACATTTTAAATACCAGTGTGTGGATTCCATGAAAAAATAGGAAATTCACAGGTTGAGCAATTTAGCAATGCTGAGTGTGTGGTCTGTGAATGAGAACATGTATATGAGGTGTTTGTGAAGTGTTAAATGAACAAATGTGCATGCCAGTCTCTCTCTCTCTCTCTCTCTCTCTCTGTGTGTGTGTGTGTGTATGAATACATGAGTGCACACACGGACACACATCCATAATGAGTCTCTGATCATTACAAAGCAATTCCTTCAGACAGAAATCCCTTAAACAGCCTCGGTTTTGGTCTTCATGCTATCCCCCTTCTGTCTCCTCTCTCCTCAACAGCCACCAACCACTGCTGCTGCCAAAAATAACACAGGAGCGCCACTCGAACCCGCGCCTCACCACAGCACAGCTCGGCCGCAAGAGAGGGATCAAAACACACACAAAAAAGGAAACACATCATATTGTGGAAGGAGGGAAAAAGAGCATTCATACAGCTCCATGCTTGAAGATATCTACTGATGATTTTGGCAAGCAAAGAACCACACATACTAATGCACCACGCCAAGACAGGGAAAAGGAAAGTGTGTTTGTGGACGTGTGTGTCTGTGTGTGCATACAATTTGGATGAAGTATACTGTAACTGCAAAGACAGCATTCATGTCTGATCTCACTCAGTCAGTGCTTTAACCACTAGCTCTATAAAAACACTTACATTATCACGTTATAGGTCAATAAATTAGGGCCTTCAGCCGACAAATGAAGGCCCAGCGCGCAGGACAAATTAATGCTGAAAGTATGAGTAATGAGTAGGAGGGGTTTACTCTGGTCACAGATAAATCCTGGTGATTCGATTGTCGGTTTGGGAGTTCAAATGGGAGACAGATTTACTCATTGTCATGGCCGGTTCACTTTGTGTTGCATTTGGCACGTTACACTTATCCACACTGACACGTTGATGCCAGCGGATGAAGCCATCAGAAGCCAAGCTCCGTTTCAGTGGTGGCCAGCAGGGGTTTACAAGCAAACCATCATGGGATTAATTGTCAAGCCACAGAAATAAAGGAAATTCATGGAAAGGTGGAAAATGCACCGAAGTATTTTATGGAAGTGCTGCTACATTAGTTGGAAAGGAGGCTCTGAAGTTGTGGGTTCAAAAGACTTAAAGTGTCTGCACGATTCATTTGGGTATTTAGCGAGGCAATAAGATCCAAACTAAATAGAGGAACTGGACCCAATTTGATAGAGATGTCAGTCTGTAATATTATTCTATAATATATAACATATATAGTTCCACTGCCAGTTTTACTGCCATCACCTTCTCTTTGATGAAGTCATAAATAAATACAATCTTTCTATCTTGCCATACAGCAAAAGCTCAAAGTTTGGCCAGGCAGAGTAAACTTCATAGCACTGTTGTCTTGCAGGCTCTGTTTTCATTTTCTTCCTGTTTGCACCTGGATCTTTCAACTTTTAATTGTTGTATCTTTAATTTCCTGAATATTTAGAATTGAGGCACTGAAATTTTTCCCTTGCGAAGCTACTTTTAACAAGTTTCACAAGTTGCTGTAAAAGAAGAGTACATGACTCCTCCTAGGCCGTATTATTAATCATAGAGAGCTTTGTCACTGTAAGGTTTTTGAATAGACACCCTGTCGTATGTTTGACTCCAAACCCTCTTTTTTAGCTTTACAGTGGTAAGTCCACCAAACTACTGAAAGTCCCCCCATGTTTTCTCAGGGGTGTATCGTGGAGATGACAGGTGCTACACAACACTAAGACCCAAAGCACTAACTGAACCCTGATAGAGAGGCTTGACAGATGGGAGGATCAGTGACTAACTGTCGCCCTCTTCTGGATCAATTTAGGCATAGCAAGTTACTTCATGAAGGGGCACATTAAAATAAACATGTTTGAGTCAAATAAACTATAATTAAGCAAAAACAAAAAGATGTGAAGCTCATGCAGGCCATTACATATTTTATTATTATTATTATTTAACATGCTTTACCTTAACTATCCTTTTCATATTATTATCTTCAAATGTGTCACTCCATAACTTATTTCTTTGTTGTCCTGTAGTTTGTGCTTTGTCATTTCTCTCTACAGCTCTCTGCCAATGTTGCTGGCTTTGGAGCTGCATGTGTCTGATCTGTGTCTACTGGTCCCGCCAACCTGTCCAGTTTTAAGTTGTCGCGTTTGTTTGTTTGTTTTTGCTATCCTTTTCTCCCTCCCTTTCAGCCTCACCCCAAATGGTCAAGGCAGGTGGCTGCCCTCCATGAACCTGGTTCTGTTGGATTTCTATTCCAACAGAACCAGGTTCACAGAGAGCAGCCATCCGTGAACCTGGTTCTGTTGGATGTCTGTTCCTGTTAAAAGGGAGTTTTTCCTTTACACTGTCACCAACATGTTTGCTTATAGTAAACTGAGTTTGAATTCTTCTTGTACAATTTTATAGGGTCTAACCCTTAATTAATATTTTAAATTAGTTAGGTATTTTTTTGAGTGTGTAACATCAGAATCAGAAATACTTTCTTACGTTACAGTTGCTCCAATTCAAAGTCTTAGAAATATAAATAGTTCAAAAAATATAAAGATATGTAAATGATGCCCTAAAATATAAACATAAGCAGAAACAGTATAAGCATAAATGTGAAATGTGCATTTTCTAAGAAAAGAAAACGTAAGTATACAGTGTAATAAATAGTGTGTTACTGCACAGAGGTAATAAATACCGTGTTATTGCCCAGTGAATATTGTAGGTAATATTGTACGTTCTTAGCATTAACATTTAAGTTAGTCAGGGGTCTTAACGTTGAACTTCCAGAGGAAAGCACTTTGGCTCAACATCTGTCACTTTAAATGTGCTATACAAATAACCGTTACTTAACTATTATATTTTTTTTCATTGTTTGTCACTTTTCAGTCCACTGCAGTAATTTTAAGACTCCAGTTTACAGATCATGAAAAGGGTAGTTTACTAAAATATGTCAGAATGTTCTTTTTGGTACTGTTTATGCTGATGACACAATTTTGTATTATTGTGTGGATACTGTATTTTGCTGCCAAAGCCCTTTGTGGTGGCTTTGCCCAGTTACAAATTGCACATAACTAAGTTTTAATGAAAGACTTACAAAGTACAAATATCTAGGAATATGGACTTATGAGAAGTTCATTTTTAAATACCAGGCATGTACACGAGGGACTAAACTACAATCAAGAAGCAGTTTCTTTTACAGGAATAAGTCATGCTTCCCACTGCATTGCACTGTAACTATCTCATTTGTTGTAGAGTTGGAAGAATTGTTCATACCTGGACTGGTGCATTTTTCTTTACTCTGTTTTACCACAGATTGTACATAAAATCAAATGTCTTAATATAGTGTATCGTCCTTACCGTGGACTTAACAAGTGCTGTATGTAGTCTCTCCAAGTGAGAAGAGCTGACCCCTTTGGGCCAATCAGCAACCGAGTTTTTCAGGGAGTCTTTACGTCATATCTGTGCGCCTCAAAGATCGCACTATAGCCTGTCGGAGCAGAAGAGGCGTCTGCAGCTCTTCACATGTCGCTGCCTCATCATCTGTCCGGGAAAATAATAAATATCAGCTAATGAAAGCAAGTGTCTGTTGTGGTGGGGGGATTTGCCATCCGAAACCGACCGGCTCTGTCTGCGTGAAATAGGGAATGAACGACGAGACAGCATCGGACAGCTGGAAGAGAAACTCCGGGTGCTCCAGGTGAAGCTGCACGGAAGCTTAGCTAGCATAGCACCGTGGCTAGCCCCGAGAAAATCTGTGAATTAGCTTACCTTTTATGCGTCAATTTTCTTAACCGCTGCTGTCACGAAGCTGCTAGTTTTAAATCGGACTAACATCCAACAAATTTAGTTGGTACACACGCGACTCAGCTAGCTTCAGCAGACGGCGCTAACATCCAGTTGCCTTGTTTTTAACTGAGTTGACGCCAAGTTTTCCAACTTCATCCAGCATCACAAGTTCATTCACTGTAACTTTGCCACCCTAGTTTTTTAATACATAAGTGAATTTTGGATTAAGTGAAATAATTTTTATTTAATCATCCTCTCCCAGTGTGTACTAAATAGTTGTGACCCAGAGAGCTGCAAGTCAACAACACTAATACACTTCCTTTGTTAGAGCATTATTGTAAGCAAAATACACACTTTATAGAGATCAAGATGAAGCACACCTTCACACAGTTCACTTCTCTGGCTACAAACTGCTTTCTGTACTGATCATATGTGCAACAGTTTAAATCAGAAAGCACAGACTTTAACAATATTGCATCCTTTCCTTCTGCATGTTTTAAGTCTGTTGGCTGCTTTAGCAATATCGCTTATCTCTTTAAGATTTCCACGGCTGAGATATCTCTAAACACTTTAAGTAACTGCTATTTTGTTTACCTTGAATAACTGTCTAGTGCAGCATTGTAGACCCATTGTTTTTGGTTTCTGCCAAATTCTGCCTCTAATGAAACGGTGATTCACTAATGGTAATAGAGTGGTGGCAGAATTTTCTCAGATCAGCATTTCAAAACCACTTATTAAATTGGTTAAAGTGACTGAAGATAAAAAAGTTGTTGCTAGCAAAATGGAAATAACAAAGTTCTGAATTTCTCAGTTATGTGAAGGCCTGTTAATTGTGTCTTGTAAGGTGTGTGAATGACACATCGTGCTAAGGCCCTTTCTTAATAAGTTATTAGTTGCTTGACAGTGACAGTCCATCTCATACAGGGTTTCACTTTTGTTTAGTATTGAGCAAATGCTGGCTGTGAATCCCGGAAAGACGCCCATCAGTCTGCTGCAGGAGTATGGAACGCGGATAGGCAAGACCCCAGTGTATGACCTGCTGAAGGCCGAAGGACAGGCCCACCAGCCCAACTTCACATTCCGCGTCTCCGTCGGAGAGATCAGCTGCACCGGCCAAGGGCCCAGCAAGAAGGCAGCCAAGCACAAAGCAGCTGAGGCTGCTCTGAAGATGCTCAAGGGAGGCCTTGGAGTTCCCGCCGGAGTCGGTGTTGGAGTAGACGGATTTATTGGGGTTGATGTGCCTACTGATGGAGACGGGTCAGTTTCTTGTTTTATTTTCATGTTTTTTTAGAAAAGCCTGTGGATTCAGCTTCAGTTTAGTTACCCACAAGAATAGCTTACTATTCTCTACAGATCTAATGGGTTATCATGAGGCAGGCCGACCTGACTGTTATGTAGTGTTTCAACGTTGAGCAAATACAAGCTAAAGGTCTGTGTGGTTTCATTATTTCCTGTTCTGCTTTTTTTTTAATCTCAACTTCTGTGTAGCTCCCAGTCAGAGATGAAGACCTCGGGCAGTTCTCAGCAGTCTGAATGTAACCCTGTAGGGGCTCTGCAGGTAAATAAACAAAGATTACTACTGAGGTTTTATTTCACAGTTTGAATGTCTACTTATTACAATCTTTGTGCAGTTGATTGTTTCATGCATATTTCTTTGTTGTGTGTTTCTTTGTCAGGAATTGGTGGTGCAGAAAGGATGGCGATTGCCAGAGTACACAGTCACCCAGGAGTCTGGCCCAGCACACCGCAAAGAGTTCACCATGACCTGCAGAGTCGAGAGATTTGTAGAAATCGGTACACTGCATGATGTTTCACTCTCTCAGTGTGTGTGTGTATGTGTGCGTCATGTCTATTTGCAAGTGGCTGTTTGTCTACATATCTATCTATATTAGTCCAAAAGATGAGTATTACATTTAGAATCTTGAATCTGAATACATGAAGTGTTAACACCCCAATTTAACAGATGGGCTGATGGGACAGAGTGGGCTTGTTAAATTAGAGCACATCAAGTAAACTCTTGGGTTGCTTGTGCTTTTATGTCTTCCTTAATGACAATCAGTAAATCGATTGCTAATCTCCTTTTCCTCTCCAGGAAGCGGTACATCTAAGAAGCTAGCCAAGAGAAACGCAGCAGCTAAGATGTTATCACGTATCCATGACGTCCCAGTAGACCTGAGGACCAGCAATGACGCTGACACAGAAGATGACACATTTACGATGGTAAGAGACAAACATAAGTACACTTCCTTTGTGCACCATTACAGTGACAAATTTATGAAGATCTGAAGAAACTGTTTGGTATAATTAGAGGAAAGTATGCACAACTTTAACATTTAGTTAAATACCATGAAGTACCTATGTTTCCTATGTTTTATTGGAGCTGATTGTTCTTCAGGCTATGTACCGTATACTCTGTTACCACTTTTCTTTGTCATGAATATTGCTGTCAGATAATGAAAATATCCACCAACTTCTATAAAACTTACCTTCCCTCTATCCACACAGCACATGGGAAGCAGAGCTGAGTCAGGCAAAAGTAAAGGTTTCAGCTGTACATGGGATTCCCTGCGTAATTCTGCTGGAGAGAAGATCCTCCAGCTCCGCAGCCATCCTCTGGGTATGCCCTCTGACTCCAACTTCTGCTCTTTACTGAGTGACCTGTCTGTGGAGCAGCGCTTTGATGTCAGTTATCTGGATCTAGGTAAGTTCACAAACGGTAGATCTCAAATCGATCTTACATTCACTTCTGCAGAGCAGGACATTCAGACTACATTTAGTAAAAGGAGTATAACATTGACAGGGTAAAGGGAAATGTGGAGTCATGGACATCACTGCCTATGTTTACCAAGTGCAAGGCTGGCTACAGTTTAGTTTTAGTAACATGCAAATATGATAATTCAGCTGAACTTTTGTTGTGCATGAACCTTATCAAGGTATGACAGCCTCTCACTGCTCTCGGCTGTGTCGTGGGTACATTTTGATGTCAACAGAGCAAACCGTTCGTTTTC
The DNA here is from genome assembly GCA_024666655.1 of Dascyllus trimaculatus. Lineage (NCBI taxonomy): Eukaryota > Metazoa > Chordata > Actinopteri > Pomacentridae > Dascyllus > Dascyllus trimaculatus. Next base: position 10,730,681 of record CM045450.1, read on the forward strand.
TGACATTACTATTACTGTCATCAGATAAGGAGGAAGTGATCTGCAGCTGCACATTGTCACAGTTTTGTGGGGAACCATTTTATCTGTGGACAGCGCTTCACAGATGGACCATACTTTAAGATGACAGTTTTACATGTGGCACGTTGGGTGTTGAAATTATTAGTTGAATTAGCAATATTTATTTGTTATTTTATTTTTCTGTTATGTAAAATTAGAACTTGTGATGAGAAGCTTTCATTATTTTACATTCTACAAAAAATATAACTAATGAAATGACAAAAGGACATTAAGTTTATATTGTATTATTTTTGTGCTTATATATATAAATCCAATAATATATTACAGGTGTGATATATCTCATAGATGATACTCTGCCATAGTCCTGTGCATATGCTGTCTGCTGTTTATTTTACCTTGCTGACTTGCCACTACTTAACATGTCACGTAGTGGATTGTTCATGTATATAACATTTTCATTCTTATTTCTCTTATTTTCTGTTTACTCACTCGCTCCTTTTGATCCAGTAATCTTATGTTAAACTTAGAGTAATAATTGTTCCAACTTTAAAAGAACAAAACCTTATCTGAAGTACAGGTGGTTTGAAATAAAGTGTCATAGCTATAAAATCTCCAGCCACTGAAATATACTGTCGTTCTCTTTAACGGCAGACACTGTTGTTGACTGTCTACATAGAAACTCTCCTTCCTACTCTCAGATCAGTAATGACATTGGAAATATCTGTTATTTTGTTAAAATGTACCTAGCAGACAAAAGAAAAGAAAAGAAACGTTAAGAACCTGTTTGTGTTTTAATGGGTTTTTTTGTTGTTTCAGAGGAGCGCAGCCTCAGCGGCCTGTGTCAGTGTCTAGTGGAGCTGTCCACACAGCCAATCACAGTGTGCCACGGCTTTGCTCCAAATGTAGATGCTGCTCGGGCCAACGCGGCCCACAATGCACTGCAGTACCTCAAAATCATGGCCGGAGGGAAATGATAGGCCTCGATGATTTCCTCCTCACAGACTCAAGCTGGTCGCTACACAATGCCATCATAAATTTCCACTTTGGACGACGGAGGCACTTTTGCGATGAGTTTAAATAATGTGAATTACCTCAAATTTGGACATGGAGACTTTTTCTGCCCCCAAATTAATCCCAGGAGTTCCTTTTTAGTCCCACTGACATCTACTTGTTGTCAATGAAGACTCAATCACCCAAAAACTCAGAAGTCCCTCTTTTCTTCTGCATATTTGTCACCAATTATTTAAAAATGCATTTTCAGTGTTTTTACTTTTGATCTTCATGTCATCCACTGTATTCTCCTAAATCTAAACTTGAAGAAGTCTGTCTAAATTTCTAAATTATAAATGGTGCTTTTGCCGTGACTTCCATGTCCCAAATAACTCCAGACAAATTCGGATGCAATTAAAAAGTGCAAAAGGTCAAAGGGGTTTGTAAAACTGGGTGTTGGATTTATTGGTGCTTTGTTGAATCCCCGTTCTCATGGTTGGATGTAAAAAAAAACAAAAAACACTCCAGCCATGCTGCTGAAACGCTGAGAGAAAGAGACTCTGCTGAATCAATGTCAGAGGATAATTATTTTAAAGATGGACCCTTTTACAGACGACCAGAAAAATGTGGCTTTCCTTTTTTTGTTGTATGTTGATTTGACCCCAGAAACCTCAACTGTTTGTGTCTGAGATGTTTTTTTTTTTTTTATCGTGTTGTCTTTGTTTAAGATTACGACTTCAAATTAGGTGTAAAATTTTGGAAGTTCTTGTAGGAATTCCACATTTATCACTGTTTCAAATTTGTCTCTCTTTTTTTAGATTGCAACATTTGCATGAGGCGCTTTGTTGATCAGTTTCTGGTACATTTGTGACTGGGCTGAAAGAGGAAGAAGGACAGTGAGTTTTATGATAAGGCCTTCTTCTTGTTCTAATTATTAAACATGGTAAAACCTTACTTTTAGCTTTCCTTATCACAGACCATACAAAGCTACCACATATTGTCACGTGGAGTTTCAATATTATTACCTCAATAATGTTTTTTTGTGCTTGTTATGCCCAGTATTGTTTCTTTTATCATTTAAACCAACATGAATGTGACTCCAATTATGACATTTAAAAACTGACGATGATTTTCCAGATTCTATTCTTCGACTACCCGTTGTGTCTTGGTGTAAGGTTTCGCTCCAGCTGACCTCACTGTTGTTCCATATTGGTTGTTGCACTCACTTAATATAAGTATTGACAATAGTATAGAGTTTGCACTACTACAGAAAATATCTTTTGCACAATGCAGTCTGACCACATTTCTGTACATCTACCAGCACTGGCATCATCAAGTTCAGTGTGCTTGATGCAACGTTGACCTCATTCTCTGAAATGGCAGATCTGCATAATGTTTTCTGATTATTGGAAAAAGGAAGTTAACTGCTGGGTTTTAATGAATTTTAGGTGCTGACACCATTGATGTCAATGCTTACAATAAATTTGACTAAGTGGTGGTCAGAGAAAATGCTGCCCAGTTTAAAAAGGTGTAAATGAAATATAAGCTCCATGGGAAATTGTTTTCAATAAAACATTTGTTGGTCCATTTTATTGCTGTTGTAATGAATTGAACTGAATGCAATCCTTCACATGGTAACACATGGTCCACACTGTTTCTTCAAAACTTTTAAGTTTACTTCTTATTAATAATAAGGATTAATAACAATATTCTGTGTTCCGTATGAGCACTTGTGGAAAAACGTAATGCTTTTGCTCAAAACTTTTCTTATTACAAGAAAAGCTTTTTGAGTGTAGAGCCTCTGAAAACTTCACGTCAGTCTCACAGTCTATTTGACGTGTTCGTGTTTTGTAGCTGTTTGACTTTAAAGTCCTTGCTTTGAAGCACTTTGAAAATGATTAGCTTTACAACCTAAAAACGTCAGTGCAGGAAAAAGTTCACAGATGAGAAACGCTGCTGTGCAAATTGTTGACATGGGTTTTCTGTCATCTACTGTATCTGTCTGATGAGGGACTGACTTCTTCGTCTGCATAGCCGCTGCTGTCAGACTGCATGCTGTCACCCCGGACCACTTCACCTACAGAAGGATACAAATACAGTCAGAGCTGTTCTACACACACCGTGTACTACTGCACCAATGTAGCTGCAATCTGATCTAAAGAGGCACATGAAGGCAAGCACACCTGCACAGTGACCTCTATACACATATGCCAGTCAGACTTAGAAAACCCTCCTCTGATGATAACTTCTTTTTCATGCTGACACGTATATCTGTTCCCACATAAATTTAGTTGATCTCAGATTCACAGTACAATACAGACAATCACCCCAAACTAAAATATTGCTTTGCGCGACAAAAGAGAAGTATCACTAGAAACTTTGTGTACACACAAAAATTCTAGTCATTTGCTATTACAGTGTTAATTCATACAGTGTTCATATATAAACAGTTTAACTGGGAAAATGCAGTTTATGCTGTGAACGGACAAATCCGATGACCACACAGATGACCTTTCAGCATACTACAAACAGCTAACTTGAAATTAAATCCTGTGGAACATGTTCATGCTAGGTAAATATACCGTACCTTTGTACTGTCGTTTCTTGGACAATTGTAAGGTTGATGTTCTTGTAGTTTCTGATTGTCCCATATCTTCCTCTCCTGCACTGTGCACCTAAGGAGACAAAAATGTGAAATATATATTATATACTGTATCTGTTTTAACTCTTGAATCATTAGGAAACAATGTCATGAAGAATTATATAGCATTAGAGCTGAACAATATATTATTGTATCATCAAGGTCACCTTGAATATAATCACAAAGATGCTCTGTGATCACTTACAGAGGGTCATGGTACACGATTTAAGCCAATTTAATAAGAGAATATTAGAGGCTCATAAATATGAGTTGTGGAGTTTTCTTTTCTAATCCATCTGCTAAAATATATATTGCTATTATAGCCTAATCTACCCTAATCTAATTACATTACTGGGTTAACAAGCATGCCTACCAGCATGACAAATGACAGAGAGCCAAAAAAATGTCTAAGTATCTAATTTGTGAAGTATTAAGAAGGTAAAGTCTCTCTGAAACTGTTAATAAAAATGTATGGAGCAACATCAGGTGCTGTGTTGGCGATGCTTTACAGCTCAATTATAATCTCTACAAATGAAGATATAGAATAAAATCTGCTGATATTGTGTGACTTTTTTATCATCATGTTATTTTTTCAGCATCATCTAGCTCTAGATGTCATACTACATATGCAGAACTGTTTTCAAACTACTGTACCTCTTCCAGCTCAAAGGAGTTAACCTGTTGAAGGTTACTGGAGAAGTGGTTGAGGCCCTGATGTGTGGCAGGATTCAGATACTGTCTTTCCCCCTTATTAAAAGACTCTGCACATGTCTGGACAGATGAATCAGGTGAAGCACGACAGGAATCCGGTGCGTTCAAAGGACACAAAGACACATCATCCTCTTCCCAGCCCGTCACAGTGATGCAGTAATGAGTGTAGCTGCCACTGGGCTCCAGGACAGGAAGTGATGTGGATGTATCCACCTGTGCGACCCCTCCTGAAGAGGTAACGTCGTCTGTGTATGAGTCCTCGTCAGGTGCAGAGATGGGGGTTTGTGTATTTGGTTTGTCTGATCTAGAACATGATCTATTTGTGCCTTCTAAATCAGAGCAGATATGAAGTAAACTGTTCGGACTGTGTGTGTTTTGATGGCGGAAAGGCGCCTGATGTACACTCTCGACTATCTGCGGACAGATTAGATCATATGTAGCCTTGGTAACAGGCTCTAGCTCAGCTGTCCTTGAGTCACTTTGAACCAAACGTGAGTCCAGCTCTGGTGGGCATGAAAGCAACTGATGTTCTGTTTCTATCTCAGTTCCTCCTGATAGCGATGACGCTACAGATGTTCTCCCAATGTGATTCATCCTGTCCAGGTCTGTTTGTTTGTTGCTGTTTTCATCAGTATCAGCGTTATCTGTTTGTTTATTGTCCTGCATCTTTTTCTGACAGATTTTATTCACATTCTGATGGATGTCTGTGTCTGCCACAGTCTCATTCCCACTGTAACACGATGTGTCAGCATCTGCAGCTGAATTATTTTCCTCCAAATCCAGCTTCTTGGTAGCCCCAGTCTTGACTTTCAGGACTATATCCACAACTTCAGGGAGGCTGGATCTTTTCCTGGGAGAGGGCTGTGGAGATGTGGAGTCTGACCCACGGGGGGAGCCTGTGTAGAGGCACATCTTGTTGACAGTGTCCTTCAGCCTCTCCACCGGAGACCGGGGCTCGCTGCGAATGTTGCTCCTGAACCGTTCGATCCTCTCCACAGGAGAAGAGAAGGAAAACTCCGGTGTGGTCAGCTTCTGGAGAGGAGTGCGGGACACATGGGAGTAGAGGGAATAGAAAGCGTTGGCCATTGCTGTGAGCACTTGCACTTGTCTGAAACGACCTGTGGAAAGAATGAAATATAAATGAAAATCTCATCCCAGAATGATTCCACCTTATCACACATTGAACTACATTATACAGTTCACAAAGCAATGAAAGATAACCTGCAGCAGAGGGATTTAATAACTCCATAGTCTTACTAGCAAGAGAGAGGCTGGGGTCTTCCTCTCTTATCCGCCTCAGCTGTGAGTCCAGGAAGAGGCGGAAGTTGATGCCCTGAGCCTGAGAGGGAAACGTGAAGAAGCGAGGAGGGATGCGCACAGTGACCTGTGGCTCTTCAGAGCCGAAACCTAGCTCATAAAGAGTCTCCTCTGCATCCTCTGAACACAACTGCAGGACCTCTGATACACTAGTGTGAGAAAAGAGAGAGAGAGAGATGTATTCAAGACTGTACAGCACCTCAAAAATGTTTCATAAAATCATGTTACGTGCAACCAATTTTCGACCTACAGAAAAATAAAATAAAAAAATAAAAAAGTTGAGGCCTCACCTAGATGTACTTCTCCAGGTAGAAGAGGAGAGGCAGCTGGAAGCCATGCTGTGGCCCAAGTTCAGCGACGGCAGACACAGTCCCTGACGAGGGGTACTATAGACAAGACACATGAGAAGTGTTCATGTATATGATGCACATATTAGGAATGGAAGAAAGGCCTTACTTTGTTTCTGGGTTGCATTTTAAAACTTAGAAAAACAGATTAATTTTTCTACAGAACAAGTCCAAACCAAATAATTTGATATCAGTATTATTTTTGATCTGTGTTTTGACTTGAGCAGGGAGTGGGTCACTGACCTGGTGGTGGGTCTCCTTTGCTGGTTGACGGAAGGATGCCGTGCCAGGCTTCATGGTCAGCACAGAGCAAGAAAAAGAAGAAATATAGCAGTAAATTCGTAAATTCCGAAAGTCAAGTGTCTTCAGATATTCTTCAAAACTAAAAAGAGTCTCCATAATATGGTTAATTTAGTCTACAGTCAAGGTGCTACTGACCTATCACAGATGTCAGTATCAGGATCATGTTGGCCGATATAAGCCGATATGAAAACCTTTTTTTTCTTAGGAATATGATGCATAAAAATATCTTTCAGGTCGATTAGAAATCATCACAGTTTGTCCAGCAGAGCCTTGTTGCTTACAGAACACGTGGAGCAGAGAATGCATCACAGCTGGGCAGCCAAACAAGCGACGTGTTCATGGTAAGCTGCTATGTAGTTTGTAAAACACATTGTTGGCCTCATCATTTTTCCTTTTTTAATATAACTCCAGCGTATTTACATGTATAAACATTAAGAAAATAAACCAATATATCAATAAAAGATTTTTTAACTCTCAAAACTGGTATGGCATCAGCCCTGAAAATCCAGTATAGGTCACATGCCTCTTGTGTGGTCAATAGAAAACAGAGTTAAACATACAAAAGGCTGCTGTCACCATAGTGACCAAAGCAACCTGAATTCAAATATGGAAACATTTACTAATTCAATCTAATCAGTAGTAAAACAGTCTTTTTTCTTGTTGTTTCAATGTTACGATAATAACTACCGGATTAAAGTCTGTACTCACCCAGCCTTACATGGAATTCCTCCAGTGTTGATCACAGAAGCTGAAACAAAGAAATAATTTCAGAATTAAAGAAAAATATACTGATACATATCAGAATATTGGTTTCATAGTCTATTTGCAAACCTGTGCCCATGTCTACGTGGGTTACGCTATTAAAATCTGGATTCATACTGTATGACAGCTCTTCCAGGGACACACAGTCACGTCCGCAGAAGCTGTCATGTAACTGTTGAAGTATGCATACCAGCAGGTCACTCAGGGAGGAATTCACATGCCACGCTTACAAAAGATGTACTGATACATAGGGTGTAATGTTACGTTTTTTTAAAAAAAAAATTTTATCACATAACACATGAGAAAAATCCCCTTTTACTCTGCTCTTCCTTGACCTGGTATATTTCCAACTGTGTATGGAGGAAGAAACCACCTCACCTGAACCAAACTCTCTTTGATCAAAGAAACATGTCTGACCTCATATCAATGCCTTATCTTTCAGTGGCTGGACCGAGTGAATCAAGTGTGAGCTTGCTTTGTTAGATAGTTTCTGCTTTTGATAACTTAATGATTTGCTTGTTGAATGGTTGAAGTGGCTGGGTTGTTATTTCAGTCGTAGATTTGAAGTGTTTTTGAGTTTATTCTAAGTCAGCTTTGTTGAAATGTCCACATATAACAAAGAGTTACACTTGTGTTCAAAGCAAGTGCATCACCCCAGAAAATTATAACTGTCATCCAAATTACCAAAAGTAAATGGCAGTATTTGTGACCAACTGCATCAGATAAGATTGTAATTGAAGTAACTTGCATTAAGTGTTACTTTCAGCTATGCAAGAGAACTTTCCATTTTGTTTTCCATTTAAAATGATACAGTAAAGTCCCTTGGTGGGCCTCTGATCAACATTACAGTCACAGATGTTGTGTTTACTGAAACTGTTGTGTGGAGGCTACAAAGCATTCTGCAATATTTTGAGAGCAGCTGTCAAATATTGCTTTGTCTTAACTATTAATAAATATATATAGTTCTATTTGTGATGCTGGTCCTTGATGTGACATACCATTGCAAAAAAAAAAAAGTCTACAAATGTGAAATTCCTTGGTGATGCACGTTGAACACTGATGCTTTTCTGGATTAATATTTTATGGTTGTCTGTTATTTTTTTCCTCCTACACTTCAATAAAGAGAATGGACTGGAAACCCTTGGTCGTTACTCATTTGTCCAAATAAACAGCTGATTATTCCTGGTGCCAAATTATTCACAGGATAACAGTAATTAACTTTCAAATCTACAATAGTGACTACATTAAAAGCCTTCTTTCCCCTGCAGCTACATCCAAAGTTATAGCTCGGATTGTAAAATATATTGCACGAATATATGCTGTGTGGCCCTGACAAGACTGTAAATCTTTAAGGGTTCATGTTTTAAAAATGAGACCTTTTTTAAAAAAATCTTAAACATATTATCAAAAAAGAACTGTCTAATATGTACTGCCCTTCTCAGAAAACATCCTCCTTGGCAGAGGTACAGCAACATTTCTCAACACTGGAAATGTCGGTGATTACAGCTGGTACGCACAAGTGGGTCATTCCGTCTGTGACTATTACAAAAAAAAAAATCACCCAGTTTTTCGGTAACAGACGTTTCCTCTTTCGTTAGTTTCGTTTATGTGTGTGTGTGTGTGCGTGTGTATGTGTGTATTGCTCATGCTGGGAGGGCATAAAGCTGAAGACTGGTTTAAGGTTAAAGTAAATGCCAGGTTACGCAGCCTGCAGGAAATGAATGTAAGTCAGTGTAATGTCCTTTCAGGTGATGTAAACACTATGGAAGCTGTGTGTGCACGTACACGTATGTATGTAAAATGTGTGCTTACCATCAGCTCCAAGACTTAGGTCATCAGCGAAGTTGTTTGCTTGCAGGGCAGACTCTGAAGAAAGGACAGAGTCAATGATTTACATCTGTAAGCATGTTATGCTAATTTCCTGAAGCACATTTACGTCAACACCCAAATTAAGTATAAATTTGAAGTACTTGTACTAGACTTTGTACCTACATTCTACTCGATACTTCTGCTCGACTGTAATTTGAAAGAAAATCTGATACTTTTTACTTCAGGGCATTTGACAGCTTTAGTTTGTATAACATTACGTAACATTAGAGATGTAACAACAAACTCAAATAAACAGAAAATATTTCAAATTAGGTCGACCTTAACTAACTACAACTGTAAAATGCTTCTAATAATCCAGTAAATTAAATAGCGTAACAGAGGCCATTACTTAAATACTTAAAGTCCATAACACACTCATTTAAGCAGCATTTTCAATGGAAGACTTTGACTTTACTGGAATGGTGTATTTTTATATTGTATTAGTGTTTGTTCAAGTAAAAGATCTGAATACTTCCTTCAAGACCAGAGCAATAACAAACTGAAAGTTTAATTTTAAACTCTACACATATTAGCCGATTTTAATTCACTGTAATCGAAAGTATGTACTGTCACTGTTTAAATGATTTCAATGCTGAGTTACAGTAAATAATAGATTGTCAATCTTGACGAGGTTCGTATCAGTTCACACTCACCAAAACTCAGCTGACCGCTGCTCTCTTTGCTGGCATTCGACCTGTAAAGATACATTTGATAAATAAATGCGCACGTACCCAGTCTGTTCCATTTGCATGCTTCTACCAAATAAGTGATTTGCGTTTGCATAAATGGTTTCATCTAGAGTTTGACAGCAGCCTGGTTACAGTACCAGCTTGTGAGATCTGTTCTGTAATCACCTTTCAAAAGGCCGGTAAAGTCTTATCAACTTCCTCTTGGAGAAATATTATTGTTAAGGACAACGCCTCTAAACTGACAGGGTCATTTTCATGTTGCGTTCTGAGAATGCATTTAACCACTATCTGTTCTGTGTACTGTACTCTTGTCTAGTGTTATGTGCTTTTTCGATGCAGACACGCTGCATGTAGCATCTCATTAGCTACCACTGGTGCAGCTTCCTTTTCAATTACAGACATATGAAACATTAAATAACACTATGTCCTTCCTCTAATCAGTTTCATAACAGGAGGAACTGTTGTTTTATTCCAGTTACATAACGGAGTTACTCTACACCACAAGGACATTTATAGAAAGTCAAGGGCTGAAGTTTTTTTTTTTAATTGTTGTGGTTGTTTATTTAGTGAAACAGCGTCAGCAGTGAAGACCAGAAGGAGTGATTGTATCTATATTTTGACAATGATCTTCTTAAAATCATAATGTGCTGAGACATTTACCACTGACAGATCTCCTGACAGCAACATTTTCCAAATTAGCAAAAGGCCAAGTGAGATTACTCATTTAATGGTTTTAGACTCAGCTCTTATTTTTTCTATAGTTGAACTGTGAAATGCATATCTAAAGCTGTTGTCAAAAACAATATCTTGCTGCAGCGTCGTCCTGGAACACCTGACTTCAGAGAGTTTCCACGCTGTACCTTCTATTGTTTGTGAACCGTTTTCCAGTGACTGACATATTGTCAGTCAGAGCCTTGAGAGTCAGCACTCAGAAAATATCATCTCAGAACAAAAACAAGCTGCAAAGCACGTTGACTCACCCACAACCGAGCAGCCAGTTCTCAATCTTTCCTGTGAAGCATCCTGTGGAAATCACACACTTAGGTTCATGAGTAATCCTCATTAATCAAACATATGTATCCATGTTTGTCTTCTCTAAAAAAACATCCGTATAATAAATACTCACTTCTAACACGCTGTTATGAAAAATATAGAACTTCTAATTGCAGGGAAGTGCTGTCATTTCTCTATTCCCCATAAGAAGTGATTGAGCTTTATATGCATCACTATTCTGTGAAGTTGCAATGACAGAAATTACAGTGCTGATGAACAAGGAACTAAATATCCTACTTCCCTTGAAAATCTATACTTCAGGTATCTTCAGGTTCAGTGAATCCTTTGTTACATAACTTGTAAGTAACTCACACAAGTGTGACAGAATCCTTCACAAAGTCCTGACTTTGCACTCACCATCAGAAAAGACGTCGTCGTCTGCCATAGAGGCCGACTGGAAGCTGCACAACGGCACATCAGGTTCCTCCAGAGTGGGCCACTGTCGGCTGCTGTTGATCCAGGCTCGCCGCCTCACTGTGGAGGACGGACTCTCCATCGCCTCAGTTCACAGACGGCCAGGGAACATAGTGGGGTCGAAGCTGTCGAGGCACGAGGGCAGGGTCAGGGGGTGAAACCCAGACAATACAGTTTAAGGTTTTCACTGACTGGTTTTCATGACTGGTTAATGGTTAATTAACTGGTTTAAAGGCTGAGGCTGCAAACATTTTTACATTATATTCTGTGTTTTCTACCAGAATCATTTAAAATTAAAGGTGAACTCATTACTGACAGGATGCTTCGTCATCAAGTGCAATAACTGAACTCTCTGGTAAGTTCGAGGAAATTCTGAAATAGTAGACAAGAGTGTGACACAAAAGACAGATTAATTCTGCATGAATTGTCAGCCACCACCACTATGGTGGCATATTCTCTTCATTTGTGCTTTTCAATGGGCATTTATTCTGTCTAGAAATGCTGCTAATAATATGTGTACCGCTGTTCATTGGCATATATGTGTGGATGGTGGAGTCAAACGTAGAGAGCCAGTATCAGACAATCATCAGTCAAACTATAACATAAACTATAATGATACTGCATGAAGTTGAGGTTGATAAACAGCTAAAATAAACTACGTATTCTTTCAGAATAAGAGTTAAACTCACAAAATGGTAAATCAAGAGTATCAATGAATTCATGCTCTGTATGTTCAAATAAAGTGCACACATCAGACCGAGCTGTTAAAATAACTCACACACAGGGAGCAGCTGTAGAAAGTGATGTGAGGCACATTACAGTAAAACAGACACTGAGTCCTAAAGATAAATAATACATAACTACATTTATAATTAGCGCCTACAAGTCCTCATTGACTTTAATATATGAGCCCAGTCACATATAGAGTAGATAAAAACAACACTGACATATAGAGATCCTTAGGGATTTGTAGTTTTTAGTGATTGCAGAAATTGTAGGACATAAATACCATGAATCTTCTCTAAAAGTGTCCACCGGTTGTGTTCGTAACTAAAGTAGTCAGGCGTGTTGAGAGTTCTTCTAAATCCTATTTAAAGCAAACAATCTAGACAAACGAAAGGCAGCTTTACCTTCATCGACGCAGGTTTCAGTTGTGTGTCGCCTGTGCGCTCGTTCTCTCTCTCGTTTCCTGTTGGGGCAGGTTAAAGTATCTCAGACTTCATCTGCAGCTTCAGCAAACTGTCAAACTGCCTCCAGCCTGCCCTGGGTTATCAGAGACCGAGAAGCGATGAGGGTTTTTTTCCTTTTCTTTTCTGCTGTTTTTTCTCTGAAGTGTATCAGTCGTAGAAGAAGAAGAAAAAAAAGCAGCAGGCTGTGAATTTGCGCGGATCATCGCAGAGTCTGAGAAGCTTGGAGGAAGTGACTTTGCATCTCATCTGAAATACAAAAGTTTTTTTTTCTTTTTTCTTTTTTTTTTTTTTTACCAGCGTGGGAAGCAGCTGCGACACATCCTGCAGAAAACAGCAGCACAGGTTTCTGGAAATGTCAGAGGGCACGAATCATCAGGACCATCAGAGTCACTTAGAAGATAGGAAAAGCATCTGCCCTGTGGTATCGAGTTTATTTTTACATTTACAGCCCATGCACTGCCATAGCAGGCTATCATTAGGAGCTGGAGACATTCAGTATGAAAATATACTCTGATAAGAAGCTGAGGAATCAATTAGTGGGCTGCATTATATAACAAGTCACTCTCTGTAAAGTGTTTATGAGCTGTGAGGCTTTATTAGTACAGAACAGCATCCCTCATTTATGTTTTATAGACCCAAATTACACTTTTTGTTTGCGCTCTGTAAACCATCATGAAGGAAATGAATTTAATCCACTTATGTTTCCCAGTTTACTCAAGATAAAGAGATGAATTTCTAGTTAATGGAACTTGAGATGTCTAAACAAAGCAAGCATAAAAGCAGACTTGCCAGGACGCAGTGTTAGAGAGTTAAAACTACCAAGGGACTCTGATTTTTGTGGAAACAATGTTGGAAGCACGCCGTGTGTCTTTAATACACATTAAATGGGGTTATGATGGGGTCCTAACTATTCTAGTCATGATAAACGTTAATACTGAGTTTAGTCCCCACATCTGTAAAAAATTAAAAATGGTTTCAACAGTTGTCAGTCTTCAACGTTAAATCAAGAAGGAACTCCTAAAACTTAGAATATGTTAAAGTAAAGTAAGTCTGTCTGTAACCATTGTCTGTATGACTGGCTGATTCAACTCATGGCTTAAGTTTAATCAACTTGTTTTGTCAATTCAGTTAATTTCACTTGACAACTTTAAACTTAATGTTCACCTTAAGTGCAGACAGCAAGGGAATTTACATTTCTAAGCTGAATTAATTCAAATAGTTTTACAGTGTGGCTCTGGCAGCCCCTTTGAAAACTCCAGTAAACTCCTGCATTTGACCTCCGACTTTCTGCATTGCAGTTCTGCGGGGAATCTGAATCAGCATTCATTTATTTGCAACGAGTGAGCAGCAATTTACATTTATAGTGGTAGAATCTTTAATTTTATTTATTTTTCTTCCATAAATGATTCATAAACAGTTTGAACTGCTGACTTGGTGGCTTATTATGAAATGTCACCCAGTTAATGACAGAAAGCTTTCACAAGTTGCTGATGCAAAACTCATTTTTTATTTATGGCATCTAATGAATTAATTTATGTTTTTAAAAAAGAGGTTTCTTTATTAGGGTTAAACAGTGGTACCAACATTTTTTAAATGCACAAATGTAAAAGTTTCAATAGTAGCATATGCAAATACTGTGATGAATGTATTTGTAGGGGACTGGCTTCATGCCTTTAGCACATGTAAGGAATTTGGTGGAGTAGCCTAAAGCCTAAAGGAAAGGAATGACATCAACAAAGTTACTGTTTTGCATAGGTATTTCTGTGCCATGTATGAGAGCAGCACTTTTTATTCTATTGCATGTTTTTGAGTTTCAGTAAAGGTTAAGTTGTACAGAACCTGTGATAAGCTAAAAACTATGATAAATAAAGCTTTTCAACAGTATGCAAAAAAAAAAAAACCCTGCCAAAACTGGCTTCCCCTCAACATAACAGGAGGAAAAATGCTTGTTGTTTACCAAGTCATTGTTACCAATTAATGCAACAATATATGATCATGTAGCACTGACAGGGCCCATTCTACTGCATAGTGGTTACTTAAGATATTTTATTTAACAGAGTATCTTAGCATTGTTAAATTCCTACTTTTACACAAACAAATGATCTGAATACCCTCTGCTGGATGGAGTTAGATTATGGTATAGAATGGTGCTATCATGAAATCCCTGTTTCTCTGACTACCTGTAGAGACACCAGTGTTTGGCTGCAGACAGAGCTGGGTGGGCCGAGGCCTGTCCTGAGGACGGACTCCACCCTCTGTCCTGTTTACATGGGCACATGTGCAGCTTCACTGACAGCCCCCTCACAAATCCCAATAATAAAAGCCCTCCCACAAGCGAGCCATTTTCTCCTCCCAGTGCGGTTGCAGCCAGTGTGTGAGTGTGATGGGGATCTTCTCCTCCACCCGGCCTGACTCCTCCCGCCTCCTTGCTATTTCCCGACCCACAGGGCGCCACCAGGGAGTGGCCAGTGGCCACGGAGGCAAGACTTAAAAGACCCAGTCCGCCTTCCAGCTTCCCCACGTCCGTGTTCAAAGTTAGAGATGAGCCCTAGCACCGTTACTCTTTCGATTTGTGAACTCATATTTCAGAAAGAGAGAGGGGAATTATCGATATTTACGTGTATTTGTTTACTCATTGAACCTTAAAAGCGGAAAACAGATAACCCAACGTCAATCATACTCAGAGGTACAACCTACCATGCTTAGTCCCGCCCCTTTCTCCGCCTTTGGTCCAATTACATTGGCTGGCTGATACTCACTGACAGAAACAATCTTTCCTATTGGACAAAGGCAGCAATCCTCCACAAGTAGGTGTCAGAGGGGTGCGCTTCTTTTAACTGATGAAGTAGTGCGATAGCACAGTCACCAAGTTGAAAATGGCATTTAAATGAAGGATTTCTAACGTGACAAAACACTCTGCACTTTAATGCTATTAATGTGGTGTTTGGACTTGCTATTACATAATGTATTAGCTCATTACATTCAAACCCTAATGTTACTCTACCAAATAATGAGTGACAAAGAAGTCCAGCTAGTATTAATGGTAAATGGTAAATGGTCTGCACTTACATAGCGTTTTTTTTCTGCTTAGTGGTATCCAAAGCGCTTTACAATATGTTTCGCATTCACCCATTCACACACACATTCACACACTAATGGCGACAGAGCTGCCATGCAAGGTCCCTGCCTGCCATTGGGGGTAACTTTGGGTTCAGTGTCTTGCCCAAGGACACTTCGGCATGTGGAGGGACCGGAGATCAAACCGCCAACCTTGCGATCAGTGGACAACCTGCTCTACCACCTGAGCCACAGCCACCCCCATTGCAAATGTAATTAAAATTCACTCGTATATTTGTAGAAAACAAATCCAGTTAAAATTGCTTTAAATGTATTTAAAAACTTTAAGGTGACAGACAAAATATCAACACTCCAAAACAAGTTGAAATGCATGTGGTGTCATTTATAATCTCTGGTGATATTTTGTGAAATGTCGACGAAACAAGTCAAAAAGCGGGCCTTTAGTCGACAATATTTTTTCAAACTGTAATGTATGGGTTTTAAATTGAATTATGTAAAAATATTCGTTTGTTAGTTTTTGTACCCTGCGAAGCCGGCAGGATGCGGAGGTTCGTAAATTGAACGCACCCATGTTTCTTCTTCAAATGGGAGGGGGGCGTCAAGCTTGTGTGAAGTTGTGAAAAGTTGTCAACCCGAAAAAAGAGCAGAGAAACTCCTCCCGTCTTCAAATTATGAGCAG
This sequence comes from Dascyllus trimaculatus, assembly GCA_024666655.1. Lineage (NCBI taxonomy): Eukaryota > Metazoa > Chordata > Actinopteri > Pomacentridae > Dascyllus > Dascyllus trimaculatus. Next base: position 10,746,742 of record CM045450.1, read on the forward strand.
TAAGTGAACTTTTTAAACTCCGTGGCATGTTGTGAACGAAGCATTAACTTAACAGTAAGAAGTAAAGTCAAAGTACATTGTTTTAAATGTGTTCCTTGGTGTAAATATGATACTGTATTGTTATGTGGCTACCAGCAGTTTAAAAGTGACCAACTAACGTTGCTTAGCCGCTAATTGCTGGTATTGGGCTAACAACATTTAGCCAACTAAGTAAAGCTAGCTAACTGGTTACCAGTAACTTTAATTATGTTCCTAACTAACAGTAGCTGCTTACTTGGTAATTGAACTTTGCCGGATTCCTAGCTAACTAGTTATATTTACCAGAGCAGCTACTTCGGTCACTATAGCTAACACTTAGCGATTTTCCTTAACACTACTTGTTGTGGTGAGTTCATGTTAGCTTAGCTTGTAGGCTAACTGGCCCTGTGAGTACTTGGGGCATGGATTTCCTTGCATTTCTTGTCTGAATTGCCTCACAATAACCACAGAAACTTGTGGAGTTTAGTTATTTCAGTGGCGTCGACCGTGTGTATACTGTTTTACTCTATTATTACGAAAATCAATGTTAACACAGTGTGGTGGTTTGCTGTTTTAAAAGTACTTCAAGAGAAGTGATCTTACAAACTCTTCTTCCGCAGACCAGCAGCAGGGTGAAATGGCCGCTGTGGAGAGCGGTGGAGGCTTCAGTCAAAAGCGAAACACGAATTCACAAGTAGGTTAACCGGACACTTTGACTTGCGCTTTTGCCAGATGAGATGATTGCAAGCAGAAAAACATTAAATGTCCTCTCCGCTCATATACAATGAACCTGAAATGTATTTCCTATTTGTTAGATTGCGTTTGAAAGTCGTTTGTTTCGGGACCTGTACGGGTTGTTGATTTTCTCCCCAGAGCACATGTCACTGGGGTGGGGAATGGGCAGGTAAATTTCGCCCACACGGGGTGTTCCCGTCAAACCCCGGCACTTCATGTGCATTTCGCTCGGCCCATTTGGCTGGCCTTGGAGGGGGTGGCTAGAGGAGTGTGTCAGTTTATAGGGCAAAATAAAGTGTGGGAGGGAGATGGGTGGGTTTGGGGGGAGGGGAAGCCGAGCCCGCCGCTGCTCTGGAAAAATGTGATCCCTCCCATACTTCTCCAACCCCCCGGGCTGAAGCCCACTCCCCGTGAAGTGCTAGAGAGAGACTTGGATGACAAAAAAGTGGGTTTACTGTTAGGAATGGAGTTTTTGCCAGTGTTGCAGTATAACATATTTACATATGTCTTCACAAAGCAAGTTGCACAATTTGTGAAATGAAATTCTAAACTTCATCACATGATTTATAATTTATAATATATATTCTGTCAAAGTAAAAATGTTTATACTTAAATGCCTTTAGTCTTGTCAGTCTAGGCCTCTCAACTAATCTGATGATGATGATGATGATAAAAAAAATTTTAATCATCTCCAGGACTTATCAGGTCCGTTTTTAGTTTTGACTGTTTTACTGTAACTCCTGTAATCGCTGCTGTAGATGCTTTTACCATTTAGGTTCCTTTTTTAAAAAAAGTTCTCACACTAACTTTTTCTTGTAAAGCACATTGTAAGTTTGCTTATAGAAATGTTAACATATTCTGCTCCTGTAAATGTAAAATATGATTGCAAATTTTGGGACCCATTGCTATTTTTTCAGATTTACTATGTATACTATGTATGTAAGATAGTAACATGTGTATATGTATATGTATATATTTTATTTTATTATTTTTTTTAACTTGTGAAATTCCATCTAATCTCTTTGCTTCTTCATTTATTGTTTTTCTAGGACTCACAGCAGCCATCTCCTCTCGCCTTGTTGGCCGCCACATGTAGTCGAATTGACACCCCAGGAGAGAGTGATTCCCCTGCAGACCAGCAACAACAAAACCAGCAGCAGCTGGACCTAAACCAGGGTGTTTTCACTTCCAGTGCCAACGGCTGGCAGGTTATCCCTCTCAGCGTTCAAGCATCCTCAGGCTCTAACACTGTCACCACCGATTCCTCAGGGGTAATGACAGGAGGAGACGCCGGCAAGAGCAGACAGGTGCTGTCACCTTCAGCAGCTGTTGCAAGCACTCAGGGTCAGCAGCAGCAGCCACAGCAATATGTACTAGCTCAGGCTCCATCAGTGCAGGGTCAGCAGGTGCTTACTGCCATATCAGGCATGATGCCCAACATTCAGTACCAGGTTATTCCCCAGTTTCAGACAGTAGATGGCCAGCCACTACACTTTGCACATGCTCAGCAGGAGTCTGCTGTACCTGCTGGTGCAGGAACAGGGCAGCAGTTTCAGATAGTTTCCTCTCCTAATGGCCAGCAGATCATAGCTGCAACCAACAGAGCTGGTGCAGCAGGAAACATCATAACCATGCCCAGTCTCCTTCAGGGAGCCATCCCCATACAAAATATAAGTTTAGGCAACAGTGTGTTACAGAACCAGCCTCAGTTCGTGGCAAATATGCCTGTCTCTATAAATGGAAACATCACTTTGCTGCCTGTCAGTGCTGGTGGTACAGGGGGAGATGCAAATGGTGGAGGAGATGCCACGGGGAACCAACTCATACAGCAACAGCAGTCGCAACAGCCAGTGTCTTCCAATAATGGGGCAGGTTACATGACAAGTGCATCCACTGTTACTACGCAGACCTCTTCTTATGGAATTACTCAGACGCAGAACAGCAATGGAGCGGTGACAGGGACGTTCCAGCAGAACACAGCATCTTCTCTGGGTGTTCCAATACAGCCAGACAACAGAGAAGGGCAGCAGCCACAGCAAATCCTTATCCAGCCTCAGCAGGTTATCCAAGGTGGAACACCCCTCCAAACCATCCAGGCTGGTACTGTTGCGACTGCAGGCGGTCAAGTATTTGCCGCTCCAACACTTAGCCAAGAAGGGCTTCAGAATCTTCAAATTATGCCAAACACAGGGCCCATCTTCCTGCGCACTGTAGGTCCCAATGGCCAGGTGAGCTGGCAGACCATTCAGATCCAGAGTCCAGCAGGAGCACAGATCACGTTGGCCCCAGTGCAGTCTCTCCCACAACTTGGCCAGACCCAGGGAGCTACTGCAGCGGGAGGAGTATCTGTCAACACTGTGCAGATCCCAGGCATCCAGACCATAAATCTAAACTCACTTGGAAGCTCCGGGCTGCAGATGCATCAGCTACAAGGGGTTCCCATCACCATTGCTAGCCCAGGAGGTCAGTCAGTCCACTGCTCATCAGTAATAATTAATATTTAGTGTAAAAAATGTATACACAATGTTTTGAGCAATATTATTATATAGTCTACTAAATCAGTTGGTGTGTTTCAAACATTTTGAGCTGTTACTGATTATTTTGCTTTACTTGTAGTCATTACTTTACAGAAATGTCTTTACACAGGTTTTGGTTTGGATCAAGATAGCAGAAACTGAATTTAACCTTTAATTGTGTTTATTTTTTACTTATTTTAGACAAGTTGAATTAAAAGTTAAATTAAATATCAGCCATTGTAGTACACAGTAATTGTAAAGTAGTAGACTAATTGGCAGTTGGGTTGAGTAAATATTAAGTAGTGTTGAAAATGAGGTTATTTGTTCTTTTTTTCCCTCGTATTTTTGCTTTGAAATGCAAGGTATCTTGTATCTGTGGATTTGATCTCTTTTGCTCCAGTGTGTCTGAAGTGCAAAATACTGGTGTAACCAGTTTAGCTGGTCTAATGTTTCCCCGAACTCTTTACTGCACTGCATGTGTTTGTGTTCATATTTAGTTCTTTTTCTTTCCTTGGTGACTGCATCTCTTCGGATGATGTTCACATTACACAGTAGTTGTGGGTAGGCCACAACGTCTGTTATAGCAGGGGTGTAACTTCACCCCTCCCACCATATTGAGAGGCCTTTATCATGCCTAAACCTTTCTTTAGTTGTGTCAGTGGCAGTCCTTCCAAGTATGTCTACATGCTTGTTAGTCTACATTTTTGTTCAGTACGAACATTTGTGGGGACTCTGAGTCTGTTATCTGCATTATCAAATCATGTGCTTCTCATTAGCTACATATGCAGCTGACTTTATTTTGACTTCCTTTGGCATAGTAGTTAAAACCCAGAGGGCACTGGGTAACCACCTTTTGACTGTGTATTCATGCATTATTTAAAATATTACCCCTTTTCAAATAATACATCTCATTTGTACTTAAACTGCTAATCTTTCCTGGATACCCAGGGATTAGTAATGTTATTTGACTTTTAAATTTCCTTAAATTAAGATACATCAGAAAGAAATAGGTGAAGTTCCTAATTCTTTATGTCTTTAAAAATGACTAGCATTAGGTCAGAAATTACGGATATGCTGCTGTTAAGAAAAGCACCAATTAAGGGTGATTTAACCATCTGAATGTATGAAGTTTTAACAAGTTCTGAAATATAAGAAAATTGCAAACCCTATGGAAAATTAAGTGGCTGTAGTGTCATAAAAGTGTTAAAAAAGAAGATATCAAACCATTGTGTACATTATCTTACACTTGAGTATTTTGTTTTCCTTCACTACAGGTGAGCAGTCGTTGCAGACAGGTGGAGAAAGTTTGGATGATAGCACAGCTCTGGACGATGAGGATATAAGCCCACCACCTCAAGGGCGACGTAACCGCAGAGAAGCCTGTACCTGCCCCTTCTGCAAGGATGGAGAGGGACGGTAAGTCACTCTCTTCTTGGCTAAATGTTATATGCTTTATAATAAAATGAATCGGTATATCTTCAGAGTATGTAAAAATGTATTTTCTTCAGTAAGAGTTTTACTAGTTACATTTATAATACAATCATTCTGATGGTGTTATGAATCTCAATGGAAGAACAAGTTGTTTTACTCCTGAATTTCCATCTCCCACTAATCACACTTTCTGTTACACCCTGATGTGTCTTTTTTTTTTACATCAAACAGTGACCCAACTAAAAAGAAGCAGCACATTTGTCACATTTCTGGTTGTGGGAAGATTTATGGCAAGACATCCCACTTGAGGGCACACCTTCGCTGGCACACAGGAGAACGTCCCTTCGTCTGCAGCTGGTCTTTCTGTGGCAAACGATTCACTCGTTCAGATGAGCTTCAGCGCCATAAGAGGACACACACAGGTAAAAATGACAATTGTGTTTAGTAGTAAAAGACATGACTTCGTAAAATTAAAATCATTTGCTACTTTAGTTGAGGTTCCTGGTGTTTGCATACTAGTTCACAGTCATGACATGCTGGGATGACTGAATAGAACAGACCCATGATTAATATCATTAGTAACACTTCTGCTTTTCTGACTATGACAAGTCATAATATCTGTTGTGGAATAGTATCATCATGATGTTGAGCGCCTTTTTTGTGATTGATTCATTAATGACTAAGTTTTTTATTTTTTGAAAAACTGTGTTCCAGTGTATTAAGTCTTCATAACTGGTTGATTTTAGCTTTTGTAGCCAGTCATAGTCTGAGGAAGTATCAGATGCAATTTTGTATACTTAATTTGCTTTCTTCCCACATTTTCAGGTGAGAAGCGGTTTGTTTGCCCAGAGTGCCCTAAACGCTTCATGCGCAGCGATCATCTCTCAAAGCACATCAAGACCCATTTGAACAAGAAAACAGCAGCCATCACCACCACCACAATCAAAACTGATACTGCTTCCCCTGCAGCAGGAACAGAAGCCGGCACTGGAGCAGTGTCAGCCAGTGACCAGCACACCATTGTCACCATGGAAACCTTATCTGCAGAGAGCATAGCTCGATTAGCCAGCAGTGGTATCAACATGATGCAGGTGGACCTTCACCAAATCAATGGCAACAGTTACTAAAAAACAGTGGAGGAAGATGGCCTTGGTGGATATTGTATTTGAACATTTGGGGTTAAAAAGGGCACGTTACTGCAAACGCACAGCTTCTTAAAGGCTTCAGACAAGAGAAGTGGTCACAGATGCAACACAAGAGACACTATTGAATTTGAGAACTGAGGCTGGAATATGATTTACATCACTTGTTGAGATACCTGTGGCATTTTAGGTTCAGAGGTGGGTGAGTTGGATTAAAATGTTAAACTAGAGAATTTATCATAAAATCTTGTTTTCTCTGAATGGAAATGGCACTACACTAACATTTGTCCCACATAAAGATCCAGTCTTACTTGATAGTGGGAGTGCAATAAAACATACGGATCAGCACACTTACTGCTGAAATTGTAGCTAATAATAGTCTCTCTACAGGCTTCTTTAGTGAAGAGATGGCACTATTAAGTCAGCTCTCCCCCTCCTTTCCAAGGCTGTGAGCTTTGCCACTTCATTTCAGGTGTGTCCTGCCCCATCAGACTGGCCCGCTGTATCAGGCCTACCTTTCAGGCTAACTTGTCCACATCATCACAAAATGCTAAATTCCCCTTTAAAAACTGAGCAAGATATTAAGTTCTCAAATTGCTGTGGTTGCAGTGTTGGGAGAACTGGATGTGCTCACAATCTGGTAATCTCAGTACTATTGGTTATGCAAAATGAGTTGGGGGTAGTCAATACAGCTGGTAACAACCGGTCAGAACTACACGTACTAATCAGTGTGAGGGTATGTGTCTCAGGGCACAGAAATCCTGAGAATAACTCTTTAACCTCTTATGTAAGTACACACATTCAAGCCATCATGCGTTGATATCTTTATCTCGCAAAGCATCTTGATTTTTTTTTATGTATATATATATATATAAATATATATATTTTTGGTAAAGGCTACAGAAATTCTTAGCTTAGGCAGGATCATCTTACATAATTGCAAGAGATTGCCTTTCAGTTGTCTGACCCTCTCGTGCACAATCAATCTTAATCTTGTTACTTTTATATATATATATAAATATGTAGATTAAATGTGTAAACTTCAGAGCTTTTCTGTCATAGAATAATGTATTGTCTACAGTCCAAATCTTCCCTGTACTTTTTTCTGTGGTTACTTATCATCTGAGACTTTGCCTTGCAGTCACTTCAGTTTGATTTCTTTTTGTTTCAAACTTTTTTTTGTTTAGTCCGTTCTGGTCAGAGTTAAATATTTGGTAATAATGTCCAGACAACATAAACATGTAAGCTCAAAACCAAAGGTTCATACTCATTTTACAAACAAAACTAGGAAACCTTTCTTTGGTCCACAAACTTTCTATTAATTTGTACTATTGTTTTGCATATGCTAAAGATATAACTGGAAAAAAATCCAGCTCGAGGCAAACCTTTGATACACTTCCCTTTGTTGTCCAAATAAATAAGTTGCAAAATGTATTAAGTAAGTTTTTCTGGAAAGACGTGTTTCCCATCACTGTTGAAATGTTGTTTTTTTTTGCTTCATAACTTTTTTGGGAAACAAAATTGTAATCTGTTTAATGTTCATTGGACAGCAAGTGCTCTTATTTTTTTGCCCCGTTTTAAACAAGGGATTTTATATTGTGTGTATACAACTACTGCGAATGCCAACAGCTGGATTAAAATAATAAATATGTTCTGTTTCATTTCTTTGAGATCCTGTGCCCCAACGCATTCACAGTTCACACAAAACAACCAGTTGGTCAGAAATTAATTTGTTTAAAATCACAGGTTGTGTAAGTTTTATTAAACTACAAAGAGTCAACACTTTAATACAAAGAAAATAAAACAGATTGAACAATTACTCCTCCTAGTGTTGAAGTTACAACTCAACATCTCCCTTTTCGCTCTTCAGTTTGTTACGAAGGCTGTGAGAGGAGAAAAGAGTTGGAGATATTGTGTCAGGTCCAACAAAAACATTTTCTGATCATACAATAAGTTGGTTTAGCAGCATAACAAACAGCCTTCTGACAGAAGTAATTAACTGGGTCCAAGTTCCTGACTGGATAAAATGTCACCCATCTTCAACAACCACCACTATAGACCTCACCCTGGGTCACTCCAGATCCCCAAATGCAGATATTTTCTATTGTAATTAAGGCATTGTTTCAAATCTATTTGCTGCCATTACACAAGAACATTTAACATTTATCAAATAGTCTTATGGTGTCCTAGCCCACCTGCTGAGGTATGAGTGGACGTCAGAGAATCCATGGTATTGAGCCAGAGGGAACAGGATCCCAGTGGGGCAGCGGCCCTCACGCTGACGGCAGAAGCTGCAGTTGCAAATGCCTCGACAGGGAGGACACTTCCACTCCTGAGGAGAAAACCAAAAGGTTTAAATCCAAACTGACTTGTATCACAAGAAGTCAAAATATATTATTAGTGGTCATTCCTCAACTAAAAGCTCATTTAAATAAAAGCAAAAAATGTTTTTCTTCCACTAATTACAACATCAAGTATCAGGGCATTTAATGCAATTTAAGGTGTATTCTTAAAATTCACACTCAAAACTCACACAGAGAAGATGTACTAAAATGTCTTTGGCTTTAATTAAAACAATCATATTCATCCTATGTTTCCACTTGACCTGTATTCACAACTTGCATCTTTATCCAATGCCTCTCTGATCTCCCTACATATGCGCTCACTTAAAAAAGTTCTCGGTCTCACCTGGAAACAAGGGGCACAAGTCCCATTTTGGGGCCTAAGTGTACACTATAAAGCCTTATATCACTGTCCACAAAAACTCAAATATTTAAAGCAATCAAAGAACAATGAAGAGCAAAGCTCTGAGCTGATGTGCTGTTGCTCCAGGACAATGTGCCAGTTCACACAGCTCAGATGGCAGAAGCTATCCGTTTCCCCTACTGAAATCCCACTTGCGTGGTTGACATTTTTAAAGTGACATTAAGATCATCCATGCTGTTGAGGCGTATCTGGAGACTCAAGATGTGCCTTTTTCCAGCAAAGGGATAATGAATTTTGAACATCAGTGGACCAAGTGCAGTGTGTTGGTGTCTAAGCAGACTGACCGGATCAAGCAGCGCTTTCCTTACATCCTCTCCGTATCGGTTTCTCAGGCACGGCCCACAGAACTGACCCTGAATGCCACGACAGTCCTCGCTGCGACAGCATGTCTTTGTGTCAACAGTTTTCTGACGACACTGATGACACGTGGAGCCCTGAAAATACACAGAGAAACATCAGCTGCTGGTAAACTGGCCTTACATGGTAAACATTTCCTGCCAAACTGCCCCATTTCATTATCCCGTTACACAGAGGTTGAGCCAGGTTGCTAGACTTTAGTGGTAGAGAGCCATCTGGTGGCAACTTAATGACTCAGTGTTTTCCTCAAAATAATTAAAAAAAAAAGAAAAACGTGTATTCTACACAAACTTGGCTACACTGGTACTCCATACATACAATCTATATTTAGATACGCTACCTGGATTTGGAAAAATGCATGTTGATGCAGAGTGGAACATACTGTGAAGGAACTGATCAACTCCAGATGTGGTTTGGCTTGTACTGATCAGATCTCAGCCAGGTCTGTTCAGTCTGTGCAGCGTGACCACATTGTTAAGGCACTTTACTCCACTACTTCCTGCTAACTTTAACATGCCTGGCAGATGTTACATGCAGGAGGTGTACGGAACAAGTCTTCACTCACAAAAAGTGATCTACAGGTGAATAATGGTTATCCAAGGTATTACTTTCCATGAAAACAGACAAGTTTGCCAGGATGGTCTGACTGATTTGCATAACACCATTATATCTGACCACATAAACAGAATTAAAATAACCAGAGTGCTTCTTTAAATCAGGTGTACATGCAAAGACCCATTGATAAGATGTCATTATCCACACAGATCACATGTTAACACTGGGTATAACTGGGGTTTGATTTTGTTAATATCCCCAAGGCTAATTAACCTGATATGGACACAAACCACTCAGTCGATTATGTAATCTATTGAAAAATAAAACGGGAATCCAGCTGTAAACTTACTGTAACACTGTTATATGTTTTGTCAGTCATATTGTCTGCGACCAGTTGAATCTCATCTTCTGTGATGTCTTCCACTGGACGAATAATATGAGGTTTGCTCTGATTAGGTCGTGGGGTGCTACAGCGCCGTGGAGCTCGGCGTACCTAAAACAGATAATGAAAACAGAGAAAAACAATGCTGTCTTTAGTTTGAGAGTTTAAGTTAAGATAAACACACCTATGTGGAGTCTCATACTGTAAATTGCATACAAGTACAACAGTTTCAGTTTCTCTAAATGTTTGCTCTCTTTTTTTCTCAGACAAAACAACAGGCAAACCCTAACCCTCACAAGAACCTGCATTCCTTAGGTGGTACAATACACAATAACATGGATCAATTCAATTTAATGACTGAACTCTACTTTAAATGTAAAGCTATACAATAATTGGACAGGTTAAAAAAACTAAGCAGAATTTCTTCATGTGACGTCATAACTACAACTAAAATACAGCCTTCATCTCGGACCTCCAGCAGCTCCTCCTCCAAGCTGAGCTCTACTTCAGCCTCCTGTTCAGCAGACGGATCCTCACTTGCTGACATAGATCGGGTCTGTCTGCGGGTCGCCCTCTCTGGATTCCTCCTGGATTCCCCTCCAGTTGTGCCAGAGCGTGGTGGACGCTGTATGTGAGTTTGGATAAAGTTAAGTTCCCAAAGAAATGCAAATATTCATAGAGAAAGAAGATGGTTTGTTAGCTGAATTAGCTGGACTTTCCATTTTTAATCATACTCACGGAGCGTCTCTCTTTTGCCTTCTGTTTGCCTGCTTCTTTTTTCAGAATCCCCGCACCTCCTGGCATTTTCTGCAGGTCTGCCATCAGCTGAGCCAGCTGTTAGAAGAGTGAAGGAATTAAAGACAAACGAACATCACAAGTAGCTATTGGACACATTTGCATATTTCACCAACATCACACTTTCCTCAGCTTCTTAGTATGAATTGCCCCAAGCCTGTGCAGTTTTGTCTGTTCTCTACACCAAAAATTATCTTTCGTCTGTGTGCTGCTCAGTCAAACATAACTTACCTACAGCTTACACAGTGTGACTTGCTGTTCAGAACAATTTAAAGTATATACACTGCCAGGAAAAGTTATTGGGCTTCTGAGAATTTCAACTCATCCCAAATCAAAAGGCTAAAATGCAAGTGAGGTCATGAGTCACTTACGTTGAACTTTTAGATTTTTTCAAGTAAAATCCTAACCTATGGTATTCATAACTCGAGTCAGTGTCACATGTCACATATCAACACCCTTATCTTTTATTTGCCTATTTCTAATGTAAGAAAAATGAGTATGCAGAATAATAGATCCTTCTGTGGATTCAATAATATTAGGGACCCTGTGTAGTTAAAGTCAGACCTTTAACTACACAGTTTATCACATTAGTTTCCAAATACTACTACTCTGTACATGGTTCTGTTTCTGATTTACCATTGCTTTGTTGGCCTTGATGTTCTGCTGTCTCCTGGCCAGGAAAGAATCGGACACATCTTCTGCTGAATCAGACCCACAATCCTGAGATGGAGGCGGCCGAGCCACTGCCGTCTCCTCATCCTCAAATTTCACTTGTCTCTCCTTCTTTATCCTGCTGGTCTCTCTTGGCCTTTTCATCCCTCTGTTTTTTGTGCTCTTCTTGTCCTCCTCTGCATCTTCATCGTCAGTGGAATGCTGGGTTGAGGGAGCAGAGCGCAGAACCACCCTCAGCCTGAAGGGTTGAGTGGCGGCAAATGGTTTAGATGTGGCTCTCAGCTCCTTGGGGGAAATGTCAGGCTGGTCTTCATCTCCATTATCATCGTTTGAATCCTGATGGATATAAATAGAGATGATTTGTAAATTAGCTAGTAGCACATCTCCAACATCACATCATAGTTTTGACAGTGGGACTGCTTTTTGTCAAAATGCTTCTTGCAACAGTAATAAAAAGCAGTCTGTCTGGTGCACTGGAGGGAAAATGACTGACAACTAAATACAGGTTAACATTCTTGATTTGTTAGTACAAAAGAACACAACTAAAAGCCAATTACAATGATATCCAGTGAAATCTGTAGTACTGTGCTTAAGTGCAGTTTTAAGGTACTGTACGTTACTTGAGTCTTTCCATTTTATGCTACTTTATACTTCCACTCCGCCACATTTCAGAGGGAAATATTGCACGTTCAGCTCCACTACACTACTTTAAAGATGATTTTTTTTCACGGTTAATAATCAAACAAGCATTTAAAACACAACACATTGTTAAAAAAATTTAACTGGTAATTTTCAAACTTCCTGGCTTTCAGATGACTGCCTTAACGCTCCACATGGTTCCATTTCAAAGAATGAGTTTTGGGAAAATATTGAGCAAAGATTAGAGAAGAAGTTCAGACACTGAAAACAGATTCTTGACAGCTTTGTTTTTCTTCTTTCTTCTCCCAATAATCAATCAATCAATCTCTGTATATGAAACTGTACATAAAGTACTTCAAACTAGCTACAACTGCAGCAGCTACAACATGCTGTTTACACACTGATGCTTCAATATTGCAGTGTTATATACAATAATATAGCAGTGACAGGGGCCAAACCAGTACTTTTACTTTAATACTTTGGCTGCAGTTTGTTGCTAATACTTTTGTACTAGTAGGATTTTTCGTTCAGGGCCTGTTTTTACAATTCTGTTAGGATACCTGAAGTACAGTAAAGGGTCTGAATAGCCTACTTCTTCCCCATCTTAGCATATCCGTTTTCTATTTTAACTGCATCTGGAGAGGTGAATGCCATACTTAAAAAAGAAACGTACCTTATTCTTGATTTCAGTATCAGAGAAGCCGTAAAAAGTCGCATCATTTTCAGAGTCCGCCGCAAAAACATCTGCTAGCTCCTTTGTCAGGGAGTTCATTCCTACAACCGCCGCCTGAACACAAAAAGGTCACGTCAACAAAACTATCCTCAGTACATTATATTCACATGTTGTACATATTTAGCCAAACAGGTGAATCATAGTAAATTACTTTACCATTTCATTCGTGACTAAAGTGGACTGTGGGCCAACTATCTTCTGAAGTTGGTCAGATTCTCCCACGCGCAGGTCCACGTCTAATTAACGTGATTGAAAGTAGACGCGCCTGTTTTGTAGCTCTGGGCGGCCCGGTTCCACAGAGCTAACCGGAGACAGGAGACGGTTGCAACTCCGCCTTTATGGAGTTAACTGAAAACATAAATGGTCAGACCAAGACACAAACAGTTGATAGTAGGCTAAGTTTAAAAACTTATGACAAGAAGAAATCCAACCTCACAAGTCACCGTGATCAACACAGACTTGTTACTTATGCATAAAATCAACTACATTCTCCAACGTTAACGTTGCTCTGACTTTAAGTACAACATAAATATCTGATAAGAAATATAGAAATATTTTTTTTTTATTTTCATTTAAAACTGTTTAAATTATTATTATTACTCCCAATTGGTTTACAATAAAGGGCCTATAGGGGGTAAATTACTTCATTATCATTAATATTTAAATTCATGACATCAAAATAATGCTAAATGAACAAAATGTTTAGCCAAGAATTTAAGCTAGCTAGCTAGTGCTACGGCAAGCTAATTTAGCATATTAGCTTGAATTATCAGCCTAATGTTAGCTAGTTAGCATTTTAGACTGATACTACTAGTTGGCTATTATGCACTGTATTACATAATAGTGTACATGATTTATCTGAAATCTAACATTAGCAAAGGTAGGGGTTTGAAAATCATTGAGGTCCATGTGGGGCTTCCTACCATATACCATTTCTTCTGTTGAGAACTGCATTACAGTGTAGCATATACCAGGAGAGATAAATCAGTCAAACCTAAAAAACATTACACCAATCAGTCCCGTGAAATGTTAATAATTTTTACTTTTATTTTCCTTTTAGGTTAATTTGACTCATCTGCTTTTTTTCTGTGCATTGCTCCAAAAGCTTTATCTGCAACATGGTGCCATATTTATGTTGCAGTTCAGACTAATGTCTCCATCTGCAGGTGGTGTTGTTGCAAGTATCTGTTGCCTTACAAGCTTGATCTAAAAGTTAATGTAACACTGAATATCCCCATTCTGTGCACATATACAAGAGGACCACCTTACATAAAACACTGTTTACACAGCTACACTTACAGTTGTGTTGCCGAGGCAGTGATTGTGAATCCAGGCTGTGAATGTATTGACTGAATGCCTCAACCTTGCAGAGATCAGTGCCAAAGGAGTATCTCCTAACAGACTGTTGGAACTTTGACCTGGATGCCTGACTGACAGCTCAGTGTGTTGTGAACAGATTAGTCACTCTTTAGTCTCGTTATTTTCCACGAGTTTTTCTTTCCCATTGAGTTATTGCTTTCTTTATCAATGCTATAAAGCTCTATATTTACAACTCTACATGTGGCATAAGTTAGTCTTCTCAATTTACATCCATTTTCATTACCCCCTGTCTTCCAATTATCGACAGTTATAATCGAAAAGACACAGGTGTAGAACCACTATTTATACAGATGTTATGTTTAAGTACTCCGGTCAGTCATCAACTATAAGCACACAAAACCGGGCTTTTTTAGGTAATGTATTTTCAATATATAATATAAAGTCACATTAAGGATAGCAAAGGCATAAATAAATAATAAAAAAGAATGAATCCCCATCCCCAACATCCCTGCCTACTACACACTTTATACTGCGCCTTATGTTGATAAGATAAGATAAGATAAGATAAGATAAGAAAGCTTTATTAATCCCCAATGGGGAAACTCATATGCCACCGGTCACACAGTCCACTAACCCTAACCCTACAGTACACATTGTGACATTTACAATAAATAAATACAAAAACAAATACCAAATGCCATGGCACCATATTACAACTTCAGAGCTCATACCATCCTGTCCCATCTCATCTCATCCTGCATACCATGTCTTTTAATTCTATACTGTGCCTTGTAGTGCTGCAACACTTGAATTTTACCCTTTGGTGAACAATAAAATATTATCATATCTTATCAGGATGCTTCAATTTCAGGGTTTTATGCTATTGTGGATGCTGGTTCACACAATCAGGACTTCTTGTAAAACATGCATAGAACAGTCTTAAATTTCCACGAGTACCACTTGTGTTTTATTTATAATAGATTTTTTTTTGTTTGTTTCTCCTATACTTGTAACTGTTAGGTAGTCTACTATTTATTGTTCTTGCTTAGTTCTTCATATGTTTTTGTGCCAAAATCCTGACTGATACATAATTATGGATAAAGTCATTAGAATATAAATAGTGAAGCATCAGTGTGCCTGTAGCATGTTACTGTTAAAGTTGCTGCTCGTTTGAACTACTCTATATATAGTTTTGCACACATTGACACCAGATAAACCAGAGGGGTTTTGAGATAATGGATGGCAGAGAAAAGAAAAAAAATATAGCTCTGATACAAACAATAGCTTGCAGTTTTTTTTTACTGCTTTCCAATCTTTGTTTTTTTTTAAGATGATGGTTCATTTGAACATTTACTAAAATGAAACCATGTGAGAAGGCTGGAGGGAAAAATCTGTATTTGGTGGAGCTGGTAACAACTGAAACTTGACCTGACTACACACCGAAAGCCAGAAATGTTTGAGAAAAGTGATTGAGTCTGTTACGCTGTGTTTTATTTTAAATGTGAGTTATTTTATACATTCTGTAAAATCTTCCTCTTAAAAGTAACTAAAGCTGTCTGATTATTGTAGTGGAGCTGAAGGTATAATATTATTATAGCTATTTACCTATCAGTTGATCCATGATGTAATGGATAGTTGTGAGTAACCATGTACTATGATTCATGGGTGTTTGATAACAGGCTGAATTTAAGTCAGGTGTAATATGGGTCCCTCCCTTTCACTAACAATGTTTGGTCGTAAACACGATCATGGGCGTCTTTTGTGCCACAGAAACTCGTAGATCAACCTCTGAGCCGGAGCCTGCTGGACTTTTGCCATGACGTAAACATGCGCGTGGCCTTTAATAACGGGAGTGGCTTCCTGGTTCGCTTCATGCAGCTTCCGAGCAGCTCGATGCGGAAGACAAACACGAAGCTCTGAATCCTTCACAGAACTTACCCGTCCCGAGGCAAGTCCACAAGGTAAACCTACGGAATCTATGCTTTGACATACGCTTAATGTAAGTGGCGAGTGTGGGACAGAGCAGACCTGCAACTCCATCAAATACATGACTAAGAGCTTGTTTTTTGTATTTCCTGTCACACCTGTACTGTAGAGAAAGTGTTGCGAAGTACTAGCTGTGGAGTAAACTTATGGTCTGTGATTAATTTATGTGACTAACTAACTATTTCAAGTATTTTATTAATTGTTGCAATAGTTTAACAAAACAAACAAAAAACAAACACACATGAAAAAGCAGCACCACACTTGTCAGTTGCAGTTTATTATGTTCAACATGCTAAAGCTAGTCTAGTCCAATATAACAATCCTGCAATAAATCACACTTTTATGGAGGTTATATTCAACTTTATGATCATTTTGAAGGCTGTAGTCTGTCCTACTGTTGAATGGTATTGTAATGCTACACTTAGAAGTTTAATCCATTTTAAATAAAAACTGGATCTTATATCTTATAATATTAATATCATATCTTATTTGCATGATTGTAGAAAATTGCAGGGATAATGATGTATTAGACTACATTGGTTTTAGCTAGGTGTTCCTAATAAACTTAGAGCTATGTCTATATATTTACATCTTGCATGATAATCTTAAGTGAATCTACAACATAACACAAAACTTGTGAAGTCAGAAAACATAATACAACCAAAGTTGACCTGATGCATAGCAGCCTAAAGGTTGGATACCTCATTTCTAACATACATTAATGCCAACAGTAAGAACTAAAGTAACTAAAATGCAAATTTTATATCTGGATTCTTCTCAGTGTTCTAAAATGACAGATTTTTCTGCTTTTCTCTGTTTTGTGTCATGGTAAAATGAATACCTTTGGGTTTTGATCTGTGCATTGGACAAATAAAGCCAGCTTATTTATTAAATTTTGACGGAACACTTTTTCAACTGAATGCTATACTTGAAAATGTTGATCAGCAGTCAGGAAGAAACAGTCAGGATATGTTGACACATGCCGAAGGTACTTGATTTTGACACCCACAGAATTGCATTTCTTAGGGAAAATAAATGTTGTGACTTCTTTAAATTGGGTTAAATCAAGAGTCACACAACGAACAGTATAAGACGTATGTTTATAAAAGTTATTTTTAATTGTCATTCAACTTTATCTTATCACATGTTTAAACTGTTTGCATTTTCTCCCTGTTTTCCCAGGATTTTCAGTGAGAATTTTTTGACCGATCACGTCAACATATATAACCATGTGGCCAAATCAAGGTGAGATATCAAACATAACCAGCACATAATTACAATATTTTCTGACTTGTTTTATACATGCTTTATATAAAGGTGTTCTTGAAGGTGTAAATGTATGCTATTTTCTGTATCAGGTCCTCCTCCACCAGTGGGCCCACCAAACCCTGCCTACCCTCCTGGCTACAATCCTGCATATCCTACTGCGCCTCCACAAGGACTCTTCCCCCAACCTCCGGCCCCAGGATACCCAGCTGGCCAATTCCCTGCTGGCCAATTCCCCGCTGGTATGAACCCGGCCGTGGGACCACATGCACCTCCAGGAGCAATGCCTTTTGGAGCTCCTGGACTTCATCCTTATCCTATGGCTCCAGGTGGTTGTCCAGTGGTCCCTCCTGGAGGTGTTTACCCGGGTCCATATCCACACTCTCCAAAAGGGGGCAAACACAAAAATCACCACAAAGGTTATCATGGAGGAGTAAATCCTATGACTGGAGCGTTAGCTGGTGGACTGGCTGGCGTGGGAATGGGGATGATTGGACACAAAGGCCACAAAAAGTTGAAGAAGATGAAGAAGGCACATAAGCACAAGCATGGGCACCACAAACATGGCAAGGTAAAATTGAGTTTTAAGTTAAAACTGTTAAAATAAATAGGAGTTGTTTGAAATAGCCCCTCCTGCAGGGGAAATAATATTGCTAATACTAGATAAAAAGATGAAACTTGAACCTGCTCACACCTCTCTGCCTTAGACCTTCACCTTTATGTCAGTCAGTGCTGGACTCCTAGATTATCACCAAGCAATAGTAATGCAGTTATGAGTCAATAAAGATGTGCAGTACAGTTGGGAATCACTACGGTTTACATTATACCAAAGGATAAATGCCTATTATTGCCATTAAGATTCTTTATTCTGCCGTAATAAGATATCAAAACTGACCAAAACTTTCACTAGATTGTATTCTCAAACATGATGATTGTTTGTATGAAAACAAAATAGTACTTATGTAAAGCAGAGTTAATTTGTTCTCTGTGGCCTTTGTGGAGAATACAGTGCTGCAACCACAGAATACTTTGTTGGACACACAGCTGATTGTTTGGTAAATAAGATATAAGAAAATCGTGAAAAATGCCAATCACAAGTTCCTGAGGCCCAAGGTGATTTTTAAAATGTGACTTTCATCTGAACAACTGGTAAAAACCCAAAATTCACTTTACTATTATATGAGGCTGCAGAAATAGGGATTTCTTTGCATTTGTGAGGTTAGAACCAGAAGTTTTGCATTTCTTTTCATTGGAAAAATAAAATGGCTTAATTGCTAGATCAATTAGTTAGAATTATTATTTTTTAAATTTCAGTCAGCTAACCACCTTAAAAGATTCAGTTCAGTCTGTGACTTTTAGTAATTTAACACAACTGTGGTTTAATTTTCCAGTTTACATGGCTGCTATGACTACAGTGATTGTACTGTGTTAGTTGACTTTAAAGATGATAAATGCAGATGTAGCATGTTAAATGTATTCAGTGGTATATAAAAGATTATGCTTGCACCTGGAGTGAAGCCTGGAATATACAGTATAAAGACATGAAGGCTGAAGAATACAAAAATGCTGTCATGCTAATGTTACATAAGATAGTTGACATTAGCATCATCTTTAAAACTCCTGATATAGTGACCTTTAGGGGCAGCTGAGGGTTTTAGATGAGATATAGGACTTTGTCTGGAAGCTAAAATACAGTTGTACAATTAAGGAACAGATGCTATATAGGGATCGAACAATATGGGTTTTTCAGGGCTGATGCCGATTATTGATAATCAAGGAAGGCTGATAACAGATATTTGGAGCCGATATACATTAAATGTAATGTTTTAACAGCATGTGATGGCAGAGAACCTATCATTCATAACTAGGCTTCTTCATTAATTAGGGTGACTAAAACTGAATATGTAAAATAGAAATAGGAGTGATTAAACTAGTCTGTGGGATTGACTAAGATTGATCAGTTTGTTCCTGCAGTTGCATTTGCTGTTCTTAATCTTTCACTGTTCTATCACTGTTATTGTCCACTAAGGTCCATATCTTAAAGCATTATTAATTATTGTCCTCCAGACTCTGTTTCAGGGTAATTTGTGGCTGCCTTCACAGAGTCCCGAGTCTTCAAATAACGCATTTCGTTTATCAATAATTGATCAATGAAAATACTGACACTGATAATTGGAAAAATGCCAAATATCGGCCTAATCGGTGTATACCTACTGTATGCACTCTTCTTCTTAAGAAAAGAAGCAGCTTATTTTATGGCCTGGGAAAATGGCAGAAGATGTGTCGTCATTGGGTCTTAAAAGTAGCTATGTGGTAATTACATTCTTTCTACTTGGCTGTCATATGACTCATATGATCCTGCATACTTCCTGCATAATGGGAGGTTGTTTGCAGGATATCAGTAAAAGATTTTGCTTGTGTTTGAAGCTGTAATTGAAACATTTAGAACTATTAACACATACGTGATCTTCTTGTTCACAGTCCTCCAGCAGCAGCAGCAGCAGTAGCAGCAGCAGCAGTGACTCAGACTGAGGCCACGAGTTCAACATACACAGAAACACTGCTTTCCAGACTCACAAACATTAACTACTAACACACAAAAGTAACTGTTGTCACTATTAATAGGATTTCTGCTGAATTACAGTATTTAATCAAATCTTGCATGGCCTCTTTATGACACTATGTATGCACAGGCCGTTTCTGTGAACATCACCACAGCATTAATCTGTATTGGCATTCCGGCATGACTTGAAATTCATGCATTTTTTGGGAGTCGGGTGTGGTGGCTGTATCAGACATTCTGCAGTTAGGGTTTCTCTATTATTATCATTTAATAGTAAACATATATACAATTTAAAGAGAGACTGCAGACCTGTGCAGCCAGCTTGGATATACAACTACTTTTATAAACTAATAAAATAATATACTGTATATAAAATGTTTTTCTTTTTACAAGAAAATTAACTTAGAAGTGGAGATAGAAAAGGTAAGGAGTGTTCATACTTTGGCCTCTAGATTATTATTTTTTTTCTAATTTGTTCACTACTGTACATGACTCTGAAAAAAAACCACTGTTCTGCAATGCTTTGTATCTGCATTAAGTGTAATTATATGTAATGTTATACTTTCACTTAATCATTCTTAATAAATAGATCCAAAGGAAAAGTGTTTGTGTGTCTTTCCCACGACAGTAAATAAATGTGTAAATGAAGTTGCAATAAACATTACGCCCACTAGTGGCATTTTAAATAAGTATTTTATTGAAGTTTCTAAATAGATCACATAAAAAAAACATTGGACAGTCTTAAATAAATCATAAGCCTGATTGAGAATTGATGTTTACAAGTGAAACATGTGGCTGCCGGTTCTTTCCAATAGCAGACTTTTCCCGCTGTGACGTTTAAAAGTAATGTAACAATGTTTGTGTTGTGCGCAATAAGTCTTCTTTTTAATGCTATCCTTTCATGTAACCTGCCATGTTGTAGCATCGTG
Source organism: Dascyllus trimaculatus (assembly GCA_024666655.1). NCBI lineage: Eukaryota > Metazoa > Chordata > Actinopteri > Pomacentridae > Dascyllus > Dascyllus trimaculatus. Next base: position 10,767,547 of record CM045450.1, read on the forward strand.
TCCTGCAGATGTGCCGCTGTACGGACGCGCTTTTAGGGAACCTTCGGGTCACACTCGGGGTGGGGGTTTGTGATGGGTGAGAGGGGAAAGTTCAGAGGTTATAATTTTGTTGTCTTTGTGTAAAGGAGTGGAGCTCGATCTCACATCACTCTTCCCTCTTCCCCGAGTCCTTTCTAAACTCTCCCCCGGGTTTCTACCCTCCCGAACCTCTCCCCTTCTACCCTTACAACCCCAACCCTCCCCCCGATCACGTACCAGCGCACGAATCAGGTGAGTTTTATTTCGATGTTGGCTTTGTTTCTTTTTTTTTTATTTACATTTGTTGTTGTGATCAGAAGTAGCGGAAAGAAATCGCGCCCAGCAGCTAGCCGCAGCTGGTCCAGCGTGCTAACAGGCCGCATGATGATGAGCACGCAGTCTCCGTACGGAATGATTTGGTTAGCTTAGCTAGCCACGGGAAGTTTATTTTTAATGCCATTTTAAAGAAACTACTGTCTCCTGTTCAGCGCTTTTGCATGATTAGATTAAGACCTAACTACCTTACGACAAAGGCTACAGATAATTACTCGGCTGTTTGTAACGTTGACGAATTAAGCTAACTAGCTAGCTCTGCTAAGTAGCGCACGCATGCTCCATTCATTTTCCCAGCTTGGTGAGCAACCGAAATGCTAACTGGCTAACAGACTTACAACTAGCTTTAATAGTTAAATGGTCGCACTCTAAACTAAACAACACCGCCAAAGTAAGCCATTAAGTATCTTCTTTTCATACCGAACACATTTGTGTGTATGTTTTGCGAAATATGTGTTTGACTGATAATGTGGTGGTAATTGCCCGCACATTTGTTGATAAACTTGATTCACAGCTAATGATGAAAGCGTCGTTAGCATACAAGCCATATGTTTTTCAGCCCGCATTCAGATGGATTCAACGCTAATACGATTGTCGAGAGACAAATAACTTGGTCTGGAGCAGCACTCGGGTGTTTGAAAATAAATGCACCTAACTCGCAGCATGTTGTTGGCACAGTAAAAGAAGCGTTTAGCATTTTTTCTGATTCATAGTAGTACGCACCAGTATTAATAAGCATCAGCATAAACTGTGATTGAATGTATCATGTACTTGTGATTAGTTTTACATATACCACTGAAGGATTTTTTGTCTTTTGGAAAATCAAGTATAATCATCATATATTTGTAAATTTGTCATTCATCCTCATACATAAAGCCATGCCAGCCAAAGGATGTACGAAGTCTGTTTTGACATATGTGTTTGTTGGGCACGATTAGTAAGATAATTGCTTGGTAAATAGTGTAAATAAGATCCAGAGGCATTTAAATAATCTATATTGTTCACACTAGAGTCGGTGGCCTGCTAGTAAAATAATCTGCATCCTGCAAGAACATAGAAGATGTAGAGAAGGTTTAAATTAGCCAATGTTAGATGTTAATACTGTGAAGTGTGCTGCAAACTGTGACCTCATGCTATGGAGACATTTAGTATTTGCCTTTTTTGCTTTGTGTTAATACAGCGTTGACACTCTGCATCAATATGTGTTATTTCTTTCATTTACTGAGTCACAATTGAGTCTTGCCACATTGTCATTCTTGGTGTGTAATATATGTTATTTTTTCTCTGCCCCATAGATCCATCTCTGTGACCAAAGACCCCAGTTCTGTACTGACTACTGAGTTGCAGTTGCAGTTATGGACTCCGGTGTGATTGAAGGCGGACTCAATGTCACCCTCACCATTAGGCTGCTCATGCATGGCAAGGTGAGGTCACCCATCAGCTGCTTGTGTCAGCATCCTAATAATGTATGACGTTTTATTTATGGAAATTAAGTCTCCCTGGGACGTATAAAGGGCAGGGACTTGGATTGGATGAGGAGGGGTATTGAGTTGATGATGGGATCCTGTATCCCAAAGCATAGTCGAACAATGTTTTCACATATGACTCTGTGGTAGCACCCACATAAGAGACTGTGTAAAGTCACACGTCTAAATGTGTTACAACTTTGGTTATGTTGTGCTAAAACATAAATATGTGCAGAGAAGAACATAATAACCCTGTACTGCATAATCTTTAGAAACCTACAAGTAGTGTGCAATTGCATCCAGGGTCTAGTTATAGTCGACAGCACCATCTTGAGTCTGTGTGGGAGACAGAATGAGAAACTGCCTGTGCTGGAGAGCTGGGGTATTCATGATGGATCAGCCTGGAATCAGTTTTAAGACCACCAGTTAAAACCTTTGCAGTGATGTTTGACCTGTTTTTATCAGCAGCAAATCAGCGGGAGCATCCTTGTTATTATAATTGATAACAACCTATAAACATGAAAATTGTGCAGGAGTGAAAAATGGCAGGCTTTAAAGCATCATTACATCAAGCTAAAGCAAATTTATCTTTTTTCCCGTTTAGGAAGTCGGTAGCATTATTGGGAAGGTAAGCTTCTATTTAATATAATTAAAACTTTGATTGTCCGCAATTCTTTGAAGATTTCTCTGTTTTAAATTTGATATATTCTCTGCTAATAGAAAGGTGAATCTGTGAAGAAGATGAGAGAAGAGGTGAGTCTTTCATACACATTTCTTTGCTGTAATTATGGTAGTGCACAGGAGTAGGTATTGGGACACAGTTGGTAGATTTGCAGTTTGTCGTACCGTCAGAAGGCCTCAGATTGCATCTTTTGATTCTTTGGTTTTCTCTGTGCCTGTAGAGTGGGGCTCGAATCAACATCTCTGAGGGTAATTGTCCTGAGAGGATAATTACTTTGGCAGGTCCAACCACTGCCATCTTTAAAGCATTCTCCATGATCATTGAAAAGTTGGAAGAGGTGTGTTTCAGTTTCTGTTGACTAATGGATTCGAACACATTCAAACCCGAACATAAACTGGATGAACATAAATTCTTTTTTTTCCAGGATATAAGCAGTTCAATGACAAACAGCACAGCCACCAGCAAGCCCCCAGTGACCCTACGCATTGTGGTGCCTGCCAGCCAGTGTGGGTCCCTGATTGGGAAAGGTGGCTGCAAGATCAAGGAAATTCGAGAGGTATGCATGGTGAACAGCATGTTGTGTAAAAAGCAAAAAAACAATGTGAACTGCATTACCTTCAGCTTTAGCTGACTGTCACATTTCTAGACTAATTCACTTATAAGGGAACAATCTTGATTTCTTATCTAATTTCCCTCCATTTGTTCGTTCCAGTCAACCGGTGCTCAGGTACAAGTGGCAGGAGACATGCTCCCCAATTCCACAGAGCGGGCCATCACCATCGCTGGCACTCCCCAGTCAATAATTGAGTGTGTAAAGCAGATCTGTGTGGTCATGCTTGAGGTAAATGGAAAGCAGTAAATTAGAATCAGAAAACCAATGAAGTGCCAATTGTTGGCTTGTTTCGTAATTATGTGAGATATTGCAGTATCTGAATTTCCGGCTGCTGTGTGTTGGGTTTAGACAAGGGATCACTTCAGCTGGTTGATATTATAATATTTTAATGATATTGTAGAAATATTTGAGCTATTATACTGAAGATATCTTTTATCTTTCATACTGGTTATGAAAGGCAAAGCTCCTTTGCTAACACATACTTGTTCTTCTCCTGTACAGTCTCCCCCTAAGGGGGTCACTATCCCCTACCGACCCAAGCCTTCAGGATCACCCGTCATCTTTGCAGGCGGACAGGTACATATGACACTTCAGAGGGACACAGGATTTGTTTTGGGGTGAATTTGTCGTCACAGTTGTCTGTCATTTGGGTTTCTATCACTGAGATGCATATTTGATAGTGCATTTTATTATATGCTTGGGAATCTTGATGTGTCATGAAGGGCAACTTAACTCAAAATAAGATAATGAAAAATCCAATGTTAATACTGTTTTATGACGGGAAGATCCTTATAATCTGTTTAAAGAGTACCTGTGGAAGGTATTCAAGCTTAGAAAACTGTTGCAACAACAGCTGCCAGTGCTAATTGTTTGAAGCAACTGCAGTATTCTGATCAGAAAACATTAGGCCTGGAGGAACTTTTTTTACAGGGCCTTGTCTTTGTATGATTCCCCAGAGTTTCATTGTTTCAAGCATTAGTTTTCAGAAGTGAGATGGCCTATTTCCCACTAATGCTGGTCTGAACCAAAACGCTTTCTGGTGCTTGTTGGCCTAACATTGTTGTATCTTACTAAATACTTCTTTTTTATTCTTTGAAGGAAGTAAATCTCTTTCTCTGGTTTTTCCGCTACTATGTCTCTAAGGATTTCTCTTTTCCCAGAAATGTGGAGACTTTGGACAAGACATACTTGTTGATATTCTTTGATGAGTAGTTCAGATGAGGCTTTGATCTGTTGGAGCCTTAGAGAGTTTCTTGTTTATCAAGAATGATGGAGCTGGAAACGGAAGTCACCCGACGACATCAGAAGTGAGGCCTATGAAAGTTTTGTTTTCATTTGTTTCAGGCATATGCCGTACAAGGACAGCACGCGATTCCACAGCCAGATGTAAGTGCAGTAGACATTTTTACGAGCCCCTCATCATTCCCACCCATAATTACAACTGTTTTCTCCCAAATTGTGTAGTCGCCCACCTGCCCACACCACGTTTCGTCTATAACTGTAGCTAAACTTGACGTTAATTTTTTATTTTTTGCTTTCCTTTGACCTACTCATCAGTTCTATTTTTAGAGAGCAGCACTTTTACAGTATTTAGTATTTGAATAGATCATGCTTTGACTGGCAGTCAGTTGTTCATTACGCTGACATTTGTTGTTTGTGTTTGTCCAGATTCTCCACTGTTCCATGAATAATAATCTGTTCCTGCTGCTCACTCTTTTCTGTTTTTCCCTTTTGTGCTGTCTTGTCTCACATGTCTTGTTCATTAGTCTGTCCTAGATAAACATATTGTTCTCTTTTTTTTCAGCCCCTTTCATTACTACTTTGTTCTCTGGCCACTTGTCGCTCGATTCAATTAATCTTTCTCTCTTTTTTTAATGAGTTTCATTAGGAGCATTGGATGTGATTGAGCAATAATTAGTCTTACCTGCCAGTTAGTATTGGCAGAGCTGGAAAATACAAAATATGTAGCGGTACCATTTGTACAGTTTAAAAATAGTTTATTTCTTTTTCTAAGACCCTTAGGCAATTTGATAATATTTATGTAATTAGTCTGTCATTGGAATTTACACACTATATATAAATCATATACAAAAAATTACAGGAATTTTTGTACATGAAAACCGAACTGTCTCTATAACAGTGACACATATACATAAAGTATCTTCCTTAAACCCTCTAAACCCCAAAACCTGCCGGCAGGTTTTAAAAGAATGTTATCTTTAAAAAACTGCCAAAATTACAGCAACCAATCAACAACCACCAACCAAAGCCAAACTTAAAATTGCAACATTTTGTTGAAAAAACTTAATTTTACATGTCTCATCTGAAAATTTGTCAAAAATATTTTTATTCTAATTCGAGTCCAAAAATCGGCGTTCCTAGGCACATCGATGAAGCCAGTAATTAGTGAGCTGAGACCAACAGTCACATAACAAAAAGTCAAGGACTTTTGGCTGATTTGGCCTGAACTGCAGGCTGTGTTAACACAGAGCAGATAGGAGAATATGAAAACAAATATAAAATGCAAGTTGTTAAACCTCTATAGTATGCAGATCCACCATTTTTCCAGTATTGATAACACCTATGGGCACTTGGAAAATGCTGCAAGTGTTAATTCCGAAATTCATGTTTCATTTGTCACATGGTATTAAAACTGTGTCGCACTACAGATGTCCCTTGTAGTCCTCTATTTCTAGCAATGGTGGTTCTGTTTCCACAGATGAATAGGAATTACGTTGCAGTAAAAAAAAGAGCCCACAGTGAGTAAAGATTTGAGAAGAGCAAAAAGTGCTCAGGACCTGCCTGGGGTTTAGAGGGTTATAAGTGTTTCCTTCCAGCCATAGTGGTGATTCTGGTACAGTGTGATGCTAAGTTGAGACTGTCTCAGTTTATGTTCAGGTCTTGTACTGGTGTTGGTTAGGAAATCACCTGCATATTGAGAGCTCCCTCCCTTGTGTTTTGTGACTTTGCCCTGACCCTGACGACTGCAAGAAAGCTTTACCAAGAGATGCAACCTGGAGGATTACCTATGGGGTACCCCACATAGACAAGTCATAAAACACACTGATTGTCAGACACCAGTGATCCATGTAGAGCTTTGTGAAAGGATAAGAGATCTATACACCACGAAATTGAGTTATGTGTGTGAAATCTTTTTTTGGAGGCTCTATGTGTACCTGTCTGTACTGACTGTGATTTTTGTTCTGTTTTTCCCCTCTTCCTGTGTTTCCCATTTCCTCCATTTCTCTCCCTGCCTCCTCTCTCACTCTCACAGTCTTCCTCTGCTGCTATCTCTCCACAGCTCACCAAGCTTCACCAGCTGGCTATGCAGCAGAGCCCCTTCCCCATTGCACCAAGCAACCAGGGATTCACTGGTATGCAGCACAATAAGGCCCCCTGGCTTTAAATGCAACAGCTTACCTGGTCACGCTCAAAATTCCCATATCATCAGGACCAAACACATAAATTACTGAATACAGGGGGGAGGGAAAAAAAAACAGTTTCACACAGCATATACTGCTGAAGTAGTTAACAACTGAAAAATAAAAGCTTACTTTTTGTGGTAGTGATCACACACTCAGGGCAATAAATGTGTAAAATCTCGTGTTGTTGTCAGATTCACAGATTAAACCCGGATATCTGTAGAAAATATGTGAGCTTTATCAAATTCATTGTTTTTTCATGAAACAGTGAGTGGTTTATGTAACGTGTGAAAGAGTCTAATGCACGTGGATGAATAACCAAACACATTTAAATACATGTTTAGAACGTCTTGTCTTTTAAAGTACGCTGAATTGCCAGAAAATGGAAACCCCTGCATGTCCTGTTTTGTTTTGTACTGAACTGCATTATATTGACAGTTGTATGTAATATTTTCACATAAATAAATGCCCCAAACTATTAGAAACACTGCACATAATGCAGTGCAGTATATTTTTAAGCAGATATTTAAAAAATGCAGATGTTACCTTTGCTGGTGAACAAACTGCATGCTGGAGTATATTGTATAAAAACAACATACATTGGGGTTGCTTAACCTGGTCAGGTACTTTATTGCAAATTCTTATCTGTAGCAAAAAAATCTTCAGTGTCACAACTTTCCTGTTGGCGAGTGAAGCTTATTCACTCCAATAATGTCTCTTTTAAAGTAGTTATTGTTGATTTTCATGCTCCTGTAAGTGACTTTGTCATTGTCTCTGTCAGGGATAGATGCTTCTGCTCAAACCAGTTCTCATGAGATGACCATTCCAAATGATGTAAGTCCTTCAAGAAGTCTGTTTTATCAAAGTATAGACATGTGAACTCATACAGTTAGTGTATCAGTAGTATGTTAAAGGGGAACTCCATGGTTTTTGCACATGAAAATCCGTTCACAGGCTTTGCAGTGTACTGCTATATATGTGAAAATGGTTGTATTAAGCCCCAGAGTGAGCTGTGTGAAATATGATTTCTGCAAGTGATGTCACTTGAAGCAGTATCAGTTGACTCTGTAGACTACAAGAGGGAAAATGAAAAAAAAATCCAGGAGTGAAGAGTTGTAAAGCAGTGCGCTTACCAGACTTCTGTAGCGTTCTCATCTCTGCTGGAGGCTCCAGTAGCTGCTACCAGAAGGAAAAATCACTGGGATAAAAAATAGTATCTCTGCCCATGCTGCACGGATTTTGATCCCTTTTTTATAGATTGTTACTGTCAATCGTGAAACTGACAGTATTACAGCAGCACAATTCTAAATCTGTTGAGTTCTCTTTTTATTTTACTTATGCTGATTGGCAAAGGACATACATGACCTGGAAAAAAAGCACAAATTGGAGTGTGACCACCTTGTGTGCTCAGTGTGATTTACATTTATGAGCTGCACATATTTGTTGCGTTCATGTCTATTGAGTATTTCAATGTTGACTTCCCTGCTCTGCTCCACCACAGCTTATTGGGTGCATCATCGGCCGCCAGGGAGCCAAGATCAACGAGATCAGGCAAATGTCGGGCGCCCAGATCAAGATTGCAAATCCAGTGGATGGATCGACTGACCGCCAGGTTACCATCACAGGCTCACCTGCCAGCATCAGTCTGGCTGAGTACCTCATCAATGCCAGGTGAGATAATCAAGAAAAGCACATTAACTCCAAACAGATGATAGATTTTGTAACTGGTTTCAGACAATCAGAGCTGTTTTACAATTAGTTTCCATTTAAGTCAAATTATTTGTCTGCGCCAATGCGGTTTGGTTGGAATTGTAGTCTATAAATGTGTAAAGAAAGTCAGGCCTTCCTGAAATTTTTGTTGTCATCCATAGAAGTAAGATAGTTTACCTAATATCATGCAAAAACTCGCCTACCTGCTGCATCAACTTTTATAGCTTGCATTTGTGTGCAGTTCCAAAGGATTCAGTTAATGTCATGATTTAAGTCGTCACGTTGGTGTTTGCTAGCTCTCTGTCAGTCTGCGCTTGTGTTGTTCCCTGTTTTTGCCCTTTTACTCCCACATCAATCCATCACTAGATGTGATTATTTTTTTCTCTTTGATTTTTGAATTTATACATTAAATTCTAATGAAGCTTGTTGTCTTGTGTTTTGGTCACATCGCTTAGTGATTTTCCCCCACACCCCACCCCATCCCTCCTCCTGCCCCTGACCCCTGCCCACCCATTGCTCACCAGCCTGCCCTGTGACCCATCCCGACTGTGTTGTCCCTCTCTCCTTGTCTCTCTTTCTACAGTGTAGAGTCCTCTAAACCTCCTCCCTCCTCCTCCTCCTTGAACCCTGAACAGACCAGCCTGTGCCCTCCCTCCACCTCTACTACTACTACTACTACTACCACTACTACTACTACTACCACCACCTCCTCTGCTGCTACCTCCTCCTTCTCTTCTTCCTCCTCCTCCTCTTCCTCCTGTGTGGTGCCCCCCACAGCCTCCATCCCTCTATCCTTGTTGGCTCCAGGGCCGCCTCCTCCCTCCTCTTCCTCCTCCTCTTCCTCCTCCACTGATTCCCTGCTCCCCAGCTCTCCTGCCTGTGTGTCGAGTCTCCTCAGTCTCAAGCCCCTCCCTCTCCTGGCCCTCCATGTTGTCAGCGGGGCCAGTAACCCCGCACACCCAATCCCCACTGAGCCCAAAATTGCCCCAGAGCTGGGCTCCAAGTCTAAAAGGCGAAGGCTCTCCCCTTACTAATGAAGGAAACATAAGTCATCTACTACTGAAGTGCTGACAATGCTCTTTGTTGTCTGTACCTGCACTTGCTTTTGTATCCGGCTGTGCCATGCCACGCTTACTACCGAAAAGAGCCCCTTGTTATAAAGCCAGAAAGATGGTTGATGCCATATTTATAAAATAGACATCTGTAGCTTGATTTTACCTGTCTCCTAAAGAAATGACATGTTGAGTGCATTATATTTTTAAATGACTTTGAACTTAGCATGGACAGGGAATAATTTCGCTGATTTACTGAAGCATTTCTCTCTTTGTGTAAGCTCTGCTCAGGTAGCGGCTCTCCTTAAGATGTCACACTGTATTTATGAGAGTAGTTTTCTTCTAGTGAATTTTAAGTGACTGTTGTTAGCTATCATATTGGAGTGTATCATGATGACTTTTGGTTTATTTTGCTTATGTAACAAACAATTGTAATATAAATTCAAAGAAAATCTGCCCTCAGGTATGAAAGCCACCAAATCACACATTGGGTCATGTTACTGGAAATACAAAAACATCCATCTGCTTCAGCTTAACACGGCTTCATTAACAAACCATTAAAGGAATAACTCATATTGCAAAGTATTTGTATTTGCCTTCTTGGAAAGAGCTAAATGAGAAGATGTCGTAGCTGCCTGTTTAGTATGAAGCTACAACCAGCGGATCGTTAGCTTAGCTTACCATAAACACTGGAAATAGAGAGGGGCAGCTAGCCTGGCTCAGGTCATAGATAACCAAAATCTGCCCACCAGTTGCCAGGCAACCAGCAGAGACTGCGGGAAGGTAGTTTTCCCAGCTAAGAAATAGTCTACCACATGTTTTCCCTACATGCAGTATATTGTGATATTTTTACTTACTATTAAACATATTTTTTTGGTAAAACCTAAAGTAACAAGATATAACGTTTTAATTTGTAAGCTTTAGAGGTGCTAGTCGGCAGAGTCTCTTATCTTTTGATTGGAGCTGCTATAATTAAGTTAGCTGATTTACAGAAATTTATTAGCTCTAGTCGTAGGATTTAGACTGTTGGTCAGACTAACGACATTAGGAGGCATCAAATGGGGCTTTAGGACTTTATGATAATCAAGAAAAGCCTCGGCAGATTGATAAATAAAAATACTTGATAAATGAAGCAAATTTCTGCTTGCAGTCCTGCGTAGGAGAGAGCCATGCCTGCTGTTTCCTCCTGTTGCAGTGTTGTTGCAAAGCCAAGCTTTATATTTGTCTATAAACGTGAGAGTGGTTTGGATCTTCTCATCTAACTCTCGACCATTTCTTTAACAGCGCTCCATTACCAAACCAATAAATATCAGTTTGAGATCTGACTTTGAACGTTTATCAGTGACAGTTGGAGCAATCAAACTAAACATCTGTCTGTTTCCATATGAGAGCATATTTTTCCTGGTTTATACATCCAGATGATCTCCATATAGAGAATTTTATTATAATGATGTAATATACAGTAAATGATATTGTTGTTTATCTTGTCTGTCTGATTGCATGCCTTACTCTCTCTCCCTCCCTGCTCTCCGGGTGTCTCTCTGTCTGTTTCTCCAGGCTTTCCTCTGAGGCCACAGGACTGGCAGCCAACTGATAAGACACTGCATCTGCACTAAATCTCACTTTTATATCATCGGCTACCATAAAGCAGTCAATGCAACTATCCAACTTAAGAGTTTATATATTATACCGCCTCTTCCTCATTTGAAATCATATCCACCGCCACTGATTTGATCCGCTGAGCTCATTATTTATTTTCTTTGTTTTGGTTTTAGTCGAAAGAAGCAAACGATTAGGTTTTTAATTCCCTTTTTGAGTCGAGTTGGAGGTTTTAATGATTTGTGATTAGACTTTTTTTTTCTTTTCTCGATGGGTCTCTCGCTCTCTTCCCTTTTCTTTCCTTGCCATCACAGAGGAATAGAGTTGGAAAACTCTGAATAGGCATATAGATTTAGTTCTGTACAGTCAGTTTTTTTTTCTTTAAAAAGGAAAAGACAAAAAAGGAAAAATAAAAAAATATCAAAAAGAATAGAGTGACTGTTTTATTCTGTGTTTATATACGCCCCCTCTTTTTTTTCCTCTCTCCCAGTTCCACCAGTCAGTCTGTCCATGTCAAGTCCATACCTACTTGCTTTTAGTATACACAGCATCCTCCCCCTTTGTCACCTTTTTCAATTGAAGTGCTTGTAACATGGATTACACTTGTGTCACTGACGAGAATACGTAGCTGTACATGCACTGTCACTGATTATATTTGGTTAAGATGACAAATGTTCTAACGCTCACAGATGAATTTATCCAGATAATTTAAAATATGTATTATTACGCAAGTCACGTTTTCCTCCCTCTACATGTCATTCCTGTTTTTCCCTTCTCCTCGTCCTGAGATCATGTGTTGATATTTTGCTGGGATGGGAGGTTTTTGGGGTTTGGGCTCGGCTCAAGGGATCGAAAGTAGAGGGTTGTCCTCGCTTTTTTTGTAAAGACTGATATATACTAAAAAAAAAAAAGTTGGAATATTTGTTTTAAATGGAGGAAATATTTTTTTTTAACTACCAAAGGGGGATTAACTCCTGGACACTGACTGATCTGTCTATAAATGTGATGAGGCTGAGAACTGAAATCTTTGATGCTCTGGAACTAGACAAAGAAAGGGTTGTGAGTTAACACTAGTTTCCTGCTCTTTGCTTTGCTCAAGTCAGAATTTATTTTATTTTTTATTTGCAGGAAAGAAAAAAACAAACTTTTGTGCACGTTTTTTGAGACTGTAGACCTGGGTGCCACAACATTGTTTAAAAAAATACAGAAATAAAGATGTGAAATGCTCAAACCACAAACCATCTTGAGAATTTGTCACTGTCTGAGGTGTATTTAGGACACGAGTTGAGACTTTACAAGTTCGATTTTATTTTAAACAGTTCTTAAATATATTCATTGTACAGTTACAATAATGCTGTATAAAAAGCAAACATTTCAGTCCATGTGGGGTTGTTTCAATCAGCTTGGGAAACACAAGTACCTCTATGATCGAGACACTAGAGGGCAGTAGTTTTGCTTTTTGGCAACATTTTATCCTGCTGGAGGATTTCTAGCTTTAAATCTTGGGGGGGCACAATCAGTTTAAAAAATGCTCAACAGATGTAAACTTTAAAACAACACCTGATTTTAAAAAGCAAAGAAAGCTGCCATTTCTAGCTTATTGAGTGCGACCTCATCAGTCGGAGATGAATGGAACAGGATGTAATGCGCTGTTGTACAGTCAGATTGAAGCAGGTGCACATTAAGAAGGCTTCTCAAGGGACATAAATGCATCAACACCAACGTTTCATGTATCATATTGTTCGTTATGATGGAGCCCTTGCACTTATGTGAAAAATGACCATCAGATGGCCAAGATTTCAGCTGGTGAGGACAATGTTGGTATGAACTTTGTGCAAACTAATGAATGAAGATGCACTGTCTCATTAGGTTAAATTGGGGAAATAATAACAAAGTCTTGATTTTTAAGCGTACACTGATTTCATGAACTGGAAAATCTTCCAAGCTGGGGTCCAAAATTACATATTTTTTCCTCCCTGACATTGAGTAAGCCAAAGTTGAATTGTCTTGACTCGCTGCACTGTGATTTCATTTGCTAAAACAAAACTAGAAACCACAATATAGACTCAAAAAGGTGTTTGAATAAAGGGGACTTACAGTTTTAATTTCCTGAAATGATCCAAACTCACCACATCAGGCTATGCTGGAACTCAGTGAGATAGATAACATTAAGAATATGTAATTTATTCTGAGATTTATGTTGGTGTTTTGTGTCCCTGTCATACACATGCCTTTAGTCATTAAACTGCAGTATTTAATTGTCTTGTGTTGCATTTTTCTTCATTTTCATTTGAGTCACAAGCAGTGACAGTGCTTTTTTGATGATATATACACCCCCCAAAAGCTTAGAAAGGGATTTTCAAACTGGTATTGCGTTTTAATACAGTACACGCTGCAATACTAAATCAAAAAATGAAAACAAAAATAAGCCTGTCTGTCCCAAATGAACCCAGCCATGGAACCATAGCAGACATTTTGCTTGTTCTTTGTTCACATGTTGCTCCTCTTCTTTTGTTTTATCTGTGTTTTGACATGAACAGCAGCTACAGTACATTCTACTACCATAAACTTCTTGAGGTTCAAATAGAATAGTGCCACCTAATTAGAAACATCAGCACCTTAAATTATACAATCTCACATTTTAAAAATTTGTTCATTTTACAACATCACATATTTACATTAATATTAAAACACAGGAGTAGAAAAAAAACGGAACCCGTGATGCAAATATGAATAAAAAAATGTAAACACAAATGGGATGTAAACATTGCTTTTAAAAATGAATCTATTGTAAAATAATAAATTAATTTGTGCATAATGTTTCAAGAAGAAATTTGTTATGACACAACAGTTATGAGGAAATCGGAACATTTCATAAATTAAGAGCAAGGAGCAACATCAGTGGCTGTCCCAGACAGTTAAAACTTTCAAATGTTACAGAATCCCTGAAGGAAGTTCATGTTTTCATATGACACGATGTGAAAAAACATGACACACACTTTCATGATGGAGATAAATAGAAAAAAAATAACATGGAAGGTGATGGGAGACGTTACTGGACAGTCTGGTTACTGGCCTCTATGACCAAGGCCTCTTGCTGAGGTGTCCTTTGATGTGTTTTTGTAAAGCTGACCTTGCTATGGAGAGAACACAGGGGGCTGTTGCTCTGTCAGCTTGGCGAGTGCCACAATTCAGTTTCACATCCCTGTGATGCATTTACTTCAAAAGGAATGGGATTTTTTCCTCCCAGGATATCGGATTTTTGAAAACACAGGTCTTTATTTCCTGCCTCTCTGCAATGTCCCTGATCATGACATGGGATTTTCTAAGGTCTGTAAGAGGTATTCAGAGGCCAGATCTGTGGGTGTTTGAGTGGATGGAAGTGTCAAGTTTTCACCAGCTGGTTGGAGGCTGGCTGGGCTCAGCACTGCATGAATGATCCAACTCTGCACTGTCACAGTCCGAGTCATCATACAGGCCCTGTTTTGGAGGAAAAGCATGACATACCTGAGTTAGAACAATTTATTTAATGGCTATGTGGTGTTTGATTGTCATAATGTTTATCCTAGTATCTAACAGAATTTAGATATTTGAGTATCTGTAAATGCCACTATTGTAAGTAGCAATAGTGGCATGTCTGAACACTATTTGTTTATGTAGCTGTTCTGTCTCTGTCTGTATATCTACTCTTTTTTAATTTGTTGCCTACCTCATAATTATGGTCATTTGAAGCGAGCTGCGTTTTGACTTGTTGTAGAATAGCTTCCTTTTCAGACAGTCCGTCGGAGCCCAGTTGGGTCGGGTCAGACGGGTCGGCAGGAATCTCGGAGCCCTGAGACAGCAGGTCGTCGCTCTTGTCGTCCAGACGCTCGTCTGTGTTGGTGCTGACCACGTCGGGTGTACCGCTGTGGGAGTGGTCAGTCGTGTTTCCCTCCTCGCCGTCCGAGACCGATAAGTTCTCTGAGCTGAAGGTCGACAGGGACTGGCATTTGGTGATGCTCACCGGCCGCCTGAGTGTGTGTAGAACAGGAGAGAGTACATATTTTAGAAACCTTTATAAGTAAGACACTGAAAGAAATGTGTAGAAAAAGAAGGTGGAAAAATGACTCGGACACTGAAGCATAATAAACTCCAACACACTGCAGTATGAATTCAAATAGGCCATGTGGAAGTGAAATAACATGACAAAATTCATGATAAAAAGTGGAAATTCATGTCTAGGTTTTTGTTTTCTCTACTACATTATGCATTATAGGGTGGAACTTACAAAATCATGATGATACACATTTACTTTTGCTAATTCCATACTAAATGCAAGGGAGTTTGAGTGTCAATTGTGCTCAGGCTGGAAAAGTGACAAAATAAATTATGCTAAAGGAGAATATTCTTAGTGTTCTGTTTGATGTACATTATGGGGCCAAAAATGCAATGCACAAAGGAAATGTAGGAGCTTCGAAAGCCAGAGAAATGACCAACTGTATGAGGTGATGAGCTCCACACACATCAAGGATAAGTAAACATTACATTTTAATGGCTCATTCTTAAATTTACATGGCCGTAACATTTTCATCTATATCGATGCAGTCAGAAAATTTGGAGTTCCACAAATATTTTTAAATACATCAAAACATTTTTAATGCAAATTATGCATTTTAGCATTTACAGTTGGGCAAATTAAACTGGCCTAAAAAATAGTACCAGTACAAACGACAAGTGTACAAGTGTGTATTCTACAACATGGAATGCTGTTTCTTTTGTGTAAGTTTTTGTTGTGAGGGTTTTTTGATTAGAAGTCATATTGCCTGGAATGGAAGGCTATTTGCAGGATCTGCTGCTTGAGGCTTTCATCTTGACTCAACATGATTGTTTTTCCCTGCCACAAAGTGGAGCACTTGTCAAAGAAACTGTATCGACCACACTTTTCTTGAGCTCACACCTCTGGCTACTAGAAAACAGCGTTTCTCAGTTTTAAATTGACGGATTTGAAAGACATAATCAAAATGTAATCAATGAATTCTTAACAAGTAACTATAATGTAATTACACATTTTATCAAATGTAAACTGGGATCAATATAATTACGTATTTTTTTTATCTGATTAAGTAATCCTAATTACATGTTATTTGTTACTACTCAGTCTTGCCTGTTAGAATAACACTTTTAAGAATGATGTTTTCTTGTGTTGTCAGTAATAAGGAATCAGGACGCAGTGCAGGTGTTCTCAGTTATTGTGCCTGATTAACTGTCTGCTCAGGCTGAAAATGCATGCAGCTGTCCTGGGGAATATATGAGGTGAGGGAGTAAAGTGGAAGACATGTCAGTTCAGCGCAGTGTATACACATCCACACAATCAGGAGGCCGAATCGCACAAACGGGTTGTGTTGTGGGCTTTAAAATGTAATTCTGGATTTGTATAAGGAAGATCAAAACCTAAGTGTCTTGTACGGATGCACAGGTGGAATTGTAAATGCAGTAAGAGTTGAAGTCTCTGTCTCCTCTTACCGTCTCCTTGGGAGCTCCACTTCACTGTCCACTTCTCCTTCCTCTTCCTCCGATGACACTCCACGTCTCTGTGGAGAAAATTATATGTAGTTATGTTTCAATGTACAATAAATACACTTACACCAAATAAGATTCTTCAGATTAAGAAGTCCCAAGTTTTAGGGAGTCCTTTGTTACTTACACATACTACTCATGGCTAAAAAAACATTCAACAGACATCTAACACCTCATTTAGTGGCCTGTAATCAAATGTCTGAGTGTAGCTGTTCCACTACAGTTTGTTGTTTTTTGTGTGATTCTTATTTGTAGCATGGCATCTATAAAAGTGAGTTTCATCAACAGAGTGATGACGATTATATTCAGCAGGTCAAAGACCAAGAGGTTTTGACTTTTGGACTTTACAATGACATGTATGTCAATATGGCAACATTTAGCTCCTGTTTGTCCTGATGCTGACTTGTGAATTCATACCCACTTGTTACAAACTGCAGCAAAAAAACAATCCGAAATGGTTTGATTTCCCCAAAGCATCTCCCTGCTAATTAATCTTTGCTCCCTTTCAAAATATAAGTCAAAGTGATTTTGTAAAACTAGGTCACATGAGAACAGTGAACGCTGTTGGAGTCTCACCTGACTGCGTGTAACTGCTGCCCTGTAGAGCAGGGCTGCGGGTGTGAGGCGCTGACTCCTGGGTGAGCGTGTGATCACCGTCCCATCCTCCTTCTCCTCACCCTCATGGGGGACACGAGGGTTCCCGAGTACAGACGCCCTCCCTGCGGCTGCTCCTCTGCCACACGGGGAGTCAGGACTGCTGGAGAACGGAATCGATGCTGCATCTTCGCTGGGCGTGTCACTGCGTGGAGGCGTTTCTGCAAGATCATCAGCCCCTACACCCACGTCAGGCCCCTCCTCTGGCCCTACAGTCCTTCTGCTCTCTCCCAGCCCAGCTGAGGCGCTCTGACTGCCCGCTCTGTCCAGTCCCTGCCTCAACTGGCCCTTCCTCCGGCCTTCAGCCTCCAGGGTGGTTGAAATGAGGTCAGGGCTGGAGGAGGACATCTTCTTGAGCAGCAGGTCGTGCTGCAGGCCCCTGAGAGCTGCGCTGGGGTCTAGGTGGTGCTTGCTGCTGGGAACAGATGACGTGGCGTTGACCATTGCTAAAGATGAGGACAGAGTGGCTTTCAGCTGAGCCAAGTCCCCACTGCTGCCTTTGCCAGCCTTCCTGTAGCGGGGTTTCCCTCTGCGAGAGCGGCCAGGGGAGGTAGAGCCTTTGTTGGGGATTGTGACCTGGGTCACAGATGAGTCCAGTTTAGGGAGGATGACCTCTGATTTTAGTAGGTCTGGCCTGGAAGATGAGAAACAGTATAAGGATGCATATTGTTGGAAGTTATAATTAGGTGTATGTGCAAGCAGGACATTTTCTCTATGTGTTTACATATATTTAATGGATATGCCAAAATATACAATCATAGAAACTACAATATAGCAATGTTAATTATTTAGGAGAGAGAAAACCACACTAATAATCTGTACTGATTATATATGCATATAAGAAAAGGCCATATGGGTCAGTTAGATCTTGTGACTCATGAAACTGATGGTCAGTATGTGAAATCTGAAACGAGGCATAAGAAAGGATGTTTTGCAAGCCCTCGGTGTGTCATTGTACTTGGTAGGCCAGCTTCAACATTAGGGTCACAAGATGTACCCAAAACAAAGCCTGAACAAAGTTTTAAATGTAAACAGAAACTAAGATGATTCCACACAATGTGGCGATGCTGCTTATTGCAGGAGGATGTTGGTCAGGTAACATCATAGTCAGTTGATCAAACCATCCTCATATAAATGCTGTAAATGTAAATATCTTCCATCCTTGCTGTCTCACCTCTTGCTGTGTGAGGGAAGTTTCTGAGGTACGTTGCGTTTCTTCATGAGTTTCTCCATGGAGTTGGAGGAGGCTGACTGTCTGGAGCTGTGGTGCTTGAAGCAGCCTGGGTACTTCTTGTCCAGCGACTGCTCCCTCCTGATGTTTAAACACGAAGCCAATACTCGTTTAATGGCCGTCAATTGATTCTCAGCATGGCATAAGAGAGCACTTTGTTACATGCAATGGCCCTGTGTAACTAGATGTAATGGCCGTTCACTTCACATTTCAGATGAACTTTTCCATGCTCCTTCATTACAAATACACTACTTAACCAGTGTTGGTGGATAACAAGCTATTAGCACAGTACATTAGAATAGCTAAAGACTTACATTTCCATATTTTACAGTGGGGTCAATTTTGACTTGAGCACAATATGGTGCCTCATATTGCACTACAGTGTGTTTCAAACTTTATCGTCTGTTTCTAATTTTATCATCTGCTACTTTAAAACAGAATATGAGAACAGCACAGTTTTCATACTTGAGCAGCTCTTTCTCTTTGATCTCCAGCTGTAGCATGATGGCATTGAGTTCCATGTAGAGATTATTGGCTCTCTCCAGCTTCCTCTCATAGTGCTCCCGGATGTCCAGTGCATGTCTGTGTGCAGAGGAAGGATATAAATATGCAGACAAATACATTTATCTACTACAACTACTATCATGAGTCGGATTACTGATGATAAAACAGATTTATCTATACCTGAAAACTGATATTTATCTACCACAACAACTGCAGATAAATAACAATTCAACTTTGCTGCAGTAAGGACTAATTCAGAAAGCCCTTCCTGCTCCCTGCAATTATGCTGTAGAGTGATTCCCTGTAGAGTGCAAGGAGAGACTTATCTTCTGAGGATGTATTTTATCATATTCTAAATCCTTTTTTAAAAATTGTTATTATACCTTTTTTTGGATTTTTTTTGTGCACACAACTATATTACATTCAGTTGGTCCAGTATAACTTGTGGGTCTTCTGTGTTGGAGTCTGTTTTCTGTCAATCTAACCTGAGTTCTTCTCTGCGTCGTTTGATCAGTTCCTCATCCAGCCTGTGAAGACACGTCCCCTCAGATTTGATCTTCTCAAAATGGTGCCTCACCTCGTCTCTCCACTCCGCCTGGCGGGACACATAAAACCCATCCATCAGAACAATCACTGAAAACTTGTGCACATCTCACAATTTCATAGATAAAAATGTCTTTACGATGAGAATGGTTCAGATAAACTGCAAATGTCCTTTTCGTATTATACTACTACTACTACTGCTGCTCTTGCCAGCACTAGTACAACACTCCAGCCAGAATGGTGATCAATTTGCACAGTTTCTGAAAAAGTAAACATATAAAACACATTTTAGAAAATCTGACTATAACTACAGTTAGTTATGGAATGCATATGCATCACTTAAAAAAGCAAAAACTACATGTGAAGCCAGTATGATCACCAATGTGAAATCATCCAGAAATCAATAGCCTGTTCTAAAAGACAATGCCAAAAAAATTAGACCATCTGGAAATCAGTCTGAGGAAATACAGCAGGAGACCAAACAGGCACCTGCTTCACCATATATTTAGAATTTCACATTTTAGCAGATGTTTCCAGTTACTGTCACATTTTCTAAGCACTTGTGTTCATCAGATTTGTACACTTGGAAAATTCAGCCATTCCTGTGTTTACCCCTGAGATAATTAAGTCAGACTCAAGTTCATTTGTATAATATTACAATCAAATGATATCTGCACTGAGAGTTCATAACATCTTAATCTTTTATAAAGAAGCTCTTTATTTGCAGAGTGACTAGGGTTCTTTTCTGTCATTGAAACAAAACCCATTAGGCTGTCAGATGATAATCAATACACAGCGAGAAAAAACTTAACATGGACTGACATGACATGAGCACGAATAAATAAATAAATTTAAAAAGCCAGCGTGGGCATTTTCTTGTACACAGTGGAGCATGGCAGCTGTTATCTGATACCTGTCATATCAAAGAACAAAGGAAGTCAGATTTATGAGTGTGTGCATGCACATGCATGTGTATGCGACTCTTGGGTGTGTATATATCTATCTGGGCACGAGAGACGCTCTTCTTATTAAGCTAATGGACTCTGTGCACACTCTTCTATGTCTCCAGTCCCCTCTTTCTCCTCTCTCTTTGGTCTCTGCTCCCTCCCATTAAAGCAATCAATACACTCCAGCAGCAAATACTTCTTTCTAACGTCACAAGAAAAATCCATTATGGGGCAGAGAGGAGAGAAGGTGGGGAGGGTTGCAGGGGGGAAGGGGGACGAGGAGAAATAAAGGATCAAGGATAAGTGGACAGAGTGAAAGAGGTTTTGCATCATGAGACAGAACTGAAACGGGGGGAAGCAGTGGAACTGGTGCAAAAATGAATAAAATCTTATTTATTTTGTGTGTTTGTGTGCACAAGTGTGTCTCGTGATTATATATGCTTGAGTTGTAAATGGATTCATGGTCCTGCATGGCTGAGCAGAGACACATCTTCCACACAATTACTACTTTTCTAAATCTCCTGACCTTCATCTGCTTGGCTGCTTGTGGAGGTCTGACACATTTGTCATATACCTCCATCCCCCACCCAGCCACAGGTAGACATACACCATCCTTTATCACAGTGTGATGGAGGCAGAGAAAGGTTCTTTTTCTCTGACCACAAATCGGCACTCGCATGTGACAGGGAACAAAGACCAAGGCACCAACAATAATATGTTGTGATTGAAAGGACAGGTATTATTAGTGAGCTCCCCCAGAGGCCTGGACCTCAGTGCAGCTGCACACTGCACTGCCTGTATTTACTGCAACAGACTGGAAACAAATGGAAGTGGCTTGACTATTAGTGACGCTGGCTGCTGCTGATTTTTTTTTTTCTGCTGAGAGTCATATAAAGCTTATGTGTACTTCACCCTATGTTCATGTATTTTCTTCATTTGACAAGAGAGACAGAGTCAGTTGAGAAATGATGGCTCATAATTATAGCATCCTACAGTTACACAAAAAGAGTATCTGAACTGTAATTTAAGTGCTGTTGTAACTGTTGTGACTTCACTCTCATTTTTTGTCTAGTTCTTCTGTAACGTCTAAACTGGTGCTGATAATATCTCATTATTGAACAAGGAATTAAATTAAATTAAATAAGGCTCATCCCTGTGGCTAGCTTAACATTTTTGGAAGGAGGTTATTGGTTCTTCCTGTTAAAGAAATGCCTTTTCAAAATAATCTATCACCTGAACAGTCATTGTTGTGTTCAGGTGAAGCTAAAATTAAGCTACAGAAGTCTGAGAAATACAAATTAGATGAGTAGCTTCAAAAATTCTATTACATTTCCTCCACTGCGGCTCACTGTCTGCAGAAAAACACTGGGATGGATCACCCACTTGATATGTTTAAAAAGGTAAAGGAAGCTCACCTGAGACTGAAAGTAAGTTTCTTGTGGGGTGGATAATATATCTGCAGACGCAATGTCCAGATGCAGGAGGATCTGTCGAAATGAAGGCCTGTTTCTGGGCTTGCAGTTCCTGAAAAGAAATTGAAAAAATATTATCTCTCATTTTTTAAAATATCTTTTGCTTTCCTGGCTTCTCTTCCCTCCCCTGGATAACTTTTAGTCTCCCCATTCCAAAAGCATCTAACTTCACTATATTCTTTAAAGGATTTTAAAGGTATTTCCTCTTCTCCATCTTCCTCCACTCTCCCTTCCCGCCTGCTCACCAGCATTGCCTCAGGAGCAGTTTGAAGCTGTCTGGACAACTATCAGGTACAGGCAGCTGCAGACTGTTGTTGCCGACTCCCCAGATGATAGCGGAGGAGTCCACATCCTTGTAGGGCACCTCTCCTGTCAACATCTCCCACAACACAACGCCAAAGGACCTGCAGAGAGATGTGGCACATTTTCTCTCAGACACATAGATGAAGATGTGACGTGACCAGATGAAAGGCAGCACGACTGAAATGCCACACTCTTAACTTTCTATAAAGAAATCTGGCTTTTTGAAGTTTGAAATTGCAGCAGCTGTTACATCTGACGGGGACTTGTTGTAAAAACATCATTAACGCTAAATGTTTTACGCTAATGCCATATGGGGAGTCTTTGGTAGCTTAAAATTATCGCTATCAAGTTTATTTAATCAGTTTTATATGAAAAAGTTTGTTCATTACCAATAATTGTCGGGCAAGAGCAAGAACAATGTACACTTTAAGGTGCATTTGCTGAAAGTTTGACTAACATCATGTGTTTTACTAATATTACTGTCATTTGG
Organism: Dascyllus trimaculatus; assembly: GCA_024666655.1. Lineage (NCBI taxonomy): Eukaryota > Metazoa > Chordata > Actinopteri > Pomacentridae > Dascyllus > Dascyllus trimaculatus. The sequence continues at coordinate 10,790,142 of CM045450.1, forward strand.
TCACTTTATTTAAATCATAAATCAATAAATCAAAGCTGTAGAAAACACAATAGGTCGTGAAAAGGTATTCTGACTTTATTCCAACACAGGTCAGTGTTTCAGTAATGGACTTTACATCTTCTATGTATAACATCAAGACAGCAGGCTCCTGGGGAAGGTAACTAAGAAAAGCCTGTTGCTGTTGACTCCTTGTGTTGCCATAGTGACCATGTACAGTATCCAAGGTGCCAGTAGCATCATATGTAACATGGAGGGAATGTGTGATGTTGTGTTTACATGTGTATTTTTAGAGTCCCTCTGTCCTTATGATTCGTGGTATTTACATACAAGAATATAAGACTTGATTTAAAGGAACTGCATGTGCTTCTCCCTACGCCTTGGCTTAGAGTTTACTTTTAAAGAAAAGACAGGTTTCAACTAATGGGGTCTTTCTCAACATTATATGATTCAGTTACGCAATTAAGGATTTGTAAAAGAACTGTAGAAGAAATTTTCATTACAAAACAGCAAATTAAAATCCACTAAAATCACAAAATGTCCAAATTATACTCATGTCATAGAAACCTGTGTATTTTAGGGTTACGGTTACTACAAAAGAAAGCAATGGGAGCTGTACCAGCTGTTAACATATGTCAGTAAGAAACAAAATTTAATATACACAACACAACAATATTTAACCATAGCTTCTCCTTCTCTGATGCTCATTTTTGTGGTATGTACTACTTTCAAGTGATTTACATAAATTTAAACAAAGCAGTACAGTACACACCCAAGCTTTGCTTTCTTTCTACATCAAAAGCTTTTTAATCCTATTTTCACTTCTCTGCTAATGCACCACTGGCTCTGGGCCAAACCGTCCGTAGGCTCGGAAGGTTATTCCAGCCTCTCCTGAGCACTGCAGCATCTGGCAAATCAATTATTAAATTAGCCAGCGTTCCTTTCAGGACGGAGAGGAAGACTGATGGAGGGATGTAGTATAGGAGAAAGACAGCGGCACAGACTGTAGTGGGGGTGATCAGGGCCTAACATAGGGCAACCCATCAGATATGGCAGAGACCCTATAGAATTTCATGTAATGAGATATTGTACATAATACTGAATAGATTTTCTGGGAACATGATCCTTCGCTCTGTACTGTAGTAGACTGCGACTAATGAGATTCTATGTTGATTCAGTGACAGATAAAACAAATCATAAGGGAAAATTTCAAAAGTTCACCAGTGCAAGAGGACCGTATAAAAAAAGGTTATGACACCTACCAAATATCCACCTTCTCTGAGACGGGTTCGTTGCGTATGACCTCGGGAGCCATCCAGGCTACAGTCCCAGCAAAGGACATCTTAGTGCTCTTGTCACTGAGCTCCTTGGATGTGCCGAAATCAGAGATCTTCACTGCGTCATCATAGGTGATCAGCATGCTGGAATGAAATGTTAGATTTGTCAAGTTCAAAAGTCTAAAACTACTAAATGAAAGACAGAGTCTGTGATTCTGTCAAAGAAGATTGTTGATATTTAGCTAGCTAGTGTATTGAGATGGTTAGAATGTGCCAGATTCTCGCTCCCACTGCAGCCTTCCCCTCTATCTCCCCTCCCCCTTGTTTTCTCATGTTCTGTGAACAATGTGCACGATCTTGAACGTGCACAGGACATGCTGTGCAGAATAAGTCTGAGCCACTTTGTTTGCCTCCCATTAACAGAGCCAGGACTGTGCAAAAACAGCTTTTTTCAGTGCATACACAAAGAATGGAAATATATTGGATTAAAATTGCTGACTTTTGCTTTAATTCAGCTGTAGACAGTTTATTGGGTTAATCAGTAACATGACGCATTGTAACTATATGCTTTGTTAAAACCTGACCAGCGGTGTGGCCTGGGAAAGTTGAAAATTTGCCCATTAATCAGCTTCAAAATTTGGCAACTCATTGTATGTTTCTAAAGCAGTGGTTCCAAAACACTGTGGCATAACAAGAAACGCTCATACAGCTTTCACAAGGTGCTGAGAATTATGTGTTAATGACACATTCAAATGATGTGAAATTTGTCCCTTTAACATGTTTATATCTTGTCTGCCAGCATAGGTGGTTCTCTTGGCTCAGAACCACCTATGTTGAAGGCAAGTACTGTAACTCATTATTGACCTTTGTGCTCTGACATTTACATTTACATTTGAACCACAGAGCTGTAATCAAACAGTGAATCTTAACCAACTCTGCAAAACTCACTTGGGTGACTTGAGGTCTCTGTGGATGATCTTGTGGAGGTGAAGATAGTTCATGCCTCCAGCGATACCCATGGCCCAGTCCATGAGGAGGGACGGAGTGATCTTCCTGCCTGCTCTCAGTACTTCGTACAGCTGTCCCTGGGCACAGTACTCCATGATGATGCAGTAACATGGAGCCTGGGTACAGATACCCCTGAGAGAGTGAAGACATATCAAGAATCTGTTAAGTGTTGTTACAATGCCTTTAACAAAAACTTTAAATTAAAATAGCTTTGTTTTTGTCATAATGTCGTTTGAAGGTCCTACATGAGTTTGAAAAACATTACAACCATCTGGGTTTACACATCTTAATCGAAATCCATAAATCTTTTAGGAAAAAAAGCACACATGTTCCACTCAAGCATCTTAGTTTCTGTAAAGCTTCTTGATAGAACATATGAGGCTTTCACTCATATGGCAAAGATTCACATAACTTTCAAAAATACACCCTCCTATTGGGAATCATTCACACCGTACATTCAATATCAGAGACACCTTCAGCATTCTCATGATCCAAAAAGCAAAGTGATCATTTCTGCTCACTTGAAGGTGATGATGTTGGGATGTTTGAGCTTCCTCAGGTGCTTGATATCTGTCTCTTTGATGTTCCGCACTTTCTTCACGGCAACCTCCTGTCCGTGCAGTTTGCCGAGGAAGACGGCGCCCTGAGCTCCGCTGCCCACCCACTGCAGGTCCGATATCTCCTCGAATGGGACCTCCCACGCCTCTGTAGGGTGAAAAGGATGGAGGCAAATCGGTCGGTGAGTTCATCTGTGTAGTAACATGTCAATTGTGGATACATAAAAGAGGAATAATTGCTCTAAACTCCACAGATCAATTTCAACAACTTCAAGGATTAAATATGCTGCAAAATCATGTTTGAAGTACAGCTGATGAAACAAAACACCCACTGCTGGCTGACAGACTACTAGATCTTTAATGTGCAACAGAACAGGCCCCTGTTTACACCAAGTCTGTTGCATTTTGTCTTATCCATACTAGTGGGGTGGTTCTACAGAGAGCAAATCAGTCAATCTTACAATTTGGCCCAGACTTAAATATCTAAACAACTACTGAATGAGTGGTTATTAGATTTGGACAGATATTAATGGTCCCCATGGGGTGAATATGAATGACTTTGGTGTTCTCCTGATTTTTGGTTTATGACCACAAGCCAGTAAAACAAATGACATTTCCATCAGCATCTTTAGCACAGTTATTAGGATGCTTGCTAGGATGAAAAGTAAATATGTTATCTGGTAAACATCAGTATGTTGATTTTGCTCAAAGCGCTGCTGTACCTGAATCTCATATAACCGCTTGCGTGGCTAACGACTATACTAAAGCTAAAACAAAACATAAAGACACCACAACATACTAACACGCCTATGTAAAACCAAAGCTAGTAGCTGCGAAAGGTCCAGCATCACCAGTGGTGGGATCATACAGCAATGAAAGGTTAAATCTGTGACAGCAAAATCTTCTGAAAGCCTCAACACGGAACCCTTGTTGATATCTTGTTTTGCAGTTGAACCTCACCTTAACCTAAGACTGGGGTGTGCAGGCAGACAGACAAGGAGCTCTAATCTCCTGTGGGTAATTCTTCCTCAGCCTCCTAAATCCTGCTTAGTGCCATTGTGGGGCTGACGCAAAACAGGGGTCCGACGCTCAGGAAGGGGGTTGGAGGAGGGAGGGGATTTGAGAGCCTAATGTGGATGTACGGTGAATAGGGAGGTGGAGGGGTAGTACTGGTGGTGGTTACTGTTACTGTGTGCGTGTAACGAGAAGAGATGGGAGGGGGATTCCCCACGGGTCAGCAGGGGTCCATGTGGCTGAAGACAGACTGTTAATACAGAGAAAATATACAGCCTACTCTGCTGCTGTTCCTAGCCCGGGCAGAGAGGATTCAGACACATTTATCATATTAATAAGGATGATATGAATGATTAATGCTCTCCAGTGATTGATTGAGGGCTTGGTCTCTAATGAGGCCCTCAAATTTTCCACAATAAAGACATATAAAGGCCACATCTGATACACCGTGTCTGCTTTGTTTGATTTGAAAAAAATGGAGGAAATTTAGCACATCACCAGACATCCCACAGTCCTTCAGAATCAATGAAGGACCAGCAATTTTTTTCTGCCTTCTATTGAGGTACATTGTTCCTTTCAGTCAAAGCTTAAGAATAGGGCATTGTTGAATGGGAGGCAGGCACTCTGTTGAAAAAGCCCTATTTATTTCACTTTTATAATATCCGTTTTGCTCTCATCAGTGTGTGTGAGACTCCCTGTGATGGCGCACAGAGGAGGGGAGCAGCGAGGTGCAGATGGGCTGGGAGTGATAACAGCACAGGATGAAAAGGAGAGGAAGGGAGACAATGAGAGATGGAAGGAGGAGGGGAGTAGAGGGGAGATGTGGAAGTCAAACGGGTGATAAAATATCAGAAGGCAGTAAAGACAAGGAGAGGTATAAAACTGCCACCTTCAAGCCTGATGTGTGACGCTGTGTTTATTTTTATCAAGTTTTCATTTGGCATCTATCTGACTTTATGTGTTCATGTCAGTGCAAGATATTAAGTGTTTATATATGTGGATGTGTGTATTCATCCTTTGGGTGCACGCTCACATTTGTGTGCATGTGTGTCAGGTTTTGCCTTAATAGAGATGAGAGGCGCAGGGTCAGAGCGTGGCCATGCATAATTCATGAAGCAGATTTGGCAGAGGGGTCTCAGGGGAGCCCTGCGCTATTGTAGTGGCTGCAGACATAAACAACACAGCGTCACAGGGAGCTAGTTTGACTGGGGGGGGTGGTATTGGGAGGTGGGCACAAGCAGGCGCATGGATGGTGGGGGGAAAATATCAGGGGAACATAAGCCCTCTGCAGCTTTGATAGAGTCTCCTTCTTTGGCTCCAGCTCGTTCATGTCAAGGAAAGTGTTTGTTTACAATGTGGCCTTTGTAGGAGTCATTTTTCTCCCAACTGTTTAATGTAATTAAACTGGGAGATAAGATCATTTAATTAGCATATCAAAGCTTCACGCTGGAATTAAATGGCAGCCAGTGGTTGTTTTTATTGGAAAAATAAAAGCAACCATTGATTGCAGCATCTACATAGATGAGTTTCTGTGTGTACTCGATACCTAAATGAATCTGGCTGCTAGACTTACCGTCCAGGTCGTGCTTGTGCTCTGTGGAATAAGCTTTGCCAATCATAGTCCAGACAGGCCGCAGACACCCAAACAACCCCTCGAGAAACCCTCCTCCCCCTCCTGTGGACTGGCACTGTAACCTGGCGTCATCCGCCTGGCTCCTGACCACGCTGCTGTCCGCCTCCTGCCCCTCTCCCTCCGTCCGTCCAGGATTCCCATCGTGCTCGTGGAGCTTCAGGACGCTGTTGGCAAAGTGTTCCTGTTGTTCCTCGCTGGGCGTCTGGTTGTGTCCAGCAGTCTGTCCCTCTCCTCCTCCGCCGCCCCCGGGCTCCACAGCACCTCCAGTGTCTATGGAGAGGACGTTGCGAAGGACACACTGGGTTGGGGTCAGGTCCATTTCCGGGGTGCAGGGTGTTTCAGCATCGAGGCGGCGAAAGGATGGGGGATCGGAGAGGGGAGTGCTGAAACCGGAGAGAGAAGGTGAAGGGGCACGAGGTTCATGGATGAGGGCCATGAGGGACTGTGGTCATCAGAAAGACTGTAGAACTGGGAGCCTGGATAAGACCAAAGAGAGAGAAATGAAGTTAAAATCAATCTATTCCATCTGAAAGTTACTAATAAAGGCTGAAAAACTTAATGAGCTTCTAGGTGTGTGCTTTCAATATTTTGATAACACACACCCATAAACCCATATGTAGTTATCATTAGAGGCTGCTTTGTACCCCAAAAAGGCCCAAGTCTGATCCAAGCAGCTCTGACTATGTCTGAATGCAGGCAGACAAGGCACATCCCCCTCAAACTGTGATCAACATCACAGAAATGCATATTTTCTACATATTCTGTATTTTATTTCTATGCTTGCTGGATTCAAATCACACCGATTACCGTTTTAAATGTAATTCCTCATCAGCCTTCAAGATCATTTTCACTGCACAAGATTTCACACAATCAAGAACATGAGTCATTTTTCACAACACAGACGTAATCTACTTTTTATCCGATAGATACAGGTGAAGGTGAGAGTTATCATTCTTCGTGTACCAGGTGACAGAACCTGATGAGTTATGATGCATGTCTCAAGGTACCAAATATAGGAATGTGAAACATGAGTCAGGAGGTATGGATAAGGGACAAAAGAGTGTCTCGTCTGGACCATAAATCTGAGAAAGCCTCGTATCAGTACTGGCTTCGATTAAAATGAGACCCCCTCTCTTAGGGTACTATACAACCTCAGGCGCGACAACATCAGAGTACCTGATGTAAGTCATTTCTTTACATGTTTCAAAATATAGCATATGTAGTATTGCATTGCTTTTGGTTGAGCACGTTCACGATTAACTAAACTAGGCCGAATGGTGCCACAGCTGGTTATTTACATCCTACTCAAGCGATATCACCGGTATATTAAAATGAATGAGATTACACGATGGCTGACAGAATAACGAGAGAATTCTGCAGTCGTCTTCAAAGCTTTACATTTCTCCAAGGACAGCGGCGTGTGCACGCTCAGCGGAGAATGAAAATTCATTATTTCTTGTCAGAGCCTTTTGAAGTGATCCATTCTTTCTCCTCTGCCTCTGACAAGAAAGACTAAGAGGTGACAAGTTTTATCTGCTCAGTAAACAGATACAAATCACAGTACAAGCATCATCATGTTGTTAAACAGTACACAAGACAAAATATACTTGTGTTTTCTTGGAGTAAATACCAAACTTCGGATTTCAAGATCATTTAGTCACAGTGAGGTGCACATATCCGTCAGTTTGAAGGTCAATTTGAGTGAAATGAGTCTAATTTTATCTACACTCATCAACCATCCTCATGTGATTGATTCTGCCACTTAAAGTAATGTACCTGGCATCTAATGTATGGGCCATCAGCCCACTATTGCATATTTACTGTAGCTGCATGTAACCATCTATAGATTAACCATACAGACAGTCCAGAACAAGACAAGCAGTCTGGAGATTTCATTAACCGGGACACAACCATAAAGTCTGGAGGAAAAAAAATCCTCATTATAATTTTCTGCAGAGAGAAACCCAACCACTGAGACACATCTGGTGTACACATCATTCACATCCGACTGATCCCGTCTCCTAATAGTCCTGCTCGCCTTTCCACTTTATTTATTTCGAGGTATCAGCTGCGGGAGCTGCAGGAGCAGGCTACGCTCGGTTACAGGCCAGTGCGTCGTGGATGTATCGGAGGCGCATCATCGCCTCTCCCTGCACCTCCTGCAGTCAGAGGATCCGGCGCATCAGTGGAGCATCACTGACAACACTCAAGTTACAATCGAACACTACGATGGCACTTTACATTAGATTAAATAAACGACAGGCTGCGTGATTCTGTGCCAAAACCAGCTGCCTTCTCATTCGGTCTACCTGCTGTTTTTCCACCACGACTGTCAATCTGACGATTCCTACCTCAGTGCCGACAGCTGGAGTCCATCGCTGCTAATTGCAAAAGCTTATTCCACGTTAGGTTAAGATGTGTTCTAACAACAACCAGCTAATAATTCTTCCTGTCCGGGTTTGCCAGCATCCACAATCTCCCTCCTCTTCCTTCTTCTCCTTCCTCTGCATCCAGTGATCAGTGGCTCTGGGAGTGCGCGTCTCTCCTGCGTTAAATCCACCGAGCAGTAAACACATCTACAGCTCCGCTCCCTTGATTCGCTTGTTTTCCTGCTCCTCCTTTTCCATTCCCCCTGTGAGGACGCGATCTGCGCACACTCAGGAATTTATACGACCATATCTCACCTATAGTAAACACGAGCGATGGGGAGAGGGTAAGGGAGAGACGGGTGGGAGGGAGGGAGGCGCCGTGGATGTCCGCCTATCAGGCGAGAAGTGCGCCGTGACGCGTGGAGTCCGGTGAGACACGGGACAACCGCAGGTACACGGGCTCCTGAGTGAGTTAGGACGGGGAGGAGGAGGGGGTTCAGCCGGTATGTGAGGTGATCAAAATGATGTCATTCCCAAAGCATGCAGCATTTGACTGGACAGCACCGTGTAAATCCCTTCAAACCCTATTAACGCCCTCTGTACCGCTGTAATTGGTGCATAATCTGCGAGCTCCGTCTGCCACCGAGGGGACATGAAGGAAGGACGGCAGGGTTTTTTATTATTATCATCATCTCCAATCTCTACTGACCCATTTCTCTGAGACTCGGAGAGTGGGACAGCACATCTAGGACCGAAATGGGACTTTCCCCAGGCGTGATTTGTTTCCCTCAGCGACTTTAATTAACCTGAATGAAATAAAATATCACGCTAATTTAAACAACTGTCATTTTATAACACAAATCTCGCTTTAATTTGAGGATCCCAGTGCATGAAAAGCCTCATCTTCAGAGCCTCCTGTTTAAATAAAGTTGTTCTTCAAGGTCTCTCCAAGGCCTACAGTGAATTCATTAGTGATGTTTTTATTTTTGTGTTGTGCATAAAATTTGTAAGATGAGAAATATAAACTAGATCCAGGATGCAATGTATGAATATTAAGTAAGACTAGCCTATAAAATGTCCAAAAATAAATGTATTCAGACAAATACTGGGGCAATCTGATTCAATAGTATATGCACACCTTTTTTCTGGCTTTTTATGACAAACTTGGCAACTTTAAATGCATTAAATTTTAACATTCATCACAATTTCTGAATAATTCAGGAGTTTGTCAAGCCATTTCAAGAGAAAGTCCGCCCGCAAAACAAAATAAGATGGGACTCACTTCCTCTCAGTTTCCAGGGCTCACACATTCAAGTCAGGGAACTCCTCCAGAAGGTGAACTCTGCAGGGCAACAAAGTCTAAACAGTGGAGAATCTTCAACTAGAGTCAAACCATTTGGCTTGGCATAGAGAAATGCAACTCTGTGAAACAGCTGGGCAATCCGATGTCTGAGCTTTGTATTTACTAAGTGGTTGTAGCTACATGACCCTTTTTGAGTGCTAAATCCAAATCCAAGCCCTTATCTCCCAGATTAAACCCGTGTTGGGTTTAAACCCTTAACGATGACCTCATCGTGCTGCTTGCAGACAGCGGGGGGAAACCCTAACTACTGCACAGACAAACCGTGACAGACTGACGAACCTGCACACACACACACACACACACACACAACCATCGAAAACCAAGCCCCCGCCCCAACACTTTCTCCTGTTTACTGTGCTTCATTAAATCATGATGAAAAAAGAAGACTGCGGCATTTGGCTGAGACGATACCTCCAGTGAAGTTTGAGTTGGGAAAAACTGGTTGCTTCTGCTTTCACTTATTCATCTTTTGAGTCATTCTCTGCTTCTGCATCTACATAAAATGTTGCCAAAAAAACAATCTTTGTTTTTCCTGAGTGCAGCTCATGATAAGGTTTGTAATAAAGACAGAGGCTGAAACCAAGTGTGTTTTCTTTTATAATTGTGCATTTTGAGCAGATAAATGGGATCTCAAAAAAAAACTGGACCTATATTTGTGCAAGTAATCTACAATGTTTAAAAAAAAACCATCACAGCAGGACACTATCAGAACTGAGGTATAATTTGTGGGATTTCTAATATTTCATTGCCATATTTTTGACAGTGGCTTAGATGCTTATATTTTAATTTTGTAGTTTAATAGAATATTATCTTTACATCTTAAGCCCCCCAAATGAATATTCAAAAAGCTATATCTAAGAAATGTGGTTCATGAATGTTTCATGTAAAGTTTTAAAATCACATGGAAAAAAGAAATAGTGAGGTTAAAAAAAATCAGTTGCTTTAATCATCCTTGCTATTTTATGCCGTCCCTATCTACAGTTCCTCTCCTTACTCTGTCTTAAGGCAGTCAGAATGGAGAAGCACACGTTCTTTTCTATTTCTATCTCTTTCTAAAAACTTTCCTCATGGTTTATTTATCATAGCTTGTAGTTGTATGGCGGCTCCTCTTCAGGGATGTTCAGGCCTCTAAGGATGGGTACGGCAGCCTGTGATGTCCACCAACACAGATTCTGCCTCTGTTGTGGTTACTACATCAGAAATAAGCACAGAATGAACGCTGCAGGGCATCCTTCCTTATCAGACAAAAAACCTTCAATCTACAAGGTGGCAGCTTCTCAGAAATATATTCAGTGGGATTTCCATTTACTTTTAAAATACTGCACCACAGATTTTGCATGAGCTATTTGCATTTTTATGTGTCACACTACATATCCATATTAGGATTCTTATATTCAAAGAGAAAATTTATGAAAATCAGGCTACTAAATTGAGTGACTGTTCAACAAACACACTGTGGCATCCACCCAAAGAGCTGATGTAAAATGCTGCATTGTTTGGCAATATGCATCATGATCCGTAGGAGGGAATTAACAGAAGCCTGCAGTGGAGAATGTCGAGAGGAATGTCATGCGTGTGCATGTGCGTATACATGCCTCTGACTCTGAGTGTACAGTATGCTGCATGAGACCCAGTGCCAAGTGGACACAGATTGTCCCAGTCCGCTCAGGGGGAAGGTGGTAGAGTAGAGGTGTGTTAGTATGTGTGTGGTTGGATGTAGACTAGAGACTGAGGGGGAGGGCAGCTTCTGGCTCTTTGGAGAGCCTATTTATGGATCCTCATCGAGAGCCCCTCATGTTACTCATTGTCACTTTCACTCACACACAGCTGAATAGGTGGCCAATCATCAAATCCACTCAACTCTACTCCTAAAGGGAAGGTGAACAAAAGAAGCAAAGATAATTGGCACTCTGCCTCATCGTAATATTGACTGAAAACTAACAACAGAATAGCAGATATTCTTTCAGATTTCTGATGGAGAAGGAAGTTAAGTGTGTGTCTGCATTTGTGTGCATATGTGTCAATACGCACAATGGAGCCATCTCTTCCTGTCTGTCGCGGGAAGCTGATATTGGCCAGTATTGTCATCAATCAGGTTGCCACTGTGTGTTTCATCCATATCATCCACTGATGGGATTCATTAAATTGGCGCCAACCCGTATTGGAGGGCGGGTGAGGGAGGGTGTTGTGGGTGGGGGATTCTCCATTTCAACAAGATGATCTCACCTCCTGTCTGCAGCTCAGGAAGAAGACTTTTCATTCACAAAGTTTATCCATTCACACGCACGCATGCTTGGATGTGTGCATGCAAACACACATATATACAACCAACATGTTTCCCAGCGGGATGCTGAGGAGACAGTTGTGCCAATGACGCAATGTTCAGGTGAGATCACTGCTGGCTGCTGATGCTACTCCTGATATTTCAAAACTCTATCAAGGATGAGTTAGATTTCTTCTCTCACTTGACCTTGCCTGCATTATATTACCAAACGCTCAGAAGGAAAACAAAGAAATCACATCCAGCAGACATGAAACAACACTATTTTTGAACACTTTAATCAAAGTCCAGTACTCACTTTTTGCTTTGTTTTTGGTCTTTATCAACTAATGAGGGAAAATCTAGCTCTTCAAATGCCCCATTATGTTTACCAGCTGCTCGCTCACTGACCCTGGAACCATGCATATGGTATAAAGTGGGTTTTAGAGCCTTTTCCCCAAAAACAGCCACCTGCTAAATGATATTGTGAGAGTAACAGAACTTTAAAGCAGCCACAAAACCAAAACAGAGACATGAAACTCACTTTAAAGCTGCTTAGAATTAAGGGGAGCTGAAAATTTAGATGATAGTTTATATAAGTTTATATGTTGAATAAGTTAGCAAAAACAACAACAAGACATGTTGCAAAATTTGAATTCCTTTGGAGTCATGTATCGTAGAGTAACATTTAATCTGTTTTGGTTCTGTTTTTAATCTCCTGTGTGAAAGTTCCACTATGTTCACCAGGTAACTTTGTCTGCTGTTTGATACTGGTCAGGCAGTGTATAGAGTAGAGTTGCACAATTGATTGTTTCAGCATTGACATTGCAACATGAATGATACTTAAATTAAGTGAAACATATCATGTTACAACTGTTTTTGCGGATTCAATTTCTTTTAACTTTATTTAAAAGACACACAAGTTTTTGGTCACGCAGGCTCCATATGTGCATGACAAAATGAGCCAGGAACAGAACAGGAACATTGAAAATGAGGATTTGGAAATATGGAAATATTTTGGCTACAGAAAAAATAACACTGACCAAAAGCAGGTACTTTGTTAGCAGTGTGTTGCAATTGTTGCCACTGCACAAGGCAACACAGCTACTTTGTTTGACCATTTAAATCAACACCACCAAGTTCTATGTGATGAGTGCAAAGCCAGATCTCTATCAAAAATGCAAAAACAAAAAAACCAAAAAACAAACTAACAAAAAAAAAAAAAAACATTTTGGATGCCTTTGCCAGCATTACACCATATGAGAAAGGTTGAGCTTTTTTTTAAATCACTCCAATCTTTGTAGAATGTTTAATTCCTCCCAAATAGAGTAATTTAAGTCATCTAATTAAAACTCCTGTTTTTTTTTTATCTTAGAAAAACGTAATATCCCAGTGTCCATTTACATATTGGTCTCTTAACAATATTATTTATTTATTTATCTAACAGGGACATTGCACAACAAATGTGTTGCACAGACCAGAGATAGCTACAACCTAATTTTCATCTATAGTCCCTGGGCAGAGGCAGTGACAACAAGCTTACACAGTAAATAACACATAATACACATACACATTACACATAATAACAAATTGACAGAATAATATAGTGTCTTTAAACTCCTTGGACCACTCGCTTGTCCATGGTTACAAGAAGTGTCCCAGACAACTGCGGAAACATATTGACTCATTCTGTTATGTTCTTAAATATGCTAATCCATCATTTAGATCAAGCATTGCTTTGATCTTTGAAGGAGATTAGAGTTGCGTCTGATTTTCCTTTGAAACCTCTGAGAAGCAAGGAGGCAGCCAGGCAGCCTGCTGCTGAGAGCCTCTGGCAGCGGCCCAGTCACGAGAGGGTTAATAACAATAAAGGGGAGGTTGGAGAAGCCTTCCTGAAAGTCACATGGTCTGTGCCGGGAAGAGGGGGGGCAAAAGATTGGAGGGAGGGTGCTGGAGACCAAAGGGGGGAGGAGACTGGAGCATGTTGCCGTAGAAACAGAATCCTCAGTTGGCCGGTGTGAAGTCAGAGGCGTAATATTAGGCAGTGACTGCAGTTAGATGCTGCTGGTGGTGTGAGGTGGGTGGATGGGAGGGAAGGGGGAGTGGGGGTGACTCACACTGGCGGAGGACACACTCTGCATTCTAATGGATCGACACACGTGTGGATGCACTCACACACACACATACTGTACTCACACACACCTTCATTGGCTTTATCGCTCTCAATCCTTAGTGTCTTCTCATCTTAGAATCTCCTACTTCTCTCCACTAACTCTATAGCACAGATCAGCACTATCCCGCACCACTCTACTTCTGAGCATATAATTAATTCATTATGTCAATGGAAAATCCATTAGCCTACGTTTTGGTGGCTTCACTCGCACGCGTGGATAAAGGGCACTATTAGAGGGAACCAACTGCTTAGACAGGCTAGTAAACTATAGCCATGTAATTGGTGACGGTATAATTGCATAGCACACATAGCAATTAAAGCGATAATATGTGTAAACCATGCTCAAGATTATCATTGGATTAACTACACTTCCCAAATACCCTTGAGTGTCGCTGCTCACCAGCTGTTACAGGGGAAGTGTTCATAATTATGTTGATGATTTTTAATGCTGCTTTTTTTGGATGTCTTCTCTTTTTGGCTGCAGGGGAATCAGTTTGTATCTCATCAGATGTATTGTGAGTAAGTAGTTCATGTTAATGAACTGTTTCTCTCAGGGTGCAGGACAAAAACGCACAAGCAGTCATACTAAACAGATATTTTCTCAAATGTACAATCCTGAATCCTGACAAGTGAACTTGCTGGGATTTATATAAGAAGTGTTATTGCAAAAACAAGTCATTCACACAGCCAACATAACTTGGATGTCCAAAATGTATACCTGTAATTATGTTTATGGGTTCCCCTAATTGAAGCAATTAATCTAATATTAGTATTTTATTCATAGTCTTTTAATAAATCTAAATGGTGAGGTGGAAGAGGCTGAATTAATGTGGCTTCAATAATAATAAAAGATAATTTTATGGGCATGAATTATTAATATTTTAAAGGTTATTTAGATGCAAATAAGTTTCTCGTGTCTGTTATTTATTTATTTCTACTTTAAGGGAAATGATATGAAAAATAAATCAAATTTCTCTCTAATTAATATTTGGTTGTGACAAATACATCTACTGCTTAAGCTCAAGTAATGCTTTAAACATAATTACAAACATGATTAACAAGAAATACTGTATAAATGCTTTTGACCGAAACAACACCACCCCATTCCTGTTGTTCTGTTCAGTATTTGACAACCACAGCCAGGACAACATATTTTCTACCGCTCACATCAGTCACTGCAGTGTTGTAGCTCAGGGGGACGTGACGTACACTTGCCCCATAGCAAGTAATTGACTTTTGATTGAACGCTGCTTTGCACTTCCTTTTAAGGAAAGCCAGGGCAGATTCATTTCCCATCATTGCTGCGTGTAAAGCTGGAAGCAGCAGTGAAAATCACAGGCACTGTGACGTTTTCTCGGTCACCACCCACAACTGTATCTCCCGGTCTGGGACGAGCCAATGGGGGCCAGGCTGGTGGTCTGCTACAGTGCTGGCTGGTCAGCAGTGTCGGGGGCTGGCTGGTGAACATTACCTTTAGGCTTGTTCATTTCAGCCTGCTTGTGACCATGACTCATTTAATTTTTGGGAAGAGGTAATGCTGTACCCCCTCCAGCAAAACCAAAAACTGGATATCCCCTGCCTCTTTTTGTTTCAGATTTGTCAACTTAAGCCTGTGGTGCCTCGGTGGTTTTTGTTTGTGACTCCATTCTAAATGTAAAAAATATCTTCAAATATCTACTTGAGACTCCTTATCATAGTTTCCTGCCTTAATGGTGACATAATAAGTAGTCCAACTGTGGAGTGATATTTTCCTTCTCAGAATGTTTGATGTGAAAGACCTTGACAATGCTGAAGATATAATTAAGGTAACTCCACAAGGAAACAAACAAACAACAAAAAATATTTTGTTTAACAGTAAAGTAACAATTTGTTTTTTAAAACATTATGTTTAAATTGTTTTTTGTTTTACCTAAAGTGTGCCATACCATACAATCATTGTTACGAGTCAAAATTCTGAATCTGAAAGTTTTCTTTTCCTTTTCAATCCATGTAATCACCTTGTGACCCCTCACGTTTATCTCTGACTTTTCCTTTTTCATTCTCTTCACACGTCTGTTCTTTTAGGCAGCTACATGTCCACAAAATGTCCTGTCAAAGCAGATAACTTGTTAAAAAGGTGATGATCCCACATTTGCATAAATATCCAGCTAATAAGAGGTTGTGCCACTATATCACTTCCCAAATTTGTATTCCGGAGGAACAGCACCAATTATACAGAGTTATGGTAATTACCTACTTGACTGAATCACATATTAGATGTATGAAGAGTCATTAATGCAGGACAATTATATTCTGCTATAGAACTATGATGGAGGTGGTGTCACACTGAGAATGTGAGATTGTAAATGAAAGGAGGAAAATGCTATTGATGCCTCTCAAACAAGCAGCCAACATAAATGAAGCTCTCATTGTGCAAAAGCCAGTTTAGCCAGTTAGTGTCAGTGCAGTGCGCTATCCATGGTGCTGATCAGTGGAAAGTTCAAAAGGTACCAAATGTATTTACTCATTTAAGCTGTAAACATTAATAGAAATAATAGGATAAACCGGGGGATGGTGCCCCCTCAGGAAAAATGTCTCTTCTCTTTTAAAGTATGTATTTTGAATATCAATATTAGATGTACACAAGACGTATGAAGTGAACAGATTTAGAGGGTCACAAAATCATACCAGGCTACAGCTTTTGTTGTAGTAAAACTAAATGTGAAATCTTGAAAAGGGGCATCTGCCCCCATGGCCCCATGGAAGATGCCCCCTACTGGGAGAAGAAGCCCTTGGGGGTAATCTTACCTTGCAAATCAATTTACACAACAGAAACGCATTACTTTTGCATAAAACTAACCATATTCTTAAATATTGATGTTACTCCAACTTTAACTGCAACATTAAATACTAGAGAACATACACAGAAATTATTTTGCATTTTTATTGTTAGGCAGTTTGAATATTGCCAAATAGTTTACGATTGAGAGTAAACAAGTTAAACATTAATTATAAATTAAATTTTTCATTACATAGAAACAATGTCAGATAAAAGGGATGTTTAGCCGACAGTAGCAAAGAATTCAAGCTAGCTAGCGCTACAGCAAGCTAATATAGCATAACATTATTAGCTTAACCTAAACTTACCTAGTTAGCATTTTGCATTGAAAATACAACATTTTTTACTGCTAACCAGCTATTATACTGCTTTATTAGATGAAAGTTTACACAGTTTATCAGAAATATAACATTAGCAAAGCTAAAGTTGTCCATTGGAGTTTATGTACCCCATGTCAGGGGGGCATCTTGCATCGAAGTCCTACTCTTACATTTTCACACATTACAGAACAGGTTTATGTTATTTTTTCGTAGAACTAATGGGACAATCTTCCATGTGACTTATGTTAACAGTGAAGTTTGTATATTCTTACAATAAAGAAACCCACAGAGGCCTATGTTGTACTTTTAGAATACTACATCATCTACCTTAAAATCATTCTTTATTTTGATTTTGTCAGGCCATTAAATTAATTCCTATACTATTTGAAGATTTCTTACCCCAGTTTACTCTACAATGCTAAAATGATGGGAACCCATGAATAACTGGTTCAACCAACTGAAATTTTAAAACCTGCTGTTTATTTCTGACCTACATTAGGCACTTAAAATAAAATCTGCAACAAACCAGCTCCATATTTATGGTATTCTTTCATGATTTGAACAGTGGTTCTGTAATTGTTTTTTTCAGCAGGTTATCTTGGAAAGGTGTAGCTTTTAAGGCTCAATACAAGCCTACAAAACGGTTAAAGGTTCTTTGAGCAGTACACTTTGGCCCCAAGACACTTAAAAAAATTCAAATCTTAAAAAAAGCAAACAAATGAGTGTTTTGAGCTGATCAAATGTGATTTTTTTGGTTAAAATAAGAAGTGGATGGACTGCAGGCGTCCACTTCTGAAGGTCTACACCCTGTCCTCTCTGGAAAATGGACTCCCCCACTCCAAGTCAATGCTGATCGATTTCATTAGGCTAAAATAAAGACTTGTCAATGTGCCTGCTGAACTGTGATATGCAGCCCAGTTAAATGTCTGACACGCAGCGCCACCTGGCGATTGTAAACTGAACCAACATCTCAGCAAATATCTAGATGACATGATAAAATGCTGAAGGTTGAGTGACTCGCCACTGACACGAAATAAAGCCATAAATTACATTTCCACAACAAAACACAGCCACGTTTCTTTTTGGTGTGATCTGTGTACGAGTACCAGTCAGTGGACGTGATATTACCAGCATCTGAGGATGAATCATGCGCTGCAGGAATTCAGACCATAATCCAAATAGGAAACCTACCTTTTGCAGGCTCGTTGTTGTCAATTAACGGGACGTTTCGTTTCCGCTGGTGTGTCGGTTTGAAAATAAGGAGAGAACAGTTGTTTTATCCACATGGGAAAGCCGTGAAACCGCGCTACCTCTTTTCAGCCTGGCTACTACAGGGGTCCCATCTGGCTAATTAGCTTGTCAATAAACCTTGAAGGTAATACCGCGAGAACGAGAGTTGGGAGTGAGAGCTGATCCTCCTTAATGATCCCACCCCAAGTCCTTAGTTGCAGCTCACGACTACGGTACCTCTGAAATTACATTAATTTACAAGATGACAAAACAGAACAGTAGTCAAACACAGAAATCCAAACATATTTCTAAACTAAATCAACCCACAGCATAACCAAACCTTTACTATTATTTATATATTAATTATGTGTATTTAGCAAAACAAGCAAACAAAAACAAAGACAATATTAGTTACAAAAACTAAAACATTTCTGAAGAAATTTCAGGTGTATCAATGCAGCTTCTGCTCACTGATATTTCCTCGCTATAGTTTGCCTTGAGGAATGGTAATATATGTGCTTCAGTGCTTATGAACTGACACACTCAACAAAAAAATAAATCTAAAAACCATAGTGACCTGGTAGAGACTCTAATTTAGACATCTAACTCAGCAGATATGG
Organism: Dascyllus trimaculatus; assembly: GCA_024666655.1. Taxonomy (NCBI): domain Eukaryota; kingdom Metazoa; phylum Chordata; class Actinopteri; family Pomacentridae; genus Dascyllus; species Dascyllus trimaculatus. The sequence continues at coordinate 10,808,781 of CM045450.1, forward strand.
AGGGCCACTAAACTCTCTATAGCTTATGAACACTGATCTGAAACAAGTTAGAATCAAGGCTTTGTTAACATCATTAGTAGCACCTGTGTTGATCTGGTAGAGTTTCTGTTAGATATGTCCTGTTGGTAGAGCACACAATAACATAACACATAGTCCATGGGGGCAGCCATATTTGGAACCTTTCTGTCTTGGTCTTTTAACAAAAAGGGAAACAGTATCTGTCTGACAAGCATCCACTGGGATGTCACAGAGATTCTTTAGAGATCTGCTCCAAGAAATCAGCGAAGTTCAACAAACTATAGGTGAGTGTGTAGATCAGGGGTGTCAAATCCTGTCCCTCCAGGGCCACTATCCTTCATGTTTTAGATGTTTCCCTCTTCCAACACTTAGCTCATTACCAAGGACTGCAGAAGCCTGATAATGATTCTTGATATGTATATATATATATATATATATATATATATATATATATATATATATATATATATATATATATATATATATATATATATAAGGATTTCAGAAGAAGAGCAATAACTGTGATTCAATGCTTGTGCACTGGCACCCTTAATTATGTTGAACCTCTAATTTATTCTAGATTGAATTTTTAAGTGTTGGAATTGAAGTTTTTGCTCATACATCTACTTTCAATTACTCATAAAGACAAAGTAAAAGTATGGTTTTACAATTTTTTGCAAATTTATTAAAAATGTAAAAATTGAATCTTTTATTTTATTTTATTTTATTTTATTACAATATTTAGGCTACTGTGTTCCGACCCCACTGTAGTTAGGTAAATCATATTTGCTTTTGTAATCCTGGAGATGTCCACAAGTCCACTCATAGTGAATTGAAAATATTGGATATAGTTCAGGAAGATACACACCTGAATAAAGTTCCAAAATTCATACATGATATCAGGACAAATAACCAAGTTATTATGTCATGGGGGATGCTCTTCAGTGGAGAGGGAGACTTGTTAAAATTGAAGGAAAGGATGAAGACAATCAAATGCAGCCAAAGCCCGAATTTGCACACTATAGAACATCTCGGGAGAAACCTGAAGATGGCAGTTAGTGCTTCCCATCTAATATGATGGACTTTGAGAGGATCTGGCAAGAAGAAAATTCTCAAATACAGGTATGTAAAGCCCGTAATGACTTGCCAAAGAAGACTTTTAGTATTAATTATTACCAAATGGGCTTCTACAAAGTAAATAAAGGGTCTGAATACTTTTGTAAATGAGTGATTTCAGATTTAGAGTTTTAATAAATTTGCACAAAAGTTTAAAAACATGTTTTTATAATGTTGTAATGGGTTTCATAGTATAGATCGATGGATAAAATGACAATTTTATTAATTTAGGCAAAAGAAAATGAGGGAACCTGAACACAATGGGCCCTATAAGAATCTCTCCTGTAAAAGCAGAGTAGAGGTTGTAAAACTAGACATTATCAAACATACTTCCAGTTAAAACATAGTAAACAGTAAAAAAAAATGTAAAAAGGTGTTACAGGGTTAGAAATAATTCCAACAAAAACAGGTAATTTGGAATTATTATTTTTTATGTTATGAGTCCAATCAGGACTGTATTTTGTATAGATTTGTTATCTACATGTACACAAGCTATTCATTCCTCTTTAAAGTGCTCCTAGTTTTGTACTATAGAAAGATATCAATGCAATATTGTACTGTAGAAATGTTATCAGCTGTTTGTTTTACTGTCTGCAGCGCCCTCTGCTGTCAAAGAATTACCGTAAACGTAAAAGGTTGTAAAATTATTACACTGCAGGTCACATCAGTTAATTATGTTAGTATAGTCACTACAAGCACTGTGACATATTTAAAAGTGTTTCAAAGCAAATAAACTGAAGATTTGTTTTAAATAAATACAAAATAATAATATAAAATCTTTACCCGGTTCACAAAACTGGCGCACCACATCCGGTCCGGCTGCCAAATCTGTCCGCTACTGGCGCGTCTCGTGTGGGTTTGAATGTGGCGTTTACGTGTATGTGTGACTGGGTTAAAATTAACTAAACACACATCTTCAGTGACTACAAGCAAACCTGAAAGTATTTTACGACGGTTAAATTCGCGGGCTAACTGCTGCCGTTTACTGTCTGTGGACGTTACTCGCACAGAACCGAGATACATGTCCACTGAACCCAAGAGGATCCGCACCGACAACATGACCCTTAAGAAGATCGGAACCCACAACGGTACCTTCCACTGCGACGAGGTTCTGGCCTGTTTCTTCCTCCGCCAGTTACCTGAGTACACGGTAGGTACAACATGCTGCTGAAGGTGGCTGATGGAGGCGTCATGAGTGTTTTTGTTGCCTCACATGCTAGTTTTTAACTATAATCTACTCTCTCATCATCTAATAAACTTGTAAACCTGTAAATAAAAAACACACAGCCAGTGAAGCCTAATGTCTTCACTCTACATTCGCTAATTTTGGGGAAATATATTTCCTAAATCTTCTGTCATAGCTCAAGTGTCATGCTATAACAGACCAAATGGGGGTGCTGCTGTATAAATAAATGGGTCTCCAAAAGAGATGAAATATAGTAATTACAGTATGTTCACACATATACATTTTAGAGGGAAATTGCAATAGCAAAAGATCTGTCAAACAACCATAGTAGCCTGTTAACCAGCTCCTACATTTCATTTTAGAGATATAATGACTTTTAAATGACCTGAAGTCTGAATAACGTGAGAAATCAATGTATGTTGATGCAGCCAGAATTATGACAGCATTTAAGAAATTAATCAATTTGGAATGCATCTGATTTTAAACAAAAGTGCAGCTACACTACCCAATCAGTAAACACCACAAGAAGATGTCTACACTTGTAAATTAAACTTGTAAATCAGTGATTTGCAGCATCGCTCCACAATGGCCTAATAAACTGTGATATATTAAATGGATAGGCAAGCTCTATATTGACTGTGTGGCTGATCTGTGACAAATTTATGGCGTTTCATCCATCCCCAAGTATAGATCTATGCCATTGTTATGTGAGTCCGTTAAAGGTTAATTGCTAATGTGAAGTCGGCATCAGAAGTGTATGATAAGGTAAAAAAAAACCCCGACAAAAAACCTATAACTAATCCAAAAAAATGATCTAATTACATATGTTCATTTATGTGCAATTGTCTGGTCAGAAATGGATGGAACAGAATGGCCCATTAATCAAAGGTTAGACCCCAAAACAGCCTACACATCCTAATTAATGCCACACTCTTGTTATAATTAATGGTCTTGGAATATAGAATACATATAACACACATGATGCATTTGGATCATTAGTAAATATGATCATTTGTTCATTGTTATTCCTGATATGTTATCAACAATTCTTTGTGCTCATTGCACAGGATGCTGAGATCATCAGGACCAGGGACCCGGCACAGCTGGCAGAATGTGACATCGTTGTCGACGTGGGAGGAGAGTTCGACCCAAAGAGGCACCGCTATGACCATCATCAGAGGTGCAATTCTAGCAGGAAACTGCTGCAAAGAGAATGTGTTAATTACATTTTTGATTTCAACAGATGTTTAGAATTCTGTGAACTAAGGGAGGGGAATATGAGAGTCTTTATTGTTCATCAGCTGTCATGATGATCATATTGTGGGTTCATAATAATATGCCCAATCATTGCACTGTTGTTTTTAGAAATCAATATTAAATTAATACTACAGAGCAGCTGCTAAGTTGAATTAATTTTGTGAAACGTTTATAAGTTTCTTCTAAAAGTGACAGTTCAATTTTAGTTTTAAATTAGTTTTTTTTAAATAAGTGCAGTGTGGTAGAAGAACTTGATGTTCTGTTTTTTACATAAACAAATATTGTAAATGCGTACAATATGTTGGAGCAAGGTTTACTCATAATCCTGTTTTTTTTCTCAAATCACTCAACATTCATATGAAAGTATGTGTTATCAGTGATAGAAAAACAACCCAAACATTGTAAATATGTCACATTTTAATGTGTCATAGGTCAAGGACACAAGCGTAGCTAATATTATTAATATTATTCATTCCATTAAGATCTGACAGTGTGCCATGTCTTTGAGCCAGCCACCATAGTGAATCTTATGAATTACACCTGGGGTTTCCTTGCTTTAACATAATCACAATGTACTTTGAACATTGTGCTTTTTTTTTTTTTTATCTTGAGAGATTATCATGTTGGATGTTTTCATTACCCCGGGTCCATGGATGACAAAGTAAATTTCCCCTGTGGCATCTGTTCTCACATCCCTTGGAGCACACTGATTGCATAAATCATGAAGGAATGGGGTCCATGTTTTTTGTTAAATTTCCTGGCAAAGTTTCTTTCGCGTGATTGCGTTCACTCGACGTTTCATCACGTTGAGTAATCAGCCCATTCCAGGTGTCTTGACAGCTTAATGTCCTGATGATAATCAGAGATAGCTTTTATGACCACGGTGATAAAGATATGCCAGGGCTCTCTTCCTGGCAGGCGGTTAGTGATAATTAGTGCTCCTTCAATTGAACGCCCCCCTGCTGTTGGTTCACGAGGCACAGAGGCTGCCATGACACTGTCAGGGGCCACAGGAGAATGCGGCTGTCACTCACATGCACGGATGGGGGCAAGATGGTTGTGATGGCAGGGCTGGATGTAAGTGGGCTGGGGGCTGGGGGCTGGAGGAAGTTGGAAAGGAGCTGGCAAGAACTGCCAGAGTTCTCGTTTCAAAAGCACTTCTTTCAAAACGCTGACAGTGTGCAGATGAAGTTGACAGCAATATCAATGCATCACAGTTAGAATGTAAAAAACGAAGAAAAAGACTATAAAATGAATCAACTGAAGGAGTAGTGCATTGTTTATTTGCTCTCTTGTTGAAAGTGAGATGAGAAGATTGATACCACTGTTATATCTGTCTGTTGAATGAGCTAATTACAAGATATAACTGACAGTAGTCCTGGTTTGTTACCTTGGGATGGAGCTAATTTAGCTGGTGCCCTCTGTTTCTAGTGGTTATGCTTTGCTAAACTAAGCTAACTAGCCACTGGCTGGAACAGACATGTGTGAGTCCTCTACACTGTTGTAGGAAAGCAAACAAGCATATTTCCCACAGCATTTAACTGTTCCTTTCAAAGACAGATCAACGATAATTTACCTGTCCTTGACCTGGATCTTTGCTTGTTTTTCATGTAAACTTTGAAATAGGAAAAACAGACTGTGTTTTGATTAAAAATAACTGTCCCAATAAATTGAAGCATAAGGACAGAAAAAAACATTCATGAATTTCCCAGAGGACAACTTCTAATGTGAGAAGCTGTTACAGATATGGAAAACTTTTATCTTAGAAGTTTCTTAAGCAGAGAAGAAAATGATTACAAGAAGTGGAGGCAGGAGAAACATTCTCCAAATACTGACTGAAGGCAATAAAGCACACCAGATTAGATCTGGCAGGGATTAAGACTGTGGTCGCTCACACTCAAAATGCACTCACTGCTCCCTGTCAGCAAATAAATAAAAGTGCATAAATATATTTTTCAACAGTGACGAATGTGGTCTGCATTTTACCTCCTCTCATCACCAGTGCAATTGAATAGTTAAAACCTTTCACACAGCGTTTCATGGTAACACAGTTTAAAAAGTTGCTCACAGTGGATTTACAGATCTTGTAAACAAGGAAAATGATTTGTGGACACTGCAAGGTTCCCCTTCCACTGTATTTACTAAAAATCTATAAGGCTTTATGATGTGGCCACAGTTCAAGTTTTCTCTTAATGATCAGCAGATAATCTACATGTCAGTTATAAAAACAATTCATTTCTTGAAGGTAGGTGTAATAAAATATGAATATACAATAAATGTACGAGTGAATCTTCCTTCAAAAACAGAATTCTGAATTTTTACTTCTATCACTAGTTCACAGCACTCAGTCACAAATGTTAAACTTTTAACAAGTCCATGTAAATGTAGATTTTGAACCAGCAGTGACCGAGAGAACATACAGTTTCTGAAGTGCTAATATAAAACTATTCAGTATATTTTGAAGTAGTAAGTCACAATTGGATCTAAATGAATTAATCAGCCATCTGTCTTTCAAAGGAGAGCATGAGTAACCAGAGAGAGTGTAACTGCCTAAACTGAACAGTTTTTTCTTTTGTGGGAAATTCTTTTACGTTCAGGAGTCCCACGGCTCATAAAACAATACTTTACAGAGTCGAAATTGCTTAGTGGTTCCATCACTGTTTGACAAGCATGATGAGGACTAGAATGAAATAAATGCAAAGTCAAGGTCTTTGTAACCGGAGCAGATGTATTAAACTTCAATAGTCATAGTGACTTTGGCCTTTTTTGTCTCATTGTTTGTAAAATGTTGCCTTTTAAAGCCCACAAAAGGCTCTTTCTCTGCAAACCTAATTTCCCATCCCTCTGGGGGACAACTAAGATCAACGTGATTGAAAATTACTGGCCAGTAATATTCATTTCAAAAAATGCTTGAGTTTCTCAAGTCAGTGAGTTTCTTGCCATAAATATACATACATTATTATGCAGACATAGCAACTAATATTCAGTAAGGCCATTCCCTCTCCCTCTGATAATATAGCGTAATCAGCAACATTAAGTGGTACAGCTGGTGCAGTATGGCAATCAAAGTACATTATGTTTATTATCTTATCACAAAACTTGATTTGTGCCTAAATAGTTCCTTTTTCTTTAACTGTCTTACTGTTGATTCTATGGGGTAAATGCTGTAACTACAGTATCTTTGATTTCACACAAACACTTTGATGACTTCTCTTTGCGAAGCGTTTTTCTTTAAGTCATCCTCCGTTTTAGTCTGTCATTTTCCTCTCAATCATTCATTCCCATCTCCTGATTATCAGCATAGAAATGCCACAGCTTGGCCAATTAGCCCTTTAATGGCTGTGATTACCCCCTACTTCCCTAGCATGTCACTCATTCATTTGACGGTAGGTTTTCCGCTGTGCTGCAGCCCAAGCATCCTAATTAAGCCTGAATTAAATGACCAGCAGTGGCTCGGTGCTGGAGCCCACCCATCTCAGCACGTGTCTGAGCAGAGACCTCCTCCAGTGGCTGTGTGTGCTCACACTTACAGACATGCTGGAGCAAAGGAATATTTATGGATACATTATTATTGATATCCGATACTCAGCCAGTAATGTAGATCATATAGCTAGATGCAACATTTTATTGAAGGGGTCAGTTATTGGAAAAACAGTGAATAATGTGTTTATGAGCAGAACACTAATGTTTGATTGCCCTGGCCTTGGCTTTAAGATTGAGTATTAGATATCATCAGCCCATAGACCATGCAGCGTTTTACAGTTTTAAGCAATAAAAGAAGCTGTTTTCTATTTGCCATGTTCATATTTCTTGCTCTGTCTGACCGACACTCCATAGATATTCATTTTATTATGATATAAAACAGAGAAAGGCAGCAAATCCTCAAAATTAAAACTGTATTGAGAAAATGTTAAAAATCATTCATGATTTGATTCCCGAAATAATTATAGATTCAATTTCAGCTGATTGAATGATCAGCTAAATGTAATTGCATGTTAGTGTATTTCAGCATTATAGTATTATATATTTTTTAAAATTTTTGTTAGTACGTTATAAAATGTCTGGAATTCTGAAAAAATAAATGTCATTGCAAGTAATGATTTAGGTTAGAGCAGAAACAATTTATTTAGCAATCTATTTTTAGATTAAGAGACAATTAAAAGTCATTAACTATGCAAAAATGCCAAAATATCACTGGCTGTAGCTTCTAAAATGATGTGATTTGTTGCTTTTCTCTGTGTAATATATTAATAAACAGTATCTTAGAATTTGAACTGTTGGTTATACAAAAGAACACATTTGAAGTTGCCACTTGGGATTTGACCACAATTTTGTGACATATGTTTTTTTTGTTGTTGTTATTTACAGCAATTTAACTGTTAATTGAATTATTTAGAAAATACTAGGTCAATTAATATTGAATACAGTTGCTTTATTTTAGTCATAGTCCTAATATAGTCATTTAGATAAAGCAATGCATCTGTTTCAATACAAGTGTTGTATTTTTTTAATGATCTTCTGTCCTCTTGTCCTAAAGAGTATGGTCTTATTGTTAGGAGCTATCAAAGTTCTGTTGCAGTGAGCTAACTGATTGTCTTCCTTCTGTGCAGGACTTTTACAGAGACCTTCCAAAGCCTGTGTCCAGAGAAGCCATGGGTGACCAAGCTCAGCTCTGCCGGTCTGGTATACCTACACTTTGGTCGTCGACTGCTGGCCCAGCTGATGCAACTCAAAGAGGATGACTGGCAGGTGGAGGTTCTCTACGACAAGGTGAGAAGAGAGATGACAGATTTATAGTGGGTAGTGGATTACTGCTGATTGTGTTTTATTCACAAAACAAACACTCTATTGGAAACAGATGTTTACCACTGGCCTACTTGTGTCAGACATTATGAAGTCAGAAGACAGAGAAAAGATAAGCTTGCCAGGTATAAATAAAATTACAAAAGAAGATAAAGGACATTTGTCTCTCACAAATGCAAAGGTGTAGGCCTAAAAACTATTATACACTATTTTATCTCCACTATTAAAACCATGTTACTGTTGTAAAGGTTGGTTGGTTTAAAAACAGATAGCATGCAGTTACTATCTGTAGCAAATGCAGAATGTTTATGGTTTAATGTTTAGTTTCTGGCATTTTGCCTTCATCATTCAGTTGGCAGTAGAGTGTGACTAGTTATAAACAGAGTGAGACAGGAATGTGACAAAGTTCCTCTGCAAGACTTAAACAGAGTTTAATCTATTGCGTTTTAGGCAGCTCGAACGACAGGAGAACTTGGTCACACAGTGCGTTTTGATGGCCAGCTACATTAAGCCAGTCAAATCTTAGGTCACCATAAATATTAGCACTATTAACTCATATTATCATTGGCCTTTTGATGTGTCAGTTTGTTTCAAACCCCAAATTAATCCTTTTACTCATGGCTGGGGCTTTATTTATTTTAAGATGTTGCGTGTCTTGTCCTCTGCCAGTTCAGACAAACTGAACTTCTATTTTTGCCCCAAAGCTTAGTTCCACTTGTAAGCCACTTGTAAAATGTCATCTCTTTGGTGATTGACCTTTGGATGTACAGAGGAATTCACTCTTCAGCGCTGTGTATCTGTTTCTCCGTGCCTCCTCCACTCCTTGTATTTTAGAGTTTTGCGGGTGAACTATAAAATAGCATCTCTCCTCCAGTTTCCTTTTGGTTTAATGACTTAACCCTGCACTTCAGCCTTCAGTAACAGCCCACACACTGTGACCAAATGGGTTTTAATCATGATATTGTTATCCCCGTTCATTTATCTCCAATGAAAGTCTGTGTTTGCTGCACCAATTTTGTGTTCAAAATTAGTATAAACGTAAAACAGTTAGATCTTGTGTCCGTACAGGATCATAACCTACTGACATGTGTCTCTTTGCATTGCTTGCAGCTGTATGAGAACTTTGTGGAGGAGGTGGATGCTGTTGACAATGGAATCTCACAGTGTGAAGGGGAGGCCCGCTACACCGTTTCTACCACGCTGAGCGCACGTGTCGGGCACCTGAATCCACGTTGGAACAGCAAGAGTCAAGATACAGAGGTGAGTCCATGTGAGTGTGAATGTTCTGTATGTACACAGAAGGTCACAGACACACTTAATGCGTGCTGGTCTATTCTCTTATTAGAATAATAGAAGATTGTTAGATTATTCTATTATTTTATTATTAGAATAATAGAAGATTATTAGAATTATCAACAGGTATGTATTTATTATTACAAACATATATTTTATCATTGCCTGTACTCGTGCAGCATCACTCATGGACAGTTTCACTGTTGCTGCACATGGAAAACTCCATCTTCTAAATTCAAATAAACATGTGAAACACCTCACAACAGTGCCATGCAGACAACTGTCAGTCTCTTCAGTTATCAGTGAAGCCAGTATTCTTTTCTGGCACCCAAGCTACTCCCAGGATGTAAGCACGAGCCACATCCTGCTCTTCTCTGTGCCCTAATCAGAACAGATTATACACTTAACATCCAAGGAGGGCATTTTTTGTACCAGATTTATTTGTGGATTCCTAAGACATACTTAATGCAAAACATAACATGCTGAAGTGGGAGCACTTCAGCTAACAACTATTTTTAACATTAATTAGTCTGCAGATTAATTTTCTCATTAATCTTTTCATTTGACGTCAAATGACATCATCAATTATCTATACCCACTTTATTCTGTAGGCCAGCAGTCCAAAACACTCTCTCTCTCTCTCTCTCTCTCTCTCTCTCTCTCTCTCTCACACACACACGTGTATATATATTAGTTGCTGATTAATTTTCTGACCAATTAGTTCACTTATTGTTTCAGCCTGCTGATGTCCAGCATTGTCTTTTATACATAATGTAAATACCCTAAAGGAAATACAACAAAAATCTGTGAAAACAAAGACAAAACTATACATCCTTCTCAAAATGCTGAAATACATCGATAAAATATATTAAACTCATGACTTAAAGAACCTTTCTGATTGATGAATAACCCTTGCTCCAATCTCTTGCCTGAACTGCCTGATGCCGCCTTTGTTTTTAATATCTTGGTATTTAATAGAAAGCTGTTCCACAGTGGGGCTCCTGTATAGATAATGATAATAACACACAATTAGCAACCTGTATAGAGTGTTATGGTCAACATGAAGGATGCAATGCAGTGCAATTGGTGTCCTGAGGTCATTTTTAGAGTAGAAACAACAGAGGCTCAGAAAATGACCCAGTGTGACTTTTCCGTGTCTCATTAGTGCAGGACAGGAATGCCTGTTGGGACACAGCACCTGTTTTCCGCAGACTCTCATGAGATGCCTGCAGCCTTAGTTTGCATATATGTTGACCATGCCAACTATTTTTAATTTTTTTCCCTCCCATCACTCAGGCTCTCTCAGGGGACTAGCTGGCCTATTTGTTTTTTTTCCACATTCCAGCCCACATGATTATAATTCTTGTCCTGGCACTTGCTTCCAATTTCTCCACTAACTCACACTGCAGGCAAGCCATCTCTGCGATAGGAAAGTGAGAATTGAAAAATGTTTGGTAGACAACTTTATGGTACACTGACCTGGTGAACTCTCAACAGTGGCTGTTTGTGATAATTGAAAAACCTAATGGATTTTCATCTCCACCATCCATGACTATTGAATCTCAGGGCCACTGCAGCCCCCTCAATCAGACGCATACAGATTAGACTTCTGCATGACATGCTGAGCTTGTCTGCCTGTACACGTGTTTGTGCCTGTATCTGTGTCGGGATTTCATTCTCATGCTCTCTGTGGTTTTTGCTCGTGAGACCGAGTCAGTCAGTGAAGTCAGGCTGGGGGATTGTGCAGAATATGACAGGAAACTGATGAAGCAGGGCTGTAAAGGATCAGTTGGGAGATCGTTAGACAAGACTTTCTCACCCCCATTTTCTCTGGCACACAGGCTCACAAGCATTTGACATCAGACTGTATTGGAATTCAGAGATGGTGAAGTAGTGACGAAAGATGTGAATGATTAAAAGGACTTTAGACCACAAGGCAGGCTAGTGAAGTTCATTGAGTTCTTTTTATTTATTTATTTATTTTACGAAAGTGACATCTAAAGTCAGAGTGTGATACAGTGTAACTCAAGCATTCTTGCACTATGTTTGACTGTAACATGTGTGTGTTTGTATGCGTTATCTCTAGGAGGGTTTCAGAAAGGCTCTGAAGATGGTTGGGGAGGAGTTCCTCGACCGTCTGGATTTCTACAAGGCTTCCTGGCTGCCTGCTCGAACGGTTGTGGAGGAAGCTGTTAAGCAGAGACATCAGGTACAGGACTGTGTGCGGTTTTATTTTTCTGGGCAGTTTATCAACAGCTGCAGGTTTCTCACTTGTGTCATGTTTTTTCCTTGTATGAGCTGAATAAAATTGAATGTGTAAATTGTACTTTTTATTATAAAGGATTGATATACTGCTAAAAGAGAAACAAATGCCAAATATAATAATCAATTGTTCATCCATCATCTCTAAGAGGTGGAGGGTTTCTGCCCATCCTCCTGTTTCCTGCTCATGATGAACTGGAAGATACAGTTAATGGTGAAATTGTTTGGCATAAAGTCAGAATGGCGAGATTTTTTTTCTCCTTCACTTTTAGCCAGTTGTTTTTATTTTTGAAGAACTTGTGTTGGCATTGAAAAAGATTGTTTTTATTGGTGTTTCAGTTTTGATTCTCTGTCACCATTCTGGCGTGGAGGGAAGGATAAAAGTTGTTCATGTTGCCACTGAGATTTCACTTCAGTAGCGAGTTCTGCTGTCAGTGCCAAAAACTAAACACCCTGTTTTGGCTCCATGTTTTCGCTCCTGTAAGACTGTAGCGGTTTGATTATTCTTTTGTCTTTGCTCTTGTTTTCCAAGAAATCTCAAACTACTGTTTTCCACTCTTTATGTCTGTCCTTTATCTTGCATCTTAGTAACGCCACTCAATTTCCTGGTGCTCTTCTCGTTTCTAGATAGATCCCAGTGGGGAGGTGCTGTTGTTCTCCCAGGGTGGGTGTCCCTGGAAGGAGCATTTGTTTGCGCTGGAGAAGGACCTCCAGGTGGAGACGCCCATCAAGTTTGTCCTTTACCCAGACCAGAATGGACAGTGGAGGATCCAGTGTGTCCCCGCTGGGCTCAACACCTTCCAGAACAGGTATTTTTTGTCCAGGAATTTAGTCAAAGTTTGTTTTTAAGTAAAATTTTGTTGAAGGTTATTAAAATGCCATTTTTGCTCTGTGAGGTACAGATTGCGATCGTGCATGCGTAGGAAGCACCTTGCATGAGTAACCTCTGCAGAAATCAAGCATGCAGTTATCGTAACGGATGTGACACTGAGTCAGGATTCTTTTAAACATCGGTGGAAAACACAATTACAGACACGGCGTCAGAGTTTTTCACGTGTTGAATTGCGTTGAGCTTTCGTGACAGAGACAAATTGTGGTGCAACTTTCATGCTTATTGGACCATTCGACAACTAATTCCTTCAAGGATAGAAATACTTGTTTGTAGAATGAAGACAATGCTTTCGCTAAGGCAGAGGTTTTGTTCTCACATCGCTCTCTAAGGAGCTAAAAGGATGTAAACACACGTCAGAGCAGCCACCTGAGCCCTTTTTTCCATGCACACCTCTCTCACTCAAGTGTTTCTTTCTCACGCTCCTAATGTTAATTACACCCAGTGCTTCAAATACAGCAAACAGATATACAATACATGCAGGTTTGACAATTTAAGGGATGTTTTAATTTACAGCCACTCACTTGCATGTGCCAGGGTTTTTATGAATATTAATGAATGTGAGATTCATGCACTACTGAACGACTGAGTCCCGTTGATTAAATATACATAGTAAACCATTGTCGATTTGCATGTTTCTCGAAATATGAATTGATTTAGGACGTTCAAAAATTCAGCAGTATCACTGAGTTTTTATTGTCTTTTTCAATCTATAAATAACAGCACAGAAGAAATTAGAGGTTAGATATGCAAATGTGCGAAGACAGTATTTACCCCAGTTCCCTTACTTTAACAGTCTACAGTATCTGTGAGGCTGGGTACACATGTAGCTCACAATGCTCACAGTTGAAATGCGAAAAATGCAGATGTTTTGTGTCTATGATATTTCCCATAGTAGCCAGGTGAGTAAGCATGCTAACACTTGATAATTAACAGGAAACACTGGGTTTAGCTGGGGCTAACCTTTACGTTTTCTATTACTTTATCCTTTGTTTTATATCTTCCTTCATTTCATGATGTTAATTTATTTTATCCTCCTGATTGTCTTGCCTTTTCTTGCATTGCGCATCACTTCCTGCTGCTTTTGTTGTGCAGCATTTCTGCATGTTTTTAGCAATAATGAGGTCTTGAACCCTCAAGCCTAACACTTTAATGAAAGGTGGCTCATCCGTGCTCATTAAACCATATTAGCATTCTTGTCTTGCCACTCAGTGTTTAATGACAGTGATGACAATACGACGACCCTTTGTGTGGATGCATCAAATGATTACCTATCGCCAGTGTTCCTTACCTGAGAGGGGGAATTGTTTACCCAGGGAGCCTCTTGCGGTACAACCCATAATGCTGCTCCAATAATGTCATCAGCATGCCTGCTGGAGTTGGTGTGTTATTTGTCTGCTGCCCTAAATCACAGAATGTAGCACACATTATCAAGGTACATAATAACAAAGACATCTTCTAGGCTCACCCTGGATCTTCTGCACAGATTCTCATCTTTGAAGCTGCTTACTTGTATTGTCCGTGCTTTTTAGTGTGATGTTTAACAGTTGTATAAAACACATTTTAAGGTTGCTCTTTCTCCAAATATACGGACAGAGGAGTAGCTATAGAAAATCTTCTCCTACAGAACGTTTTTCCAGCATTGATGTTGTTTCTCTATTTTTTTCCATGCTGGATTTGGTTCTCCTTCTCCAAGTTGTTCCGTTTGATATTGATCTCTGCTTTTTAAAGTGGCAGCACCATGTGCACCTCAGCCTTTGTGACTGAGGTGGAAGAGTATAGCTGATGATGTGTGCTTTTCAAAGCTGTAAGGATCCCTCTAGGGACGAGTTCTTGCATGTAAATACCCAGATTTGTTTAGCTCAAACACACTATGTCTTATCAGATGTTCTATTTTTATAACAAAGATCAGTGCAGATTAAAGCATTGTTGCTGGTTAAAATGACAGGCTTTACCAGTGGCAGATTATATTGGTTAATTAAAGTTAATTCTGTAACAGCTAAAATGAAAAGTTTATTGTCTGCTTAATGTGCTCTGTGCAGCTGATGTCTGTGTTCAAGCAAAGATTGTTTATGAGTGAAAAGATGTGTCACTGTGCAACACTATTTTGCAACCACAAGTGGACTCATATTTTTAGGTTGTAAGCCCATATTGTGAACGTTAAGTAGGCTGCCACTAAAAGCTGTAGCACTCTGCTGACAAAAGGGGGTTAGACATTTTTCAGTTGCAGTTATTTTTGCCTTTCATTGCTTGTAAATGTTTGGAGGTAAACCTAATAACACGCAGAGTCAGTGAGCAGGTTCAACCACAATATGTACATTTGTGAGAAAGAAAGCAGATATACTGTAGGGAATAAGGAGGGGAAAAGTAATTTGCGTTGTGTTTGTATCAACTCATGAAGTAAGTGAGACTCTTATGTGTTTGTATGTCCCTGTGCTCACATTTTGAATCATGGCACATTGCCCTCATCTTCATCCCACTGACATAACACTGTCACTCTCTTGCTCACTCCACTTAACTCATGTACATAATTAAATTATAATCTGCAGTATATGTTTTATGTCAGCAGCAGGGTCATTCAGTTCTGTCACAAGTGATGAATTAGACGTGACACAAAATAAAATTAAATCCTTTTTTATTGTCCGACATCTTCGGGCTTATTAGGTTTTTGTTGTTTTTTCCCCCCTGGAGCGAAAATCGACCTTTCAATCACATTTTTTGTATGAGAGTAATTATTATTGCAGCTTTTATTTTATTATTTATCCCATTCTCTTCATTTATGGAGCTCTTTTAATCTATGTCAAATGCAGATTCATCCAGAGGAAAAACTAAATAGGAAATGTAATGGTTTATGTAATAGATTCATCCTGAACAAATGTCAAAGACGAGGAGGATAATTTTGTTTACAGCCGTCAGAAGTTATGACATTGTATAATTTCCACTTCCAGCTAAAGAACGAATCTATAATCAAATGTAAATGAACCAAGTCTTCTTTTTTAATACTTGAAATTTAGACTAACATCTGACAAACAAATGCACCAAAATGATAAATAACTTAACTCACACATTTTTTTACTTGGTGTTGCACAATGTGTATAGACCACAGAGATAAATGTATTACATTGGTGTTATTGTTTCACAATAGAAGCCAACCCAAGCTTTGCATGTTTTTTAAAAACTAGCAGAATTAGGGAATGTTGGCTTTGCATTGGCAGCGGCTTATACATCTCTCACATAGCATGAAATAAAATCACAAACAGCAGAACTTATAACTGACAATGAAAACTACATCCCAGAGAGAACCTAATGTACATACAGTGAATGGTTGTTGCCTAATAACATGTTATTTGTAAGTATAATCATAATTTTAAGGGAAAAAATATGAATTATAAATCTAACAGGCTCATTCTGGTTCTCCACATGTTGTTTTTGTCTGTTTTGTATATGTGGCATCTGCTGCATGTCTTTCTTTTCTGGAAAACAAGTCCTTCCTTTGCTTTCCCTGAGATGTCTTCCTTCTATGTTTGAATGATTTTCTTCATGTGGAATTGATCTCAGATTTACCTCCATGCTAAAGCGGAGACTTCACCGTCACAGCATATGGTCTCTAAGCTCCAGTCCACTGTGTTCTTTAAATGTCTTGTTACCGTTGACTGTATGTGCCCTTGTGCTTTTATTCTGGGTTTGACAGGTCTCATTATTGATACACTGTGGGTTGCTGGAGAGCAGTAGGGGATCTCCTGAGCACATCATGGCCACAGACACAGGAAGAGGGTGGAATAGCTTTTTGATTCACTCCTGGTCAGACCAGTGGGTGCTCTGTCAGATGCCTTCTATTTTCACCTTATTCCATAAGCTCCTGGCTCTCCCATTAGTGTTTTATTTTGCCTCTCTATCTGTCTTGCTCTCCGGCCTCTGTAAAGTATTTCTGTCTCTGTCCTGTAATCAACCACTTCTATTTCATCTCTCTTCCACCATCTTTCTTCCGCTCTTACCATTAATCCTATGTCTTCCTTCCCCTCTTCCTCTTCCTCATCCATTCCCTCTCCCCTATCTCACCGTCTCACCTTTCACACCTTCGGCCCTTCTCTCGCCTCATCCCTCTGCTAGACTTTTTTTTTCCATTCTGCCACAGATTCTCATCAGGCGGTAGCGCTTTCAACTAAAAAGACAGGCACCTGTTTGTAGGCACAGAGCACTTCAAAGATTTAATTTAATGCCAACATGCTGGTTGGTGTGGAGCTACATGAGAACAATGGCTTATGAGATGGATAGAAAAACATAGCTCCAGATGGCTCTTTCTCTGGGTGGCCTGTTTTCTCCCAGTGGGCTTGTGCCGACTCTGCAAAAGGGGTGTTGTTATCGCCTGTGTCCCTGCTACTGCACCTGGGCAGAAAAAGGTCTATTTTTATCAGCATCATATTGCTAAGGAAATGTGAGCCGGGAGAAGGAAGAGGGGAGTGGAAACAGTCTTTCTTTAGAGATGTACTGTGTAGGATAAGGCTGTAGGTTGACAGCAGCATGAGCTGAACCAAAAATGTATACGTCTCTTTCAGGAGAGACTCACTGGCTGCTGTCACAGCTTGTGTTGGGGCGGTAACTGATGATTGTTTTCTGATTATGTTATCATCTTTTCTTTTTTTTCCCCTTCATCTGATTATTTTGATTAATAGTTAGACAAATAAAATGCCAGAAAAGAATCACAGATGTCTCCTACAATCACCTCTCACCAGATTCACATGGCCCACAAGTAGCATCACAACAACAGCAACAAATAAGAAACTGTAGTTAGACAATTGAGTATTGCTTAATGATTAAAACTTATCTGTCCATCATCAAAATAGCAGCTGATTTTATTTTTTTCTTGTCAATCAACTAATCAGTTATATTAATCATGGATTAAAGGAGGATAAAAAGCTGTCTTGTTTCTGGCATCAGTAGTGAAAAATGAGAAATGTGGTGAGGAAGTGATGAAATGGAAATAATTCCATGTAATTTCCCGTCAAAAGCGGCAAAATGATGCTTGTTTTTTCTCTTCTCTTCCTCTTGTGTAATCAGTTGGCTAAATTACCAGTATGGCCCATGTTGAAAAGAAAAAAATCTGTCAAGTGTGTGAAATCTGTAGCTCAGAAATAGTGCCCAAGACTTGTGAGTTGTCAAGCTGCAGGAAGATTCAACACCTCTGCATGGATTCAAGTGGCTTTTGTTATTGTCTTGGAGAGGAAGGTTCAAAAGAAGGTTTAAGCTCCTTATAATATCACTAAATACATGCAGGTTTTTTTCGTCTTGAAGATCTCCTGTCTCCAACACCCACTCAATAGTAATATTTATTTTTCTCTAATGATTCATTAATTCCCGCATTAGAAAAACTGAAGGGGGAGGAGGGTCTTTTAATTGTGGTTTTATTTTTAGACTGGTCATCTTGAGAATGAGAGCTTCCTGGCCTGTCATAACAACAACAGTCATCCCCCTCCTACTCCTTCCCTCATTACCAGCCCTGTTGACCTTTCCTCGTAGCTTGTTTTCCAGCCATACTGTGCAGCTATCGATTGGTTGATTCTTTAACAGGGATTATAGGCTTGTCATGCTTTCCTCCCCAGGTTGTCCTGTGGCAGCCTTAATAGCGATAAGATTGTGTAGATTTGAGATAATAGCTGGGAGACTAATGACAAGTTTCAGTGAACATGTGCACGGATACCATTTGACATTTTGGCTCACTTTTGCACAATTACTGATGGCTGACTGTCTCATCAATCTGGATATTGCAGTAAAGGATGCAGAATGGCAGTTAATATTCAAAGGGGGAGCAGAATCTCTGAGATATATACCCTTCAAAATTGAGTACAAGAGAAAACACTTTGCTCACTTCAGTGTGCAGCCGTGTTTGACATACGTGTCACTTTATTTCTGACAAGTTCGATTGTTCACTTCCATAATTCATCAAGTGTGTGACAAAGAGAAAGAGGAGCCTGAGGTTTGCGTGACATTTCCAATGAAATCTGAAGCTTTTAGCGGATTTAGGCACTTTAAAAGGCATTTAAAGTCTATTTCAGAAGCATCAGAAGGGTGAGAGGTTAGCAATGAAGTGCTGACTCAGTAGTAAATCAGAATGAAACATTGCTAAATTTAACAGTACTCTGAGGAGGGCAGAGGTCTAACATAATGGAGATAATAACCCCTTCAAGGCAAGAATGACACACACATGCACACACTGAAGATAACTGGTAATGTGTTTTAAATGATCTGCCAGGCTGTGGACGGACCTGTATGCTACATGCAGTAGGTGGTAAATGAGCTGTTCTACATTTTTATGAATTTTCATCCTCTGCATGCTTCATCCAGAGACACGTTGTCGAGGTCAGCTCGTACAGCCTTGCAGAGCCAATCTTTTCCCCACTTTGTAAGATTGCCTGTTGACTCGGCTGCCACAGAACGGCTCTTCAGCCATTGTGCCGATGTGTGATTTTCCACATTACTGGAGAAGAATAAAGCTGATTTTTATGGGCCTATTTGCTCGGACTGATTGTAGTGCTGCTATGTGCACGGAGTACTGCAGTTTACCTTTGATGGCAGCACTTTTACCTCATGCCCTCCTTTCAATGAAATCTGAAAAAGAGAATAATCACACTTTTTGTGCTAAGCTATGCAGAAGTAGTGAAAGAAATTAATTGTCATCACATTTGTAATGTTTTTATTTTTAAAGCTTTGTTTTTGATGATGCAGCTAAAGGTTATTTGCATTATTTGTCTTTCTTTTTTCCCTCAAATCAGTTAAATAGGGCTTATATTGGTTCTCAATTTCCTGAAGCCCAAGGTGATACCTTCATATTGCTTGTTTACTCCAACTACCAGTGCATAATCCAAAGTTATTGAGTTCAGAAACATATTACATGAAGAAAAGAAGCAAATACTCACATTTGAAAAGCTGTACTAAGCAAATGTTTGGTATTTTTTGCATGAAAATAGACTCGGATGACTGAGCAATAAACCAACTCGATTACTCATTTTTCCACCTTTTTTGTGTGTTTTCATTGTTAATTCATTGTCATTATTCCTGTGTCCAGAATTGGTTTTAAAAGGGCTGTTTTTCTGCATGTGCAGACATGTACAGCACAGTGTGTTTTTTATAAAAGCAATGTGTCAACAGGAAATGAGCGGCTGACCGCATAGTGTCCATCTGTAAGCCAACTTGCCCTTCTGTGCTCCTGTCCCAGGCTGTCCCTGCCAGAAGAGTGGCGCGGTGTGCGAGATGAAGCACTGTCAGAGCTCAGCGGGATTAAGGGCTGCATCTTCGTCCATGCTAGCGGCTTTATTGGCGGGAACAAGACCCAGGAAGGAGCCCTGGAGATGGCCCGCAGGACCCTGCAGGCCGCCGCCCAGCCTCCTGCTAACGGCAGCAGCTGACTGGTTGGAGAGGACAGCAAATAGCACATTATGTTTTCTGGCCCAGTGTTTAGAGAGAATAGCAAGAATTAAAATTTTAGTTTGTTGTTATGCAGCTCATATGTTCCATCCAGAGCTGATTTTGTTTAGTGCCAGAGTGGGGATGATATGGAAATGGACACCAAATAACATTGGACCATATCCTAAATGTCGTCATGCCGACACAGACTCACTCTGGATCATTATGTTGACTGACGCTATTCTTCTTTTATCTACCTGTTCTCATAAATGTGTATCTATCATACTTTTCACTTCCAATAAAAGACCATTTGGATTGCATTCTGATCTTTTGTAAACATTTCAGCATTGGGATAAATCCAGCAATAAACACACTGTTCCCCCACTTCTGCTCTCATCCCATGGTTTTCACTCCCAGCCAAGCTAATATGCTGCCGCCTGGCCGACCAACTCCGACACCTTCAAAGCCTGTGAATACCACGGCCTTACCTTTCAAGGGTTGATTTATATAGACACCTGGACAGTGGTTCCTCCTTTCATTTCCAGCACACTGACATCAACTGTAGCACTACAAAGAGATACAAAGGCTACTTCCGCTGGCTCCAAGATCAAAGCGTCAATAATGAGGCCTCATTAATTCTGAGAAATTAAATTTCCAAACGCCACAAAGAGGTGCTCCTTGTGGCAGCCAGTGTCGTGACAAGGTTACCGGCACTGGGACGAGCTATACAGTCAATTTCCCTGTAATGAAGTCAGGGGATGTGCCTTGAATTTTCTCATTAACACTTCAGATTTTCTTTCCCCCCTAGCTCTACCTGTTGCTCCTCCCTTATTGCATCCTCCATGAGGCTGACCTTCTGCTGCTCTTGCTCTACATAACATATTGCTGTAATTTCATTGCGGTGCATTTTATTTCCATGCAGGGTCATTGTGCAAATACCACTGCAGTGAAAAAAAAAATTGATGTGTAGTTACTTACAGCTGTTAGTGTTGCTCAAATTCATTTCTTTTTCCCCATTTGCCATTCATTGTGCTCAGTGGTGCAGACTGTTAATTCTTAAACAACAAGGTCCTTTCTTTGTCATTGCTTTGTTTCAGTTTTTCTCTTATTTGTAATGGAGAAGAACAAATACTCAGAAATATAAATGTTAGATGTCTGTAAGTCAAGGAGTTTACATAGACAACACACGGCAATAACAGTAAAGCTCACAGTGTGGCATTTAATCTATATTTGGTCTTAAGTTTTGACTGCTGAGTTATTATTTCCCTTTTAGCTGAGACTGCACTGGCTATTTTTAATAGCTTTGGAAAGGTACTCTTCATCTTGCATCTTCTTTTCCACACTATCTTTGTCTCAAAAGTAGACACACACACACACACACGCACACACACATTTTAGTGTTATTACTCTGCTCTCTATTGTGCTGGACTTGAGCCAAGGTCCCAATCCAATCTATACACATTTGTGACAGCATTTTACAGTCACATGGTTCATATTGTAATCTCTGCCAACTATAATGCTGTATTGTGTTGGGAGATATGGCAAATAACCCTTTTTCACAGCTTACCTCAGTCGAAAGAAACAGGACACAGCAAAGGTGTATTCATCATGGCGGTGTAATTGGAGGCACTCTGAGAGAAACATCAAATTGAAGAGAGGAAAAGAACCGACTTGTAGCCTAATATGTATTGATTTGAGTTTCCAGTTGCCGCTGTGCCCTTGCATGCACAATTTCAGATCCGTGATCAGGTGCACTTGCCTGATTGCTATGCTCTGGAAATCACAGGATGCTGTGACTGTATTTTAAAGTTCAAAGTTTCTTCAAAAGACCGTCCTTGCATTTTTGCTTGACTTTGTATTTTTAAAATTTTAGCCCATGCTCTGGTTTTCAGCACTAAGCCCTTTCCTGTCGCCCAAATAACCTACAAAGCAGTATTTTTTAATACTTTGTTTTGTCAGCAGGGCTGATTTTCCACGTGTGTTGTAGTTTCTAACAACACAGCGGCAGACCAAACCTTTGTGTTAGTTCTTTGTCGTAAGCATTTTTAGACGACTCCAACCTCGGCAAGTCCCTGTTGACCACACTGTGGAAAAATGGCTGCCTAGCGCCTCAGCAGAACACCTGCCCCCAGCCTGACCTGTTGTTAGTGGATTCGCTCCCAAGAGAATGACAGACTGGTTACAAGAAATGCTTCACTGCTTTTTTATCTCTGTCTCTGCAACTCCATCAGGCATACTCACTAGGACATGTATTTCGTGCTTTTTGTCCTCCGCCTTTCTTTTCATGACACACATAATGGACACAGTCGCAACCATGCACTGTCTTGGAGGAATAGCTTTCTGCCACTGACTGTCACATCTTTTCCACTGCCTCCTTCTGTTTACAAATTTGTGTAGGGTTCATTCAGTTTTCCCCATGGAGGGCTACAGTCAAATCAAACAGATGATGCTAAACTACTTCACTGCAGTTAGGTTTTCCAGTAGAGTTCACGTTGTCAACACTGTCATCAGCAAATTGCTCAGTGGCACGTGCATCTTTTAGAACTGCTTCCTCTGACAACATCCCAGATAGACACGACGTAACCACTTTCCCTCCTTGGCTCAGGCTTTTTTTTTCTTCCTGCAAATTGATCTTCGCACCCATCATCATGCTTTTCACTCTCCGTTCAAGGACCGGAAAAATAGACAATGTGCAACACTTTATCTTTTTTTGGGTGGTGGATTTTTCTCTTTGCCATCACATGCTTTCTCATTATGCTCCCCTTTGTCCCTTGTTTTTGTATCTGAAAATCCACAAAACTCAGCTTGTCTGCAGCCCTGTCTCTGGCAAACATGGGGACAATCATCCGTCAAGGGCAAAACATTCACAAAAATTCAGCGGTAAAGTGGGACAAAAAAGCATTATACTTGCCACATTCTGTATTGTGTCTGTCAGGAGTGGAAATGTCATAGGTTTTAGCAGGCCAATGGGAGCAGGGCAGGCTGGGGAGGACAAGGAGGGATATGAGGTGCCATCATGGCTGTCAGACCCATCCTTTCCCCCCTGAGGGCTCTGCTAGATGGGCAGATATTCCTGCTGCTTATGGTACAAAATCAAAGTGGGAGCAAGGCAGTTGTACTGAGTGCCAACCCCATGAATAATATTTCATACATACATACATACAATACATACACTGTGTGTGCTATTTTTGTGTGACTGTCAGATTGTGTTCACATGCTCTTGTTATTTGTATGGAAATTTAATAAGTGTGCGAGTCTCAAGGTTGCCTTACATCCTGCCTCAGCTGTGTTGCAAATTCAGGCATTTACTTCTATGTCTGTCCAAGTCAATCTTCATTTTCAACTTGATGTACTGTGGACTTACACTGTGACAAATGAAGTCTCTTTCTGCTTGACCTCCAATACTAAGCGTGGACCAAACAAGTGATTAGAGGAGGCGCGTCTACGGTTTAATGTTGTTCTCTTTCTTCTCTGTCAGTCAGCACTCCTGCTTATCTAAGGCTGACAGCTGCAAATAATATTTTCCTTAACAGTCTGACACCTATTGCAAGTCCAGAGCGTTGCCGGTGACATATTTTGCATTGCATGTACTGTATTAAAACTGTTGTTGCACACTGACAGATGACAGACTAAAAGAAAAACCGACAGAGTGGGCCACCACGTGCTACCAGGACACCCTCAGTGTGCCTTAGCATTGATTCTCCAGATGTGTAGATCCCTCACTTCGTGATTTGATGACGGTGGTGGACAGCACTGTCTAACACATCACTGAAACATCTTCCATAGGTGCTCAGCTGATAAAGATTCTGTCTGTGAAGGCCACAGTATGTAATTCACATAATTTCTATGCTCGTCAAACCATTCAGCGACCCTTTGTGCCCTGTAGATAAGGGCATTGTGATTCTTGAAGAGACCACTCCTGTCAAGGTAGAAAGGTTTCAACATGGGACAAAGGTGATCACTCAGAACAACATTGTATTGATTTCGAGTGACCCCTCCCTCTGTGGTGACAAGTGGACTCAAACCATGCCAGCAAATTGTCCTCCATGGAATAACAGAGCCGCCAGATGCCCCTGAATGTATAGGGTCAAGCATTCAGTGCTGTACAGTTCTTGCGTATGCCACACTTGTACTCCCCACTTGTAGGAATACGATGAAGGATGGCCTACCTTTTTCCACATCTCTGTGGACCAGTGCAGATGGTTTTTGCACCACTGAAATGTGCATTCGTATTTATGAGGGATTTATGCACTGTCATTGCACTGTGTGATTTTTCCATACATATTGGAGTAATGGAAATAGCATTAATGTCAAACAATGTGGACTATCGACTACAATATGACAATATGGTTTAAATACAGCTGTCCCTAATGTCGCTTACCAGTTGTGCAGTCTTCTAAACTGAAGCTCCTGCCATCCGTGCCCGAACAATGAATATTATTTTTTTAAAAGTCATTGAAATTCTTTTCCTCTTCCCATCTTAGTATGAAAATTAGAAGTGACTAGGCCTGCTCAGTATTTTTAAACATGCCACAGAGCTTAATTAGATGTTAATTCCTTGATGGCCCCATGCAGAGCTTCTCTTCCTCTTTTTTTCTCCATGTATTTATTTAGGATTTTCTTAAAATTAGTCACCCACCTGTGTATTTTTTCTTTGTCTCTCCTCTGAAATATCTATGTATACCTGTATTCCTGGCTGGGATTCAATCCAATTTCTCTGGGAGTCATGATTGTAAGAATTAAATTACACCCAGAGGTAATTAGTTCATGGAGTAAGCAGTGTCCTCTCAGAAATCCGGGATTGATGCCATCTATAGTGAGGGCAAGAACAAGTGATGGCGGGGACACACCTCCTCCCGTGTGTGTTGTGTCTCTTTCTCTCACACACACTCACATCCAGGGAGAGGGAGGGAGGGAGAGAGAGAGTTTGCCCCACATCTTCATCGCTATAACTACCCTCCACTGGTGGAGACAGCCAGTGATGGAGCTGTCTGCAGGCGACAGACCGCGGAGCCGCAGCTGATTCTCTTCAGAGTGCTTTTTTTTTCTTCCAAAGATCCATCGCCACTGAAGCAGGAGATGATGACCAATCTTCCTTCGGGGAAAAACTCAAAGTAAAACTACAAGCGGAGTCTAAAAAACAAAAAACATCCTCTTCCGCCGTATGGACCCAAACTTCTCAAGAAACCATTTCACAGGTAAGTAATTTTACTTTATATCTGTCCATAAATCCATTCATTTCTGCCAGTATTTAAAATCTAACTAATATAGTGATCATGTTGTTGTGGTAGTCTGCTGAAGTCGTTAATTTCTTCCTGTAATTTGGACGAACTTTATTTAAACCGGACGAGCAGAGAAGAAGCTCTCCTTAAATCTTTCACTTACTTCAATTTTGTCACTCAGAAGTTGCAAAAGGATGCAGAAAACAGACATTTGCTTGCTTGCAACAAGCAAAAAACACTGCTATCTGCTCACCTTTGAATAGTCCTGTTGACCTGTTCCCACCAGGTTAATGTGATTTAAAGTCTAAATGTAATTTCACCAGAAATGTTGTGACCTCAGTGCAGGTTAATCTCATAAAATCAAGGTATGACACAGGAGATGAGCTCAGAGAGCAGGGAGGGTCTGTTATTTTTTTCTAATTTACTTTACAGTATGATAAATAAAGGGAGGTATTAAAAAAAATAATTGGAAAGTGCAATCAGCAGCTGTAACCACAGAACCAGCTGTATTTTCTTTGGGAGTCTCTCTCCATCCCTCTTTCAACCTCTCTCTGTCCCATTCTTATTCATGCAGCAGATGATTATTTTTGCTTGATTGGGGCTTTGCATTCATCAACATTCACTATGTTAATAACAGACAGTGAATGAGTGGTGAGCCAAATCCTCCCCTCAGTTTAGAGAACCACTCGATGGACATCACAGGGCTGTCACTGCGTCACCTCTAGGCATATCAAGCAAATCTAGGCCACCCTTGGTCTGGGGTTGAAGGCTTCCCTGCACGTTTTACTGTGCAGCAGAACAGTCAAACATGTGAATTAAAAAAAAAACAACAAAAAACAGGCAGAAAGCCAAAAGTGTTTGACATTTAAGAGGATTGTCTTTTAATCAAATTCAAGCAGCGCTCTGTGATTTATGCCTTGAAACAAGAACATTTTGCTGCTACACTTGTCTGAGCAAAACAACAATATTCAGAAAACACCTGATTGGAATGTCTGAACAAGCGTCTGTGACACCATTTACAGACCCACATAGAAGGAAAATAAGTCAAGACAAGCAGAAGAAACTCCACAGCTCTGAAATAGCTTAACACACATTACACATATAATGTATTCTCCAGTGATTTTTGCTCATGTGATGCAGAGTCTAGCCCTGCTGCTTTTTTAAACTTTTGCCTCCTAACTGCAGGAGGACTGAGCAGAAGCTCACACCCAGACTACTACTGGGTTATTTTTTCCAGCTCTGTCACTTATTGACACTGTGGGACTCAGGCAAGATTGATGTTCCTGCCGTTAATAGTGTAGCAGCCAATGCTTGGGCTATCGATCCCACCCTTTTCTAACCTTCATCCCTACAATGCACAGCCCCTCCTCCTGCTTCACCCTCGGTATATGATTAAGGGGCTGAGGCATCATGAGAAAATAAATAGAGGGATAAATGAGATGAACATGTATTGATGAGTGTAATATGATGCTTTTCTTCTGCTCTTGAATTCGGTGAGCAGGAGGGACACAACAGGAAGGAGGCGGGGAGGAGTTCAGATAATCTTGTCTAATGATTTATGTCCTTTTAAAGCAGGGGGTTTTTCAACCTTATTAGATCACTTAAACTATCATTACTGCTGCTTCAACTGTGATTCATGAGGGAATCACAGCAATAAAATATGCTGATGCCTCTTCTAAAAGTCCATGTTCAATTCAGAGTTATTAACAAGCAGCACCACCAAATCTGAATTACTTACCGTGCAATGTGCAGAAATTGTCCTCTCACATGTTTTGCCACATTTGTGTTACAGTGTCTTTGCATGCAAAAGCGTTTTTATCGGATAAACTGTGCTAATCTCATTTCATTGTCTGTCTGTGCTCACTGACCTTTTTTTCTCCTCCTCTTCTAAAACATGATAATCTCCCCTGTGAGCATTCATTTTGATTGCATGTGTTTGAAGGTTTAGTAAAGAGAGAAAGAGAGAGGGAGTCATCTTTTCCACACTGACCATTTTTCCATTCAATCTGTCAGATTCTCCTGCTGTGACCGTGTGCATCTGATTGGGACCTGGTGTGTGTCAGGGGGCTATGGTGAGGCGATGTGCACAGGATGGTGTGAGGATAGATGTACCAGCATCAGTGGAAGGAGAGGTAAAGGACTGGATCTTCATTCATGGCTGTGCGTTTCGCTTTTGTTCTCTGCTCTGTGGGGTCAAGCATCCCTGCAGTGCCCAGACAGCTGCCACTGTGCCTGGGACACGGCCACGGTGCTGTGCTCGGATGCCGGGCTGCGGGAGATCCCAGAGGGGATCCCACCAGAAACTGTCTCTCTCCACCTGGAACGCAACTACATCCGGAACATCCCCGAGAGTGCCTTCAGAGACCTGGTCCACCTGCGGGACCTGCACCTGTCCCACAACCGCATCGACTCGCTTGCCTCGGGGGCCCTGCGGCACCTGGGCCCCGAGCTGCGCCTGCTGGACCTGTCGCACAACCAGCTGAGGCAGGCCAACAGGGAGGAGTTCGGCTCCACTCGGGCAAAGACGCGCCTCTACCACAATCCCTGGCACTGTGATTGTGCCCTCCAGGAGCTGATGGAGACTCTGAACCTGGAGCCCGAGACGGTGAACGGGATCATCTGTGAGAGCTCTGTGCGGGGGGTGGGCGAGGGGAGCAGGTGGGAGGACCCGGGGTCGCAGGGCGAGCACGCAGGCCAGCCGCTGGTCAAACTGTTGGATTCTGGGGTGAACTTCTGCAGCCTGCACAGGAAGACCACTGATGTAGCCATGCTGGTGACCATGTTCGTGTGGTTCTTCATGGTCATTGTGTACGTTGTGTACTACGTGAGGCAGAACCAAGCCGAGGCCCGCAGACATTTGGAGTACCTGAAGAGTTTGCCGAGCCCACGCAAAACCCCGGCTGAGACAGACACTCTAAGCACTGGTTTCTGAACACCTGCTCCAGCTGTAATCTAAATGGAATGATCAAATGCCATTTTTATGACTTCAAAACACTGCTTGGAGTTACCATAAACCAACTGTGGAAGATATAGACACAGAGATAAGGAACCTTTTGCAGCTGTGTGATTACAATATTTCTTTATATTTGTTACTGAGCTCCCTGTATTTTTCTTAATATTTCTTTTCTTATCACATTTTTTCTCAGTTTAATGAAAAATAAGAAGTACTTGCTTACTCATCCTGCCATCTGCACTGAGGGAAACAGGAAGAAACTGAAAAGTTAGTGTGGCAGAAGAAAAGATTAAATAGGAGCGTCAGGAAAGACAGACATTCTTTGAGCTTAATAACCTTCCATCTCCCTTGTTGTCCCTCTTTTCTTTCCTGCTCCCACCATGCCCCACGCTGTGCTCTTTTATCTTTCATTAAGCTCCAATTAGGAGTCTTTGACCAACTGACCCTTAATGAACACTTGAAAGGCGCTAATCAGCTGGAGTGTGTTTATCAGGTCAAATAGGAGAGTGTGCAAACTCTAATGTGTGTCCTCTTCTAATTGCTCGTTTTCATTTGTGCGTATATGTGTGCACGTGGCATATTTTTGTGCATTGTTACGGCAATTTTTCACTTTGATAGCCTGACATTGATTTTGCACAGATGCTATTTAAGCCTTTCCCAATACACGATCACCACGCCGGTTGTTTCAGTGCCAGCGGAGAGCTGCTGATCTAAATTTACTCTCAGGAAGCCATTAGAGCTTGAAGGTTAACTATTTGGTCTCCAAGCTGCAGCAACCAGCTCTGAAGCATCCGGACCATTTAGCATACACACAGCTTGGCCATGTGTATGCTAAATTCAACCAAATTTAGAAATGTGTTATTACCATTTATCCTGAGAGAAGCTGTTAGTTAATCTCTCTAGTCCTGCTTTTGTGGTCCTCCCACATATGCTCCATCATAATTGACTTCTTTGTCACGACACTGTTAAAAAAAATGCTTTGGTGATAAATGGACTAATTTTCTCAGTTAGAACATTTAATTGCCTGTACTGTTGAAATTATTGCCACTGCTGGCATGTACACTGTAGGTGCACCGAGTATCCAGCTCAGGTTTCTGCATATATGAAACAAAACCTGACTGGATTAACAACGGTGTATTTTTCAATTCTACTTGAGTTAATTGTAGTCATATTTACTGGCAGTACCTTTGGAGCATTTCCCGAAAGCACGGGCTTAAGGTGCGATTAAATACATAACTATTTTTCATTCCTCATTGTCACATTAGAAACTGTAAAATGCCTCCTTCAGTCTGCTTGTCAACGCCCATAATAATGTGTGTTTAGGACAGATTTAGCGCAGGTTGTGGGATTATTAACAGGACACAAAAGCTAAAAATACACTAAATTATGTCCATTTTTAAAGATTTTACTATAATGTCCGTTTGTTCCTTCCTGTGAGATATTGGGTAATGTTAGGTGAACTAATGTTTTAACAATAAAAAAGGGAAAATGACTTCTGTTTTGCAGAAACTGGCAATGATGCAACTAATTGCAGGGGCTCAGAAGAAGCCATTGCCTTTTTAAATGGGTCACAAACCAAAAACTGGGGTCCACTAGGTCAACAGGTTTATTTTTAATATTTTTAGTCTAAACAATACGATCTCCTTGATGATCTTATTGTTTCCCATAAAATTTGGTATAGTTTCCCTAGCACCATCATCATTTTTTTTGGGATATTTTTGGACTAAATACCCAACGTTACATTCCCATGCTAAATAGCAAATGTTAACATGTGATCATACTAAACTAAGCCGGTCATGGTAAACATTATAGGTGCTAAACATCAGCATGTTGGCATGTTCACCTCCAAGCACCTCCGTGCTGAAGTGCTGTAAAGCCTCACAGAGCTGACAGCATGGCTTTGTCCTAGTCGTGTATCTTTAATATGTGATGGATTAAAATGTACAAACTTTTACGTGTTCATCTAATATATAATAAAATATGACTGTGCCCCCTTTGATCTAAGAATTGGGTTGGTAAAGTGGTAAAAGCTGAAGCAGAGCCTAGCATAGGTTGACTTTCTGTGTTCTGTAATGTGCTAAATGTGGTGTGCGTGCTTTGTAAACTACAGAGAAAGACTGGTTCAAGTCTGTGTTGTTCACATGCTGTGAATTAGAACTAGAGTCAGTAGAACTATGAGTAGACCGTATGGAGTAGACTGATGTTGATATTGTTCTGGTCCATGTGAAACCTGGTCTTGGTCGGTAAACAACAGGCTAAAAGAGGATGAAAATAAAAAGGTAGACATTTGTTCTGTGACTTTCTAAACCAAACTGTCTGTGGATCAACTTGTGAAGCGCTGTTGGTGTAACTTTACATGCTCAGAATATTTCCTGAATATTAGCTGTTTGTCACAAATCATACATCTAATGTTCATGCACCAGAGTTCAGTTACCACAAATGGATATAATATAAACTTGAAAGCCCTTTGGCTTATTAAGGTACAGATACGGTGAAGACTCCAAAGCTGAAGAATCAAACATATCCTCTGTGTGTGTTTTTTTTTTCTGAGGATATTTGTTTTTATTGGTAATGCATTTCTGTCCCAGTGATTTGCTTTCTGTCTTGTTAATGATTCGAACAAGGATTAAGTCATAGATCGGAAACCAGTACATTAAATAATAAATGAACTATTGAAAAGTGATTTCAGGAAAAAAAACAGCAAATATAGATAACAAATAAAAGAAACATTGCTCTACGTTGTTCATAGAAATGCTTCTACGTTTTATTGCTACTGCAGGTTGAAAAAGGCAAGAAGATGAAGAGAAGCATTAGAAGTACAGGAAGACATTATCAGTTCACAGAATGAGCTGATCATGGTTGGCAGTGTTTCCCATTTCTACTTTACCATGCAATAAAACTAAAAGGAAATGATCGGAAAAACTATTTTACATATATAGGTACATGATAAGAACTTTGACCACCTCCTTCTTCAATGCTTTTTTAAATCATTATCAATCAAAGCAAAATCACCATGGCCCCGCATCCATCTATCTATCCATCTCTCCACTGCCTTTTCTCCAAATCTGAGCTGTTTCTCCCCCTCGGAAATACATCTGGATGTCGCCACAAAAAAACAAAAAAAACAAAAAAAAAAAACATGAAGTCGAGGCAGGGCACAGCAAACTGTATAGGTGTGACTTTATTTGAGGAAACAAACACTGCCCCAGATATTTCAACATGGGGGGAAACAAAACAGAATATAAATAAAAAGCAACTTCAGCCTCTTACTTGGTTTTGTCTTTTATTTTCCAATTTACATTAATTAAAACGTAACAAAAACAAGTCATGATCATAATAATAATATAATATTGCTATTATTATTAATAATAATACTATTATTAATAATAAAAATATACACAACCTCACATGAACGAACCCTCTGCGTTGGCTGTAGAACTGGAGCAACAAAGTCTCAGTCACCTTTAATCTCTTTATTACTGTGTGTGTGTGTGTTCGTGTGTTTGTGTGTAAGTGTGAGTGGGTATGCCGAGGCAGAGGGCCGATCTGTGTGAGGGGACCGAAGGGAGGAAGTAGAGAGGGATGGGGGTCAGCGGTCACAGCAAATGGGGGGGCAGCAGATGGCCTTTTCTGACCAAAACATATTGGTCATATTGATACTTGTCTAAAATATGGGGTGTATAAACAGATTCAGGGGGGAAAGGCCTCAGTCTGATGTGTGAAGATGATTTTTTTTTTAGCGTGAGGTAGCTTTAAAATGTCAAAAACAAATGTTAAGAAAACAAAAGAAAATAAATTTAGTTCCAAATTGGTCATATCTTGATTAAAAACTGATCAGGGGCTCATATTTGTTTATGTATTGGGGTTGAAGAAGCAGGAGGGGTGCGTGAAGCAGGCACATTTATCACCCTGAAATCCAAAATCCCAGGGCGAAATGTTCTCTCTGAGAAACTGTATATATATGTATACACACATATACATATATATACATATATACAAGTCACTACATATGAGTATCTGGTTGTTAAAAAATACAAACTGTTTTTAAAACAATAGCACCATTGACTTTATTATAATACACAGTAATTTTCGATACACACTGTGGCGGCAGAAACAGAAACACCTGCACTTTCTTTGTAGCTAGATTTTTGGTTTCAAAGTATTCTTTAGTGGATGTGATACAGGAGAGGTGGGATGACTAGAAAAGAGGAGGAAGTAAGAGAGGCAGTTGGTGGATAAGGATTTTGTTTTTCTTATTTTTTAAATATGTGTAAGTTGACTTTTTTTTTATTTCTTAGCAACAAACTCAGTCCTACCACACCTGGGACCCAAACCTAGACAATAAATAAATAACACCGACACACTGTTCTTCCTCTCTCTCTCTCTTTCTCTTTCTCTTTCTCTCTCCTGTTCCCTGGTATGTTCCTGTACTCTCCTCATACTTCCTCCTTCTTGTTCATGAATATGGGGTAGGTGAAGTAGGGGGGGACTTTTGGAGGGAATGCAGGGTGTCCACTGGGGGGAGAGTGGGGGGGAGGGGAGGGGGAGGGCGAGCTGACTGGAAGCAATGCTGGGTGAATCACAAATGACAGTTGCTGGTGCCATTCAGTGCAGATATCCTACGGAGTTCGACTTGGAAAAGCACTTTTTACTTAGAAAAAAAACGTCCCATTTAAAAAAGTGTCTTGATTTTTCTTTTTTTCTCTCTTTCTCTCCTCCTTTATCTGAAGCGTGCTCCTCTTTCATTTTATTTATTTACTTTTTTCTCCAAATTTCCACTTCTTCTTTCTCTTCTTTTTTTTCTTCTGTTTTATCCCTCGTTCTTTTACAAGAAGCAGACTGCCCCGACGTCGACTCCAAACTCCTGGTCTGCTCCGCCAATATCCATGGGGGCAATGTCCACAATGGGCAGACGAGAGGTCTTCTGCGATCTGTATTCGATCACTGTCTTGCCCCACTGTCCCGTGTGTTTCTGTGCAGAGGAAAAGAGCAGAGCGGCTGTTAAATGACCTATGACTTCTCCAAAACTGCAGAGAATGAGACTGATTCGGTGAGTGAACACCAGAGACGATGCTAAACATCTGTCAGGTGAATTTGTGTGAGCTTTAGTGTTATATAAACCACTTTATATTATATTTTCTTGTTTATTTGTTGTTTTTCGCCGGTCTTACCGTGCAGCCGTCTTCCAACACGCTGTAAGTGAAGCGGCTGTTGCCCTCGGCTCTGATCTCCACGTCGTTGGAGCCCTGCAGCAGCACGGCCTTCTTCAGGTTGCCTGTGGAGGCGTCCATGTAGGCCACGCTGTTCTTACAGTGGTAGGTGAGGTTCTGAGAAGACTCGGTGGACAGCAGTCTCAGGAAAGTCATCTGAATGGCGGCGGTGTTGGGCGCCAGGCTGTCATCACCATAGCTGAACTGCATTGGAGGTAAAGAAGGGAAAGGTCAGAAGGAGTGCAGTTTACGTTGTATAAATGTTGTGAAACTGTTATCAAGGCCTCATGACCAATACAGTTCCCTATTTTGGGTGCTAATTGTTTTATGACAAATTACATATGTTTCTTTTTGTGTAAAGATATGACATTCTTAGCTGTAAACTACTGCAACTAAAGTCACCAGAGTTTTTAAGATCCTACTTACAGGAGCTTTAAGAGCAGCTGATGGACTTAAACTAGTAATTTTATGTCCCTGTCCATTCAAATTTGTTGTTTATTGTTTTCCAAGAAGATGCTTATACCTGTATTTTACAATTAGTAATGTCCTCTTAAGACAAAGACACTATTGATTTTGCTTTTAGTAGAGAAAGACTGAAGATAAAACAAGGGCAAAAGTAGTGCTGATAATTTAACAGAATCTTTACAGTTATAGAAATAAATCGTAAATTATTACCATTTGTGCTCAAATTAAACTGTCAGCCTTATTTTTGCATTATGGATTTTTTTCACATGAATTTTTCAGTTTCTAATTAAAAAGATCTATTCATCCTTTCACTTATTCATGTGCATTTATCATGTGCAAAAAAAACAATGAAGTAACACAAAACAAGCCCTAGACTTGATGGATAAATACTATTATAAAGAGTCAGTCCATTATTTCATTACTGGAGGGAAATATTTCACAGGCACAGAAAAGTAAATGAAAAAGTGTTACAACTCACGTGGAATCCTCCATTCATTGTCTCCCCGAACCAGACATGTTTGCGGTCCTTGCTCTTGCTGGACCACCAGTTCTTGCGAGGGATGCTGGAAGGTTTGGGGTAGACGCAGGACTCCCCAGTCTCCATGTTGCAGAAGACTTTGATTGCATCAACAGTGCAGCCCTGATTGGGATCAATCCAGTACTCTCCTTCAGACAGGAAGAGACAAAAACACATCCAGAGTGAGACTTTTCTCTCACATCTTGCTTCCTATTTGGGCAATTTAAAAAACAGCTAATCGTTGAAATTTTATTGTTTAACGTTGTGGCATTCTAATATCTCAAAGACAGACTCTGAATCTGCTCAATGTAAATGCTCCCAGACTACAGAAACTACAGTATATTTATCCAAATTTTGACTTTAGCAAACTTGAGCTGCCAGCTCAACTTTTGTCTGTTTCATCATTGCTCCCCAATTTAACCAATTCCTCTCGGTGTCACTCACCGCTCTTCCAGTCAGGATGGCAGAGTTTCAGGTCTCTGCAGGTGCGAGCTGGGTTCTTCTTGGATCCCTCGGGACTGCGAATGTTCTCAATCTGGTTGTTGAGAGACTTAAGAGTGGCGTCGACCTCAGCGTCATGCTGACGGAGATTTCCGGAAGCCTGGTCGGCCCTCATGTACCTGAGAGGATCAGGGGACTTCTCAGTCTGACCCAGACCAGCGAAGGCAGACATATCAATGCCAGGACCGGGGGGACCAGGAGGACCAGGGGGTCCGGGGTTTCCAGGAGGACCCTGAGAGAAAAAAAGAGAATGATGGAAGTTCTTATAACTTGCTTACAAATGGTGGATTCTTTTTCTTCATCTGTCAAACTAGACAAGTCTTGTCCCTTCCTCTCATAGCGGGTGCAGGAAATGCTCTGTAATCAGTTTTCTTGTCTCTGACTTCATCACTTTTAGTTCCAATCATGCACGTACTGCAAACATGCAGACACAGTATTTAGTTACTTTAAAAACCCCTTTTTAATTGTACTTTTCTGATTTCTGCCTGGCTTTTATCTGTTAATTGCCATTTAATAACTCATTCAGTTTTCATCTATCTATTGATGGAATATTTGAGGCTTTTAGTTACCTCCCTTTAAAGACCACTTTAATATAGCAGAATTAAAAGCAGGAAGGAATCATAAACACCAAATTAGCATCTGAACACATCTGATACTTTGGTGCTTTGGTTTATGTGACTCATACAGCAAACCTATATCCTAGTAAACAACTGCAAAATGCTTTTTTAAAGTGTTGGCTCAACATTAAAATCAGAATTGAAGTACTTCCTGCACATTCCTCTGAATTTTAGTCAAAAATGCCCATATTTTAGACTGTTTTTCTGTTTGACTAATGCTTGGCTGTGGCCCTTTGATTATTTAAATAAAGAAACAAGTCCTCAGTTTACATTGTGGATATGATAACTGAGATAGCACAGAGAATACAGCACCTCATTTGTTCAGCCACGGACAGAAAGAAAAGGGTTACTCTGGATACAAAGGTGACTTAGTGATGCATGGCAGCAGGTCACATTATAGGTAATTATTTGAGGTGGGGAAAACTGCAGTGTTCAGTTTATATTTAGCAACAGCATAACTTAAACCTGGCACTGATGGGGCTATTATGTTGTGCAACTCTTGCACAGTCAGGCTCTTGCTTTTTCAAGGACTTTCAAGATGAATCTTTTCCAATTCCGAGGGTGTTTTACATTCCTGAAAACACTGCAGGCCATGAGCATGGAGCACAGAGTACACGGTGTTGTAACCAACCATAACGAAAAAACAACATCATTCTAACTTTCTGAAGACACACACTGACTAGAAAGTGACTTAGCATCTTATCATTTAAGAAGGAAAAGTTCTTGTAATACTCACAGCAGGACCGGTCTCTCCACTGCGACCACGAGGTCCAGGGGGTCCAATGGGTCCAGGTAGACCGTTCGTACCGTCCTTTCCAGCAGGGCCAACAGGTCCAGGTGGTCCCTACATACACAGATGGAGATGTTAAACTCTGAAGATACTATATGTAAAGAAACTAATAATTTGTCTTCCAAGTGATTTTACATTTTTTTGCTAGAGTCAAGTATTTTTCCAGCGTTTATACTCACACGTTGTCCTGAAGGTCCAGAAGGTCCAGTAGCACCCTGGTCTCCAGCTTGACCCTAAAACAGAAGAGGTGCAGTAAATGTCAGAGGGGTGATTATAACATATAACTATAGTACACCCAAAGCCAGTGTCAATTTAACTCAGTGAACCACTACAATACTAATGTCTGGATCCAGACACATTTACAGTCTGTCTGAGTCCTTACCGGAGGTCCGGGGAGACCCTGCAGACCAGTGAAGCCTCTGTGTCCCTTCTGTCCTCTCTCTCCAGACTCTCCAGCCTCACCCTTGTCACCACGTGGTCCTTGGGGTCCCTGAGAACAAGCAGACAACATAATAATGTGTTTTTATTTTCCCAGGAAAGAATGTGAATTCCAAAGCTTAATTTCACTCTTTCAGTGACTGAGCTAAGTCTCACTTTTTAAATATATTTTTATGCAAGACAGAAATAACTCAAAACTTGACATGTAGGTTTGCTAAAGCTCATAAAGATACATACAGGCATTCCTCTGGCTCCAGCAGGTCCTGGAGGTCCAGCAGGTCCTTGTGCACCCTAAAAAACACAAATGAAAGAAAGAAAAGGGGGTGAAAGTTATGGCATCCTTTAATATTATGATAAACGGAAGTGTTCCTATTAATTGCTGTATTTCTTCATATTTGAAAAGATTGTTAGCATTTTGCCCTCACTCAAGCATCTACATCAGTGTGTATGTAAACTGTATACCACGTGTGTAACCCCTTGTCCTTATTTTACCTTAGAAATTATTCAACAACGTGCTTGTTACCAGACCTGCCTCCATCTTAGTAATTAGTGCGACTGAAGATGAAAGGGCAACTTTCCATCTTGGTAACCCATGAGGTCAAATATGTCTCTGATGTATTTTAATGTGAATTTAAGGGGAAAAAATCATGTTAAATAGAGGACAACCTTCTCTACAATACACTGAATAAATTTTATGCAAATGAGAAAAGAAGGCACAGAGTTTAATTTTCTCTCTAAGACCCCATGTCAGTCAAGGATGAAACACTTGAGACATCCTCCGCGGTACTTCCTATCAGACAATAAGCTCATTTTTCAGCAGGAAGACATCCAACCTATGAATATCTCATAATGTCAAGCAAACTTTACTCCTTCGCTCCTGGTTTTCTGGAGTCGTCCTGCTGTTTAAAGAAAATGACATGTTTCCTTGTGTTGCAGTTTGCACTTACAGACTCTCCTCTGTCTCCCTGTTTGCCGGTGGGACCAACTGGGCCGGAAGCACCAGGAGCGCCTGGAGCACCGGGAGCACCTGCAGGGCCGGTGTTACCACGATCGCCCTGCAGCAAAGAGAGCACAACAGTCATGACAGGGAAGTTATGAATACAGGATCATTGCTGTCTATTTAAGTACAAATGCAACAGTGAGAACTACATGGTAAAATAATAGATTTTGCTTCATGCATGTGCACTGCATAAATTACAGATTTGTAAATAAAATGTAATGGAACAGTGCACAAAGCCAAAAAAAAAGCTGCTTCAAAGAAAAGAAAATGTGAAAAGTCCAAAAGCAAATACAAATAAAAGATGAACAAATAGCTCTCAGACTAAAAAAAAAAACGATGATTGAACATGATTCTGCTTGCCGAATGTTATTGTATTTTCAGCACCTTTCCCATTTTACAGACAGTTTTTGAACAGTTCTAGCTAAGTGTTATCTGAATCAATAAAATTCATCCCATCAGGCCAGAAAACCTTCAAACAGCAGGTTTATGTTAGTTGAATCAGAGCAGAGGTGCTGCTATTGTTAGGCAATCAGAGACCAATAAATGAAATTCATTCATACCACCAATGCAATAATGCTTTCCACATTTCCAAATAATCATTAAGCATATTTAAAAACTGACTGGAGAGCTGTTAACAAAACAACTCAGGGCTCAACAATTGCAGCAGAATCCTACAACATGGAGGATTTTATCCAGTGTGCTTCCTGTTTCTCACCTTGATTCCAGTAGAACCATCTCTACCAGGAGGTCCATCAGATCCGGGGTTGCCCTTTCAGATGACAGAAGAAAATCAAGTGTTAATAGTTTTCACCTCCACCGAGCCAGATGTCCTACTAAATACAGATTAGCTAACGTAATGAACCCTGCTCCAACAAAACGCATTAATAATACAGTGTAAACACAAAAGCAAATGTACTGTATAGAT
Source organism: Dascyllus trimaculatus (assembly GCA_024666655.1). Taxonomy (NCBI): domain Eukaryota; kingdom Metazoa; phylum Chordata; class Actinopteri; family Pomacentridae; genus Dascyllus; species Dascyllus trimaculatus. The sequence goes on from CM045450.1 coordinate 10,847,644, forward strand.
GACGCAAATAGCGGTGCCTTTTAATGAACTTGGCGTGCCATTTCAATCATGGGATGGAAATAGCTGAGATCTAATGAACTAAATACAAGGCAGCAGATCTGAACACAGCCATGCTGTGTGTTGGTTATTCTCTGACCTCTCTGCCGGGCTCTCCTGCAGGTCCAGTGAGTCCAGGTGGTCCAACAGGTCCAGGGGGTCCACGGTCGCCGGCGCCACCAGGACCTCCCTGCTTTCCGGGCTCACCCTGAGAGCAGAGAAGACGACTCATTATTAGACTTCTTAATCTATTAAATTATAAGACGTTGTGAATCACCAGGAGGCACAGCTCATCCTGTGAGTCACTGGTGCACACTTTTATGATTCTTACAATCTCAATGAAAGACAGAAGACAAATAGGGTTTAAACACTACTCTGGTATGTCTGGCTATGCATGTACAGTAAGATTCAAGTGGAGAAAAGGATATTATTATTTTTTTTAAGTAGCTGGATTCAGTAGTAGCATTCTCTAAAATAAGCAGGTACACCTGCTTAATAGACCTGAAACAACAGCTGACATTTAAATCCATTTCAGTAGTTTAATCCAGAAAGAAAACAACAACGAATTTATGTTGAAATGCTTCCTTGTCATTGCACAGTCAGTCTACATACATAAAGACGTGGTTTTGCTGCAAAATTAAAGTTTGAAAACCATCACTAGGTGCTGGAGGTATTATATTTGGCATGTTTTTGTAACTTTTTGGCCTTTTAATCTCCTCCAATTGGATTCTGTTTAGCAGTATTGGAAATGTTTCCAGAACATCCTTCATGCGTTTGTTAGTTTGAAAGTCAAATGCAACAGCAAGTCGCATCCCTGTGTATGATGTGCTGATCCAGTCAGTTGTAGGAAGGGTTGACTCAGCTTATCATATTAATTCCTCCTTGGCCAAGCCAGATGACAATCAGTGTCACTGCTTCACATTGTGTTTGAATAAATAGGGGCAATTTTGGGTCACTTGTACATAACCTTACATACTACATTATTAAAAATCTGAAATCAATCCAGAAACAACGTAATTAGTTCTTAAATGAGAGCGAACTTGAAGAAAACTACAAAACATGACAAAAAGTGTAGCTGCAGTTTAGCCTCACTTCCGTTACTATAAACATACTCACTGCTTGAAACATTCTGGCATGAGTTTGGCATCAGTGCTGATTTCTTGGCATCCCTTTTATGCATACCGATGAATAATTAATAGTAAGGACATGCCCATTGAGATGTTGTAAATAGGGGACATAGCTTGTGTCACGTATCAGATAGCGTCGCATGTAAGCAGGGGAGGCTTCTTGCCACATGTCATACTGTACATCAAATGGAATCACAGGGAGAAAAGCCCTGGCTCATGTGAGACGGTATCTGACTGTGATCCAGTGAGGACAAGGCAGAATGACAGCTGAGAGCCTTTGGATGAGTTTTCCACATTCATTTAAAATGAGTGACAAAACATTAGACACTGCGCTTTTTAGGGAGATTCAAGCATGTAGTTAACAGTTGACTTTGTTAACAGACTTGCAGCAGTGAAAGGGAAGACATATCTCATCTTTTCTCTAGCAAAAAAGCTCAAAATGTACCATTTCTAGCTTCTCAGGTGTGATAATTGCTTGTTTTTTCCAGTTTTTACTTTACTATACTGTTCCTTCTGGCTGTTTTTCTTTACCAATCACTGTGTCAGGTGCTCTAATGATTAATCAGTGAAGTGGAGCTGAACACACTGTAATTTAAAACAAGCAAATACAGCTGCAAGAAAAAGTTTGTGAACCAGGATCTCTTGCAATCACAGTTGTAGACAAGCACAATCTGACGAAAGTAAAGACACACTAGCAGTTGCACTTTTCAAGTCTTTGTTGAACACATTGAGTAATCTTCCACTCAGTTCAGGCTGGACAAAATGAATGAACTCTTGAATTTAGCAGCAAGAACCTCCTTCAGACATGTTGTGGCTGATTAAGTGAGTTACACAACTCTTTCAGTTCTTCAGTACTTCAGGGACCTCTTGATTAAACATCCCTCTTCAGGTCATGCTGCATCGTTTTAGTCGGGTTAAGGTCAGGGCTCTGGAACGTTTCTTTTTTTTAGCCAGTCTGTTAACTGATTTACATGTGCGTTTTCGGTCATTGTCCTGTTGCATCATCCAGCCTCTCTTAAGCTTCAGGTCATAGACTGTTGCAATGACATTCTCCTGTACAATTTCTTGATTCAGTTTTGAATTCATTGTGCATGCGAAGATTGCAAAGCATCGAGGCCCTGAGGCAGCAAAGTAGCCACGGCCCATTAAGCTTCCCGCAACACACTCCACAGCAGGGATGAGGTTTTGCTGTTATTGTGCAGAGCATTTTTGCCAAAAAGTTCACATTTCATCTCATCTGTCCACAGAGCATTGCCCTAGAAGTGTTGTGGAACATCCGAATGGTCTTTTGAGGGCTTGAGATGTACCCTGATGTTGTTTTCGGAGAGCAGTGGCTTCCTTCATGGTGTCCTTCCATTAACACCATTCGTACTCTGTGTTTTTTTTATAGTGGACACATGAACAGAGATTTTAGCAAGTTGTAGAGATTTCTGCAGTATTTGCTGATACCCCTGGGTTCTCTTTCACCTCGTTACAAGATTGTGCTCTTTGCAGGATGTCCACTCCTTCGAGAGTAGTAACAGCCCTGAATTTTCTGCATTTGTAGACAGCTTGTCTTATTACAAAAGTCCAACTCAACGACTTTCAATTTACTGTTATAATTAAATATAATACATCAACAAATATGTTTGAGTGACAAAAAAGCTGCAGATCCACACAGTAGAGACGCTGAAACACTGAAAATTACCTAATAAGCACATTATCAAAATTATTCTGTCTGATTCATTGTTTAGTTTAAATCATTTTAACAGGACAAGCAGTTGGAAGACACCACCTCAGATTCTTTGCAGTGGGCATATTTTAGTTTTTGTCTGACATACACCAACATATTTATCAATGATTAGAATTTGCATGTTGAATCACTTGAACTGGTGAAAATGATGTAACTTACAGAAGGTCCAGGGAGACCAGGGAAACCTCTTTCACCACGCTGCCCAGGGAGACCAACAATACCGCGCTGACCAGCCAATCCTTGAGGACCTGAAGGACCTAGGGGACCCTGAGAGGGAAAAAATGACAAAACACAATTAATGAGAGGCAAGTTTAGTATTATTTCATTCTGATTATTTTTGTGCTAATACTCTTTCATATTATATAAACTCATAACATAAACATTTCTTATATGGAACCCTTAAATTAGCTTATTAACAGCTGGCACCAAGAGATTTCAAGGGCTAAGTTACTATTAAGACATTTAACAGTTTAATAGTAAACTCAACCTGCTGATGCCAATATAGCTGCCATAGACGAATCTATTTACAATATAAATAACTCACACAAGCTGCATTAACCAAAACTAAAGCTGTACATAATGGAGCTAAATAAATGAATACATATAAACTAATAAAATAAACATAATAAATGTATTTTTTCACATTTAGCAAATACTATATCAGCAATTAACACAAAAACACAACCATGTCCTTAAGGACTTGTTTGACATTTTACTGAGATTTAAATAAGAAAACTAAAGCCACTCTCATATCTGTCCTTTCAATATGACGCTATAGCCAGCAGCCAGGAAGCTTCTTTTAGAACAGAGACTGGAAACAGGGATAAGATTTAATAAAGTCCATAAAACTGCACTTCTAAAGCTCACTAATCAACATGTTCTCCCTACATAGTTTGTCTAATTCACACAGACATACCTCAAAATCTAAATATAAAACTGACAACTTGTGACTTCATGAAGAGTTATGTGTGAGACTATTTCCTAGCCAGGAGCAGTGACTTGTGCAGTTTTATTATTGCTGTGAAGTCACCAATCAAACACCAAAGACTCCTCTGAGAAATCAGAATCTTTTTTTTATACAAATGCACAATATAAATTCAATGAAAAACCAAGCAAGTAATTCTGTATTTTAGCAAGATTCAATCACGTCCTGTTCCTGCTGCTGTTTTCTCTTTCTGTTCCATTTATTTACTTTCACAAAGACCTCTGATTATCCTGTCACGAACTACATCAGGAATTTTATTCCCAGTTGCATTTGCACATCTCAGAATAAATCTCTCCATCACCTCTCTGGTCCACTCCATACCCTCTGCCCAGGTGTGATCTGCGACATGTTCACAAACACCTGACTTCAAGCGACACCTGAGGCACACGTGGCTCAAGATGTCATCTATGTAATCTATAGGTAGCAGGGGTTCCCGACACAGCAGCTATCATCTGTGATCCAGCATGTCATTATCCTGACAGGGCTCGTCATGTGTTTCTAATGTCTGTGTGTGTGTGTGTGTGTGTGTGTGTTTGCAACGCTCAGTGTAGGAAAGGTAAAAGCCCGGGGCACTGTCATCAGTCTGTCACTGGATTGTGCTGCCCTGTGCTGTCATATGCCTTGGTCGGCTATTACAGTCAGTGATGGACACTGACAGCTCTGTGTATTAATTGAGAGTGTCCATTACTGATAAAATTGGCTCTTTGGGCTGATAGAGCTGCAAAAAGTCGACAGAACTGTAGAAAACAAACACCCGTAATGATTTTCTTGTCTCCAGAGTGGCTTTTTAGAGTGGATCTGGTGCATGTGGGTGCTAGAGGGGCTTGAGTCACATTTCAAGACTGAGAAACTTACAGGAGGGCCGTCCTCTCCAGCATCTCCCTTCTCTCCAGGAGCTCCGGCAGGACCACGAAGTCCAGCATCACCCTGTCTGCCTGGGGGTCCACCGTCTCCCCTTACACCCTTGGGTCCATCTTTACCAGGAGGGCCGGCAGGACCAGAAGGTCCAGGATTACCCTAAGAAGTGTAAGGAGGATGATAACATACATTAAATACAATTTCAGGTAGGAAATACCATTACATTTTTATACATCTGTGTTTACAACAGTGCATTAGTGAAACATAGGGGTACGTTTGTATTATTTTCTGGATCCCAGGGGCATTTGTGCATCTCTAAATAACTTCTAACACACATGCTGCATCCATTAGCAGTCTTACTGGATCAGACTGCCTTCACACAATATGCTGCACTTCCTTTGGGTAAAAATATTCTAAACAAACACCTACTGTGTCAGACATACTGTTTTGGAAGTGTGTGGGTGGAAGAACAGCAAGAGTAAGTGCTTTACAGTTGCAAATTAAAGGGCTTCCTATCTGTCAACAAGTCAGGTGGCACCAAGAAAAACATTCCAGTATCTGTTCTGCTGCACCTGTTCTTGTAAAACATAAAGCAGATCAATAGTTCTTCTTCTTTAACTGGGGCTATATAGAAAGGTTTTTTGTTTCCCATATTACCAGACATCATATAGAAAATACCCACATTAGTGTCTTGTATCTGAGCATTAAGGGTGTGTTTTAACATATGAATATGAACTCGGTTGGTTGAAATGCAGGCTGTAGGGTCAAGTTATCAGGATGATGAACTTACATTGGGACCAGGGGGTCCAACTCGGCCAGCAGCTCCAGGGAAGCCAGTGGCGCCCTAACATAGAAAAAGTAATTTAGGCAAAGTTAAAAATAATTGCTCAAAATAATGGTTCCTACATGTGCTACAATAAGACAAGAGTAAAAATATCATTTTAAAAAAGTCACTTACTGGAGGTCCCTGAGCACCACGAGCACCTTTAGGTCCAGAAACACCCGTAGGACCCTGGATTAGAAAACATTGTGTGTGTTACTGTCTGACATTTGTTTCATGCTTTCTGGGGGGTTGTTTGCCGCAGCTAGTTTTTCTTCTGCCTGGTGTGACACAATCACTGACAAGGATGGTTGTCATTCTTACTCAATGTTAACTCCACCAAAATGAGAAAAAGAGGATTTTTCTGCTGATTTGTGCGTACATCACAGTTTTCTTTTTGTAGAGAAGACTGAGTGTTTGTCTTGCTATATTCTTTGTGATTATTAAAAGAAAAACTTCCCTAGACTGCAAACATCCTGGGTATATTATCCCTCATTATTTGGGTTTTGACAAAGCAAAAAAAAAGAAAAAAGATGCATGGTTTCACAGCTGTGTAAAGGAACAAAGTGCATAGTGACACTCACGGCAGGTCCAGGGGCACCAGAGGGTCCTTGGGGTCCAGGGGCACCAGCGTCTCCCTTCTGTCCAGACTCTCCCTGCTCTCCCTTGGTTCCAGGTTGACCGTCAGCACCCTGTAAGAAAAAGATAGAAACAGGTATGAAATATGTCACTAAAACAATAAATATTTGACAGGTGTTCCAAGATTTCCTAAAATAAACTGGGTTTAATGGCATATTAACATTTTTTACTTAGAAATGTCTATTTACTTGTGATAATTAGTGCTACTCAATCTGTGAAAACCCCATATAACATTTTCTGTGGCTTTATTACATAAAGCTGTGGAACCTTTACGGGCAGAGAGGGTCTGATGAAAACATGCTGTTGAGTTGAGCTGTGGGAGGAATTGCAGGAACCAGTGTGAAGCCTGAATTACAAGAGGGACTAAGAGTCAAGACATCATATCCTCTGCTGCTCTGAGTGGTACTGTCAGCCTCTTAATTTAGTGTAAGTGTGATCTGAAATTGCTGGAGTACCCATTTATGAGGGAGAAGAAATGTACAAATGTATGCTTTGAAGCATTTACAACAATTGTGTAAGTGTCACTTGTGGCCACAGTGGCTGGTGTCCCATAGACTTGCTCTAAAGTAGCAGCATTTGGTATTTACTGTAGGAGAAATATACTTAAAAACAGACACTTTCATTTTTGTCTGTCTTTCTTTTGCAGAAAACTTGACTGGGATTGCAACAGCAGCTGAAACTCGTCTGTGTGGTGTTAAAATGTGACGTTATAATCGGTAAGCCATGAAACAAAAAAGATCTAGACACCTTGTGTTATTCACTCTGGCATAAATTCAATAATTAATCACAGTGCAACCGAGAGGAGAAAAAATTAAGACTAATTGTGTTGTCGCAAATATATTGATGGAATCCATTTGGAAGGATGCAGCTTATTAAAAACATTTATTTGATGTCTGTCTGGAGTCTTTGGGAGGAACTAAATGGATGAGTGATGCAAAGACTTCTGACAGTCTACACACTCATCAGTTTTCACAGTATAATATACTGAGGAAACAAGACGTGTGTCAGGATAAAAAATAATTCACTAAGGACTTAAACAGAGCTAAAGTTATCCAATAGAGGGAAAAGCTGTGTCATGTAGATGCTTGTCAGCTTGCAGCTCAGGGCTCTTTTTGATTAAAATGTCTATTAAAGTTGGATTCTCATTTCTAGGTGACTAAACATAAGATGAGGTGTCATATCTGTTTTTAATATGGTGCTTTATAAAATGCAATAAACCATATAAAGAGGAAATAAGCAGTCACTGCCATGGCTGAGCATCTCCATGTTGAAACTGTAGCGCACCGATAATCTCAGAAACACAAATTCAGACTTCTGGGGTTTCATATGTCACAAACCTGAAGAACCAATCACTGCAGTTTGTGGGGTGGGACTTCCTGTATCTTTATTCCTCTTCAGAATTAGTTTCTGGTCCTAATAAGTATAACTGAATTAGTTCAGTGAGTGAACTTAAACTACTGTGAGCTGGAAATGTGAATGCAGAGAGAGAGGTGACTGTAGATCAACAAATTCTAAAGTAAACAACAGAAGAGAGTTACATCTAAGCTGTTTTAATTCAGGAGGGGATTATATTCATGGTAAAGATGTCTAAATGTGTAACTCTCAGAGATGAGTTTTTAGGGCTTTCATTAACTAGCAGACAGGATAGTTTAAGTTTAGAGAATAAAATATACTCAATTTGATGGAAACTTGATTTGATTATGATCAAGGTGTTGACATTTTCTGTTGTATATCTGTTGTGCTTTAATCCACTACTTAAAGTTTCTCTCCACTCAGAAATATATTATAGTAAATGTCTGTTCTCTTCGATGTTTGAGCTTCACTGTACTGAATTAGTTATATGCAGAGTTTGACACTGGAAGACTTTTTTATATTCGTCTGCCAACAGTAGCAAGTAAGCAGTTAAAGGCAGTTACGTGATTTATGGTGTCACAGCTAATTTAGGACAAATTCTTCATTCAGTAAGCAACATAAACATGTGTGATGAGGTAACCTGTGGCCTGTGCTACACATAGGACACATCTTACATCTGATGGTTACACATTTTAAAATATTCTTTATAGTTCTCAATGACAGAAGAGGTTTTTATGTCATTTCATAGCGAGGTTATTTCCACAGAAACACGTTGTTTACATTTATTAGCAACAAATATCTAAATGAAGGTCAGTGTTTGTGGAGAATAAATGTATTTCTGCAAGGCAGTGTCAACAGTCTATTTAAACTTTCAGACAGGCTCGTCCATCTCCGACATGTCTGTCTTAGTTAATAAATGTGCTTTTTCTATATTCAGGATAATTGATTTTTTAAATGATAAAAGTATATCTAATAATATGTCTGTAGAGACTGTAAATATTCAATTAGAGGTTTAATCAGAAATATATTTTATATTGGAAGTTTCTGATGGCTGTGTTTATTATTTTACTAACTAAATTAGTGTTGCTGGTTTTGAAAAGTATGTTACTTGTTGTGTTTTTGAAGTATGATTTAAAAAATGTACTTGAACAAAAAGTTCTATTTTTTCTTCAACATGGATTTATGGTACTTATGGTGAGTGATGTTCAGCCACACTTAAAAAGCCTAGCCTCATCTCTGAATTATTTGAGAAATATTCATTTTAATTGGTGTAATTACACACATTTATGACCTTCTTCATTCATTGCTTTTTCTTTCTTAACCTTGCTGGCAATTCTAGATGTAGCACATCACTCCAGGGCTGATACTGATGTATGTATGTAGTCTGTGGTCCTCGAGTCATGTTCAGATTCCTACAGAGCTACAAAAAGAGATGGTCATAGTGTTATTTTTCAACTTACAGGGGGTCCAGCAAAGCCAGCAGGTCCAGGAGGTCCAGTCTCTCCCCTGTCACCCTGAAAGATAATAGAACAGTGGAAGCAAACAGTCAGAGCTTATGTCATCTGAGAGAAATAAGTGATCAATATCAAACTGCAACTGAATCTCCATTTTAAAACTACCATCTTTAATCCTATAAAATGACTGGCTCTCAAGAATGGCGTTAAGTTATTGGATATCTCAAGTAATCTTCTTTAAAATTAGGTACTATAAATGATGATAATGAACTGGTTAAACCGTGACACTTACAGGAGCACCACGGGTACCAGGAGCGCCAGAAGGACCAGCAGGACCAGATTCACCCTATAAGAAAACACAAGCAGCAGCATCAGCAACACACATCCAACTCTAAACACGTTTATATACACAGTCAAAGACAGGCATGGAGTTCATACCCCAAACTCATTTACACTAATGCAAGATTTCAGTTATGAGGGTTTATACTACACAAAAGCTCTGGCAAAAGTCCTTTTTACTAGAAATGACACGACACTTACTTTCTCACCGTTGGGACCACCAGGACCAGGAGGACCAATAGGACCAGTGAGACCCTGTGACAGCAAACAGAAATGAGTGTCAAGATTTATGGAAGTTTGAACCTGCAGAAGAATTAACACTTGCACTTGTAAAATTTAAAGGTTTGGAAAGGAGTTCTGTCTGTGTTAAGCACGGACTATTTCCATTAATGAATGTCATAATGATTGACAGTCACTCACTCTGGCACCATCCTTTCCAGGAGCACCTTCGGGTCCTTTCTCTCCAAGGTCACCCTTTGGAGGATTAAAAAAAGAAAAAAAAAAGTCAGTCAACCAGCAAGAGAATGGGCATAAAACTTAAAATCAGCTTAGGAAATTTCTTCATATTCAACATCTAAATATATCTTTTTTGTCACTTTGTTTCCTTAATGACTTACTCTGTCTCCTTTGGGTCCAGGAATGCCAGCAGCTCCTCTCTCTCCAGGCATACCCTGCAGGCCGGGGGGTCCCTGAGCTCCAGCAGTACCAGCAGGTCCAATGGCTCCCTATTATGGATCAGAAATAAAAAAAAGAAGGTGGGTGAGTGAAATTGCCACAGTGGTTTGAGAAACAGACACAGAGAGGAAAGGTGTTTATTGTTACTGTACACCAAATATGTGCATGTAAGCACAGATGTGAGAACGTGTTGTTTGCTTCCTGATGCAGTCAAGACTCGAAACCTTTTGTGTTCACATTTTAGATACCTTTTGCTAAGACTTTGTGTTTATTTATATGTGATCAGGAACAAAAAAATTCACTGCCACAGAGTCAGAGGACATCTGCTTTCTCAACAAAGAAGAGCTCTTCTTTGTCGCCATATGTTCTCTTCGAGGTTATCATAGGATGGAAACAATAAAAGAGAAAGATTAAATTCAGCCATTGCCAACTCTTTGTGTGAAGTCTAATTCATACAAGAGCAGAAAGACACGATCAAATGAGTCGATTATATTTAAACAGAAAAAAAATATCTCAAATTCCATGTGTTCCTTCTGATGGTGGGCCTACCTTTAATTCTGTGTTTAAACAAAAAAAAAAACCCAGAGTTTTATCATAATCAAATTACTATTCCACATATCAAAGCCAAAAAATGGAAGCAAATGCAGACTTTGATTTTTTTAAGTAGCTCCACCAGGCCCATTCCTGGTCAGAACTTGTGAGGCGGCTTATCAGCAGTGCTTTCTACTGCAGCCTCAGAAAAGAGATCAGACGCACGAACACAGACTCTGCTGCCTATCTCCAGTCATTAAGCTATAACCACAGGGCTAACACAGCCGTGCTGTTGACTGTGAATCCTTTGGAAAACAATGTTCTTACTTAAGGGTGCAGAAGTACAATTGTCTCGCTTTGTGCAACAAATCATTGGGCATCTTTTCCTCAGAAACCTGCTTTGCTATCTACTGACTGTCGATGCATCCGTCTTCCATCACCATCACCAGTCATACTCATGTCAGCTCTATAATCCTCATCCTCTCTATCCGCTCCTGTCTGACCTTTAATGGAAGAAAACCTATGAACTGGGATTAGAGTCTGACCAGATAACAGACCAAAAGTGGGAATTGCAGCCGCTCTGAGCTCCTCCTCTCCTCACAGTGCAGTTGTGACAAATTACTGCAGTGGTTGGAGTTTGTTGACTGTTGACAAGCAAGTGAGTGTGTGACTTCACTGGAAATACACTGAGCTCTCAAGTTGTAGGAAAGTAGGCAAGATATTATTTCTCTTTAAAACTCTGATTTTTTTTAAAAGTCATTAAAATGTAGTATGGAAATGAAGGTACAGCGTTGAATGGTCCAGTTCAGTTGTTGGTGCTCTTATGCCTAATTCTTTTGGCTTGTGGCAAAAACACTGTCTATTTGTCACCCTTTGTTACACCTAATTTTAATCATTCAATCATTGAGTCCTAAAAAAGTAAAGGACAGTCTGAAAAATAAGCATAACCTTATTTAGTAGAAATATGTTTTTTCTGCTTTCCATTCTTGGTAATCATCTCACAAATACAAGCTCTAGTTTGAGAAATTAATTTACTGGTCAAGAACAAATAAGTGCCAACTAGACTAACATTAGACTGTCATCTACTAACTAAACTAAGCATAAAGCACAATGACTCATAACTGGAGAGCTTTATTTCCTGCCATGAACGTACAAAGCAAAACACGAACACCTGATGTAACTATTATTCAGTCATATGCTGTGTTTCTGCTGTTGCAGGTGATAAAAGTGTTAAATAAATACGGCACTAGTACCACAGCAACCTGTTTGCCAATAATGTGGATACACCTCAGGGAGCAATGTTTAATAATGTGAAAACCTGCCCTTTTTCTGCTGGTTGAACTCACCTTGGGTCCGTCAGTTCCTGGAGTTCCAGGAAGACCTCTGGGTCCCTGCAGACCCTGAGGGCCGGCAGCTCCTCTCTCTCCGGGGAAACCTCGCTCTCCCTGAGCAGTGACATGGCGACAATCAACAACATGTCCGACAACCAGCTGACCAAATGTGGAGAGAAGTTAATTGAATACTGCTGACTTACTCTGGGTCCAGTGGCACCAGCAGCTCCAGCCTCTCCAGGAACACCCTTGAGTGATAACAAAGAAAGAGAAGTTAACAGACAGACATGATCAGAATGATAAATCAAGCCCTGTATGATTAGAAGGATGAACTACTACTACACTACTGTTGATAGACTGGTGGATTCAAAATTTTTAGTAAATATATACAGAGTGCATGAAAGGTAAAAATATATATTAGAGAGAATGAAAACCTGGACAACATCTCAACGCTACACTTTTCCATCATGGTGATACAGAAATTATCTGATATTATATCTTCTGATAAGAATAGCAGTACTTTCATATTAAGATGCTTTTATTAAACAAGAGTGTGCGTAGCCTCAGCATTCACTGCGTAATTCATTTTAAGACACGGATCTTGAATAAAACAGTTAAAAAGAAAGACTCGAACGCTGTCACGGTTGGGGGTAAATTGCATGTAACAGCCGCACTGGCTACTGTCAAGTAATTTTAGATCACAGCAGGATCTTTAGGATGTTTCTCTTCAAGCCGATGAAAAAATACTGCTATGATTTCCACTGTGTGACCTTATAAACCTTACAAGCTTTTCATCAAATAAGTGCACCAACCTGGTCACCGGGTTTGCCTCCCTCACCAGGGGGGCCGGGAGGTCCAGGAAGACCCTGAGTACAGGAAAGAAGAAACAATATTAGTCAGTTGGTGACATTATTCATTAATGGCAGTGAGCTGGAAGCTGAAGACTTCTAACTGCACATAAAGCACATTTTTAATGACAAAATCCTTTCTCTGGTTGCTTACAACCCTTACACTTTATCATTTATGTAGTTCTAATATATAGCATTCTTTACATGCAGGTAAATATGTGTTGTTCTATTAAAATACACCCATATTTCACTGCAGTACCACCACCAACTTATTTTAAGAAGCTGTTAGTAGCATGCTGCTGCTCCTAACTAAAGTTTTGGGGCAAGCATATACAAATTTAACAGCATGTGCATGAATTCTATTTAAAAAATCCTCTTAGCTTCTCAGATTGATTGTTATCAGAGAGCGTAGCCTGTACTAATTTTGCACAGCTTTGCATCACACATAAACTGCGAGACTGAGGATTTTATTTGCACTGTTCCAGTGTAAAAATGGTGATAGAGTTGCTAAAATACTTTCAGACACAAGTAGAGGAAAGGCTGCATTCATACATTTAGACTTCATCAGCCCAGTTAAGTTAAAAGTCCGAGCAAACCGACTCACCTGGAAGCCTGAGGGACCAGGCTGACCTTGCTCTCCTCTCTCTCCAGCAGGGCCCTAAATAGATCATCCACAACTCATAATCACAATCACATTCTATCATTAATTAAAGTTCAACAATTTCACATATAACATCGATGGCTACGATGGCGTGAACATACATCTCAGTTTTCGTTTATTCGGCTCTTATATCAGTAAACATTAAAGGAGTAGCTGAGTTTTACCAAACAAAGTTTACTCAGGTTAAACAGGCTTTGATTTGTTTACTTCAAAACAAGCTGAAGTTGTGAGTCAGTGATGCCATCTAATAATGACCAGACATTTGTGTCAAGGACTTTTTTTTTTCCAGACAGAGCTATCGTAGAGACAGTCTGGGAAATGGAGATACCGAAGGTTTCTTCTAAGTGCACACTTAGAAAAGGGAACGATAATATCAGTGTTGAAGCTAAATAGAGTGGGATGGGGGAGATAAAGATACATACAGCAGGGCCTGGGGGTCCAGCGGGGCCAGTTTCTCCATCTTTGCCAGGCAAACCCTGAGGAGAGGAAGTAAGGAGGAGAGAGAGAGAGAGAGGAATGAGGAAAGGGAGGAGGCAGGGATGAGAAATAGATTGATATCAACAGTTAAGCCAAAGGTGATGCTATTAAGTAGACAGACATCTGGTAGATATAATTGAGCTTTCAACGTGCTTCTCATGCGGAAGCTGAACGATAGAAATAACGGTAGATCAAGGTGAGACACAGCAGCTACAGAATACCCTACTAGAACACAAAGTACAGAATGAGTCTGTTTAATAATGTGAAGCTTCTGCTAATCATGAAAATGTATATAGAGAGAATTATATATTCCAAAACAGCCCATTTATGTTGCTGTGCATCCAGTTAATTCATGATTTATATAAATATGTATATCTTGAAATCAGTGTGTCAAACATCACATCCAGTCAGATGATGGTTGACTTTAAAATCCGTAGTGACAGTGGCTGCACGATTTATTATTATAGCACCTGTAAAATCCACATGGAAGATGGTAGAAGGGTATTTAAAGCAGAAAATCTAAACTCACTCTCAGACCAGGAGCTCCACCCAGTCCTTTCTCACCAGACTTGCCACTTTCACCCTAAAAACAACAGAAACATAAAAGTAGAGGTTACTGACAATGTCACTGCTGATTCAACTGGCATTGCACCTATTTCGAGAGGCGAGACTGTGCACGTCATGGTGCTCATCAAATGGTGTAAAATTGCTCAGCAGCTCTCCAGATGTTGCCCAACAAGTATATTGTGGATTTTTTGATACAGAGATTTATTTTTAGCACGGACAAACAAGACAATACATTTCATGAGGGTGTGAAATGTAATATCTTTTTTGCTGTGCAGAAGATACCTTTAGCTCTGTTATCTTCAGATTCTTATATGGCAGCATGACTTACAGTTGCTCCCTTGGGTCCAGGGAATCCCATCACACCAGGCTGTCCACGAGCTCCCTGAGGCCCTGGAGGTCCGGGACGACCATCTTCACCAGGAGCTCCCTAATCAAGTAACACCAAGTCAATTCAGTTTTTACAGTGCACAATTACAAACAATAAATTATTATTATAAAATGGTTTTCACACCAACTATCCAAGCAAAACACAGTCAAAGTAATGATGTTATGATAGAATTGTCCAGAAAGGATTTTGACTTGGGTATGTGGGATGTACAAGAGGAACAATCTGGTCAGAAGTGGGTCTGGAGGTTTGGAGTAGAGGCGAGCATTGCCCGAGGTTACACAACTGCAACCCATTTTGTTAAAATATTCATTTTCCCCTCCTGTCCCTAAATAAATAAATGAGAAAATAAATAAACCCCCGAGGGCTCAACCAGGTGAGCCAAGGAAAAGCACAGACAAAATAATCCCCTCGCCATAATCAGTCTGTCCATATGCCAGACCCTCAGTCAGCCAGTCACAAAATAAAACCACTGCCTAATCTGCAGTACACCGTAATGTTTTAATCACAGTCCCTGAACAGCAAATTTTGTACTTATTTTTAAAAAAAAATAACATAATGTTTGTGTAGCCAAAATGAAAACATTAAAATATGAAGAAAATGTACCCATTATGCAGCAAGTTAACCAAAAAAATGCGGTGTGCACTGTGTAAATGAAACATATAAATTTTGTGGTATTTAAATGGTCAGCTTGGCGATCATCTACAAGATGGGCGAAGTCCATTAGGTGAAAGGCTTTTGACGTAAACACTGTTTTATCGGGCTTCAAACTAACTTAACAAATGGACTGTGCCAAAACCAAGTGTACACAATTGAGGATTAAGTGTATTCAAGAAAAACAGGAGCCTGTCCAGCAAATGGAGCCCCTATGTGAAGTTGGAAAAAATGCTCTGAATCAAAGCTACAGTATGAGGCTGCTGGATAATGGGCCGATAGATCTCCTGCAATTCAATTTGATGAAACCACTTATGAGTCATTACGTGATGAGAGCACATTTGGTAAAATTACAAATCTCTCCCTGGTGTGTGATATGAAAAAAAACAAAAAAACACACAGGCCCTAATACTTCACGACTGTACATACTGTGTGGTTATTTCTATTGATTCACAAAGACAAAACAGCCATTTTATTGCCGTACTTACAGAAGGGCCAACTTTTCCTTGAGGTCCAGCATCACCGGGGCGTCCAGTCAAACCCTGTCAGAGGAGGAGAGCGGAAAAGCAGACCAAATGCGGGTGAGTCATCAGACATCTCTATGCAGACATGTGCTAATGAGAGGTGGGAACAGGGAACATATGGCAATGTGGGAAACTGAATTTACACCTCACATTGGCCCTGTGTGCAGGAAGCAGCAGTTCAACACCTACTGATGGAAATGACTAAGAATTGCAACATGAGTGAGAGAGCATTGAATGTTACTGATGTCAATGGGATCCATTTACTACAGGTGCTCTATCGTACTTTCTCTGTGCCGACTGTACAAAACACCTTGCATAACGGTTAAAAAATGCTTCCCAGTGAAAACCAAAAGTTATAGTTGTGAATTTTAAGGATAAACTTAGAGATGATTGGTATCTAAACTCATGTCACACATTAATTTGAACAGTTTATTCCTCCACAATGTCTTCTGTGATCCCGGGTTTGCTTTTCAAGTCTCAGGATAACCTCAGCTTATATTTAGACATTTCTAAATTTGACAACTTCACCATTTTTTTCTGTTTACAGGTCCTGAGAGCACTACTCTATATGTGACTGAAGTTGTATAAAGCCTTTTGCGGCTGAGGGAGGTGCACCAAATCTGATAAACTGCCCCAGGGGACGACACTTGATGCAACATCTGCTGGGTCTCAAGACTGTGAGACTGAAAGTGGAAAAAAAAAACTGGAGGTGTGGATTCAGAAAGAAACTGGCTTACCAGACCTCAGCAACCTACTCCTCACATCTGCTGGAGGTTAGCAGTTTGAGGTTATGTTTGTTGCTGCTAGTATAACACACCTGAATCTGCAACCAAACTGCTGGTCGTGGAGTTGGATTGTGGGTAATGTAGGTGAAGAAGAAGTGATATTTATAGATTAAAAAAACAATATCTTTGGCTCCGCTAAATCAATATATATATTTTTTCCAGTAAGAGTCTCATGTTACACAATGCAAATTTAGTGGAGTTCTCTTCTAACAGACAGTCAGTTTTATAGAGTTACTGAAAAGATCAGTCAGTCACATTGTGAGAAAAGTAGGATCCAGTGTTTCATTAAGTTGACCCCTGTGCGGGACTACAGCTGACAAGACTTTGGCCTCTGCTGATTCAGTTCTGACCGTTCAGTCCTCAGTTAATCTCTTGGGCGTGAAGTTAGCCGAAATGCACAAATAAATAGTAGGAGTGCTCCTTTAATTATTCCTTTATGAGCGGAGAAAATTTCTGCTTGTGTTAGAAGCTAAATACATAAATAAATAAAAGTCAAATCATTTTTGCAAAAATGAAAATGAATCGTCATAGTTCAGGAAAAGTCGTTTTTCCTGGTTTAATGAGATATAATTAGCAACAACACTTTTTAAGACTGAATCAGTACTTTGTTTAATATTACCACAAATCTAAGATTTTCTATTACAGTGTGAAATATTCTAAAGAGTGGATGAACTCTGACCGCCTATTTATGTATAATTTCGGCATGTTTTAAAGCACATTTCTGCACATCACCAGCTTCCAGGTGTGATGTTGCACCGTATGAACTTACTCTGGCACCAGGCAGACCAGACTCTCCAGGACGGCCGGGGTCACCGTTGGCACCCTTAGGACCACTGGCTCCAGAGGGTCCACGCTCACCAGGGGCTCCCTGTGTAGAGAGAAAGAGCACACAACGGGAGTCAGTCGGTCAGTCACTTAAGAGGTGACCTGAGGGGGAAATGAGTTTCCCTTTTAATAGTGTAAAGGAGTTTCATTGACCAGCTGGAGATGAGAAGATTAACTCCTGACAGATTCATTTTGGCGTAAATGAAAGTGTCTGTGGGAAGATAATGTTAAATGAGATTCTGGCGCTAATGATTATGGGACATGTAGGTCAGTGGTGCAAGATGGGCCTGAGACCCCTGCTGCCATCTTGTGGCCACATAGTGGAGTTACAGGATCTCTGCAGCAGGCTTCAGATAACATCAAGAGGAAATGGGAGTAATGACAAATTTCACTTTTTGTAAAAAAAAAAAAAAATTCTCTCCTTCATTAACTCGTCACTTTGGTGCTGATCTGAATTTGATGTGAAACTTAAAGAGAATTATCGACAACATAATTTTAAAATTCCGTAACCTGATTTGTTAAGTTGATCTGAGAATTATTAACAACTAATTCTATTTGTCATCAGGGACAACTGACCCAATAAAATGCTTAGTGAAATCTGAAAAATGATGTTAACTGCCATTTTGTTTGGCTTTACCACAGTCCAGTCAAATAAATATCTGTATGTATTTTTTAAAGTTTTACAAAAGTATATAAAACATCTTCAAACCAATTTTTCTGATTTTAAACCCAAACATGCCTTAAATGCTAATATTTTTACTGGTTAGTTAACAGAGGTATAAATTCTAAATGTGTCTCTTAAAGTCAGTAAAATAAAGCATAACCCCACATGAGTTAAACAGTTAATTGGAAAACAAATGTTTTAAAGACTGTTTTAATTTATGAACATCAAATCAAATCAAAACTGATTTTGTAGATCCCTTTTATCTTACTTTTTAGATTTCTGACTCCTGGAGAAAGAACTGCTAACTAAGAATGTAAGATTAAAAATTTGTTTTGAATATCTCAGTGGCACAATGTTCAAGGTGTTTTTGAAAAGCTTTAATCTACATGTTTACACATGCATTACCTAAAATGTCTTCATTTTCTTAAAGGACGACTTCCCCAGTTTTTAACAGGGTTTCTGTTGCTAGTAAATTTGTACAACAGCTCAGTTCAGTGTATCTTGCTTCACTCCACTTCTCTGCAAAACTCCTCCAGGTGACATCCTCTTTGACACACTACCTTTCCAGTGGTGAAATTCATCCTTGAAAACTAATCCTGGAGATGAACTAAATCAACAAAGTCTTCTGTAACTATGCCGCTGTCACTAATGCTTCCTCTTTAATTACCATTCATCAAAACACATTTTCCACTGGTTAATAATGCAGTCTGAGGGCAGATTATGGTTAAACTTGAAGTTTGTATCATGCGGTACAACACCTGTCAAGTTTTCACAAACTAAGAGACTTGTCAGTTGTGATGGCACTAGAGCCTTATATTTGATTGACTGTGAAGTTTATGAAATTAGGCAGTTCAGAAATGTTTTTTTTCACTGCAACAAAACAAATATGCAGCAATCACAGATATAAACCTGTGACTACCAACACATCAGCTGCATACATTTCCTTTGCTCTTTTTCCTCTATTAGATGCTCTAAATGCACCACCGTTTATTTTAACTTTCAGAATAGATTATTTGTTCATACAGAAACCACCTCTCTGGAGCCTCAGTGTAACTGTGAAGATACTCACCTTGGGACCAGCTAGACCATCCTGACCAGGGAAACCACGGTTACCAGGGGCTCCCTAAAGAGAACACACAGAATCTGAGTTACGGTTGTTAATAAAGCAATGATATCGAAGTCTCTCAACCTCATTGTGGGACTTGAGTCTTGACAGCAGTGTCCAAAGAGCATTTCTAGGTCTAGAAAATAACCTGGTTTCAACTAATTTGGCTGTACTTACTCTCTCTCCAGGAGGTCCGAGTGGTCCAGCAGCACCAGGCTCACCTCGGGGTCCTCTCTTGCCTTCTTCTCCTTGTGGGCCAGGAGCTCCCTGAGGACCAGCTGGTCCCTGAAAAACACATCAGTAAGAGACCATGTTAGTGCAGACAAAGGAACATTTTTTATGCATATATGAAAAATGTGTGCGAGAAACCTTATTTGAGAGCAGAGGAATACTTATTACTTTAAGTATCCAAGTTTTGTATTCTTAAATCTATGTGAGGAACGTAGAAGCTTCAGTTTTACAGATAATATTTTTGAAGTGTCTATCTTCTTTTTACATGTAGTACTGAATCAGTGTTTTGTTGGTGGTGTAGATGAAACTTCAGAAAAAACAAGGACAAGTCAACAAAACTCACAAGTTCTCCTTTGGGTCCAGCCTCTCCCTTAAACCCTGGAATACCAGGGTCTCCCTAAACGGCGACAGATATACAGACAGAAGAAACACAGAGAGAGGAGAGAGCAGACAGAGAACAGCAGGAGGAAAAAACAAGTTGTTATTACTTGTTCAGTGCCATATGATTATGTGAGATATGAAATGAGCAGCAAATATCAGCAACTAATTGGAAAATAAAATCAAGACCTACACTGTTTCTAAGCAACACAGCTCCAATAATAAGGGCTATTTTTTAGATCATGAATAATTCAGTGAGAACATACGGATGTTCCTTTAGGTCCGAGAGGTCCAGTTGCTCCCTGAGGCCCAGGAGGTCCACGAGGTCCAGGGAAACCAGGAGCACCAGCGATACCAGGAGCACCCTACAGAGACAGAAAGAGAGGGATGTGAAGCTGACTGGTCACATATCCATCTAACTGGATGTAAACATGGAGGACGGTAAGTTATCAGTGATTTTATTGTAAGTGAGGAACAAGTGAATCTGTGACAATATTCTCCTTTGACCGCTATGCAATAGAGGACAAGATGCCAAACTAAAATTCTGCACTACAGACACATCAGTGATAACAGGGGCTACAACTACAAAGTGCAACTAAAACTACCTGCATTGTGCATTAAAAAGAATTCAAGATGTGATGCAATGCATAAATCAAGTTCATTAGTCAGATACAATTACAGTGTAGGGTTCTGTATTTAAAATACAAATAGATTAGACACTATGGGATAAATTTTGTGCCAGTAGAATTAGGGAATTAGGGAGCTGAATTTTTCAACTGAATGAAACCAGTTTCAATTTTACATCGATACACATTCAAACCAATAGATTCAATTTCAAATTAGACCATTCAGATTCAGATTTTAAAAGCAATTATTCAAACCGATCAATTCAGGTTCAAATTGAATGGTTCACATTCAGATATAAAGAATTCAAATTCACTTCCTACTGGCACAAAATTTATCCCATAAGACACATTCATTATGTCTACTAAAGTGACTCTGAAAACTGCTTGTGAAAAGACATCACCTGCACCTGTACTGTACAAAATCTAAATACAGTTAGAAGATGGCAGTTTGAAATACACACAAATGGCAGTTTTAAACTTACAGCTGATCCTTTAGATCCAGGAATACCATCAGTACCAGGGTTGCCCTGTAAAAAACAAAGAGACAATATCAATAAATACACTGCAGCAAGTGAGTCTTATTGGTCTTATCAACCACAGCAAAATAAAGCTTAGTCAAAAACAGCAGTTATCTTCATTTATTAAACAAATCTGATACGTTTCTTAGACACCTACAACACCATGGAATCAATTAGAAATGTAAACAAAATATGATTTATATTTACAGAAAGACAGATGACAACAAATATTTTATACTGAGAAAAGCTTTGCTATAGTTCACATATAAAGTTTGTCTTTTGAAAGCTGTGTTTATGTCATCACTTACAGAGGCGCCAGATGGTCCAGGTGATCCAGGAGTGCCAGACTCTCCACGGGGTCCCTGAGCTCCCTCGGGTCCACGAGCACCAGTAGGTCCAGCTTCTCCCTGATCAGCAACACAGGGGAAAAATGAGAAGTTAAATCAATAGGTAATCGGACTTTAAGTACTTAAAATAAAACAGACATATTCAACAGAAAGCAAGCTAGAGTAAAAAATCAAATAAATGCTGGTGGCTGGTAAATGTCCTAATATGCTGAATCTTCTGCTGTATGTTGGCTACAGGCCTCCACATGGTTTGGAATTAAAGACACAGGGTGGGAGAAATGGAACAAAATGTCAGTTTCTTCATCAATAATCAATCATTAATTAATTATTGATCTTAAGCATTGGAGAGTTCTTCTGTTAAGTCACTTCTACAAAATCAAATGCATTTTGCTCAACAATAAGCCTGACAGCAGTTCACTAATAATTCCAGCGTTAGTGTAGTTGTAAATCAGTCTTTGAAAACCTGTAAACTAAAAGCACACAAGACATTCAAATATGCGCATGAGTAGAAAAAGAAGCCGTGTGAATAAAACCTGAGGAAACTCTATCAGCGGTGAGGTTACTGAAAGACGCTGTGAAAAATAAGTGCTTTAGTAGGCATGTGTTAGTGGATACAAAGTAGAAAACTGGGTTTTAGCAAATCTTTCCAAACAAACCTAAAATTCTTGTGCAGGCCTATTTTACAGGTTTGAAAAATTGATTTACAACTACAAACATTCAACTTTACAAGGTCACAGTCCTACTGACCCTACTCTGAGCCCATAGAAAACAGCTGGCACACTTGAAAATCAGGACTGTAAAAACTATGTGAAATGTGAAAGAGGAACTCATGTGGTAGTTTTGATGAAACAGAAAGAAAGCATGAAGGAGAGGCAATTAACAGAAACGTAAAAATCGCTGCAGTAAAAGAGTATAAAGAGTATAATGAGTATAATGAGAGAACACATAATGTCTTTAGCTTATTTAAGCTTCCTCAAGACAGCTCTTTTGTAGCTTTTTCTGTTCCATGTTCTATATTGTAAATTACAACAAAAAGAGCAGCCCAGGAGTAACAAACTTTAACATGTTAGCTCTTCCATTCATTAATGGGGTTTAATAGTAGTCCCAGAAGTCAGAAATCAATATTGCTCAACTCAAGAAAAAATATTATTTTCAGAAGTTACAAATGAATCACATTATATAGTAATGTTGAAAGATGTCAATAGTCATGACATTGTTGTGTGAAGGTTTATGGCAATTTAGCTGCTGTTGTAGGGTATAAATTATAATCTATCCATCTTAAGTAATTGCATTAGTGTTAATGTAATTGCAAATTCCTTTTTTTGCTGCCTTTTGTTTGTTTGCATGCCATGATGTTGATGATTTAAGTAGCGGTGAAATATGAATGCTAATACTCACAGCATGAGGTAGATTTAGACATATTTCTCAGTGGGGTGTTGTTTTGAACATGATGCAACAATTTTGTCTCACTGGAAACTATAAGCAGGTAATTCAGTTATGGCCTTTCCTATGTAATAGTGACTTCATGAAAAAGTTGTGTTTTGTTGTTACACAAAATATTTAACTACACACATCACATACAGCTTATCATTAGTGTTTGGTTGTTTCAACTCAGAGGAGGTGATTTATGCAAAGGCTTATATTCTTTACAACGCTATTACATGTTAAGTGCTGAGCTCCTGTTTTACACTTTCTGCTGCAGCTGCACTCATTGCCAACTACAGGCTCATATCCTATGTACCTCCATCTGCTGCTAATCAATGCTATACTATACAGCACCGAGCCATAAACTCTTTGTCGAAGTAAATAGGTATGTGCTGCATACCTCACTTTTCTTAGCCTGTCAGGGAAAGGTAAAATACATTTCAGGTATATTTAGTATATTTAAAGAGCAAAACATATCAACTCTGTAGAGTGAGTTAGATTATTGAACTGGACACTTATACTGCTTACTGTTAGGTCGCAAACACACATTTGTGGTACATCAATGAAATTACAGCTAAATGCTTATAATTAATAACATTGAAGCCGAAAAAATAATCAGTTTGCTGTCTTCAGTGTCTCGCCAAGTGCATAATATTTTGCAGACCTTCTGATTCAGTCCTGAAAAGACTATTTAGAGGAACTCAGGCCAGTATTCTGAGCCACCACCTCCTTTGGACACAAGCCAGAGATTTTACCACACTGATGGTTTGCAGCCTCATGGTTATGAATGAATTTTTTTTAGTATTGCCACAGCTTTGTAAACTTTGTCCACAAAATACTATGACATAATAAGGTTTGTAAGTGTTTGCAAAAATAGTGATGTAGTACTGTAGATGGATTTTTTGTTTTGTCTTGGTAAGCCTATTGCCAGTTTTTTATTGGCTCTGAAACCAGGATGAAAACTGGGACAAAAGTCAGAACATCTGCCTGTTCTTTTATTTTATTTCAGGGAAAAAATATTCCCAATCAGCCACAGTTAAAAGCTGAGAGAAATCTGTCCCACTTACATTACTTGATGTCAAGTGCACAGTTTATTCAGTTGAGGTTCAGATAACTGTGTTGTTTCTGTCTTGGTAGGTTTTTATTGCGCTGGTCTTGGGTCCTTTTAACTGTGCAACGCTGCGCTTGCAATGCTCCAGTGAAAAAAATAAAAGAGGTTGCATTTCATGAACACTCAGGGAGTTAACAAGCAGGTCTGATCCAAACATAAAGTGAAAAGGTTCCTGAAGGTAAAGCAGGAACCAAGTGTAATATGAGATTTTTAGCGTCTCCTGCCATGGGACGTCTTTGGTATATTATAAAGACACATAAAAACACACATTTACACAAAGGAATTCTGCAAACAAGCACAAAACTATACTGTGTGTTTGAATGGGACTTCATAAAATGCATAAACACACACATTTTCCCATACTGAGCCTAGCTTGCCTTGACTAGTTCATAGGAAACTCCTGGATTTTGTAAAGAGATACTCCATTTGTAATTCCTATAAGATTTCCCAGACAATCAAGGGACTTGAAGAAGAAAGCAAACCACCAGCACAGGACCCTCGAGCACAGAGCCGAGCCTGTCTGCCATACAGGAGGAATAAATCAGATGCAAAGCAGCAAGGGGAGGAAAAAGGAGAGAAAGACAGTAAGGGCGAGGGAGAGAAGGAGAATAACACTTTAAACCCCCCCTCCTCCCTATTTTTCCACACAGATGGAAGCTCAAAACACTTTTTCAATGCAGAGCAGTCTTCTCCAGTTTCAGTGAAGCATTACATCTTGTCCCTACAAAAATCCTCCCTGAGCTGGGTGCTGCCGTTTTCTGAGATATGAACTTTGTGATTTGATTTAAGAAAGTGTCATTCCAACTACATAAAAATGGTGACTCTATTTTTGTGAAGAAAAAAAAAAAAATCCAAAATCAGTGACTGGAAGTTTATTTCTGCTGGCTAGTTTTCTCATAGAAAGAAAGAAAGAAAGGGGGGAAACACTGAGACACAGAAAAAAGCACAACAAAGATGAAGATGAAGAGGAGGTGGAGGAAGCATTTAGATAAACTTTTGACTCACCTTTGAACCAGGAGAGCCGGGGAAGCCTGGAGCTCCAGAGGGACCAATGGGGCCCTACATCGAAGAAAACACAGTCTGTAAGCTCAACTATTAATCACTGACACATCCAGGTGTGGAGGTCCAGGCACTACTATCATACCGCAGAGGGGTGTGTGTGGAAAGGGTGAGAGGGATTTCATATAAAGCATTTCTTACTAGATTTGAATGCAAATGATGACAATGAAAAAAAAATTAAAGTAAATTAAGTGATATTTAGATATGCACTTACTGGGGGACCAGCAGGACCGGGCAAACCATCATTTCCACGTGCTCCCTGAAGAGAGTGAACAATACATTATGAGCACAGACTGAACAACAACAGTGCAATCAGCAATTGGTACACATGCATGATAAATAAATGAGGAAATACAATGCAGTTATTGTCCAAATCACATTTGTTTGGTGCTTTAAATGCAACACCTTTCAACAAATAATATAGTAGCAAACTCTTAAGTAGACACTACAAAAGAAAGGGGAACCATCCAAACCATCTGTTATAAATTACATGTTAAGTTTGTGCCCAATAACAGTATTTAGAGAGTAAGATGGAACCTACAGCAGCTCCACTGGGTCCAGGACGTCCTCTCTCACCAGGCAGACCACGAGGTCCCTGCAGGCAAGGGAGAGGAGAAGAAGAAGCTTTTAACATTGATTTACCATTATCATTGAGACTTGATAGTACGACTCTTTATCTTGTCTTGTTGTTGTGATGTCCACAAATACACACCATTGGTCCAGGAGCGCCGTTCTCTCCAGGAGCACCAGCCTCGCCCTACAAATAAGGAAGATTTAGCTGTTGCTGAGGCAAACGTAAAGAAAGACAGGTCATTTGTATCCTTGTTACTCATTACTTAAGCAAATACTACTCTATCTGGCAATTCTGTTGACTTGATTGGGTGGATTACACAAGAATTGTTATATCTATGCACTTTAAAAGTATGTCATTGAGTTATCTTCTTCCACTTCTGCCACATCTGGTATTACATTTTGCCGTACTGAGTCTCTTTTTACTTGGGTTACAGTCACCACAGGACAGCAAAGAGACACAAACTGTAGTGGGATGCATTAAAGAGTCCAAAAAACTGGATGCAAAATCCTACCTTAGCACCAACAGCTCCAGTTTCTCCCTTCGCACCATCAAGACCTGAATAACCCTAAAAGAGAGAGAAGGCAGAACGTGTAGAGTTATAATCCAAAAATAAGAATACCCATCTATTTTTGTTAGAAATCATTAAGATAACAAACAAACTCACTCTGTGTCCCTTGATGCCGGGCAGACCAGGAGTTCCTGGGAATCCACGAGCTCCCTAAGAGACAGGAGGAGGAGAGATGTCAATATATAGTAGCAACAGAGAAGATGAAGCCAGGAGAATAAAGACGCAAAGTCACGCAGACAGATTTTCTCGATAAATGTTCCTCTTTTACAAATAAAGGAAAATTTTCCCAAATTTCCTTTGATAAGTTAAGTGCAGTTTGTTCTCCCAGGGATAATGGCCTTCAAAGCACATTCTGGCTCTAGAGGATAAATGACTATCTAAAACTGGGGACATTACTATAATTGAAGCAATTTCTTGATCTGACTGCTCTTTTCAAGATCTCAACATGAGCTCAGTCTGTGCACTCATCTATCAGCTACAAAAGACAAGTGGGGCAGCTCAAACATCTATATACAGTGAGCAAAATAGAAAGTCATACAGCTTGTATATTTATGAATACCCTGTTTATTCAGTGAAATAGCATGCAGCAGATTTTTCTTGTTTTCAGTAAAGCTGTGCTGCTTTCCAGTGCACATTTAAATGATTTCAGTTTTTTGGTACGTAAAGTGAAATGCAAAAACATTATGAAAATCTGACTTAAATTAATTCTTCTAGTGTGAGAGGGATGGGGAATTTTTCAATCTGTTCATTGTAAAACAAAAAAAGTCTGCATTTGCATTAGTAACTCATTTGTTGTTTGACCATCACACAGTGAGAATGAGCTGGAAAGAACCGTCAGAGTGAAACAACTCACCTGAGGTCCAGGAGGTCCACGCTCGCCTGATTTGCCAGGTTTGCCAGCCTCACCCTAAAACAGAATCAGATAGAGACAATGATATAATAAACTGAAATAATAAATATAAAAGCATTTTTCTGCTACCTTTGCTTTCTGAATGTCAAAAGAAAACTATGTATTTGATGTACTTTGATGTAACAGCTGTTAGAATGAGCACTCCTAGTGGACACACTGTGTCATATCATGTCTGCTGCCATCATGTGGATAAAAGTGTGAATTACATATTGATGTCTATGATGTCTGTCAGTAAACAAGCAGTAAAACTGTCATTCTGTTCCATTACTGTAGAAAAAAAGCAATATGAATCATTTAACATGTGATACTATACATTAATTATAAGGCTCGACTGATACTGTCACTTCAATGAAACACAGACATTTATGTAAGTTTACATAAAAGAAGCAAAAGACAACCTGCTATTAAGACCCTTCTACCTTCTATTACTTTCTATTACTTCTATTACTTTAGCAGGTAGCTGCTGTCCAGTTGACACAATGCAGAGTGCAATAAACTATAACAACAGATTGATATGCAGCCTGTAGTATAATGATTTTCCCAAAGGTTTAAATGTGCAGAGATATCAGCAGAGAAGTTGTCTCCACATGCAGTAAAGTTCCACAGACAGTAAAATGTAAAATAAGTTTGCCAGATCTCTCCTGTATTTCATTTCTGTATTTTCTATGACTGTGCAGCAGTAACAATATAAAACTGAAATGTGCCGACACAGCACGCGTAGTTTTGCAAGACCAGCAAGATGCTGAAAATGACAACTTTTAAAGCTATGGATCCAAAATGGTTCAGCAGCAAGTTAGAATGAACTGAGCTGAGATAGCAAGAGCCTAGAACATGCCAAAGAGTGAAAATATAATTTAAACTAAGACTTTTTATTCATCTTAAAATAAAGACATACTAAATAACAATCAAGCAATGTCAGGATACATGTAATATTTGTATGTTTAATTAAATACTGTGGTAGAGGGAAGATTAAAAAAAGAACACAAATTTAAAGATTGTTTATTTATTTTAGAAAACAGAACTCAGATCAGAAGTTTCTTTATTTAAAAGAGAACTCTGATGGAAAATGTATCATAATTTGGCCCTAATAATTCTGACAGGGACAGTGCTTTTGTAGGTGAAGTCACTGAAAGTTAAAAGGAATGTTTGAGTCTGTCTTTGCTGTTTCACATAACGTCGAGTTCACTATGAGATGCTGTAACTCTTTCAATCACCGAAAGCCCTGAAAGTATGCTAGACCAGAACAGAAACAGCATGGATGAGCCTTGTCCGAGTTTAAGCTTGTAAAATATGTATTTACAGTTTTAAAAGGTTGCAACAGTCACACTTACATCATCTCCAGGTTTTCCAGGAGGTCCAGAGGGGCCACGGGGACCCATGGGGCCCTGTTAGGAACAGAAAAAACAAGCAAAGGTGAGACACAGTCTCATTCACAACCAACAGAGGGCAACATTACACAGTTTAAACTTTAGGTGGTAATTAGCAGTGACAACTCATTTTTCTTTCTCTTTACAACCAGCCCTGACAAAAAACAGAGAGAAGCCAAAATGGGACACAGACACACATGAACACTTGATTTTAATTATCCTTTGAAATAGCTTTGATACTCGATGACACAAGCTGTCATTAATAATGTTTGCTGACATTAATCAAAAACAGCTACGACTCGCATTAATCAAAAATTATTTTATTGATGTTATTTTTCTGATCTGAAAGACACTAACCCTGCTGATTAATCTGAGCTGCTATTTGTACAAAAGTATGAAAGGAACATTCCGACACAACAATAACAAGATTACAGTTTATAATTAGAGCATATTTCAGTGAGAAGAAGTCAGCAGGATTTATAGGAGAGATTAGATTAAAAATGTGGTGCAAATTCTTCAGTATTCTTGTCCAGAGTACAGTCTGCCATTTTTAAAAATATCATGTCTGTTGACACATCTCTTTGTCTTGGTATTGTTTTCCATCAAAATAATCTTCTCTTATAATCAATATATTTTCCCCTCTATGATCTATGATCTTTCCATGATTTTGCTAATGAAGAGCACCTTATTGATAGTTTTCTGTCCTGATGGAAAACACCAACACTTGTATCTCAGACTCATTGTAATTTCAAAAGCCAAAAACCATCTCTGGACTTCACATTTGGCCAGCACTGTGACCCCGCTATAACTGTCAAGTTATTTTCTTTGAGGGGAGCTTGATTTTAATCACACATAATGATGTGCTGGCACATTTTTAAAAGAGAGGGCATCTCAGAGACGTTCAGTCTGCTTATCTGAACTCCACATGAGCAGATTAACTCAGCAGTGGGGAGACCTTGCTTTGTCTACCTGCTGAGGGAGCGGGGAGGACGGGGAAGGGCCAGTAGACTGATTTTGGGAAGCTTGGGGAGGGGTAAGGGGTTCGGCAGCAAAGAGAGAACAGAGGATTGTAAGAACAGAAAATATGGGAAGGGATAAAATCTTCTCTGAGCTATTAGAGGGTGAGAAACTATCTGAGGATCAGCAGAGGTACAACAAACACTGGAGGCTGTCAGTGAGGAGATGGGTAAAAGATGAGGGAAAACCTTTGAAAATCACAAATATGCCTCTCACAAAGTACAACAGAAGGCCACTTCAGCACCCTGCTTTCCAGCACTAGGTGTCAAGTTTAGGTCTCAGAATTTGACACTGAGAAACATAAACTCCCTGAAGAGGGTTGTCAGTGTTGAAATCGAAACAACTGGCTGCTCACTACAAAGATATAGAAGTTAGTGGATGGCAATGATTGATACTAACATAAATTTAAAATAGATATGAGACATTAACCATGGCTATACTCTCAAACAATATGATTAAAGAGACTCATTTAAGTCAGTTTGGCATTTCTGTTGCTTTGATTCACTTTATATGCCAATTTTTATAACATGCTGTCTCACTTGCACACTGTACAATGTCTAAACTATATCTGATTTATCTGATTTGCTTCTTGTCTTTTGAAGGCATTTCATTGCTAATGACACTTTCATAAACAATGTAGATTCTTTGAAAAGTCCAGCAGCTATGAAACAACAGCTATTTGAAACAGTAATAAAGGACAGAGGAAACTAAAAGGAAACTGTGGGGTAGAAGAACTCTGAGAAAGACTATGGAGCACGTACTAAACCATGCAGTATCGGCCATGTGAAGGGGCCGTACACTGGGGGATACTTACAGATTGTCCGGGCTCTCCAGCCTCTCCTGGGTTGCCTTGGAAACCTTGTGGGCCCTGAGATGTAGAAAGAAGAGAGAGACTGTCTGAGGAGAGTAAAACTTTGAAAATAACTGTTTTGAGAAATCCTGCTTCAGGTGAGCCTCTGACATGTTAGATGCTTCAGTTTCATTCACATTCTCTGATAATAAACTGTATATATTTGGGTGTTGTGCTGTTGGTTGACAAAACAAACAATATGAATATGACAAGTTGAGGTTTGGGATATGATGGTGGTCTTTTTTGTTTGTTTGTTTTGTTTTGTTTTTTTACTATTTCCTGATATTTTACAGACCAAACAACAAATCAAAGTATCAAATAAGTTATTATTACATCAATTAATACATAAAATAAGAGTTAGTTTCTTCAATAAGTCTCAATTGTAATGACACCTGATTACAGAGTGCCTATGCTGCTGTATTTTATTTTACAGTTTAAAGTACAGAGAACAGATATATACATATAAAGAGAAAAAGAATATGCATGCGTAGTCATTAAAAGCATCTCTGTATCTGGTTGACTACATTACAAGCTGCTGCAATTCAAAATTACACAACTTCCTCACACATGTGGTAAGTGTGGGTATGAGCTCAGTAGGCTGTGTGGAAGGTAAATTGTCAGGTGCTCTACAGTGTGTCTGGGTTGTGGCACAGGAAAAAGCCCCGGAGCCTTCCGGAAAACAGCAGGCGCTCGCAGTTAAAAGAGGGCCGAGTGTAAACATTTATCTGTGACAGCCAGTGGCGCGCTTTGCTTCTTGAAGTCTGCAGAGTCAGTGGTCATTTTGAGGTTAATACTGTAATTAAATACACTAGGAGAAGTAGACAATGTGGCACATGCACACGACATCAAGCATGTTACAATTAAGAGATTTAGCCGCAAGTATCCTGTCTGTGACCAAACACAGGAACTGGTCTACAGGTGCGCCCGGCTTGTGTGTTCTTCTGGCGGTGCAGGAGGTACTTACAGGTGATCCGGTGGGGCCAGGTGGTCCTCTGGGTCCCATTGGGCCCTGAGGGGGAAGAGAAGAGACCAAATGCATAACATCAGGATAATGACAGATAATCCCATCCTTCACCAATACACACTCCACAAACACATATATCACACTGGAGGACAATAATACTTTTACATTTTGCAGTTGTGTGTAAGTGTGTTAAAGGGAAAACGTGCATTTTCATCCACTTGAGTGAAGTCCGAAGCTATAAAAACATATAACTTGCTTTGCCCCAAAGCTACATAATACTCAACAGCTCTACTTGTCAAAACCATAAATCGTTTGAAATTCCTCAGTGGCATTCAGATTTTCTCCTCCTTTCTATTCCTCTTTTGCCTTCTTTTCCCCCACCCTTCATATTCGCTCAGCTATTTCTCCCACCTGCTGAGTGTTTCTATAGTTTAGAGGTCATCAGGTGTACAGTTGTTCTCTTAAGAGGGAACGCTGAACTCTGTGACTTCCTGCACTATGAGAGAAAAACAAAATAATACTGAACTCTTTGGTTTTAGAGAGTCTTTTCATTATAAATACGTGAGATTTTGGACATTAGCTCAAAAGGTGAGGTCTGTTCAAGTGAAATCTCTCTGACTGAATCTTAATCTTCTTGGCGAGAGCTTCTGGACGGAGTCAGGCGCCAAAGTTACTTCTTCTTCAACTTCATGCATCAGTGCTCAACAAGAGGAAATCACATTTTGTGGAAGTGATGAGCCAAATCCCTATTCCTTTCTTTCCGACACACAAAACACAGAGACACACACAAAGAACATCAGCTATTTAAGGAACGATGGGCTGCAGTGAGTTGATGTCAATAAAGTTTCCAAGTTTCCAAGACAAGTTCTTCTTCTTCAAAAAAAGTGTCCTAGATTCGGATTATTTGTGACAGCTGTTCTCCTGGATAAAAAACATATTCCTTAAGGCAGCCTCGCTTTTATGAACCCTCATTCAAAAAAAATCAGGGATTGCAGCCAAAGAAAATGTCGCAGCACAGTACAGTGGTCCTCAGAATCGAATGAAAGTCACCTTTCAGCGGGGGTGGGATGCCTTCACCACAGTGGGTAGCAACTTATCAATGGGGCTCTATATCTGCAGAGCGTTTCAATGTGTGTTTGAGGGACGAGGACATGTGTGAGTGCATACATTTCAGTAAGAGAGTGTTTGGTCTGTAGGTGCAGGATATAGGTTGGGGCACTGACTAAGTGTATGAGGGGTTATAAGCTTGACTTGTGATTTAACATCAGTCCAGTTTGTTCTTTCACTGCTCTCTCCCCCAGCAGGCTGGCAACTGCCAAAGTAAACGTGGGCTGGCTTCAAAAGGGCCCAGTATTGTGGTGAGCTCTCAGACAGACATATGGTAGGACAGTCAGTAGGAGACTGATTCTGACTGTGAGGATCTGATCGACTCCAGTCGCCCCCCTCCTCCTCCTCCTCCTTCTTCTCCTGGCTTCTCAAACCTCTGGAGGGGCTGAGATGCTGCCAAGCTGCTCTGTGGCTCTCTAAACCAAAATAGCTCCCAGTGTGCTCCTCAGTGCGTCGCAGGAAGGCTGCTATGCCAGCCAACCCACGGCAGCAGCGGTTTTTCATAAGCTTGAAATATAATGACGATCAATGGCTGTTTGCTCAGTTTATAAAATTACCGCTCTGTACTCCGTGTGAGGTGTTTATTTTCCATCAAGATCGTAGAACGCTGCAGTGTCGTTCCTCCAGCACTGGGAAAAGTCCATACTTGGATCTCTTAATTTTATCCCAAAACCTTTAGCAAAAGATGGAGTAAATACACAGCTGATACTATGTACTGTTGGGACTGTATCTTGAATCAGATATCATCATTGCTTCTTGCAGTCCTGGATGAGTTTAAATCCTTCATGATGTTTTCATCTCATAATTTTCAGAAATCTGGTTCATGTGAGGGAGTTGTTGAAGTCCGTCCAGAGTGGTTAAAGTTCAGGATCAGCTACCCAAAATGCCACTGTATACACGTTGAGCAGATGTTGGCTGATGCAGATCTTGAACCCAGTTCTTCAGGTGGAAGGACTCTCTAAGCTTCTCTGAGCTCTCTGCCTTGTTTCCAGAACTGTAGCATCTTTACAGATTAAATCTGGCCAACTGTAAAAGAACACAGGAGTGGCAGCAGCTCTCATCATCGCTTGCTCACCATTGGTCCTTGCATCACGCCCATTTGTGCGCCGCCAGCTTTCTCGTCGAATCCACCAGCCATCTGAGCAGCAAAGTTCTGCAAAAGGCAAAAACATGACATCATTAGCATTTACATGATAGAGAAAGCTTGTTTTATGTACTTTTGTAACATTTTTGTGTAATTCGGTCTTTAGGGTCACCTGATGATTTGTCAAAGTAACTCTCCCACTGACTGCTGGGTAAAGCATTTAGCTGGAGTCGACTGAAAAATGGATGACAGGCCAATAAAAATTTGAAATTGCAAACCGAGCTTTGGCTGTTGCAAAATGTAAGTATTTATCTTGGAAAGCAAATGTGCTGTCATTGAATTGTAGAGTTTGGAGGATGCTGTGTCACTTTGGCAGAAGAGAGTCGGCTTTTAATAGATTGTCAGCAGCAGAGCTTATTATGCGAATCCTGATGCAGACGGAGGAGAGACAGAGGGCATGTGAACACTTTTGACAAAGACTCTCCTTGCCCCCCACAGAAAGAGCTCCTTCCCTATCCCTCCCACACTACCTCTTGCCTTTCCACCTCCCCTCAATCCACCTCCTCCCTTCTTTTTCCCTACAAAGAATGAGAGGCATTCGATCTATTCTTTCTCTCTGCATCCACTCACGGTTGTCTTTCTGCCTGCTCCCAAAGCCAGAAATTTCCCACATCTTTTGTGCTGTGGGATTCTTTCTTTGCTCCATTTCACCCCTCCCTTCTGGTTCCTCCAACCAGTCAAAGTGAGCCCATTCTTGGTCTTGCATCAACGTTCAACCTGTCAGCTCAGACGACTGCGCTGAATGGTCTCCCACCACCCCTGCTAGTCATGGGATACTTACTCCACCAAGGCCAGGGGGTCCATTAGGTCCTGGAGGTCCAGGGGGTCCAGGGTTTCCAGGGGTGCCAGGCTCACCATCTCTGCCACGGGGACCAGGACTTCCCTAAAATAGACACATACAATTGAAGTCAACTTCAAAATCTATGAAAAGGACATGATACTATCCAAGGCTGGGTCATAATGAGCACTTGTCCTTTGAAATGACTAATAAGGAGTAATCAATATATATCTATAATTCAATTATAGGGTGCAACTAACGATTATTTTCATTATTTATAATCATTCAAACTATTTTCGTATTTATTTGGTTCATCTTTTGGTTTACAGAATGTCACAAATGTCTATTTTGTCCAATCAACAATTAAAACCTAAACTATATTCAAATTGAGAAGCTAACCACAAATGTATTCTGCTGATAAACTGATAAATTAATCGACTAATTGCTTCCACCCTACGCAAATATTCGGCATATATTTATATTTTTGCAGTTGTATTGTTCTGCATAACTATTTTTGACAACCACAGTACAAAAATTGCATTTTGTTAAGATATTTTCCCATTTTGTTGTCACTTTATTGCTATACCAGTTATATATACCTCACTACAGCAGCGTTCGAAGCCTATGTAAGTGAAGAAAATACGACTCAACATTTATTAATTTCAGGACTGCTGTATATGTGCCAATATTTCAGCTTGGAAGTATTTTGGATAAATCATTACACAGTTACTGGCAGACGACACACTACGGGACAGCATTAGTCAGACACTGCTGACAGAAACCTGAAGCTCAGCTGAACTTTCTCCAAACTGTACTGACAGTCTACATGAGAGAACTTGACTACACCTGATCTGCTGGTATCAAACAGCGATCCATTACAACAGAAATATGTCCTTTTGAACTAAAAAGCATCTACAGGTAAAAAAAAAAACAAATGTGTAAAGAATACTCACAGTGTGGCCAACTACACAATTCAGTCCAAAATATATTATTTTTCTTTACAGGTTTTAGTGTCTGTCTATGATTTATCAGGCCAAATCAGGCTACCAGACATACCTCTGAGCATGTAGTGACAAACTACCCTGCAAGGGAATCCCAAACAAAGAATGTGCTAAACACCTATACTGCTGCTTAACGTCTGCTAGCCAAAAGTCAGTCCACCTTGTGCTTAAATCTACATAAACAAGCTGACTACATGACATAAACTCCTCGCCTGCAGCCATTATCACATCCGAGTGTTGTTACATTAATGAGATGATCAAAGCTCAGCGAGTGCGGCGATGCTGATTTCCCACACAGACCGACTGTGAGGCCTCTGAGAGAAGCATAAGTTTACATTATGAGTCTCCGA
This sequence comes from Dascyllus trimaculatus, assembly GCA_024666655.1. Taxonomy (NCBI): domain Eukaryota; kingdom Metazoa; phylum Chordata; class Actinopteri; family Pomacentridae; genus Dascyllus; species Dascyllus trimaculatus. The sequence goes on from CM045450.1 coordinate 10,883,344, forward strand.
CAGCCTCACATCTGTTAAACAACCCAGACCACACAGCCTAATGGAAATGACACATGACTAGTGAGACCGAGTTGCTCAATGAAAGGCCACCATTCTGCAAACCTGCAAGCTATAACAGATCCCCCTCCAACCCACCCTCCAAGACCTAAAGCTACTGGATTCAATAGGACATACTGTACTTCTTAAGGGAGGGTCTAGTTTTTTTAAAGGGTGAGAAAATCCAAATTTTGTGGGGGTTGATATTTTTTTCTTACTTTAACATGTCAAACTGACCTTCTCTCCTTTGTCTCCTCTTGCTCCGCGGGGTCCTTGCTCTCCTGGTGGGCCCTGGGTGAACAGGAGATGGGGAAGCAGTCAGTAACTTCAGGTGTTATCTGAGTACATGTGAGCTGAAGAAACAGCTGTAGCTTTTTAACTCGGCTACTGTTATGTCAGATCGGTTTGCATTTCTTGTCCCAGAAAGTGGAAATTAAATTTAGTACCTATATGCTTAATCAGACTCTTTTTATTGTTAAATGAAAACGAACAGTGCACTGCAAGCTGTAAAAGCCTTCGAAGAGAAGTAATTAAGGTGAAACGCAGAAATAGGTGCATACCATTGGGCCAGCTGGTCCTCTTGGTCCTACAACCTGGGTAAGCACAATGAAAAAAAACAAAAGATGTCAATTATCTTGCATGGAACATTATCTCCAATCTCGAGGCCCTCTACTAATGCTGACATGTACCAGATGTATTTGCACACGAGAGGTTTAGGGAAGCATTATCTCGCTCCCATCAGAGCAGACTTGTTAATTGCTAATCTCTTCGGGCAAAACATTATAAGAAACATACAATAAACAATGCCTTCTTATTTCCTGCCATGAACTTGTACTCCCTCAGAGGGGTAAAGCATTTCCAGGTGCAGCAGCAGCAGGGAGTTTACTCCTTCTCTCTCTTTAACCCTTAGCCCCTCCAATGGCCTGTGAGGATCTTTATGGAGGATTGTATGAACCCCTTATTGTGCTTGGCTGTCTTCCTGACGGGTGGGTTAACAGGCCTTTCTCCTCTTTCTCGCTTTCCTACTCCTTTCTTTAAAAAAAACTAGCAGTATTGAAGCTTTAAATCCTTCAGCTGTTTCATAATACAAACTTATACTAAAACTTCCTACACACATCCCCAGTCAGAGATGATATGCAACAGAAACAACAGTGATGGACTGTAACTGAGAACATTAACTCAAACACTGGACACTAGAACAAATATGAGGTGCTTGCACTTCACTTATGTGTTTCCATTTCGTGCACCTGTGCTTCTTTTGCACTACATTCCAGAGGGAAACATGCTTTCTCTCTCTCATAACATTTGACATTTGAAAGCTTATTAGTGTCACTTCAAATTAAGGTTTTACAAACAGAATCATATGAGTATTATAGAAATCATCTGTTTAAACATGTTAAACAGATAATTGCATATGACAAACTGGACAGACTTTACTGCCCAGCAGTATATAAAACACTTAAATTAGCAGTAAAATGCTAACTACACATTACTACATCAGTAATAATATTATAACAATACAATAGAAATACATGTAACATTCACAATGGCCATTCTTGTGTTTTTCAAGTAACATTTTTAATACAGGACTTTTATTAGTATGTCTTACTTAAGTAAAGGACCTGAATACGTCTTCCTCCACTAGTTACCAATAAGGATGGTAAGTGTTTCATATGAAGCTAAAAAAGATCTTTCACACCTAATATTTAACTAACGACAGTAAAATAACAAGCTTTTCCTTGTGAAAAGAAAGGTAAGTTGTATTTCTATGGCTGTGTGGTGTCAACTTACATCTGTAATGTCTCCGGGTTCGCCTTTTTGACCCTGATAGAGGAAAAATAAAGCAGAAAAACAGGATTTGAAATGAGTGCTGTGAAAACATTTCTCATTCAGTTTTTTGCTCAACCATATTTTTAACAGCTGCCCCTAAGACACCATTTGATGAACACTTTTGATGGTACATTTGCAGTTTTATCAGGAAACTGGCCACAGCATAAAGTATCCCCTGCAGTACACATAAATATGGGGAGCAAAACTCTTCAAAGTCTCATCTAAATCCATAAACTGCAGGGCCCTCCTGCAGCCCTGATAGGAGGCTGGAGAGATGTAGTTATAATTGCTGGGGAGTTTGATTTCACAGACACACACAAACAGCATTAAAGATCACATACTCAGACAAATACACACAGGGAATGTCTCACCTTAGCTCCAGGTACTCCTGTTTTGCATTCAACCAGGGTAAAAGGGGAAAACAGATCACAGTTAGTGAACAGATTACACAGAAACAACTCATGTGGGTTATACAGTATTTCCCAAAAGCCAAGAATGTCTATTTGTGCTGGGAGCCAATTGTACTCTCCTAAATCCAGCTATTCTAAAGACCACCACCGAATCGTATTTTTGGTACACAGAGAGCCCATTAGGATTGACAAAGTGTTGGTTGACTCGCCATCTCACAGTAAGAGCTCAGAAGAAAAGTGTAGCAGCTGAAGGTAAAAGGGAATGGCAGAAAGCAAAGCAACTGGAGTGGCCTCTGCAAAGTACATATTTCTATTGAAACACTAAATCTTATGTGCTGTAGGCCAGGACTTTTAAGAAGTATGTTAAGCTTATTGTTTCTCTTTTGCAACTCAAACTTAACTATGACGACCATTTAAGCAATGTTATGGTAGCAATTTTGCATTTTTAAGGCCTTTTTTAAGTAGGGCTGGGTATCTGGGCTGGGATATGGTATAACTCGCTCATCCAGGTTGTGTTTCAGACTGAATTACAGCACCACAATAGCACTTTTTAAGCTCTAACAAACATTTTCTTTTTGTCATTTGGCAAAAGAAGCCAGACCTCTGAAATGTTAAATGTTGTCTAAATACAAGTACTTGTAATAGGCATTTCCTCCTATAAAATAGTACAAAAGAGGCAAATTTTAAATTTAAATCAAGAACTATCAGATCAAAAATAACATTACAAATCTGACAGATTTGTAATGTTATTTTGGTGTTTGACAGTCAGTTGTCTGGATAGATATCAGGAAGTACAAAAAAGTACTGATGTTTGATCGCCAGCCCTGTTTTTATGCAACTGATAACCTTAAATGATGTTATATGTGTTACACACTTCTTACTAAGCACTTTGTTTTGCTTTGAAATGGAAGATAAGTACATTATAAAGCACTTTAATCCATAAGCATGCATTGGAAGCAGTGGCACTTCTGATTTCATCAATGCTCCTCAGTCGGTTTATTTACTTTTCCAAGCTGCACCAACAGTGTTTGGACATTGGGGTCATTGTTTATCAGGAAGCAATGGCACTTAAATGCAGCGAATAACTCCTTCAAATAGTCTGAACTCTCGGTGGTGTCACGGTATTTTCTTGCCATCAGATCTGCAGAAATCCACAGAGAGGATATAGAGTAGAAATGCGAGGCCGTGTCTGCTCGACTGAGGTATTTCCTTAATGACTCCCACATGTTTTCATGATACTCAGGCAAGGAGAGAGTATTCAAACAAGATGGGGCCAAGGTGAACCAGCTATGGAAAAATGACGGTGAGGTAGCATTTCACTGAAATCTTGTCAGATGTGTCACTGTTGTTATTTCTTATCATTTGTTTGCTTTGGGGATAGAAAACTGTATTCAAATCAAAGGCCTGCACACACTATAAGCCTGATTAATACATTAGAGGGACAGAAGTTAAAAAGCAACTGGCCAACCTTTGATTATACCAAACTGTGTCATTTTCTCCCCAAAGTAAACAATATGATTCTGTACAGTAATTTATTTATGAGAGGTGTGAGATAAATAAATTACAACCAATGGGTGGAGACGGGTCAGCAGCGCAGATGGGGCAACACTCTCCGAATGGGATTTCAGGTTTGGGGCAGTCTTTTAGCTCCTCGCAGACAATTTCATCACACAGGACGGTTCCAGTGTCACACACACAGATGCGACAAGGCTCTGGTTTCCATACATCCTTGTCGCTATAACGCTGTCCATCTTGTATACAGCTAAAAGCATCCTCCTCTGTGTGTGAGATCATAGTCAGGGACACAGAGAGGTGCAGGCAGTGGAGGGAAAAAGGAGATTATTCATCAGATTTGAACAGCAGTCTCTGTAATGTCTAACTCATAAACAACAACATGTATTTACTGTGAGATATTACATGTGCTGAGCTGAGAAAACACATATTAAGTACAAAGTGGAGATACCAAAACATGATCGACAGCATACCCTAAACACATAATTTAAACTGAAACAGTTTCAAAATTCAACTTGATACCTCACTGAGCTGATTGATATTAACTGTCTCTGACTCTAAAAGGTGGATTCTTCCCAACAAAGTTAGCCAAAGCTAGGAAGCTTAGACACCTGCCTCTGTACAGGTAATGACATAACCATTGATATCAGATTTTTTTCAGTGTTGATCAGGCCTCATCAAAACATTTTCTACCAAACAAACCATTTTTTTGTAGGAATAAGGGCTACGGACCATCTACTTTAGAGCTGCATCTAACAAATTACTTTATCAATTATTCTGCCAATTACTTTCTTGATTGATTATTTAACTATTTTGTTGTTTTTTCAGTAATAGGCAAACCAAAAGATATTTAATTCACTATGGTATATGATAGGTGCCAAATCCTCACCTTTGAAAGGCTGCATGAGTGAAGTTGTTTAAAAACTGACAACAACATTTTTCTGATTATCAGAATAGCAGCTGACTAAATTTTGGTCAGCTAATTGATTATTTGACTAATTCTTGCAGCTCTCGTCAAAGAAGACTGCAACTTCCCTGGTTCGACTCCAGCTGTTGCACATTTGTTGCTTATTCCACTTATAAATAACCACTGTAGTCTGGTAATTGACCTGACACATGCAATGTCTCCGGTAACCACAGGGTGGCAGTGTAGCATCACAGAATCACAGTAAACCTGAGGAAGACCTGCAGGAAACCTCCAATAACTTCACAGGAGCTGGAGACCATGTGCCTGAATTCCTCTGAAAGTTAAATATAGGGGCTAGTTTACATTGCGGGAGACACCCTAATTTACTGCAAAAGGGCAGACAGACTTTGCATTCAGTAAATTGAAATCTTTGCATTTTTTTCTCTCTCGGACCACAGCCTGGCAATAGAGAGCACAGGGGAACGTGATGGAGGTGGAGCGTGTTTGAATACAGCTACTGTACATGGCCTTAATGACACCCACTCAAGGTAATTTAACAATAGACATTGGTGATTTGCAATGTTTTAGCTCATTTTCCAGTCTGATAGCTTCCTCACCAGTCAACAGAGGGATCAACACCTGCTGAAAGAAATGCTCAGATAGGAGTCACTGAACCTGTGCTGAGGGGGTGAGCGAGGTTGCTGCACCAAAAGAAAGGCCTCAGGGTGCAGACTGCTGAGAGGGTGAGAGGAGAAGGAGCAAGTACAGTAGCTATATTTACCTTTGAGCGCTGCTTAAGTCTAGGTAACCTAACGGACCTCAGCAGCAATGAAAGAGGTCTTTCTGGAAAGGGGACAGAGTGGGCAATTCACAAACTATTGCCTTGTATAAACATGGGGCACATTTTAAACCCCATCTGGAAGCCATAGCTCTGTCAGATGCCAGTTCAAGCACGTCAGAGAGAAAAAAATGGTCAGCTTTCATGCACATACCTTGTGGCTTTGACATTTAGTTTTACAGGGCTGTGTGTGCTATCAAAGGCCTGCACCTGTCCTTTCACTGGCTCCAATATGAAAGATTCTCCTGATATGGGTTTTTCTGAGACAAGGGCTCCTCTATCTGCTGGAGAGCTGATAGAAAGCTGGCTTTTCGTCACTGTGGATAATTTGCAAGTCTCCTCTCCTATGCGTTGGCAGCCATACTGTTTTCCATGGGAGTAAAATGAACAATGAAAATTGTAAAGTGAACCCAGGTGCACTTCGAATTCATTAGAGTCGGCTCTGTTTTGACAGTTTTTTTGCAACTTTTAGGCCTTGATCCTGCTTACTACTCCTGTCTGATTAGTTTCATGGTGTCTACATTATCAATCAGTCAGTGGCCTCAGAGTTTAGAGCTAAAGACCTGATCTTTCCCCTCCTCTGAGGGGCTAGTGAGCCTATCCTGTACTGAGGTCACAATCAGACCTATTTACCATTTTAGCGTCTACCCCCCCAAAAAAAATTCTGTCTGCAGTCAGAAAAGAAGGGCTTGCATTATATCCAGGGACCAACGTCTCTGAAAGAGTAACCCGAGACTGGCAATTGCTTTGGCATGACTTTCCCCCTTCCTTTACCCCTTTATTCTTGGAACATAAACCTATTCTTTGCTTTAAATGGTTGGTGAGCTTGATTTGTTGTGTAGTGAGAAAACTGCACGCCCTGGATTTATAATAATAAAATTCCTCTCTTGTATTTTTCCAATCACCTCTCTCTTGCACCCTGGCTCTGTCTCTCTCTGGGCTGACTGTCACAGCTTATGGGTAATCTTTTAAGCAGATGGAAACCCTGAAATCATATGGAACATTATTTCTGGCCCCAAATCTGCTGGCTCACCTTCACTCTCTAATATCTCTTGTGAATACTAAAATCAATAACACTGATGGATAATTCCGCTCCAGTTTTATTTAAAAAAAAGAGATAGTAAAAAGTCTGCAGGTAGGAAGAATAATATAAGGACTGATTGATTCCTAATGGAATGGATATCAAAATAAAACCCTTTTTAATGGAAATTTTAGTTATTAGACCACCTTTCCGCCTCAACAAGCCAGGATTCGCCTGGGTGCCCTCTGACAGCAATGGAATGTGAACACTTTTCACCAAAGGCCCTTGAGCCTGACCACCTTTCACTTTTTACCCAACCCCTCCCCCTCTCACCCCTATATTAAGTGAATCTGCAGTTAAAAGGAGAGTCTGTCAAGGCCCCTAAAGCACCCACAGGTGTCAGGCCGTTCAACCTGAAGAAAGAAGGGGGAGGTAAAGCACTGAGCTGAGTTCAGTGCAGGGGAGCAAAATCCCCTTATTATGGTTTTCGGTTTTTAAACTATAGGTGAGTGTTAACTAACAACTTTTGTCACTCTGTCAACTAAGACAACTACCACATATTGCTGATAGAAAGGTAAAATAAATAAAAAATAACTCCACAGAAGTAAGAAATCCAACAACTCCAGCTTTGAGCGCGTTATTTCGCGTAAACGTACCACAGCTCTCCATCCATTTCATCATCCTTACGCACGCCCACAACTCTGGTATATTGAATTTTATCACACCTTGCAGATACAGAAGTATCAGCATTCTTGTCAGACACAAGGTTGATAACTATCATCCCCCATTCAACTTTTTGCGCAACTGAGCACCCAAACAATCGTGAGCTTTCTGTGCGTAAAAGTTGCGAGCCAATTACTCCAAGCACCATACCAAGCTCAAAGGTATTTCAAATTCGGATCCTGTGCACAAAAATAAACATATTTCATAATAATCTGTCTAGGAGAAGAATCTCTGATCTCTGTAGTCACTTCATGAAAAAGTTAAGAGTTTCTTCATCAGAGAAATAAAACTGTCACTTACGGTCGTCCTCCTCCTGACATCTCACAACGGCTAATAGACAAACTTGGGTTGCTACAAGTAGCAGTACAGTCCTGGAATCCATAAAGCTGAACATGTCTAAATATTAGACATGCAGGGCCCTTGGAGGAGAAAGAACGGTGCGAAGGGAGCGGAGGCTTCTCTCAGTATTTAGTGTTTGTGTCCCCAGTTACAAAAAGCCGGACCATTCGACATTCACCCTTCCCAAAAAAAAGAAAGAAAAAAAAAACGATGGGGGAATCCAGCGGCAGGACCCGGACCTGCAGCAGAAACTCACCACCGACCGCTTTAGGCCAGACGCTGTAGTTTTATGTCCCCGTTGCCTTCAATGAATCTTCGTATATTTCCAAATATCAGTCCGGCCCCTTACCCCCTGTCAGGCTGAAATCTGAGCCCCGTTTCCCTCCCATTCTGTCTCCCAGGTTCCATTATTCCAGTCACAGACCACTCCTTTCCCCACGTGCTGAACGGAACCCAAAAAAGCCTGAAAACTTTTTTTTTCTCCATAAGTTTGATGCTGCCCTCCTCCTCCTCCTCCTCTCTCCAGCTCCTCTCTCTTGTTCATCGAAAGCATAGCGATGTCAGAATCACTTCGTTACGCTTTCTGGAGGCGCCTCTTCTTCATTTTGTCATGTAGCCTCTTTTTGTGACATGTGGAAGATAAATAACCTAATAAATTCTCAAGGTTGCTCTCGAATACTTGACAGTGTTAAGTTCTTCAAAGGTGCATCACAACTGGTGCCACATATGCAGCATGGTGTTCCTAGAGTATGAAAACACAACGAAACACAAAAACTCAGAGGAGCAGAGTCACGAGATGCGCCTTGAGCATGGGAAACAAAAATGACACAGACAGCATCCTGAAGCCATTTTAAATCAACATACTCTCTGTAATATTAAAAAAATATATAAAACAACAAGAAAAGAGAAATGACCTTGGACTACAGCAACACCTGAGGGGTATAGGATGAGTCTTCAAGTACTGAAAGTATTAACACTAATGCAAAATGAGTTTTGAAGCCCCCAAACAGCAACATTAACCCATGGTGAGGGCATCATTAGCTCGCATGATTACTACACACTTGATCCAATTTATGAAAACTAAATTACAGTTATTATAAGTCATACATTTATTAACAACTCTGTGCTCTTATGTCATGGATGACACTTAATATCTGGTGGCTGTACAAAACAAGGCTCTGTTGACTGCATGTTTAATAAAAAAAAGGAAAGAAGACAACTAGTAGATTGAACAGTCGTGAGATTTAACCATTAGTTGCTGCCCTGATAAAGCTGCTTGTGAAGTGAGCTGTTAAATGCATGAAATAAACAGGATTTTGATCTGTATGTTAATTTTGCATTTGCAGTACAAGCTTAAAAACTGTTGTTTTCCCACCTGTCAAGTGCAACAAAAAACCCTGCATAACACAGCAAAATAAGAGCCACCATATTTTATTCAGTTTTTCTTATTTAAAACAGAACATTGGCTTTTTTTCTTCACGACAGCTTAAAAACCAAAGAGGCACAGAGAGATTAATGTCAGAGGAGTGTCATCCGGTTCATCTGCCAATCTGCCACTCAGTAATAAGCCGTCCTGTCCTGGGAAGGGGAGGAATATGATTTGATGGTGCAGGTGGCTGCAGTGGCATCCTGGGGGTAGTGTGAGAAAACAAAGTATGATCCTGCCTGAAGCTGTGGGCCTGCAGCATGAAGACTGTACTTAGCACTGACCGGATCATCATGTTTCCCTAACTTGGTGTTGTATGATAGCTGGGGAAATATATGAGGGCTCTGCTGAATTACCTTTTTTTTTTTTTTTTGCTTTGAAGAGCTGCTGCCAGTGTGTCCTATTTTTATTGCTACCACAATAATCAGGTCCTGTAATGACTCTGGTGTATGATGATCAACCTGGTCTTTGAAAGTGGTGCTCTTTAATCTCTCTTCCTCACCAGTTGATCATGAAAACAAAATAAAAGGTTTATAGAAGTGAGGTAAATATAGAATGAGATAAATATTTAATATTGATTGAATAAAGGATAAAATGTCAGAGGAGCAGAATATCATTCATCTATCTGACAGCTTTGAGGTGCATAGAAAGTATTATAGCTATTAATTAGGTTAGAGTGCATTCCTATGACAAGGAAATATGCTTGAAATTAAAAAATATAACCACACTCATGCTCCTAACTCAAGTCAAATGGGCTGACACTCAGACTAAACAGTGGACACCTAAATTTAAGTGGAATCCAATTTTAAATCCAGATTTTTGAAGGTTGCCCTTTTTTAAAATGTGGGCTTAGGTTAAAGAAATGCTTTTAATATAATAATGTCCGGGACTAGTTCCTCTACCGCAGCAAACACACAGCTTTTCAAAACAGCCTCGATCTCCTCCATCAGGCGTCTGGACTGCGCCTGTAGTTTCTGCTGGAATGAGGCTCGTGTCCCCGCTGTAACCCTGTCACATGTAGCTGCAGGTTATAAATCACACCAGCTAACAGAGTGCTCACTGGAGGTGCCAAGAAGAGCCACTTGTACTCTCCAGCTACAGTTCTAGCTATATATAAGTGGCAAGGGACAGTTTGGTTGCATCATTTATGTAGGGTCCTCACCCTCCTGCAGGTTGTGACCTGTCAGCTTTAACCTTTGACCTTCACACTTTATTGGAAACAGGAGCAGCTGGTGCGTCCTGAGTGTGCAGCATTAGCGCTATTCTTTGCCATTTGGCCGTTGAAAGAGAACTGTGACCAGTGAATTGCGCTGCAAGGTAGTTTGTCTAGTAAGCTGTGGGGTCATTTATTGAGTCCAGGTTCAAGTGGAATACGTACCTAATTACAGGTTTGGGGAATACTCCATTGTAAACACCTGCATACATACAAATAGTTGAAACTTGCAAGCAGACACCTGCAAGTCTCAACACAGCATCCCAAAAAGTGGAAAACATATTTGGGTCAGAAGCAACTTGACCTAAATAGATGACTAGTTAAACTGTATGGAGCAAATGTGACCGGAAGTGAAGCTTAGCCATGTTCACTTCATAAACCATGTAAATATGTTTGCTATACAGAAGTATCCCTCAGAGTTGAGTGTTTCATGTTTTTCCTGCTCCACAAACTGGCATCAAAATTGAACAACTTGTAATTTTGGTGGTTTCAGGCACGTTTTGTAGCTTGTATTGGACAAGAAGCTTATGTCTGACTATGTATAGTCTTGTTCCTTGCAAATTATAATTGTTTTCCATGTGTGATCTTGTGGCTGCGCCATAAACTCTGTGCAACCCAGGGATCAAAGACTGCGGATCACTACACTGCCAATTATCTATTCATAGGCTGGGGACCTAAAATCAGCTGTAGTTTTTTGTTTTATTTGGTTACTGCTCGTAGTGACTGGCCGACTACACTGGCCGCTGCTTTTGTGGACTGAAAATTTGCACAGTAGTAAAACCAATGAAAAGGTTTTTCGGAAAAAGCACTGCTTCATAGTCTGAAGGCATGAATGTGTGAGATATTGTGTGTGTCGAGCTGAGGTGTGGTGTTTTTCAGTCAGCAACCCACAGACATCTTTGAAGAGGACTCTTTGAAGACGAGTCCCTTCGGAAATGACACACTGTGCCTATGAGGAGTTTTGATATTTCCTGCCTCTCATCCCCGTGTCTCTGAGAGTGCATGCATGGTTTAGGGATAAAGACTTTCTGGCACTCAGGTCAGGACAAGACGCTGCTTTGTTTCAGACCTGCAAACCTCAATTATGCCTGGAAAAGAGATGGGCTGCGGCATCTCGTGGCTGGATTTTCATTACTTCGTCAAAGCTTCTCTTCACTGATCTTACAGACGTGTCTCCCTCCAACAAGGTGAGGGGTTAAGGGTGACACAACCTCCAGTGTTTTTAGAAAGGATGAGAAAATAAAAAACACATGAGGTATCATGCAAGTACCCGAGCCTCAGAGATTTGGAATAATCCTACAAATGTGTGGAAAGTCATTGTTTTTGTGTTTTCAGTAACTTCCCCAGTCAGTTTCAGAGTCTGAGATTTTTAGCATGGGTGATTGCTAGTATATATTTTTAATTATTCCTTTATTTCCAACCATTTGAATTATGAAGTGATGACAAATAACACTTGCAAGGTGCTCAGTCTGTTGCACCTCTAAGAATTTAGAGTTGCGCTTCGAAGTGGCAGAAAATTATGGGAAGAGTTGGTGAGTATATGTCTGTAGTTGTTTAGGAATGAAGTTTGTCTGGAAAGATAATCAGAGAGTATGGGAAAGAAAGCAGGGAGAGAAAAATGGGAAGGGGGCAGACAGTGAGGGGAGGTGCAGAAAAATAGAAAATGAAGGAGAGTGAGAGGTAAGGTGGGTGGGAAAGATGGAATGCAGGAGCGAGGGAGGGGAACGGCTGAAAGAGGAGAGAGGGTGGGACGCCGAGAGTGGGAAGGAGGCTGGTGATGGAGAGAGAGAGAGAGAGAGAGCGGGGTGCACACAGCAGGAAGAGCTTTAACTGAGCCCATGTGAGATCGCCACTGAAATAACAAAAGCCATGACATCACCAGCTGGGTTGGATGTGAAAGAACTCACTGTCAGACTACCTATAGGCATAATAACATTACTTCCAGTAGCCTGGTTTCTGCTACAGGGCCAAATGGGGATATCCAGAGTTTGCTCCATTTCTGTATTGTCTAATTCTCCTATTAATCTTGTTCAGGTTTCATTCAGATTTCCAAACTTCCACAATTATTAAAATGATGCTGTTGATATGCTATATTTCTGCTATTGTCAAACACATTACACAAAAAGAGCAAAAACAGCAATGATTTTCAATTTCACTACCTGTCACTTGCACTCAGAGCTACCTCTAACAAAATGTCACTCTGTAAAAACATTGCAAATACATGGTTTAATTCAGGTTTGCAATGATTTATCAATGAGTCTGTTGAAAATCAGTTGTTGAGAATCAACTGTTTTGGTAAGACGTGAATCACTGAAACCATTTTTAAGCAAGAAATGCAACAAGTTTGCAACTTACAGCCTCTGCTGTGTGAATATGAGCTGGTTTTCATAGTTTTCTGTGATACTTTATGACTTTTACTGTTTTAACTTACAATATAAGACATTTGAAGATGACACTTGGTCGATTTCTATGGTTATTTTTCACTATTTTTTAACCCGTAAAGTTTAAATTATTAATAAATTTGTACACTTCTCAAGTGTAACCCCAGTTTCATTTTTATAAAAAGTCTTAGCAATTTCCAAAACAGCTGTGAACAGTGGTTTTTAGCAATGGCAGTCAAACAACAATAAATCATGTGTATATTGGGGACTCATATCAGCTGTGGTGTAATACATTATTGCTGCTTACTTGAGTATTTACGTCTGTAGGTGTATGTAAGAAGAAACTATGCTCATCATAATGACGGACTATGTCACCCAGCATAACTGCGTCGTTTGTTAATGTGGTGTTAATAGTTTTAAGCTAACATTGGACGTCTCTGGCACAGACAGATAACATATATGTGGTTTTGGCTACATACACTGTCCTTGTTGGCAGGATGAATTCATTATTGGTTTATGTTTTTTATGAAAAGTGCTGAAAATAAGAATAACATGAAATATTAAAAGACATATTCTTTTAGACTTAAAATGTCTTCTGAAGATATTTCCCTTTTTTTCTCACCATAAATTACATCATGACTAAATGAGCCGGCGACTCTTAATTAGAGGCAGTAAAATCTGCAGTCTTGTCATATGAACTTGGATGTTTATTGACGGGGCTCAAAAAGAGGCTGGGAACTAACAGACGTATGTGTTTCCAGCTTGGCTAAATAAACCATATCCACTAAACAAAGTGTGGTTTATTGATTCCCAACATCGCTGTGAAAGTTATGGACTCCAAGTTGTGGGTTAAGGATGTTTGTAAGCGCCAGTGTTTTTGCTACGCGCACTTTGTGTTTTCCTGTTTTACACGGGATGTTAAAATCTGCTTTGATGTGAACGTTAGCATGTAGCTATTTTTCTAAATTAAGAGCTAAAAGATTTCATGTCTTCAGTATAAGCAGCTACCAAAAAAGGTCTCACTTTGACTTCAGTGAAGGAACAATATGCTGAGAACAGTTCACTGATGAGTCTAGTGTGTTTTACTGCATTATGTTTACTCAACAGAATACACAAAAGATGACACAGAAAACCAATATTTTGAGATGATATGTGGGATTTTTTTCATCACAATTTGCTGTCTGAGGTCTACTTTTCAAATAAGAAAGAATGAGTTGCAGGAATCTCGCTCACCCGAGAGAGGAGGGGCGACATGTTACGCTTTCATCATATTATCTGTGTGTATCTGAGTATGCATGAGCGTAAATGCAGACATTTTTATGTGAGTGTGTGTTTTTTTTTTCAGTGGTCACCTCTCTGTGCCTGATGATTCAGGCTCAGAGACACCCATCCGTCGAGCTCGGAGCACATCAGTCAACAACACAGCACAATTATGTTTGCATAAGTCAGTGACTGTCTCACACAAAGCCCTCACTATTTGAATAAGCGGCACTTGACACCGAAGTGTGACCCAGAGTCCAAAAAAATATGAAGAAACTTTCAGCCTGCTTTTACTTAACTTCTGCTATATGGGTCACTAGACATAGCTGAGTGAGAAGAAATATACTCTTAAGGAATAGATTTCAGATATTGATCACTTCAGCAGTCGGTCAGAGTTAGAAAGACAGAGTCAGAGAGGAAAATAGAGGAAAGCAATAGAATGTGGCAGCATCTGTGGAAATCTCTTGAAGGAGTCGGGGGTGGGGAGCGCTCTGAAATAGTCCAAATCTCTGGAAGAGCTTGGTTTCACTGGTCCTGGCATGTGTTTTCGAGGCTCCTCTGCTCTGAGAGAGTCAGAGAGAGAGAGAGAGAGGAGCGGTGATGATGAGGGAGAGGGGTGGGGGGAAGAAGTGGAAACTTCATGAGCATTTGTGAATGCTGACGTACACATTATTGAACTGCTTTACATATTTTTTACAATGATGTATTTTTTTGAAGTGTATCAGAGTGGGAATTCCTGGCAAATAGTACTGATGAGCTTCCTGATGTAAACAAAAATGCTCTCAGTGTTGCATGCATGTGAATGTGTGTATCTAGTTGTTAGCAAAGGACTAAAGTATTCAAAAACACCTCAAATATGAGAAAAATAAAACAAAGATTTCAACAGAAAGAAACACGCGAAGCCTTTGGTAATCCATTTATTAACTCCACTGGTTTGTCTGTCTTCTAGCTCTCTTTCTCCTTTTCTCTGAATGTGTCTGGTTTGTCTATCAGTGTGATCAGTATTCCCACCTCTCTAACAGAGCCAGCTTTGGGATTTGGGAAGGTTTTTCTTTCTGCAGGACTGTGAGAGTTTCTGTTGGCTCTTTTCAGTACTTCAAACACATCCAAAAAGTCCTGTATTTTTCAGCCACAAGGTTTTCTGAACCTTTTATCCTGCTGCAACATTGATATCATGGCCCAAAGATAAGTGATGTGATTAAAAAAAATATTATATTCTAATTATAATTTCCCACTTTAATCATCACAAATGGTTAATTTGGTTGTTTATTGGGATATTGCCTTGGGTAGTGAAAAAAGGTTACAGTAAATATATAGTTTGTCTGTGTCCTAAAGTGTGCTGGTTGTTAAATTTTAAAAGGTTTCTAGAGCTTTTGTGATATGCTGTGTTTGGGAAGAACTGTGGTGGATGGTATTAAAGTTACTTGCTGAAAGACTACTTGACAGTTAAAGTGTCCATGGAGACCGAAAGTCTCACACCTGCAGAAAACCTTCACATCTGCTCTCCATGGCCTCTTGAGTTTTCCAACAGCATCCATATGGAGAGCTGGCATTTAGCTGAACTGTAAACTGTGTGCTGACCAACATTTCTCCTACTGCTCATCTTTTATCCTGGAGATAAAATTTAGACTTTTTTGACCAACCTGTCAGTATAATGCCTAAATGTACTGAAAATGTGTTTCTGTTTATGTGTTTCATGAGCATTTTTTGTGCATAGAATATTGAACCATCAGAAAGTTGAAATAAAGGGAGTAAATATTACAATGGCAGCTTTTACAACAACATTCTGTGTCAGTAAAAGCAAAAGCAATTCCTAAAAATTTAACAACAGAGTAAACGGAAATGTCAGATTTTAAAATCAATTTTATTTACCTGAGTTTCCCCCAGTTCTTATTATATTACTGTATCTTCTTGCACTCTCCTTTTCTGCAGTGGTTCAATGGCACCCAACTGGAGAAGAAGCACCAAGTGCTTAGTGCACCAACTTGTAATATTCAGACAAGTAGTGAATGGAAACATAATATTGGGAAATTCAATATATTTTATGTTACATTTAAATTAAAACTTGATTCAAGATCTGAAACTCAAGCTAATAAAGAAAGACAAAATAATGTTAACACATCATGGATGAGATTTTAGACTACAAACAAACACAGTTGCAGCTGTAAACACAACAAATGTTGGTCATATTAGATGGAATCTAAAGTAGCTCCATTTATTAGCAATAAAAGTTAGCAAGCCACACTATTATAGCCCACCTGTGTTGCATTGCTTGTGATTTTCTGTTTCTTTCATCCACTCGCTGTAGAGTAAATGCCCATACTAGTTTAAAATCTGGAGAGAACATTTTGTAATTGATTATATTCTACCTTCCTGCCAAAAAACAGTGTCTAGTTTTCCTGGAAATGTCAGGTCTTACTGGAGTTCTAAGGACAGAATCATTGACAGTCCCGTGAATATATATAGGTTTAGAGGCTAATCAGTGACAGCTGTGGTGAGATGTGTGATTCCAAATGTAATCGGCCAAGCAAACAATCGCAACAAAGACAGCAAAGAGCAACGAGTGACAAGCTGCCCCACTGTGATCTATAAATCCATGTGGGAATAATTCGCTCGCTTTGATTTAAAGCGATGCTGGCGGAGTCTCTTCTTTGGGGAACACATAGTTTTCAGCCTGTACTCAGAAAACTCAGTTAAATATGGCCGTTGTGTCATCCTTAGACTTCACAAAAGCTCCTCACAGTCAAATGTGAATTCTCCTCAACTGCTGCCAAATCAATTTAAATTAGTTTTGTTACCGTACACTGCAACAATAGAAAATATGTTCTCTGAAAAACTTCCAAACTGAAGGAATGAATTCAATAAGTGTTGTTACACTAGCAGATAAAATTTGATTGTAGAATTATATTAAAGTAAGATACATTTGTAAAAAGTCAATGCCCCAAGTAAATCCAACCTTCTATCTCTACTATGCATTGTTCAGATGATATTTGACTACGGCAGTCTAACAAGAAACACAATTTAAGACATCAAAAACATGTCCGGGTTGATATGCATCTCATAATTGATGGTTGTGACACAGTCAAAACACTGGAGGTCATATTTGTGAGGGGGGTACTGTATTGTGGGGGCTCAGTACCCGCCACGTATGGAGCTCATTTCCTGCACTAGATCAGTCTAGTTTGGGCATGAATAGGCCTTTTTACGCAGGCTGAGTGGGCCTGTGGATGAAACCAGGTGGTGAAAAGAGAGATTTAACTCGAGTGAAATCAGCTTGTATTGTTCATTGAGAAGACCGAGGGTGCACAGTTTTGACGACTGAAGATAATAAAATAATAAAACTAATCTGCATAACGCTTTTCAAAGTGTTACCAAGTACTTTACAAGGTAAAATGAAAGGCGAATAAAAACAAAGAGAAGCACTGAGAACTTAAAATTTCAGAACACAAGAGACTTACAAGAGCTGATTAGGAATTGAATGTAAAACTGAAAAGATGAGAAGAGCATCAGGTATAAAGGCTTTCCCATGAAAAAATGTTTTCAGAAGCAATTTGAAAGAGAATACAGATGTGGCCTGTTAAACTTCAGCCGACAGATTATTCCACAGTCTCAGGTCTCTAACTGCAAAGTCATCTGTTGTCACCGGTCGAGACCTGGGAATACCCAGCAGAGCCCCACTCACTGATCTGAGGGGACACACTGGCACACAAGGGGCCAGTAAATCCTTGATGGGATTTGGATTAAGTCCTTTGAGCGCTTTTAAAGTGCTCAATAATGAGTTGCACTTAGGAACTTGAGTATAGTTATTATTATATGAAGAGGTTCTGTGAGAGCAATGAATGCACAGCAAATGTTACATGATGTACAATACAATCAGATGTCATTATTGCTTTTCTGACAGTGACATAAAATCTATAATCTCTAAGGTGTTTTGTGGTATTTATTAGACAACCATATGGTATAGGCCAAATATGTGTTGAAAAATCATTTTCTATCAAATATTAGACCTGGTCTCTTACTATAAAAGAAGTGTGCTAACCTTTTACAATATATAAAGCTACACTGTCCTTAGCTAGTGGGTTGCTGATCCTAGCAGTGTGAAATCATGGTTTACAAGTTTATGTTGCCCATCAGGCAAACCTTTTCTTGCTTTATCACAGTAAGTTCAATTGTGCTTCAGTATATGTATCTCTACATCTTCCCCGTCTGCTTGTCTAACGTTGTGTAGCTCTGTATCTTACTACTTCTCTGTATCACACTGTATTCGTAAGCCATGGCCGCATTTGCACAGTCCTACAAAATGTGAAGGATCTCACTAAAAATCCTTCACCTAATTAGACCTAGTCCATATAATGAGTTGACTGTAAATATGCAACGTAATATTAAGATGCTAACTTCTGTCTCAATCTGACTTTGATGGCCCCTAGTGGCAGAAAAGACACTAGCAGACAGCAATATTTATCTACAAATACAAATACATACTACTAGTCTACATGTAGTAGTTTAGTGATTTATTCTCAAGTCTCCATCTACATATAAAAGCAAAAACACAATTTAATAGTGAAAGACTCCTAATGCAGACACCTGAAAGTAACGTTTTTAGATGACAAACTAACAGTCCAAATCTAAATATATGTTGATCACACTCTGACAATGAGTGACAAAAGGATTCATTGACTTATTCTGCATGTTGAGTGTGTCCTATAATTTGGGTACACTTGTCCATCATGTCATATCTGTACATGTGGAAGGTGTACATTGTTTTTAATATATCTTTATTTTACCTTTTACTGTATTTCCTATCCTACTTTTGTAGAATTTCCATGGTGAATAAGTTTATCTTCTCTTATCGTATGTTATTTTATCGTATTGTTTTAGTTCGACAGCTGCATGTATCAGGTTGCAGAAAAGGAAAGAATGAACCACAAGTGAGTGACAATTACTTGTGCAGTTCATTGTCCAGTTAGAAACAGAGAAGATAGTAGACACAGTTCTGCGCTGAACTCAGTGATATGACTGAGATTCTTTTCTCCTGTCCATATTCTTGCCCTCAGAAACCCCAGAGAAACCTGGCCTCCCCTGTTTGGTAGAGGAACAGCTGCTGAAGCAGACCAGAGCAGGCTGGTTGCCCTTGACTGATGGTGAACCTCCACACCTTTGACAAGGTTACAGTAATAAGTAAGTAAAGTATGAGAGCTGAAGAAATAAGTCTCTATGTCCAACACCTTCTCTCTCTTTTAGAACCTTGTGTGTGTTTCTCTATATGTACATGTGTATTCTTCTGCATCATATTTTAACCCCAGACTGTAGACAAATCTGAGCACTGAGCATCTTTCTGAAACTATCAATTATGGTGATGAAAAGGAAACCTATCAAAGTAAGACCACCACCTCTCTAACCAGTAAACTACCCATCAAATGACAGGAAGTCACAGGAACCCGGGCTTTAACTCACCGCACCTACAGTTGGTAATAATTATAAGGCTGTCAGTCACATTAATTGGTATCGTGTTACAGTGAACACACAGTACACAATACACAGTTTGCCAACCACTCTCTTCGTCTGCCTCCCTCTGTTTCATACATTCATCCACACACACTGTTCACAAACATACAGTGTGTACACAATACACAGTGTATATATATATATATATATATATATATATGTATATATATATATATATATATATATATATATATATATATATATATATATATATATATACATATAAATATATATATATATATATGGCCACATGGCCACTTTCATTTCAGTGTTGCCCAAATAAGTGAATCAGACTTTATTTGAAGAGGGAGGCTTATAAAAAGCAACACAACCACCAGCTTTTGAATAAGGCATGTATTCCTGTATATTTTGATAATAGAGTCAGGTTGTGGAGCCAACAGTAGGCCGGGTAATCCACCAATCACAGGGTCTCCTTTTTAGTAGGGTAATAGTGGGGTTAAAGCACACTGGCGCTGCAGATGACAGACATTTGACCAAAAACATGCCATTAAGTCAAAGAGTGGCTGCTTTTTCCCTTGAAGTTGTGTTTCAGGAGGCTTGTTCTCAGTCAATGTCAGTCATTCAGAGCCCAGCTTAACGGAACAGCAGTGGAGATAAATTTGTCTCTGGCTCGTGGCGCAACTGTGCAGTCGTACATGACAATTTTGCATGACAATGTCTGTTTATCAAGAAAAAGAAATTGAAAATGTCTGCTTTAACAAGAAAAAGAAATTGAAAAATGTAGGTCTTAAATCAGTACCCATTTCAGGAAAATTCACTTAACTGATTTCAAGCAGAGTTTGGAGAATCCCAAAATTTGAGCGTATTGAGCTGTTAGAAGCTGAAAGCCTCAAGGAGGGATCAGGCTATAGGCACCTGGCAAGCTAAATTCTTGCTCCATACCCGCACATTTTCTTTTCATTTCAATCCCAACTGATGCTGTCACAAGTAACATCACTTGAGGCGATTTTCCAGACTTCACACAGCTCCCTCTGCAGCCACAGCAGGCTTTATACAACTTTTTGCACACATGCAGTAGCGCTCTCACACACCTGTAAACACTTCTTTGATGTGCAGGATTTATGGAGCTCCTCAAATTCATTATTTTTAACTTACAGCTGTGTTGTGGAGTACAATGGAGTTGCGTAATCACAGGGCAAATTGTGCCTGCTGCTGTAAATGGAATGTTCCACATACTTACTGCACTATCCCAGCTCCTGGCCAAAAACCATGAATCATGGGAGCGACATACATCCAGGAGGAAAGAGAAGGAGAGAAAAATTCAAGAAGTGGGAAGTGGCATAGGGAAGAAAGAAAGAAAGAAAGAAAGAAAGATAGAGAGAGGGAAGGTGTTGTGGTGTTGTGGAAAACAGATAAAGTCTTGGCACAGATAAAACCACCGCAGCTTTGATTCTAGGTGGATTTGATACAGAGACTGTCCAAAAGAAACAAAACCCCATTTTGAGAGAAGGAAAAAGGAGGACAGTTCTCCTCAGGAAAACAAAGAAACATTGAGCAGTGTGCCTGTGTGCTGGAAAGATGAACTGAGTCCCGGTGCCTCAAGCTGCACTGTGTTAGAGAGAAAAAAGGTAACCTCAAGTGTTAATGAACAACAGAAGAGTTGTGGGAACTTTCGGTACTTTTGTGGGACATCTTCAGTGTTTCTGCACTGGATTGGCTAAAATGACTTTTTGATCAGTACTCTAGTTTATTCCCCAAGGGGTAACAGTGGGGAATAACTATTCCTTTTCTCTTTGTCTTTGTCTGTTGTTCTGTTTCTCTTTCTTCCTGCACACTTTTTGCACACCCACCCACCCACACTCTCCAACTGACTGGACAACTGAGCTGTCATGCCTCGTGAAAAGCTTTGAAGGGTCTCCCCACCTCGGCCCGTTTTGGCTTCCATCTGGAGTCACTCTCTTACAAAAAAGTCCAGCTCAAGTACTCCACAGTCTCGTGGTGTCAGCACAGCTGTTGTGCCTCTGCAGGTCTGAAGAGAAACAACAGAAGAAAAAAAAAAAGATCAATAGGTGGAAAAAATGGCAAAAATGCCTCAAAGCTCTAGATGAGCTCAGTCTTGACCTCAAGCAATCCCTCAAAAAATGGGTCACACAGAGTTAAACATGCACTTTAGTTCATTCTTGACGAATACCTTACTGCAAATCTCTGTCTGTGATGTCATCTTAGGAGGATGGCCACAGTGGTTCTATGGCTCATTCTGTACCTCCTCATTGCTGTTGATGCTATGTTTAGACTGATTTTTGTTGATCACCAATCTTCCTGTATCCTCTTCCATCTTTCCTGAGGGCTCGTGATCAGGTTTTCCAATTCCTCTGGCAATCCTTCCTACGTGGAACCAATTATACAGACATGAAGACAGACACAGACAAAACTGAGAAAGTTCTGTTGTTTGCAGGTCATTATTTTGACTATGTATATGTAAGGCCAATTGGAAATCCCACCTGTGCTCAGTTTTATTTCAATGATCACATGTTTTCTAACTTGTGTTTCAATTTTTCATAAGTGTATTTACTTTTGTAGCACTGAGTTTCTTCTTTGGGCCCTGTATTTTCAATGTAGTCTTTCCAAAGTATTATTTTTTGTATTATTTATAAAAGGAAATACTCAGCAACATAGATATAATGCAATTATTGAGTTGTGTAGATATCATTTAATTAAACCAACCACTGGAGCTTTCCTTTTAATTAAAATGTTGCAATATTATCAGTATTTATTTTTGCATTTAGCTGCTGAGCTTCCAGAAAGTCAACCACAAAGTAAACCACTATTCATCCAGCTGGCAAGATGGAAATCTGTAACGCAGCTAGCAAAGCGGATACTCCAGCTCTCTAATTTTTGTGTTTACATGTAGTCAGTCTCACAAAAAATTAAGTTATTTAGGGAAGTTGCAGGGTGCTTGTACCTGTTGCTCAATTTTGTGAGACTGCTTGTTTCCCTGTATCTCTAAAGAGAGAGGCAGAGAGTTTAAAGTTGGTATGACCCAGATATTCAAAATAGACATATTAGGAAATATGCCATGTAAAAATAAAACAGAATTTTCCTTTCATTGATTGATCGATTGCTATATTGTTGTAATTTCCCATTGCAATAAATTAAGCAATCTGTTCAGCTATATCAATCTAGGTTCTAGATATTAGCTAGCATGAAAAACATGGAAGTACAGTTTCCTTTGTTGTCCTACCTGGTTCACAGCATGATTTAGTTGAAATTTACGAGAACGTTTCACCAATGGCCAGTTCAGCCACAGGGGGTGTTTGCGCAGGATGGAGTCTTGCTGTAAATTTTGTGGAGGAAGTCCTTTGGACACTGGCCTGTTGCAGCTCTGACATTTGCAACTCTCTCACCCCAGCTGAATCAATAAAGCCCTGCACTGTCACAATGGTGCACTCCTGACCCTCACCCACTCACATACATCCATGTGCACGTTCACACACATAGACGCACACACAAACATACGCTTAGTCATGCAGGCAGCCATTGGCACACAGTTACACACTCACACATACAAGACACCAGACCCTTCCCAAATACGAGCATTCCTCACACCCGAATGAGATCCTCGACTCTTTCCTCGGCTCGGTGCCCTCTTAAACAACCGTCTTGTTACACATTACAGTCTTGTTACGTGAATCCAGCCGTGCGCTTCTCTTATGCACTGCTGTGTGTCTGAGACTGAAGAGCTGACCTCATGTTGTCAACCCCACTGCTGAATGTAAGGCTGTAGCCCCCTCAAGCTTTACTGTTGAGGAGAAAAAAAAAACTCACTTAGATTGTTTTAAGTGTCCCGCTAATATTATGTCTCAAATTGATTTTGGGGCCAAAAATAACATTAAAAGTGTTTTGAGACTGAACATCAAGCCAGAGGTGACAGAATTTGAGTGTCCAGCTGCAGTGGTCTTTTTCCTCTTTAGACTTTTTCCGCAGATGGTTCTTATCGCTTTTAATTTGAAATAGATCTTTATAAATTGATATTGTAAAAAACATGATAAGGATAACTTGTGAATAAGTGGATTTAGGTTATATCACTGTTACTAATTGCCTGCAATGGTCATCAGTCAGACCCTAACACAGAAGGTGCTATAAAAATTGTCTTCACAGGGTCAAATGTCAAAACTGCACTGACGCTAAAGTAAATATAAATGTAAAGACACACATACGTATACACACTGAGCATACATCCTGCTGCTAAAGCATTTATGCATTTTATTATGTGCCAAGTAGAGCAAACCTACTTAACTGGAAGATCCTAAACTCTGGGATCACCTTTAGAGTTATTGTTACTTTTCACGCCTGTCACTCGAGAGTCTTTCAGTGAAATTACTTCTCATTCATGGAAACAATATTTCTTCTTTCCTGCTTTCCTTGTAAAAGTGCAATTAACATTGAGACTGCAAAATTGTGAGGCAGCAGCTCATGAAGAAAGTTTATACATCATAAATACCATGTGCAACATGGAACATGTCCAGTTCTGTGCTTACACACATTCATTCAAACTGGCACTAAACATAGGTAATATTTTCACTACAATTTCAGCTTTTCAAATTAAAATTTATATGATTTAATGTGGAGTCAAGCTCCTAAGATACATTTTCGGGACAAAGAATGATGTTAAAAGTTGCCATGTGAGGTCCAGTAAGCACCCGCAGTGGCTGAGTGGTGAAGCCAATGTAGAAATCGGTTAATCTGCAGCTCCTCTAATGGTCACTGTAATGGTTGCTCTAAAACAAAGATTGAGAGGTCACTGCGCAAATGTTCCTTCTTTTTCTAATTTTACATATTCTAATATCTGTTTATGCTGTTTTGTTAAAATATCCAAGAAAAAGTTCATTTTGCAGTGAATTTCTTTGATTTGTAATTTTGTCATACTGTCAGTGCAAAGCATAGTGATGTCAAGTTATTCCTCTTGCCCACAGGTTTCTTCTGCTTTTACCAATTAGTCATGATCGCACCATCAGATCAAGCCTTTTAGAAACATACTGGCACAGACAGAGATGCTATTTAGACCTTATCCATATTTCATATATGCTTTAAGCCCTTTGACAAGTTCATTTAACTTGATTCTGGAGGATATGGAAAGGGCTTTCAAAGCAGTGTTCCAATCTGAGCATGAAAAATCTAGTTTATTTTAGAATCTATCCAAATAGTCCACTGGCATCAATGTTTTCCAGTCACATAAATACCCAGAACACAAGCAATTGCTCGTTTTCAGAGTGATGTATGAGTCCTGTGGGAGAAGGTTTCAACTTCAAGAGCAAAGAAAGAAAATTTTTGACTAGAACATAATCTGAATTTAAGACTTTTGGAAAATTGCAACACAGAAAAGAAGAAGTCGAATGGGTATATCAGCCTATCATGGAATCTCACTGTGGAGCTGTTCTAATGGCTTTCTCCAAAGTTTAGGTAATTACACAGATTTGTAACATGTACACATTTTTTGAAGTGCACATTTAATTGTTTATTTGGAGTGTTTTGTTCTATGCTGCTATGCAGTTCTGCTACTACAAATAAACTGAAATTGCCATGTAAATAACTCTTCAGCCAGTGCCCTACCAACACATCTCCCCGGCCCTCAGCACAAAATACAGTGAGCGCTATACAACACATGTAACCGATCACAGCAACATACACTGTAACAGCACGCACTAATCTGCCTGTTTTGAAAAGTGATACCGGTGTATTTCTCCCTCTGCCCTCTCCATCCAGTCCTCAGCTCATGGTGAGTGCTCTGGCTGACTCTGTAATCTGGCTGAAAGCAGGCCACATGGCTCTCTATCTCGTGAGGAGATCCCTCTTTGTGGCTGCTCATTCTTTTCAGCCGGCATCTAAGCCTCTCAGGAATGCTGAACTCTCAGACTCGGACTGAGTGTGCGAAAATGTGCATGTGTGTGGAGTCGGACCGTGAGTGTGTGCCAAAACTGTTCTTTTGTGTCTATATGATGTTCATAAGCCATTCATTATGATTATATACAGTATACTTATATTAAAGCCCTGTTTCCATGAATCTGAGTGCTGAAATAATACAGAAACACAGGCTCTTAATCTACACAGAGACAGGTAGCTCCTGGTCTGTAACGTTTAAAGCTTTTTCTTAGCAAGAAAAAAACAACATTGTTGTTCAGTCTGCTGGCCCTTCTGGACCCTCAGAGTCTTACAGAATTATGTTTCTGAGTCACACGTGATAATCTCTCAAATGGGTCCAATTGAACTCATTAACCTTGACGCTGGTGAAGTGGGTCAATTCTTGCACCACAAAACATTTGCACAGACTTTCCCTTGTGCTGAAGTATCAGCATAAAAAGGATTTCAGTATCACAAATATTCTATAAATCAAATGAAGAAATGAACTTGATCAAATAAAATATCCACTTTGTATTGCACATTTGTATTCTTTACTCTCTGGTTACTTTCTTTTAAAAAAATTCCTTATAATTTTAGCATTGATGAATCTGCAGTTCAGTCATGTCAGTGTTCTATAAGCTTCATTATCATCTTTATGTTGAAACAACAATCTGCCAGCAGTGTTCAACACGTTCAGTAAAGCTGCTCATCTGCATACTACAGTTGCAACGTGCCTGAATGGACTTGAAAAATGTGGCCTCAGAACCTCAAAATTGTATTTTAGTTGAATTGTATCACAGGTTAGGTGTGTTACTTAGAAGAGACACGGTTTACCAGAGTTGTAAACTTTGTATTGTAAACTAAGGACATTCACTCAAATACTGTACTTAAGGCAGCAATATTATTTTTTCCTGATGTACCTGTGGACTCTGTAGTTCTCCTCAGCTCTTTAGTGGTTTAAAGTGGCTTTTGGCTTATTGTTTTAGTCTTTTCAACCTGCAGTTTGACACCTGCTACAGTCAAATCAAAGCAATGGGTCATTTAGCACATAAAGTAGTTAATATCCTTCTCAGGAGTTGATGGAAATCAAAACAGCCAAAAGAGAGTCAGGTCTGTACTATAGATTTTAAGTAGCCTTTTGTGGTTTTATACTTTACTGTGCTGCTTTACACTTAATGAACCACATACAACAGGGAAATACAGCTTAAGCCTTTGTCTCCCATTTTGCTGTGCTTATAGTTGCATTCGAAACTGATTTTCAGAAATTATATCATCTGATTTTGAAAAAAGATAACCAAATAGTATGGTTAAGTATTTCAAATTAGGTTCACCTTGACTAATTACATCTTTAGTTATGCATATATGTCAATAAATCAATGATAATAATCCATAAATATGTCACTTAATGTTAATATGACACTTAAAAAGACAGCATTCTGCCTACTGAGGAACCTGAAGTATTTTTATTTTAAAGGTGACTGATTATATTTGACTGTAAAAACTGTACTTGTTAAAGGTAACACGGTACTACTTGACCTCCTTCAGCTGCTGTGAACTACAATAGATCTAATTTCACATTTACACCAACATAAACTTAAATAGCAGCCAACCAGGCAGCTGCAGTTCTCTACAGTAGAGCCTTTAACCAGCTGAGCCTCCCTCACTTGGGTATTTTCGCTCCTTTGCTGTTTAAAGAGCCCAGATTGAGCAGACGAGGGTGGAGGTCTTTACTCTGGCACCTCAGGTATTTTATACAGGATGGCCCCTCAAATTATACCTCCTCATCCCTCCTTCCTTCCATCTCTCCTCCTCCTCCCCAACCCTCCTCAGGGTCCGCTAGCAGTCCTGCTTTGAAACCTCAGACTCTCGTCAATAGCCTTTTTGAGCAGGGATGTTTGGTTATAAACACTGGTTTTTTAAAAAAAGAGGGTGAAGGCTGTTGATGGTGGCCGTTTTCCAAAAGCACTGGAAGTGTGAGCGGAAGAAAAGGGAGCGGAGGTAGGAATGAAAGCACGGCTGATGGAGGAGAGCGATGGAACGAGGGGGGAAATGGAGACAGAGGGTGTTTGAGTGTGTGTCGGTGTGTGTGAAAAGGCTGTACAGTAGTTTGTGGTCTCCTAAGGTGAGTCCAGCGGCAGCACATGGTGAGAGGTTGGACTGTGAGCTCCCTCCCCGACACACTGACACAATGGGGCTCTGTGTGGCGAACTTGAGGAATGCTGAGAGATGGCAGGGTTGGAGAAAGGAGGGAAGAGGGGGTTTTGGGGAGGGGTGGGTGGGTGCTGGTAATGGATAGGGAATAAAGAGTGAGACATGACAATGAAGAAGAAGACGCTTTTGATACAATGTGCCTAAATGGGCCTCTTTGGTGGCTGGCTCAGGATCAGCTGCTGCAATTAACTTTTGCTGCTTTAAACTTTGTTTTATTATCTATCTAGATTTTTTTTTAGAGTAAACAAATTTAGATTATTTTGTGTGTGAATAATATCTGCATGCCCTGCTGTCCTCTCAGAGATTAATGATGTATTTTGATTTAAATTGATACATAAGGAGGCAGATGGTGTAGCTTATCTAGCTACATGTCTGCTGTATGTTTATTTTCTTGTAGATTTTTATGTAGTTACATTTAGAGCCACCGCAAACCAGAATAAACTTCCTTATATATCCAAACATATTTGGTGAAAAAAGTTAACTATGAATTTGATGATAGACCCCTAATCTGCTCTTAATTGACAGCAATACACATCTGTTTGTGATATGATGTAGTCTTTGCTTTGCTTTTATTTTTATTAATGACTTAAATTGCAGTGAACTTAAAGCACAAGCTGGGATTGGCTTAGTTACACATAAAACCTGTGGTCTAGAGTAAAGACAAGTTGGATAGAAAGAGAAAGTGTCGGAAACTGTGGTTGGAGATCTTCGAAGGATAAGTAGATACTGAAGAAGAGGAGGGGACATGAGGAGAAATGAAATGTAGTTATAGGGTTGGTGCTGCAGGGGGTGGAGAGTGAAGGGTTTAGAATTCGAAATGGGAGGCAGAAAAAATGAAGGGAAGGTACCAACTGTGAGGAGATTTATGTGGGAAAGAGGGACAAGCAGGGAAAGAGATGCAGATACAAGATAAGATGAGAAAAGGATGCCAGAAGGACAGAAGCAGGAGAGGGAAACAAAATCAGGGAAGTAACATTAGCATGCTTTATCTAGAGTGAAATTAAGGTAGTTGGAGCTGAATTACATCAGGAACTTTATATGTGAAGGTGATTAAGGGTAGAAAATGCAGGAACAAGTACCAGTGATGAACAATGAATAAGGCAAGGACGAGGAAGAAGGGAAAAGGTCAGGTAAGTGATGGTAGAGAGAGACTGACAGAGAGGGAGAAAAAAAAGAGAGAGGTGATGGCAGATTTGTTTACAGGCTCTCCCACACTGAGCAGGCTCCAGGGGTCTTAAAGGAGACTGGGACTCTGCAGTGGGCTGACCCACTGAGGCTAGTTTAAAGGTGTTTTTGATGCGTCAGATAGGGGAACATTATGACTGAGCAGCCATGGTAGGATCAGTTGGAGAAACCACCACCTAAAAATATGACTTACCAAATCTGAAATCCGGGCCAAGTCAGACAAAGGACCCCAGTAAGTAGTCACAGAAAGTATTTCGAAAATATTCTTATTCTGCTTTCACACCAGTGACAGCTGTAGATGGAAGAATTACATTTTTGGGTTATCTGTCCATCCCATTCTTGTAAATGTGAGATCTTTGAAACTCTTGAAAAATTTCATCAAATTTGGCACAAACTTTCCCTTAGACTGGTCAAAGGTCAAAGGTCAAGATCACTGTGCCCTTACAAAACACATTTTTGTTGTAACTCAGTGATTCATTGGTTAATGATGACAAAACTTCACACAAATGTTAAGCAGGATAGAACGATGAAGTGTTGTGATTTTATATCCAGAAGATCAACGGTCAGCTTCACTGTGATATCTTAATGTACTGCAAAAACACTTTTGTGGCCGTTATTTAGCACCATAACTCAGAGCAGATTCAGAGATTATGACCATATTGCACATTTGCTCAGATGCTAATTTAGTGACACTAATCCTGGGTGCCCACCTATTAAATTTCTTTAAAGTTGTCAAAACATTTATTATAAAGTATGGAGTGACATGCATGCAAACTTCACTTGTTGGCGCAGTCATACATTTGCTAGGGGGCAGTTTTAGTTAATAGTACAGGCCGGTTTACACTATATTTGGCTACTTAATCCCACCACTAGCGGTATGTACATCTTCCCCTCATTTCAGTGTAATGACCTAAATAAGGCTATTTAACAGTGCATGATAGGTAATGCCTTAAGTGTTCAAATTTTTCCCATTTTTATCATTTTTGTTTCCATGATGTGTTTCAAAGACACTTAGTTTGGAGGTGAGAGAAATACAGATTTATATTTTGCAGAGGTCATATAAGAAGTTGGACTATATCTGAGCGTTCACTGACCTGAAAGGTAATGACACTTATTAGCATTTTAGTTCTGTTTCAGTTCTTTTTATTAACTTCACTGCCTTTTCTTCACTATGCACCTGAATTTATAGTCCAGCTGACAACTGACAACAGTTGACATCAGAGACTCCAGCCTGCTAAACCTTCACCACATGTTCACCAGACTACAGTGATGTGATGCTGTCAGTGCTGCACATTTCTGCAGTTAGTATGTGACACACATGTAAGTGGATTGATGGATTTATTTAGTTATCAACTAGGAGTGGATTTCATTGCAGGCTGTGGTGTTTGTCATATTTAGATATTGTCATGTGCATATTCTTGTATGAAAACACGGACAGCTGGACATAGACCACATAGCAAGTTTTTTGACTCATGTATCGAAGAGGCTTCTTTTCATCTGACCCATTATGCTCGTGGTGGGGGGTTGGGGTTCTGATGTTTCCCTCAGAAAACCACTTAACAAACCAAGTCAGCTATTCTCAAAGCATTCTTACCAAGCAGCTGTTTAGCAGCAGTTCTTGGTTTCACAAAACTCTTACTTGGTAAAAGTTAACATGTCACTTAGACAGCTTGAACAGGTTTAGGGAAAGGTTGTTATTGTTAAAAGAAGCCACGTGCTGACAAATTGACAATTGTCAACTCAGCCAGCCTTCCCAAAATTCCCTTTTCCCCATTTTAAGCTTTGATCATAAACATATGTTACTTTTGGGAAGATATTTTGATATTGTAAAATCAGCAATGTTCCACCCATGTTTATTTCTGCTTGCAGTTTTTCTTTCACCTGCCATTTGTAGGCACATTGCTGTATTTCTAAATTCACAAAAACATTGATCCAAAGCACTTCTGGTGATCAAAACCTTCCCAGTGCTGCTTTAATGTGAACATACAATATTTCTGTCTCTCTCATAAACAGCAAAGAGCTTTGCCCAGCCTCTCTCCGCATACTGATTTAGCTAAATATTGCTGTCAAGGTGTGTGCAGTGCTGCCACCAGAAAGAGCTAAGAGGCACCTTTAAACAGCTCTGTGGGTTGCTGTAATCCAGTCCAACTCCAGCTGAGAGGAGAAACACTTCAGACTATGATCAGAGCTGCTTGGAAAGACAGGAAGCAGGTCACTGGGCCAACTGAGAGGGCTACCTGCATGAGTGGACAAAAGCACAGTGTTCTGATGGGCCGGAGTTAATATGCAGTACATGCGGTGATGATAACTTTTAAATAGATTAAAAGAAAACCAAACATACCAAGCCATATTTGTTTTGTGGTTGGAGTTATTCACGATGCTTCTGTGAATATGAATCTTTTACTCAGAGAGGAGTGTGTGGAAGGACGAAATAGTGAAATGCAGTGTTGTATTTTGGTATGCTGTATAGGGATGACTAAGCTGTGAGAGAGTGAAAGAGATACTATCTGCCTCATTATAAACTGTTTAGCTGGGGAACATGCAGTTATAGACAATATCAGTGTTCAGTGTACAGAATAGAGTAATGTTGCAAACACTCAGATTTAAAGGCCCCCTTGTGGAAGAAATGAGCGCCACACTTGTCGGCAAGAGAGCGGCAGTCTTCTAAGCTGATTATAGTGCACCATTAAACAAAATGAATCAGGAATTAAACATTCTTGCCAAACAACTCAGAGGTATCCAGAAAATCTGTGCTGGCATGATCATCTGTTTTGAAGGGGCTTACTGCAGAATTACTGTCACACAGCGATGGGGAGTTAAGTGTTGACGAGGAGATCAGCTGATTTTTAATTCCTTCTTTTACCTTTGATAAGCAGATGTAATGTAATGCTTTAATATTTTTTAGGGTACAGAAGAATAATGTAGCATAGAAATAAGAAAACCTCTTTTCCTGCAAATGTATATTTCATTTTCAATACTTTACTACAATCTCTTACAAAGTATGTGAGAAATGTCTTGTAAATGTCATTCACTAACAAACATTACACATGTAGCAATCCAGCCACATCTTTTCAGCTCCTAACTCTGCAGGTACAGTATATTTCAGTGTGCTTCAAGGGATTGGGTTTGTAGATTGGCATGCTTTAATCGGCATGTGGCAGAGGTCCAGTAAATAACTTCAGAAATGAGCTGAATGGCTGCTCTGTTCACCTGGTAAGTCAGATGGGGCCTTCCTCCAGTAGCTCACATGAAAACAGATAGAAGAGATCGGAGACAAGAGCTTCCAGTGATTACAGGAGTGCTGATGAGTTTTGACATTACACTGGAGGATTTAATTCTTAAAAAGGCAGTGATAATAAGTTAAAATTAACCACAACAGACACTGAGTTGCACAGAAAATGCTTCTTGACAGTATTATAAGCTAATAGTCAAAAGACAGAGTCACACAGGGCAATCTATGGTAAGTAAATAAGTAAAGTTTCTTCATGTAGCACATTTCAAGCTCCAACACCAACAAGCCAGACATGAAATAAATAATGAGGCAGAGTTGTTACACCAGCAGTGGGAAATAGGATTTGCCACTCTTTTAATACAAATGAGATTAGGCTCGCAAAAATAACCAATAATGCGACATTGGCTTACTGTTGGCAAAACTATTCATTCACCTCCTGTTACCTCATGGCTTGTAAGATTCATAACATTTAAGTGTTGGTGCTCCACTGAAGATGTTTGTATTGCTCACTGACTATGCTAGTCTGAGTAGAATTCACTTGTTGCATACAGTGGAGTAAACTCTTATTGTTATTATAACGGTCTGACTGATTCACTGACATTTTATTTAACATGGATGATCATCTTTCAACTGACTGTTCTACAAGCTACCAACAGACCAACTCAGCCGCTGGGTGTCCAGTAGAGAAGCAGACTTTTCCATGGATTGTCGAGTAAATAACTGGTTTATTTTTCCAGTTGCTGCCTCACTTGGTGAGCATATTAGTGTTTAATTAGCAGGCTAATTCGAATTTTTGTCTAACTGATTATTGATGATAGCTGTTCTTCACAGTGTGTCCACCTCAGATGTGGACATTTGAGCTTTTACACACATCATTATCTAGATGCTTTGCTGATGTATGTACAATTATCGTTTCAGAAAATAGGCATGTCAAATCTGCTGAAACCAAATTCGGCTTCCTTTGGGTAATTTTGTGCTCTCAGAAGCAGGAGGAGGGAGGGTTGGGAACACTTGAGTCGGGAGATGACACACACATCCTCCCAATGTTTTGGTTCCAAACAGTGAGAGGAGCTGATGAAGTCTGTTGGAGTGCCAGTCGTGATGATTTTACCCCCCACTCTGGAAACCTCATCCAACTGCAGGTTTATTGTGGGAGTAGAGAGTCAAATTCCCTCTCTAGCAGCTTTATTTTGATTAAATGTGCCAGGAATTTAAAAAGTCCCTCTGTTTATGATGTTTCCACAGGTAAACTCTGCCCTGGAGCAAAGGTATTTTCTGACACTGCACAAACTCTGATGGCTTGGATGAAATGTGGCTTACCCCAGATTCTCTGTTTGCTCGACCAAACAGATGAGCCCAGTACAGCAAATGTTTGACAAAAGTTCCAGCCAAGGAAATAAACCATCCTCGGCTGCAGTCATAATACTGCTTTCTCTAGCATAAATGTACAAAATTAAATGAGATTTGTTCCATTAGCAAACCCACTGCACGGTGTTAAACATACTTTGTATATTTCATCTAACAGACGATACTTGATCTTATGAGTCGCACGGTTGCTAAAATTAATTAGATATGCAAATACCAAGACTTTATGTTGTGGCAGGAGATTGTTTAGCTGACTGTTTGGTAAGCCCTTCCCAACTCTCTGTTTCTATTTTCACATATGAAATTTATAGGGCTAACAGGAGTAAATTTACCACTCAGAACTCATTGTCATCTTTCTCACACTTCCTGATTTCAAACAGAAGCAGCTTTATCATGCATAGTTTGAAACTGTGATGGATTTTGCAGGCTAAGATGACAGCTGTTGCAAGTAAATTTCATCAGATGAAAGAAGATGGCTGATTAAACTGATCTTAGCTCCACTGACTTATTTGAAAACGCAACCAATTTTGTCTGGGCGTTTAAAAAATGTGCAAGAGACGTTTAGATGTGCTTCTGAGGGCCAGATTGTGCTATGACTGAAGCCAAAGCCACAATACGTGTTCCAGCTGAACAAAACATCCTCATCAGGTCATAATCCATGTACAAAGCAGCATACTGATATAATAATGTGCAAATGTTTGCAGAGAAATCCCAGTTAATGTTGTTAACTGCACAATTACAAGGGAGGCACTTGGGGAACTGTCGGCTCAGTCACAAATTCTCTTTACCAAGTTTTTATTTATTTATTGATGAAAATTGGTCTCACACAGTTTCTGTTACTTCTCTGCTTTCACTGTATGTAATGTGATCACGCCTTTGACTTCACAGTGAGCGACTTTATCTTTCCCACTTATTTAAGGTGTGGTTAAATGGTCTGCACAGGAATTTTACACAGATTTGAGATATAGTTGTGCCTCACCACACTTGCACTTTAACATTAAGTGTAAACAGAGTGCAATATACAACAACACCTTAATTGTTCCTCAGTTAGTTATGTGTGCTGCCCAAAGTGAAAACAGCAATATTTCTGTGATTGAGTTTCTGGCTTTCGGCGAGTTGTTCCAACAATTAGACTGTGGCTCTCTTTGTCCCACTGAACTCACCATGTCTGGACGATTACTGTCTGCTGTCTAGATTGTGCGGTTTTGCAATGACATATTTAAAGAGAGCACACCCTTTGAGAGTAAAATGATTAAGAACACAGGCACAGAACAATAAGCCCTGGTCACATGTGGTTGTTGGTGCAACATCAGAAAATCAGGTATCACATCCTAGCTTGGATTTTTTATTGGATTGGGAAGTACCCTTAATAAAGTAGTCACAGTAAAATTCTGACTTGTGCTTTTAATTTTTTAGGGGTTAACCTATATACCTCCCAATGCCTCACCCAAATGGGTTTGGTTTCTCCAGTGGTTCATATCTTGCAATATGAAAACAACTTTTCAACCTCGCACACATTTTTCTGCTGCTCTCTACAGAGAGCTCTCTATACATCCCGCCTGTGGAATCCTTTTGGCCAACGAGGTGGAACTATGCAGTGCTCAGGCAGGTAAAAGTCTGGATTGTGAAGTGTTCACCTCATACAGGCAGCTTTTTCAAGCATCAGAGAACAGGCCTGTGTCAATACTGGGCCAGACAAGGTCCTGATTTATCCAAGGTCATGACGCATTAGAATTAGCTGTATTACTAGTTTCCAAGCCTATCTGAAATGCCTGCTTTTCCAGGAGTGACTTACAGTGAAGTGAAAGAGAAGCCAGTCACTGCATAAAATTTCCTAAGGTGTACTGTGCGAACAGGAATGACAGAAGAGGGAGGGCTACAGATTGGAGCCCAGGTATAATAAATAGTAAACGCCTATGTTTCTCACGGGGCTCCCTTTATAAAAGCTGCACCATTAATCAGGCCAAAGTATGTGGAGCAGTGACTCTGTGTTTTTATTTTCCTGTGCTGAGGGGAGAAACTTTGAAAAGCTCCCAAAGGTATAAGCAGAGATTCCTGTCTATGCTGTATGCTACAGTGAGTGACTCTTTGTCCCGCCAGCAAAGCATAACAATACAACATTCATCCACAAATCTCTCCACACATTTGCTGAAACGATTAAATAAATTTGCTTGTTTAATTCCAAAAACTTGTTTTTCTTTTTTTATCCCAGAGTTCTTGGCTTGTCAGTTTAATCATCGGCCTGCCAAAGATTAACCCTCGATTGGCTGTACTTTGAAGCACAGAAATGCAATTGCAAGTAAGGGCCAGGAATCACTGAGTTTATTCTTCAGTGTGTCCGTCCAAACTATTGTCTGACTGGACGCCAGTGTTTTCTGGGACATCTGTAGATTGTTTGTGAGTGGCATGGGTACGATCAAGTTTCCTGGCAGCCACCGAGTATTTATCCCATGTGTGCACTTTTCACAGTCCAAGTCCAGCACAGTAGCGACTTTTCTCCAAGGTTGCACATGCTGTGTGTGTCACAGTAGTAGTTACAACGATTTGAGTTTTCATTTTCACACAAGTGCACTTTGCTACAAATAAGCAGGAAAACAGTAAAGTCTTTCGGGGAGTTTACTAAAAATGTCAAATTGAAGTTAATGTTTAACACAGATGAAGAAGAAAGATCACATCTCTGTTTACCACCTGCTTGCTTTCCAATTATCTGCTAATGTTATAGACAATAGTTAAATTATCACCTACTTGCTAAAACCTGTTCTGTAATTTTCCATTTGAGGCTTGCCTTTGCAAAGTACATTTGTCATTTGAAGGAATAACACATCTTGACACTTTGGTTTCTGCATGCTTACTGTTGTTCAGAGAGGTTTAATTGCAGTAAAAGCTCCAAAATCCCAATAAAGTTAAAAAAAATTGGTCATAAAACTTTTGTTTGTTCAACTGGATGCCGGTCTATTAACTAGTGTTGTAATAGTGACTAACTTTGAATATATGGAACAGTAAATGGGAAACTAAAGAAAAATAATAAAATAGATTATATATAGCAAAGTCAGCAATTAACATATAGTATAGTGTTAATACAGTAAAAGAACTGTAATACATCCATATACTTTCAGATAACTTTTCAGACTGTTAAAAATGAAGTAAAACACAATGCTGCTGAATGCAGTAGATGTGTTTTTTACATAGTGTGTCACAGAAAAGAGAAAAATCCAGTGATGTCCACCCATAATGACTAAGAGTCCACCCTGCTACAAAATAAAATATTAACAGTAGAATGCAGTTGTAATCAGCAGAGGGAAATGTATATGTATGCAAACAACTGAATCAAGAGGAAAAGCAGCTTCTTCTCACGCGTACAGCACAACTTCAAAGCCTGTGAAACACCATGCCTTGTTCGCTTAACAAAGCATTTGAAATTTGTTTTTCTGTTTTGAAGATGCTGAAAAACTTTTTTGTAAGGAACAGACTTCTTGAGGAAGGAAATGAAACTATGTTGTACAACACAATCACCGCCCTCTATATCAAAACAGTCATGGGTCTATTAATTGTAATCAGTTTAGATTTAATGTGTGTCTCATTTTTGCCACTGGATGGATTTGAAAATCAGACTTGTGCAGGCTGATTAGCACTAGATGTTAAAAATGCGTCACAGCCTTTGTTTGATTTCACACCTTCTTTTTCTAATTTTCTACTGGTTATGAAGTTAAGATGGGTAGTGTGTATCAACAACGTACAGCACAACACACCCTAACTCAAACTAACATAACTAACTGTGATGACACGCGATCAGTCATTAGAAACCGTTTTCCAAGTTTTACATACGTTTTGCTTTGAGAAAACTTTCACTCACTCCATTTCAACACCTTCACCATCTTGGATCTTTTCCGAAGTTTAATCAAGTGTCTTTTGAAAGGAAAACCGACCTGCTGTACAGCGCAGCAGAAGCTCAGACGAGACAAAACACTCTTGTTTCTTTTTGGAGCAAAAATACAAGACATGGAACTTGAGAGAGGAACTGATTCTCCTTTATCTGTTGCCTCTGCACATAAACTGAGCGTGATCTCTGTGTTTGTTCTGGACGGAGTTCTTACCCAGGAAACCAAACACATCCCATAATTCAGAAAGGGGGCACAGCCTATGGAGAACAAATCTAATCATGATTCCCTCAGTAATATCAATTATTCTACAAATCCCTTGTTCATATGTCTTGCATTGCAAACAGCAGCGTTTAGGACAGCTCTAAGCACTTTCACAGTGTTGTGTTTATTTTTATTAGCCCTGTCAGTAGAACGACTCTGTGGATGGCAAGTTTGGCCAGTGGACTTTGGTCCAGACTGACAAATCTAAACCAAATGACATTTTGCACATGCATTCATTTTCCACAGATGATAAGATCTACTTATTGTGCTGTTGCTCTGACTTTTGTTCTAGTCCCACAAGCAGCTTAAACTTTGTCATACTATCGCACACTATTTTGGCCTAAATTGTAGGCCTAATGTGGTAATATTTCAATGAAGGGCATAAAGGGAATATCTTCGTCTTTTCTTCATGTGAGGAATAACAGCATTTGCTGTCATAGTTAGAATGAACTGCCCTGTTCAGGTCACTGTATCATCATCTTTTTGGCATTTATTACCTCATTAACAGCTTTTATATGCTCATCCACAGTATATTCTTACAGTGCCATGTTTATGTGTACATTCTATATTTAATCAGTCAATAGGTTCTTTTCTTCTCATAGAGGCTTTGAATCTAGCTGACTACACTATGCAAGTTGCTGCACTAATAAATCCAACATGGTGTAAAAGATATCACCCAAAGAAAATCATGTCTCAACGTGTAAAACAAGGTCAGCAAATCAAGAGGATTTCAC
Source organism: Dascyllus trimaculatus (assembly GCA_024666655.1). Taxonomy (NCBI): domain Eukaryota; kingdom Metazoa; phylum Chordata; class Actinopteri; family Pomacentridae; genus Dascyllus; species Dascyllus trimaculatus. The sequence goes on from CM045450.1 coordinate 10,921,473, forward strand.
TTCATGGCATATCAGCAAATCTCTCACTCTGAGAAAACTCATAGACGAGCTCAGTGCAATCCTGTGAACTTAAAGTAAACTCAACCCGGTATAAATTTCTTATGCATCCTTTTGAGGGGCTTGGGAGAATAAAGCACAATAAACAGAAGCCCCCCGCTCTAAAGGTCTACAGCAAACGCAGCCTGGCTATAGCTTTATTAGCGGTCAGCTGGTTCCCATTAGAAAGGCTTTGTGAACTGCTATCTCTCCTCAAGAATCCCAAACAAACTGACCCTCGGCTCTGTTTGTCTCCCTCTAACCTCTCTCAGCATCCGTCAGGCTTCTCCAAGCAAGATCCCTGGATACCAGTGGCCCTCCCACAAACACGGGTCGACCTCAGTGACCTCTCTGACCACTGATGTTGTTACAAAGCTACTTAGGTGTATATGGTGTTGAATGATTTATTAGACATGTGTTTGCACTGGAGAAATGACCCCTCAATCATCTGTGGTGTAAAAGTTTAACATTTTGGGCTATAAGTCAATTTGGTTGACTGGTGCAAGTTTGATAAAGATTGACAGCAGTGTTGCGTTCAAACCAGTACTAGTGCTAATCTTAAATGTTGGCACATTTTATCCCATTTCTTTAATTAGTCCAAAGACCTCTGGCCAAAAATGACGCACAAGACAAATTGATCATTTGCTGGACTATTTGCTTTTTGTCCCAATAACTTTCTCCTCTGGCTGCCTGGCAACATCTTGGCAATGACAAGACTCTGAATCATGACTATTACTTTAATATCAGCTGGGTTTTGTAACATTATACACAGATCGATGGCAAACAAAGTGCAACAGAGACAAGTATTTAGTTTCTTTGATTTGATAAGGAAACACACTATATAGTAAAGGTCAGTCAGCCATGTGTATGACCATGTTTTTTATTTTATAACTTTACCAAAGCCTGTAGACATAGAGTATATTTTTAGTTCTTTCTAACCTGGGAGGCAAGTTAAACCAGATGGGATGTTAAAATGGTAATAGAGAATAAAAAACACACAAATAGGAGTTTCCTGATGAAAAATGTGCTGAAGTTAACATATGAGAGACAAAAACGGGGTCTTTTTCCTTTTCTTCATCAAATAAAGTTGGCCAGGCCTGCAGGACTGAGAATCCTTTGTTGAGCCCCGGCTCTTGGGTCTTACTCATGCTCTCAGACGGCCTCATCTGGATCAAAGCTTCACCAGTCCTGCCCTGTACTTCTTACTTCCTGTGATCAAAAAAAGAGAGACAGATGGACAGAAACGTGTAGAAAGAAAAGCAAATAGATACGCATGTTTGGACATTTTTCCAGAGAGAAAACAAATTATGAAAAATGGTACAGAGAGGGCAGTTATGGTGGATGTGAGTTTTGGGGGAATGCAGTGGTGGTGGTCATGGTGGGGACTCAAAGACTCGACCACCTCAACATGAAGACCAACCAACAAAGCTACCATTCATGCTCCTTCTCCAGTAATGGAAAACGTTTCCCCCCTGACGCTGAAAACAGAGCAAGGGGCAAATCTGCAAAGACAACAGACAGGGAGAGGTCCCCGCCGCCGTGGATTAGGATCTGCTTGCTGTGAGCCACATTCAGATATTCACACAGGCAAAAAGGAACCAGGCATCTGCACCACAGAGCGCAGAGCAGGGAGGAAATGAACGGCCAGATCTTATTCCTCCGTGGGCAGGAGGATCATATGGCCTTGGAGGCCAGGGGGACCCGCTCTGGATCCTCAGCCTGCTCAGACTGAGGCTGGAGACACTGCTGGATACAACAGTGTGTCTGATTTACCTCATCTACCTTTAATTCTGAAATATACATGATCTCAGCTTCTTTACTCAAGGTGACACCTAAGAAGAAGTTTGCAAGGAATAAACAAGGTCGAAATTCTTCAGGAGCTTACTGATTTGTAATTTAAATCCCCTTCCACTCCAAAGAGAAAGGTGCATAGTTTTCTCACTTGAAATACAACAACACTAATTGTTTTTAGTGAATCTGCGGTCTTTATCACTAATTCTGGGCCTTCTAATAAGTGTCCCTGTGATCATATTGGAAATTATTGCTCATTTAATTGTTATCTCCTCAGATTCTGAAGGCTTATAGAAAGCTTTAATGTCTGTTGTGTTGGCTATTGATTGGCAGTTAGTTCACCCACTGCGCTCCCATGATCCTGAACTCTTGCTGAGTTGAACTTTTGAAGCTTTTGTTTAAAGACTAAACAGTGAGGCTTACAATATTTCAGTGAAGTTGATGACTGTATTTGATTACAATGCCTGCACTGTAGCTAAGTAGCCAACATTAGCCAATGCTAGCCGCTCACATACAGAGAGTAAAAGGTAAAAGCCTGCAGTTCTTATTTGGAAGGTCTTGACTCCAAATGGAAAAGATGGTGGACACCAGAACCTGAGGCTCTGGGCTTCACGCTTGCTTCATTGCAAACCAGTGGATGACATCACATCTTGCTGCATACGCTGCTACATGCAATCTATAAGTTTCACACTAAAAGGCAGATTTTAAATTCTTCCACTGAAAAAGGAAAGTTTCTCTTTGGTCACAGAAATCACTGTTCAATACATGCACCTGAGCAGGATTTGCAACGGTACACTTGCTCTGCAAACCATGTCAGATGTGGAAGCATGAAACCTGCAATGGATATACATATGGTCTTTCAGTGAAGAAGGAGACATCTTGTATGCAGTAATTAATCCTCTGAAAACAAAATTATTTTCATATTCATTGACTCTGGATTTTTTAATCGGGGATGAGGTGTGGTGCTTTTAATGAATTACTAGGTCATTTTTAGTGAAGGTAAAGCAGAGTTTTTTAAATGTCCTCAAGCATGTCTCGAGGGGATTGTTTAAGAAAAGTTAAGAAGAAGTTCCTCAGTGACTCTTTATTCAACAATAAGGAGCAACTCTGCAGTGCGAGTGTTGACCAGAACAAAGCGATCAGAACACATCAGTCCAGTTCTGAAATCTTTGCACTGGCTCCCAGTCAGCTTCAGGATAGATTTCAGAGTTCTGCTTCTGGTCAACAAGTCACTAAATGGTTTAGGCCGAGAATACATTAAGGACATGTTAATTGAATACAAACCCAGCAGGCCTCTAAGATCTAGGGTCAGTTAGTAGAGCCCTGAGCTCAAAGCAAACATGGTGAGGCAACATTTAGCCGTTATGCTGCCCCCAAATGTTCTGACATTTAAATCCAGGTTAAAAACTTTTCTTTTTACATGTGCACATGAATGAGCACTGTAACCTCTTTTGTCTTGCACTGTTGTTTTTATCATTTTAATGTAAATTTGTTTGGAGCGCTTGTAGGTTTCTAACTTTTGTTTTTTTTATGTAAAGCACATTGAAATGCTCCCATGTATGAAATGTGCTATGTGAACCACTTGTGCACACATGTTGTGATTGTATTTTTTAAAAATATTTTTTAAAAATGATTGTCATAGATATAATGTATGTAATATTATTAATGGAAATAGCATTCCAATCAAGACAATGGGCCCAAGAAGCCATCCCAATGTTTTACATACAATCTCTTGCTAACAGTAATTGATAATTTCATGTTAATTTGAATTTAAAAAACATCATGCAGCTTTTTCTGCTTTAGAATCATGGTTTTAAAACAATTTATTAAAGTGCACTGGTGTTCTGTGTAGTGTAAAAAAAAACCAACATACTATACCACAGTCAAAGGAGATGGATTGCACTTCACTGTCTTACAAGTGGTCTTAAAACAAAAAATATTATGAACACCATCAAGAATGAAATACTGAGTCTGATCAGCAGACTGACTGCAGGAAGTTTAAATGTACTTTTTTAAATCAAAGCTTCATCTTATGAATGACTCTGAGAAAGTGTGTTTTGCTTGGAAGCAGATCTGCCTCTGAAAACGATATAAAGACACAGATGAAGGGATGGATGATCAAAAGGCTGAAACAGCTTTGGGTGGCCTCTGAGCTTCCGATTACCCCATATTGTGTTTTGGAAAAACTTTATTTTGTTTGGGGGTCTGAGTTTTCTGAGGCACTAGTCTGAGCTGGGACATCCTGTTTCCTGAGGGGAAGATGTTTGTCTCTTTCCTTTTCTGTCTTGGGGTGGTGCCTACAGCGCTGCAGGAACTTGAAGGCCGTGACTGTTGATGCTTGTAATAAAAAGTGCGTGTGTGTTGTAATTGGAAGTGAGATAAAAGTTCCTGGCACAAAAGAACTTCAGTAATTAGGTCATTATTTCTCAGGGCTGCTTCCAGTGTGTGAAATCCTTGGGCAATAAAGATGATAAGATAATTATCTTAACTTTTTTAATTAATGTGGTGCTGCTCCAAACAGTAGCTCAAAAAAAAAGAAAATAAACCTAAAAATGTTTTTTGATATTGATGATTAAGGTTTTAATTCATCTGTGTTATGTTTTGTTTTGCATGTCAGACAGGGCAAGCAAGGTGTGAGACCTGGGCATGTTGTAAACACACCAAACAGATGACATAAACCACTTTATTTGCACCTGATATGTGGTGAATAACTTGCATTTGTGTGTGCACAAGTACAATATAGATGCTCGTCTGATAGCTGCAATCCATGGTTATGACAATTTAACAGATTGGTGAGATAGGGTGCTGGGATGGGCTCCAAAGCGACGCAACAAACAGCAGACAATGTTCATGGCAAGGTGGACAACACAGTGGAACATTTAGCTGCTAATAGAAAAGTTGGCTGGAGAAATTGGAAAACCAGAGCACAGCAAAAAGAAGAGTAAATATCTGACTTTTTCATTAATGAAGATGGAAACATGATTTGCCGACATGTTGCTATTAAGGTCTGTCTAGATAATTCCACTGTATGTCCTTGTTGTGCTAAAAGCTCCTTACACTGCCCCAAGTGGCCAGAAATCTCAGTTGAGGACCAGCTGAATGTGTTCTACACAATGATGTGACCTCCTGAGCCACTTTAACACCAGTTTGTTGTCTGTTGCCACTCTCGTCTGCACTGAACCTCCTCTAAAACACGCAGTGCAGCAAATTTCTTCTCTGTGTGGGCATTTTCTGTGCAGAGTGTTTTTCACTCCTGTGAAAGCTGTCTCCTCAGGCATCCCTTTCCTTCACTTTTAAACTCTAAAAAGCAGGTTAGGGAGAAAGGAATGTGGTAATTTGAGTGGGTGGTGGTGGGGATGGATGGGGGTGAGTGCAGCTGGGCTTGGTCTCCGGAATTACCTGAGGAATGACAGAACATATCCACTCCTGTGCTGAGAGGGTTTGTTCTCCAGACAATTACTGAATATGGTAGCGAAAGTCCAGCTTGTTATTGTTTGGGTGGACTTCACTGTCTAAATTTCAAAGATGTTAAGTGATGTGCTGTTTAAATGTAGTCATAAAATGCCAACCGTGTCTTCCTGAAATTACAGTTAGATTCACATTTGCACTTATGTTTACTAGCAAGATTTTTCTGCGATGTCACTGACAGCTCAACTTACAAAAAATGACAAAACACAAACAAATTCAGTAATGCTTTTTGTAAATGTAGCGTGTTTTAGTTTTGTTTGTTTGAGGAAGATTGTGATTTTAGTTCAGAATCGCGCAAGTAAATGCCCACTCTGCATTGTATAACCAAGATGCATGTTAGTTCCTGTACCTTTATCATGTGCATTTAGTTCCAAAGCATAACTATGAAAATAATTATTGCTCTGCAGTTCTTCCAAACACATATTAAAGGAATAGCAGCGCTGATCTGGCTGAATGCCTGCTTCTCTGGGAGTTACTGTGGAGGAACTAAGGAGGCAGATCTAGAAAATAGATCTTTCAGTCTGACAGACACAATTACCTTGTCGTTCGTCACCTCCTTCCTGCAGCAGCCTCATCAGCTGCCAGCCTCATGTTATGGCAACTTAATAGACACCTGGTCTGACCTTTAGCTCAGTGGGATGGGAGAGAGTTACCTGGGAAACAGATCAATACCGATGCTTATAATGCACTGACAGAACTGCAAATATGTCTAACTATGGTTATATTAAAATTAGTGCTGTCAATCGATTAAAATTTTTAATCGCGATTAATCGCATGAATGTCATAGTTAACTCGCGATTAATCGCAAATTAATCGCACATTTTTTATCTATTCTAAATGTCCCTTGAATTATCATTTTATACGAGGAGGAGGCGGAGAATTTGCGTCAGCTGTGTTTGGCCATCAAGTGGTATTACGGACCGGATGTGCTACGATGATAACTCAGTTCACTCTGATAATACACACAGATAACTTTGGTCTTGTCAATCGTCATGCGCTCACCCCAGGCCGCCTTCACCTGGCTGTGCGCGTCCCGAACCACGTGGACCAGCAGCAGGCGGTTCGGGACGGGGAAAAGGAGCCGACAGAAAGGCATGGAGGCGAGGAGACTGCTGCTGTACCACCGCCAGCAGGAGATCCTGTCGGACTCGCCAACCATGCCCCCGCCCGCGTTAATCTCGCGATAAAAAAATTGACGCCGTTAAAATTGATTTGCGTTAACGCGTTAATAACGCGATATTTTTGACAGCACTAATTAAAATATGATCGAGTTAGGCGTTATTTTCACCTGGAGAAATGTGAGCAGTCAGCTCCTCAGCTCCTCAGCTCATGTCTGATTATGTCACCATTTATGTAAGCAGAAATAATTACCTTGGTAGCTTTTTTTTTTGGCTTAATTTACATTATTTACAGCATCACGAACTGTATGTACTTTTAACAATAGGCTATGTGTGTACTTTACAGGCAAATAGGTGGCAATAAATCACAGAGTACTTTAATGATTAGGCTATAAGTGTGCTGAGGTCAGTGGCTTGCTGTAATTAGGCCAGAAACAGTAAAACAGGGAGAGGAAAGGGGGGCCGGGAGCATCCAGTGCAAGATGAAAAAACGGACACAGAAGAGAGAGACTTGTCAGGGGCAGCAGAGTTTTCAGCCAGAAGCGGAGCTCTCATTCATGGGCGGTTGGACGTGAACACTGGCCACTCTGTGTCTATAAAGGTGATGTCTACTGAGAGATGCTATCTTTACCTCATTGATACAATGGCCTCATACACAGCAGACAGTGGGCCAAAGCCACAGGTCTCCGTACTGAACTTCACTGCTCGGGCCATGGCTACGGCCAAGAAGAGTGCGCCACCTACAGGTGCTGACAGAGAGTGAGAATGTGGAGGCAAAGACACAGGTAGTGATCGTGTCTGTGAGCAGCTGATGACATAATACAGTAATTCTTAACATGGAGGGTAATCCTTTCATCAGATATTCCATGGGCTGTCTTACCTTTGGTCACAACCAGAGGATGGATGGCAATGAAGGGTCCCAAGGATTAATGTTAATTTTAAAGAACAGGGCCAATGTTTTTCTATTTTCTTACTATCAGGAAAAATCACAAAGGCGCCTATTATGCTTATTTTTCAGTGCTTTCCTGACAACCCTGCCTTTTTATATAGATTGTAGCCTCAAGTCCACTATTTTTAGTTTTACAGTGACCCACAAATATTTACTTTAATTGTTTTAATAGGCAAAACTAGGGACTGTAGTTTTTAGCAAACACTACTCTATCAGGAGTAAGTAATGGATTTGTCTGGCACTATTTTTAGTTGCCTATCAATCACATTTGGTGCTCTTGTGAGTATTTACAGCAGCATGATAGTGTGTGTGGGACTGACTCAAAGTAAACAACAGCACCTATGTTCATTGTTCATGAAAAAACATGTCAAAAAGTGCATTATTTTGGTTCACTGGACACAGAAGATTTCTTAATAAGATTAACTGTGGTTAAGTTAGTCACTGTCTACTGAGCCTGGTTCTGCCTGTTTCTTCCTATTTAAAAAGAAGGTTTTTCTTCCCACTTTGCTTCCTCAAAGGGGATAATTGGATTTGTTTGGTTTTTCTCTGTAATAAAAGGTCTTGACCTTACTGTGTGAAGTTCCTTGAGATGACTTATAATGTGAATTGACTGTACAAATAAAACTGAAATTAAATAAATTGAGTATACAGCAGTAAAAAAACAAACAAACAAAAAAACCCCACATGACAGTAGGACAGAATAAAAACAGACTGCAGTCTGAAAGCAGACAAAAAAATATCAAGGTGTCACACAGCATGCACAGCTAAAGTGCACAAAATATTGTCAGGAGATTGGTATTGAGAGAAAGAGGCAGAAAACATTTTCAGTTTCTCTGAAGATGAAACAAAAATGAACAAGGGCACAGAAGCACTAATACAGAAGCACTCACACTGCTCTCCTTTTACAGCTTTTTTCTGAAAAAAGGGAGGCTCACTGTGGCAGCTCTCAGTAGCTTTGGATGCAAGACTGCTAGAGCTATTTCCTTTTGGCATTCCTTAACTCTCTACTCGTGACGAGACGTTTTGGCTTGCAGGAGGACAGATGAGAAGAAGAAAGGGGGGGAGAATGGAACATTTTGCTTTTTTCCACTAAATGAACACATGCCAGGTGTCACATAAAATATAGCAGGTACACGCATCCACAATACACTGTAAGCACCTCCTCAGTCACTTGCTACATTCCATGTTTGTAGGAATTTTGTCAGAAAGGAAACCCACCATCAGTGAAGGAATTTGTAACCCGTTTTCTTCACCTCCACTTCTGCACTTTTGCCTCCTCCCTCTCACCTAGTTTTTTCTTCTTTTCCCACCCCTTCACTTTTTATATTCCACATTTCTCTGTCCCCCTTTGGACCAGTCCTCTCTGTCTGTCTTTCTTTTTTTTATCTTGTCAGCTCCTCCCACTTTGATTTTCATCTGTCGTGCCTGATGACAGATATCAGCTGATGCTGGGTGAGTCCTTGATCAATTTAAAGAAGTGTACAGTCTTTCAAAAAAACAAATAAAGCATTTATGCTTGGTGTAAATCAAATCCTGCCTAAATGATGCCTCGATAGAAAAAAATAGGTTAAAAATATTCATATGCTCTCTAAGGTTAACTTTGTGGTCAGTGGAGTCAGTGTAGACACAATATTTTACTGATAATAACACTCATGGAAAGACTTTTCCAGAGCAACCACAACCCACCAACACCAAGCAACCCCTCTTTTACACACATACACATAAGGCATGAATCATGACACACTCATATTATGCTTTGAGCGTCCAAGCATCAACCACAAAGCCTTTTTCTCTCTTTGCTCAGGCCATCAATGAGTCAGGCCAGTGGTCAGTAAGGAGGCAAAAGCAAAAAGAAAAATGTGCAAATGAAACCACCTGTTATTTAATCTGTGCTACCAGCTGAGTGGCTGGCAGACAGCTGACCTGTTTCCGACGTGGGGCCAAGCCGTCTGTGAGCAATTTGCATTCTTTTCACTGAGGGCTTGACAATTTTTTAGGCTCCTCATTAATATAATAAAAGAAAATACATCAAGCCTCACAGACACTTCACAAGCACAATCTGGTAAAAGGCTTTTCTCTCTCAAAAGAAATCACAAAGTTGAGGTTTTTTATTCCTAAAATATTCAAAGTCTTTTTTAAGCACAGGACTGTTGCTTTAACTCTAACGCTGCACTTTAATGTGTGGGCAATCAAAACATCATTCTGGTCACTAAACTGAGACAAAGTAGGTGGAAAATGAGAAAAAGTGGGGATTGTTCTGAGTGGGAGAAATGGGTCCATTAATATAGCTCCAAATTGTATTTCAAAAGTGCAATGTGCAGTGAAAGGACACACCCCTCACTAAATGAGCCCTGACAGGCTCTCAGAGATGCCAGGGGAAAAAAAAGTCATGAGGGGAAACGCTTGAGAAATATTTCCCCCAGACTACTGCACAGATTTTTTTGCACATCTTGTGTGCTAAATCTAAAATGTGTGCTCTAATTGTTTGGGTCTAATAGGGAGCAAGTACATGTTATCCAGAGGAAGCGGAGAATATGCTCATCATGCATGAGACTCATGATCAGCAAATAACAAGCAAATTCTACTGTGTTTGAAACAATCTTGCAAAAAGTTTATGCTTTGCCGTCTGTGTAATATCGATCTTCCACACATTTTAAAACTCCTTCTATAAAAATGCTCCAGCTATCCAGTTGATTACTTATTTCAAATCCTGATTTATCAGTCTTTTTCTCAATAAATCTTTTCCACTTTCACCTCTAATAACTATGATTCCCTCTCATTTTTTGACCAGACTTTACAGGTCACTTTCCCTGACAGAATCTGAAACAAAGTCAGCTGTGGAACCCCTGGCCAGGGTGGAAGATTACTGTCCAACTCCATCCTTCAAAACACCCCTCCTCCTCCATTCATTTCTAACTCCTGGCCAGCGCTTTCACCCCACCTCTGATGTCTTTCTGTCTGTGAGTCTAGTTCTCCATCTTCTTTTTCTCAGCTAGTCTTTCCAAGTTATTGGATTTACAAATATTGGAAAATTACCATTGCTGCTTACTGGAACACCCTGTTCAGTGTGTGTCTGTATAAATGTGTATGTGCATGTACCAAGTTTCTTGTCATAACTTAATTAGTTACTCCATCCTCCCTTAATTAGCAGAGAAAGTAGGAGGGAGGTTCTTGTATCCTGCAGCTAACTCCTGCAGAGTTTGAGGAAACCAGCTGGAGGTCATTCAGGTCATTTGATCCCTCTCTCAATGTCCCTCCCTTTGTGTGAATCCCTCATCCAGCTGTATTCCTGTATTTCATTCTCTCTCCGTTTGTCTTCAATTTGACCGTCTGTCACCCTGAGGTCATTGGAGTTTGTAAGCTACTGAATTCCACTGTCAGTTTTGAAACTGTAAGTGAAGAAAACGAATGGCTCAACTTGGAAATACCTCCAGATGAACAACAGCAACATTGGCTTAAGGACACTGCAGCTTTCCTCAGCAACAGTGATACCAGGTTAAACAGCTAGCTCATTTTTCATGACCCAAACTACACACTACAAAGTCATTTATATTCAGATTTGTCACATGATTTTTAATGTAAATATTTAAATCTGGTCAAGTATGTAGGAGTATGACTGCTGTCATTCTATATGTTTAGTTTTTTTAATCAAAACATTCAATCAAAAGAGACAAACTAACAATGTCTGTTGCTTAATACTTACTGGACTGGGTCATTAATGTTTTGTAAACAGCTTTTGTACAACAGCAGAGATCTGTGGCACTGACAAGTAAGATCAGGTTTTGTTTTGTACTGCATTAAATAAAGTACAGTGCCCAAGTTCAGCACAATAAAGCAATACGTTCATCAGTGCACCAAAGGACTGATGTGCTTTTGAACAACTATGTCACATGATGACAAACCGTTTGACTTAAGATTATTCATTAAAATATTACCACAGATACATAAAGATAATTACTGTCATCAAACCACACCAGTGCCATGATGGTTGGTGACCTTGATCAGTCTGTGTTTTGTGTTATTTGCCCTAAGGTTAATTTTTTTGGTAAAGCTAGCCATTGGCCTTGTCACAAAAACCTGAAAATCTGTGTCTGACTAATCACATCAGTACATTATTTACAAAACAACAAACATTCCAATCCTACCAGCAAAAAAGAGAACTGACTTCAGTCTCCAGTTTCTTTGCCTGGCAAATGAAGTGAGTCTGATTCTAAGGAGAGAATTATCAGTCATGTTTATGTGAACTTGTATCTTAACTCATCACATACATGCCACACTTCCTCAACTGTCAAGATTTAACGTCCTGCTGCTTGTCAATGCTATTTATTTCTTTTCATCAGACCTGTAGGTCTATAATACCCTCGTCTTGTTTTCCTTTCTGTCTCTGTACCATGTCCCAACGTGCCAAGAAAGAATGCCGTCTCTTTTAACTCCTCTATATGTTTAACTATTTAGATGTGTAATTGCATGCAGGGAGGGATGTCATAGCCGGGGGCCAAATATAATCCGGTTTTCTTAAAAGAGAAAAGTAAGCTCTTGGCCAAAGACTGAGAAAGTCAGAGATAATTACAGACCTGGTAGAATGTGTTTGTATATCAAACAATGGAGGTGGTGGCCATGTAAGCTACCGTACTTTATGTGTATCTATATATTCTGTATCGTTACTACAACAGCTTTACACCTGCTGTTAGTTTCAGATAAAAAACCTGTTGCTAGTAGCCACCTCTCCTGGCACAGATCTATCGGATCCATGATTTTAACAGATCTGTCCAAGCAACTACTGACTGATAATTCATTTACTCTCTACATCCTTTGCGGACCATGACACTTTTTATATCAGCTGCTCTATCTGTTGATTTGAGATACAGCAGATTTCTGTCTGATATCACTTTACTAGTTAACCTGAGCTTGGTTGGCAAGCTGAATGTATTAAAGAGAACTGGACACTGGATGGCAAGATAGTGCCTCATTCATGGAAATTAAAGGTGTTTTCCCATGAGGTACAATGATTTTCTGCATGCTTCTGCAATTTTGGGCCTGGAGAGCATGCACATTAGCATTCTTTTCAGTTTAGCTTGTAGAAATCCTTCCCACCAGCCCACTTTCTGATACCTCGCACTGAATGAGATAAAATAAAACAATAACACAGCTTTTCTGGACTGTTATTCCATCAAGTGGAGCAAATTTGATGATAAATAAGAGTCATCTTGTAAAGTTTGCAATGCTCAGTAACATTTATTCACCCCTTTACAGCCACTCTTTTTCCAATTCGTGTATGCTAAACTACTGCGTGTAGCCATCTGAGGCTAATATTCCACTGATATAACATGTAAGTAATATAATGTTATATCACTTTTAATTTTCTAGATGTGACTGTAGTTGAGGTGCAGATGGCCACAACTGCAACAGATTTTGTACACAATCCAAATAGAACAGAGTAACAGTAGTATTTATTCATGCAGTATTTGTCTTCCAAGCAACGCAGTATTAACACTTATCTGTTTCATTTGTAGTATGCTTTAGCAAACACTTGCTTATTTACACATTTGCCATGAAAAGAGCAACATTATCTTTCATCTTTAGTTGTGTCTCTGGCTTTCTGACATATATAAGTCTACTCTTAAGTTTTGCTTTGGTTCCCTGCAACTCGTGAGTAGATGATCCTACTGTTTAGCTACTAAGTGCCCCACTATGTTCACACACTTGTTGTTGTATTCAGCACATGGCTTTAAATCAAGATAAACACAAGAAAGGCAAATATTTTAAAAAGTTATTCAACCAGGTGGCCAACCACGTCAGCTAATGGGTTAAAAGAGTGGCACTCACAGCAGCCTATATGTACGCGCCTATATTTTATTTATTACACAGGCCATGTGTTTTGCCATCTCTCTTCTCTGACATCTGGGCTGCAGCCGGGAGCTGGGAGCACTTCCTCTATCATTACTGTTAAAGACTGCAAGGAAGCTGCAGTTTCCCCAGTTCTCTTTATTTCTCCACTTTCAATTCTTTTAACTGTAAATACAAAAATAATCAACTATATATGCCCACATGTGTCTACAAACCTAATGTGCTACTATCAGCTTTGTTAGTCTTTGCTTTCCTTTCCAATTTCCATTTTTCCTGACTGTTTGAGTTTAAAGATATTTTATGTTACTCTCAGCTACTAGTCCTGCTACTTTTTAAATAATATGCTCAAAATATAATTTCTGTGTATAATTTTTAAGCCACCCAATACACTTGATTTTCCCTTGCACATGCATAGTAGAAGTAGAAGAAGAAATTGAGTCAGTTATCTCTTTATAGACTGTTTCTGTATGACTCATATAGCCATAATGTGTCTGTCCTATGAAGTACATGTAATCTAATGTGTTTTTCATGCAAGCAATGCATCAATACAGGAACAGAGATTTATATTATGCTTCCTACATTGCTGTTTTATTGCTGTTCTTTTCAAAAATATTAAACCCAGGAATGACAGATTTGGTAATATGTTGAATATACTATGCTTTTGAACACATCTACTCATACTTTTAATTTCCATTTGTGATCATAACCAAAATGCTGCTTCAGCTTCAGCTACAGCAAGAGCATTTGGAAAATGGAACTGGTTCCTCAAACAAGCTGCAAAGCTAAACAGTTATAAGCACGTCTCTCTTTCATAATAAGCCAGGTGAGAATCCATTTGCTTTACTTGTTCACAGAGCGTAAGAGGTTTAGGCACCTCATCCACCAGGCCCCATCCCCTTCTCCTCCTCCCACATCCACATCTTCCTGTCTGCTTCCCCAGACAGCCTTGTTAACATGTCTACCGCTCTCTGAGCTTCTGCCAGTACGGAAATAATAAACAGATTATTTCTTCTAGTCCACTTAACATCAGTCATTGTTTTGCTTCACACTGCACTCTCAGTGGTCGACTTTCGTGACTCTCATTAAGGAAATTACTCTCTTCGAGGTCTACTCTGCACTCCTCCGTTTAAATTTTACTGAACCTGTTACAAATTCCAAGAGGAGTTATTGGGGTCTTGTGGGAAAACAGAAAACAACACTTGGCTGCTGAATAACTGTGGGTCTTTCTAGTTTACATGACAAAGTCTTTAGTCTGAGTCATTATATTTGAGAATAGCTTGATGTGGACTGTGCAGAACTGCAGGTAAATGAGGCTTCTTAGTTAACACACAAAGCCCATCTGATATGTAAAAGACACATTTTAATCACCAGGCTTCCTACACATCCTGGAAAACATGGACAAACATGAATCTTTAACACATGCTTTCCAGTCCTGGAAATTGAGAGAAATAGTAAAATGTTCTGAAAACCGATGACATTGTCATCTTTTGCAGAGAGCAAAATGTGAGATCTCTACAACAGCTGAATGTGTGCAGAGTAGATTAAAATAGGTTAGAATGGCAGGGTGACAGCTTACAGGCTGTGACACTGTTAACACACTAGAAAGATGTGGGTTTTTGAACGCACCCTGAATCATGTCAGTTTGGTGAAGACAGGGTGCACTTCCTGAATAAAAAAGTCTGATACAACACTGCTGAGAGCCACACTTTATGAGAGAAAACTTCATGCTTAAGTCAAACCCCAGTTTGGGTTTGATATTTGATCTGGTTAATTTTTAGGTTTGATATTTGATCTGGTCAATTTGTGTGACAAGGAAACTTTCTGACTTACTTTCTTTGTTGCACCTAGTAGCAAAACTACTTCGGACAATGGCAGTACATGATTTAAAAGAGGCGTCATTTTAATTGTTCACTTCTGAGAACATATGTAAACATTTACAATAAACTGGACGTATAGCATTGCCTTGGATACAGTGACTTAGACTGTGAAGATCTACAGTGAAGTGATCCAGTGACTGTAATGAAGTGGGGGACATTTTACTGGCATGGTTTTGGTTTACTTGCCCCCTTAGAAGGAAGGGTCACTACAAATCAGTACAAAGTTGTTTTGAGTGATTACCTTCATCACATGATGATACAATTCTGTCCTGATGGGTCCCTTTCATGACATCCTCATCCATAGGGCATGAAGGGTCACTGAATGGTTTGATGAGTATGAGAATGATGTCAGTCTAGCTATGTAATTCACAGTCACTCAATCTCAATCCAGTTTTGGAGATTTTGGAATGACGCGTTGGATAGCACTCCCCACCACCATCATCAAACCACCAAATGAGGAAAGATCTTTTGGAAGAATGGTGTTCATCCCTCCAGTATATTTTCAGAAATTTGTAGAATCAATGCTAACGTGCATTGAAGCTGTTCTGGGACACATGGTGGCCCAACACCTATGTCACCCAACTGTACAGTGAGTGTGCTGCATGCTGTCTCTTGTTTTTCACTCATGGTTATATTTTTTTACACTTTGGCTGTAATTAAACAGCCACCATGATGCACATGTCCTTTTCTGATCCTGATTGTGAGAAAGTTTTTCCACAAAAAACAAGAAAATGAGTAACAATGGAGAAAGAATGGCAAAGCTTCAGAATTTACAAGAGAATTCTATTCTCCAGCATCAAAGAAAACTCTGGGATAGTTGTCAGTCAAAGAATAATTCTTAGCTTTCGAAAGCCACAAATCGGTTTTTTTTGTACCAAATATCTTGTTTCATATTGTACTGCACTCTACTGTGTTTTATCCTGTTCTGTTGTATCCTGTTTATTCATATAAATGTCTTGGATAAAACCATTTCTGTGATATTGTGTACTTAAGGATTAAACTGAACCTGTCTGGGTTTGTCCCACTGTGTTGTGAAGTTGATCCCATAGTCACTGAGTCAGAGAGCTTTGGTGAGTAAATGGTGCCATCTTGTGGTTAGAAAGGGATATTTTAGTGGTTTTAAACTTTACTCTTTTGACTTCTTTCCTACATTGATCTCATATTTTATAGCTAGTCCTCGATAGTTTTTTATATCCAAAACAATTATTATAACAGCCATTAATGTAATTTGTGACTATCTGCCATTTCTGCCCGCAGGAGGTTTGTTTAAACAGACAAAAGGAAGCAGCAGACAACAAAAGAGGCAGTGTAAGTTTAACAGTGAGGGACTATAACTCTGGCATCATTTACATAACAATGTATCACAAATTATATGTGTGTTCTCTCCAGTACCAGTGCCAAAGTAAGGTGGCTGTAATTCTTTAAAACATAGCTGAGAAAGCAAAAAATGTACCAAAGAACATTTTTGACCTTTTCACATTTTCAGCCAATGTTTTTTGTCATTTTTAAGATATTTTTTAAAAAATGTTGACTTTAACGTTTTACTGACCATTTTATATCTGCTTTTTTCTGACATACATTTACAACATGTGAGTGATTCCCACTCAGTTCAACTCATGGCTCCACCTACAGTCAAAAGCCCCATGTGACCTAGTGACAGGGCGAGGCTCTGGGTGCACTTGTTTCCGAGGGTTCAACTGCTACGAAAGACCAGGAGGCCAAGGCTTGAGCGGAGGGAGAGGTGTAGTTTGCCCAGAGCCATGGACTACCAACAGAAACTGGCTGAAAAGCTCACCATCCTCAATGAGAGAGGGAATGGGGTGCTGATACGTATGAACTACATTAAGAAGGTGAGAGAGAATAGGGAGGCTTAAGAAGCAAATGGTGCGTGTAACAGAGACGAAAAAGAAGGAACTTCTTCTTTCACATGTTTTGGTAATCTTCCCAGACTTATGTGCCTGCATACAGTTATTACACAAAACAAAGATACATCTGAGAGTAAATTTATCACTACATACTTATTCACTGCTCAGCAGTGAACTCAAATTTGTATTATTTGATTAGTGCATTATGCATTAATATTTGTCTTCAGTTTCCACAGAGCTGTTGAAAGGGAAATGATATTATTAGTCTTATAGATTACAATCTGCTTTTATATTTACAATAGAAAGAATAATGGTGTATAAAGCAAAACATGTCAACATACTTTACATTTGTAAGGTACGGAAGTACAACAGAGTGTTCTAAGGACAGCAGTAAAGACCCAGTAATGCACAGTTTCTCAAAGTCAAGAGACTCTTCAGAACTTAAACTGCAGTAAAAAGATACTGTAAAATAAACTGAGCCGTCTGTGCTCTGGTTTGTGTGTATACCGACTACACTTTATGAGCAGTACGGTCTCTCAACTACAGCTGAGCTTTTTTCTCCAAAGAGGAAGTGCAATCAGGAAGTCAGTCTGTGCTGTCAGTCAAAATTTCAGTTATTCTGAACTGAAAGCTGTGAACTCACACACAACAACAGCAGCTCAGTGAAATAGACTGAACTACAATTGCTTTGAGGCCAATAGTCCACTTTTCTATTATATGTAATTTCACAACCAAAATCATCTGCACAAAAATATAATCATGCACCACGTCTCCTCCAATTTTAATGAGAAAGGACCTGATTGTTTTTTATTTTTTCATTATCCTACTGACAGTCATACAAGTGATCATAAGAACACGAGTGCCTTAGCAGAGCAACAATTAAGGAATGTAATTATTTAGGCAATACCTTGGGAAAGCTCCATGGAAGCTTAGCCATTATAAAGCAACCACGTGAAAGTATGTTTGGTTCATGATAACCCAGACGTTTCCGGATGTAGTGCTAAGGCATGTGTATACACAAACGTCAAGCTTGCATTTATCAGGAGAAGAAGTAAATAGGCAGTCTTAATTTGAGTTTGCCCAGCGAAGTTTTCCTGAGCATGCATTTTTCAAGTTTCTGCTCTCAGACATCACTCGTGGGAGCTACTATCTTCTTCAATCCAAGATGAAAGAATCACACCCTCACATAATTTATCATCTCCTCACTTCTGTTCCAGTTATGTGCAGACCCCAAACTGCGACCCTCCATCCTCACGGACAAAGCCATGGAACCCGCCATGAAGTATATCAACAAGAAATTTCCCAACATCGACTTCAGAGGAAACATTGTGAGTGCGAAGCAGCATCTTTTCCTCATTTTTCATGTTTTGTTTGCTTGTGATCACGAAGATATTATTTCTTCTCAGTGCAGGAATAATTATACCAGGATGTGATCCAATAAAAGCATTATGATGTCGTGTCCTTCTGTTCTATGTTGTGATTATCTTGTGAAAGCAAAAGTCTGCGGTCTTGAGATCATGAAATAACATCTTCAAGAACAAACTGTGAAAAGAAATATTCAAGATATTTGAGATGTACAAAGATATGTATATGGCATGTTACAGGGTTTTTATGTTGGATTGCAGTGTATTGATCAAGTGTCTGGTATTCTATTTATATGTTTGTTATTTTTTATTTAATGCATTTTCAGGGATTTGTTGATTTAACAACAGTGTGTCACCTCACACCTGAATAGTAATGTTTTCATTATTCTTCATTACAGCAAAATCTGACCTGCATTCAGCGGCAGAAGTCTGAAGTGCTCACAGCCACAAGCAGCTACTACGACTCTTTCATGGATGTCATAGAGTTCAGGGTGATTTTTTTTCTTTGTTTTGGCTTCTCATCTTTCTCCCTAAAATTTCGCTCACTCTTTTGACATGATTTGAAAATTACCTCGAGCATGTTGCCTGAGAGGAACATCCGACGATTAACAAATACTGAAAAGTATTCAAATTAGAGCAATGAAAAATAGCTTTATGTCATTATATATCTATCTATATAAAAACACAAATTTAAAAATAAGGAACAGCAGTGGTGTTTGCAGCAAACAGAGCACTCTTTCTATCTCTGTTTTCCCCCTGTATACTCTTAATTTAAGACTTTTTGTTACCACAGAATACATTTACATATAGAGTGGTTTATTTTGAAAAAATAAAATAATTGATTATATTCCAGATATCAAGGACACTTACCTCAGTTGCAGTTTTTACCACTTTCTTCACATTTGCATATTTCTGTGATGGGGGTTGCAACTGAGCCAGAGGCATCACTGGTATTTGTAAGATGGCAAATAACTCAGTCTTGATGCTGTGGGAATATGCAAATGGTTAATGGTTATTAAGCCACAGGTTTCTATAAAAATGATAATGCTCTTTGGAAATTTCATTAGAGACCTGACATTATGCAGATATTGCTTTGTTATTGTGCAGGTCTTTGTCTGTTTTCTAATCTAACCGGTCTCTGTTGTTCCCTCAGGACCACGTTTATGAGTTGCTGAACACCATCGATGCCTGTCAGTGCTTTTTTGATATCGTAAGTATTTGCTGGCTGACCTATAATTGTTTCAGTCATACTCGACATCTGCTCATATTCTGAGAAGCTGTCACTATTTTCTCCTCTTTAAAGCTCATGGTGCTACTGCATGTTGTTTACTGCTGCATTCTACTCTCATATTGTACATTATGTTGTTTACTTCTCATCATTCCTGCTTAACATCAATTCCATCAAAATAGTCTCTCGGGCCATTTAACTCTGCTGTATGTGTGTTCCACTATAAGCCAGGCTGAGGCAGTATTAGAGCAACTGATTATATGGAAATTGTGATTTCAGTCAGTCAACTTTGACTTCACCAAAAACTACCTGGATCTGATCATCACCTACACGTCGGTTATCATAACGCTTTCTCGCATCGATGACAAGAAGGCTCTGGTGGGAATGTTCAACTGTGCCCATGAGATGACCAACGGGAGCAGGTAAGAAAATGAGAAACTGCAGAAGGGATCTGCACTGATATCACTAATAGAGTATAATGTAATTTGATGGATGAGTGTGTTTTCAATTTACTCGCTGAGGAAAATCACATCTTTCTGTCTTTGAGCGCTTTAATTGATAAAACCACCAGTGCTCACATCCATCAATATGACTATTCTGCTGATCATCATAATTAAAAAGAATTGTAATTCATCACCAGCCCAACATTTGCTTCTGTGCCAAGTTGTATTTTGGCATTTTGTATTCATCGGTTTTGCAGGAAGTTCATTTATACATTTCAAAACACAGACATGGGCATGAAACACGAATAAATACATTTTAGAATAACAACAACATTATCTTCATATATATAGCAGCATCAAAACAAAGTTACAAACACTTAACATAGCAAGTAAATATCAAATAAGACATAGTATAAAAACACATAACAACAGTAAAAAAGAAATAAAGTACCAAACAAATCAAATTAAGATTAGAAAATGCATGGTTTGTAAATCATGCAAAGATCACATAAAATGTCATGAAAACAGTCAAATAAATACAAGTAGTACCAGAGCCCCAGTAAAATTAAAAATGGCAAAACTTGTAAACGGAATAACAGCTATAGTCAGATAAAATCAGGGATGGAAAAGTGAAAAAAGCCTGTTTAAATACCGGCACAGTATTTTACACTTGGTATACAAGTCACATTTGACTTAAGCAAGACCACACACAGCTAAACCTCCTGGGAGGAGGCCTCAGCTCTTCATTATTTCTGTCACCCTAAGGTTAAGCTTTGCAAAAATGATTCAATTTGTTAAATTCTAAATTTATCCCTCAATAAAATCCCAGCAGCTAGATGAATGTACTTATGTAGAGCATCATTATTACGATGTCCTGCTTCTTTTCTTCTTCTTGTGGCTCCACTGACTAATTGCATGCTACACTGAATCCTGCAGTGACCCCTCCTACCCAAGACTTGGCCAGATGTTTGTGGAGTACGATCATCCCTGGAAGAAGCTCACTGAGGAGTTTGGCCCCCATACAAGGGTAAATTCCGCTGAGAGACAATGTGTATTTGCTTATCTTTAGCTGTTTATCCAAAAAATGTACATAAACATTCTATGATTCACTTTAGAGTAAGTCAGAGGTGGCTGGTGGCCAGGTGAAATAAACAAAAACATAATAATAAAATGTACAAAATGTTCAATTTGATTAACTTTTTTCCTTCTATAAATGGGATGTCTTTCTTATTACACCTCCTCCATATGTTTTGATAGCTTTATTTATTTACACACTGGACCTTTAGAAGAAATTGTAGACACTAAACAGTAAACAACTCTTCTATTTTGCTACTTTTAAGGTTTTTAAAATGTATTTTATTGTAGTCTGATGACAGTACATTTAATCATAATAGCATAATTTAATCATAACAGCATATATTGTTGCAGCTCACTATGAAAACTGAATCATGTTTTCACTTTATTATTGAGTTATTGCAACGGATGTCATGACTGCACCACTCTGTCAAATGAAAATATTTTCATCTTTGGAATCTCTGCTGTGCATTTCAGCACTCTTTAGCTGCACAGCAGGAGTTTGCATCAGGTCACTAATTGCCAAGCAGATTTAAATGCTGACACTTAAAAAGGTTTTGCTTGTGGTTTATATTGAAATATGCCTGTGTGCTTTAAACCACAAAGTGCAGTTTATGAGCCTTGGATTTGGGGTTTGAAGTGCTGCCATCTCTCAGTATCTGTGTATTTTGCCTTCTTTTTTATTATTCTCTCTCTCTCTCTCTCTCTCTCTCTGCATTTTCCCTACTCTCTGTCCTCTCCTCAGTCTGTGACAACAGCGTTGCTTTCTCTGAAGATGGTCTACCCACGTAGGAACCTGCCAGCAGAGCAGTGGCGGAGCGCCCAGCTCCTCAGCCTGCTCAGTGCTCCAGCTGCCATGCTGGATCCAGCCTGCTGTGACACCGTGAGTCTGTCCTCTCCTCACCTCTCCTCTGGTTTTTGTCTGTGACAGAAGGGGAAGGGGAAGGGGATAAGAGAAATGAGTGAAGGTGTCACAGTCAAAAAGCAGTAACAGCAAATGCATTATTCTGCAGGTGAAATACAGTTGTATTGACATTAGGAGCTCTGTGTCCCATTTCCCTTCTCCTTCCAGTAATATAGCTTCCTACTTACAACGATAATATATCATTTTAAACATAAATTATTGTATTACCTTTTAACGTCTCTGCTCCTTCCTAACATCCATCTTACAAAAGGATATTTGAAAACAAAGGGCACCTACGTATTGATCTTCCTGCATCAACACATTTTGGGAGGACAGTCAGTGATTCTTTGGAAAAAAACCCAATAAGTACAGAGTAACGTGCACAGACCACTACTGAGCTTCCTCTGCAAATGAAATAAGAGTACAGTGCCAATGCAGTATAGGAAAGGAAGATATGGCAGCATGATATGATATACAGTCGCCCCCTAAAATAAACTGGCTTTTACTTTTTTTTATATAAGATTAATGCAGCAAACATGTCTGTAGGCTACCGGCAGTTAACACACTTGTTGTCCACCACAGATGGCATGTGAATACCTGTCTATGGAGGTGATGGAGCGATGGATCATTAGTAAGTGTTTCTCATTCTGACACGATGTTAACATTTGCAAATTACATATCAGTACCAGTAGGATTCAAGTCTTTTCAGCACATCTCAGACACTCTGACATCTTGTACATATGAGGAGAAATAAGTAAGCACAAGTGCAACTAATGAAGGGATGTAGCTTCAGAAACATTTCCAGTTAACATTTTTCATAAATGACAATTAACTTTAACGTTATCAATAAATGACAGCTAGTTTTAAAATTCAAAATTTTAACTGTAACTATTTTGATTTTGGCAATGCTCATACTTATCTTGAAACCCTGATCGTATAAAAAGAACAAAAAAACTTTGTATTAATATTGTTTTTTATGTCACAATATCTCAAGAATAATCTTGACACCTCACATGTTATTGGAAAAAAAGAAAACAAAGTCCTTAACCCAATTATTGATGACGTAACCACATATAACAGTAGAATGTCTACAGTTCTTTACAATGTAACGTGATTGTTGCTAACCCTCGCCCTTGTAGTCGGCTTCCTGTTGTGCCACAGCAGCCTGAATTCCAACCAGGCCTCCCAGGAGCTGTGGAAGATGGCTCTGCGGAGCGGCATCTACCTCACTCTCACCAGAGACGAAGTCCTCAACATACACAAGGTCTCTGAGGACCTCTTCGACAGTATCAAAGGGTATGCAATCTGTGCTGCTATGCTGTGAGAAACGGTTGATAAATAAATATATATCAGACAGCAGGTGCGAGATAATAAACCATCATACTTCAAGGAGTAGCGACTGGGAACTGATTAAAAAATGCACCTTAGATGCCATGCTCAGGGAGAAGAGTCCTGACCAGCAGTGACGCTCATTTGGTTGTGGAAATTACTCATGGACTGAGCCTGCATCAGCAATCTTAACTGCCATATTTTGCAAACACCTAATAATGTTATGTATGAGTTTTGGGAGGAATTATTTTTCATGAGAATACATATTGGTAGTAGCTAATACCACATGACTTAGGTGAGTAATATAAAATTATCAAGTTGAATTTCTGACATAATCACCACATAGCAACTGTGGAGGTGGAGTCATTTTTTTCTCCTTAACATTGCTGGATATACATTCAATTTAAAATGAGCATTATAATCCTAACTCAGCCTTCAACAATTTCAAAATTACAAATGAAAATACCTTGACAGTGTAGCTCTACCAATAAGAGAGGAGCTCTGAATAAAAAAAAACAAGGTTAGGAAGAGAGGACACAAAACTGAAGAGCAATTATAGTGAGTAGTTCTTTCAATGGGATGAGTGTGTAAAATAGTTGAAGTAGAGTATTGATTACAGTGCAGGACTGCAGTATTACTTCACAATCTTTTTGAGTCTATTAAAAATTATGACTGCCGTGGAGTTAATAAATGTCAAGAAAGAGACACTGACAATCCCTGAATACTGGTGTTAATCCATTTAAGCACAAAATCGGATATCAGCTTCTTACTGCATCTGGTTGATTCTGTTTTCATTTTTCAGATATAACAAGCGAGTTGCAGACATCAAGGAATGCCGTGAGCATGCTATAGTCAACAGGTGAGCCCAGAAGGAAAATAACAAATGTTTTTTACTACTTTTGAGTCATAAATATACAATAATTCATATTTACTTTGTAACGAGCTGTGAGAACCCAATGTTTTTACTGCTATTACCAGTGGAGCTATGCACAGAGAGAGGAGGCAGTTTCTGAGAGGAGCGATGAAGGAATTATTTAAAGTTCTGGAGGATGAACCTGGACTCCTGGGACCAAAGGTAGAAGTACAGTAAGGAGCATAACAGTGGTACTTGAGGAATTTAAAGCATTTCATTACTACAAGTTATGACTCCAACATGAAATTCTGGTCACATGACTTGCGATGTCTTTGATCCAACTTCCATCCAGCTTATATTTCATAGTAATTTAACTTTTACCAATCATGGCTGAAGCTCTTTCCTAAATCTTTCCTCTCTGTTCTGTGGACCAATCAAATCCCCAAGGCCCTGTTTGTCTTCATGGCTCTGTCATTTTCCCGTGACGAGGTCCTGTGGCTCGTCAGACACTCTGAGAATATGCCAAAGATAAAGACGCCCGAGGACTACATTGACAAGTAGGTCACAGGTACATAGGAAGTAAACCACTGCTGTGGACTGCTGCTGCAGCCATTATCACTGCCATACTTGTGTGCAAAAGTATGGAAGCTATCAGTTGAATTTCAATCACACAGAGAGCATCAGCAGTGAAGTAAATGAGGCATAACAATCACAAAACACCCTGCATTCATTTGGTATAAGTATGAAAAGCAGCAGTGCCACTTTAGAGGTTCTCTCTACCTCCAATTCCACACTGCAGCAGTTATATACAGTAGGTTTTAGCTGCACAGTTATCTGTGCAGATGAGATTTTACAGTGGATTTAACATTTTATTCCTGCAAAGAAATAACTAATTGTATTTCTGTGTCTGATGTTGATTTGTTTCCTTTTTTCTCCAGTCAGATGGCTGAGTTACTGTTCTACATGGAGAAATTAAGAGGTCTAATGGGAAAGCACATCCATGTCGTTCAGCGCTACCATGTTCAGTACCTGGCACAGTATGATGCGCTGGTTCTCAATGACACCATACAGGTACCTGTAGATGACAAGTGTATATGTGCACAGGAGTTGTTGAAAACGTACATACATGAGTGTTGGTGCAATTTTAAATTCTGCGTGGCAGGAAACAAACACTCACGATTTGCTTTACATCAGCATCAAACTATCTTTCTCCACTGTAGAACATGTATGTGTGTCCAGAGGAGGAGTCAGTCCTGATGACCTCATTTGTCTCAACCCTGTCTGCCCTCTCAATCAAACAAGGTAATCACAATGAAATAATGAGCATCTTCCACATATATTTTTACATTTCTACATAATAATGAATCTAATAATAATAAATGGATTTTTCTCTGCAGTGGACAACAAAGAGGAATTTGATTTCAGAGCACTTAGACTGGACTGGCTGAGATTACAGGTATGTAAATGTATCATAGAGCTTAATTTGCCAATACACTGATCAGGCATAATATTATGAGCACGTGCCTAATATTGTGTTGATCCCCCTTATGTCATCAAAAATGCTTCTCTTCTCTTCTCTTCTCTTCTCTTCTCTGAACCATTGGGCATGGACAAGAGGACCTCTCAGGGTCCTCTTGTTATGGGGTCTGGAACCAGGATGTTGGCAGTGGGTCCTTTGGGTACTTTGGCTTGTGCAGTGGGGCCTCTGTCAATCAAACTTGTTCCACTGCATCCTGTTGATGTTTGATCACAATGGGGTGTAGGAAGTTTGGAGGTCAAATCAACATGTTGGGCCATTGTCATGTTCCTCTACATGTTCCTGATTGTTTGATGTTTTTTTCCATGTGGTGGTGTGCATTTTCCTGTGGGGGTAGGCCAGTGACATTTGGGATTTCCATTTGCATGAGGGAGTGTGCTTGTTGTGGGACAATATTTATTTGGGTGTCTAAGTCTCATCAACCCATATCCCACAATCCAAGGTTTTCCAGCAGAACATCACATAGTACCAATATGATCAATGTTATTCACTTCACCTGTCAGTGGTCATAATGTTGTGACTGATTGGTGTAGAATTCAATTATGAGTGTAAGATTTAGAAATGCATGGCAGATATCACATGTTTTCCTCATCCTTTGTTTTAGGCCTACACAAGTGTGAATAAGGCCACTCTCCCTCTAAAAGACTATCCTGACTTGGCGAAGGTGATGAACATGATCCAGTTTCACACCAGGACGGTTGACAGTCTGGAAGAGCTGCTGCAGGAGACATCTGACATGTCCATCCTCTGGTCAGTCTTCTTCTCTTCTCTTCTCTTCTCTTCTCTTCTCTTCTCTTCTCTTCTCTTCTCTTCTCTTCTCTTCTCTTCTCTTCTCTTCTCTTCTCTTCTCTTCTCTTCTTGTCTTGTCTCGTCTCCTGCTTCTACTGCTTATTTTCTGTGTTTCCAGTTTTTACCCTCGTGTCTTTGAGAAGATGTTTACCCAGAGCAGTGAGGAGATGACCATGAAGCGTTACCTCATGGCCTTCCCGTCCGTCTGTTCTCACTTCGGTCACTGTGGACACCCTCTCTGCCCAGAAGAGGTCAGTGTTCAGTCATCTGCTGAAGAACAGTAGTTACAACTTAGATTTGTAACTTTCGCACTGCATGGTGCATCGTGACAGCTAATTCATACAGTCTACACTGAGTTCATCAGTTTATATAGACATTGAGATATTGCTTTGTGTGTATGTGTACTTCTTTGCAACATTTGCCAGCTTAGTCTGCAAAACTAAAATCACTTTAAACAGTTCCTATTTTCAAGAGATTGATAATTAGTGTACAAGGTGTTCGCACAGTCACTCTCTACTCTTGTTGTGTTTTGTGTCTCCAGATGGATGTAATGGAGAAGAGGAGTCTGCGCCTGTGTGTGACCTTCCTGGAGCAGATAGCCAAGCAGACCAGCAGTGTTGTGTTAGAGATATGTGCTGAGCAGCGCAACCTCCATGACCAGGTGGAGTCAGAGTCTATTTCAGATTTGAAAAAAACTAATTATCTAGCAGAGATTGATTCTGCACTAGTTCATATCCAAATATAATCACACTAGCTGCAGCTTGGCATCATTCTATTCAGCTGGAGGCAATGAGCACACTTGGGAATTTGAATAAAATGATGAGACAGGTCTAAAACTCTGGAGTTGATTAGTAAAGTGGTGTTGGGTCTGTAATCTCTAAAAATGAAAGCTTATTTTTCAACTGGGTTCTGGCAGTGTGATCAAAAATCTTGCCTGTTTGTCTTTAAGGATGATATCTAAAATTTGCTTGCCTGGATTTAATTCTTTCACCCCTCTCTCTCTATTTCTTTTTCTCTCCTTTGCATCCAATTTTCCTTGTGATAACCTCTTAGCTGCTGCCCAGGCACTGTGCTGAGACCATCAGTGCTGCTCGGCATAGAAAGCAGAAGAAGCCCATGCCAAAAAAAGGAGAGGTCCAGAAAGAGAAGCCAGGCGCTGAGAGTCTGAGGAAAGACCGGACGGTCGTCACCAAGTCAGCTTCTCCTTTTGTTTCCTCTGATTATTCTCATCATGTCCTCTATTTATCTCATACTGTCTGGTCCTTTGATCATTACACTGCACTGGCAGACGTTTAGAGTAAACCTGAGTGTAACTGATACACCCCAGATTCTGGAGATGTGCAGCATTATCAACAGAACCGGCTCAAGTGAAATAGTTGTTTGATAAACACTCAGCAGTGTTGGATTCTAGGTCTGCAGAGTAGGTTCAAATTCAAGTCTGCTGACATTTTTTGAACTAATTTCTTCAACCAGTGATACATTTCTTGCCCTAAATTACTGGGAAGACAGTATGGAAATGCTCTTGACTACAAGGCATAATTTTTTTTTATTACTCTTCAAATTGAATGAGTCAATGTTGACAAGCACTCAATCAAACCAGTAAAAGCTAGAAACAAAACACCTCAACCTATCAGAGGACCATGTAGCAGTTTTACAGGCAACACATTTTATTTTGGTGTTTTCATCATTTGGTCATTTTCTGTATATAGTCACACTTAGAGAGCTCTTAAGTCTGAAGAGTCGTAATTCTGTCTCTTTCACTCTTCTCAGATTTCCTCCCCTTTTGCCTTAGTTTAGAGATATTACAATTCTTTAAGATCTTTATTACATTCTTTGTCTGAGAATAGAACATCCATAGTAAAGTCATTGTCAAAATATTTGTCCTAATTTCCTAAAGACCTGCGTTGCCCCTTCTCTTTCTCCCCTTCCTTACCTCCTAGTGTGGACAAGATGCATCTGATGCTGACAGAGCTCTGCTCCTCCTACAGTCTCTGCACTGACTTCATTGTGTTCGAACACATCGTCATTCCCACAGAGTTCCTCCTTTCTCATCTGGAGACACGCCTCTCTGAGTATGCTGTCATTACATTTGTCTAAATAACTGTGGATGATATAATGAGTCCTGAAGGTGTAGAAAAAGTCTCTGAAGGGACAGTTGCAGATTTTTCTCCCTCTTCATATGCACCTTAAGAGGATGTCACTTCAGCAGCTCTATAAACAATTACTGCCAGAAATATGATAATTGCTGATATGACTGCCTGCTTTCATTGTGAGAGGAACAAGCTGTCTGTGAAGTAGTTTTGTCTGCTAGTGCACAAAGATGCGGTACGAGTGTAACTCTGCATATTAACATAATGCCATTATTTTCCTGTTTTCATTCTGCTGATGTTAAAACTAATTGACTGAAAGCTTCCCACTCTGCAAGCTGTCATGCATGCATAACAGAGACTGCAGACATGTTAAGTACAGCACAAGATGTCGAATCACTCTGACCAGTATGTGACAGTGCACTGGGAAAACTGAAAATCACCTCAAGCTGCATTTTCTCCAAAGTGTCACTTATTTGATGATGTGCAGACATTTTTTTTTCCTCCAGAAAATCAGGGAATCACTTGGAGCTTGACTATTGTGAAAAGTCTTCTCCATCTTTGTAATAAACCTGAATTCCCTAAAGTCAAGTTGTGCTGCACCCACTTAAAAAATCTGAGCAGAGATCCATCATGTCACTCCCTTGCTCTGTGTCATTTCAGTGCTAACTGCTGTTTA
Source organism: Dascyllus trimaculatus (assembly GCA_024666655.1). Classification (NCBI taxonomy): domain Eukaryota; kingdom Metazoa; phylum Chordata; class Actinopteri; family Pomacentridae; genus Dascyllus; species Dascyllus trimaculatus. The sequence goes on from CM045450.1 coordinate 10,950,711, forward strand.
GATTAGGGCCTTGGTACCAGGGTAACTTAATGTTTCTGTGTATATGCTCTGTTTAGTCTCCCTGTCTTAGCTGATGATTATCTCCCCTGTCACCTTAAAATTAGCGACCTTGAGTAGCGGCATGCTCTCAGTGATCGGTCCTTCTGTGGCCAAGAACTGTAAATGCAGTCAGGGACAAAAAAAAAGTAAGAGAACGAAGGGTCCCAGCAAAAATAAACACATTCGCAGCAAAGCCCTGGAGCGGTGAATGTGCTGACCTAATGAGGGTAGGGCCGAGTCGCCATGGCTCGTTTAACCTGCTTTAAGGTCCCATCTGTCCACCCTCAGTCGACTTCAGCGTGGTGACAAGTGACGTTGGTTCAACATGTTTCTCCAGGATCATCGTGAGAATGGCGAATTACAACCAGACCACCCAGGAGATAGCCCGCCCCTCTGACCTCCTAGCAGGGATAAGAGCCTATACAGCCAATCTGCACAGCCTCTCCAGCTACATCAATGTGGACGTCACCCGGCTGGTGAAGAGTGTCCTGCTGCAGCAAACTCAGCCACTGGACTCCCGTGGAAACCAGACTGTCACCACTATCTACACAAACTGGTGTGTGTGTGATATAGGTGTACCTATTGTGTGCTGCATCCAAATATTTATTTAAAACACATGTATACAAGTATATATTCACTTATTGCCACCTGAAGCATAAACATTACACACACAGAAACCCACAGGAAGCAAAACTACACATGCATGTTGCACAACTTGCACTTCAGCACACAAAAGCACATCCTCCTGAACTTTCTCAGCCTTGTTTCCTTTCTTACTTTCTTTCTGTCTGTCACCTCACACTGTTTAATTGAAAGTTAAAGTTGCCGAGGAAATTGTATTTTGTTTTATATGTTTCTTTTTTGCATTTCAGGTTCCTGGAGAGTCTTTTGCGCCAGGCGAGCAACTCCCTCATCGTCCACTGTCCCACAATGCACTGCTTTGTCAGCCAGATTACTGACAGCGAACCCAGTTTCCAAGCCGAAGAGTTCTCGGATGTTACAGGTCAGCCCTGGAGCTTGATTATAGTAATTATATCTGCAGCATAAGTGGAAGTGTTAAAAGTTAGAAGTGCTACTTTTTTGCAGATTCTTAAACTATCACTTCTTTTTTCATAAAAAGGCACAGAAAGACAAACAACACAAAAGCAGCACATGCAGTAATGATGAAATTATTCTATGACCTTTATTGCATGTTGCATTGTGGGACAAAGTAATTCACAAGACATTTATCAGTGACGTGCAGCCCTTAGTATCCATAGCAACAATTTCAAGTTTTGAGAGGTTTTATTTTGAGCTTGTTCATGTTGTACAGTAAGTCGCTGTTTTTAAGCTGAAGCCTTATAAAGAATTTTGGACATGGGGCTGTAATCTGGAAGCAGATTACCTTGTTATATTTTTCAACATATTTTACTATTAATTCTGTAAAAAAGTGTCAGTAAGAGAGCATTTTTCTGTAATTGTTACTTTTTGCAAAGACATGTTTTTACACTTGACAGGTTTGAAAAGTTTCCCTGTGCCCAGAGTTTTAATGATCACAAGGATCACCGATCCAAGAGATGACTCACTCTTATTAAATGACACTACTTGTAGATCTTGTTCACCCCGTCACATGCAGACGGAGCATTGTTCAAGAGGATGTGAAGCTTGTCACTGTGGTGGTGTGTGGTATTTTCTCCCACACCACATGTCGTGCAATTTATTCTGACTCTGCCTGGCTAATGTGAACTTCAGTATGTGCTTCTCATCTCCCCCACTCTTCCATTGCTGCCTCATAACTATTCCAGCATCGCTTGTTTCTCCTCCACACAGCCTCCTGGTCCGCCTCCACACTGCTTCGTAGGAGCAGTGGACTCCCTGTGATTGTACTTAGGCTGTATTCACTCCACGTCAAACCATGGCTCATGCACACACGAGCAAACATGAACAATATACATGCATTTGTAAAGGAGACCGCTGCACTTAAGTAGACGCCCTCACACAGTTTCATCTTTATTGTCTATATTTACTCCAGAGTGAGGTGTATACTTTGCCTCACAGTGACTCACCTGCACGTCCACTAACCATTTCCAATTTTAGCCACCCACGTCCGTGTGCATCCACATTCATTTAGATGTCAAGCTGAGTTAAAGGTGTAATAGCTGCAGTTGTCTCTGTCTCACTGATTCAGATACACTCAGAAATTACATTTAATCATCTTTATCATCTGTTTCACCAGCAAAAAGTCAAGCTTTGCATTTGATTCCTGTAAAAAAACACCACGGTGTAAAGAAACAATGCATCTTCACTCAAGCTTTTCTTTTGTGAAGTCATGTAGAGATGGCTATATGTTAACCTTAAATTATTCATGTCAACTTTCAAACAGAGTTACAGGCCCTGGCAGAGCTGTTGGGTCCATATGGCCTGAAGTTTCTGAGTGAGAACCTGATATGGCACATCACCTCTCAAGTCAGCGAGCTGAAGGTACAATGTGGTGCAATGGACTTATTTAAAAGATATAAACTAGTGGTTTGTATTATCTGCGTAAATGTGTAAAACTTAGTTTAAGCTAAAGTTAGCTCTTGTTTTCTCACCAGATAGCATTCATGTTATATAATCAGATCTTGTCAAATCTCTTGCATTAGCTGTTTTGGCTGTTTGTGTGTGGTAGACAATGCAGTAAGTGTGGCAGTTTGGTTTCCTTATGCCCACAAATTACCAAGCTAGAGTGCAGTTAGTACAGCCTTTGTATAGGGATACAAAGGCAGAATGAAGTAACTAAACACAGTCTATTCATACAGTTCAGTTACTGCTGTTTGGCATGGGTTTTAAATTCTGTTACGGAGCAAATGCAAATTTAAAAGGCTTTTTCACAGAAATGAGACATTATATGTTTCAATGACATAATATTTTTAAAACAGCCTGTGTCAAAAATTCCCATCCAGGTCCAGATACAGTTGTAAGAAAAAGCATGTGAACCATTTGGAATTACCTGGATTTCTGCATAAATTGGTCATAAAATGTGTTCTGATCTTCAACCAAGTCACAACAATAGACAAACACAGTCTGCTTAAACTAGAGTCAGAATCCTGACCTCAACCCGACTGAGATGCTGTGGCATGACCTCAAGGGAGCCATTCACACCAGACATCCCAAGAATATTGCTGAACTGAAACAGTTTTGTAAAGAGGAATGCTTCAAAATTCCTCCTGACTGTTGTACAGGTCTGATTTGCAACTACAGGAAATATTTGGTTGAGGTTATTGCTGCTGAAGGAGGGTCAACCAGTTATTAAATCCAAGGGTTTGATTAATTTTTCCACCCTGCACTGGGAATGTTTGCATGATGTGTTCAATAAAAACTTGAAAACATATACCTGTTTTTGTGGTATGAGTTTAAGCAGACTGAGTTTATTTATTGTTGTGACTTAGTTGAAGATCAGAACACATTTTATGACCAATTTATGCCGAAATCCAAGTAATTCCAAAAGGTGTACATACTTTTTCTTGCCACTGTATATTACTTTTGCTAGTAAACATATAGTCACATCTGTGATAGCGGTAAAACCCTATAAATGTTTCTTTTGAGATACATTTTAGTGAATAAAAGTAAACAAAAATGAATTCATTCACTTCCTCATATTTTGGAAAAATGTTCAGCTAGAAACAATTTCTATCTTGTCAAACCTGTAGGTTTCTTTTAAAACAAAACTAGATCCTGACATACAAGAGGCCAGTTATTACTGCTGTACTGCGTCATGCTTCCCACTCCTGACAACTGTAATTGAAGCGAAGAGTTGCAAAACGTACTGCCAGACAGACCTGTCACAGCTATGACCTCGCCATTGTAACTCCCTACATGTAGGTGGTTTTATCACCTATTTCACTTTCTTCCCTTCTGTTAGAAAATGGTGATTGAGAACATGGACATCCTGGTACAGATGAAGAACAACTTTGATAAGCCCGAGGAAATGTCCAATCTGAAAAAGAGGCTGACAGGTGAGAAGTAGAGAGGGATGAGATGTGATGGAGGAGGTAAGGGGCTGTAAAGAGTTGTAGAAAAGAAGGAGGAGACCGGAGGAGGATCTGATAAAAAGCACGAAGCGAGAAGACCAAACATGAAACAGATTAGAGGAAGAACAACACCGAGAAGTGAGGAGGAGTACTGTCGATAAATTAATCTAAGCATAGAACATAATCATTTTGGCTCTGATTGAAGTACAGAATTCAAATTAGAACTTTCACCCTCTAAAGGAAACACTGTGTTACCCTGCTTGAAGCTTACAAACAGGTGTGGACTGACTTTTTAATGAGGCAGTTTTAAAGAAATTGAATTAAGATGCTAAATTTAAGCGAATCTGGTGCAGTGGCAGGAACAAGCATCAGGTGTCAATAAATGGATAGATAAAAAATACAGCAAGAATAAGAGTAAGAAATCCTGATACATGCACCAGTACATCGACACAAGTACTGCAGTAAAGTAAGCTTTGAAGGTCCATTTGATGCTGCTGTATGTTCTACTTCCACCACGTGGTTTTGCTACAGCAACACACTACATGTCTACATCTAATCTTCTTCAAGCTGTAATCCCAAAACTCATCTCAGGTTTCATAAAAATCTCATGAGAATGTATGATCTTATGGCTCAACCGGCTTTCCCAGAATGACATTCTCGTCCTTCTAGGAGCCAGAAGTTAATTAAGTGCAAATAACCAGTTGAGCAGTCAAACCCTTAACAATTTGTTATTATCAATAGTGGCATGTTTTTGTTCATTACAACAGCAACTCGTCACACATTCACCCCACAGTGTTGGAATTAGCGACACTGCACTATCAGAGCAGTTTCAAGTTTCATTACATGCTCAAGTGTACATTATAAAGGCAAGCTCATTTTTCTTCCATATGTACTTGTAGGTGGAGAGAACGTGCTGAAGAGAATGACCATCATCGGGGTGATCCTGTCCTTCAGATCAATGGCACAGGACTGTCTGAAAGATGTACTGTCCAAGATTTTATAATACAACTTTTATAATGAAACTGTATATAGAGTGGTCTAGATATGAAAGATATGTGGAGCAGGTCTTTCCTTTGTTATGGATGATCTCAGTAATATTGTGTAATATAATTTTGTAATCTAGATCCTGCAAAAGCATTGTCCCTACCTGATGGGGCCCATCGAGTGCCTGAGAGATCTCATCACTCCTGAAGCTGACATTAAGGTAAAGCACAGCTGTTCTCCCACTTCAAGAGAGCTACACCGTAAAAAAGGCATCCGTATGTTAGAATATCACTGAGGAACAAGCGTTCGGTTATCAGGTTTTCACTGTGCATGAATCATCACATCACAGTTTACCAACAGTGTATTCACAGTTTGTTTTCACTGAGTTACCTTATTGTGGGAACATTTATACTGAAGGCCTGTTATTGTACTGACAAAATATGTTTACTTTGAGATTGGAAAGGTTGATGAGGTGATGAACTGTCATCAGAGGCTAAGAATACAGAATACAGCATGTGTATGTGTGGCAGAATTTAATACATTTAAATAATAGACAAAAAGGCATGGTACATCTAACTGAAGGGCTTAAGAGAAACAACCTTTTTTTTGTTCTTTAGTACCAACCAAATTAAATTCCTTATCTCCCTCTGGGGTAATCTGTGTGACTGTGACTCATGAACTCTCCCTCCCTATGCTGACGTCTGGCCTCTGAGTGCGGCATGACAGCCGTGCCACAGCCCGGGCCAGGATAACCCCAAAGACGTCAGCAGCCCCCTTGTGCCTCCGTGAGAGACTCTGATCGCTGCTGCAGCACTGCTCTCTGAACCACATTAGTGGAAACATTCTGCCCAGACAGGCCAACCATGCATGTAACCAGAAATAGGGCAAGATCAAAAGCTGAGTGTCAAGACAAGATACTCACCACTGGTTTAGTGTCACTCCTGGAAGACTATGCTGCATGTCACTTCTGTTGCTGTCATATGAAATGCGAAGCACAGATGAACATCCTACTGGCTGTGTTTCTGAGGAATGAGTTGGACTGTGAAATGCAAGAAGTGTTGAATTTGAACCACAGTGGCTCAGTCATTAAAAACATATGATGTGCAGACTCAAGGGAAAAGAAAAATTAGACAGAAAAAGAAAAAATACCAAATCAATGTCTGTCTAGACTTGACCTTTGACCCTTCATCATTTTATGATATTAGATATCTGTGTGACATTTTTCTGACCAAAAATGTGCAAGGGTGCAGTAAACCTTAAAATCTAAACAGTTTATCTTTAAGTCCAAGAGAACGTTTGCACCACATTTCAAGAAATTCCATCCAGTTGTTCCTGACATAGATTGACACGGAGACATACACTACTTGAGAACATAATGCATCTGTTCTCGGATGTTGCATTTGTGGAGGCACTGAAAGGGAAAACTGCATGCAAAGGGGTTAAATGCAATTCATGTCAGCATTTTTTTACCCTTTAGGTGCTGAAGCTTTAAAGTGCTTATTTTAGATGCACTTCCCTTATTGGTTTATGACCTTACAGGTGGCTCTGAGCGTTTTTGAGCTGGCGTCTGCTGCAGGCCTGCCGTGTGATATTGATCCTGCCCTTGTTGCAGCTATTGGCAGTATGCAGACAGGTAACACTGAAACTACACAACATGCTGTGCTTTAACAGTTTACTCACCTGGAAGATAGAATCTTTTTTATTTATCCTAAATTCATTGCAACCTTGCAGACAACACATCCATTGATGAGGAGTACAAGTTGTCCCGGTTGTTGCTTGTCTACATCGCTGTGTCCCTGCCTACCTTGGCCCTGGACAGCAACTCCTACTACAGCCGAGAGCATGGAGGTGCATATTCATTCATTCATTTCACCTTGCTTGACAGTAATTATTCTCCAGGCAGCCCTCAAACAAATACTAATTACTTGTTCTTCCAGCCATTATTTACCAGCTGCTGATGTGTAAAATAAGGGACTCCACCCAGGAACATGAGGCTTATTAGCATCTCTGTGTATCATACTTTCCAGTCTGACATGGTCTGAAGCAAAGCAAGTTGGTTAATGAGAAACACGTTTCTGCTGAGAGACTTTTGTTTACAGATAACTGTGGCTGACGTGCATTGATACAGTTGCTCTTGGCATGTGGCCTTGCCGACCCTAACCGCTTGGCTCCGAGCCTAGACTGAAACATTAAGAGCAGTAAATAGCTCAGATTTCTATCAAAGCACAAAGTGGCATTTTGTCTTAGATTATTTTCTTTGTCTCTATTTTCCACTGACATATTTTAAATAAATCTAGCCAGTGACCCTTTGGAAATATGCTCAGCATGCTTCCTCTTAAGCGTTACAGATCATTAGGTAAATTTCTCCATTTACTGGCTACAAAAACATCCTCTTTATGGCTAAATTACAGGACATGCTATTGTATTTTTCATTAATAGCTTTTTGCATTTTTTTTTATTTTTGTAGGTCACAACAACAACATCCACTGCTTAGCAACGGCCATCAACCAGCTGGCTGCTGCCATGTTCACCGTTCAGAACCAGAACATAGAGCAGCAGCTCAAAGACTTTCTCCTGGTGAGTGGCAAACATTTTGTTGCAGTGCAGAAGACTCAAAGAGAGCAGAAAAGTTTGGAAAAGACAGAAATGTTCATTGATATATCTTGTTATATATTGATATACACTGATCAGCCACAACATTATGACTACTGGCAGGTGAAGTGAATAACATTGATCATAATGGTACTATGTGGTGTTCTGATGGAAAACCTTGGATTTTAACATCCATGTTGATGAGATTTAGACACCCAATTAACATTGTCCCACAACAAGCACACTCTCTCATGCAAATAGCAGTCCCCAATGTCACTGGCTTACCCCTGCAGGAAAATGAACCCGACCACATGGAAAAAGGAACATGTTGAGAAAAGGACAATGGCCCAACATGTTGATTTGACCTCCAAACTTCCTACACCCCATTGTGATCAAGCATCAACAGGATGCAGTGGAATAAGTTTGATTGACAGAGGCCCCACTGCACAACCCAGAATACCCAAAGGATCCACTGCTAACATCGTGGTGTGGGGCTCCATAGGACCCCCTGAAAGGTCCTCTTGTCCATCCCCAATGGTTCAGAGCATTGTTTACAAGGGGGACCAACACAATACTAGGCAGGTGGTCATAGTGTTATGCCTGATCGGTGTATCAAAATGTATTACAATACACAGCTGAAATAGAAAATTCCTAAAACCAAGAATTGAATTATAATATATAAAATATAGTATTTAAAATCACACAAATAAAAAATAAATAAGTATTTATCACTGCTTTTACATGCCCAAAATTAAGTGTTCATAACACGTAAAAAACAACACACTTTGACCTCTCATTATAGTCATAGAAGAAGTGTTAAAGCCTTCTTTTTCTCTAATACGTACATTTCATTTAATGTGGAATAAATGAAAAATTATTCAAGTGACATAAGCCTGAGAAGGAAAAATCGCTTGGCTGAACAGTGCATTCCTCATAGATCTGGACCCTTGTGAATGGTGTAAATTAGACAATTTCACAGGGAAACACAGGTGAGTTTCATGACTGTGTTATAGTGCTGAGACTTTTATTGAAGCCACCAGAAGTAAAACATACATGACGATGGGACAAATGGTTGTCTTGGGCGCACAACTCTGACAATATTTTGGTTGAAGAGCTTTCTCAAGACACTGCCAACCTTTTACCCCAGTCGAGGTCAAGTCCAGCAGCGTGCAAACGTTCCAGTTGTTTGATTTTTCTTCTCTTTTGAACTTCCTGTCACTCCGCAGCTGGCCTCCTCCACTCTGCTTCAACTGGGACAAAATGTGGAGAAAGTGGAGAGCAAAAACCGAGAGTCTGTCTACCTGCTCCTACACATGGTAGGTACATAGGGATTCATTTACTTTGCAAACGCAATAAGGAATTTGTGGGATTATAACTTGACTAATGGAAAACCCTATGACCCTTAATTAACTGAGGTTTTTCTCTTTACAATAACCCATCAGACCTGCAGTGTCTTCTATAATGGCTTACTGCTTATCTCTGAAGCACTAATAAATGAGCAATAAATTTATTACGGGCAATTTGTAAATGCTTTATAGTAATTATGCATATTTTAAAGTGGTTCTATAATTTAAAATGGATGGAAAGAGCAAAAATAAAAATTAGAGGGTGGATTTTTAATGTTAGTGTTAAAGTATTGTAACTTTATCAAATCCTTAGTGTATATAGGCTATACTGTGGTTTATTCTTCTGTGTTACTGCGGTAGCAGGATCAAAAATACATCAGTAATCCTCACTGGAAGATGTGATCCTTCACTACAATGAACACAGGAACTTTAGTTTATTTTGAGTCAGTCCTACATGTACCTGCTGGTGCAAAAACTGAAATGCCCAACAAAGACACAGTATATTTCAGTAACATTTCTGAAAAACTTCACTGTGCAGCTATTTTAAGGAAATTACTTTAAAAATGTGTTGTTTTTTTTTTAAAGATGATCAAATGCAGTTATGGCTTCCGATCTTTTAACTTGATATGTTAACAATTAGAAAAACTCCTGCGCTAACTCTTGTGTTGACACTGATTCATCCAGATTGTGGAGGAGTCTCCATTCTTGAGCCAAGACATGCTGGAGAGCTGCTTCCCGTATGTTCTCCTCCGAAACGCCTACAGGGAAGTGTACAGGTCCTTCGTTGTCACTCTGGGCTGAAGACTTTGTTAAACTTTTCATTTAACTGTTATTTATCCAAAAGAGTATTTCAGTGTGCACTCGTGCTTTGCTTCCATCACCACTCGGCAGCCTGTGATTCATGCAGGTCTCCAGGTTAAATGTGAACTTGAATATTTTGATCACAGTGCCATGTTGATTCCTGTGAGTCAGAACTCTGTATGTACCCACACTGAAAGTCCTCCTCCCTCATTCTACGTGATCCAGACTTTAATGGCTCATATTTGCCAGAATTATAATGCACAAAGTCTACGTGATCCAGACTTTAATGGCTCATATTTGTTAGAATTATAATGCACAATTATTCACAAATGCTGTAATTTTACTAATATCAGCTTGATCCTAATCCAATTATCAGGTAAATTCTGTAATATCTATTTTAAACTTTTCATATTTGTTATAAACATGTTTTGATTATTTTTAGAATGGAGCCACAACCAGTATTAAATAGATTATTGTATAAACAGTCAGTGTCTAACATTGTTTCTTGTGATTTTACCCAAATAAAAAAATACAATAATATACTTGTTTTCTTTTTGTCTGTATTCAACATGTGTTCTTTGTCTATTTCCAGTCTGCCCTCCACCCCCGCTACCCTCCCACCTCTCCTCCTCGCCCCCTTCATATTTCATGTACAATTTAAATGATGCACTCCAGCTTTACAGAGCCGAAAGTGCTCTTTGCTAATTTTAGGCGGCCCTATCGTGATTATATTTTGCAGCCAGCACTGTCCTTGTGTTCCTTCATTTTCCCTTTCTTTTCTGTCTCCTCCCTTCCCATTCAACCCCTGCTGCAGCTATTTCCGTTTGGTTGCCACACTGGAGACACGGGTGCTTACTTTCATTTGTGTACAGTTTGTGCATGTGTGCGCGGGTGTGCAAAGTGTATTTGGGGTTTTCAACGTCTGAGGCCAAAGGGACTCAGCCTTCTCACAAGAGCACAAAAGGTTCAATTCCCACTACAGGCAACATTTACGCATTCATGAATAAACAAATGACAGATCCTGAAAACAGCACATAACCAAATAACAATGCAAAATCATAAACAAGAATAAACAGTAGGAGTGAGTCAGTGTTTGCTGTGTCCATGTAAAGTCGCTGAGCACACTATATAACAAGGTCTAGCGAGATATAATGTGCAATTTATGCACACACACATAATTGCCCTTCCTTCCTTTTACATTTTCATATTTTACGTGTCGAGGGAATGGCCACATATCAGTCAGGAGCTTTGCTCATTCTTATTTCATCATGCTTTCCATTAGGCACCTACCAGCACGGCCAGCTGCCTCTTTTTCTAAGATCCTTGATGCTTTTTTTCATTTTCTTTACTGTTAAAGATTTAATGGTGATTTTACCTTGACTGCTTGCTGCTCTCCTCCCTCAGGTTTGACATGACCATTACACAGTGTTGATAAGTTTTTTTGGAAACTGAAAAAAATGGGAACATGATGTGGAAAAAAATTGCAATATTATCTCAAAATCTGAATTGAAGTATTTAGCAAATTTGCACTACATTAAACTATTATGTGCTTTTATTTTGTCAAGCAAAATAATTACATGTTATGTTATTACCAATATCCCAATTAGATTTGGTAATAATTTTGGTATAATGTATTTTATGCCTGTTGAATCTCTACATGCAAATCAAGTGTCCCTGTACAACTCCACAGTGGATCCTGTCCCGAAACCCTGAGGACAGTTAATGGTGGAAACTCTGGTCCTGATATAAAGACTCTCTGATGATTGTGTTGGTGACGCAGAGTCTCTCCTGCTGACTTGTGAACACTGAGGATTACACGAAAACACACACACACACACACTGTACACACTGCAAGAGACAGTATACACAGAGAGAGAGGGAAGATCTACATGTGTCTGTGAGTGTAAACATAGAGCCAACTACAGCAGCTATGCTCTCATGCAAACAATCACACATGCTGGATTTATAGTAACACAGAGAGGTGTAAACTCATTCTATATCTCTCTAGCACTGACAAACACACACATGCACGTGGTCCTCAGCAGCATTACAAGCCAGAGATCATGACACCGACGTGTAAGATACACAGAGCAGCTGATAGAAATCTCAGTCGTGTGATACGGATGACTATACTGGAGCGGTAAGTTTATTATTATTTTTCTTACTGTGCACTTTTTACATTACATTACTTATAACATTAAACAGTCCTCTTTTTCCCAGTGACACTGTAGTTGTTGGCCCATAAAGATGCAGGGGGATAGTTAGCAATATTTTAAGCAATTCGGTAATAGTTTATTATTATTATTATTAATATTATTATTATTATTATTACTGCTGTTGTTGTTATTATTATTAATAATAATATTATTATTGTTGTTATTATTATTATTATTATGCATACAGGTATTCAACATTAGACCACTAAAATATAGAAATAAACTGATCTTAAAGGGTTTGTTCTTCCAAATTTAAAAATTTGTTTCCTCATGTGTTAAGTATATAATTTAAAGTGGAAACAGTACAGGGAGGAAATAATTTAAAAACAAATAAATAAATAACTTGACTACTTAAGACTGAACACAAAGTAGAGATGAGCTTGACGAATTTGATTGTAAACTCAAGCATTGGACAAATTCGAAGAATTCTGGTGTTCCTAAAAGTTTTATGCTGATATTTCCAATAATTTTCTCAGTCTGGATCAATGTGGTGAACCCATCGGTTTCCCAGTAAATAAAGCAAATGTGGCTAAAATCCAACAGTAACACGCACTTTTAAAAGACAACATCCTTATCGATCCACACAAAAGTTTTCATGAGTTATTATTTGTTCCAGATAATATTTCTGGGCAAAATAAACCCAAAGATATCTGCACTGATAAATATCACAGCAAGAAACTGAGAAAATATGCTTTCTTTAATTTGGTTGGACCAGCCCTTTAATCAGACCCACATTGATCAGTAGGTCTGAGGATCTTCCAAGAGAACCTTTGACCTTTTCTCCACTGTGTTCAGCCAAAAGCCTTTAATTTATTCTACTAGGTAAAACATAAGTAATGACTCTCCATGCCCCTCAGCACCCTCAGCTCCTCAAAGATCCAGTTCCCATGCAGAGACACATAACATTTACATGTGATTTATGGTGCCACAAAGTCAGATTTCTCCCTCTGAAGTGTCGGTGAGTAATAACTGGCTCAGGTCAGTCGGTGGACACGGACAGATCAGAGGGTATATGTTCGTCATCAACAGAGAGAAACCGGGATAATGACAGATGAATGGGGGAAAAATAAAGCACAAGATTAGAGTGTAACACAAGAGGCTGGCAAGCACACAAAGGGAAATTACTTAAGAGTTTTTTTTTTTTTAATGATTATGAGCGACGCTGGGTGAATTACTCCTCTGCAGTCTGTAATTTACATCTTCACTTGACATCCCAGCATGAATGTGACTGCAAGTCTGTTCTCTGGTATTTCTACAATGTTAATCCAACGACACAGGAGATGGAGAATCATATGTCGCAATGTCTCTTCTTTTTTGCAATATGTCGTGCCATGTCAAAGAGCATGGGAGCATGAGAGTTAGTCTGACCCAGCAGCCGAGGCAGGACAACCAAGCACAGAGACGGACAGGAGGCAGGGGTTTTCCCAAGCCACGTTGTCGCGCTGCTCTCACAATATTCTATAAATAAGGACTAGTAATGGAATTAGGACCTAGAACTGTAAGTGTTTAGGGCTGACTTTTACTGGTTCCTCTGATCTTATAGGTTTGCGTGCTGCCCTTTTATGGTGTCTCAATGGACAGAAAATTGCCTTCTTTTGGCCAGACTTGCTCTCACTAAACACTCAGCTGACAGTTATTCATGTGACATTTCAAGTCAAGAGATACAGGCTCTGTTGCTGAAGTCGACTAATAATCTGATTTTGATTATTTTTTGAAATTTTGTGCACAAACTGGGTTATTTCGAGATTTAATATTATTCTCCAGGGTGACTTGTGTGGTCATTTTGTGTACCAATTACAGCAGTCAACCTATCGCGCTGTTGTGGACGGCTTTCGAGGACAAGTTTTGTTTGTGTATTTTGGTTCGGGTGCCTCTGGTGGGTTTCAGTGAAAGACTCTCTCTGTGTAGTTCCCTGATTTGCGGCTGCGGTGGAAAATTCTCATTTGGGATTTGAGTACACACGACTTGAAAGCCTTGCAGTCAACACTTCATCAGTGAGTGAGGTCAACTCTCTCACACTTCACACAACGGGTGTACACATATACACAAACACTCACTGACTGACAAAAACACTCACAGCAGCTCTCTCTCTCTCTCTCTCTCACTCACACACACACACTCACACGCACACATGTACACACACTGACACAATTTGGGCCTGCCCAGCCAATCAGAGTGAAGTGGAGTAGGTCCCCCCAGAAGTGGGTGGGGGAGCTGTTGAAACAGAAGTCTGTCTCAGGACACACAAAGTTTGCTTTGGTGATTTGGAGAACTTTTCTGCTTACTGCGTCTCTACATCAAGTTGTTGTTTTTCACCTCCTTATTATTTTTTTATTGAACTCTGGGGTCCATTAGAGCACAGCTTGAGTGTGGAATGGCTGAACTGGTTCGAATCCGTAAGAAAAGGCTGCAGATTCCCATCTCTAGGTAAGGCAGGGGCTTCAAAATTGGATTAGATTTAGCTTAGTACACTTGCAGCCTCTCTGGAGGACTTTACCGAACATGCCACATCTTTCATATCAACAACAAGCAACAAGTGTTTGGTGCAGCAAGGTTGTACGTGTATGTAGGAGTAGTTTTCTTGTTTTGCAGAAGTGGAAAGATGTGACTCAAAAATACACCGCGGGCTAGACGCTGATGGTTTGACACCTTTTATAGTTGCAGATCTTGATCACTGCAGAAGCAAAGAAGGAGGACTTTAACAAGTAAACAATTCAAAAGAATTGCAGTAAACCTTAAACACTTCACCTATATGACTATACTTAGCAGCATGTGAGAAAACACTTGTCACTCCATGTTGGTGTGCGATTCATTGGCTTATCCATGCTTTTGTTGTGGGAGGGAAATGTGATGCAGAGGTGATGGGTCATGTGATTTTGTTGTGGTTAACAGATTGATATATTAGAGTCTACAGGACTTAGAATTTGCTTAAACCATTGTTGGATGTTTTTGGGTCACATATTTCATGTAGTGACATTCACATTTTATCAGCTTAGAGTTTATTACACTTTTATGGTAATGTGGGATTTGATCTGATGTAAATTCAAGCTTTTGTTTCCAGGTTTTTTAGAATTTTCTTTTAAGATTTGTGATGACAAAGCTGGTGCCACTTGATCTTTAGTGCTGATGCCCTGATACATAGTGAGGACAACACTATGCACTGTGTAGATTCAACAAAGCCTCGGCCAAAGGAGGATTTGTCATCTTTCTCTATAAACAAAGTTTCACGAGTGCACTTGACGAGTAATTTCCTGTAAACGTCCTGTCAGAGGCTCTTCCATGGCAAACAGTTGAAACAAAAAAGACTGTGTTATCACGAAAGATTACTTGAGATTGAAAGTGAGCGGTGGCATTCAGATGCATGCTATTTTTGTGACTCAACAGCTTTTGAAAGCCCCTGCCAGCGTGATAAACACTTGAAAAGCTGTGAGCATCTCATCCCCACGAGTTGGCTCCATGGTGTGGCCTCACGCAGTCTGAACACACTCATTCTGGTCACCATATGGGCGGAACACCAAATTGTTTTAGAGGAATAATCCCTGGAACAAATATGTTATCATATCAAATAAATCTCTTTTTAAACAGGCAGAGGGAGAACAAAGTAGAATGATTCCATTACAAACTGGGTGAGGCTTTTTAAAATCATTGCGGTATTAGGCAATGAAGACTTTTGGATTCATTCTTGAGATGAGATTACATTAACACACAGCAGGTGGGTTACACTGTAGGTGACACATGCCTCGAGCATTTGCTTCTTATTACACTGCAGGAGACGAGCATGTTTCCAGCAGTGCTCTATTGTAATTTGATTAAAAGTTTCAAGAATGAGCAACATGTTCTGAGAAAACATCAGAATGTAGCCAGCATTTCAAAACTCAAAAACATCATTTTTTTATACAGCGTATTTTGACAAAATGTGGGTTACATAAGACCCTAACTATGGGAAGTTTTCCTCTCATGGAAAATTTGGCACTACTGATGTCCTTTCACCAGTGGCTTTCTCTGGACAGCCTGGCATTTCCAAATGAACTCTTTCTGCTCATGAAAATTTCTCAACCTGTTGCTGAAGCACCTCTCGGACTTTGTTTCGTTCACTCAAGACATTGACAAGTGCTGTCAATTTATAAAGCCTTGTTCAGAGAGCTTGTTCATGTTCATTTGTATAGCACAATATCATACAAACCAGCAACAAAACCAAGTGCTTTACGAAGTGACAAAACAGAGAGTAAGTCACACAAAGCTCTCATTTTGTTCTTTATAGCCTTTCTTCTGTAGCAGCAACTTTTACTGCTCTTCCCGGTGGGATTTAATGCGGATTCTTTGATAATAAACTGCAGCCACCCTCAGCAATTTCCCTCTCAGTGATTGCCGTTGGTTGCTGTGAGGTGAAACAACTTTCCAGTACATTCAAAAAGAGAATCGACCCCTTTTTTTAATTTTGTTCTGCATCACATCCCAACAAATGATTGCTTTTCTTTTCAGGCTGCGGAGCATGCTGAAGCAGCTGGAGGAGAAAGATGTCGATTTTGAAGAAATCAAAAAGAATCTGGATTTCACTGCGTCATTACTGGAGGCAGTATACCTGGATGGAACAAGGTAAAATAACAGAACAACAAGAGGATTTTGAAAAGAAGAGGCCAATATGTTGAGATTGTTGAGTAGTTTTTGTGCCCGACTGTGCATGTGTTGACTTTCTTCATGCTTTGAATAGTTATCAGTATGCATCGGACAATAATTATATTCAGTCTCCACAAAGGGCCAAAAGGACATTGATTTGTTTTCAAATTTATATTCCGAAATATATTTTCTGAAACACGAACATAATTGCTGACAGTTTCATTTGGTCTTTTACTACGACACTGCTGAATATTAGAGTTACACAACAGGTGCTTAAATTGACCTGAAATATTCAGAGTATTTAACACAAACTCTAATGCAAAGCAAGCGCTCCAGGCCACGAATGGGGTCACGAACCTTTTCTACTTTTTGTCATGTGTTCGACTAATATGACGTATGGAGGGACTTCACAGACTGCACTGTGACCACAGAAGATCTCGCAACTTCCTCAAAGATATAGTGTGACATTTTAAGAAAGACTCTTTTTGACAAAGGTTTAGATGACAGGACGGATAACACTTCCAAGTCTGTATAAGAAACATTCAGTTCACTTCAGTTTTTTACTACTTAACAGCGTATGTCATCTCAGGGTATTTTACATGGAAAGGCCAGACTTTGCATTATCATAAAGAGAAACCCAGCAAGTTCCTCTTTAGCAGCTGCTCGATGACAGTGGGGAAGAAAGAGCCCCTTTGAAGAGGAAGAAACCTTCAACAGAAACAGAGTCAGGGTGGACAGCCGTTAGCACTTAACTTAGTTTAGCACAAATGCTGGAAACAGGTGTCACCCCAAAACTGTCTATGTCTTCTGTTTAATCCATACAATATGCTACAGAACTCTTTTGACTTACAGTACGTACATTCAAATCATATAGAAGCAAGAGCTGGATATCATCTGCAATTGGAACTGTTTCTAGTAAGAAAATGTTTTTTTGCCTTTACTGGAAGATGGGCAGAGACTATGATGTCCTGGCTTCAGTTGAGCTCTCGTTTCACCACTGTGACCAAGATGAGCAACCACAAGATCCCCTGAGTGATTGGATGTCCAGAGGCATGACTGCATGACTTGCAAACAGTTTTCATCAGTGCTCTGTGGGCCAGCACCAGAGTTTTGAACTTGCTACAAGCAGGAACAAGAAGGCACTCTGAACAAAGAAGAAGTGTGGGAAAATTTAGGAATGGCTGAACACCAGGTGGACAGCAGCATTCTGGATTAGCTGCAGTCAACTGATAGCAGACACAAGAGCTCCAGCGAGGAGACAGTTGCAATAGTCCAGGCAGGAGATGACAAGCACTTGGATGAGCACCAGGGCCGCGAACAGCGATGTGTACCTGCACCTGAGTGTCAGGTTGAGGGAAATGAAAGGAACAGTTGGGTGTCATAAGCATAGCGGCTGTGTGAGTGTATGACAGCGGCACGCATCCTTGTGTAGCAGCAGAAGAAGGAGGGGGCCCTGGACCGAGCATGTGGAACTTGTGTTGTCAGCCTGTGAGGCTCAGACACAGATCTTCTTCACGCCACCTGGTATGAGTGCAGAGCCGGAGGCAGCCGATCCTTTAATGGTGGAGAGGAGGATCTGGTGGTTAGCCGTGTTATATCACGTTTTATGGCACTCGTGGCACTTTTTTCTGTGCTGATTTTTAGCTGGGAACAGAAATGTCCTGGAGTCTGTGCTGGTTGTGTTTGGACAGAACCACGCTAGCTATTTTCAGTCTTTCTGCTAAGCAAAGCTGAACAGCTGCTGGCAGTAGTTATATACTGAACACACATGAGAGTGATCCTCTAATGTAACTCTCCACCATAAGGTATAAGAGTGTTTAAAAAGTATATATCAAACTATTTCTTCATAAATGTTTCCCTTCATTCACTTTGGTTTAAGCTGTGTACTGTATATATTATTTGTGCTTTTTTTGTTTGTTTTTTAAAAATATTTTTCGTAGCCTTTAAAAATCAACTCCAGTGATACCATGGCTATATAGAAACATTTTCCTCAGAAGAAGTCTAACAAACTCTGCTGCTTTCACCCTGTCCTCATTTGTGGCTCTGTTGCTTTATACTGTCTAACAATCACTGTCTCTAACAGGCAGTGTCTGGAATCTGAGGACGACCTTCAGCAGCTGCAATCAGACGGCGTGCCATCAGAGGTCACTGATTGGCTGGCGTCCACCTTCACCCAGAGGATCCGACGCCCTGTGCGACGATCAGACGAGAAGCCCAAGTTTCGCAGCATCGTGCATGCAGTGCAAGCTGGAATATTTGTCGAGAGGTATAGGAGCAGAAATGTTCATTCTATTCCTGTTTCAGCAATATAAAGTTGTGATTTTTGTTCGTGAAAGCCTGCATGACTAACTGGATGTTGCCGTAACAATGCAGCTGTTGCCGAAAAGAAGCTATATGATGTATTTATGACACATAAATGCCATAAAATGAGGAAATAACCTCATACAATAAAACTCCCATTGTAAATGACTGATTTCCTTGTTTGTACTATAACTCTAATGTAAGCTCATACAGTGTTGTTACTATTACAACCACGGAAAACACAGACAGCTACACTGGCCTGTGAAATATTAGCCTCCTTTTGTCTTTAAAACATCCTTCCAAAGCAGACAGAGACTTTAGAGGATTTATATAAACAGCTCCCGAGTTGAGTTTGCTGCACAGTGTCAATATCTGAACTTTAACTGAACTCAACATAAACATTGCAGGATGTTCAAGAGGGCCTACACAGCAGCCATGCCAGACCAACCTGCAGCGGTCGTAAACTGCCTTCGGGTAAGTCTCCACTAATCAAAGTACGTTGTGTGTTTGCTCAATAAATCAGACATCACAAAAGGGATCATTTGCACAGCACAAGTATGTATCAGTAATGCCATCACTTTCCTTTCTTTCTCCTCAGGATGTCGATCGCTGGAGCTTTGACGTTTTTGCTTTGAACTTGGCCAGCTCTGATCACGTACTACAGACTCTGTTCTTTGAGCTGATCACCAGATATGAGCTCAACAGCCGTTTTAAGGTCTTTTAACTTTTTTGTTTCATTGTATAGTACATATAATTCACTCTGCATGCAATACGTTATCATAGTCCTGCAAGATTGTCTGAGCTTTAAATGGAACATCTCACAGTAACAATCACTACTGGCCTTGCAGACTGTATTTTTGTGGGGAATGTGTCTTGTAACTCGCAGATAAAATCAGGCATACGGGTTTTGTTACTACTTTGTGGTGTTTGAAGGCATAATTGGTTGCAAAATTGTGTGTGCAAATCACATGCATCATACCGCAGTCAGCCTTAACCCTGTTACAACATTCAGGTTGGTTCAGCTTTTGTTGTTGACACAAACTTTGTGAATCTTTGGCATTTTAACTCAACTTCACTCTCAGTGATTATGTAATGCTTTTTGCAGATCCCCATCTCGTGCCTGACAGAATTCCTCTCTGCGCTGGAGAGAGGATACTGCAAACACAACAACCCCTACCACAGCCACGTTCATGCTGCTGATGTGACTCAGACACTGCATTGCCTGCTGCTGCGCTCTGGACTCGTGGTACACTAAACTCACCTGAATACTCCTATTCAACTGCGTCATCCTATTTTTTAAATGATCAGGCTGATGTTACAACTCATCTCTCACTGTCGGCAAATTCCATGAAAAGATAAAAAGAGAAAAAACGTGTTGAAAGGCTAATATATGTTGGATCGTGTTCAGCACTTTTCAGCCTCCCTGATCTATCTGTGGCTCTGTGCCCCATTTATTCTGGCTGAACACACGTATCTTACAAAAGCAGATCACTGAAGTGTAAACTATTTCTTAAAAGGAAATATATTTTCCGAAAACATCTAGGATCTCTCATTTCTAGCAAGCATTACTCAACATCTTTTGGCATCTATTTACAGCTGTGGATTAAGGCAAATTTGGTCGCTCATAATGTATAATGTTATGGCTCATTGATGTGTTTTAAGCCATGCCGGTGGAGTGTGTTTATATGGACCATAGAAAGGTTGGAATTTCAATTTGTGCTTTGGTTTAAGACCAAAACCCACAAAAATATACACATTCCATTAGCTACAAATGCTAGCATGCTAAGACATCAAACTAACATGGTGAACATTAGACCTGCAGAGCTGGACTTACATATAAATGAACATGTGTTACTTTCAACCCTTTGCCAATGAATACTCAAAATTACTGATTAAGCTTATCAGCTACAGATAAATCTCTCTGTATTTTAAATCTGGTGTATGTGGTGATATTCCTGTGCTTGCACACCTGTAGCAATGACTGATTTATCAGAGCTGAAATGGGAAGTGACTGTAATGACAGACATGGAGTGTGCTACAGCAACTCAAGGTACAGCAGTGCTTATGGTTTAGAAACCAAGGATAGGTCCACGAAGGGTTTCTGATGCTCCAGATAAAACAGAATGTCAGTGTTCTGAAGAAGTATTACTGTCAAAAACAAACAAAAAAATGCACGTTAAAAAAATAGAAAAAAGAAAGCGATTGATGGCGAGGCATATATCACGCATGATCACTGTGTTATTACTCTTACCGCCAGAAGGGGGAGACAAAAGTTCATTACTGCGGGTTTTACCCTTCGAAGTGCATTCCTTCTAAGTCCGTTTATGCTAATACTTAAAAAGCCTACTGGTTTGGAAGTATTAGCATTAGACTTGCAACGATTAGTCAGTTAGTTGATTGCATTTTGAGTAATTTTTTCTAGGGAAAAAATTGTGTTAAATTTGAATACTTTTTGGTTTCTGTACTTCTAAATATCTTTGGCTTTTGGACAAAGTAAAACATCCAAGGATGCCATCTTGGGCTGCAGTAAAACACAACTTGACATTTTATAGACCTAACAACTTATCGATTAATTGAGAAAATAATCATGAGAGTAATCAAAAATGAAAAGAGTTGTTTGCAAGAACTTTAATTTGCAGTTGTCATCGTGGGTATGTTACATGCTGATGTTAGCATTTATCTCAAAGTCCAGTAGAGCCTCAGTAAGACCTTATAAAACCACAGTTGTCTTAGTAGCAGATTTCAGCCAATAATCATACACCAAAGACAAGTTACTGCATCATACTTTGCATAATAGGATAAAATGATTAGTGTAAGTCTTAATTTGGAGATGTTGCTTCTTTATATAAGCAAAGTTGTCTTTTTCCATATCACAATACTAACGTACAGTAGTTTGATGTTTTTATACGGTAAAGAACATAAAAAACATGCTGTTGTCATCCTACGTATATGCACCCCTGCTACTCTGACAATACCTATTTATTTATTTATTTGTTCCCATCAAGCACTGGCTGACAGAGCTTGAAGTGATGGCGTCGCTATTTGCTGCAGCCATCCATGACTACGAACACACCGGAACTACAAACAACTTTCACATCCACACAAAGTAAGCTTTATTTGTGCAGCATGCTTTTTAAACCCCGTCTCACATGTTTAAAGCACCTGCTATATTTTCGCGCACATCCTGTTGTGAAAATTTGAAAAATAGTAGGAGATATCAGAGAGTGTAGAAATAGTAAGGTGGTGTTTTCTTAAAGGCCTTTGTGCAGTTTTAGAAAGAGAGCACGGAGAGCAGTCTAAAGCAAACACGTCTTCATGGAAGGAACACAGTATTTTTAGATTTTCCACATAGGAGGGCTGAAGAACGCAGTCTCTTGGCACCCATCATCATCATCATGCTTTATTTTGGGAATAAAGCACAAAGATGCTTGTCCACAGTAAAAGAACACATCTTAGTAACAGTATCTAAACAACATCTTAAAGTTATAATCCACCCAAAATATATCTTCTGAGTGTCAAACACTCGCCTCCTGTAGGCTTAGAAGATTAGGTGTTGTTGTTCTTGACCTTGTGAGGAACACTGGCTGGGGTTAAGCTGAATTTTTGTTGTTTAGAGTTTACTGTTTATTCCACTTGGAATGTGTTTTCACAACGGAATAAAGCAACACAAACCTCTCCTGCTGCAAAAGGCAGTTTCACGCTGTCTGCTTGTAACGTCCAACCTCTCAAGATATCACCAACACATTACAAATCTCTTTTTATATTTTCATTTAATTCAAACAAGCTTTAGTTGGTTAATTTCCATTTAATTAATTACACTTGAAGGCTAACATGTGTCTGTATAGTCTGTATAGTCAGTATACTACTTTCAGAAATGTAAAATATGTTTACAGGTATGCATGCAATTTAGCATAAATAATCTACATTTTCAATAAAGTTATTGATGGAAAAAAATTCTTGTGTTAAAATGAAGCAGCTCTTGCAGTTAAAGTCCTCCAGACAATAAGGGCTGCTTACACTAAACATAAATAACTACAGTAATCCGGATCTGACAGGAATGGTGACATGTGGAGTACTTGGAACTAATGTGGCAACATAAAGCCTGTCGTCTTCACAGTAAGAAAAAGCAGAAGCAGTGACAGTTTAATTATCGAAATGACAGCTAACGGCTGTCTCTCGTATGGAAATATTCGAAGCATTGCTAAGGCTGTATTGGCTGTTTATATAAAGTGTAAATATACTGTACATGTGTCATAAAAATAGCATAGAAGCCATCAAAATTCCTAGACGTCATATAAAACAAGACTCTCTACATTCCTTAAACATTGTAAGTAACTCATAGAAGACAAGACAGCAATTTCTTCATTTAGTCCATATTTTTAATTAGTTAATTGTTGGTAAACAATTAACTATCTTTGGATAGAAAGATCTTTTTAAACCTCAGAATTTAAGTGCACCAAGCACACTACTGTAAATATAACCAAAATATCAATCTCAGAAAATTGTGTCTATTTTCTCTTAAAGTAGCACCAAAAATATCCCAGGGACCATTAAAAAATAGTAAATTATGAACCCATGAAAGTTTTTCTTGGATTTCTTTTTCACAATTAGAATCCACAGTGACCAATTTGTAATAAAGCTGACTGTGGCTGCTAAAAGTACAAACATTAAGGACCACTTCGACTCACACCTGAATATTACCTCTGAAGCCACACAAGAGAAGTGTTTTATTTAATGTTTGGTTTCTCTGTAAAGAGTGATGAGGCTTGAAAATAAATACTAATTTAAAAACTTTCTAAAATGCAGTTTTTACTTCTTTTTAGCAGTCTAACAAAGTAGTTATGCAAATGACTGGACACTGGATGCCTGATTGAGAAATTAGTTAATTATCTTACCGTAGTGAGTCATTAATACCCACATGGTGCCAGTTTTATCACATCCCACTCCCTCTTCAGCACTTCTAAATTCATCATTACAGACCTGCAGTCACAGAGCTTAAATTGCTCCCTGAGGACTCTCCTTTTATCTCATTCTCACCTCCTCTAGCCCGAACAACCACTGTATTAGACCACACTTTTGTGCACATGCACACTTTACAACTTCTGTCTTCTGTCTGCCCTAATTTCCTCCCTGTCTTCGTCTCTGTCTTGCAGGTCAGAGTTTGCATTGATCTATAATGACCGGTCAGTACAAGAGAGCCATCACCTGAGTGCAGCATTTCGCCTGCTGCAGGACGATCAAATGAACATCTTTATTAATTTGACACGAGAGGAGTGGATGTAAGGGGACATTTCTACTATTTGAACATTTTGAACAATTTCATGTTGATTTTACACTTTGCAGAAAGAAGTACTAAATAATGATCCATACCAAAAACTTTCAGATGAACTGAGTGTTTTTTCTCCTCATCAGTGATTAGACAGTTGCAGAAAGAAAAAAAATCGATTATAGAAGAGGCAGAAAAAAACAACTCTTCTCCATCAGCAGTATCATTAATAGACCAGGATGTCATGCAAAGTTGACCCAGTACGTTGTATTTTGAACCTGAGGCTCTACTCCTCTCTCCACCTACATGACTTCACAGCTGAATGTAACAAGTTCTTGTCTGTTCTCGGTTGGTCAAAGGGCTTTCTGAAAAATCATTTCCTGAAATGGAAAGAGTTGAAAACATTTCAAAGGAGTTCAGCACAAGCACAACAACACAAGCAACACTTACTGCAGTGAGGGGAAAAAAACTAGGATGTTTGACAAGAAAGAAGACAGTCAATTTTCTTAAAATAGGACATGCTGAATGTTGCAATACTGTTTAATTTCTATAGGCCTTTTATTATGGACATGTGGGGTGATATGTTGGTGGAAGGGCTCAGTGAGTTATTATCCAGCATGAAATGAAAGGATTTTTTACAGTTAACAAATCCCATAATACAGACAAAATGAAGGAAAAATGCTACTAACATGAATTTTAAGTTTAGTGAATGTCTCATATATCAGTAACTCATAATTCTGTGCAATAAGCTGCCACTTTCTTCCAAAGTCATTGGCACTTTGGTTTTATTTGAGTCAGTCCCGTAATGCATTGTCCAGCTGTTATCTTGTAAATAATCAATATGAAGTCGAACATAATCCCAGAACAAATGAACTGCTTATGTCTGATAGAGTAACCTTTGCTGAAAACTACATAGTCTGTCTGTTTTTAGGAAGCTTTAAAAAAATCTACTTTTGTAAACTGTTAAAAAAAAGGTTTCCATCTTCAATTGTTTAAAAAATGATTTGAAACTGAGTCCGATGAACAGGGAGAGTCAGAAAGTATTAAGAGACGGGCTGATGTTGCTGGTTTTGGATTCAGTCTATGTTGATGTTAGGGAAAATATCCAACCATATTTAGCAAAATGAACTAAATTATCTTAGTACACATGAACTGGCTATTGTAGATTTTGTGAAATGACTTTATGGAAACAATGACAGATGTGGCAACATCCTGATACTGATAGAAGACAAAGACCCCACGAGGGCAATTATCTTCCCAGCATGAACTGGCCTTTACTGAGGCTTTACAGTCACTCCTCTGGCCGACCCTGACCTCTGACTCCCTGAGACAAAATTTCTCCTGCGAGAATCAATAAAAGATCGTGTTACTCTTACTGTTATGTGACTCATTCACTAACTAGCAATGGAACAGTGGATGAGTCACCTGTACTTCCTACTACTGCAGTATCTAAACTTAACTGTGCAGCAGATGAGTTTAAATGGTCGGACTTTACAGAGATGATGAGATACAGAATTTACATAAGCAACTAAAAGTTAATGTCAACGGTTTCTCATGGAGCTTGACTGTGATGTTAAACTAAATCAGGGGCAGATGTATTCATGGATTGTGTAAACAATCCATGTCTATACAAGAGGACAGTTTGTCATGAGAAAATATTTATACTGTATATACAGCTTCATATTCATATATTCATATATATTTATATACATACACACACACACACACACACACACACATATATATGACGGACACAGTATGTGACTGTGTTATTCATGCAAGAGCTCTGCAGATATCACCACAGATAAACACCAGCAGCATACTGTAATGACAGTCAGTGTTACCATGGGAACAAGAAAATCCATCCGGTTATCGAAAAAGGTTACAACCCCATTGAGTCTTTCTGCCTGTCTTTTTTGCTCCACACAGTTTCTTTCCCCCATCGTGCAAGGTCAGATAGTAAACTGTGTGTCTTTGTGTGTGTGTGTGTTTGTTTAAAGGGAGTTACGGTCACTTGTTATAGAGATGGTGTTGTCCACCGACATGTCCTCCCACCTACTCCAAGTCAAAGCGATGAAATCCTGTCTACAACAACAAGAACGGTAATGCTCATGCTGTTCACACTGAGGCACACAGCCAAGAGGTCATATAGCAAGTGCTTGTTCTGTTGGTAAATTGGCAAAAAACAATGTCAGACTGGCTGATGTTAGATCTGTTTTTCAGACATGTCTGGAGTCACAACAACAAGAAGTGCATTATGCTTTCTCCAACAGGATTGACAAGCCCAAAGCACTGTCTCTGTTACTGCACACGGCTGACATCAGCCATCCATCCAAGCCCTGGGCTCTGCACTCTCGCTGGACCAAAGCCCTGATGGAGGAGTTTTTCAGGCAGGTAGGCACTTTAATAGACCTGAGCTGCCAGTGTGACTTTTGCTTCCCTCTTTTTTCTCTTCTTACTTCAAGTTCCTACGCTTAGATTTTTGTTCTATAACATGTTCAAATTCAACAAAAAATAAACTATAGTGCTGTAAAGCTGCAATGTACAGTGAGATGGCAAGATCAATACCACTCTCATGTAGTAATTACAGCATTTAAGCCTGCAGGCCGCTGGCGTAGCTTAGAGTAGATGTAGGGAACAGGTAAACAGCTCGACTTGCTCTCTCAAAATGGGCCAGGTAATATGTCACAAGCTAAATAATTAAGATGTTACATCTTGTTTCTTTTCTTTGTACGAAAAATGAAGTGTAGTTGAGACAGCAGTTTTTGAACAGGCCAGCAGTTTCATTCTGGTTCCTTGTTATTGCTGCATAACCATTATTCAAGTTTTTCAGCTTTGTCATTCGCTATGATCAGCAAATCAGTGACATCTAGCCCTCATATTACTTGATTTGGTCACCAGAACTCCTTTGTTTGAAGCCATCCCTCGTAGAGTACTCAATTAATATGTTATCTCTCTCTCACTTTCGCCTTGATCCTTCTCTAGTTTCTTCTTAAAAACTGTAATTTTTAAGAAGCCATAAGGCTCTTTTGAAAGCCTTATGGCACTTCTATTAAGTGGAGCTCAGTGTTGTTGCTGTGAGTTTCAGAAGCTTCTTGATCTACTGTAGCTTGGATTGTTCTTTATTTGTTCGTCACATTGGCCAAAACCATCTGCAACATGAAGACATTTGAATTTAAAATGTAAAGAAAAGTATTTTATTTCCCATCTCAAATGGCATCCCATGTTCATGTCCTATCTACCTCTATTCTTATCTGACTGGTCTGATATTATCTCAGCCTGAGTGATGAGTCAAAAGGACAGACATCTAATGGTGGTGCAACAGTTTTGTAAATGGCTCATCTATGCCTGAAAGGGAGAGTGGGAAACCTTCAAAGGGGTTTATTACGTCAGAGCTAAAGAAAACCACATAAATAGCCCTTCTGGTATGAAGCAGAGACAGTCAGAGAGGGAAAATCTCTTTGAAGAGTTGTACATTACTTAGTCGTCAAAGTAGTCAGAGCCAGAAAGGATCTAACAAGCTCAGAAATTGTACAAGATTTAAGTCTAGAAAACATTCAGAGAATCAGCTGAGCCTGATATGGAGCGAAGAAACTGATGTTGTTGAAATGATGTTGTCCTTAAACCCACACAAAACTCATGACAGATTGTGCACTCGCTGATCTTTAGGAGCAGCATGTAACATAAAACAAAATTATTCAGTGTAAAAGTTGAAGAAGACCACAAGACATGGTTTAAAGTGACAAAAACTGAGGGCCTTTGAGCTGTGATTGTTTTGTCACACTTTATCAGAAATTTACTACATTCTTGGCCCTAAAGCTGCTCAACAAATCTCAACTCAATGGCCATTTATTAACTGTTCTGGAACTTTTGATCATATTACTTCAGCTTCATCAGATGCAGTTTTGCAGCTGTGTTTTTACTTACTACTTGTACATACTCTCCTTCCTTGGAGAGCTGTGCATCCACCATTGAGTGACAGCTGGCAGGCCTATTTTTTTTAGAGTAGGTAATGTAATATGATTGAAAACTCCTGCTACGAAATGAATCTTGAGGTGAGAGATGCTCAACACCATGTGAAAACTATGCAAAACTACATAAAAATTAGTGTCATACACATAAAATGAAAGACAGTTCTACAACTTTGCAGGAGACACAGTCATACAATCAGGTGTGGAGAGTCTTGGTGTTGTTGGCGTTGTTCTCAGAAGGGTCACTGAGACCTGCCAAAGGCAATGACACCAATAACTGGTATTGTGAGGGTGGATTAAGGTGCTACTGAACTGAGTGGATTTGCAGTAAATGCAGCAAAAGATTGCTCCCACTCTTCTATTTTCTCTGCCTGGACCTGAAAAAGGAGGTGTTGGACAGTCCTAGCCTCTTTGAAAATCAGATACGATCTAATGTTTGTTTTGTTATTTTAAATATAAAACCACTCATATGGTGTGATTTGAACAATCCAAAAGTCTCAGGTGGTGAGTGCTGGAGTGAAATAGCCTTTAAGAAGCTATTTTCCGGTGATGTGTGGGATTCCCTTTAAGTATCGTCTCTCTCTCTTCCTATCTTTGTGAGGGTGATAGAGAGGCGGAGCTCGGCCTGCCCTTCTCTCCACTGTGTGATCGAAAAAGCACCCTCGTAGCCGAGTCCCAGATTGGTATGTCTCACACAGCTCTCTCTACATCCTGTTTTTCTACCTTAGGTTTCTAGTCTGTAAAAAATCTATTTTGTTCCTGTCCACATTTCTTCTGTAACATATCCAGTTAATAGTCATCTTTGCCACATAAATATGAAAAAAGGTGTTCTTATTTACCATTAGCCAAGCGTCATCTTTTATGATAGTATTTCTTTCACTTTGTCTACTTCAAAATGCAACAAGCCAGTCAGTTACGAGCTTCGTGCTGATTTTATAGCAGTTCACCATGAATTTCAGACCATATTATTTAAGTCATCTTATTTTCACATGTTGATACAGTGACATTTGCTCTTGCAGGATTTATAGACTTCATTGTGTATCCTACGTTCTCTCTGCTGACGGACATGGCTGAAAAGATTGTTATTCCTTTGGTAGAAGAGAACCCAGGTCCACCAGACCCCTGCAACAGACATAGGTAAGCACACTGACAACACCTGACTGCTGTGATACCTGTTGGAAAACTATACTTTAATACATGTTTGGTTTTAGATATGACAGATGATATAAAGGACTAACACATCTGAGAAACATATAAGCACAGGACTGAGACTGTCAAAGGAATCCAATTGTGAGCATTTACAAAATGGAAAAGGATACGGAAAGAATGGTGATCAACTAAAAATTATGGAAGTGCAGTTGCAGTGGCAATCAGGAAGTATGGAACAAGTCATAGTACTACTTATCAGTGCTGCAGTGGCTGTCCCTATCCAATTGAATAGAACACCTTTGGGGTGTTCAAAAGAGAAAGATAGTTCAAAAAAGAGTTGATGAAAGAAACTGTCTCTAAATAATAGCAGAACATCTGTGCAGAAGTTTGTGCAACACTAGTATCCTCCATGCTAAGGAGACTTGAGCTTGTCATCAAAAATAAAGGTAGAAATGTAATCATCTGAATCCCAGTAATAACAGGTGTACTGACTTTTGTTGCATTTAGCTCCTACTGTGGGCCTCAGTTTTTAATATAGTTATCTAACCTGAGTTCATTAATTTAAAACGTGATTTTGACCATAGATTGAAGGTAAATGGATGACCAAGTCATTACTGTTCATGCCGAGGGGAACAAAACAGTTTGTATCGTATTTAGAGATAATATGTCTAATCATAGTCCATTAATTTTACCC
The DNA here is from genome assembly GCA_024666655.1 of Dascyllus trimaculatus. Taxonomy (NCBI): domain Eukaryota; kingdom Metazoa; phylum Chordata; class Actinopteri; family Pomacentridae; genus Dascyllus; species Dascyllus trimaculatus. Next base: position 10,980,676 of record CM045450.1, read on the forward strand.
ACAACCACAAAGGCAAACCTTTTGGCGACACTAAAGTCATTAGAATGCATCATGTGGGAACCAAGAATGTCTTTACAAAGTTGTGTTTTGTTTGTAGATAACTTACAGGACCAGAGAAAATTATTGACCTACTGAGGACACTAGATAAAAAGACAGAGGATACCAGCAGTCATTAGGATGCATCCTGTGGGGAAAATAAACGTCTGTACAAACAGTGCTGTTATTTCTCAACAGTAATCTTTGGAAGGAGAGCTCCAGAGGCCTGCAGTGGAGCCTCGCTCACATCACAGCCGAGCTGGTGAGCTTCCGCTCTACTTGGACACGACACACCGAAGACAACAAGCTCAAGTGGAAGGAAAGTGGCTCGAATGGTGTGTTGTATGTTCATTTGTCTTTGTTATGAATGTACTGTGTAAAATCAACTGTGTAAAAGCTACTTTAAAGTAAAATATGAAAGAAATGAACAAACTTTAGTTTTAACTAGAAAACCACTTAGAGAACACAGACTTCCACCAAGCAGCTTCAGTCCACCCTGAACACAATCTCCCCATGACAAAGTATCCTTAAAAAAGTTAATTGTCCGGTAATCGCTCTCACACCGTAGCACTGCTGTGATTGAACATGAGCGGCCGACACCCACTATGTATGTGCAATGCACTTTCCTACCACAAGGTGGCACTGCAAGGCTTTCTAACGCTTCCCATGAGAATCTTTAAATAAATTCTGTATCCAGACGATGATCCGGATCACTCCCAAAATTTCATCATGTATTCCTTGTCCCATTTCACACATTTCCTGAAAATTTCATCCAAATCCGTCCATAACTTTTGGAGTTATTTTGAACACAGAAAAAACAAACAAACCAGCGCAGGCAAAAACATAACCTCTTTGGTGGAGGTAACCAGGGTTAATGCATGTAGGCAATGTAATACTATATTTATAGTCACATTTCCAACATATTCACTGCAGTTCTTAATAACAACCTTGAGAAATGATCATACTTTTCAGCTGTCGCCTTTTGCAACACTTTCAAACACACCGATGAAAAGTCCGACAACCTCTGCTAAAACAGAATTAAAGATACTCTGTCAAGATATGTGACTGATTTGGCAGGGACAAAGCCTGTTTGCTCCATAAATGTACTCAGTCCTCTTGATTTGATTTGTTATCTAAATTCATTTTAGAGTGATCTCATGTTGAGATTAACAGACACAGACATTGTTTTCCTTTCAGCTTAACTACATTTTCCATTGCCTTTTCCAATCTTCTACCTCCTACAGGATTTTCAGATCCCAGCGTGACAAAAGAACAGAGATCCAGACAAGAAGTGCCATCAGAAAAGCCCCCGCAAGACCCCACTACAGATACAAAACAGTAGACGGGACTCCATCTGTGAGATGTGTTTGTTTCATAGAATATCTACAGAGGTTAACTGAGGTTAACAGTGAGTCAGCTTTTGTAACAAAATCACAATGCCTTTTACTCTAATGGCTGAGAGATGGAGGAAGGAGGGAGGGGTGGCTTCAGGTTTAGATATCTTCCCAAGGTAAGATGCAGTGTAATCACAGAAATGTCCTCATGTCTTATTTTAAGTGTAGTGTATGACAATAATTTAAATGCAGAGTGTACATGCTGGTCATGTAATGCAGAACAGTCCATGTTATTAACTTAATTTGCCACCTAAACACAACAACAGGAACATTTTACCTTTTGTAGTTTGAATTGTACACCGAACATTTAACCTTGCAATAAACTTTAAAAATTTGCAATTTTTGCATTTTGGTACTTCATTATGAGGCTGGCCTTTTTTGGGGTGGTATATGGTGGGTTTTTTGGAAACATTTTACTGTGAGTAAATCCCAATTGCCTGCCTTGCATCATTTGATCCACTTTGAAGTCTGGAAAGAAGTTGGAGCACATCCATTGCCCTGTTCCGCAAACCAAAAATAAAAAACAACAGCATCATGCAACAAATTGCAAGAGATGTTTTGCATTTTCCTGACAAACAACACTGTGCATTTTTACTTACAAGACAGAATATCTTAAATATTTTAAATCCATTTCAAGGGCCCTTACTAAAACACACTCTTCACAATAAGTCAAGCTTGTGGTATACAAATTACCCTGTTTCAATTATTTTAGTGAGATTTTGTTAAAAAATTCTCATCAAAATGACATCAAATTACTGTAAATTATTCTTTAATAAAGACTTGACTAACAATCAAGAAAGTGGAGCCTCCACTGAAAAAGCATCAGGACATAAAGCGCCATATTTATGAGGGAATAAGGCATATCTACCAAAATCAGTCCTTTAGACATCCTTAATAAAACATTTAATCCTTCATAAGTGTCAATAAAATGTACAAAAAATATAACTGAACATCTAAAGAAGTGTGTAAATTATAAAAGCAGCAGAGACCAACTTTTAGTCGTGTAGTAACATAAAATGGATCAAGCGCCAAATCAAATCAAGTGTATTTATGCTACACATCCTATGATGCAACTTGCTTCCTTTGTTAGAGCCTCCATTGTCTCTAACATGCACAGTTGAAAATGCCCCTTTGAAAGGAGGCTCTGGGTTGAGTTCTCTGCTCCTCCAGCAGGAGGGGCTGTAGAGCAGCAGCACACTTAGCTCCAGGGTTGCCCAGAGGACTCGGCTTCAAACCCAGTTTCTTATTTTAACATTTGTCAGCTAAGCATTTTAAAATTCCATCTGTGGTTTAGCACAGGCAATGAAATTATTACATTTGAGTTAGACTGTAAATTAATACATAACACAGCAACCACTGAACATGCAGCTGTGTTACTTCTCAGCAAAATGTGCACATGCATATGAAAATAATATATATATGCTTAATATGTGTGGTACAAATACAAAATTTAAAAGATACAAAACTCCCTACCGTAGCTAAATCAAATGTAAAAGATCAGATTATGTAAAATATTGTGTCACATCATATTTTATTTTCCTACTGTGTCTCTCACCCTTAATCAAAACGGCAATGCTGAGCTTTTATTCTCACGGGATCCTCCCTCAAGTCATGATGCTGAAATGCTGCAGCAGCAAAAATTTGCGATACAAGTGATCGTTCTCACGCAGATTACCCTAAAAGGTAACTGCAAACGTCTGTCTAGATATCAAGTGTAGCTTAAATTGCTGCAGTGTTACAAAGTGTATTTGTGAAATCCCGTGCTGTTTATGAAAAATTGATGTGTTTTTATGCTCTCGGCACGGAGCACATTGAATTATTTAATGACAGAGTGCCTATTTTTAGGGTAAAGTCAAAATCAGCCTTAACTAAATGCATCAAAAGTGGTGTGAGGAAGTTTAACTTGAAGTTTTTGGAGGCTCTCCACTAAAATACCTCCTTTTTTTGGTATTTTAACTGGAAAGGCAACTCTGGTTTATTTTGCTTTGGACACTCAAGGTGACTTCGTGCTGACGCTAACTATCAAATATGCTGTCATGTATAGCGGATAATTGTGAAATTTATAAACCGGTACTGGTGCATACAAAATAAATTAACCAATCAGCAATTTAAACATTTTATTGTATCAAACAAATTCATCAATCAAGTAAAACTAGAACGAAAGCTTCCCAGATTTAAATCATGTAGAGTACACCATTACCATTCAGAAACTGAACAAACATTACATGGTCCATAAATACACTGCAGAAGAAGAAAACAAAAGCTTTCACAGGAATGTTTTTACTGTCTTTCTTCATTGTGGATAAAGTGGCCACTGTTGACAACGGGGAAATAAACTGCTGAAACTGTGGCTGATTAATCTGCTATGGTGACATCAATACTAGGGTGGCTTCAGTTTTTTGTTCCACTTTTGTTCATTTATTTCTTTCAGACATGTCAAGGATGATATGAAGCTCATGGAGGGATTGTCACATAATCTACATGATAATGCCACTTCAGTGATACCAATAACAGCTGAAATGATGTAAAACATTTAAGAGTGTGGTGATGACGACTTTATAATGTCTTTGTTACACATAAACCTAAAATTAAAAGACAATGCAACAATGACAATATGTGTGTCTGGTATTTAAAATGCTTGAGTTGCTGTTTAAATTTGTTGCTACGATGAAGTACCGTAAATGACTTGGGCTTGAATTGAAAAGTCAACGTACATTCAGTGCCATGCAAGAACGTGTTTTATGACCAGGATTTAGATTCCCGAGGAGCATTCATGTGTCAAAAATGAGGATGCAATTTGCTCGCTGGAAATGAATTCTTCCTTGTTAATCCAAAATATGTAAATGTCTCTGCAGACACAATGCTCCGTTATGCAGTCTGCTTGTCAACTAAACCTCCACCCCATGGTTTGAGTGGTAAAAGACAGGTTATCAATATATTTCTATAAACAGACATGTCAGTTTTTGTTACCCACCACCCTGTTCAAAGAGTAAAAGACATTTCTTCCTGAATGTTAGGAAGATAAAGTAACTCTGAAGTCCAGCTGAAATCGCATTAATCATCCCTTTTTGCAGTCAGAATTAATTTAACTGTCTTCCTTCCATTTATAGCTTTATATTATTAAAAGGAACAAAAAAAGTCTTTCAGGAAAATGTCAGTGCCTGTGTTTGACTGACAACAGCCGGAGCCCTGGTAGGACAATGAGGTCTAAGGTTTTATTGAAAAACGTAGCTTTTTCTATGTGTTTTGGTCTTTGCTTGCACACTAATGCAGTTTTAGGTCACTGAAAACATACTGGAAAACTCCTTCCAGGATGAAGACAATCAGAAGCAGTGTTTGCAGTGTTGTTTTTGGCTTGTGATGTCAGTGCGTCATCTCCTAACCCTAAGCCTAACCCTTTGTTGAAATGACAAGGTTTTGTGGAATGACTTGCGTGGCCAAAATAATGCTAGTGCTAACCCCCTTAACAGGACTTTTGACATGCCTACACGTAAATTTGCAGTTATTCTAGCACTACACTGAGGAACAGAGCAAAGCATCAATCCACACATTGGATGCAGCCCTTCCTCAGTGCTCTATTGTTGGTAGTCTACTGAAACTATCTTTTTTTCAAGCTTCTGATTGGCCAACACGATTTTAGACTTATACCGCCATCTGTTGGTTTGGTATGCACTTTAATTGTGTCTTTATGTTTTCACTTGGACAGAGATTTTTCGGAGAATGAAGTAGGAAAAAGACAGTTTTAAAAACGACCTATGTAGGTGTGGACTAGGCCTCAGAGACGAAGTAAACAAACCTGCCAAGTAGCTCACAACTTACAGGCAGACAGTAGTTAGCAGTTTTAATGAAGGGGACCCAGAGAACTACACCAGAATCTAAATGAAGGTATTTTCAGGTCTGTTTACATCCAGTTTAATGTGCTACAGCTGAGCTAGTTAACAAACTCATCTGCAGAGTGACATTACTGGTGCATGTTTCTCTGGTGAATGATTGTTTAGTCGCTTGTTAAACAAGCTAAGGTGCAAGATGGGTGTAAGATGTGAGCTGAATTTATTTAAGCAGGAAAGCTAGAGAGGGTTGTTGTTCAGAGTCTGTTTCTTTATGGTGTACAGTAAAAAGTTAGTCCCAGACTCAGACATGACAGCTGCTCATTTGAATGATAGTTGCTTGTTTCAAAATATATAACATTCATAGATTTAAAATGAATGATAGAAAGAGTAACTCAGTCCTTGTTTAAAGTTGGAGGTGTCCCATTAGCAGGGTCTCTTTCATAATGGTTGGAAAAATGCTTGCTGGGCCTCTGCCAGATGCTTTTTTTGTTGCCATATCACAAGTGGCCACTGGGAAAAATTAGCAGCAAGGCTGAGTTGTGGCTCTGTGTCCAAATCTCTTAACAATTCATCAAGGGATTTAATTGGCTATGTGGAAATGAATTCTCCAAGTATGTCCATATAATGTATTTCGATGAATTAATGCAAAAACAGAGGGTATATTTACAAAACAAAGATTAAAAAAAAAGAAAAGAAATATAAATTTCTCTCTTTGGGCTTCTATTTTTTTTTATTCTCAAAAATAACTGTTTTTGTGACTCTTATTTGTATAATCAGTCTTCCTCATTATGGCCTACTGAAAAAAAGAAAAAAACTGCAGGCAAAAAATTGGGGAACCATTCTAATGACTGGGCTGCGTTTTGTTAGTAAAATCTGACAACCTGGTTTGCAGAGCAGATATGTATGCTGTCATTGTAATTAGTGGTTAATATGCAGATGATTTTCTTGATTCATTCATTAATCATGTCATCTATAATTGTCAGAAAATATAAAATTAAAATGCCACAAAAAGTTATCCAGTGCACAAGGTAACATTTTTAAATGTCTTGTTTGTCAAGAACCCATAAATATTACAACTGTAGAAGACAAACTGTATCTACAGAGAGGTCATGATCAGTACGTTTGCTGTGCTCCATCTATGCCACACAGGAGGCTTTCAGGCACAGTATTGAGTTGTAGGCCAATCCCATTTAAGAGGCTTTGATAGCCTAAAACAACACAATCACTGTAGGTAATGCTTAAAATGTACTTCAGTGTAAATGCAAGCTGTTACATCTCTTGTGCAAACAACCAATTTCATTAAAACAGGAGCATATCAGTGTAAGAGACTGAAAAACTTGGCTGAAATGCATTCTGTGCAGACACAGTTTAAGGAAAGCAGCAAAGCTGGATCCAGGAAATTATGTTGTTTTTTTTGTCTTTGAAAAAAATACTCAAAATAATCCATCTGATATCAAAATAGTTCCTGATTAAATTTTTGTCATTTGCCAAACAGACAGTTTAATTATTAATTACTTAATTTTCTGATGCTGTAAAAGAAATTTAATATCAGTAGTACTTCTTAAGAACACATTGTACTCGTAGAGGTCCAATCCAATAATGTAAAAATATGTAGATATATTTTAATGTAAACCGTCAATCAACCCAGATGTGCCTTCCACCAAGTTACAACTCAGCATCTACCTCGCTGGGACTAAGTGGTGGCATTTGAATTTAAACGGATGGTTTTGGCTCCAGTTATTTATGAGGTACGGATACGATTTTATTGCTTTGAGATGGAACAATAATTGCTGAAGTCATGGCACATATTTGCAAGTAAAATATTTGTTGCCTTTGAACATTAAAGGGACATTAAACATGTCAGCTGTGGTTTATGATGATGACAGGAAAAGCCTCTCCCGTTAAATCGACTCCCAGTCTGGTTCATACGTACAGTAGGCTAGTTTTAGTTTAGTGCAGGGAAAGCTTCGAACAGACAAATAGAATTAAATAATTGTCCCTTTACACAGGATTTTTGACACAAAATAAATGTAGAAACCTTTGTTCTTGTTGTCGAGGTGGTAACTAAGGCCTGAATGTAGAGGAATAATTGATGCCCTGATGTTTCTAAAGAGTGAATCTGCAGACACAATCTTCTGTCATTGTGTTGGGCCCACTGAGCAGACTGAACAGCATTGTGTTGTACAGACGGCTGCTCTATTTCTCTTTCTCCAGGCTGCATTTCTTCGTCTTCTCCTCTGCTGGCTGACTCGCACTGGATGCTCCTGCTTTTGTGTCTGCAAAATGTAATCAGAGACATAAAAGACAGTAGAGAGTGAGGAGGCTGACTGGCGATTTAAATGGACTCCTGAAGCTAAACATGTCCTGGCACTTTTAATGCCATTTAGTGAATCTTTAGTTTTGTGCTTTGTGTGTTTCTGCACATGAACAAAGGCAGCTGACATATACAGCTAGACATCATTCTATGCATGAGTGTGAGAGGTGTATTTTTGTGTTAAATATAGTATCATGCTGTGATAAATATCAGGGTCCTGACTCCTGCATTGGAAGTCTACTTGCAGCAGGGCTTTTTTGTTTGTACTTTTATTTTGAAAGTCACTTGTGCTCTCTAAAGCCTAACACGCCCCTTGATGGATAAATATGGTGTTTGTCTCATGTCTGAATAAGCATCCAAGTTGCTTTTTTGCAAAGGTCAGGGACTTATAGTCATATCCAGTAACATTTTTGCAACAGTTCCAACACAATGGAACTGTTGCAAAAAAATATCTAGCTCATGTGCACCATGAACTAGATATTGTGTAAGCATTGCATCTGCTCCAATAAAGGCTCTGTCATGCCTGAATAACTGAATATTTAGATATCAGACATTCCTTTAGCAAAATGCCCTGACTAACAGATACTAGATGTAGCCAGCAATGTTACAAAGTCCACGTATGGAAAAGTGCTGAAAGGGTTTAAATACAAAGCTTTGATTTCAGATCAACAAAATAAAGGTGGCATAACTTTCTGTCAGAAAATTATGCTTTGTTTGCTCTATATCTGTATATGTACTGTTTTGGCATGTTATAGCCACAGCCTCCATCCATGACGGTTACAAAAAAGCACTTTGAGATTCATACTTTTATGACTTTACATGTGATATGGCTAAAGCCTTCATGAGCACTAAGGCTGCCTGTTCAGAATATGCTTATTTTACATACCTAGAAGACAAATTAACACTGTGTAAGTCACTGGAGAGGGACTTCATGACTGTCATGACGTCATAGTGGAGCTGAGCTGAATCTCCTTGACAACCGACTACTGCTGCAGGTGTAGCGGCCTGCTGTGAACAGTTATTATCCACACACAGCTTACCAACTCTTTGTATGCAGGTTGGTCAAGTTTCACATTTCTACACATGCTGGAGTGATAAGCATGAGGGTCTACTAGGAGTTTGAGTAGTGATGTTATTTTCAGGCTTTTTGAAGACCAGAACTACATGGTAAAATGTGTGGGGAATTCATTAAGCAGTGGGTCAGATAATATTTACATGTCCAGCGAGGAGGTTTATTACCTGCAGAACTGGATTCCTCCAGGGACGAGGAGCACATGAAAAACTTAATTATCTGTAGAGTTCCAGATTATGTTAGAAGAAGCTCTGCTTAATATCAACCACTGTTAGTGGTCATATCCTGCTTTTTTGGATTTGGATTTGAAGAGTTTACACTGTAGATGAAACTACTGGCATATCCAAAAAACAGTTATCTATATTTCTGAAAGCCCCTTTTGTAAATCTGAAACATACCCTTTGACTGTATGAACATTAAAGCACAAATGTAAGATTTAATAAGATGAGTGGATCTGAAATTTGACAACAACACCTGTTGTTTTAGCCAATAAAATCAACACTCTTCAGTCAGAAATGATGTGAAATCCAATTTGAAAATGAACATAAGCTTCATTTGTTAATTTCCCACCATTATCACTATAAAATGCATTAACAGTGCAGAAACAGAACATTTACCAGACATAAAAGCAGTAAGTCAGGGGACACAGTGGCTGTGACACCTTAAATTTTATAATCACACTATCAGTACCCTACGCCTGTACTGTACTTGTAAGACATTGTAATTCATAACTCTCGTAGAGGCCACAGAATCTACAAAGATCAACTGCAGAGAGACGGATTGAAAAACAGAAGGGGAAAAAGAAAATGATTAAAATCTACACGAATGAGAGCATATGCACCATAACAGCTCAACTCCACCAGCGAACAAATTTTTCCACTTTGGTGTGTAGCCGACTCCCAGGGTATTTGAGCCACGGTGCTGCTCTGTGAAGTGTGGATCAAAGCCACTTCACAGATGTTTGTTGACAAGCCATGATTACGTGACACCAAGCCAAGGCCGCTGAACTGTTTAACATACCTAAATAAACCCTGCCTGCTGAACAGAGCATGAGGACTCCCCTGAGAGAAAGGCCATCGAGGAGCTGCGAGAGGCAGAGATTCCCGCATAAGTGAGGCTCTCCTGACTCTTATGTACCTGCTTGTGCGTTGTTTTGTTGCGACGAGGGATCTGCTACATTGGCAACACTGGAACAATCCTCTTTCTCCTTGGAGAGAGGGCACTCGAGTCCACCTGCAGCCTCTAATAGACTCTCCCTGGAGAACTCTGCAGAGGTCGGAGAGACAAACAGAGGACAAGATAGAGGGGAAGATACAGTCAGATAGCCATCATAAATCTGACTTCACAAAGATGAAGAGACTCACTTCATTACACAAAGATGTTGGTAAAATGCCAATATGTCCTTTTACATATTACAAGACCAGTCCACCATCAATCATCAATCAGTGCTGCCTGACATTTACAGTTGCGTGTTATTTGATTAAATTTAAAAGTCTAATCTTTAAGTGAAGCCATACTCAATGGGACCGGTGTTAATGGTCATTGATTTGTTTCCCGTTGCTTCCTCTTTGCTCCTTTCATCTGGACCGAGAACTTAATTTGCAGCTCCTCTATACGGTGAACGATCAATAAAGAACATGGTCACTGGATAATTTTGACTTTTATACCACAAACAATATTTGTGTCCTGGTCAGTTAAAATTAATTTTTTGCACTGTGGTATTAGTACCTCTGACAAACAGCCCTGTCCACTTATGATGCATTAGGCCTGGGCAATTACTGAAATGTGTAACGTATGCATTGTACGTTCTGACCATCCCGCCACCTGCCATTACACTGAATTATTTGGCCCGGGCCGGAGAGCTGACCTTTGTTTTTTGCCATTAGAAGCAAAGCACTTGGCACAGAAATGAGACAGTCTCTGCCAAGGTGGCAATTTGGCCATTATATTTCAGGAAACACACTTATTTTTCTGTGTAGTTCGCACACCTCCACATAAGAACCTGCTAATTAAAACAGTGCATTTCATTTGCTCAGTGCATATGAAAGCCAAAACGTAAAAACGACTGACTGCAAACTGCTCCTAGTCATGAAACAGACAGAACCAGGTTGACTGTTTCCTATTGTTTCTACCTTCATATTCACCAAACTCACAGTCTTCTCATCTAACTTCTGACAAGGAAACAAAAAAGCATAATTCCCAAAATGTCGATATTTTCCCTTAAATATTTTCTCATCCTCCCACCCTTCCCTATTGCCTTTGTTTCACTTTTCCTCTTCCCCCTCTTTCTCCTAATCCTCATGCATTTACATACATCCCTTCCAGACATGCTTCCTGCCTCATTCTCTGCTTTACTTTTATCCCTTTCCCCCCCAACTCTATACCCTTCTCTCCTGTTCATAAGCTGTATTTATTATTCCTTTCATCCTTCTGCAATTTCTGCTTTTTATGGTACCTCACTATACATTTGTCAAAGGTCACATAAGAGACCTTCTCACTGTTTCACATCCTTTATTCACCACAGCATACTCTCTTGTGTCCATCCTTTCATTCTTTATTCGTGTCTTTTCTTGGCACAGATAAGTTTCAAAAGACACCCTTTTGACTCTATTCATACATGAAATCATCTTCTTTTTATTGCCTTTTGCCAGCTCGGCTGAAAATATAAGGTTCCTGTATTTCAGTTTTCTTTTAATGCTCCTTCTGCTCCATTACGTGTCAAAGATAAAACTATTTTATTTTTTACATCCACAATGTTCAGGTTAAGCTTTTACACAAAAAAAACACAACAGGTTTGTTGCTTTCTGAGAAAATATAATTTTCCCGACCTTGACTTATCATCTTCAGTTTAAAACCTGTTCGAAAAGGACAGAGTCTTGTATTTGGTAATTAAGGGACCTAAGTAAACTGCTTAAATGTCAACTGATAAGTTGCAGATCCAGCTCCATGCAGGATGGATCTCATGTGACTGAGATTAGGGTGTTAATCTTGTTCTTGTCCTATATGTCTGCTGTGGTAGATTTTCAGGGAGGTTTGTGTTGCTGAATAAGTAGCTGCAAATGCAAGTCTCCAAACATACCCTCCATTTGGCAGCGCAGTTTCTCAAAGGCCTCCGCAGTGGCCTCGTCGTCGTGTGGGAGCTCCTCTCCAGTGGGAACAGAGTCGGGGCTGGGCCGGTCCGACAGGCAGCTCTCCGAGGAGCACTCGTCTCCAGCTCCCTGCTGCTGCCTGTACAGGTGGTGCTCGACCATGAACTGCAGCTCTGGGAGGAAGAAGAGGGAGACAGACAGAGGTTGAAGCCAGGAAGGGAAGAACAGAGAAAGACAGTTGAATAAGAGGAAAGAGATAACATGGGAGGGAAGATTAGAGGGGAACGGAGTGGGTTGGTAGGAATATGGAAGATGGGGAGATTCATTGGGGAGATGGGAGCAGAAAGAGGACAAAGTAAAGTGGTGTGAGATGAAAGCAGCCAATGGGAGGAAAGAAGGGTTATGAATAACACACAGGAAAGAAAGATGGAAGGAAGGAGAGCCAGTGTAGGTGGAAATTCAACAAGAAATCCAATACATTAAAAAAATGTAGGTTGAGCATTTTAATAAACTGGCAGCATTTAATTAACCCCCTGCAACTGTCTGGAGTGAGGGGGCAGGTAAAGACACATCAGAGTGAAGATATGATTTCTTTAATCACCATCCTCGGCCTCCTTCATCCGTGGTTTTATTAGTTTAATCCTCTAAACCAAAGCACGCATGCTACCGCCCAGGTTTTCTATAAGAAGTGACTCATTACCCTTACAGCAGTTTAGCTGTAAAACTAATTGAAAATTAAACATCCTAGAGCTTCACAATGCGCTCGTCTTCTCATTACGGCTCACTTTCTTTATTGGAAATTTGTTTATTCTCTCTTTTACTACATATATTCTGTACAAAACCATTTGTATTTAAAAATAATTACACACTTAAAATAGAATTTGCATTGCACTGCTGTGACCAAACAACCTGTTCCTGAGTCTTGCTTTAGGTGGTTTGGGAACCTATGCTACAATCTGACCTACTTTTTAAATTAAAAAACACAGAAAATGAAAGGAAATCTGGTCAGAAAATGGGATAATGAGTCCTCACTGAAGAATGTGCCGCACTGATTGGCTCTGAGTTTGAAATAGGACACTCAATTTCAAACTTTGCTACTTCACTAAGGAAATTCGTGTTAATTTGCATCTAATAAACCTGCACTTGAGACACCTTAAAGATTAGAAACTAGACATATCAATGGCTTCATTTAAAAAAAAATTTGGATTGGATTTAAAAAAAAACAATGCTTGCATGACAATATGTAAGTTTAAATAGTTTCATAATGCTGTATTATTTGCTTCTGGCCATACTGGCAGTGAAGAGATCCCTTCTTAACATCAGTCTACTGTAAGTGATACAGAATCCTTGTTCTGTACAAAGGTTCATTTAAAAGTTCAGTTGCACCTAATATGATGCTTCAGCAGTCTGAGTTATCTAAAAGCCAACTGGTTATCTTCCAAACCTGCAGTCTCCTTCGAGCATTTCCTCATGTCTCATTATTTCCTTGCTGAGCAGTAACTGTAAAAAGCCTGTTTACTGTGACCAAAAAACTGCTGCAGCTGAGTTTGTTTTTTAGATTGTGCCTCACGGGGTTTCTCACATTTTTTAATTGTGTGGCGTATTTCCTGGCTTTCCTTTTCTTTGTAAAGAACTTGATCTGGTTTGGGACTGTATATGAGGGTAATACACCTTATACGTCTGATTTAACTTCACTTAATTTTTGTGCAATTCTATGGCAGTAAAATCTAACTGATTGTGATGACTACTATCTATAAATTGTGGCCTTTTTCAAACATACTTTTGTATTTCATCTTCTTCCGGACATAGGATAGTCAGTTTAAGTTCTGAGATCCAACATGAAAAACTGCGGTAGAAGTTACAGGGCTGGGTAAAGGTAAATTGTAGTTTTGGGACACATATCCCCTCCCTCCAAAATCTTCATTATTTCCACATTCTGATACCTTGGTAGCAGATTACGTTTTTAAAGCTTTAGCTAACTGTGACAATAGGCACGCAAAGAACTGAAGTATTTGTATTTTGCAGAAATGAAACACATATCTGTGTCTCTCATAGAGCAGCAAAGAAATTATAAGGCTGTAGAAAATAGGAGCACCAAGAATATGACATTTGCTGTTGTTTAATGGCCACTAAAAGTGTGATCTAACACACGAAATGTCAACATCACACATACAAGAGTGTTGGTGACTTATAATAGACTACCTTTCATCGTAGGTGTTCCTTTTTGCCCTTTTCGCCGTTGTCGAGGGGAGTTCAACAAAGCTGCCTGTAAAACATCAACACTGAAAATCAGCTGGGCAGCGAGCACACAAATGGAGCAGATTCTTTTAATAGAAATGAAGCTAATTTTGAAAAAAGAGCATGAATTTGCTTACCTTGTACAACTGGTTTGGGAGGCGATCTTCATCTATTTCTGTGAAAAAGCAAATAATCAATTAAGTAATGGTCACAATAAAAGTCTAAAGCACAAACACAATGACAACACAAACATGTTACACAGTGTTCTTAACAAAAGTACAGGTAAAAGTCCCACTTACTGCAGTCTAGATACCGTTTTAATAGCACAGTGTACAGTAGCTGCTGTGTCCAGACAGCTACTGTCTGGACAGAGAGCAGAGTGATATAAGGTGACCTCCAGCCAGATGGTTATCTGACACACTACAAGCACAAGCTTTGCAAAAGTGCTCCCTTTTTATCAAGCATTGTGGGTGGTGTCATTTTATTTTTCCCCATCATCTATGAAGGTAAACAGACTCCCCTTAAAAACAGGCTTGCTGATCCACTCTCATCATATTCCTAATAGACTCCATATACAGCCAACAGCTGGTAACAGATAAACAGTAAAACACTGTTTATGCAGAAACACTTGAGGGGGAGTGCATGTGAGGCATACTGAGGTGTACTCTGGAGCAGAGTTGATTTATATTACTAAAAGCAGCCACTGATGGAAAGCACATTTATTCAGATACTGTATATAAATGCACAGCAGAAGCTCTCGATTTAATCTATAACATTTTAAAATGTGCATTTAAACACAATGCATTTCTCCACAGTTAGCTAAACCATCCACCAGTATGTGAAATGAATAAAATTCTTCCTATGACAGCAGTTTACAACATTTAAGTGCAGTTTGCATGTTGCTGCAACCAAATAGTACAAAATACGATGATACAACACTGATCGAGTCAGATTTGACTGCACAGTGAGTCCTTTGACCTTTGTATTGTAAGCACATTTTTCCAATAATACTTTTACTTAAGTGACATATTGAAGGCTTTTACACGTGGTGAAGTATTTTACAGTCTTATACTGGTGTTGTTATTTGAATATTTCCTCCACCACTGAGCAGCTCCAGTATGTACAAACACAGGAGTGGAGATTTCATTTGCCTCTAAGTGGAGGGGAAGGTCCAACACAATATAAGAGTATGAAGCTCATATGAGCTTCACTGGATGAAGGAAAGCTCAATAAAAAAAAGTCAATATGAGGAAACATGACTCTGTGGTCACTACATGAAAGGACTAAAATAGAATAAAAAATCTGACTGAAGTACAGTGAAACCATTAACTGTGATCAATAGTGAGTGTGTTGAACCCGCATCCAAATCTGCGTTTTACAGCCTTCAAACTTTTTTTCTAGGACACCACCTTGTTGCTTGGCAACCTATGCATCCCTCGGCACCGGGTAGGCTCTGTGTGTGTGTTTGTGTGTGCGTGTGTGTGTATGAATGCATGCCAGAGAGCATGTGCATATATTATTCCTACTTAAAAGTATGCGCTAGGCTGTTCAAAATGCCAGTGATGTGCTTGTCGCTTCATTCATCTCTCTCTTTCTCTGTCTCTCTCTCTGCTCCAAACGCAGCGGTGTGTAAAAATCTGACATAAAAGTGAATAAATTTTGTTTTGTGAAGAATTTATCTTCATGGTGTACATGTTTACAGTGATGCTTGAAACTGAAACTTATTTTTAGCATCTCCCAGGAGTTGGAAAATATTCATACCACCAATATGGATTTTGTTTCAAATCAATCCAAGGGAATGGGCCAGTCATGGACTGTCCTTCAAGTCAGCAGGAACAGCTTAAGATTTATAAACTGCTGCTTGACAGACAATGTCAAACGGTCTGAAATTAGACTTTCTTCCCACCAAAGCAAAACACCAGAAATCCTTTTCCACAGCAATAAAATAGTTGCTGACAATTTTCGAAACCAGTAAATTTCATCATTAACTATGTATGTTTAAAAATGAGGATGACGACAAATTCACTTAAAATGTGTTGTACAAATTCAGAAATTCAAAACATTGTTTAAAAAAAGCTAGTGAACAAATATAATAGTTTTATACACCATTGTGTACAAGTCATTTTCTTGTGTCTTAATAAATCAGTTTTATGATGTAAAAATGGAGATAATAAACGTGTATAACCAACTGGTGGTTTGGGTTGAAGTGATTACTTCTTTTACATTACAGAAGCGTTAAAGTTAAGGAATGATCATGTTTAACATAAGATCGCTCTATGACATCACTTAACTTCCATCTGTACTCAAAAGTGCTGCTGCTGGAGGCCTTTGTCACATAAACAGATGTTGTTGCTAAAACAGCGTACCTCATATGTACGACATATGTACGACATACTCGCTATATTTGGGTGCATATGTATATGTGTATAACTAGCTTTTAATATAACTGTACTGTGTAGACTGTGTGGCTTCTACATAATGTATATTGTACATCGAGAGATTTGGTTAGTGCTGAGGTCAGGTGTAAAAGCTGTTAACTGCATTTTTCGTTATATAATCTCTTATGCTTAAAGAATAACAATTAACTCTTTATTTTTGTGATATAAATAGCAAAAAGTGTTCAGTTCCAGTAAACAATTGAACACCTGCTGTGAGACGAAATTACTGCTGTAATTAAAGAGCATGAAGGTGTCCTGACCCTGAAAACATGGACGTAGAATAAGACGCACAACAGATGGAATCAACAGGGAGCTTCAGATTTATCAGGTGTCTCCTTAGTTTTTCCATTTCTCATTTATTAGTGCATTGGATGAATGCACTGTAGCTGAGGACTTAAAATCTTAGAAGAGCGAGCAGCTGTGTTTTGATTTGATCAAGAAAAGAGATTATCATTGTTAGACATGGTTGACATATCATTTGGGTCAAGAAACATAAACTGTGGTGTTCACGAGGCTGATATTCAGATTGTTTTGTCTGTGCGTGGAGCCCATCTGTGCTGCAGAATCAGAGAAAAGGCCAATAATAAAAAAAAAGCCTCTCCAGCAGTGATGAGTCTATCACTGCAACTCCCAGCTGACTGAGTGTCTGACACAAAGCCAGATGAGAACACTGAGGGTCTTCTGACTCCACTTTACTCAGCCAAGCTGCTCCAATTTAGCTCTCTACTGTAGCTGGTGTCAGATTAAAGCTGCTCTACCGCATCTGATGAAGAAAAATGAGCAAAGCAACAAACACTCTTGCATGGTGTGCTCTGTGAAAAAGAAGCGGACGTCTAAACATAGTCAGTTATGCATTTAAATGGGTTGTTTCATCTGTGCTCTTTTTGCACTTGTTTACTGTTGCTAAGAACAAAGGAGGTGGAGGGGGGTGGTTTTCTTTTTTTGCACACATAATAACAAGTGGCTCCTTTCTTTTCATTTTACAGAAAACACTGATCCTCTGCCCCTCCCTTCCACTTATTTGAGCTTAAACAAACCAGCCACCAAATGCATTTCTGATGCAAATAAGACCTCCTCTGAACATAAATAAAGAGAGAAATACCAAATGATGTTATTATGGAAATGTGGACGCAAGGGCTGGTAGACACAGAAAGCAGGAAAGCAAGCCATGATCATTATACTTTGTTCATAATAATAATAATGTAGTAATAAAAAGACTTTTCTGAGGATTGGAAAACACAACCTGAAAATTAAACTTAAATAACAACAACAACAACAACAACAATAATAATAATAATAATAATAATAATAATAATAAGACCTTCACCTGTTAATATTCATATAAATAGTAGAATATTATTCATGTCTTCTTATTATCATTACTGTAAAGGAAATAGTTGGAAATTTTTGGAAAATATGCTTATTTGCTTTATGGTAAACAATCTTTTGGCTTAGCCTGGTACAAGGACCCTGCTCACTTATGTCTGCCTGGAGGTGTTGTTTTCACACTTTGGTGTATGATACAGTTTACTTGTTCTACCTCTAGTGGAACATAATAACAGTAGGTGTCCTGATGGCTGCAGGATCCAATTGATCACACTGACCATATGGTTTCTAATGCCCCTGTTTCTACACTGTAAAACTTTTTTAATAACGTGCGGGGGGAAAGTGGGCTACTGTGACATTAAAAAAGCTGTCAAAACAGTAAAAATAAGAGTGAACATCTGTAAATAAATAATAATTTTTATCTGCTTTACATACAGTAAAACAGTGTAATTTTACAATCACATGAAGTAAAAGCTGAAGACATTATATACAGTTTTGTCCATTTTTTTTAGTGGACAAGTAAATAAGGATTATTTTCTGTGATTTGATCAGATAGTATTTGTAATTCAGCAAGACAGGGAATATTTATAATATAATGTTTTAGAAAATCATTTTACACACCATTTTACAGTCTCTAATAGTCACAATTTTTCTTTCAAATAATGGCAAAGATCTGTGAAATAACTTTTTTTTCAGATTTAAAAGCAATAAAAATGGTGTGATTTTCCAGGCAAACTTTATTTTTAAATAATTGTAAAAATATAGATTTTTTAAAGTAGACAATATGTACTATTTTGGCATTTTTTTTAAAATGTAATTTTTTTTATCTTTAACAGTTACATTTTTCTGTAATTTTATGAGATATTATCTTTATTTTAACAAAACAGAGAAAATCTTAAAAATAACAGTAAATTCCACAAACAAACCCAAAAACAAATGAAGAACAAAGCAAAAAAGGTTAAAAATTGTTGTAGATTTTAAAAATCAACACCTCGTTTTTAATAAATAATTCTATCTATTCTGGGCTGCGTTTAGAAATACAAACAAGTTGCGCTGTGTTAATCATGGCACCTGCTGAATCAATTAAAAATTAAAACTCACTTAAAAATTTAAAAACTGACTTCTTGCATGCTTATTTTGTTTCCATTTAAAGCTCAAGTATGCAGGATCAGAAAAAAACCGCAAGAGTATCTTAAATTTTGAAAGCAATTTCTTCTGAATACATTGCAAACTCTGTCTTTGATTTCTCACGCTGGATCATCAGTTCCCATCAGTGCAACATTTCTTTTTCATTGCCATCATCCAAGCAGGAAATGTGTGTGCCTTTATGTGCAATATTTATAAAGGTCTTGACTTTCATTATAGATGAAAGAGTATATATTGTATTGCTGTATATTTTTGATTACGTGTTAAGATTTTCTAGTTTCATATGAGCCAAAGTGTTTCATGTGGCAGCACATACTATAGCAAAGAGCCACTAATCAGCTGCTATGGCTGCTTGTGGAAAATTTGTGTCTCAAAGGGGAACTATATATAGAGAGAGTAATCAGAATATGTAAGCACTGATGTTGAAATATTCCAAATGTTCCAGTTCTATATCCAGGAAACACAAAACATCAAAAAAGAAGTTAATTAAGAAGACATTATTCAAAGTTTTATTTACTATAATGAATTCAGATATTCTATTTATGTTGGTTGTTGTTTGATCTCACTCAACTTGTGTCTTTGTCTCTCTCCAGGAATCACAACTCCTCTCATAAGTCAGGCTCTTCTTGACGGACATATTCAAATGAGCAACTGTCTCGTAATAATTTCTACTTCCTCAGCCCGTATCTTGGTTGTCTGCGCATCTGTGGCTGTTCCTCTGATGTGCTTTTGGGGTTCACGGTGCACAGGGCAGAGCAATCTGCAGTGCATTAAATAATGCAGGGCTCTGTGTGATGTGGGGCACACCATTACTGCACCAGCACAGCTCCTCTCCCTCATCATCATATCTATTCCTCCCCATCCCCCTCTCCTCTGGCTCATCCTCGTTGTCTCTCTCTCACACACACAAACACCCATGAAACTGTAAGTGTCTCTGATCGAGTCTTTGCGTCTGATTTGATGTCTGTCTAGATTGCTCTGTCTCGGGCACCAATTTTGTTTTGATGTCTGCCCTTGTGTTTTTTGTGCTGACATCAGATTTCCTTTTGAAGGCATGCGCACGGCGAGGTGCAAACCAGTGTGACATTAAATACGGGTCCATTAAGAAGAAAGAAGAGAAGAAAAACACCTTGTTTTCCAGCCTTCTTTGGCCTAAACATAGTTCCCACTCAGATGAGGGCAACATAACTGATAGTTCAAGAAATAGATTAGGTTATATATTTAGATTTAAGCAGGAAACTTGTTTGGACATCCACGTAAAAGTAGCAAGATGGCAAATCAGGCAGGTCACAGTAGAGCAGCAAATGGAACACATAAAGCCACTGCCATATAAACGCTAACGGATAAACTAATAGAGCATTTGAAATGAAACCTTACCCATAATTAAAGCATTGTAACCTGAAGGACAGCACTGTACTTTGTTTAATACTTATGGGGCATTTTGATGGACATTTCCTTCTGATTCCTGAAGATATTTTTGGATAAAAATACCTTTTCAGCCTCTTTCCTCTGCTCGGACCATCGGCTGTTTATAGTACGTAAATAGTACATGTGTGTAGTAAATGTCCAAGCGATTCAAAAATTCACCAAGAAACACATAAAATCTAGTTTAAAGCTCATCAGTGTGTCTGCATACCAAAGAGAGCAATACTGATAAATATAAAAATAAACACTTTCTCCTTTTATGCTTTGTCTATCTCTGTTTCTTCTTGCTTTTTGTGCTCTCACATTCCCATTCCTTCACTTCATAAATGATTTCTTCTACCCTCCACTTTATACCCTCTTAAGTGCCTTCTTTCTCTCTTCTCTCTTCTTGTCTCTGATCTACTAAGCATGGAGGATTGTTGAGGGTTCTCTCTGCACTTTCATTCAGATATGAAGGTCGACTTCACATGCTCATTGTCCAATTAGGGATTCAGACAAGCACAAACTCACACATACGCACAAAGACACACCAGCCACACAGATCACAGGTAACGACACCTGCTTTTAATCTGCTCCAACTAGAGAGACTCCTGTTTTCGGGATAAAAAAAAACACAAATGACGTCATTTTGCAGGGATAAAAAGCTGCGATATGAGCAAACTATTACAAAGGCGTTCTACGTCTGTATTCTCAGTGACGCATCGACTCTTGTTTATTTATGCACAACAGAGAATCCCACTCTGTTTGTTTCGCACCTGGAGAAAATTACTTCCTCTGCCCCACGCTCCCTGCTGATCGTCTCTTAATTTTGCAGTGGGTCACATTACTCGCTCTCAACCCAAAGCACAGCAGAGGCAGGAAGAGATGCAGGGAGCCACTGGATGACTCACACAACAGAATAACTCTCTGGAGGTTCGCCGTTGTGTTTGATCATTAAGATCCCACGAGAGGACATGCACAGGGCTGTTTTTTTCTTCTTTTTGCTCTAATGCAGCAAGAAGATTCGTTTGCTGCATAATGGATTTGAGGTGCGCGATCATAGCAATCTAAATAAAGGTATGGAAATATGGAGCTGTGTGAAACATGTTGCAGTTAGGGTTTGATTGTGGTAAATGAATTATTTCAAGGTAAAGTTTATTGCAGCCTGATATCGCACAGTCTGCTTCAAAGAACTGTAGCAAATGATAAAACTGTAAAAGAGAGATAAGTTGCATATGAAACATGAACGAAGCATTCAGAAAAATGTAAAAGTATCTAAAAAGTGGCAATGTATGCACATACACCAATCAGCCACAACATTATGACCACTGACAGGTGAAGTGAATAACATTGATCATATTGGTACTATGTGGTGTTCTGCTGGGAAACCTTGGATTGTGGCATCAGTGTTGATGAGACTTAGACACCCAAATAAACATTGTCCCACAACAAGCACACTCCCTCATGCAAATGGAAATCCCAAATGTTACTGGCCTTACTCGCAGGAAAATGCACCCCACCACATGGAAAAAAACATCAAACAGTCAGGAGCATCTTGAGGAACATGACAATGGCCCAACATGTTGATTTGACCTCCAAACTTCCTACACCCCATTGTGATCAAGCATCAACAGGATGCAGTGGAACAAGCTTGACTGACAGAGGCCTCACTGCACGAGCCAGAATACCCAAAGGATCCATGGCCAACGTCCTGGTTCTAGACCCCATAGGACACCCTGAGAGGTCCTCTTGTCCATGCCCAATGGTTCAGAGCACTTTTGATGACATAACAGGGACCAACACAATATTAGGCAGGTGGTAAAAATGTTATGTTGATCAGTGTACAACTCAAACTCAACAAAATATGCCAAAACACATAAGATATAAAACACACACATAACCATATTTAGTAGTGTGATGTTGTGTTATACCGTGATCCGCTACACATACGCACATAAACTGTGCAATATAAGCTGAATAATTGTATTTTAGTACTTAGGGGAGACTTAATGGTTGAAGACTGATGCGAACTGATCCTGCGTAAAGGTAGAGCCCTAACAGGTAAATGAGGAGTGACTAAAGGTAATAAGTAGGATAGTGCAAGCCTGTGTAATAAAAGTATGTGCAGGAAGCCAGTGTAATGAAATAAGCACAGGGGTAATGTGTTCAAAATGTCCAGTCTTAGCTAATGTCCAACAGCAGCACTGTTTTGCAGAAGTTGTAATTTGCTCCTAGCTGAAAAGTTGCCAAGCACAACTTCTTGTGGCACACCATAATTCACCTTAGCGTGGCCTCATGAACAGATGGCGTGTAAAACAAGGTGAGATCTGTCCATTAAATATGATCTAAACCAGGTGAGAGCAGTGTCAGAGAGACCAATATAACTCCCTAAACCATCTAATAGAATGTGGTGATCCATCAACCGAGGTCCACAGGCACTGGCACTGAAGCTGAGCCAGAGTTTGCAGTAGGTGATAAATCATTCACCACTTTTATCAGAGCCGTTTCTGCGCTGTCGAATTTTGTTTGAAAGCGGAATATTGAGGTTCAAACAGATTACTGAATGAGAGGTGAGCTATGAGTTGCTGAGTCGTTGCTTCTTTAAGGAGTTTTGGCAAGAATGGCAGATTTGGACTGTAGCTACTGATCACATCATGATTCAGGAATTAAGCACATTGAGGGGAGAAAAAAGTTGCTCACACAGCCACATTCTTGGCACAAAAAGCTCGGTCCCACAGAGTCGAGCATCTATTTAAGTGTTAAGACTTAGTTTTAGGCAGGTTCGGCTGTGGGTCAGATTAAGGTTAAAGGATAATTCAGGTTAGGTAGTTTTGGCAATTATTTCTTTTGTTTATCCTTCATCACAAAAAAGTCAGACACAGCAAACCTGCATGTCTGATGAGGTCAGGTTACAAACATGCTTAGACAGATTACAATATCCAAACCACTTTTTGTAAAGGTGAAAACCAAAAATGGGTGCAAGCAAAATGTGGACTATAATTTCTGCCTAACCTTGAAGCCTCAGTTTGCACAGTCAGTCAATGTCAGCCGAGGAATTCAGTGTGTTTACAACCGACAGTGTCTTATTTTCCAGACATGTTAGGAGAAGACCCGAGTTCAGCCATGTGTAAAATATGTAGATCTCTCATAAATTTGAATGACGACACTCCATCGAAACAATGGGGTGCAAAAACAGAGGACTTCAGCAAGAAAACATAAAGCCAACCAGGAAAACCACTGAATCTGGCCAATATATAGCCATTTGTGATGGTGCATATTCCTGATTGCAATGTAAATACCACCATATACAGTATCTATGTATTTCTACCTCTTGTCTGTTAATCATGATTACAAATATAATGATAGTATAATCAACAGACTTCCTGTATTTTACGTCTCACCTGGTCCCAAAGCAAATAATCTTATTTTCTTTACTGGAAAGCACTTTGGGTCAACATCCATTGTTTAAATTTGCTATAAAAGTAGCATTGACTTGACTTGACTTATAAGGCATCATGTCTTAAAATCTCAGTCCCCCTTTTATGAAACTGAGTTATCTATAAAGCATAAGGTCAACTTTCAGATAATGAATATAATACACAAGTAACAAAATTAGTCTGTGTGAAAGTGTGTGTCTGCACTGAAGTGCCTTACCAGGTGATGATTGATCACTGGATGCCACTAAGGTGGCAGGTGTTGGTCTACGTCTTCTGATCTGAACAAAGACAAAAACAACAGATTCATTCTAAAGTCCGACTTGAATCATTTTGAGAAAAAGACATCTTCATTACAAATGGTTCCTGTAATGACAGTAAATCACAGTAATCCCTCCAAAAGCTCTCAAGTTCTTTGTTTAAACACCTGTTCTTGCAGACGTTTACATGTTTTGAAATAAGGGCAATAAATTTCAATCACTTGCAGGCTTTCATTTCTCACAGGCTTCAATTTTAATAATTAGTTCCACCAATCAAAATTATAAAAGCAACACACTGAAAATGTTCATATTCTCATGACTCAACAAGTCAGAGAGGGTCTAGATCTTTTCCCCAGTGACATGTTGTATGGTTAACGCAGAATCCAGTTTCTCTGTCATGATGCTGTCAGACCAGAACAGGCCTGTGTGATCCATGCTTTTGGTTTGATAGTCATAACCTTGAAGATGTCTGGGCTGGATGAGAGCAATGCTAGATCCTGCAGTACTGTGGAGTGAGATCAGCAGGGCTGCCTACCTCCTACTGGCTTCTTGGCACAGATAGTGCAGTGAAGCAGCTATGTACCATTCTGGGACAATACATGAAAGAACATGCACATTTCACTGAGCTGCTCAGCAGTTACTAAGTTTAAACCCACAACCAAAAAACTAAATGACTAAAAAAGACTACTGCTACTACCATCCAATATTGTAACACTGTTAAGAATTAACCGTGATGCATGTACATCGCTTAATCCTCTGTAGGGTGTGTGGTGTGGGAGGCAGGGGACACCCTGGACAGGTCGCCAGTCTATCACAGGGCTACACAAGGAGACAGACAACCAAGCACTCTCACATTCACACCTACGAACAATTTAGAATCACCAGTTAACCTCAGCATGTTTTTGGACTGTGGGAGGAAGCCAGAGATGCAGACTTCACACAGAAAGATCCCAGGCCCGTGCGTGAACCAGAGATCTTCTTGCTGTGAGGCAACGGTGCTAACAACTGAGCCACCGTGCAGTCAGTGATGCAAACATCATCCAGTAAATTTTTGATGGCGTTTTGATGGAAATGTCAGAATTTTCCTTCTTTCAATTATGAAAGCTGTATCAACTAGAAATAAATTGCAAAGATTTCCACTGGAGAAAAGTCAGTACTAGCAACTTTACTGTTGATTTTACTGTCAATCAAACTTTAATGGAAATAGGCACAATGAAGGTAAAGTTGTTTGGAGAAAATAAATAGTAACACTGCCTGATACAAGAGAAAAACAGCTTCTGATCTCTGTACCCAAACACCCAGACAGCACTACATATCACCATGCCCCGCGGTGGCTATAAACACACACAGGAATATTACTTTTAAGTCCATATATTTTATAAAGCAATGCAACATACTATAGATTACCTCCATCTATATTTTGGGTGCAACTCCACACCAGAATCTTCCAGTTTAAGTTCAACCCTTTAGCACAGTTGCATTTTTACTGAATTTGACTGCTGTCTTTTTAGTGGCAACAAATGGCAGACAGACCATTTTTACCTGTTTTTTCTGGGCTGGTGGCTGTAATCCACTATTGTTTTCAGAGAAGTGCCATTGTCTATAATGTGTTTTTCAGCTGATGGATAGTTTTAGAGTCAATGTGGACAGTGTGGTGATGCAGTTGTCAAACAGAATCAGTACTGAGCCTCTATCCACAGAGCTTTAAGATTTTAGGGGAAAGCACAGTGATTCATTGACAGCTGCTGGATCAGGTGATTACATTTCAATTTTATTGCTCCATAAATGCAAAAGGCTCGGATAGAGCAATTTAAACAGTTAGTCGATTATTCACACACACACACACACACAGGTATACACAAATGCACAGCAAACACATAGCTGACAGAGTTGCTGACTGATGCAGGAAGTCATGTCGGCTCCAGTCCTCCATGCATCGTTTCTAAATGCTGCTTGTACGCTTAGAAAGCAGTGCAACCTCCACCTTCACAGTTGTAGTAGGTAGGTTAGTAGCTCTTTAATGAAAAGAAATCAGAGCTAAAATTGCAAGTACCGAAGGAAAATCAAAGAGCTGGAACTTTTATTGCAGGTGCATTCAAAGTCATAATAGAAAAAAAGGTGACTGAGGAGAATCAGCAACAGAATCATTGGCCTTGGATTACAATCCCAGGGAGCAGTTTTGACTTTGAGGCTCTGCAGCAACTAAACAAAGGAAAATTATTAAATAGCACAAAATATAAAAAGAGGCACAAAGCATCACTTCAGACTTTAATAATCTGGGTTGTTGGTGGTTTCCCTCTATTCAGAAATCCCTCCTGCAGAACCTGCACACACACACACACACACACACACAGACACACACACACAAACACGCAGCCTGATAAAGTAGCTATTGGATCTCTGCACGGTTCAAGACCTAAATTGATTCACTTCACATCATAATGACACGATACAGATGTAACTACAGAAATAATGTGCAGTAATGAAAAATGAGCAGAGTCAGTAGTATCTGGTAGCACACAGTCAATGGGTATTCAGATTCGAAGAGGCTTCATTACCTTTGAATTCTCTGCTGTGGAGAACAGGAAGACCATGAATAAGAAGAGACACTGAGGGCCTTTTCTCTTCTTTAACAGGCACACTGCTGAGATATTTTACTTCTTCGAACACTTGACTTCCGAGAAAATTGCTGACTTCATACCCTGAGACGCATGTCAGCTATTCAGTGTTACCTCCCCGCGGCACTGCAACCTTCTCTTAAAGCTAGTGATTCTCCTTTCTGTATCCACGCTCATGCTTGTCTCTAACAGTAATATACTTTTCCAATGATGTCAGAGTCAAGATTGATAACAACACAGATACAGCCAAGGTTTACTTTTCTTTGCTAGTGATTGTGCCGTGTGTCACTGGATGGCAGTTTGGATGTGCATCACCACAAATGAATTTAGGCATGCCTAAGATGCAGTATTTGAAGGCAGGGATCCAATTACTAAATTCCACCCAAAACACATTTAGGGACACAATAAGACACGATTTTTCAAGCGTCTTTCAAATGTGCCTACATGTGGTACAGGATAGGGTGTACATGCAATTACATGTCTGACAAATGAAAGGTAACTTGGCACAAAACTAAGTAATTCTTTCACATGTACATTGTCACAAACAGATAAAGTGCTAAACAGTCACATGGAGTGTAATGTTTTTCTGTTAAATCTTATTTTGAAGGCAAAATCTGCATCTTTATAGCTCCAAACATAAGGCCTGAAAATACAGGGCTGACTTTCTGATCCCCTGGTGAATAAAAAGCCAGTTTGCCTTGTAATTTATACAGCCTTAAGCAACTCCATGACTATGTTACACTACCAGTACCATGAGCAAGCTCTACTATGCATCACTATCAGAGCTGGAGATGATTGTGTACTGGTGTTCTTTTGATGTACGTATATTAAATATTTATTTAAATAATTTATTTTCCTGCTTAAGTTTCTAGTATGTTAATTGACTTACATTGTATATTTGCAACCTCCTGAGAAGCTCTGAGGGATCAAGTTTTAAAAGCTGCAATAGAAATGTTGTACTCAGTGCTCTTGTGTATACTAAAAATAGTGTAATATTATTTTGGCTTTTGTGTGCGTGTATGTGTTTTGGTGCCATCACAGAAAATCCACCCTGCCGGCCCACGTTAAAGCACAACGAGCCGTGGCTGTGTAGAACTGATTATACCAAGAGTCATTGTTATTCTTCTCACCCGGCAGCAGAGTGAACTCCCTGATCCCCTCGCTCACACAAATACTTACTGGACGGGCTCACCCCTCAAACCAACCACCATGTCTGCCTTTCAACCCACGGCCCGTCCAAAGTGCAGTTTTATCACTTCTCACAACAGCTAACAAAAACTGCCTTCAAAAGTGATGGGTGGGCAGGAGAACTGGTGCATGCCTGATATTCTTGTTGTGTGTGTGGGGGGCCAGTGGACGAAATTCTCTTGGCTGGAAAATGTAGGTCAGGCCACAAGACAGCGGAGTATTTTTTATGTTGAGGTCCCAAGTTGTATAAATGTGTGGGCTCCAAAAGATCCCAATGCTGTATGGAGCTGCAATGATAAGTCAGCAAATCAATTTATTATCATGTATTAAACTAGCTCTCAGCTATTTATATAGTTGACAAATCACTCTGAGTAATTTTTTTAAAGAAAAATAGTCAAAATTCTCAGATTTCAGCCTCTTAAGTAGAAATATTTTCTGCATTCTTTACTCCGCTGTGACAACAAATTGAATATCTTTGATTTATGGACAAAAAAACAACACACTTGAAGACATTATATTAGGCTTTTTTAAAACCATTTTCTGACACTTTATGAACCAAACAACTAATCAATTAATCAAACAGATACATGACAGATTGACTGTCAATAAAAATAATCACTAGTTGCAGCCCTAATGCTGTATGTGCAAAAGTAGAGGAGAAATGGCAAAAAAAAAAAAAAAAATTATATTCCCCTTTAAACATTATAATTTTCATCTTACTGTCTTAATACCCAACAACTAAACTGGTAACATTTTCCTTGTCACAAACTGATTCAGCACACTTGATGAACGTCACAGAAATGAACATAAAGCAAGTTGCTACACCAAATAAGGGAGCATTCCATCTGGTAATTTTTACAGATTATGCATATAGCACTCTTCTTTTTGTTTGGCAAATAGTTTTTTAGGGAGAAATAAATGTTTGTTAGTCTATGCTAACATGTTTGGTGTAACTCTCTGACCATATATGAAGACAGACACATCCTTTGTGACAGCGGTTTTAAAGCTCAGTGTGGTGGCTTCAGCCGTGGGCATCTTGACACCGCCAGACTGTTCCTAACTGGCTTATCCAAAAACAAATGAACAAGCAAAAAAAATCTAAAGAGGCAGAGCGTGAATGGAGCTGAGGCAGACCATGCAAAAGTCTCTCCCATGATGGTACTGACCAAACATTCCTCCCTTCTACAGTATTCATGAACACAGCAATTCGCTATAGGGACCAAAAATGATTTTTTATGCCAGGCTATAAATATGTTCATTTCTGCTGAAAAGTTGGACATTTAACCATGGAGGTCTGTGAAGACTGACTAGCTTTGGAGTCAACCTCAAGTGGCCATTTCAAGGAATTGCAGTTTTTGGTACTTTTCTGTCTATTTTTCTGACCATGGGGCTGCCGTTTGGTCTAACTCCAAGTCTGTGAACAGAAAGTGCTTCAGAACAAATCACAGAAACCAAGCCGGATGGTAATCTTTTGTGTTTATGCACGTTTATTGACTGGGTTTTCTGAGAAGCCAAACACAACTCCATTGTTTCCTGCAGTGGACTTTTGACAGATTAGGAAAAGGCCAGAATGTTATTTTAAGGATTTATGTGGTATACTCTGAGTGGGGAGTTTTAGCATTTTGCTGGTTTTGTCCATGTGGTGCATGTCCACTGTCTTTGCACATCAACAGATTTAGACTGCAGTAGGGTTAAAAGACATCCAGCTGTGATCTTGGTGGCTTTTCTTATCACAGAATTAAAAACAAACAAACTCATAACTTATTGGGGTGAAAGAGGTGGAAATAAACGTGTAATATTCAAAATCCTAATTGAAAAATTTGAGGGTGGGAAGTTCACCCATTAATCTAACCCTGATTTTCCATAATTCGCTTTAGAACTCAAGGTTAAAGAAAGCTTTCCCAGAAACTTTGTTACTGGGTGGGCCAAAGCAGTTCAGAGTTGTCAGATTTGGTCCAGTGCACAGACCATATTAGTCTGGGAGGATTTATGTGATTCCTCATCCTTCATCCTGTCGTTTGAAATATGATCTTGGTATTGTTCAGGCTAAAATCGGGGCTCAGCTATAATAAATCCTCTCTCTCCAGCGGTGGTCTCATTTGGTTCTGAATGGAAGGAACTATTATAGTCACAGGACTTTGAAAAACTACATCACTGATTTCTGCTTTCTTTTATCTGAGATTCTTCAGTCCTCAGACTCCCACTCAATTTCTATCAATCCTTTGTTTTCCCCCCCTGACAGCCCTCCTTATCATCTTCTCTCTTATTGACTCGTATCATCCAGCCAGGTGCAGATGAGGAGCAGGGGGTTTGATGCAATACACAAGCTATAATTGAATCACTGTAATAGATCCAAGAAACTCCCTCTCTTGCTGAGAATCACAAAGCTAAATTCCAGCAGTTTATCATAAAATAAAACGTAGGCATGATCAGGGCTTCAGTGGTGCAGCTGTCACAGTACCTGTAGTATCTGTGATTTCACTGACAAAAATAGGTTTAAATGAGGAAAGGAATCAGAAAAATGACAGTTCACTAAGCCATTCTCCCGTATTATTGCGGTGCACAATAATAACATTGGGTTTTTGATTTCAGATAAAGGTAGAAAAAAGTAGGCTTCATGTGCTGCCAACACAGATTGGGATTTCAGATGACACATGTTTCAGGGAGACAGTGTTGAACTGCTGAGTTTGGAGAAAATGCTGTCTTAAAGTGACATTTTAATGTTTTATGCTGAGTTTTGAAAACTCATTAACATTCACTAAGCTGCTGCATGTTACTAGAAGATTGAGGCTAAAGCGACATGTCCAAGTCAAAAAGTCACATCCTGGTTAGAATGAGCATTTGACAAAGACAAAAGTAAGTTCAGCCTCTGTGTAGCCTCTGTTTTCCTTTCTGAGACCACCAGAGGAAAGGCCTGCATGATGAGGACAAACTGATCTAGTAGCTTAATACTGCTTCACACATTTTTTGCCTGTTTACACAAATAAAATTAAGAGAGGGGCACAGCTGGTGAGGCCCACCTAAACTCAATTAGCAGCTAAGATTAGCATTTAACAAAATGGAGAAATATCCTACAACACAATACTGCTTGGTCTATAAACAGTGATGAGGTTGGTGGTATGTACCAAAGCAGCACCCACATAATGCTCAGAATGGCCAAATCCATCAGCAGTGATGCGGACCATCCCTTGTTTGACGAGTTTAGACTGATGCCCTCTGGGCGTCATTACAGAATGCCTTTAGCAACTAAAAAGGTGTATAAGGGTTCATTTGTTCCTAATGCAGTCAGCCTAATGAATAAGCACTAGCGGAGCATGCGGTACATGAATATGTTTTATTGTTATTTATTTCGTTTATTTTACTGTCATTTTACTGTCATTTTGTTGTTTTGTGTGACTTTGTGAATGTGATGGTGAACCAAAGGAAAATTTCCACTGAGGTGGACAATAAAGTTATTTGAATTTGAATTTGAAATGCAGGACCCAAGGTTTCCCAGCAGAACACTGCATTGTAACGAAATGATCAATGTTACACACTTTATTAGTCAGTGGTTTTAATATTGTGACTGATCAGTGTGACGTAGTAAACCAGCAGATATGCAGTTTTTTGCAGTCAAACTTAATAGATAATATTCCATTCCTTAAACTTTTTCTCTGCATTTTTGGTTTAGCAAATGTTGGAATCAACAACCAGTATCACTCTGACTTCAGTCAAACTGCTTCAGCATGTGAGGATGTCCAAAGCTTGACAGACCTGCTTAGCTACATTTGCGAAGCTCTGCTTGGACAGTCACTGCTTGGGAAAGAGGTTTACCAAATACTCAGTTTTACCCTTAAACAGGTGAAAAGCTGAAAAATTGCAAGAATAAAAGAGTGCTGTTTCTAGTTGTACAAAGCATGTCTTCTAGTTAAAGTGATGTATTTTAGTTTAATGTGTGAGAGTTATGCATGGTGTGATAATGACAATCTGCTGCACTCAAAGTTCTTGGAAAATGACCCTCCTGAGGTAATACAAGAGGGCCATTTAATTGTTATGTTTGCAATGAAGGACAAAGATGGTCTGACACGTCAGTGAAGGGAATATTAGGGAGGTGTCTCAGCCCTGAACTGTCTGCAACAACAGATAATTGCGTCAGTATGACACAATTCATCATCCGTACTAGGAATACATTCACTTCATCTATGAATGTAGTTTTTCAAGTGTGCGCTCCTCATGTGAATGACAGATAAAAGAGTTGCAGCTCCCTGTTTGTATGAGTACAATTTGATCTGTCTGTGAGCAGCATTGTCAGTCAAAGACGATAAAAGCTGAGAGAAATTTAGGTTTCATTTAGAGTTAAACGTACTGTGTTAATAGTTTTATTTATATATGATATATTTATTTACTCCGACTAAAACCCTAATGACAGAGAAATGACCTTGTGTTAACATTACAACTGCTCTAATCACACTTTTGCCTATGCTTGGTAATAATAGATTAATTAGTATTTGTACCTTTGCACTGACTGCAATGTTGACATCAACCACTGACATATCAGTTCCTTTAACTTAAGGTTAGTTTAACACAAAGATTGCCAAGAGAGAAAACCCCTTTTAGTCCCTGAGCATTAAATACACCATAAGCAGCAAGATCGAACCAATCAGCAAGAATGCAAATCAGCAAAAAAAAGAAAGAAAAGTGGTATCAGTACAACAGTAAAGCTCTAACTGGATATAAGCTTTTCAAGAATTTACATTCATGACTGTCTGTTATAGATATTCATTTGGAGCCAGGGGGTGAGGTTTGCAAAGACTAGTACCAGGCAAACAGCTTGTCTTGCTCTATCCAGAGGTAACAGAATCTGCCAAGCAGCACCTCTAAGGCCACTTTCTGACCAACAGTAGAACAGCATAAAAAATCATTCCTGTCAGTCGATGGGGGGGGGGGAGGGTTAAAAATGATGATATGCAGTTTTATGGGAGTTTACGTACCAGACCATTGTGTGGCAAGACTTCCTGGAGTCTTGTTTTCAGGCTCACTGTTTCCCTCTGAGTCTAATCTTCAAGATAACAAGACGTTCGTACACAGAGATCCAACAATCTGTGCCCTCCCATGACCTCGAAAGACTAGAAAAGTTCTCTGTTATACAGGGTAAAGTTGAGAAAGATATCCCAGAGGCATCACTGTGGTATTAAAGCAGTTTCAAAACACGGCATACAGGGATTTTACGTACTCAGGAACAGATAATGACTACTACATCTATAGTAGTTCGTACAAGTGAAGAGATTACACAAAAAGTCAACCTCTTGAAATAGTCAGTAAAAATGTCTTATATGATATGTAATATGTGTCATTATAGAAACCTCTGAATGGCAGAACTATAATGTAATCATTGCTGAGAAAATGGAATCTAGTGGGTACAATCCTTACATCATTGAGGGACACCATCTGGTCTTGGCCTCTATTAGGTACAGTTTGTTTGTGGTCATAAATACACAATGAGCCTTCATGTAAGGTTATGATATCCGTGACACACACTGTATTGTCTGGATAAGAGGATGCGTGTGTGCTTTTGTTGTGATCAAGGCTCGGGGAGGCTGTTCTGACTGATGGCCTCTTCTCCACGGAGGCTGATTCGCCCTGCTGGGAGGTGTCAGGTTGCAGGGATTACTGAACCGTGGGTGAAGCCCCCTGATGTGACATTCATAAGCGTGCTTTTAAACACGGGCACACATTTTCCTTTTACATCCAGAGATTTCCTTTGTTTATTTTCCTTTCTCTTTATCTCTGACCTCTACACTGTTGGGCTGCTTGTCTCGGTCATCTTTCTTACGCACACACACGCACACACACACACACATTTTTACAAAACCACACACTTGAGAACCAGCATACTGTGCAGGCTCAGCGGCCACTCACAGTGGTCTTAGAATAAATTGAAAGTGGATCCTAAAAGGGTAAAAGTCCCAGTGGCTATTAGGAAAGCTTCGGTCATGCTTATTGAGGCTGTGAGCTAAGAACACTCTTGAGTCTTTGTGGAAAAAGTGAACTGAATTTTACTTACATACAGCTAAACTGAAATCTGTCTGCTGGCAAAGAGAATTCGGTAAACACCCGGCTGAAGGTGTTTAAGCTCCTATATTGAATGGCTGCAGCCTGGGATCAGATGTGTGACTGAATAAATGCAGACAGTGGACACCAGCTCCGTGACACAAACAGGACAGACAGGGAGACCAGAGAAAACTGAATTACATCTGTATCTTTCAGACTCACATATAAAGCATGAGATAGAGGAAAGGACAAAATGTACTGCAAAGAAGCACAAACAGATCTAAAGATCCAGATACACAACTACAGACGACAAGCACACTCCATTTTAACAAACGCAACACAGGCACAAATTAACAGATAGTAGTGTTCATGATAGCACTTGACTAATTATACAAGTGTTAACCAACTTAATGAGTCCACAGTGGTGTAAAACAATAGGTTCCATGACATCCAACCTTTATGCCCATCTGCTGGCAGCTTCATTCAACATAAAATCAGTAAAAATTCAATTACAGTTGGTTTGGCAACATCTGCGGCTCCTGGTCATCATAGAACAGCACTTACTGAACAGCTATTTTGTCAGATACAACAAAGCACACACTTATGTATTTAGTACAGCCAAACAAACATTGATTTAATGAAGAGGTCTACCACTAATCATCCGTGAGCAACACTTACACTGCTTCACAGGCAAAGCAACCAAGTTTCACTAGTTATACTGTGTGACAGCAGCAGCAGGAAGCTGTAACTTAATATGTGCTTCCTCCATCATCCCTCTAAAACCAGCACTAGCAGTCAGAAATAACCCTCTGGAGCCACGACACCAACATAAGCTGTCATCGTTTCCTTGGAGACACTTCCGTGCGTTAGCTTTGCAAGTCAGACACACTTTCGCAATGGCAACAGCAGCCGACGACAAGAAAATATGACCAAAGGAAGGTGATCATATTACGATATGGGAGTGACTCAGTTTTCCATAGTCTGACATCAAACAGACCAGCATCCTGTGTAAAATTGAAAGTGATTGACTTTTTACAGCACCTGAGACAAAAACGCCCAGTGGAACAGAAGCAATGTGTGTCTCTTTGAGATACAGATGCAAACTCCTTTCAGAATTCCAAAATCCCCACTACTGAGCAGCAAACATTAGCTGTTGCACTTTAAAGTGTCACCTCATCTAACAAGGGAGGACAGCAGTGGGGGGAAATTACAGAAGTGTTTGCATTTTACAAGAAAGACACTGTACTCATTAGCTCGGTTGAGAAATTTGGGTTTACTATCCTGAAAACAGCAAGTTAAGAATGAACCACCCAGCTGCAGATATTCACCAGAGGTAGCACTTGCTGTGTTTTTGTTTGTCTGTTTGTTTGATTGATTGTTTGTTTGTTTTTGCAGTTGTTGCACAGCTGCTGCTCCAATATTTAAAATGGGAGCAGTTTTACTGGTGGTCTTTTGTAAGTCTTGCACATAAAGCCCTTATTACTAGGGAAACCCATATAGTTTTAATAAAGACAGCTATTTTTGCATCATGCTAGTCATGTCTTGAGTGTACAGGTATGTAACATAAATAATATCAAGAATTATATATTTTGGCTATATAACAGAGCACTTTATTAATGCCAAATCAATCACCAAAACAACAAGATAAGTGAGAAATAAGTGCAATTAAAGGCAAAATTATATACAAAATTTGACTAAATGAAACATCACAGTACAAAATAGCATAACTGTCTGTTAGTGAATGCAGTTAATGCAACACATTTAACCTAGGAGGCTCTTGATTTGAAATTCTTCATTCATTAACTCTTAAACAATACATGTGAGGGTTTTTGTCAGCGAGAGCTTTGTGTGTTCTCTTTTGAACAGTGCTACAACCTTTTTATCTTTCACTTCTTTCATGAGATTAGGTTGCCTCTGTCATCAACCAAATGTTTCTCTATGGAGCAGTTTGAACTCTTCAGGGTAACTTTGATGACAATGATATTCCATTGTGCAGGGGGTTTCTTCTGCAACTGCACATCCATCCAGACTGCAGCTGCAGCTGGAGATCACAAACTGAGAGAGGAAGTCTGATATGCAGAGCAATGTGTTTATACTTCATATGAAACCCACTGATGTCAGATGATCTCTATTTAAGTAAGTATGTGATGAATTAGCAGCACCAGTAATGAATTTGGTTCGTTCTCTTAATGCGGATAAATACTTAGCAGCAGAATATAACTAATCTAAGGCATTTCTACTTTACATGAGTATTTTCATTTTATGCAACTTTATACTTAAATATTGTACTTTTTACTCTCCTACATTTATTGGACAGCTTTAGTTACTGGTTACTTTGTAGAATTACATCATTAATAAGAATACGATTGCAGGACAATCAGCAATCGACAGTCAAACCTTGACATCAGGAGTACAATGTGGATTCTGTCCTGGTCGTGGAACATTGGACCAGCATTTTACCCATGAAGAGTTGCTGAGATTGTTTGATTATCCAGTCTACATGTGTTTTGTGGACTTGGTGAAAGCCTATGGTTATGTGGAACTCTATGCAAAGTACTGCAGAAGTATGGGATACAGGGGCCATTGCTACAAGCCAGCTGTCCTTGTACAACCAAAATAAGAGCTGTGTTCATATTCTTATCACTAATTTGAACACCTTTCCCCTCTGCTGACGTTGCCCCCTGTCTCTGATCCTGTTTGTGAGATTCATAGACACGATCTCAAGGCACAAACATTGCGAGAAGGGTGTTTGGTTTGGGAACGTCAAAGTTGTGTCTCTGATTTTGCAGATGATGTGGTTCTGTTGGCTTCACTAAACTGTGACCTTTAGCACACACTGAGGGGTGGTTTGCGGCCGAGAAATAACAAGGATGAGAGTCAGCACCTCCAAGTCTGAGGCCTGAGCAGAGCCGGAAGACAAGAGTCTTGATTTACCAGTCAATCTGCTCCAACCCTTACCTATGGACATGAGCTCTGGGTGATGACTGAAATAATGATACAAGCGGATACAAGAAAATGAGTTTTCTCCATAGAGTGGTTCTGACTTAGAAACGATGTGAGAAGCTCTGGAACTTGGAGTAAAATCTCTGCCTCTGCGTGTTGAAAGGAGCCAACTGAGGTAGTTTAAGCATCAGATTAGGATGCCTACTGAGCGTCTTTTTTAAAGGTTTTCCAGCCACGTACAACTGAGAGGAGACCAGGGGGTGCACTAAGAATTTGCTGGAAAGTTTACATATCTCATCTGGCCTGGGAACACTTTGGGATCTCTCAGGAGGAACTGAAAATCATTGCATTGGGAGAGTGAAATCTGGAATAGACAGATGATTGCATGATGTGCTATTATAGATGAAGCTAACCAACAGTTAATTACATACTTAAATTTAGCATCAC
Organism: Dascyllus trimaculatus; assembly: GCA_024666655.1. NCBI lineage: Eukaryota > Metazoa > Chordata > Actinopteri > Pomacentridae > Dascyllus > Dascyllus trimaculatus. The sequence continues at coordinate 11,017,883 of CM045450.1, forward strand.
CTCTACCAGCTGTATCAGTGCACCAGTAAAAGGCCACTACTATTGTTTTGAGAGTTACAGCATTACATTCTGACATGCTTCACGTTTACAAAAAAGTGACAGAGATGTAAAAAATTGTAAAGCAGATTTCTGAAACTGGCTTTCTCCAGTGAAGAGGAAACCTTTATGCAGAGGGGTATCAGTGAGTGATACAGGCACATGGAATTCTAGACAGGAGTAGGCTCCAGATTTTGTACCATCTGCCTTATTTGCTGCACATGGTTCATGTACATTCATTATCACTGTGTGTAGGCAGATGTATGTCACCGTACTCTCACTGAAATACATGTTCACACAAACACCTTCAGTCCCTCACATCCAAGGCTTATAATCATCTAATTCTAATATCATAGCAGAAGTTCCACCTCAAACAAACTTGGCCATACTCTTAAAGAATCCCATAAAATGACTTTGCAAGGGCAAGCTCCCACACACACGTACACAACACACACACATTAGGCAGTCTCCTAACATCCACTTTCCCTTTGAGTCTCACAGTGAGGAAAACCGAGAGCAGCAGAAAGAGACAGGGAGAGAGGGAGAGAGAAAAGAAGGGGGAGAGAGGCATAAACGCATCATAGCCAGACTCCTAAATCCTTTCTGGCTTTACTCGAGGCTCATTCATTATGAATGACCTGTCCTGTTCATGTTATATTTATAAAAATGTGAAAATGGGACACATCTTTTCACTATACTCTCTACAGGCACATGAATTGGACCCACTGGGCTTTTTTGAGTCACTAATAAGAGTCCTTTCCTCTTATGCCAAGAAGTGATGTTGAATTTAGAAAATCCAGAAACAAGAGTTCTGTCACCTCTCCATCCTTTCAAATAAGCTCTAATTTGCTTTGAATCAATCTGCAGTTAGGCTGCCATGGGACAAGGGACAATCACAGTGATGATAAGCAATTTCATTTGTTTCTCTTATGCCACACAACTTTTGCCAGCACCTCGCTCCTGTAGGACATGAGTGGTCGATCACTCAACGGAAAATAACACCAACCCCTCGGAGACACATCAACACGCTGCAACACCCGTTTCTAACACTGCTGAGATACCGTGTGTGTCTACAAATCTGCCACACTGGGAGTGTAGGTGGACAGTCAACCCTGAATTCATCAGTGCTGCATTCAAAAGAAACACCCTGCTAATGAGGTGAATGGGAGAAATAAGACACCGATAATGTGGTTTCCTTAAAGCAGCACTTTGTCATCAGACCGTGACTGTTCTACAGCATTTGGGACACACTTGCTCAGCTGTGACTGCACCTGCTCTCTCTGACAACTGGAATAAATATTTCTCAGTTTATGCGTTCACATTTTTGTCACAAGGATAAACTGTGACTTTTTCTCACATTGTTACTACAATCTTCTTCACACAAAGTGGGAGTACTTCATCACTCTCCCACTGTCCCTGACGCATGAAGAAGCCCTCTCAAAGCCTGAAAGTCCTGAAATGCCCACACCACCTCCTCTTCCTCCCTCCTCCTTACCTGCTCAGCTGCCTCTGGGTCCAGGTGGGTGTCCAGCAGGGGGACGGTGAACTGTATCTTCCTGGGGCTCCCAGTTTCCATGGTGGCACTGTCTGTCAGAGAGGATGAGAGGAGGAAGAGGAGGATGAACGTGAAGGAGAATCCACACGCAAGGAGGACGGCAAAGAGCACAGTGAAGGTGGCTGAAAAAGAAAATAAGTGGGCTCCAGCTGAGTATAAAAATAAGCTGATTTACTTTGTGCCTTTACTTTTATCTTTCAACACACTTTTACTTAAATACCCTTCTTTTGGGGACTCTAATTCCTTACTAGTGATTTTATTCCTACCCTCAGCACCTGCTGGTGTCTATTCTAGCTTCCCTCTCCTTCCTCTCTGTCTCTCCGGGCTCTCAGCGCTCAGACAAGGACATTCTGGACTAGGAACACCTCTCCTTTACTCCCATTCGCTGTGCCCGGCTCCCTTTCCCACTAAGTCCCACCCTCACTCACATTTCCTTCTGTCTGTATTGGCTGTCTGAGCTCGGGGCTGTTCTGCAGCAGTCCGTGCACAGACAGGAGAGTGAGGATGACAAAGACATACTCTCTTTCTCTCTCTCTCTCTCTCTCTCTCTATGTGTGTGCGTGTGTGTGTGTGTGTGTTTAAAGGGTAGGGTAAGATGCATAATCTTTCTTTTAAGAGTATTTTTAAAATCACCTGCCTACACATGCTTAAAGCAGCCTACACAGCATTTAGTCTCATTCAGCATAGATCCAGCACACACTGAATCCCATAAGTAAGTTTTATAAATGTATACACCCCTGCCAATATTTAATACACTGCACGCAGTAATTGGTTTGTCCCACATTGACTGTGCACATTAATAGCCACTGGTGTAAACACATACTGCTAAGAGGCTGTTCTGTACAAAATGTTACAAAATCATTTGTGATTTAGGCAAAGACGAGATGAAATAATTGATGAGCTACATCTGCAGCCGTCAGTGCAGTATAATTTATAAACAAGAGGCCTGCCTAAAGACAGTTTTGAGACCACACTGAGAATAAAGCTATGAAATGATCATCTGAGCTTTGTTCATAACTGGCCAAGCTTGTCCTCCCTGCCGCCTGGCCAGCACAATCTTTATTGATCGCCTCTGAGTGTCCCTACATCACATGTCCACTGGGTCCTGATACCTGACACCCCCCTGAAGCATTGTACTGGTGTGTCAGATTTGCAGCACATTTTGAGAGGAAATAAATGCAATGCCTTTTAACTGTGCACTAATATTATTAGAAGTTTCGTTTGGTCAGTAGATATGTCAAAATCAGTTTTCCATGACTTCAGCCCTGCATTTGCATGACATCAAACTGATGATGAACAGGATTATTGTTGTTTAAAAGATCTAATGGATGTAGCATGTATTTTTCATCAGAACCAAGCATCTATATTACCCACAATGCAACTCACAATGTTACTCCCTTGTCAGAGATTCAATTCTTGTTCTCACCTACACTTTCATTTCAAAAACATCTAATTCCATATCTGTCCCTCATCTTGGAAACTGATGTTTTGGTTTTCACCAGAGCCTGGTAGAATGAGATATGATTTTTTTAGGTAGTTGATGGTCACATTTAGTCTTTTTAAAACCACATGAGCTGTGTGGAAATGTACACATTCATATGCTTTTAGGACATTTCTTTTTGCATTTCAGTGCAGATTGTTGAGCCAAACAGGAAATGTGTGAAAACAGGACAAGGACGAGCAACAAAAAACTGTCAGCATGAATTAAACAGCTGATGAAGCAACCTCATGGCCATTTGTGCCTTTCAGAGTTAACCAAAAGGTGTTTTTTTTATGTGGCTTTTAGCTCCTTATTTAAAAGTCCCTGGAGAGGATGACACACAATAGAAAAATAATCTGACCTTAAAAAGTCCAGACCTCAAATTCTAAAGTCATGAAAAAACATCAGAATCATTCTTGGTTGTTTTTATCTCGGTCATTGTGTTGCTCCTCTAGAGCTGCACATGAACCGTTCAAACACAAAAGACACAGTTGTTTTTTTTTAAATTTTGCAGCAGAGTGAAAGCGTGATAATAAAACCCTGTCAGTGTAATTAGAGCTTTTTTTTAAAATTATGCCTTTGTTCTCAAAGCAGAAATCTGTGTTAATAAGAGGCCACATGTTGAGTGTGAGTATGTGTGTCCATGAGAGAGAAGACAACACAACAGCTGGCTGCATTTTTACTATACAACCTCTGATGTTAACAGTGACTGAAGGGAAAATACTATTAAATGCTTCTCATATCAGCAAAGTGTTTGGCTCTCTGATCGAGCAAACATCAAAGCGTTACCCTCATAATATAATTGCCTATGTCATATTTTGGCCAAATTGTGATATCTGCCTCTACTCTCCTAGCACTGATGACTGACCATGCATTATTGCCTACGTCCTCAGCCTATCAGAACGCTTGTTACATTCCAAAATCACTATCTGCCAAAGTCACCTCTTTGACTTAGACAAGTTTTGGCGCTACACTAAGGTGGCTCTTCTGAAACCCTTAAATATGACTGAGGCAATTATGCTATGAGGCTAACGAAAGGAAAAAGCCTACAGCCATGCATTTAGTCCTCCATAAACTGGCAAAGTTCCTGTTAGTTAGTAAAATGCTGCCCCTAAATAATAATGTAGATATTTTATGGTTGATACACTCCTCCAAATAGTGCTGAGAGAATGCTGTGCTGAGTAGTTTAAATTCTAAGAGGTATTAACATGAGTGGAGGATTTGCAATATTTCCTCAAATGCTTTAATTCTCCTTCTGAAGTCAAACAATAATCTTTTATGTTATTCTGAAATCTGTTATTATGAGCGTTTGCAAAGTTAAAACTTCACTTTGCACAAATCTTGAGAATTTTTGATGCCTTTTTTTTAAAGGATGCTGTACCATTTTTACTTTTTAACTTACGGAAAACTCACCAGATGTAAAGGCTGTCTCCTGAGCAGCTCATGAGATGGGGAAACACAGCAAAGCATCAAAAGAGAAAATTTTTTAAAAAGTTTCTTCTTTTATTGCTGTTAAAGCTGGCACAAGATTTATTTTTTTCACGTACTGATTGCAGTGCAATACAATCAACCAGCGGGGTAGGTGCTTCCTAAGAAACTAGGAAGTTGTTATGGAGAGGTGCTGATTCCACTGCGTGATGATTTTGAAGCTGCTGTTTCTGGTGCTGTTGATTTTGGTTTTTTTGTTGTTGTTGTTTTTTTTTTAATTGTTTCTCCCACTCTCTGGCCTATTTATATTAAACAAGGTTGGCTAAATACAACACAGAAATGTTTATCTGTTTAATGCACTGCAATTCAACAGTACCATGAATTACATCCTTTATAAAGACTATAAAGTTTAATTAATATGCAAATGGGACCAAACAAAGACTGAATATTACTCATGAAGGATGAAGGAGGAGTTCTGTATTAGACTGCATTAGTTTGAACTAAGGTGTAAAGTCAGATCTACTGTATGTGATTTACTGTAAATTATCTAAACATGTAAAACCACTGACATGGTTCTTTAATACAGGGGTGATAATACCTGTGTTGTTGTTTTACTACAATCATTACAGTATTTAATGTGAAATTAGGTCTCCAGGTGACCAAATCGCCACTCTGTGTAGCTGAGCACATCACTGTGCTTTACCCTTGACGTTGTCCTTGCTTCTTTCTTTTTTTTAAAACAAGATTATTCAATCACCCAGTAGCCATTAAAGCCTGTTGTGTGTGACAAATTGTGCTGCGTCATGGCCACGGCCACTAACGGCTGAGACCTCCCTCTGTGCTGTTCAAGATAGCTGCCTTCCAACATGACGGCCATGAGGGAACGTAGGAGTGTAGGGGTCGAGGAAAGGTCAGCGAGCCATAGATGGATAAGGACAGAAAGGTGAACACAGTCTGTGGGGGGGGTTTACTGTAAAGTTACTGCACACAGACGGTGCAACTAATCTTTATACTGAGTGTATCCGTCTGTTTGTGTTTTCCATCTCCCTCTCCCCTGCCTCTCTTTGTCTGTCTGTTATAATTGCTGCACACACAGATGTTTTGGCTGAGCCCCCCTGCGGACTCATGAAATTCAGATGAGTCTCTAACTCAGCTGTGTGGATCAGAAGCTACAGCTGCGTGGACAGCAGCACCCGCCCTGCCTCTGTCTTGTCTTCTCGTCTCAATACGCTTCTTGTCACCTCAGATTTACCTTTCATATCCCGTTGCTGCTGCTACCGTGTAAGACAGACGTCAGTCAAGTGTAGGTTGCGTGTGTTCACACATCCTGAGCAGACCTGGGATCAGGCAGACTAAGTGGAAACACCTGCGAGGGGGTGCAGGGTGTTTAATATTTAACAGCTTTATAATAAAACTCTTACAGTCTGAACAAAACTGGCCAAGTTTTACTACCTCATGATAAAAGTAATGCAGAGGTGGTACTATTGGACTGCCCAGGTATGGAATGCATTTCTTCCACTTGCTTGCAGCCGTGGAACCATGAAGTCCTAAATTTATTTAGCATACATATACAATAAATCTTTATAATTTAACTGAATATTGTGCAGACCTTGCTGTCAGTCTTATATCTAGGTTTACTTACATTTTTTGAGCCTGTTTTCTTGATGGCGATGTTTCATCTAACTACACATTTTTTTCTGGTCCACTGAACTTAGAGACGTACTCTGGATGTTGAATTGCTGAAAATTACACTAAGTGATTTAAATTGATGATGTAAGAGTGAGAAAAAAGAATATGCTGTGCCTGTGACGCACATGCAACAATGCACCCTGAGTAGACCATAAATGGCTCCATGGAGTTACCCAGGAGGAAGCAACGATTTAAGATCATCCGTCAATAGTCTCCAATCAGCACCGGTTATTCTTCACTTTGTATTCTAGGAAGGATTGGGAGGTCAAGCTAACGAAAGGCTTCTTTTCTAAGAGGGGCTGACGTGCTTTCCTTCCCAGTAATTGGCCGTGGAAACTGTTAACGCATAGAGTAATTGCATGTTGCTGTGTTTTAATTAGTGTTGAGGCTTATTGCAGGCTGCTGCCCCAGGTGGCCTGTAAATCCACCACCGGCAACAACCACTGCAAGCGTGCGGAGTCGAGCTGAGCATCACTTTACATTAAACAGATGATGGCTGGACAAGACAATTTCCATCCTCGTCTCATGAAACCCAATCCGTCACACGGCTGTCTGTGTGGAGACAAAAGTGGAATAACCAAATGGGTCTTTTTACAAACGAGATATCATCTTTCATTCATATCACTCATATCTCTCTGTGTGGTCTTTAATGAATTTTCTCTAATGTCTGAGTGAGACGGCACAGTTAAGTTAAACTCTGGAGGAAAATTGTGTTCTTACATGTAGCAGATGTGCATAACTGTCAACATTTAGTAAAGGATAATGTGATTCTTGTGGTATTTTTTAAGTTTTTATGCATACATGCAATGAATAGCAGGAAAAAACACAACTAGTCCAGCAAAAAAAAAAAATTAAAATAATTTGTGTCTGTCCCAAAATACAGACAAGACTCTGGCGGCTGAAGCAATGATTTAACACCTACTGCACAACATTACAATAAATATCATGATACCTGCGATAACCATCAGCTTCATGGTCTGAAATAATGCTGCAACTGCTAATTTATTTGTTGATCAGTCAGTTATCAAAGTCAAATTATTATATATTTGTGCGTTTGGGACTTTCGGCCAGACAAAAAGGATATTTGATGATGAAACAGAAAACTTGTGATGATTATTTTTGCTTATGTTTACATCTTATAGAGTAATTATTCCGAAAAATATAAAAAATATGAATTGATTATTATTTCATTTGTTAATTAATATTAATCAAGTCATATTCTGAATTTGTTTGCATAACAACAACAGATGTCAAAGCTCAGACATGACCTGGACTTTTTAGATTTCTAATACCGATCCTTTACATGAACTATAATGAAAGCACGTATCCATAAATTCAGCTTTTCCATGTTCAAAGCTCTTTTATTTGACCAGTGAACTGAAGATTAACAAAAACTGTAGCAATAAATTTACAGCAAAAGCTTTTGGTCCTCGATCACATTCAAGTCAGAGCGCGCAAGGCCTGCTGGGAAAATCTTAACAGGCACCAGTCAACATGCTTTACAGTGTTGGACATCAGGAAAAACAACCATAGAATGAAGCTTGTGTCGTCTTTAACCGAACGCCAGGTGTCACGTCGGGCCTAATAGACTGGAACAGAATTGGAGGGAATGAGAGACTTTTTAATACAATTCAGATTTATTCATTCAAATTTAGTCTCTCCACATGCGCCCACTGCTTGGCCTCGTACCAGGACAGCGATGTGTGGATGTGTCTGCCACACTATTTCTTGCCAAATCTCTGGGGCACAGCCATACTCCAGATCTGACCGGGGGCAGACTCCCAGTCACGGGAATGTATCTGTTCCTCCGACAGTATCTGTCCTCTGGAGTCACGGCCAAACCTGCGAGGGAGGAGTAACAAGAGTGGGAACACATTCAAAGTATGGCTTGAATTAAAAGGCTTTTTATAAATTTTTGTGTCAACGATTTGCAAAAAACATCATAACCTGCAAATATAACACACTTACATCTGTTCTCTTGTGTTTGTTGGGCCTTAATTATATTTACCTGACCAGAGCTGGAACGGTCGGAGGCAACACGACAGGCAAGAATTTTAGCATAATGTACGAGGCTCTGACAACAATTTCAAATCAAAAACATGAGCTACTCTTTGCCATAAGAGGGGAGTTCAGCTCATGAACCACTTTTACAAATGGACATTTCAAGCACATGATGATTAAAAGTGGTACTTGAGCCATTTTAAAATTCAGATATGGAGAGCGGTTGCAAATGGGTAAATGGATTTTCCTTTTATCTCCATCACTCTTGTAACACAGTAAAGTACTGATGCCGGGACCACTTTAAGGAGTTATAAAAAGGGTCATGTATGCTTTATTTTTACTGAAATCCTTAGGTGACCTTGAAGCGGTATTTGCCTGCACAGTAGTGATTTTTATCTTAACAGATCTGAGTGGACCTTCTCTGCTAGTATTTAATATCACATTTTCCTGCAGCAGAAAAGCTCAATATTTCATTTTTGTTCTTTGCTGATAGAAAAGTGCTGTGCAGGAGGTTGTGATGGTGCAGTTTCATCGATTACAGACTTCCTGCGTGTGTGTTTTTCCACATGATTCTATGATGAATACAGGCTCTGTAATGACACTGACCTCTGTGGCTGATGGAGAACCGAGTTCCTGGTTTCTCTCTGGGATCCCAGCAGCAGAGCTCTCAGCACTGAAGCCAGCAGACGGTCCTCCATGCTGTTATCTCTGTTTTCACTCTCCTAGAGTACACACACACACACACACAACACACACGCACACATTTATATCTACACAAACTCACACCCACGCAGATGCAAAGCCTAGTATCAAAAAGCTCTTGAATAAAAAATCCCACAAGCACATCAAGAGCACTGACTGCATTCATTTTTGGGTTGAAACACAAACCCCAGGGCTGGTAACTCCAACCAGTTTGTCCTACTGTGGAAAGAGACCTTGAGATGTAGATATCAGCGCACAGAGGCGAATAAATATACCTCCGGCTCACCCAAATATGAATTTACCCTTTTTTATGCAAGATAAAACCCAGATCTGTCTGTTGATGTGCACCACAAACTTGTGATCTGAATCCTTGTCCTTGATCATCCTGCTCCTCTCTGCTGACCCCAGAATATCGAACAATGTGTTTCACACTGTTGCATGAACAGGACACTATCTGAAACCTAAATGGGCTCTGTGATTTATTCTTTCTCATTTGACAAAAAGCTCAAAAATTCCATTTACATATTGCGTCACATGGAGCGACAGACTTCGCTGAAAATGTTGATGTGACTCCTTGTTGAGCACAGAGTCTCTCATTCACTCCAATGTAGCAGAACAGACAGTCCATATTTAAATCAGACAGTATATTTTAACACATAACCATGTGTGCCTCAGATATGTTTGAACATTACATTTCCATTTTCAGATGCCAAGTTTATTTTGGACTTGGCATGAGTTATACAGTGAAGAATATACATAAAATCAGTTATTCCAGTAGTATATTTTCATGCCAGCTGCACAGAAAAGTCAAAGAGCTGAACTACGATCGTTCAATAACTGGAATGAAAAATTTGCAATTCAAGTTTGAGAGTGGTTTGTTTTCTCACCAGCCCCAGCAGGTGGTCGGCCATGTTCTCCTCTGAGCTGCCAGGCATAATGTCATTTTTGTCCAGACTGCCTTGGATGTGAAGAGCCTGACTGACGCCAGCCATCGCCATAACCAGGGCCAGAAGAGTCACCACTGCAGCTGCGTCCATGGTTGTCAGGCTGGAGAGGAGGTCAGATGAAAGGTGATGATAAAGGCAGAAGATGAAGATGTTGGCTGTCTGAGTATACTCTGAAGGTTTGGCTCCTGGAAACTAAAGACGAGCTCGTCCTGGTCGAGGTTAAGCGTCCTCTTTGTGCTGTGTCCTGGCTGACTTCAGTGGTGGTAACATCCTCACTGGGTCTTATATACGCCTCATGGTGACAGGGTGGAAACCTCAGGAGGACTGAAGAAAGATGCCACTGTGCAAAGGGAAACAGGGGACAGGATGGAAGAAGAAGAAGGAGCTCCTAATATGAGACTTAACTAGGTCCATTTAGCAGGATCAGTGCATTAGTGATGACTGAGCGCCAGAGTGCATTATTATGTGGCCCTTAGGGTAGTGCAACACAACTCTCCCAGTTATTAAACAGATAAATCCCTGCAAATGGACTCTGATCCACTTGTCCCTGTTGTCCACTAGTTCGTGCTGTGAACAGACAGACAAAAATACATTCACCACTTAATTATGAGTCAGTGTGAACCAGATTGAGTCCAGAATTTAGTGATCTTAAACAACAAAGTAATGGACTGAATGTGCAAATGATCTGCAAAACCGATTAAAGAAAGAGTGACACATTTTGCACTGATTTTCTAAAACATTTCATTCAGAGTTTTCAGAAAATGAACCTGTATCACAATCACATTTTGTCTCACCTCTGAGGTGTTTAATGAAGTTACTGATGCATTCATCAGTGACGGATGAACTAATGACATCAGACTGATGTTACGGATCTTTGACTTGATTGAAAGGTTCGTTTTACAAGCACAGGTGGCCCAAATGTAATTAAATGCTTAGTATGTAGACGGATTGTTTTGTGCGATATTTCAAAATCTATTATCGGAACCATGAAAATTACACTAAAAATGTTTTACACTCTCTTCCAATGTTCATTGGCATAAATATAAAGCAAACTTCGGTCAATAAAGGCATTACAGGTCACCAAAATTGTTGTTTACACAGTCAAAGGGAGAATTTTGTGAGTTTTCTTCTTGTCAAATGCTGATCAAGGGGTTTTGTAAGACAGAAGCTTCTCCCAAAGGTCTTACAATGAAACACTTCATCTGTTAAACGTCAACTTCCTTCATTTTGTTAATCTAGAATGAAGACGACTTTCGACTTGATTAGTGAGAGTGACATTTGCTTTATCCGTGCCATATGTGTTCCCTTTGTTTTTGCCTCAGTGTGTGTGTTTGTGTGTGTGTGTTTATGTGTGTGAGTAATAATTAGTCACTTCCTCAATACAAGATGAGACATCAACAGATTTGGCTCATCAAAGTGCCTAATGGGCGACAATCCGCTTAAACACACACGCTCACGCAAACACACGCACACTAACTGTCCTTGTTTAAATGCCATGGCAACCGGGATGACATCTAAAGGACTCTGCAGGGAATTAGTTTTCATTACTATAATAAGATCAGAAGGTTTAGAATTAGACAAAAATCTAATTCTCTCACTCTGACTTAAAAAAAAAAGCAGAATGCATGTTTAGGCCTTATCGTTTTGGTAAGATTGTTCAGTTTATGTAATCATCTCACTCAGGTATTTTAGCTCAAGTCTGAACACATTTAAATGAAATTATCATCATCTAAACATCATCTTGCAGACATCACCTGTGGACAAAACCACAGAGCTTTATGAAACTACCTGCTGTAACTGAAATATGTTTTCTACTGATGTTTTACACCATTTTGGGAAATATATTTCACTATCTTACCTAAAGTTACATGACAAATCAGTCCCGTTCTGTATGTGACTGTTTAATATGAAGGTGCAGTCAGAGACCAGGAAGTTGAGGTGACTGGAAACTGAGTGAAACAGCTTGAGTCTGAGGTCCAAAGGTTAAAACATTTGTCTTCCAGCACTACTTCTGTTTTAGTAATGAGGCACAGTGTTGCATGTTCATTACTGAGCTGAGGTACTGGTGGGGGACTCGTATCTATGTCCTCAGATTTATATTGCACATTATTGGAACATGACAAAGGGTCCTATGTTCCAGAGTTCTACATACTGTATGTATCCAACAGTTCTTTATCATATCACCTAATGGAAAAATGAAAAACATGTTTTCCAGCTCTGTATTTATATTACATGGACTATTATGAGAATTCATCAAAAGAGGTTTCTGTTTCCCAGCACTGCTGTATGGCTCTATATATGATAGACCTAGGTTGGAGTTAGAGTTAGGGAACATCCAGTAGGACGCTGAGAACTCAGGTGGGAGAACATTTTCCACTAATTGCTGTTTGTGAAAAAGGACCGACATTTCAATGCTACTGTGTCTTCATCAGAGTCAAATTGCACAAAGACGAGCGGTAAACCGATATGTTCAACCTAAACCAGGTCGCAAATCAATGGGTTGCGAATCCAAAGGTAGGAGCTGCCATAGTCAGAGCCCAAATGCCACATTCCCAACATCATGTGAGAAACAAACGAAAGCACATCTTCCTTTAGGTTACATAGATACATGTAATAAATATACAACAAATACAATATAATATAGAAATTCTACAGGAGACAAAACCCCATCTGGACATTTGTTAAAGTGATGAAACACAGGACTGAGACCTATTTCACACACACAAATTGAACACAAGACAGTAATAAGCACATGAATCACGGATTATGCCATTGCTTAACTTTATGCACAGGCTGAACACGTCTCTGCAGCATCATTGAAGTTCTGGGGAATAGAAAAAAAATCCTCTCTTCTCCCAGAGGTGGTTCCAGTATACTCACTGCTCCCCACAGCAGCATATTGAGCATATTAAAGGAATCAATTCCTTAAACACAGCAGAGCCCTTTAGCATTAACGAAGAACTGAATTTGTCAGGTTTCTTTAAGTCATCTGACTTAGCAGATACTTACAGTTGTACTTTAGGAGAGGTTGGTTTTAAGTCTTACATGATGTTTTCTCTCTGATGTAAAAGCATTGCATGATTTGTCATGCCTCCTCTGGTTTGACATCTTTGACAGATGTTCTTTCAAATGTATGTTTTGTTGCTGTATCTCTGCAACTTTAACACGTCTGTTTTCCTTTGTTTCTGACATGGTGTTTGAGGTGTGGCATTTGGCCACTGACCATGGCAACTCCCACCTTTGGCTTTATCAACCAATAGATTATCCAATGACAACTGTACACCTGGTTTAGGCTGACTATATCTGTTTACCTCATGTGTTTGTCCTTTTGATTGTGATGAAGACATATTACACCTAAAACTACAGAGTGTTTGCACTGTATAATTCACTGTACTCGAGCTGAGAAGCACCTGCTGCAGCTGCTTGTTGCTGGAAGAGGAAACCTTTTTTCTGCACAGTTGCAAGATTTGATCCTCAGCCCCTCCACATGCTTGACCCCAGTTTGCCCAAGCTGCTCCTGATGACAGGTGAGCATTTTGCATGGAAGCTCTACTACCATTGGTGTAAGAGTTGGTGTGATTGAGAAACACATTGTAAAGTACTTTGTAGAACCTTAAAGTGAAAAGGCATTAAATAAGTGTAGACCATCTGCCATTTACCCAGGGACAAAGCTACATGGAAAGCTTCCTTGGTAGGTGTGGTTAGCACAGTGTAAAGACAGTAAGAAAGAAGCAGCTTGTCAATTCTGTAGAAATGTATCAGAGTCTGTGAAAGAGCAACTTAATGTTTTGTATGATTTAGCAATCAAGACATAATGTTTTCATATTTTTGTTTTCATGGAAAGCACAGGTAACCATGGTCTGACTCCAGCTTCACATTTATTCTAACTCTCAGATAATATTCCATATTATTCAACTAAATGCCCAACTATTCATTTAACATTTGCACTGTTCCTGGGAAATCCGATTCCCTGAATTTATTTGACAGTTTTAGCTGAATTAAATGAAAGGTCACTGCATTTGTTTGGTCATATCCATTATTTATTTTGTTCAATATTCATCCCACCTTTGTTCACTGTTATTCTTTCAGTATCATTGTTCAGACTCCAGTATAATTGAATATTTCATTTTGTCAGTATTCCTGGTTATATCTGTCTCTTAAAACCATACATAGAGTAAAATGGTGATAATTCTTCTTTCTCTTAGCACAGGTGAGGAATGTAAAAAATGATTCTTGTCCTCCTTACATTTAGAGGTCATCTGTCCTCTAATCTTATTTCATCCACTGCAGTACTTATGTAAAGTCAAATATATCTCTCACACCTACTGCCGGTGCAGCTGTATATAACTACTGGGGTTTTAATTCCATCTAAAGAAAAATACCATCTCTGACCGACTGGAATCACCATCGCTGCTGGTGGCCAGGTAAAACAGGAAATGAGCTTAAGATGTGACCCTGAGCTATATACGGCCGACACGTTGGACTGTGACATATCTAGATGATGACTTGTATTATTTTTGTCTGACAAAACTACTATCAATTTTCTGTTCAGTCAATGTTATTTAATTTTACACCCATTAGAGGCAAATGTTGTTTGTCACATAAACAAAACTAGACACTTTTATAGCTCTGTCTAGAACATTATGCTCAAAGAGCAAAGACAAAGCCATTATTTTATATATACCTCTAATCTCTGTCCTTGTGATGGAATTTATGCTGACAAACAAATGTCACTCTACAAGGTTATGGGCAACATTTCCATGACAATTAGAAATAAAATAATGCAAATATATTCCATACAAGTGTGGCTATTGTGTAAATTGTGTTTTTGTTTCAACCTTAATGGCAAAATTTACATTCAATAACAGTTTTAATATGCTGTTCTGACAATTCTGTTTTATTGTTGTTGTTTGTTTTTGTCAAATCTTACAGAAACAAGAGGGGTATTTCAGTTTTCAGAGTTTTGCCTCCACCTGGGGTCCGGGTACATGAACTGCAGCTTTAACTCCTCCAGTTACTCGTCTTTGCTGTACAACTGGCAGAAAACCTACAGAGAATGAAATGACTAATGTTGTCTGACAGGCTCGTCTTGTTTCCTTTTATCTTTATTTACAATGTTGAAACAGTGCAGCCAAACAAAAAAATAAATAAAACACCGAATCATGAACAAAAACAAATGTGGGAGCATCAGAACAGCAACAGGACCTCCATGCAGCTAATATGATTGTCCAGCAATACCTAAAAATCAAGCTGACTCTTCATGCTTTACAGTCACTTCATCGACCCAAATTAGATCCCAAAAAAATTGTTCCGACACATTATTCTGCTCTTGTAGAAATCTTCTCCCATCTCTCCGTGTTGCTTCAGCGTTGGAGGGATGTTTACTCGTCCACCGGTGTCCAACAGACGTTTCAGGGCAGCATGATCTAATCTGCAGTAGCCTTGCGTTTGTAACCACCAGCTCACCATCTGCCACTTTTACAGTAAGGCACTTGTTCTTAATTGGAAATGTCAGTGCTGAAATGAATGTACTGTCATATCCTGACTGGCGTGAGTGGAGTACATTAGCAGGAACAGAGCGACAAACTACAGTATTCATACAAAGGTCATGATGTCTCCTGGAGAAATATCTTTATAATACATCTCAGTAAAAACAAAACATAACAGTTTGATTTAAATTGAGGCTAAAGTATGCTTTCATACACAGCCCCTTTATACACTGAGCATATGGTACACCATTAAAAGGCAGGACATCCTTAAAAAAACAATGTTTGTTTCAGAATTAAAATTCTTCAACTGCAGAAGGGGTACACTACATTTAAATATCACTCTGCTTTTCTGACACATTTGGTTCTGATGCGGCAGCAGCAACTATCTATGGCCATGTCATGTCAAAGGCTATATTGTGTCTTCTTGTTGTTATTCAAGTTCACTCAGGCAGTTGACTAATGATGAACAGTACATTTGACTGACATACTGACAAAAAAATTGGAAAAACATCTTCACACAAACTGAAAAGGCTTTGTTCATTTTCTTGAATACAAAAACAAGTGAATTCATTCAACGGCTTCTTCAACCAGCCCAGAGTAATCGGCGAGCCCAGAAACACATTCAGTGTTTTGTACTGATATTTTCCCAGTGTTCACCAGTGCTAACTAAAAGAATCCCCTAAACATCATTTATATATATAAAAAATGCATTTTTTCTTTGCCCATATCAGTCATAAGTCTTACAGTAGTTAAGGCAAAAAGTAGTCTTTGTCACGGGCAGTGGCTTCTTTATCAACAACGTCCAGTATGTCTCTATGAATCTAATAATATTCTGTATGTCTGTGCATTCATGCATGTCTTTGATTTGCAGTCCTCCTTTGTTCTGTCCGTCAAAACGGCTGACAGACAGTGAAGCAGCAAACGCTGTCTGTGTAGGCTGTGAAACATACTGAGCAGCTAGACTGGTTCTAATTCTGGTGTGGACCTTGAGTGTTTACTGTAAAACTGTGATATAGAACCACAGTATGAGCAGACTATCTAAGGCCAGCAGTCAACAGGCGATAGCATGAAGAATATAGATCCAGTCACAGCGTAACAGGCCACCGATACTGACGCCGTAAAGTGTGCACAGGGTTTCAAGATCCCAGTCTTTGTGCACTTTTTCTTTTTTTAGTCAGTTAGTTCCAATGCAAAGACAGAATGAGTGCCACATGTGGTGATTTGAATTATTTTAGTCAGTTAGTGCTTCAAAGCGCGTTATGAGGTCCCATCGCTCCAGTGCGTGGCCCATTCCTTTTTGTGGACACCTCCTGACTTCTCAGTCTGGAATTGTGGCCGGTCCTCACGAGGGATCTTCACTGCGTGGTACTGAGGCAGTTTGTCTTTGTATTGAGCTCGTTGGAAGAAGCCACACTGTTGATAGAGGAAGTGAAAACAGGAAGAAATAGGGAGAAGAAGAAAGGGAGAGATGGATAGAGGAGGCAGAAAGGAAAAACAAAGAATGAATTGATGTCATTTATACTGAATGCATTTGTTTGTTTTTATTTCAGAAGATGCTCTTATTCAGTATCATGCCTTATACAATCCCATGTATTCTGTTAAAGTAACCTCCTCTAGTTCATCTCATACAGACGAGAACATAAAGTGAATATCAAGATGACTTTTTTGCTAAAATCGCACATCCACCCAAAAAAGCACACCCACATGCTCTGCATTTCAAGATCAGCATCAGTCTAGTGTCTGTGATCACCACACCAACACACTGAAGTGCCATTAAGAAAATTTACACTCATTAAAATGAACAAAAACACCAAGTGATCCTAATGACGAGTGCATTCTGGCACCTGGGAAAGCCAGCCGGTCATGAGATGCAATTCAAATGGGAGCGTACGTCATGAAAGGGAATCATCTCCACAGACAGATGCCAGAATGAACAAGTGCAGGTTATTAATCAGTAATAGGCACAACACACAGCACAGCAGGCATGTCAGAGGCCTGCAGGAGAGACGGCTGGATGGTGTCCAGTAGGCACAGACTCAAAGGGAGAAACAACGCCGAATAAAGGGAGCAGTTTTGTATTTATTTATTTATTTATTTATACACTGAGACCCACATTTCTGCTTGAACGGTCCAATAAAATAGAGCAGCAAGGTTGCAGAAGTGTATACTGAAGGGTTGTTTCAGCCAAGTGTGTGATTGGATACGGAGACCTTGAAGCTAAAACCATGCAGCGTATGAATAATATCGTATAAGCTTAAAGCACATCTCACTGCATTTGCTGTAGCACTCCATGCTGCAGAGTCTATGGCTGCAACCAGAACTGACCATTTGCTAAACCTCTTCCCTGAATATGAATGATCAAATCATAGCTTATAGCTTAGCAACCATAGCCAGGCATGAGTGGTCTGTGAAGCTTTGGACATGAAGTTCTAGTATGAGCAACACTCTTCATGTGAGGAATTTAAAGGATCTGGTTTAGCTTTTACGAGCAAAAACACAACAATGATGCATTTAATTTCCGCAGTGTTTGTATGCTTTTTACTGTGTGGAAACTGGTCCTGGATGCTCTCAGTTTTTTAGCCAAAATTAGTGAGCAGCTGCGTCCTGATTTTTAGATTTGGGAGAAGGAACAAAAACCCCAGCCAAACACATTCTTAAAAAAGTCCCTAAAATCTCCTTTTATTAAGTGAGAAATCCTGTTTGAAAAGACGGCAGTACAGAAATCTAACCTCTGTCTTGTTAGTCCAAGTAGCTACATAGGTTAAAGTTCCCCATCACTCAAAAATGTGATTGGATCACTGTCACTTCTCTTTGACACTAAGTCACTATGTGCAAATTCTTCTGCCCAAAGCCACAAGTTTCATTGAACTCACCTAAAAAAAATCTGAGTTTATGGTGTCTATCTGTGAGAAGGATTTGTGATTTCTCAGTTGGGGTTAAATGGGCAACATACACAAGTGTGATGCAGGTTTTTTTGACACAGTGAGAATAGACTGAAATAAGACACCTCTTGTCTCCAGAAATTAAACTTTTGTAATGAAGGAACAAAAGTTAACATGACTTTATAAAGGAAAAGCCTGAAGGGATTCTTTAAGCAAAGCAGGTGGTTTGGGTTATGGTAGAAATATGAAGTATGATCTCACATTCTGCTTATTATAATATAATATTTAAACTAACTCCACACTGTAACATGAGACAGTCAATTATGTAGATTCTGTATGTATCAGTGTTTGAGGATCATGCAGGATATTTACCTGGGACATTAAGCTTTAGTCTCAGTCTTTTAGCACAATACCACATATGTAGGAACCAAATACAGGTTCAAAACCTGTTCTTGTTTTAACATAACTTGACCAAAGCCTTAAAAAGTCACCCACAGACAGTGTTTTCAACAAATTCATGAAGTATAGAAAATCTAAATCCAGTGAGCACTGTCTTGGAAAAACTTGCAAAGCATAGCAACTGTAACTAAGAGAGGCAGAGCTTTAGCAAAAGGTCAATTCCCCTCCATCTCAGGTATTACTGCTGTGACATCACCAGACTTTTGTGGTCATTTGTGTCTAAATGTGCCCATATTTCATGCTGTAATGAACACCACCAGCCTGAGAGTGGGTCGAGGAACAAGGCGACTGTGCATGAGGTTTTTTTTTTTACCGCATGGAGGGAGAGGAGGAGGGGAGAGCAGGCCAGAGGGAAATATTTTTTTTCATATTAGAGTTCTGATGCCTGCTTCTCCGCCTCCGAGGGTTGGACCCCCAAATGGGCACGGTAGTACTCCGTCTCATAGTGCCGGCGCCGCTCACTGCGTTTGAAGAACCCACACTGGGGCAACAGATCACCACAGGGAAGAGGGGAAACAAAGGATGGATGTAATAGAAAGGGGGATTTAGGGACAGACGGTCCCCAGACAGAAGAGAGAGAGAGAGAGAAGGCAAAACAAAAGGGAACGAGACACAGAGGACAAACACAGGAACAAAGGAGGAAAGAGAATGAGCTGGAAGGAGTAAAATGATTACAGGACAGATCAGAACAAGATAGGCAAATAATTGGACGGCCGTGGAGAGCGAGAAGAAAATGACAAAGTCATGGCCAGTGTAGAGACAGGAAGGATGTCAGGGACTTTTAAAGTACTGGGACCTAACTTCCCCTTTACTGTTCTGCTCCAGTACATTACAGAATAAACTATAATGTATTTGAATCCACTACAATTATCATACAATTATGCATAATTTTCTTCTAAATAAGATTTAATTTGCAAAACTTATGATCCGCCTTTAAAATGTGTTGGTTTGTACTATGCTGTACAATTAGTACTTTTACTTTTTGCTGCCTCATGAGTATTTTACTGACAATACTTTTACACTTTTACATTCTGAATATTTGAGGTTTACACTGTTTGTATTTCTTTACCACTGCTTACTAGGACAGAATCTTGGGACTCCAGTGTTTACTAAACGGCTTTACATTCTGTTTTCCATCATTTTAATAATTAAAAACATTCAGTGCTGTTCATGATAAAGAACTGTAATTTAACTAAAGACATTGAAGCATGTGAGTGAGAATGCACAGAAATAAAGGTGTAGGCAGGGTAGATGTGTTGTAGGATGCTTGAGAGTTATCATGTGTGTTACCTTCCACAGTATGCCGACCAGTAGAGTCAGCAGCAGGATGCCTGCCAGGACGGCGATGACAATGATCCACCAGTGGATCAAGTACTGGTCAGCAAGACCAGGCTCAGGATAAATCATTACTGGAACCTGGAGAGGAAGCCAGGATGGAGAGACATGTATATATTTATCACTGCATGTACAGTCTTTAGGGATAATATGTACATTTAAATTCATACATGAATTCATATATGAGCACATTACAAATAATTATTTGCCATATGTTCTTCATTGCCATTTATAGAATACTATTAGTTCCTACAATTTACCCTGTTAGTGATCCAAAGCACTAACAGCTGCTCACTGGAGACTGAAAATAAACACATCTTTAATGAAGCTTACCTGTGCAGAAGGATCCCTGAGGACCAGGTGTTTGATGCTGGACTTCACAGTGATGTTGGCTCTGACCAACAGCTCCAGAGCACTAACTGCAGGGAACTCCTGGGAGACAGAGAGAGAGACAAACCACTGTCAAAACGACTCAAGAACTGATGAGTGAAACTATTGTGTTCTGGCTTTTGAAGCAACCTCATGGTAGATTTTAAGGATAACCTCTCTGCTTAAATTAAAATAACACAAATTCCTCTTTCTATTTTCTTCACACACACTGCACACAGAGAGATATTATGATTTTAGCCAAAAACAATATGATTTTAAGATAAGATAACCCTTTATTAATCCCACAGTGGGGAAATTTGCAATGCTATAGTAGCAAAGATAGTGCTAACATTAATGAAGTATAACATAAAATGGGCCAAAATATACACAAGCACTAGTTCTAAAAATAACATGATTGCACATTTCAGTGGTATTGCACAGATAAATAGAAAAATAGTGATAAGAGTACTATTATTGCATAATTTGTCCCATTGCATCACATAAAAAACATATTGTGTGTAACCTGAGGCTATTCTTTGTAGTTTTAAGTATCATTAACAATGGACAAAATGTTCCAATTATATAAAATAATAATAAGATTGTGACAAAAACTATGAAAATAAACAATGCAATGTAAAAAATCTTAAGTCCTTTAGTTGTGTCAATAATTTCTGATTTCCAAATGAGTGTCAAATGACTCACATCCATCATTTCTTTGAATGCCACAGTAACATATTGGGTATATATTTTGTTGTTACTCTTTGATCTCACAGAAAATTAAATACACATGAGACTCAGCGGTCAGCAATTAAAGCTGATTGCTGACTCGCTTCACATCAAAGCTCCCTAACATCTCTCATTCATTCTGTAAAAGCATTTGCTGCACTCATTGCTCATTCACTTACAGTACATTAGTCACACACTTAAATGAATGTAAGAGCCAGAAATAGCCATGACAGTTGGACCGAAGCTGAGATGGAGAGTAATGTGCATGGAGGTGCTAATGTATTGATGACAGGATATTTATTTTATTTACCTCTATGAAGCTGCCGTTCCACAGTCTGGCATGGATCTTGAGGACAGCCTGACCGGAGAAGCTGTGGAGGGGACACTGGAACAGCACACAGCGGGCCGAGCCAAGGAGACAATCCTGGAGAGCAAAATGACAAGCTGAGCACTCTGGGGTTTGTTCTTTATTAAACCGGTGCCAAATATAAACATCGATGAAAGCAGTGAAAAGCAGAAGTAACAGATCTCTTCATTTGTGCATCGATAGTTTATCTTAAGTCCAGCTGAGTGCATTAGCAGGGAATCAATAAACTATTTCCCTCTCACTGCTTTCTCGTCCTTCTTACCAGTCTGAGCGATTTGCGTCTCTCTGAAGCTGCCACAGCTGGTGTGGTTCGTCCCACGCTGCCTTTTGTCATGACTTGACCTTCCTCCTCTGGGTGGGAGCGCCGTGTTCTCCCGACCTGTTGAAAGGGATGCATGAATAGACGTTAGAGGGAAAAAAATAAAGGATGGCAGAAATAATGGAAGTCTTTGTCAAAGAAAAGTTACGCTTTAATTGAAACTCAAAAAGAAAGCATTCAGTACATCAAACATGACTGCTGATGACCTCTTATAATTTTGTATGATCTATAAGAAAAAGAGTCTAGCACTGGGTCTAGAAATTCACCCTTTATTTCCTATGTTCAGTTATAATTTTTTATCATTAAGACAGATAATAAAAAGAATCTCTGAGGCTGCATATCCAAGCTGTTCAGAGAAATACACTGATCAGCCACAACATTATGACCACTGACAAGTGAAGTGAACAACATTAATCATATTGGTACTATGTGCTGTTCTGCTGGAAAATCTGGAATTTTAACATCCATGTTGATGAGACTTAGACACCCAAATAAACATTGTCCCACAACAAACACACTCCCTCATGCAAATGGAAATCCCAAATGTCACTGGCCTGCCCCTGCAGGAAAATGCCCCCCACCACATGGAAACAACATCAAACAATCAGGAATATGTTGAGGAACATGACAATGGCCCAACATGTTGATTTCACCTCCAAACTTCCTACACCCCATTCTGATCAAGCATCAACAGGATGCAGTGGAACAAGTTTGATTGACAGAGGCCCCCCTGCACAAGTCAGAGTACCCAAAGGATCCACTGCCAACGTCCTGGTTCCAGACCCCATAGGACACCCTGAGAGGTCCTCTTGTCCATGCCCAATGGTTCAGAGCATTTTTGACAGCATATGGGGGACCAACATAATATTAGGCAGGTGGTCATAATGTTATGCCTGATCGGTGTATTAACGTGCTTACTTCTTCACATATCTGTTCATGTGTACCCATAAAATAATACTTCTTTTTTGTTGTTGGAACAGATTTTCTACCAAAGTCAGAGATGAACCGCTCCACCTACTGTGTCATTGGCAGGCTGAAGCTCTTCAGGTGAGGAGCTCGGAAGCTTCAGAGGATTTAAGGCTCCTGTGTTGCTGCAGTGTGTGTCTGGGTGGCCCTCAAACTTCAGACTGGCAGGATACAGGAGCCATTTCTCATTGGATAGCTCGTAAGGCCACATGATGTTGAGGAAGGCAGAGCCGAGTGTCTGGAGAGCTTTCCCTGGATTAGAAACCTGACAGAAAAATTAAAAATTACACATACAGTATATTATATGAGAAAGTGCAATTATTGGCAATTATTTTTTATTCTTGGGTCATTTTATTTTTTTGAAAAGTGATGTCTTTAATGTTCACTAGACTATACCAGAGTGTATTAAGATACCTCCCATCTTTAGGTTACCTCATTTAATTAATCTAAGTTAATATTTACTTATAACTTGTCGAACACCATGATCACACTTGTGTTTTCACGTGACAATCAAAGCACAGCAACAGAGACATGAGTGTCAAAGATTAAACTCTTTACTCACCACAAACTCGAAATCAACTGGGCTTCCGATGTCCTCCAGAGTGGTCATGCCACTCTCTCCCCTCACTGTCCCGCTGAAGAAAAGCTGGTGAGGACGAGCGAGTCTGCAGTAAAATGCAATCACATCAGTGTGTCAGATAGCTCATACACAATCCCACAGCTCCACAGGACTGTAAATATGCCTTAAAACTGGGATTTATTTTTGGTCTGAAAGCTTAGAAACATGTAGATGAGTCATTTTGAACTCATTCTGTAAGGTCAAGTTAATATGTTTGGCAGAATTTTGGGGAAATCAAAAATATTTAGAATATTTTGACTTGTTGGAATGATACCGACACATAAAAACAGGAGTCTTGGGTTTAAATATTTATCTCAATGTAAAACACTGGGGGGAGTTGGAAGAAGCTCATGCACAATATGTGTAATTCTGTCAGCTGACGTGGGATAACCTGATTTCAGCGACCTTAAGCTACATGTTAAGGGTTAAAAGATAAAGCAGCTTCAGTGCCACAGATGGTTTAAATATATCACTAGAAAACTGTTTACTCACCCACTGACAGACAGAGGGAGCTCTATCACAACTTTTGCAAAAGCTGTGACCAGGGCCAAGTCTGGCTGCTCACTGATGCTGAGGACAAAACAATGAACATACTTAGATCAAAGAATTATTTGCTCTTAGCAAGCACAACATCGAAGTAAAACACTGATCTGCATTGTCTCATCCACATTTTACTGTCAGAGAAGATGTAGAGGCCTTACGTTGTCAGTAAGAGATCTGCTGTCAGCTCAGTGGTCTCAATGGTGATGTTGGATGTGCTCAGGTTGATGGAAAATTTCAGCTGAGAGACCAAAACAAGTAAGTGAATACTTGAAATACTGACAGTTATTGAAGAAAAAGGCTTTGAATTGGTGTTTCTGGTGATGTTTTGTTGAACAGAGCAGGTTTTGTTGAGTCAGGATGCATTATTGTTCCATTAAATTGGTTTGAATTTTTAAAATAAGGATAAATTCGACACTGGAAATGTTAAATGATGATAAAAATGCATTATAGAGTAGCTTGTATCTATTTTAGGATAAAAGTACTGTATGGAATATGTTTATAAGAGAGCAAAGTGTATAACATCAACATTTTGAAAAACTTTTTTCAACTTTTTTCTTACCTTAGTATCTCGTTTGACAGGATTTCCCAGGTCGCATTCAACTTGGGAGCCATTCTGGTTCGCCTGACATCTCATCTACAGTCAGGAAATCAAACAAAGAACATATAATAATTCGAGTACATGACACCACCTCTAAAACATGAATTCAAGACTGTAGTTTTCCCAGCAGAGTTCACACCTGTGGTGGGATCCTAGAGCCGGCGTACGACAGCGTGTTTGGTAAAGATATAAGCAGCTGAGCGGCATGAGCATCATCCCCATCCTCCTCAGGGTACAGAGGGTCAGAGGGCATGTTGGTGACTGTGATCTCCAGAACTACCAACCGCTGGTCTGACAGAGAAAACACCTGCACGTCGTCCTCATCTCTGCATGGAGGCAAAGAAAACAGCAGGGACAGAGGTAAACGCACATTAATGCTTGATAGTAAAGCACGTAGCATATCAACACACTCTGAAGGATGGCTACAAATGGTGTTAGGCAAAAGATTGGATGTATTTGGACTCCCAACAGGAAAAATTGCCATCACTTTGTTATGTAAACAATTTGTTATCCTGCTTAAAGATAAAACTTTGTCTTTTTAGCTTCTGACTCATCAAGAACATGCTGAGTGGAATTTTTTCTTACACATAAGGCTCATCAAAATTATTGAATGTAAGTGAGAAACACATGTATAAATATTAAAAACTAGAGGAGAATGGATAAAAACCACTAAAGCTTTTGAAAAGGAACCTTACTGTAATCTAGTACCAAAAGTTTAATTTGATAAACATGAAATCACAAATTAAGTGAGTGTTCAAGTAATAATGCCAAACTGCATACAAAAAACTGTGTTGGTGTGCGGGTTGCTAGGCAGCAGTTTCTCAGGCGACAGTACACATCATCATATCCATCAGCTCACACAGAAAGGTTTGGACAGGTACTAACTTTGGCAGAGGGGTGAAGAGGTCAGAGTTCAGGGGTCTTGTTCCAAACTGGTAGCTCAGCTTCAGATTGCTCTGGCAGATTTTGTCGATGCCACATCCTTCTCGCAGGAAGTTCACCTTCAGGGGTTAAATCGGACCGATGTCAGGCTGGACTGTAAGTCTGCTGGTTATTCTCTGTCTACTAACAGGTGTTTAGTAAGTGAACTGAACTACTTCTTTAAACAAATTTGTCCAAAATTAATTAACTGTTTTCAGCTTCTTGTAATTAAATATTTTTCTGGTTCTCTTCATCTTCTGTGATATTATGGAAAATAAAATGGCAAATTAAATAACTTTGTGCTTGGATTGTTGGTGAGACAAACATGGAGGATTGTGATTTGTGAATTTTTTTCACTACTTTCTCATATAAATAATTGATCATTTCGTCTAGAAAACAGCCAACAGATTAATTGATAATAAAACCAATTATTTGCAGCCCTAATTGCATTTCTGTTCTAAAGACTATTCAGAAGCAGATATTAGCTGATTCAAGGGTAAATAAAACTGCAGTTTATATGCAGGTGAGATGGTGAAGAGGATACTTCGGTGTAATAACATTTCAGTCGATTGTGCCTTATTAAGATTTCATAAAGTCCAACAACTGGTTTATGGATGTACCCTGCAGTAGTAGTGTTCAACTGGGATGCACTTAAAGTAACTCTGCTGTAACAGAAGTATTAAGCAATTGAACGCATACCAGGTATGATAACAACAGGTTGAATTTCTAGATTTCCAAAATAGAAGAGTCTAAATTAAAGCAGAAAAGCATTCCATAAAGCCTTAACTTGTTTATACAGTAATCCATGAGCAGGAGAATCCCATTAAAATTAAACACAGCCATAAAAAGTCTTCATTTTGTGTTTTGTTACAGACCTCAGAATGTAGTGTGTTAGAGGGGGAGACATTCAGTATAGGTGGCAGCTTCTCCAACTTCTTGGCAGAGTGTCTGCGTGGTGGCTGGGACTTGATCGTGTGGGTTATCGCCAAAGATATGGGACGCAGTTTGTCACGGATATTCTCCTGTACAGACAGAGAGTGACAGATTTGGTCAATAAGAGATTTGGTCTGAGGGTTAGGGTGGAAAAAGTGGAGACTGAGAATTTTTGACTCCTATATGTCAAAACATGTCATGAGAAAGGAAAAGTATTCAGTGCTCTAAAAGTAAAGCAGAAAAACACATTGGAAAAGTAGAAATCCCATACATTTCTGACTACTTAAGTAAAACAAAGAATCAAAAAAATAAGCTTCCAGTTATATGTTACTGACATGTAGCTGGAAGACAGCGGTGGTGCACACAGGGTGAACCTGCCGATGCATCTCCACTTCCTCTGTCTGCGTATACTCGGGCTCCAGTGAGCTGCGGCCCAGAAAGTTAACGCGATGCGGGAGGCCAAGCTTCCTACGCTCAGTGTCAGCTTCAAAGTGCACCACAAGGGCTTGAGGGAGAGAAAGACAGGGGCGATGCACAGAGTGAGACAGAGGGATGGAAACACAGAAATGTCAGGACACACACAGAGAGCACTTAAAGAGCCCACCAGGGGCAGAGCATATAGGAAACCCCTCATCTGAGGGACTACAGTATTACACAGCTGTGATTTAATCATAATAAAGTCTACTGTTACCTAACAGATAAGGTTGCTTTCTACTGTAAATAGAAATGACTCCTGTCACTGTGGGGAGTGATATGAAGTCCCACGTGAGAGAAGAACAAAAACAGGGACTTACTAATGTGTGGAGAGTAGTGGACTGGGTGGGCTGTGAAGGTGAAGCAGGCCTTGACCTCCACACTAAAAAAGAAAAGTGGTGGAAAGTGGGAAAAAAACATATGTTTAGGAGCTCTAGGACTATACAGATTCAGTTTTTAAAATCAGGGTTTAGTTCAGTTATTCTGGTAGTTTTTTCCATTGCCAATGCTTACCAGACGCCATCTCGGCCTTTGCAGTTGTTCTGCTCCAAATCGATGTGCTGAGGGTCAATAGATATCTCTCTGAACACATGGATGACTGGACGAGACCTTGAGGACAAATAAAAGCACAGAAAAATTTGTATATAGCGAAGATTTTGGCTAACTGATGGAAAATGATGCAAGACTTATGACCCCATTTGTGTTTCACACAGATTATTACATGTGGCATGTTTTCATTGTACAATTAGACATACCAGTAATTCTGATCATTTTTAAAATAAAAGTAAATTAAAACAGAGCTAAATGGCTAAAAACTTTTTTTTTTTCAGCATATATTTACAGGTCTAATTTGGGTGGTGAAATAACTCACCTGAAGAGAACCACTGAGTCATTCAGGGACCCCACTGCCACATCTGGATACTGATTGTTGTCAATATCCAAGCCACCTGAGATGGAGTATCCAAAACGTCTCACGTCAAAGTCACGGCCATCCAGCACCTAATGAGACAAAGAATACTGTTGTCTTTCTTCAGTCCTTTCGTTTTCATCCCTCTCTTCTTCTTTTCTTTCCATATTATTCATGAAATATGTGAACTTACCTGAGCAGGTTTTGTTTCTATTCCAGCATCTGAGCCTCTGTAGATGAAAACTTTTCCATCTCCATCAAATGGTGCTCCCACAGCAATATCTATACAGACAGAAAACAACATTCAGTTATATTGCAAAAGTTTAAAACCTAAACCACAGACTAATACTTTTGTTTAATTTCCATTCATATTTTTAAAGAAAAACCTCAAAACTGACATGTTTGCAATGGCTTCTGGCTGCTCTTAATGGTCTTAATATTTCATATTTATTTTTTAGAAACAGATCTTACAAGTTGCTATCCTCTTTTGCCAGTTCCAGTATTTTATGTTTTTGTATTTTATTTAAAATGTATATTTGCTAGGTTTATCCTGTCTTGATGCTGATGCACATAATTTTGTTGCTGCCTGTCTGACATATACAGCATTTTAGTCAACTCAGGGTGCATTATAGGTGTTAAATAATTATATACATTTGATTTTTATACAGACATGAATGTTTAAGATGTTACCACGAATGCTAACTGGTGTGAAAGCCATGTAAGTCTTCTTCATTTTGCGTTTTTCTGTTACTGTCATTTAGAGTAATGTGATTGGCCATTTGCCCATCAGAAAGCAGCAATTACATTTTTATTTTATGTAACAACAGTCTGAGATTAGGATTTAAACACATGAAAGTTTAGCACAGATATCTGTTAAAGATAATACTGTCTTCAGGGACATAAAAAACACTTGAGCTCATTCATTCTCTCAGTAAATTAAATAAACATTGCTCCTACCTCCGTATCCATCCTGGTCCAGATCTCCGATGCTGGTGACTGTCATCCCAAACATGGAGTCATACGTCCCATTGAGGCGGATGGGCCGAGCCTGATCGTCCCAGTGACCAAAGGGGTTCAGATACACATAAACGGCTCCACCAATCTCTGCTTTGCGGTCAAAAAAGTTAGGAGCTCCAACAATCAGGTCGGTCCAGCTAGGGGCAGAAAACAAGGCCAAAAAAAACCCAAAACATATTAACAGAGACGCTTAGAGTCACCTCCACTGGTCAGATGTAACTAAATACATCCAGTCAATACATGTCTTGTATTTAAATACAAATGTGAGGTATTTGACCTGAGTTATTCTACTCTAAACTACTCTATATTGCGGAGATTTCAGAAAACTGTGATTCATTTTCAATAGTTTATAGAGAAAATGTTAATAACCCATTTTTGTAGACGCAAAGTGCTTCTACTTTTACCTGCACTGACCACCCTGATCTGTTTTATAATGATTCTCTGTTTATGATGTTTATCCAGACTGACTTTCCATTCAGCTTCTCCTCACCCATCCCTGTTGAGATCCGTGGTGGCTACTGAGTAGCCGAATGAAGATGCCAGCTCCTCCCCCCAGAAGATGTGCTGAGGCACCAAGCGGTACACGTTGTCCTTCCTCAGCAGCAACACTGCCCCTGTATGGTTGGCCCGTGGTGCACCAGCCACGAAGGTCAGCTCCCCGAGGCTCATTATCCCCATGGCTGAGTCCACAGAGAACCCTGGAAGAAGAACAAAAAGACGAAGAAGAAGGAGAAAGAAGAACAGGAGGAGGGAGGGTCAGAGGTTAGTATTGACTGTGGGGTTCAGAGGCTCATCTCCTCTCAGTGTGCCATGTTCTGCTCATCTCCTTACTAATGAAATGTGTGCCTTAAGTGACTATTGATTTTACGCCAAACTCATGATGGCTGTAAATGTTCTGTGTGCTGTGTTTGCAGATGGTTGTGAGTCTGCTGGCAAAAGCAGAGAGGCCGGTTGTGACAGTAACAGGAGGAGATGTATCGGCCTTCGTCTAATGTCTCAGGAGATGCTGCAGCTCTGCACCAGTTGCCTCTGGCGAAGGCAATATGTAAACATGGTGGGAGGACGTTAATCAG
The DNA here is from genome assembly GCA_024666655.1 of Dascyllus trimaculatus. NCBI lineage: Eukaryota > Metazoa > Chordata > Actinopteri > Pomacentridae > Dascyllus > Dascyllus trimaculatus. The sequence continues at coordinate 11,047,718 of CM045450.1, forward strand.
ATTTATTGCCTCAAGCATCTCCTCCTTTGTGCGGGTGCGCTGTGAAAATGTGCATCTACGTGTGTGTGTGTGTGTGTGTGGGTGTGTGTGTGAAGGAATGTGAAGATGTGTTTGCATGTAAATCAAGGTAAGCAAAGGAGTGAGTAAGAAGTGTGTGTGTGTGTGTGTGTGTGTGTGTGTGTGTGGGGGGGGTATTTATTTCATGTTGTGGTAAAATTTTCTTATCAAGCTGTGAAAAATAACATATATATCAAACATTTCAAGCAAACAAGCAAACTGCATGCTTTGGTTTTGATAAATTTAAAAAAAAAAGAAGTCAGAGGGTGTGAAAAAAATCTATCAGGACACGACGGACATTTGTTAGTCCTGAGTAAACATGCAGTGGGAGACACAACAGAGACACACAGCGAGCAGCTCCAGGGTGGCAGGTGTGGAATGCAACATCGCAGCTCCTATAAAAGCAGCGGACAGAGACTAGGTGCTACTTTTTCCACACTGGGTGGCTTTTAACACACAGGCTTGCAACAGGGGCAACACTGTAAAGCTAAATAGGGAATAGAAGCTTAATGGAGCAAAAGGCTTTTTAAAGGAGATGGGAACCCTGAGACTAACAAAGGTGCTAACTTCAATAAACTGCTTGGTTTAACTTCATTAGCTAGGCCAGAAAGAGTATTTTGAAAGAGTAGATGCCATTTCAGGTTGTTTTCTTTCCTGTAATTTCAGTCTACAGGTATTTTTTTCCATATCATATTTGTATTTTAATCATGTTTATGTGCCTTTATTGCACCAACTTGGCCTAACCATAAGAGATTATGCACATTTCACTCTCAACACATTCATTGAGTTTAAATTCAGATATTTTTATTTGCATGCCATAACTAAAATGAAGAAAAACATGTTTTTAATTTTTTGTTTTGTTTTTAATTTTCTTTAAAATTTATCCTAACAACTACATTTGCACAATTTGCTGAATAATTATGAAAAAAGTGAATATTTATTTTCTTTTTATAACAGTTGTTTTCTTCTTTTTTCACTCATTAAACAAGATGAAGCCAGGACTACAAATAATGTCACTAAACATTGTTTCGACCTCAAGAAACTTAAGTTTAAATTGCTATATAAGCAACAAATTAAAAGAACATTTATTATTTTGACAATGTTTCTAATGGGAATAGCATATAGCCTTTGTAAAACCTGTCTTTGTCACTTTAGCTGAACACTGTACAATAAAGAGATTCTAGAAACAAGATTTGATTTGGCCCCGAGGGAGGTAAAGGGATGTTTTGGTTTTGTTCAGTGAGACTCCTTGTCTTTCTTCAAATGAATCAATGGTTTTACTGTTTATTCTTGAGCACATTTTAGGAGCAGCTGAAATCCTGTGACATTTGAGATCCGACGGGGTTGTTGCACGTTTCTCCGACAGTCTGTGCCATTTTAGTAAGCATGCATAGGTGTGGCACATCATCTGGTTAGGATCAATGGAAGCATGTGAGTTATAAATGAAGGCTAAAAGGTCATGTGAGAATTAGTGTTGTCAAGGAGACGGCTCAATATGGTGAGGGAGAGGGTAAGCAGGCTCGGAGGAATGTGAATAAAGAGATTTATAGCAGATCCACGCACTTAGTTGGAAATAATAACTGCAACCTCACAAAACAATAAACAGGCCCTGTTCAGCAGAGGGCGGGTCATTACCCACAGACACTGAAGATTCATAACAAATGTCTCACAGCACTGTATCCAAAACAAAAAACAAGATGTCTTTCAGATATATCTCTTTATATCTCATTTTACTACTGGTGGATTTAAGATTCTGATGAAAGTTTGAACAAATATTCATGGTCACCACTAATGAACCAATTCCAGTGTCTTTGGTGATCTCTAATATTTGCATATAAATAGCAAGCGACTGTAGGTGTATTTTATTGGTTGTGTCACAAATTTTAAGCTTTTCGTGTGTCGTTAGAAATGAGAAAGTTAGAACAGTACATGTCAGGAAGAAGGGTAACTTGTCATGACGACATGGTGTGAAAAAAATATATTCTAATAACATTGTATTTTTTATGATACCAGACTGAATCCCAGTGCATTTTCCATTGTACTACCATGAATTTGATACTAATATCCATCTTACCCTCAGGTTGATTAATGAAACTTTGGTTATTCCCTTATTTGCAATACAGAGTTATCATCAAATCAAAATTTCAAGTTGTACAATACGTAATTCTAAAATACCTAACAAAAACAGTCCAACCTCACCAGAAACAGGACAATACTGGTCAGTTGTTTAGGGAGATTTGAATGACCAGTGTTTACAAAGACAACCTGTTGTAAGCATGTCAGTAAATTCATGTAAACTCTCTGAACTTTTCAACACCTCAGATTTGTGATAATGTTGTCACAGTAGCTCCTTTTAGAAAGTGCATGACTCATCACCGTGGTAACCATGAAAACAGAGGGGAAGCCTATTTCAGATGTGAGAGTGTGCATTTTGCTCTGAATCATGGTTTTTCACTAAACTTAACCAAGACATTTAGTTACTTAAACCTAACCAAACAAGGCCTGAATATGAATAGGAAAATAGTAATAATAAAAGCTGAGTAGTAAGTCAACTACAACTAAAAATAATGGTTAGACATGGGATATTATAGACCCCATTCTCCTGGGTAAACAACCTGTGAAAGACTTATGGCACCAAACCCTCCTCCTTATAGTGCCTCAATTAATAAAACACTCATATACACTACAATGTTTTGGGAGTCATTGGTAATCGATCTATTCTGTCATTTAGAGGTGAGGACATGTGTAAAAAACAACAGAAGATATTCCCTCAGTCTCCATTGTACTTTGTGTTTAGTGCTAATTAACTACAGGTTAGCATGCTAAGACACAAAACTAAGGTGGAGAACATGTTAAACACTATACCTGCTAAACATCAGCATGTTCTCATCATCACTCTGAACATGTCAGTATGCTGATGTTAGCATTTAGCTCGAAGCAGAGCTAAGCCTGAGGTCGAAGGTTAGTTAAACCCTTAAAAATGGTTCAGTTTAGTAAAACTACAACAAACGACAGGAAAACCACCACCAAGATACCCTGGAAAGCTTCATCCGGACAGACACATGCAACGGGCTCAACACACTAAAGACAACAGAGATCTACAGACAGAACAGACAGACACCCTCCTGCTACTCAAAGAGACAACCATCTTTTCAATTCAACAGTTAGATGGAGGGAAAAAAAGAAAACAACAATTGTCAAACAAATCAAATTATGTTAAATTAAACTGCCCAGATTTTGGAATAAATTTACAGTTTTTGATGGCTGTCTCTTTTTAACAGTAAAGACAAGGTCCAACGTAGTATGTAGACGACTCACTAAAATCTATACCAGGTGGAATTAGAAGGCAAGACTAAGACAAAGACGGAGAACAAGGATGTCCACTACAAGCCCAGTCCGAGGTCCAAACAACAACACTTCAAGCCTACAAACCTAAGTAGCTATTATGAGCTACATCCTCAAATGGTGTGGGCCGGTTGGTGGGCTCCAGAGTTTTGTACAGCAGTGCATCTTCAACGGGGCTAGCCATGAACAAGAGCCCTGAGGCCCAAAACAGGAAGAGAAAGACAGAAAGAGACAGAGGGAAGAGGAGGAGCGTGGGAGGGGAGTGATGGGGTGGTGAGGGTAACAAAAGAGTGACAAGAGAGAAAAAAGGGGGGAGAGGGAAGTGCAGGTGAGACAGGTAGTGATTGATTGGTGTTTTGTTTTTCGTGGCGCTGCAGCGGTTCGTCCTGCAAAAACCGCCTGGTACCTGGAGGAGAGACGACGCTTCAGGCTCAGACTGTATTATTACTGTACAGCAACACTGTAAACCACCCACTTGAAGTGTCGACATGTTTTCCTCTTCTCCAGTTTTCGGATGAGGGTGGTGGCTGGAATGCGGATAACATCATTGTAGTGTTTTTTGGGACATACAGTGTTTTCCTTGTTCGGGAGCAAATACTGGCATCATAAGAATTCATGTCAGGCCACATGTCCACCCACAACGAGATCGAGCTCAAATAATGAGGTGGAGTCGTATTCAGGGTTTTGTGAGTCATGCACAGATAGGCTCAGCCAGAAATAATCCCCAAGGAATGACAGGGACACTAAAACAAGTTTTCCCTCAACTGGTAGGAGGCAGTTTAGCAGCAGCTACTGTTCCCACGGTTAAGTCGGCCATGTTGGGGTGCAGTCTGAGCCCTGGTGTCGTCCCTCCCCCAGCCCTCTCTTTCTCTACTGTGCACAGGCAGCAGTGAGCAGGGAGGGCGAGTCCTACCCAGGTAACTGTGGGAGGGCACGGGGATGAGTTGGGCATTAAGTTGTTTCTGATCTGCCACCTCGTAGGGCCCGTCGTCATAGTAACCGAGGTCCAGCAGGGTCTGGTTGAAGAGCTGAACGCGCATCTCACCTGGAGAGGAGGCAGGTGAAGGCACAGCAAAGCAACAAGGAAACATTTGCACAATGTCTCACACAGCAGACACAACACCAGATACATACATGCACACACACATGACTAATGTTCTACAATATGTACTACTACTAATCAACATACTGTATTATTCTACTAGTTAGCATACAAAAAATAAACATACTTTACCATTTCATACAAACAGGATACGATAAAATTCACATGCAGCATTGGTTTCAATCAAACTGCAACTTTGCAAAGACAAGACAAAATGAAAATTCACAAATTGGCAAGTTGGCAAGAGTTAAAACATATTTTACTAAGATTTTTCTTGAGTTATTGCAATCACGTTTACGTTCAATTTCAGCTCTAAGCAGGTCCTTATTTTGTTTGGTGCACCACATTGTGTAAAACAAGCATTCACCAGCTGCAGTATACTTTTTTATTACTTTTTGACTTTTTGAAGTCACTACAAACTCAAAGCCTGCTCAGAATTTACATCGTATAAATGAATTGGGAACAGTCTGATACTGTCACACAGTGCCTATCCAAGTAAATAGTCACAGTGGACTATTTACTATTTTAAATGATGGTCACAGTGGAAACATCATTTGCATCTAGCAGATTGATATTGCAATGTCTCAGAAAGTGAATTGACTAAATTAAAGCCATCGTGCAGCAAAGCACAGCATTGATCTCATGTGGCAGTCTATGACAATAAATGATAAATCCATCCAGTAACTGATTTCTACATCAGATAAATCTCAGGGCTTTCTTTAATTAAGTGCAGCCACTGTGTTGCATAATTTCACTTTTCAATCAATAGATAGGGTTATAAATTAATTGGATTGTCCTATTAGTATTACTACTTTCATTACTTAGTTTACATGGACTGCCCTTTTTTTCTAGCTTGCAATAGCTTCATATATATATACAACACGTAGACAACTTACAGTGGATGTGTGTGTATGTGTGTGTATATATATATATATAAATATATGTATATATATACATATGTTGTAATAGTAATAAGGGGGGGGTTCAATTTTAAAAATAGTTCTTTTTATTCATCTTTTTAAGGTGAATGAAATGGGTACGATGGGTGTAGGTCTTTTTAATCTATATAATCCCAAATCACACCGCACAGATTTGCCTCAGAGGGTTTTTTTTTATATTAGTAAAACATACAATGCAGCAAAAAACTTGCTTGCCACAGTCAGACACTTTACCTTTCCAGTTGTATGTTCCTGGAGCCCCAAACAGAATGTAGTTGTTATCTGGGGTGAAACTGACAGACAGGCCCTGCTGACAGAAACCAAACTGCTCGTGTCCTTGTGGTCGACCCTCACAGAACTTCCACTCCCCTCCATCCAGATCATCTCGCTCAGTCAGGTCCTCACTGAGGACATAGCAGCGTCCAATGGGATCACGAGTCTCTGAAGGTTTACTGACACGCTGCCTCAGCTCGTACAGGTGAGCACATGTCTGGTAAAGGAACATAGATATCATTTCTAAACAGCATGATTCTCAATACTGTTAAGTCATCCAGAAAAAAAATGTCTTCATCCTCATGAATAAGAACTTAACAGATGAAGCAAAGCTAAAAATGTGTTCACACATCTCTGGGGCAGCAATAGAACATGTTTTGTGTCTTTTTTTATCAACATATGAACTTCCTGTTCTGATGAATTTACATGATGCACCTGATACTCACCACCACCTTCCCTCCAATCCCCTGACTCTTCACTGTAACTCCCAGCCACTGGTTGTCTTTGCTCTCTCTTTCCAATTTCACTGAGTGAAAACACAGAAGGAAATGCCAGTCGTGATGGTTTCCATATTGTAAACCAATTAGGGCCACAGTAAGCAAACAGCACGCTGTTATGCAATGAGTTGCTCAACATATAAATGTACAAATTACATTTCGCTTTTCAATATTGCAGAGAAAATTGGTTTAAGTACATTTTAATGGCAAGCTTTGGAATACAAAAATATGGTGGCATTCATAATTACTCAACAAAGTCACCTCAAAAGACTCATTAAGGGAATATATTGATGTTGCAAAATGTAATTCAAGAAAAGAAAGGCTTAAAACATCTCTGCTGTTACACCAAGTAGGGCAACTAATTCTTTTATTTAAGGATTCAGCTTTAAGACTTGATTATTAATTAACTCTATATTTTTTTTAAAAAATGCTCACTCTATATTCCTAGGCTGTAAGTTAACGTGTTCTGTTGTTTTTTTTCCTGTGACCAAACCAATGTTTTATCATTTGATATCCTGAAGGACAAAAAAGACAGCAAATATGGTAAAGTCAAATCAAAATTACATTACCCAAATTGCTTTTTTGTTCACCAGCTAATCAATAAATTAATGATTTTCCCCCCTGTATGATAAACTTACCATCTCCATCGATATCGACCCTCTCACAGTCGTACTCCTCTGGTGTGATGGGACACCTGAACAGGGCTCCTGGTCGACTGCCCCTCAACTTCCCCTGACCTGCTGCCTGCGGTGCTCCCACCAGGATCCTAAAGGAAAACCAGTGACATTTACTTGTAATACCTGCTGTCAAAGATTGATTTCAATTTGACTGTTATTTACAGCAATTATCCCCAAATTTAAGCCACCATTACTGCAGTGTACAATCACTGCAGACACCATGTACAGTCGAGTTATCATGTTATCTGAAGTTGATTCATAACAGTCTGTTTGTGGTGTATCTTGTTGGCAGTAACATACAGCAGCTATCACCAGTCATTCTTTTACTATCAAGGCAAGGAAAAGTTTTATTCTCAGTGAGGGGGTTGCTGATATTTTGGGGCCAGTGTCAGTGCCCTCTGCCTTATTAGGAGTGGCTGATTCAGGCTAGGATGCTATTTAAAAACCGAATGTTGAGCCACATTCCACCCAACACCATCAGCCATGGCATAAGCATGGAAGCGAGACGTGGGGAAACACAGGCAGAGAAGAGGGAGTGGAGAGCAAAGTGCAGCATTTAAAAGAGACAAGAGAGAGAGGGAGGGATCCTAAAACGAGTGCAACAACAGAAGCATGTTCCTATACCTTCATTTTATTTATAACAATGATGTTAGCAATTAAAATGCTTGGCTCAGTTATGTGCTTACATTCTGTACTGTAAAGCCTGTGCAGAAAGTTCCCACCATTAGCTGTCCTCATATCTTCCGTGTCCAGTACACACTTAAATTAGAGCTATCTCTGTGGCTGGCACATATTTAACCTATAAATACAGTCTAACAAGCTCAAAGTACAGCATGGACCATACAGAACAACTAAATGGTCGTCTGAGTGTTCAGAGTGAGGCAGCCATAACAAAAGGGTTGGACGCACAGCAGCAGCTCCTCTGTACTGCTGTGCTGAATAATTGAGGTTATTATGTTTGATACAGTACATTGAGTACATTTTACAATACCGGCTCCACTCTATTCTTGGTAATGCAGCTGGATCAAATGTGGATCATGTCCTTCTACATTTTCAGGAACACACACACACACACACACACACACACGGGAGACAGCAGGCACACAAACACAATGCAATGCAACAATATTAGATTTTTACTGAGAGATACGTAAAGCTTGCTGAATTCTTATTTATCTGCAATGTTACTAACTTGTTTCTAGTCAATAGTTCATGAGTGTACAGTGGTGTAACCTATAACCTATAGCTGTTGCCACATTTCTTAATTGAGATTTGTGCTCCCAAAAGGATGAGGTGATCGCATGAGTGATCACATGATGAGTGGCAAAAGCCTTATCTGTAATACATAAGCAAATGGTACTATGTAGTTAGCATTACTAGCCTGAAGCAGGGGACAGCTTAAATACATACATTGCTTTTCACACTTCAACAAATGTCTACTGTCAGAATGGCAACATGTTGAATCCAATTTTTCTGTTTGGCCCTTCTTTGCACTTGGCTAGCTATATAGAGGGTCGACATGATGGAAATATTATACTCTGATTTTGACCTGCCAGACATTTTATCATTCCTTTTAGGAGGGAATGTGACCAAATCTAGAAGTAATATATCAGTCACAAATGGGGTCAGTGCAAATCGTAGCCTGTTAGCAATGTTTACATTTTAGTTTGTTGCCCTAATGCAGCAATAACACTGCAACACTACAGCGCACAGTAGCACAGTGCTAATCTTACAACCAGCAGTTAGGGTCATAGTTCACTTTTCATCCATCAACAAACTGGTTTTGTGACGGCTGATCAGCATCATGGAGCCGTAGGTCGTACAACAGCAGTAGACCTAGACTCTCACTATGATATATTTCTGTTTTTCTTTCATCCAGGCGAAGTGTATAAAACACAGATGCATACTGAGATCAGCGATGGATTGAATGAATGAATAAAAGATGAAATGGCCTACCGTAGTCAAAACCACTGCTTTCAATTCTTAATGTATCAAAAGCATTTTGAAGCTGAAGTACTCTTTTCAGACTGACATTATATTAATAATGGATTTTATGGGATATTAACACGTTGTAGTTAGTCATTGTAGTTCGTCAGCATACAAAGGTAATCAGTTTAACAATCTTAATCTGAAAAGTTACTAGTAACCACACCAGTCTGATAAATGCAATGAAAGTATAAATTCCCTCTGAGATGTAGAGCAGTAGCATCAAAGTAGCATCAAAACAAAAACTCAAGTAAGAAGAAAAAGTATGTCAGAATTGGAGATACTTTGTGTGTCTTAATCAGTAGTACTTTTCCTCCACTGATTAAGACACACAGACTACCACTGATACCACCCAGGCTGCCAGACAGCTCTCCTTTCTATTTTCTGCTGCTGCCTTCTCTCTCCTGACAAATACTCTTGTTGAGGTGCAGCTGTGCGAGCCTCAGGAATGACTCCCTTCACCCTGAAGAGCCAGAACCTGGTGATCCACATGAAAAACAACTAGGCAGTGTTAAGCTAATGCAAACACATGTTTACCAAAGGGGATCTGGTTGAGAGGAATAGTACATCACTACAAAAAACTGATAAGATCCAATCCCTATGGCCCCACATTCCAGGAGGCTCTGGTTTATGTTTAGGAATTAAGGTGATATTCCCCCCTGCATGTGCAGATACACAGGCAGGTGTTGGGGTGTAAAGCTGGGAGGTCTGGTTATCAGTTATAGTGCCATTTTTTGGACAAGAGACTGGGATGGCTCCCAGCATGCCTACTTCTCTCAACTGTATGACCCTGCCAGACTGAAATAATTCATTTAGAAGACAGAAATACTCAAACCACAAGATACTGTACTATACCGAATCCAGGCATAAAACTGTTTAAACTTTAATTTTCTCTTTGTTTAATTTAGAATTAATAACTACTAATACTTTTGGCTTGCAGTCGCACAATATGCATCATATTATCAAGTTCCTCGTCTAAAATATAGAAAAATATTGCAGACTAGAGCTGAAATGATTAGTTGCCTCTGTGATTAGCAGTTGACAGATAGAAGATTCATTTAATTGTGATTAAATTAAGATTTACCATGCATAAAGTAGCTACACCTTCTAATTATGAGGATTTTTTCTCTTTTCTTTATCTTGTTTAATAGCTAACTGAAAGTCTTTGGAGTTGGCCAAAGAAAAACAAACCACTGGAAGATGTTATTAATCAATTAATAAAAACAGTGAGCAAAAATAATCATTAGTGGCGGCCCTGTTTAAGTCCATTTACACATGCAGTGTACTTGAAGTCCCCTAATTATTAGTATATGAAGATAATATGGAGCTTCAGTCATTGAAACAAACAAATCTAGTAGATATCTTTCAAAGTCACAAAGACAGTGACAAAGAGGGAATTTTAGAGGGGCTGTAAGTGTGGAAGATACAACTTGATTAATAATTAAATAATTAGCTCAGACTGTTAAAGTCTTATGAAATAAAGTGTTCCTTTTTTGCACAGAACCAGGACTGTATTTTCTCCCATCACTCATACTGAAGCATGTTAGGAATGAGACTTTTTAACATCAAGTATGAACAGGAGGAATTATCACAGGATCAGTGTTCAAGTATCTTTTGTTGTAGATCAGACTTGACACTTTGAAAAAAGTGTGAGCCTACCTTTTACAACTGGAAAGTACCCCGCACACAGACGTGCACACATGTCACAAATTTGACACAGATAAATCGTCACAGCTGAGTAATACTTTCATTCATTTGCCCTTTACCCACTCCGTAGCCCACTTCATTGTTCAGGATTGACTCATATGATTAGGAGCTCCGAGCTCATCTTTCAGTAAATCCACATTTGGCACAGAGCGTGTTTGTCTGCATGTGTGTGTGTGGTGCGTAACCTGAGTGTTTGTGAGTATGCCGTTGCTTCTGACCCTGCAGAGGATATCAGGGTGTTGAGTGTGATGGTGACGCTGTCTAGTGGAAAACCCGCATGAACCCAGACACCACAGAGCCAGCACCGGCATGCATAGCCATGTGTGTTTGTGTGAGTTACATGCCAGTTTGAACACACAGATTAGATAAAGCACCTGAGCTCTATCGACATCGAAGAACCCTCATTAAAACACATCTGCAGCCACACTGAAAGCACTGTTAAGATACTGATGTGAGACAGGTAAAGTTTTTCAGCTTTTACACGGTGGGATACATCATATGGGAACCATGAATGTCTGTACAAAATTTTATGGAAATGTAATCATTGTTAGCTGAAACATGTCAGACTGACAATATATACCTGCAACCGTGACTCCAGTGCTAAAAAAATATAAAATAGTCAAAGAGAATAAACATTAAAGACATGCACTGATAACAAATGTGGACACCTTGACCATACCATTACCATATTAAATAGCACAGAGAGGATCAAATCATCATGCTATCAATCATTGTTAAATCAAGTAATTGCACCAATCTAAGAGAAACTACTCATTATATAAAGAGGGAAGACAAAGGAATACAAATCATTGTGGTCTTCATATGTCATATGTGTCTCACACAGATGTTTAGCTCCTGTTAGCAGGTGTAAATTTTGCATGTGAAGAAGCCGATTTTCACCACTCAGCTGCTGTCACTGAAAAAAATCAAGGTTAAGCTGTTACAGTGCAATGCCAGAACCTGTGAAATTCATATTCCTCTGCTTTGATTTGTGATTTAAGACTTCCCCTTCTCCCTCCACGGGCATCACTCTTTGTTTTTTTTAGTTGAACACCACAAAAACAACACGGACTCTCACTGCGCTGCACTCATACCCATGTGCTCTCTGAGGGGGAGCATGTGCAGTGACCCCAACACTCTCTCCTGTCCACCCACCCCTCCCCCATCGTCCCCCTCCACCTCCCCACGCGTACGCACACACTATAATACATTCTCATCCTCCCTCACTCCTCCCCCACTTCCAGGAGTCACATCCCTGCACGCGCACTGCCTCAAATACAGGCTGCGAGAGGAGAACTGGACAACAATGTGATCGAAATGAAGAAACACATCACACATGTAAATACTAGCCAGACCAGTTTTACTATTTAGACCATGTTTTCTGTTGCAGGATCACATGCTCCTCTTCCCCAACTCTTGCGTAAAAAAAAAAATCTAATATTTCATGTGTTCAAAAATCAACTGACAGTAAAGTACAAATGAGGCTGCAGTTTCTTTGCTACTATAAAAAATATTGGAGATGCAATAGCAGCATGCCCATCTGTGAACATTTTAAATACACAGTCAAACAAGATGCACAAACATCTGCATAAAGGCATTTTGTAATCCAAAGAGAATTCCAGGCCCTGCTTGGTTTCTTTATGGAGAGAAAGTACTGGTACTCAAACTGAAAAAAGGAGAAAAACTGCAGAAAAATGACGAGAAAGAGAAACACTTCAGACGCTAATGAGGCAGCCACACAATCTCTGTTTTGTTAAAGGGCCTCAGCGTGACTCCACATCATCGAAGCAATCCGCCAAAGGGGACAAGAGCAGTTGTAATGTTAATGTGAAGATCCATTCAAAGAGGACTTTTTAATAAATGTCTCTTTTTAACCCAACCCTCCCTAGGAATGTTCCAGCCACGAGTTTTTATACAGTTTGTGAAATGTTAAATCAAACACGCCCTAAACATTTCCATTATTTAGTTTCTGGACCGTTGCTGCTGGTGCCTCCTAATCTGTGTGCCTTTAACATCTGTCCATCACAGAGCAGTGTGAGGCTGTTGCTCTATAGACGGTGGCTCTACAGGAGCAGCGAAGGGGGCCAGAGGCTCTTTAGACCTTCTGTTGTTATCCTGGGGCAAAACTGTGACCTCTGACCTGGACACACACACACACGCATGCTTACACACACATACAAGGAAAACATGTGCAAGCATGTGAACATTTATAGCGGCATGAGTGTCCGAATGGTTCAAATATTTATTCACAAACTCACACACACGTGCAGATACTCAGCAGACAACAGAAAGCAGCAACTGTGTAAGCTAGAGATCGACACACTGACTGCAGTCAGTCCAACAATGCCAACTGGGACAGTCAGTCTAGTAAAACTAAAAGGCCAGTTTCAGAAAAAAGATTTCACACCTGGCTCCAGTTTCTTCTTTCTGTTTTGCTGATGAGAAAACGACAGCTGAGAATGAGGTGACCAAGCTGTGAATCATTATGTTTTTAAGATCCCAACTCTCTCCCTCTCTGGGCAAAAGAGAAAAGGGCTGGGCAACGCACAATAAGGTGCAAAAAGAGAGACAGAAACAGCTGCAGGGTCCTGCAAAAACCCCTTTGGGATTGTGGTTCACTGCCCACGGATGTGACTCAACTTCCTGCTTAAATTATTTGTTTATGGACATCAGATCATCATGTTTTAATTTTAAATTTTTAAAAAAAGGACCTTATGTAAAGAATCTTATGACTTCAGCGCTACAGGGAAAGTAGATTTGAAGTAGAAGGAGGTGACAAACGCTGTGCTGTTCACTGAATTTGAGGACAGTTGTAACCCCATCCTCACTGCATATGCATCTTTAACAAGCCCCAAGCTCACCACCTGCCCCACTGATCAATAAGTGAACGGACACTTTGAGTCATAGATGGGGTAATGATTGGCCCTCAGGTCCAAAGTGTAAAGAGGACACAACCCCAACACCATCCCTCCCCTGTTCCTTTTTACCTCCTCCTTTCTGCTCCTCCTTATCCACTCATCCATCTATTGATCTGTCTGTCCATATACTTATCTACTTGGGGTCTCAAATTCCACCTCTATTTTAAGACTTCCCTCCTTCCCTTTTGTTTTCTTAGTGTTTTTCTTTAACATCACTTTGTTGGAAGTTGAGGTCATTTATATGAGCTGTCCATCGATTCATTCATCTGCTTTCTGGAAGATGGACTGTGCAGAATGCAATTAGTTAAAAACATGGAAAGCACTCCGGACAGGTCAGCAGTCTGTCACACAGGCAGACAAACACATTCATTAAGTGACATCTGTAATCAGCTCTGAGTTTCCAGGTCACCTTTGTGTCTTGTCGTACAAGAAACCAATCATTTGCATGATTTCACCGTGCTCTTCGTGTGTCTGTGTGTGGGTGTGAATAACAGGAAATAAATTGGTCAGCTGTTAATTGCTTTTTTACAATTCATGTCATATCTGCTGCTCTACAGCTCACATATTAATAAGATTTAAAAAAAAAAAAAAACCCAACAACCTGGGGCCTCATCCCCCAGCAAAAAAACAAGGTAATAATTCAGAAGAGTGTAGCCATATTACAGGTTAACAGCCATGTTAACTTTAGAGTACTTCTCAGGGGTGTAATAATGTTCATCCATATCGATAAAAGACAGTTTACCACTGATATAAATTACCTGCTCTTGATGGATTTAGCCAAAATAACAACAGGGAGGGATATCAATCTACTCCAATGTATGCCCTGGTGTAGGTTGAACCAGCTATTCATATGACAGTGTAAAGCTTTTCCTAACTTCTTTGAAACTGCTAGATTCAAAATTGTATTTGTTAAATGAAGTTGCACTTTCAAAACTTTTCAAATTTCTAAACTACTGACTTCAGCAATGTGCACAGTTACTGCAGCATCACCATTTGGCATAATAAATCCATGTTTTAAACGGATGTGAAATCCTTTGCACATCTGTGTTACTTATTGTTATTTATACAGATGTTTTTCACAGTTGGTATTCATGTAATAAGTAATTAAATTGATGATTCTGCTAACATGACTGACTCCAATTTACCTTATGTTATTAGCGTTGCATGTTGTAATTTCAGGTGCAGTTCACATCATATTATCTCTTTTGCTCTTATGTAAAAACAGGTCATATATTAGCATGCTTACATTTGTTGCACAACAGTCGTACTCTGCAGTTACTGGATGTAAACATTTATTGATACATATGCAACAATTACTGTATGTGGTAAAACCTGTTTTAATAAAGTATTACATAAATTCCCTATTCAGTAATATTATATTTATGCTGTATTGGAACTTCTCTATACACCGATCAGGCATAACATTATCACTGCCTGCCTAATATTGTGTTGGTCCCCCTTATGTCATCAAAAATGCTCTGAACCATTGGGCATGGACAAGAGGACCTCTCAGGGTGTCCTATGGGGTCTGGAACCAGGAAGTTGGCACTGGATCCTTTGGTAATCTGGTTTGTGCAGTGGTGCCTCTGTCAATCAAACTTGTTCCACTGCATCCTGTTGATGTTTAATCAGAATGAGGTGTAGGAAATGTCAAATCAACATGTTGGGTCATTGTCATGTTCCTCAACATGTTCCTGATTGTTTGATGTTGTTTCCATGTGGTGGGGTGTATTTTCCTGTGGGGGTAGGCCAGTGACATTTGGGATTTCCATTTAAATGAGGGAGTGTGCTTGTTGTGGGACAATGTTTATTTTGGTGTCTAAGTCTCATCAACAAGGATGGCAAAATCCAAGGTATTCCAGCAGAACATCACATAGTACCAATATGATTAATGTTATTCACTTCACCTGTCAGTGGTCATAGTGACTGATTTGTGTATGTGACCTCACAAAATGCTGAGCTTGTTTAATTAATTTAAACCTTATGAAAGACACCAAATGTGATGACACATGCTAAGATTCATATCAACCATCTCAAATCATACCGGTTTGAGGAAATTAGAAAAGATGTAAGTTACTGTGATAATACAAAGGATATCTCCTGAAGGAACTGTAATGTGATAATTTGTATCCAAAGACCATCATGGAGTATCAAACGCCAAATCTCTTTCAATAAATACAAACAAAAAGCTCCACCTCCCTTGTAATTTCCTGTCAGCTTTTCATTGTGTCTTTCTGCACACAGTTCAGTATCAGTTCCCAGTTGCTGCCATCAGCTAATTGATTAAACTGCATCTTTATCAGAGTCAACCTAAGTGCCTCCATGCACACACACACGCAAGTGGACACACACACATACACACACACACACACACACGCACACATAATCAAAAGGGAGGCCTGCAATGATTTATTCATCCCTCGAGCTCCCATTCCCTCTAGACCCTCTACACCTCCCCCATAGATCATACCACATTCAGAAGCAATTTCTGGAGTCAACTCAAGGTAATGTTGCCTTTTCACCAAAGAACATGAAAGGCCAACCCGGAGACAGAGTCAGACATGACTCATTAACACCAAAGATGACAATTATAAATGCATGTAAAACCACAAAAAGCCAGAAAACTTAATCTGCCAACTGTCTTTGAAGTGCAGGTGCAGAATCAGCCTCTGCTCATCCAACACTGCCAAACAGTGCATTTTCTCTGCACCTCCATCGGATCTAAGTTGTGTGGTTCCTCCTGACTCTGCAGATTGTCCCTCTGCATTCAGGGAACACGTGGTCTGCAAAGTAATATTCCTGAAAGCTCTCGGCCAGGCAACGCTGCTTCCCACCGAGCTTTTGTCCAGGTCCGGGCAGCCCAGTAAAGGAATGGGAGAATGCTAAATAGACAGAGAGTAAGTAGGAGGTAGAAAAGGGCATTAATCGTGTGTGTGTGTGTGTGTGTGTGTAAGTGTGTATGTGTGTGTGTCCCAGACTGTAAAGCCCATTTTTTATACCTTTTGCTCTTTCTGATCCCTCATATAAATAAATACTGCAACAGTTCCTACATTTACGAGGCTTTCACATGAATGGTCCTCTTGGAGATTTAGCAACAAAGTTACTGTGGGACAAACTGAAAAGGGGCGAGAGAAAGAGTGAGCAGGAGTAAAATCATGAATTGAATTAAGGAGGGAAAAAGGGGGAAGGTTCATTCTCAACTCTTAAGCTGGGGGTGAAAAAGCAGCTTTTATTTGGCTATTGTCATGTAAATTAGCACGCAGAAATTCCTCTTTGTGTTATGAATGTGCAAAGCAGTTCTGCTGGACCCTATTTAAAGCCACGAGTGTGATTCAAACGAAATGGCAGCAGAATGTACAGAATCAATAGCATCCTGAATTCTCACAGTACAACAGCAAAATGAAAACTGTCGCACACAAAAACACATGTACTGACGTGTTTGGTAAAATTTCTTGCAGAAAGCTGGATGAATTATAGATACAACATGCTAAATATGAAGTCTGTACACTAGCTGATTAGCTTAGCTTAGCACTAGCACTGGAAACAACTAGCTTGGCCCTGGCTAAAGGGAACATAATCTGCTATAAGCACCTGTACAGCTTATCAATTAACAAATCATAACACCTTCCCATGAAATATCCCTGCATATTGCACCCATAAAATTTATTTTTTAATGTTTTTTTTTTTTACACAGTAGGGGCTGATTCCATTTTTATGTTTTAGCCAGGCTAGCCAGCAGCAGGCTGTAGCTTCATATTTAGTGTATAGATAAGATTGGTATCAAGTGTTCCTTTCTTCTCTTCTCATCCTTCCTTCCTTCCTTCCTTCTTTCTTTTATAACTCTTAGAAATAGAGTGTGTTAATATATTATCCAACCATGCAAAGAAATGCAACCTCCTAACATGAACAGCACTGAGATTCTTAACTTTTGCATTTGACTTTTGCTGCCTCTGTAAGCTTTTGGAAGTCATCTAAAAATCACCTCCATGCTCTAGTTGTGTTGTTTAAGCTGTGTTCATCAAGCCTCCAGTTCAAGGAGAGGATTTGTTCAGCCTCAAAAAGCTCTGCTTTGGATTCTTACTCAGCCAGTGAAACCAAACTCCAGACGAGATGTCTAGGACTATATTGGCTACCTGTGGCCCCCCTGGCAGTCAGGCTGAGTGTTCCTGCTTGCAAAGGCACCAAAGCAAGTCCACATATAAACATGAACCTCACTGCAACCTGAGACTTTTCTACTTTCCCTTTGACAGCAATGCAACACAGCCAATTCTCGGCCAACTGAATCAACAGCTTGACAGTGGGATAAATCAGAGTCTAACGATACTGTCAGTGATGTGTGGCTTTGCTGCAGACTGACAAGGTTTGTAGAAAAAAAAACATTGATTGGAATGTATTCATTTACCAAAAAAAAGGTGTTCAGAAAAAAGGGAATTACTTCTGTAAATTGAAACGTAACACAAAAGGGGGCCACTGAACAGAGATATAGCAAGACATGTATTTCAAGGCCAGCTACAGATCCCTCAGCACAAAACAATAATGGATGATTTGCGACCAGAGTGGAGCAGTAAAGCAGAACTGCCTTCCCCTTGAAACACAAAGAAATCTTTACAATGAATTACGAGGCAGAGATTAACTTAAAGAAAAGACATGAAAGTGTAAATCTGGATGCTTTCCAGTAGGGCCTTTAGTGGTGGGTACAGTGTGATTTGTATGCTCACTGCAGTAAGCTAAACATTATTATGTGCAGAAAGCTTCATGCTATATCATGCTGTCATGGGTTTATCTTAAGTATATTGATGTATGACATTAAAGCCTTGCTGTATGTAGAATCAGTAAATCCTGAATATTCTGCAGAACATCAGCAGTGTTTCACTTGTTCAAAGAAACAGTACAGTATGTGATTCTAATACGGCTGCTTTTGTGCACAACAGCAAGTACTGGATTGCTTGCCATCTATTAAGCACAGATATTTATGTTCCTGTCAGCGTGAATTATAATCACTTTATTGAGCGTTTAAATTGTAATCTAGTGGTCAGAATTAGTTGACTCTTAGTGTTCTTGGTTGGCAAGATACAATGGGAATTATTCAAATAAAGGCATTAAGTCTCCATCATGCACCTACACAGCATTTTTATCTACTGTTACACCACATTTGCCCTTCCAAACTGTTATCTTTTTAATGCTGACATACAGATATAACTTTGGGTGTAGATTATCTGGAAATTATTTTGGTTCTGTTGTTGGTTGACTTACTAGAGTGTAAAAACACGCAGTAGCCAAATTCAGTGACAGTGGTAGTGTGAGGATTAAGCTCAGAGGGCTCCCTGTCTTCACCAGGCAGTAAACTATTAGCAGAAGCCCTTCTCATGGCATTATAAATAGCAGACGCACACATAACTCAGACTCAAATACCCCCTCATCCCATCCTCTGTCTGGCATCAGCAGCAAGAAGCCCCCCAAGTTCAGCTTGGGGCTTCTGCTGCGGGGCGATTAAGAAAGAAAATGTGAAAAGATGCGCAGAAGTCAAGGATGCCAGATCGAGGCTGTTATCCCCCCTCTGAGTGTGGCATACTTTTACTTCCTCCAGACATGTCATCGTGTCGCATGGGTTGGCCTTTGCCTTGACCTTTGCTGCCACACTGAAAGAGAGCTGTGCGGTTTGGGGCAGCTGAGGGCCTGCACTGAACAGGCACTGTAAAACTGAACAAAAGACAGTCACTCTGTGAACTTAACAGAAGTATCTAAAGTCAAGTTTCTAGCTCCAACATTGTGTAGCCCAGCCTTTAAAGAAACACACTGATCTTCTCTGATGCTTTAGAAATCCACTTGGTTGTTGTGCTTCCAGTAAACTGTACCCCAACTCCAAAGCTAGTGAGTTCCAAAAAATATGAGAGCATGACTGAGTAGATCTTTATCACCACTTGTGCATTGCAGGTTGTATGACCCAACCATGAGTAAGCACAGGACAGAGCATCAAAGCAGTGATATCATTTTCACAATTGAATCAGGTGGCATAACACACAATGACTGCAGAACAGCACAGCCACAGGCGAAAGTAACCCAAAACTTCATAATACAAAAAGAAAATGAGTCAGTAGCATCTAATTACAGTACGTCTCATGCAGATAGTTTCAAGACAGTATATCAGAAGGGCAGATATTATAATGGCAGCAGACTGGAAACTCCCAGATATGAAGTGCAAAAACACAGAGGGCCCTGTCATAAAGCTTAATGGAAATGTATTATTCAGACAGGAAGGGTTATTGCTGTGTTGCTATCTGAATAATACATTTGTATGACTGAAAGTGCAATAACATGAAGTCAAAATGTTCTCAACTCCTACAGTGACCGTCCTACCAGGAAGAACGACAGAATCAGTTGTTTCAGTCAGAGCCCCGAAGCAAGTCTGCATTCACGTGGTCAACTATGACAACAAAGTGCATGGCTTCTACCCTCGAGACTCTCAGTGTTGCTTGCTTTGTGCATTTTTATTCAACCATCATGATCAAAGTACTTGTTTTAATTCAAATCACGATTTCTCTCAAACCCAACCAAGTTGTTTTTGAACTTAAACTAATTAATACTTAACTTAAAATGACTGTTAAAGACTCAGAAAACTGGTGTTTTCCTGCTGATACATCACAAAATGCTGACTGTTGTTACAGAGAGAATGAGCAAACAAAGTTTGTTATCATTTAATCTGTAAGACTTGATGGAATTTAGGTTTTGTGGTTGGAGTTTTTTTTATGACACTAGTAGATATTTCATAGACATTTAGTGTTTTTTAGGCTCAGTATATTCAGTCTGATTTTGATTGTAAAATTTTCAGGCCAATAAATAACTAGAGGAATGAATATTTATCCAGTAGAGTTTTTTGTGCCTGTCTGCAGAGGCACCATTCCAAAACAAAAATGTGAAAAAGCTTGTACAAAATAAATAATTGACAAAAAAAAATTCTGAATGTGCAGTTCTATAGTCAGTTTTAGGCCATTGTTTAACTGTCATGCACTCAGTGTCTCTCTTTTGGTGTGTAAAAAGTTAAAAGGCTATAAAAATAATCCATTATTGCAAGTTTAAGCACTCCATGCTTCTTCATTGAAAATTCTGCTACTTCTTGGACTAAACACTCTAAAAGGACATAGGATTTTCTGAAAAATTGCAAAGTCACAAAGCTGAAAACAGGACCAAAATTGACCAAATAAGAAAAAATGATTTGTTCATTCATTTTAGTGTCTGTTCAAATGACTGGGATTCATGATCTCACCATTGCTGGATTCTTGGCTACAGCCATTAAAGACATCCAGTGAGACTCAGATCAGATCAGAGATAAAATCACCAATAAACATAAAGTAGTTGTGATGTCACAGCATACTGGCAGCAGCATTATTCATGCCACTCTCCTTCCAGTAGATGCATCATCACATCAGCACATCAGGTCAGACTTTTACTGGCTTTCTTCTGGCACTAGCATCACTGACGGACAGTTTCTAAGGAGTCATATCTCTTGTTTGCTCAGGTCATATCAGTGTACGATACAATAACTTTACTCTTAGGGTCAGTTTTTAAAATAAGTTCCAGGAATCCTGCTGGACAGCGGGCAAGTTCTTAGCTGGGTGACATGACTCTGATGTCATTCCCCTGGTCTTACCAGGCGACAGGATGACTCCAGCCCGGGTAAACTGAGGAGCCCTCAGTTAAATATGGAGCTCCAAAACAGGAACTTATTGTAAGCTAATTCTTCATCCTAAAACTTTTCGAATATATTTCCACTTATGTCCTTCATCAATGTTGCATTTGTAATCGCAAAAGTAGTTTTGAGCTACTTGCACTTTAATTATGTCCATTTTATGTTGCTTTATACTTCTACTCCACTACATGTCAGAGGGACATGGGAAACTCTGCTACCTTTGTTTGACAGCTGTAGTTACTAGTTAGACTGCAGATTAGAATTTTACAAAAACAAAACAAAAAAGTTTAGATGTTAGATTAAACTAACTGGTAAAGTCTCTAACACTACAGCAACAAATTGCTAATTACACAAAATACATGTACAATCCAACACTACAATACAGGCTCTAATAATTTACAGTAAAGTACATTTAAGGTTACATTTTACTTTGGATAGTGTCAGTACATTTGCTTTTGATACCTTTTGGTCATAATATATTTGCACTTGAACAAGTACTCTTTAAAAAGTAGGTTTTTATATTGTAATCCTGCTACTTAAGTAAATGATCTCAACACTTCTGTCACCACTAGATGTGGTTAAATATTGTGCAAACAGTCTTGCAGTTGTAAATGTATAGGGACGTCTGTGATGGCTATAATAACACCAAGAGAAATTGTAGTGGAAAATAAGGTCCATACCTATAGGCCAATGGGATAAACTTCCAAACGTGTTACAAACAATTCTATCTACCACCTATTCAAATACAAAAATTTGAAGTATCAATCACAAAGCTTCAGGAGAGCTAAATCAATTAACCCTCTTATTTACAGCACTGCAGCAAACATTTCCAAAGATATACAAGCAAACCTGTTGTTATCATTTATGCATGATTTATGGGGGACGGGAACGGGGCTTATGATTGCTCCGGTCACACTGAAAGACACATTAAAACAGCTGCTGGCAAACAGCAGATCAGAAGAATGAACATAAACAAGCAAACACACGCACGTACAGTTCATCTATGAACATGCAGCGAAACACACTGAAGGACACCTCAGTATCAAGACTCCAGTCCAGGATCTTCAGCATCAGAAGTGCTTCGAGAAAACCACTTTAAATTCATTTTCTTCCTTTCAGAGAAATCAAAGCCTGCCTGCTGATTCAGCAGCCACTCTCATCCACTCTGCATTTACTGTAAATCATTGTCTTGTAACACAGAGCTATAAACACGCTTAAACTCCTGCACTCAGTCCAGTTGTGAGTGTAGCAGTGATTTGGCAAATCTGAGGTGCAACACAGAAATGCTGACTGTAGTGACCACAAAAGTCACATTTCAGGCTTTGTGAGCCCTTAAATGATCATTCATGGCATGAGGAGCAGGTGCAGATCCAAGGTATCGCACATTTGAACTGAGTCAAGCACACACAGGACACACAGGATAAGCTCACTGCCGCATTCTCTCACTCACCAGCTCTGAGGATCAGGGGTAAGCTGCTGGTGAAGTGCAAGAGAGAAGCCAAAGAAGGTGCCCCGGTCTCCCAACTTATGCAGCGTGTGAGTAGTATCCAGGTTAAAGCCCCAGACTTGACACAAGAGGGTCAACAGAACCCAGATTGAGGTAGTCCACCGATGAGAGGGGCGAGATGAGGGGGAAGCAGTGTTCCCATGTCCCACCAGGGCTGCCATAGCAGGGAGCAGGTCCTTTAGCAGAGCAAGTTCAGTTCAAGAAGAGCACAGGGGAAGATTCCTTTTATGGCTCCCAGAGAGCCAAAAGAGACAAAAAAGGGGGCAAATCCTGTGTAAGTGCTCCTTTCCTGTTCTTCTCCTCTGTGGATGCCTCCCTTGTACCCAGTCCTCTTTCTGCCTCGCTCTGTCGTGCTCTCAACTCCGTTTGCTGCTGTCAGTCTGAAGAGCAGGCTGCTACTACTATGTGTGTGTGTGAGTGTGTGTGTGTGTGCGCAAGAGTGTGTCTCTCAATGCATGTGCGCCTCCCCCTCCTCTATGCTCAGAGGGAGACAGAGGACAAGTGCCTTGAATAGCCCGCTCACTCCTCCCCCTCCCCTCTCTCTTTCAGGCCCTCCTCCCACCCTCCTCCCTCCCTCCCCTCTCTCAGCTGACATCAACACTCAGGGGACTTGTGCCAAAATACCAGGCAAGGTTGTCAGGATACTTGGAGGCGATTGAACGAGAGCGGGAGAGGGTAAAAGACAGCAGACTGTTTTATCTGTGGAGTTCACACGGTCCAAAGCTGCCTCCCTCAGTGGCCGCTCGCTGCTGCAGGTGCTTGTACATCCACAGAGCATGAAAGGGGGAAAAAACTGAGACACAATCTTGAAAGTTAAAAATCCAGCAGATAAAAGAAGCTAAAGGATTTTTTTTTTAGTCTGAGCTTGAAAGCCCCAACATCTCTCTTCTGGTGGCAGCGATCTGGAAAGAATCTGGGAGACAAAAGGGGCAGAAATGTGCACAGTGACCCAAGAAACTTTATTGCAGACCTTTAGCCCCTCTGAAAAGCCAGAGTGGGAGAATGTAAGTGGTGTGACAGAGTAATGTTAACACAGACATAATCAGGAAGATTGCAGAATTACAACAAAGCATATCATTTAGCTATTCATGGTCTAATTTACTTACACAAGTGGCTGCTCCATGCATTTTCCAACACAAAGTTCAACAAACCGAATGCGTTTCTTAGTTATTCCCTCTCTGCGTGATGGGCGACTTCACCCACAGCTGCTTCAACCGGCTGATTTCTGTTTCTCTTGGGTCAATCTCTGTGCAGCTGTCAGTGTGTCACCTCAACTGTTCCACACAATAAAACCTCACACAAACAGTTGTGCACTAATTACACAAACAGGTGAAAAACTTGGACAAGGTTTTCAGGACACCATTCTTGCACTTAATGAGAGTTAATGTCCCATTTAGGGTGAGTTTGTATGGTTTCGGTTAAATACACGTTGCTGGTGAGGTGCTGTGGGTCAGATATTCACATGTGTGTCACCAGATTAGACTGAAAAAAGCTTTTTTGTAGATATAGTTGAGTATGAGCTCAAATATCAATACAACTGAATGGATTTTGGGAGAGTCTTTCTTTTAGATAATGCATTAAATGCTAAAAAGTTTCCTATATCTTTTTAAGTCTTATATGAACAGACAGATGTTTTTACAAGTCAATTTGACTGAACTATGACTAAATAATACCTTGAATGCAAAAAAAGTTCCACTTGATATGTGCAAGCGACTATCATCAGCATTCAGTCATTGGCCGTCAAGCCAAAAATAATGAACCAATTAGCAGAGCAGAGGAGCCAATTTATTGTAATATAGCCTAATTTATCAGTGGTGGAAACAACACAAATCAGACAGAAAGTAGCCCAAACTATTACAACCAGCCAGAGTTATACATTTTCTTGCAGCAAAAAGCACAAAATCAATACAATATTTTTGGACTCATTCCAGTGGTCTTACTTGTTTGAGCCAAGTAGACACACAGCTGAGGTGCTATTGGAATATTAAGATGAAGACAGAGCGATATATGGATTACTGCGTGACAAAAGGTTGCAACGCATTGCATGACCATGATAAAAATAAAATCGGAAAAAAATGTCCTTCTATTTTCACAGCGACAACACGAACATCTCCTTCTGTTCATTCTGTGGAGCTTTTCTGGTGCATAATATATTGTGTATTGTTTTGAAACAGGTGATTCATGCCTGACAAAGTAAAGTCTTTTAAACAAGAAATGGACTACTCCCATTTGTAAGCTAAAGTCTGTGTCTCTTATTCGGCTCTGCTTAGTAGTATCTGTGCTTGATGGTAATTCCATCATAAAGTTTTAACACTACTTGAATTGTTATTTTTACAATTAAGAACACTTTCATTTTAGATAGTTTGGATGCGAGCCAAAGCACCTCCAGCTGACCAAGCTAGTCAGTTGCTGTTACTTTAATACCCGAAAATTCAAGTGAGACATTAGCAAGACATTGAAGTTGCTTTACAAATCTTGCAGATTAAGGAGGATTAAAACCAGCCTAAGATTAGTGTCTCCGTACACTGTCATCAAAGTCTACACTCACTCCAGTTTTCTGCAGGATGAGGCTGAATTCCTCTCATGTGATTGGGCTGACATCATGAACCAGCTTCTGGTTTCTGCCCCCTGCTGCCCTTATAGGGTATTTAAAAATAATAATAAAGCAAGTGAGCTTTACTTTTCCTTGCACA
This sequence comes from Dascyllus trimaculatus, assembly GCA_024666655.1. Classification (NCBI taxonomy): domain Eukaryota; kingdom Metazoa; phylum Chordata; class Actinopteri; family Pomacentridae; genus Dascyllus; species Dascyllus trimaculatus. Next base: position 11,073,105 of record CM045450.1, read on the forward strand.
CCAGTAAGCTGCAACATTAAAACCTTGGCCTTATATTGTGTAGGTTGCTCTCATGCAAGCATAGCTCTGACCTGTCGAAACATGTGCAATCCTTTAAGTCCTGTAAGTTGCCAGGTGGGGCCTCCACGAATCTTGTTTTTCCAGCCTATCCCGCAGATGTTTGATTGGACTAATACCTGAAGAACATGTGGGCAAAGTAAACCTTGAACTCTTTGTCATGTTCCTCAAATCATGCCTCTGCTGGACTGCGTTCATCCAATAGTACAACCTACTGCAATCTCTTCCCCAAATAAACAATGCCCATCCCTGGCTGTCCACATGATGTAAAACAAAATGCAATTGATCAGAGCAGACTACCTTCTTCCATTACTCAATAGGCCGTGGCCAAGCAGCCCAAGCAAATAACACACCGATGCACTGTGTTCTGAAATTTTTCTAACGCATCTCCTTCAAGGTTTTGAACAATTTGTGCAATAGTAGCTCCTCTGTGGGATCAGACCACACAGGCCAGTCTTTAGTCTTAGCTCCAAACATGGAATGAACCTTTAGCTGCCAGGGCTCAGTAGCCACTTGTCCTTCCTTTTGGTAGTTAGTAACCACTGCACACTTCACCTTCTGTTTGGGAAATGCTGTGACCCAGTTGTCTCACATCAAAACATGGTCCCTCTCAATTTTCTTGCCCATTTTTCCTGCTTCAAACAGATTTAATATCATTGCTGCTCGCTGTATCTTCAGACAAATATTACATGTTTGTTTTTCAATTTTCTGTGTTTCTGCTTTCACTTATAGTAACTGTACTATGCTGAACATGCTTCAATAAGTATGTCTGACGATGTCATCATGTTAACTTGCTCATATTTGGCAAGTATAAAGTATATTTCCAGTGTTAGTTAACATACGAACACTAATTATCACAAAACATAAAGCACAGCAGTAATTGCTATAGTCAGCAAGCAAAATATTCTGCAAACTAATCTTTGACCTGATGGCAGTAGGTGAGAAGTTGTTGAGATATTTCACTGAAAACCAAAAATGTCCACCTGCATGTTGGACAACATAAATGTCCCTTCAAGGTTTCACGGCAGTCTCTCCAATAGGTAATAATATTGGGTGGATGGATGATGGAGTTCAGTCTCCACCAAAGCATTGGGCTTATAAAAACAAAACTCAATAGTTCTAAATTTGCAATGACCTATCTTTAGTGATGGGATGTGGAAACTTGCTATCACTTATCCTTAGAAATGGAAGTGATTTAAAAATACTGAGACATCAATAAAGCTGCCATGGCTGTTTGTGTTTCCATGGATGTGGGAAAGTTCAGCAGCCTTGTATCTCTTTGGAGCATCTTGGCAGGAGTGAGAGCACGCATTGGGGAGTTTTGTGCTTCTGTCAGCAGCTGTTCCCACAAACAACTCACTGGTTCACTGCAGAGTCCCAGAAATTATTATCTAAGAACGGATCCAAAGGTCGGTATCTAACTGATCTTCAATAACACAGTGCGTTCCCTGTCCATTATCTGTGAGCAGAGCAGCTCCGATTGGAGATATAAATTCCAGAGGGACTCTACAGAGCAGAGGAAAAGGGAAAAGGAGAAAGGAATGGTGTGGGATGCTGAGAAAATGCTGAAAACATCTTAATGGCAGCTTGGGCAGGAGGCCAGGCGAGAGTGCCTTCAGACAGAACAAAGCACAGTCAGAGGGTGATAGAGAAGAAAGGGGAAGAAAGAAGAAGAAAGGGATGGGGAGAAAGAAAACAATGACGGTGGCTGGCTATAAAGATTATCTGCCACATCGTCCATGACACTGGCATCTCTGCACAAGTGCTCATTAGCAGTCTGAGCCACACTTCAAGGAGAGAGCTTATTTTAGACGGCAGGCAGCAGCAGTACTTTACAGTCATGGTCGTTCTTCCTGTTTTAGCCCCCCTCTGCTTTGATGACTGAGATAGCTGCAGTCAGCACTATTACTGTATTGATTAATGGATAGTATGAGATGCTATAAGAGGGAGTGGTGCTGGTTATTATGGGATTAAATCCAAGCACGCCCACTCTGGCTGTTTTACAGTACATGATCCCAAAGGAAGTGGCTAAACTGATTGCAGGGGTTTTAACATATGATAGTATTTAGCACGAACTAGCTGGATTTAAAAAAAAATAAGCCTGATTTAATTTTACAGATAGATGATTTAGCAAGCAAGCTTATGATTTGATAAAAAGCCATCCATACATTGTATAAATGTGTACAAAAGCCTCTCATTTGAAGTTTGAACCTGTATTACTAAAAAAAACATACTTTTTGTGTGACAGTTGTGTGAAAAGTAAAGAGAAATGTATGAATAAAAACTGAATGTTTGTCGTTGTGATCACCACATTTGCAGTCCAAGAACACAGCAAGCAGAAGTGCAATACATTAACTGAGAAAAGAATAGAAAGAATTACGCTGGCGTGATTTGCTTGTACATGACATAACGTGTATTCCATGTACCTCAGCGGCGGGAAAATGGAGTTTGAAATTATATGATTTTTGATCTTCAGGCACTGAATGCATCAAGTACTTGCCAACACAAGTCATTCACTCAACCAAATAAACAGAAAAATGAAAAAGGCAGAAAAGGTATGTATTCCTGTCTGACCTAACATTCCCTAGTCTACCTAGTCTTTCCTTAACCACAGCAGAGCATCCCTACCACTGTGTTGATACAATCTAGCATCAACCAACTATACCCGAGTTACTGAGTAAGAAATCTGAGTTCCCAGTTGCCACTGAACGTGACATTAGCCCAGATGTCACCACCATAGAGCCTTTAATAAACTTGTTGCGCTGCTGCTGCACTAAAGCTAAATGAGCAGGAATGATTAAATGCTGAAAAGATGGACCAGCATGTTAGTGCAAACATATTTGCTCCATTGAAATCCTTGTATACCTAGCGTGAATTTGATTTCTAGACTGGTCCCATTGCTGTGTTTACTTTAGTGTGTACTCAAAATAAGCATTTGAATGTAAAGTTTCTAGTGATTATATATCAATATGAAAACCATGCAGAAGTGTGCCTTCGCCCTGAGTCGACTGGGATAGGCTCCAGTCCCCCTGCCACCCTACAGAGGACTCAGCGGTGTACAGATAATGGATGGATGGATGGATGCAGCAGTGTGAATTCCTTTGTAGCAGTGAACCTACAAAGAATTATTACATGAAGCTGCAGCTTTCCTAAACTTCTGCAGAGCTTCAAATCAAGCCTGGGCTTATTGTTTAATGAGTAACAATAACAATAATGAACCACCAGTTTACTCTTCGTTCAGGATGACAGGATTAAAAGCATGCTTTAATAATCCAAGTGTTCCTAAGAAAGGCTGAATGTGCTTCACATAGGCTGAAAATGCAAAGAACTTCACAGTCTCTAGAGATGAGTGGCATACATTAGTGCTGCAGTTTTAAACTGCTGTAATAAAGGGAAAGTGGGTCTGTTTTAAAATGGATGGGCATTTTACAGAGTTTATGCATTAAATGTATGCTTACACTGTTATAATCACGATTATACAGTCTATGAGAGCAATGAGTCTGAGTTATGTTGGCTACTTTTAAAACCATAATCTGTAAAATACATTGAGACACTGGCATGCAGCAACAGTAGTTTCACTTCCTTTATAAAATAAAAGTGGGGCAAAGGCGACCTCTGTTGGCAAGCTGAGTTTATTAAAATAAAAATAAAAAATTGGATCAGGTTAGCTGAAAGAACCTGTTCATATGTGTTAAAAGGAAAGAAGCATCACACTGTAGCAGTTAGTAAAGTAGAGACATGCAACGTCAGCTCATAAGGGCATGGTCAGACAACCAGTGCAACAGACACAACACTGTACAACAAGCAACACTTCTCTATTCATTTGAGGACTGTGGTGTTACATGTTTTGTTAAACTGTGCATCATTTTAACAGTGTTCCATCATAATTTCAATGGTGCAGCATAATTTTCCAGTAAGAAATTAAATCAGGACTGAGTGCAACATTTCAAGTAATATTTGTTTATTGTAAGTGAACACATTAGATCAATTCCCTGGATAAATGCTGCATTAACTGCTTTAGATATTCATAGTTTCATGTAACTGTTGTTTTTCGGTTTCTCTTTTCTGATTAATAGGTGTGTTTGGAGTTTTATTGGTCCTCCAAAGTGTTTAAATTTGTAAACTGAGTGCTGTGAAATAAGTGATTATTACTGAAGCTATTATTTAAAACCCATAAAAGCAGCAGCAGTAAAGTTTCCCAACGAAGGTTTATACAATTCTAATTTGACATCCTGAAAAGTATTTCCCAGTATATCAACACAACGCAATCCATGTGCATTTCACATTTCCACGAGAATTTTGATCTGTGGTTTAAAACATGCAGTTCTGTCCAATAAACTATGCAGTTTGGGAGTTTGGTTCATAGGACGGGTTGTAAGGTGGCTGTACATGCTCGTCTGACTGTGGCGGTTCTGCATAAACCTGGTTGTGAGGGTGCAGCGGGTACATCGGCATCCCTGGATTGTATGGAGCAGGAGGATAACCTGGAATGTCTGAAAAGACAAAGAACAGATATTTTCTTTGTCATTTTAAAAAAAAAAGAGTGGTTCTTTTTTTTAAATTATTGTTAAGTTATTGCCTATTTTTGTTAAAACTTTTGACCTCGTACAATAAGTATCAAAGGAAGCCAACGAAGACTTGGAGCTATGCTGTCTGTCTCTTGACCCGACCCCACTCATTGCTACTGACTCTTTAAAGACATGTCAAACATATATAATTATACAACTTTTTAATAGCAAATCATTTCCTTCACACAGCTGGATTTAGTTTTCTTTGTTTTTAGCAGATATCACACTAATAGCAATGAATTAACTTGGAACTATACATCTGGTGTTCCAGTATTTAAGGCAGCTGCACACTGTATTTAAGACAAAGCAGAAATTGTGGCTCTACAATGATTTTTAAATTATTAAGTATGAGAAGCTGCTAGATTTAAGTTTTTTTAAAACTCCATTCTGGTTGTTGGAGTTTTTTGTGTGGCAGATGGCTTAGTTTGTTATTGTAGTTGTGAACAAAGCACAGTATCATCATAGCTGAATGCCTCCAAAATCTGACCCCAAAATAAAAAGTAATATCATTCAAGCTTCATCACCTGACAGGCTTTTAAGTTTAGTGAGTAGATGTTTCTGGCTGGAAGGCAACATGAGGAATTGTTGTTAACCTCAGCTGACAAGTTTTTTGTGTGTCTTTGGAGTTTTTACTAAAGAATCACTTTTTTTTTCAAACACAGTTGTTAATATTTTGTACAGTCTGGAGAGTTACCTACAACTTCTAGATCTGTAAGTTAAGTTTATGTTTATGGGGAAAGATGAATGGGATGTTCATGTCTGGAACGAAGGGCACCCAAAAAGGTCCTCGCATTCAACAAGCCAACTGATTTTGGACAGAGACCTTAAGTAAAGTAGCAATATTTGTTAACAGGGGGCATCTTCTGGGGCTGAGAAATGAAAGTAATGCTAAAGTGCCATAACTGGAGTTCTTCGAATGGCCACTTGAGGCTGGCTCCAAAAGCAAGTCAGTCCCCATTAACCTCCATGAAGCCCTCCATCACAGGATGAAACGACAACAAGGCCCATCGCTCTGATGTCTGGGGTCATGAAATCCTTTGAGAGACTGGTGTTGAGCCACCTGAATGACATCACAGGCCTCCTGCTGGACCCCCTGCAGTTTGCCTACTGTGCAAACAGGTTGGTAGTTGATGCAGTCAATGTGGGACTGCACTACATCCTGCATCACCTCGACACCCAAGGGATGTATGCAAGGTTTCTGTTTGTGGACTTCAGCTTGGCATTCAACACTGTCATCCCTGAAATCCTCCACCAAAACCTTCCCCGGCTCACTGTGCCAACCTCCACCTGCCAGTGGATCACTAGCTTTTTGACTGGCAGTAGGTGAGGCTGGGGAGCATCACATCCAGCACTCGGTCTATCAGTACTGGCATCCCCCAGGGTTGCGTACTTTCCCCACTGCTCTTCTCCCTCTATGCCAATGACTGCACCTCAGGGGACTCTTCTGTGAAACTCCTGAAGTATGCAGACAACACCACTGTACTCAGTCTGATCCTGGATGGTGACGAGACAGCATACAGACAAGAGGTGGAACAGGTGGTCCACTGGTATAGTCAGAACCTACTCAAGACTGGCGAGATGACAGTGGACTTTCGGTGAAACCCCCCGACACTCGTCCCCCACCATCATTAACAACACAGTGTCTACCGTGGATACCTTCAGGTTTCTGGGTTCCACAGTCTCTCGGGACCTGAAGTGGACTCCCGACATAGACTCTGTCAGGAAAAGGCCCAGCAGAGGTTGTACTTCCTGCAACAGCTCAGGAAGTTTCATCAAGTCTGTCCTCTGCACCTTCATCACTGTCTCGTTTGGATTGGCCACCAAACAGGACAGGCACAAACTGCAAAGGACAATCAGGACTGCAGAGAGGATAACTGGGGCCGACCTGCCCTCCATCCAGGACTTGGACTTGTCCAGGGTCAGGAAGCGGGCAGGTGACATCTCTACAGACCCCTCACACCCAGCACACAAACTCTTTAAACTCCTCCCATACGGCAGGCACTACAGAGCACTGAATGTCAAAACCTCCAGACACAGAGACAGTTTCTTCCCCCAGGTTGTTATCCTGATGAACTCTTACTCTTACAGAGATTCAGGAACCACTGTGCAATAGGCCACACCTATGCATATTTGCACCACACCTACCTCAGTAACCCAGCCATTTTGCGCACACACTGTAAATGCTGCTATTTATGGGTGTTTATATTTATATTGCTCTTATTTTATTGTTCTTTTACCTTATTTTAAGTGCTTAGTTTTTTTCTCTGATGACCGTATACAGACCGGTGTCAAATTCCTTGTTTGCGTAAACAAACTTGGCCAGTAAAGTTGAGTCTGATTCCAGCTTCTAATGCTAAAATGCCCGACTTTATGGCAGAAATATAAATATTTATGACCCAATATAATAAACAGTTTTGGTCTCTAAAGCCAATTTCCCTGTTTGCATGGCCTACCTCAGCTTCGGTAATGCTCCACTTCTCTGGCCTTTTTTTTTTAAGGTGGAGTAAGTATTACGAAGAGAGCCTGAGCAATCACACTGAGCTCCATACTGCTTTTAGGGAATCCTATGGGTTATTTGGCAATCTTAAAACCATTTTATTCACTGTTAGTGCTTGCTACTGTTGGTCTTTCAATCAGATTTGACAATAAAACATAATTGATCACCTACAGATGTATCCTTTTGTGTATCCTGGACACCTGAATGACATCAGCCAAGTCTGCTGTCATCTTTTCCAATCACTGTTAAAGGAATGAGGTAACAAAACAGTGGGAAAATGTCATGAAACAACTTACTATTCTCTATGTATGGTGGTGGCGCTGGAGGCATGGGGCCTCCAAATCCTGGCACTGGGTGATAGCCTGGATAGCCTGGCTGATATCCACCTGGCGAGTGCGGCTGTACAGGTGGGTGGACCACTGTGGGGAGATTATAACAGCTAAATAAAACCACAGATTTAATTTTGTTTCAAAATAATTTATAGAAATACGAATGTGTTTGTTGGCTGAGGAAAACTGTAAAAAATTCATCCACTGATGCAGCAAAAACACTTTATTCTGAAACAAATGCAATCAGTTTGTTTTAAGGAAATGTTCTTGACTTATTTGTGTCTCATTTGTTTAATGTGAACAACTAAACTGTATAACTGAAAAATATGATGCTAGCCTCCCGTCCACTCCCACTGGGATCAAATACCAGACCTGGGGCTTTCTCCATTGCTGCTCCCACCCTCTGGAACTCACTCCCCAAAAGCATCCAGGAATCCTCCTATCCTCCTCACTCTCCATATTCAAGAAATCCATAAAGACACATCTGTTCAACACTGTCTTTAACTAATAAATCCCCTTTTCTCCCCATGTGCTCCTTTCTTCACTATATATGTGTGTGTGTTCTTACCTACTTTGTAAAGCGTCTTTGAGTGTCTTGAAAAGTGCAGTAGAAGCATTACTATTATTATTGTTGTTGTTATTATTATTATTATTATTATTAAATAGCTGTTTAGCAAGAATTTACATGTTGGACTGTTTTTTGGTCTGCTAGGGCAACCAGCAGCAACTCCAAGCAAATAAAAAACACTCAAAACACGGCGACTGGATTGAAACTCAATTTCAACAAGCTACAACTTGTTGTGGAGTTCACATGTGCTGTTAGGTGGATTCTGTTGTTAGACAGAGCAAGGCTAGCTGTTTCTACCTGTTTGCAGTCTTAATGCTAAGCTAAGTTAGCAGACTCCTGGCTGAAGACACAAGGTAGGTATCAATATTCTTTTGCAATGAACGTCTGTAAGTGTACAACCTAAACTGGTAAAGCGTCTCCTTGAACTGTAACTGCTTATATTATACGTCACTACGAACTAGATACAGTACATTGTAAAGTTTTACAGTGTATTTTTCGGCACAAGATAAACTGTAGCTGAACTCGTGGCCTACCTGTTTGCGTCCGGGCGCCTCCTTTGCGACACTTCTTGTAGCAAAAGCAGCAAGGGGCCACACAGCAGATGATGAGGCCCACACAGAGGATGATGGGAAAAATAGACCCAAAGATGCTTCCCAAAAGCACACCAAGGCGGTTGGGCTTAGTATTGACACCAGACCTGAAAAACAGAAAGAGAAAAGAGCAATTTTACAGGGTATAATGATTAAAACATTCTTAATAAGCACATACCGTCTTGTGTTTTATACACTGTGGCAAGAAACACCTTGGAGAGCAACGTTCCTGTTGGGTTGAAGTCAGGCGTTGTGACTGGTCCCTGCAGCAGAATCTATAGGTGCAGTCTCCACAGCAGTAAGCCATACTACATTGCTCTGCCCCATGGGAGACACCATACCCGTCCGTGTAGCTGCTGCAGTATTCCGCTGTCAGACATAAAACACCAGGTCATGGTGAAAAGCAGCATACCATAAACTGATAAGAGGCTGAACCAGAAATCATGAACATAAACACTATACAACGCTAGTAAAGATAGTATACTACTTTACAGTGCACCGTGGCAGGTTGCTCATTTGGTTTCATTTTCATACAATTGCCATGTGACCAAAGACGTACTGAAGAGACTAAAGCTGTTGGAATAAATGCCAAAACAACAAACTTACCCCATACTGCCGGGACCACGACCACCCACAAGACACACACAAGACTGGAGACGACATTAGAAACTGCCATCATGTAGTGCAATGAGGAAATGAGTGTGACTGCAGTGAGACAACTGTTTAAACTTGTGTGTCTGTCCCACCCTGTAACAAGTAACCCAGCAGCATTCCTTACTTCATGTGAAACACTTGACACTTGATAATTTGAGGAAGATTGTTGCAGGCGTTGTTGTAAACAATTTTTATTGACTCTAATATTAATCCCTTGAGTGTCTTAACCAGGTAAATGTTTCATTGCAATCAAACCAACTTTTGGGGAGATGCTTGGGAAAGTGTAACTTGTGCAGATGCTGACAGATGCTTGATTTAAAATAAAAAAAAAACAGAGATAAAAAAAAAAACAATAAAAGAACTTCTCTACTGAAAAGCAAATTGATTTGGAAAACAGTTACAACCCCGCTTGCAGCAACCTGTCTCAACGTTACTGTCCAACACTGAGGTACATGATACCATACTTTAACACAAATTTGACTCACTTCCTTTTGTGGTTAATTATTTCTGTTCTTTACCCTTGTACATTCTACACCTTAGGGCCAACTACTGCATTTTTTCGACTCCATATAATTTTGACAGTCAGCCTGTTAGTTACTCAATAAAACATATGACGGGCTTGTAAAATGTGATACACTGCTGTAAATTTAACTAAATAGCTCAAATTCTCTTCAACATAAGACCATAAAATGTTAGTTTACAAATTAAATCATCAGAATAATTACTTCAGTAATATTCAATAATAATACTAAAGCTTATTTGCTTTTCACTTGTAAAATGGTTGTTTTACAGAAGGATCTAATTTTATCCTTCACCACTGGTTGTGAAAAGACACACTTGAAAATTAAACCGAACAGAAACTCAGGACACAGCCAGATCTTATAGTTTTACGCTGAAATTCAGTTTCTTTTCTTGTGCAACATATGGATGCAACACAGCCAAGTAGCTCCACCCAAGTTGGCTCTGAACCAGTCAGTGTTATCTGCCTCCACCCAGTCTCCTTTGATCTGGCCTGTTCCACTTGAGCACTTAAAGCTAATTCTCACACAGCAACACCCACACCAACATACCCTCAATAAAAATGTAGACCAAAATGCATTTCTACTAAAATAGTATGTTTACTGGTTAAGGTTTAGTCTTAGTTTGGCTGTTCTGCTCGTTTTTGTTGTTTTTTTATAATTGAAATCTCATAAATGAGTATTTCTAAAAGGTTAGTAGGCTATTTATGTTATTTGGTGCTAATTATTGGGCAAACAAATGTCCTTCCATTTAAATCGGACTAAATGTTCTTTTATTAACTTATTACAAGAAGCCTTTATTCTTCCTATTTGTAAAACTGTTTACTTGTACACTAATGTATCATTTGTTTTCTCAGCTAAACTGCTGTGGACGATCAAATGGTCTTTTTGGCTACACTGGTGACTAATAGGAACTGCATCATTGAATAGAAATATGTCAACTGAACACAGTTCACTCATTAATACCAGAAGGTTTTGTATGTCTTTTTTCTTTTTTTAAGGAAACTATTTATTACACAGCTATGCTATAAAGTGCCATCATATTACGCTATTTTAAGTTGCAAAGCAAACTTAATTTAATACATTGGACTTGCAGTAATTACATTCAGTCTCTCAACTATCTTGTATTTGTACAATTTGTAATATATTCAATAATTTGCTAATTTAATAGTGGTCCTTTGTCACCACTTTTCTCTTGGAGCCGTCAACTCCACACCCAACACAGATGCACATATCACCTTCACTGCTGAAAATTCAAGACCCAAAACTTGTGTAAAACAGAAAATATATATTTTATTGAACTTTTTCACAAGATGAAAGTTGTATAGTAGGGCTGTCACGATATCAGATTATCACAACACGATTATCCTGAACCAAAAGGAACCACAGTAATGATATTATCGCAACATCTCAGAGAAATCTGAGTAATATTAATGCCGTCAATCAAATGAACTTGTTGAACTTTGTCTGTTTTGTCTCCTTTTTGGCAAACGAATTAAACTCAAAATACAAGAGTAGGGAAGTGGAGAGAGTCTGCAACCGTAACTGTACGCTATGTTGTTCCAATGTTGGAGTGTCAACCAGATAGCTTGCCCCACTGTTTAATTAACATATCAATCATTTATTTTTAAAACACAGTTATCTTTATTATCAGCATATTGTGACACCCCTATTATGTATATATATATATATATATATATCCTCAAAGAAGCATCAATGACAATTGTGTGTGTGTGTATATATATACACACATGCATATATATACACACATATGTATATATATTCTCAAAGAAGCATCAATGACAATTGCTCTTGAATGAAAAACAGAAAGGGTGCAAGAACAAATCTCTACCAGTATGCCCCCCCCACCCCCCAAGAGCATCCTGTCTATGACTGTAGTCCACACATTCACAAATAAAAACACTCCACTTAAAAGCCAACTTGAAGAATCAACACTGGCCAAAGGACTGAAATCGCAGGCACGAGACAACGTTGAACACAGTTTTCAGTAAGAAAGGAAGCCTACATCGTATTTTACTACATAAAAAAAATCTATTTGTCTATGTAAGAAAATGACAAAGGTGACATCAGGCACCTGTTCATTAGCTGGCATGTGGTGTCTCAAACATCAAAATGTCAAAATGTGAACCCACTGAAATGGAATATGGTTGCTACTAAGTTCTTTGACCACAACCAAAGCCTAAACAAAGGAAGTTGAAAAGTCAGGGACTTCCAACGGGGTGGCTCAACGGACCAATGCCTGACTTGTCACATGACTGATGAATGTACTTCAGCTGGGTCACAAGAAAAAAGGTCACTTTTGTAAAACTATTTTCAAGTAATTTCAGTCAGCAGAAAGCAGAAGTGATGGCTTTTTAGAAGGAAAACTAAGTAACACAACACAAGGAAAAGAACTGTATAGTTTAAGAATGCTGAAGGTAAGAAAATGAGCTGTAAAGTTTCACAACATGCAGTTTGTGTTGTAACAAAAGGAACAAAAGCGGAAAGGCTACAATTTTTTATCACTGCATTTGGACAACAGCACAAATAAGAAGCAAAGTAACAGCAAAGTAATGTGGATGGCTTTGTGAAACAGATCACTCAAGAATAAAGAGAAAAAAAGTGTTCAAAACGACATGCTACTTTTGCTCGGTAAAAGTAACGTGGCTAAGAAGGCACAATTGTTTCTTGCATTTATTAAGTATAACATTTGACTTTTTCTGTTCGCTTTCTCGACTGTGAATGTTTGGTTGAATGAAAAGAAAAAAAAAATCTCCTTTGGTTAATTAATCCAAAGCTGCCGATGTGTTTCAGATCAGTTACATAAATGTACAAATGTAAGATGGGCAAAGGAAAACAACCTGAGCGACAAGGAAAAAAAAAACTTAAAGTCTTCCGTGCACATTAACACAAAAAAAGTAAACCTTCCCTGTGTGCAAAGCTTATTTTGTTGAATTGCCATGAATTTTCCCTTTTGCTGGTGGGTTAAATAGAGCGTGGGTGCTTTCATTATGCCAACGTGTCTCATTGCCTCTTCTTCTTGTGTCTTAGCCCCTCCGGAATCCTCCTCTCTTCTTGAGGTGAATTTAAGGAACTGGAAAATCTTCTATGGTAATGGGGGTGAGAAGGGGGGCAATTTCCATATAACAGGAGAAGAGAAGTCATGAGTAAGCATAAGTTAGCATAGTGAAAAGCGCTCAGCTTCCTGAACACTCACTATCCACTCTGTTACAATCTGAACGCCAGTAGTCAACTGACAATGGCAAAAATCCTTTCCAGCATACATCCTCCGGTGAGAAGCGTTGCACACTTTGGACTTAATTTGTTCCCAAGTAACATTTATAAGACTTACAAAGCAGTTGTTGCAGCAGAGAGGAAGAGCATAAGCACATGTAAGAAAAAGGTTCAAAGCACTTTCAGTCTGCTATAAACTATCGTATAGCAATGAGATGATGGCCACAGACATCAGAACACCCTCTCTAAAGTCTGACCACTGAATCTGACTGCAGTCACTGTAGGCCGATTAAGAGGTCAGGTAGGTTTGGCCAGTGGAGAGTAAAGGCAGGAGGAAGATGTTGAGGCACAAGGCTGAGAAATGACGAAGGGCTTTATCTACTTTTTAAAATCGGGCTCAGTGGTTTCATGTTTAATTTGCCAAGATAACTAAGATGGAGCCACTGAGGAACTGTTAAAAAAAGACAATCTCACTACATATATGTATAATGTAGTTCCATGCAATACAAGCTGAAAGGTATCAACATTTTCACTTGGCAACTGTTCAACAAAACAGACTTATTACTGTAACAATATTTCCATATTTAGCCACCAAAACACACAATCAAGACGCTTTGGAATTTCTCATCTTCGTTCAGACTTCCAGTTCTGCCAAGTTCGAAAATGTCGCAGCACGTTTGTGGCTGAGAGTGCGGCGCTGACGTCCGCTATCCGGTCTAAGGTGGTGGTGCAACATATTCGGGGTTGTACGCAGGCTGGGATAGGAAGTCTGGGTATGCGGGCGGAGCGTTGGCCTGCGGCTGGACAGGAGGCTGTAGAGGGTACGCTGGCTGGCCGGGGCCGTACGCAGCCTGGCTGTAAGGCATCGGTTGAGGAGGGTAGGCAGGACCGGCTGGAAACAGAAAAGAAAACATGGCTTGAGGATTAAAGGGTTGAAAATATTTCAGAGCTGACCAGCACTGCAGTTCTGTAACGTAAACAGCAATGTTTCCTTTCCTGTTTTACAAAATCCCAACATGAACCAACATTTATACCAGCGGTTGTTATTCCACCTCCACTTCCGATTACAGCTATTCTGAGGCACTAAAATTGCATAATGTTGCTAAAGTTTCTCAAGCCTCAATGTAGTCTGTAATTACTTTCTACAGGGCAGTATGCTGTGTGTTTCTGAAGAACTCTATGATACTGACACCTTTGTACAGTCATAATACAATCTTAAAACCACTGTTTCCTGCAGATCTCTTGGAATGCAGCCCTTGTAGCATTTGTATAAGTACACAGACTGCAATTATATACAAGACATGGTGAAATAAAGAATAGGAGTTTATATGTCTTTTTATTTTAGGCTTTGACTCCCTACAGCAAAAGCTATCAGAACTAATCCAAACTATGCAAAAGGTTCTTTACATTCGTGGTTATTGTAAAAAGCAGGGTGGAATTTTTCTGATTTTGATTTAATTTCAGAGGAAAAAACAATGTTACTTTTAATATTGTGAAATTTTAGTCAGATTTTTGTCATGCCTTTTTTTTGTTTGCGCCTCTAAAATTTATTCCAAAGAAGCATTGTTAGCTTTTTTAAAGCAGAGGGTATTCATGTCACTCTGCTCTGCAGTAGCACAACAAACTGAATCCAGTTTGTCATTCTCAGTTGTTTAAACAGCGTTTCTCTCTTGCTGTCATTGCTCTGTTGGCATTACTGCACACTAGCCTGATCATTCATAAGCAGTATTCATTAACTAAAGCGCTGTTTGTTGTCTGGGTTCAACTCAAGCCAAGCAGATAAAAAGCCAGGAAACGTCAACACAGTCATATGCATTTGGGCGAACATCCAAATGAAGATTTTAAAAGGCTAAAAGCTGTCATCAATTGTCATTCATTAATCCTAATAGCAGAAAAAAGGCTGACTGAAAGCATTCTGAACACTACATCCACATTCACAGGAGTTTTGTTGGTCTTTATGTTTTTGCAGCTGGCAGTGGATTAATTTAATTTACTTTTTCCTTCCAAGAGCCTTGAAGAGAAGCTAAATCTACTTATGAAGAGACATTGTTGGACAAGGGAGGATACTTTTCACTGATTTCACTGTGCTGTTTCACAGATGTACTTTCAAAGTCTACTTTTTAATTTAGTTTTGTTCTAGTTTGTTTAAGAGAAAGAGCTCTGACAACTAATATATTTTGTAAGGGGTTTTTGTTATAAAATGAATATTGGTGGTGTTGAAATTCACACTCACTCGCTTCCTGATACGTTGGCGGTGGGTTGAATTGTTGTCCTTGGTAGGGTGCTTTGGGCATGGGCTGAGCTCCGTAGCCAGGCTGCACTGGTACTGGCTGGTAGGGTGGATAATGGACCGCCTGGTAGGACTGCGAGGGTCCGGGCACTGACACCGGCTGCTGGGGGTATGGTTGAGGAGTGCCAGTGACCACCGTGGTGTGGGTGGTGGTAGCTATCACAGCTGTAAGCAAACACAACAAAGAAACACATAAGAAATATAGTTTTATTTTTTACCCATTTTTTAAGTATGTACTACAGCTGTCCCTTACAAATCAAGTTTCATGCAGCATGCGTACAACTGGGACATACCGCTTTGTAATTGTAACTTAAACTTAGTTGGCTGCCACTTGTTTGTCCGCTGTAGGCAATTAAAGCAACTGAACAAGCCCTGATGAACAAAAGGTCATTTCTGGTTTGAGCTGAAATAGGTAAACTTGAGCTTATACTGGTTAACATGGTAAATAAAAACACTAAGGCTGACAGAGTAAAAGTAGCCCAAACAGGGGCTAAACATGACAGCAGATTAGCCATTATTAATTTTCAAAGCACACCCACATACACAGAGACTAAGAAGTACACTTAGACAATGGGAAGTACAAAGCATTACAATAAAAGAAAAGAGAAGTCCACAATTCATTTCATGTTCCACAAATGTGCAACAAAGAGTTAGCTCAGACCAACACTTCTCCATTTAACCTACTGTGTAAACCTGACAGTAAGAATAAAAAAAAAAAGAAAGAAAAAAAAAAAAAGAAAAATCTAGAAATTGTCCTGGCATTCAAATGCTACTTGATGCAGTGCCACTAGAACTCTTGAACAGTCTTTGTTATACTGTGTTGATTGTAACAAGTTACAGACATCAAATTCTCACAGAGGACATTCTTCAAAATCAGTGTTTTTCTTTGTTTTTTTTTTAATTCTACTCAGTTTCATTTATATTGCACCAAATTATAACATAAGTCATCACAGGGCACTTAATGCAGTAACGTCACTACCTTTCACTATTACTGAGACAACCCCAACAACTCCCCGTTGAGCAGCACATGGCGACAGCTGGGAGGAAAAACTCCCTTTAAACAGGAAGAAACCTCCAACAGACACAGACTCACGGTGGGCGGGCGTCTGCCCCGACATGTTGCCGTTATAGAGAGCAGAGAGAGAACAGACGGGCGTTGAAAAACAAAACTGAACAAATGTTTTTGTACCCCTGAAGTGTAAATCTGCCAAAATGCAGACACTGAAGAGAGGAGATAAAAAATGCTACACATACATTTACACAACCATTTACCTTGTCTCACAAATGAAAGTGTAACAAAGCATTTAACTTGCATTTTTAATTAATTAATAATACGCTTACAAAGAAACTTTAAAGCTGAACATTAATCAAAGATAAAGCAACAAAGGATGGCGCTTGATTGATAGAAGATATATCACCTATCACAAACTATCTGGTCTCTGTCAGGGAATTTAAACATGATTTAGGTTACAGTATTTTGAAAACCAACTTCAATACATCATTATTAGTTGTTAAGTTGATATTTACTGTATATAAAAACAGAATCAAACACACATCCTTACAGGCCCTCTTAATGATTTCACCTAAAGTGTAAATCCAACACTGTGTCCTGAACGCAACACTGCTAAAAATAAAAAAAAAAACTTGGGGACAACAGATGTGTGTATGCCAGTCACTCTCCACCATGCCCTTCTTTCTTTTCTTTTTTTCACAGAGTGGGAGTCATCATGACCACTTCCTGTAAATGACGTGGGATGGCCTTGAGTTTTCCCCTCTGTGGTTGTCGTGGAAACAATGACTCATATGAGGTGGAGCTCTAACATTCCTGGATTTGATCCCAACATGCAACAGATTCAGTTGAGGAAGCCACACTGTGTTGCTCACTTCTGTTTTAGCCTTTCTGCCAGAACATTATCAAATGATGGCAAACCCTGAGCAAGCTGGCTAAAGGACTAAACTGACAGAAAGTGTGTTGTGTTAACATACTTGACTGCATATACAGAAAACCACTCAACACAAGTGCTTTAAGGAATTCATTGAAAAAAGTGAATCAAATGGCGGGCATGACTATGTGTGATATCAAGTTTAATAACTGTGTAAAGAAGAGAACAAAAGACAGCAGAAAGAATGGATTAAGGGCACTGAGGACTTAAAGGGTGTAAACTAGAATTAAATCCACCCTGTTGGAATGAAGTGCAGAGGGGCTCTCCGTCACAGATTGCGCAAAGCTCATAAAACATAAGGCGTGGAAACATCACATTCCAATGTTTTCTCTGTCTATGTACATATTTACTGTAAGCAGTTTGTACAAGCATCTGTCGTCAAACCCTAACCTAGAAATTAATCCTAATGAGAAGGTGTAGCTCCTTGTTTTTTGCTTGCCTCGCTAAGCAAAACACATACCACTTATCAATCATCGATCAGGTTTGTGCTGAAGAGGGACATTTGAGTTGGGAATTTGTGCCATTTATATATTTTCACAAAAGTTAGACAAGAATGTGATGTGAAATCACCATTTCATGATCAAAAAGGTTTTTCTTAAAAAAAATTAAATATGATACCAATATTAACTAAAATAATACATATAACTAAGACAAACTCAATGTCAGATAAATATACTGCTCACCAGATAATCATGACTGTGGCTTACAAGGTTAATTCTAAATCTTTGTATTAGGATTTTGTTTTTCGAGGTTTAATATTAAATTTTCCCAGAGTCATGAAAGGAAATGTGTGTGATTAATTTCTTTGTCCTCTTTGGTAATAGAAAGAGACTTTCTCACACAAAGTTGAACAAGAAGCATGGATTATGCTACTAATGAAATCTCACCAACACACACTTTGTCAGGCGATATCAATCGGGATGAAATGAAGGATTTATTCCAACTTCAATCAAGTTGAGCGAGTTTGGTGAATTAGACTTGAATAACATGTCCGAGCTAGCCACTCAGAAAAAAGTAAGAGGTTCAAGAAATGAAAATGTTCCAGTGTGATGCCAGTTGTCTTTGCTTATGACTCAAACTCTGAGCAATGGATAAAATTGTAGGACAGAAGCCGAAGCAGAATTCATCTGACTTGTGTTATGTTCTGGACATCAGATGCAGACAGAACTATGAAACACAGAGACTCAATTGCAAACACTGCAAGTTAAACTGAATTCCAGAAGATTTTTGGATTAGTCACACTAACTGATGACAATAAATTTCCCACACAAATACTGGCTTAGTTTGATTCTGACATTTGGTTTCAAAAACTGCATAGCAACTGCTCGAAAAATGGGAGTGGTCACAGGCTAAGAGCAACAGCAGTTAAATGTTAATGTCTGCTGCTCATACACAGATCTGCAAATCTGGAACAACAAGTGCATCGACCACAATTCGTGCAACAGATTTGTGGTCAATGAACTAACTAACTTGAATTTTAAAAAAGACACACCACAAACAGCAGACAAGTGCAACACAGTATATGGTTACACTTTTAGTAGTTGTTTATTCTGATATTACGGGAAATGATATAAAGGTTGACGTTGAAGCTATACTACGCACTTACAGAGCTACTCTTAAAAAGTTGAGACTGAAAGCAATATAAAAGCTGAATTAATTTATTAGCCAATGCTGGTGATCACTATGTTTTTGTTACTATCAAGAAATCCCTGCATTCTTCCTACAGAAGATGCAAATTTTTAAAAACAGAACACAAATAAACTCTCAGCTTCATTACATTGCTGTGTTGTATCAAACAGGACTGAAACAGGAGTAAATAGTGATATTCTTCAGTGCTATTTTTAGCCATTAGTGTCTAACTATGGTAGCAGGCCAGTGTAAGTGGGATAAGGTTATTATAGTTAACTACAGATTAAAGTAAAAGCTAAAAGCAGGTGACAAAAAAATTCTTAGTTACCTGAAATAAAAATTAGACTTTAGCAAAAAGAAGACTAAATGATGTTGTGTCCTTACAAAAATACCAAAAATACCCTAAAAAAAGAAAGAAAAAAAAAGAAAAGGAATACAGTAAATGCCTACAATTTAAATCTGGGTCAATTTGGTTAAATTTGTCAGTGCAAGAAGCACAAGGAGGCACTGATGCATGTTTATTGAGACTGGGATGTCTACATGACTCTGAGTCAGAAGCCTTCACAAAGTGTTGTGTCTGTAGTGTAGTAACTACTTAGAATTCTATAAATCTTGTCCCTGAGAGACAAAACGAAGAAAAAAAGCTCAACACTTTAAATCAATATGAACTAAACTGAAACATGTGAATTCACTCTAGAATCTAACTGAAACTAGGCTGAATAGAGAACAAAAATGAAAGAGAAAATAAAGATAGAAAGCTGATGAAAAATATAAAACTATAAGAACTCTGATGTGGAATGAGCAGGAATAAACTACATTTAATGTTCAAGAGGATGAAGAAACATGCCAGCCCGTCCAATATGGTGACACTGCTGTAATTTTTCTCTGGCTAGACGGATAATACTTAGGACAGTCAGTTAATTGTAGGGTTTGATGTTTTCATTAGATTTGTTCACAGGAGCAAAAATATAGGTTTACTTATTACATATAGGTACCAGAAATGTGGTTTATGAAAGACAACTTCATTAAAACTGCAAAAGAAGCCGTTTCTAAGCATGTTTAAACTAGAATCTACATCTGCAGAAAATTTATTCATCATAAATATCCCGGAATCCAGAGCACTGAAAGCAAGCAGAACCAAAAATCAAGTAAGGGCATGATCTTTCCACTGAAACAAATACAATAGCATCAAAGTTAGACAAGAAGTCCAAACAGCAATTATCTCTGACTCTACTGAATCATCAACCTGTGGATACACGGCTCACCACAAAGGATCTTACGAAAGTGAAACCTTCTACGGCATACCAGAGAAGCACAAATATGAATGTCACACTTCCAGACAGAGTTTACATTATCTTTGCAGACTGCAGTGATTCTGGAACATTAGATTAGTTTGCTGCCTGTGTCTCAATGCCTGTGTTATTAGTAAGACCAAACCACTCCAATAATGAAAGTCATGTGGTGGGTGGGCCAGCAGTCCTCAAATGAGTCCCCTGATGTTCTGCTTCGCAAAAACGACACAGACAAATACTCCAACACACTGGAAACCAAGAGTCTGACTTCTTGTTTTAGACAAGTCAAAAATCCGACACAGCATGTAGGTTAAGAAGCTCTCAACAGCCAGCAGTTCAAAAACGTGTTGCTTGTTGGTTGAGTGCAGGAAACCTACACATGTGCAGCAACAGGTTGCAAATGCAGCGGGACAGGCCCACAGTCTGTCAATATATTATACAGGAGGCAGTATTAACCCCCAGTTTACATCATCATTTAAGTGTGGGTCACTTGTCAGTCTGGTCTTTGTATGAAATGATACCTTGCTAAAACTGCTACAGTTTGTACAGTACAGTTTGTGGTTATTTTATTTTGACTATCATTGCTGATACATCACAAACGATCACTGTAATGTATTAAAAAATGCTTCAAACTATCACTGAGGAATAATAATCAGTGCCCATGTGTTATGAATAATGTTGGTTTAGTATTTCAAGGGCTTTTTGCTATTTTTGTGGTAATGCATGTTTAATCATAAGTAGGATTTATTTAGGGTATTCTGGTGTTATAGAGCCTAAATATAAAAAAAATGGTGCCTTATGTTAACCCTCAATATGGTACTTGCTCATTTAAGTCTCCAGTATCAACAAATCAAACCATGGTCTGTTTTAAGCGAGTGAAACACTGTAAATATCAAGGTAGTCAAACTCTTGGTCAAAGAACTACCAGCCAGATTCATCTAAAACCATCACCCACAAAAATAGCAAGCATTAACTGTTGGTGGAGGACTACTTACGTCGTGGCTTGCGGCACATTTTGTACAGACAGCAGCAGGGACAGACACAGCAGCAAATGAAGATCAGCATAACGATGACGGAGATCACGAAACCAACGACCATGGGCAGCGGTGAGTGAGCATGAGCAAAATTTTTGTACTCGCTGAAAAAGAAGAGGGCAAAATTACGCAAAATAGTGTTTATGTTGCTATTACCTTAGCGATAGCGTGCACATATTTTCAGAACTTCCCAGCAATATGTAACACTAATTCCTAATCTTTTAGTTAACTAATGTGATCTGTACTTGAATAATCAGCAGGAAGCAGACAAATTGATTAAACTGTTAAATTGATCATTAGCAGACACAATGATTTTGCACTATCCAACAGTAGTGACGGTGCTTGCTCCATATCTTTAGATGCTGAATTAAATGCACGTGCACGCGCGCACGCACGCACACGCACTCCACTGCAGTAATCCAATTTTCGATTTGTAGGAGTGTGCCATCTTCTAACAACTCACAAATAGATACAATACAAAGCAAAAAAAAAGCCATACATGAAGACTTTTAACACCTTGCTAAGGCCCCCTTTTGTTTTTTAAAGAAAACTGAATTCCAAGTCCAACAGATACCCTTTTAATCCTATACTCAGCATGTAACATAGTTTATAAATGTTCGCAATCATACAAATTGTTGTAGCTGGTGCACATACTAGTTCCACGCTGGTGGTCGTGTACAGGAAGACATTACTTCCTGTTTCTTAACCGTGAAATGATTGCACACAGGGCCTCAAACACACATCTTCAATGTAATAACACAGGGGAAAAGACAGGCATTCAAAAGAAACACACTTATATCTGTCTCACAATTTAAAATTGAAATTTTACATCACACAATTTTACACAAAACACTACGAGACAATTTACTCTGAATTACAGAAGAAAATAGCATACCATTCTTCTTGTTCTTCCTTAGAGAGTGGCCAGAAACTGTCACAGTGATCCCCTGTCACACACAGAGAGCAGAGGGAGAGGAAACATTAGCCTTCTTACCACTAATGACAAAATTGTAACAGTCAGTTAAAAGTCGGTGATGGGTGAAATGAGAGAAAGACATGAGAGGAGATTAATGACAAACACACACACCTCAACACACAGCTCGCATGAGCATATTGGCTTATGTCTATGGCAATCCAGAGAAAGCACAATCACCTGAATAATTAATTGGTCGATCAGCAACTATTAATACAATAAATCAACTGTTTCAACATTATTTCTATAAAACTTGCCTCTCAAAATGTGTGGATTTTACAATTTTTGTTTTATCTCTATATTAATAAACCAGATATCTCTGTGTTGTGGGCTACCAGCTAGATGAAAAAGAAATTGAATACGTCACTGTGGGCTCTGGGAATGAGGAATTTTTAATTAATAATCACAGTAACTGTGGCAGCTCTACAATCCAGTGGCCACTGGAAAGCATGATAAATCTAACCAGAAAACTGATCGCTGTTGTCATCAAACTACACACTTTAGTAGTCACTATACTGGGTAAAAGTAATACAGTCTTCTAACAGTTAAAAGTCTATGGTTGAAACTAATGCTACATTTACAGAGAGATCATTTTGTCCACCCTTATTTACACACCAGTCTTTAAGGTGTACTTAGCTAAACCTAATAAAGTCTAGTAACTGTTACAGCAGTTACCTTAATCAAGACTATAATGTCGAGTTTAATAAATACTTTGGAGTTGTTGATTCAACTTTATAGTAATTTGCCTATAGTTTACAGTGGTGTTAAATTATGTAACATAGGTGCGTCTAACATTAACTCATTAATACCAATGAAGTCAACTAACTAACAGAAATACCTCAATACAATCCTAAAGCATCCAAAAGAATCTGTTTAAATAAAAAGTGGACATTACAGCCTTCATTCAGGATCTGCCTTTACCTTATGAACAGTGTGGCTAACTTAGCTTTAAGAGTAGCCTACAAATACTCTTCAGAAAACCATGTTTCTACCTGAAGTGGGAACACTTGTAAACATTAGCAGTAACTTAAGATTTTAGACAACACTAACTGGTTACACATTAGTAAAATGTGTCGGTGTGTGTTTTTGTCAAACAATGTTCACCCTCACATCATAAAAGTAGTGTTTGGGAGCATTAACTAGCTAACAGAAACTGACGTTAGAAAGCGAAGCCGATGTTTTATCTAGAAACAATAACTTTAGCAGACAGCAGGGCTCTGCTTTCAGAGCTAACGTCAGTGACATCGCCCTGAACGTGGTTTGTTTGAGCCCCTGTTTGAAGCTAATCTCGCCGACTGTATGTCGACAGGAGCTAACGTCAAAATGCGCAGTTAGTGAAACAAGAGAAGAAGACAAGGAGGACCGTTTGGAGCGAAGACAAGCTAACTTACCATAAACACAAGGGGACAGGAAAACACACAGCGCCAACACGACAACACTGGGCAGGCCTGACGCCATGGTCACTTCAAGATTCCCGTATTCAGTCAGGAAACAAGGAATCTCCTCCGACGCCTGGGAGGAGCAGGTCTGATCTGATCTGAAGCCAGCGGCTGCAGCGGAGAAACTCTCACCACTGAGCCGCCTCCTGGCGACGAAGCTCCGCCCCCTTCCCGGTACGATTCATTTCACTCATCATAGACTACATATGATTATTGTTGTGATGGTTAAAGGACTGTATAACTCTCACCGGTGAATCAGGTTTTGGCCGTCAGGGGCATCGGTCAGAATGCAGTCCAAGACAAGATGTTCAGTTTGCTACTTTATTTTGTTGTTGTAATTGAAATGCGTAAATAATAAGTGCAGTATCACAAGGAGAAGACTGAAATATTTGCAAATGAAAAACACATCCCTAAATACGCATGCAACAGCAAGACCTACACTATACTACCTTACAAACCCAGTCAACTACCACACTATCCACAATAAGCGAACCTAAAAAAAAATAATACATTCACTTACTTGTAAAGGCACGCACACTGTAGAAAAAAAGGACACAGCCAACACCCCAAATATTTATAACTTAAACACACTTCACCAGGTACTCTCTTCTGCTCCTTCTGAACACAGAAATTAGAGTGCTCCTCTGCAGAGCGGAACAACATTGTGGCCTCTGATTGGCTGATTGTTTAATTGTCCATTAAGCCTGCCTGGGCCTGCTGTCCTTCGTCACAATTATAAATGTAGATTTAATTACAGTCTGTAAAAAAAGGCTGTAAAATTTATTATACTTCCCTAGTTTTTGATATATATAAATGTGTGTGTGTGTGTGTGTGTGTGACAAAATAGGCAAACTGGATTTCTAATGTTACTCTACATTAGGGTTTATTTAACCAACCACTACTTTCGTCACTATTTCTGAATTGAATCTTCTTTTTTTTCTTCTGTTTTTCTGATCAGTTAAGCATACTAGGTATGCAAAAATATATTATTTAACATTTTTATTTGAATATTAGTTTTATATTTTTAACATATTTAAAAATGTAGTATATTTTTTCATGTTTTTGAAAATTGGAATCATTTTTTTTCTTAATCGTGACTGTCACTCACACTAGCAGCTTAATGTAAATCAGTTAGTACCTACATTTGTCAAGGTCCACAACTTATTTCCTCGAAAATGTTTTTACTATTTCAAACTTGAAGCAAATGTTCTTATGATACTGTCCACAGAGTGACCTAAGTGAATTAACATGAGTTTATTGTAGCTTTTTAAAATAAAGGAGCAAATGAAAACAGCATGGTTGGGATATCTTCCTTTATACCAACCACTAATTTGGAGATACCCCTACTTAGCATGACTTTTTTTCAATTCTCTATATTTTAAACATGCATTCTCTGCTACATTAGAGACGGAGATGTTGCATTCTCTACTCCAGCACATTTATCTAATAACTAAAGTTCCTTGTTGTGGATTTAGATTTTACACAGCTTACAAATCCAGTAGCCTAACTACATTGCTGCAGGGTCACCTACTATGACGGTTAAGTAATTTATGTAATCCAGTAAAATCAAATTTTGTACATTTGTAAAGCTTATTTTCTGTGAAATATTTTAGTTTTTTAATCTTAAAGCAATTTTACTCTTTATCCACAAAGTCATATGAACTCATATGTGTCCTGTGTGCTGATCTGATTGAACAGCAATGTATTTTTTAAGGCCTATCTACAGTTTTCAGGTGCCCTTACCTAAACTTTTTTTCAATTTTGTATTGTTTGTATACTTTTTCTCCCCTGCATTAGAGTGGCACTCTTCAATTCACCACATTTATCTGATAACTTTAGTTACTACACTTTGTGGATTTAGATTTTACTCAGTCAACAAAACCAGTGACTAAATTGCTTCGGCTTGACCAGCAACATCAAAATGCTTCTTTCATCAGGATTAAATAATTGTTAAAATCCAATATAATCATGCAAAAAAAGAAAAAAATCTAAAAAGACGCCCAGCAAAGGTTGCAGTTCTGCAAGAGCACAGGAAGTTAGGGTTACTACACCGCCATCATCCAGTCTGTCCTCTGCACTTCCATCACTGTCTGTTTTAGATCGTCCACCAAACAGGAAAGGCGCAGACTGCAAAGGACAATCAGGTCTGCAGAGAGGATAATTGTGGTTGACCTACCCTCCATCCAGGACTTGGACCTGTCCAGTGTCAGGAAGCAGGCAGGTGATATCTCTGCAGATCCCTCACACCCAGCGCACACAAACTTTTTAAACTTCTTTCGTCTGGTAAGCGTTACAGAGCACTGCACCAAAACCACCAGACACAGAGAATGTTTCTTCCCCCAGGCCGTTACCCTGATTAACTCTTACAGTCACAGAGACTGAAGAACCACTGTGCATAATTTATGCATATTTGCACTTCTTTGTACCACACCTACCTCAATACTCCTGCCACTTTACACACACGCTGTAAATACTATTTGTGGATGCTCATGTTTACATTTATATTGCTCTTATTTTTATGATTCTTTTACTTTATTTTTAGTACTTAGTTTTTTTGTTGTTCTTTATCCAATTACTGTACATAGGGAGCAAAGATACACCAGAGTATTTCTTCCTCCCTTACGCCGTCACAGTATCAGATGAAAACAGTGAAGGTCTGACATCAGGCCCCTGTTCAAGACAGATCCTCAAATTAGATAATAGGTCCTAACCCAGGACCTATGACAAATAAGCATTAGTTTTTATAAGTGCAGATTCCAATGTTCCTAAAACAAAGTAACTATATCTTTTTAAATGTATTTTTAAAATGTCAGAAGGTTCAAAACAATTTGTCAGAGCCTGAGCCAGGACAGACATGCCCCCTGCTGGCCTCTTAGTTTCATGCACTCTCTGGGCACTGTGCACATGTTAGTCATAAACTTGTCCTTAGTAAATTTGTAATAGTATAAACCGAAATAAATGAAAGATTCTGACTCATTTTCTAACTCGGAGAGTGTCTACAAGATGGAGTCTCAAAATTACATATTAGTCTGGTTTGTATTGATTTTGTAACAGTATTAACTACTGTTAACTGAATTATCACAAACTAACTTCCACATCGTGAACCAGAGCACAGTAGACTGCCAAACTGATGTCTGTTTCCCCAGTAGATAATCCAGCTTTCTCACCAGCAATCCAAAGCTCCAAGATACTGTATTCAATTGTAAACAATTACAATAGGCACTTGCTTAACAAATGGATGCATCAGATAACAATTGTCAATAAATGGTCTGTGAATTGATCTGTTTACATAAGTGACAGTTAGCATGGCATTTCAATCTGATCATCACACAAGAACTGACACTGCTGCACAATGACATTTATGGTTAAATCAAGGACAGCTGGACTTAGAGGTAGATTGAAGATTTGTCTCCTCTCATCCAAGAGATTTCCTCAGTTTTGACTGACTGGTTGGGAGTGTTTCACCTCTGTGGGGTCATTATGAACGCTGTTGGTATCACGTGGTTCATTACTGCTCCCGGCTGTTGTGATGATGACAGCCTTTTAGAGTCACTGGAGTCACATGAGGCCAAGAATGAATGGTACCCAAATACCAGGAATTCCCCACCAGTCAATCTTAAAGCATCTACTCCTAAATCCAGTTGCCCTTAATTCAACCCCTTTTTTGATAAGCCATGACCTGGACGACTGGGAATTTCCTCTAAAATATAACATCTATTTTCAAAAATGTACTTTACTTATATCCTGAAAATAATGAAATCTTCATGTAAATGTTTCCTTTAATTTAGTGTACTAAAAGATATGAATTAATCTGCATTTGGAATAATTTTGTGTCACAGTGTCTTCCAGGCCAGACTCTCAGGATAAACTGTTTTCTGAGTTCAAGTGAACTATTTTGGTCGATTTAAGTAAGAAGACACCCTGTCACAGGGACAGCCCTGTCGGTAAAACTTTAGCAAACGTAGCCTCATAAGACCAGCAGAGGGCAGCAAAACACCGCAGCTGCTCCTGCAGAGGAGGTGACATTATGACAGGGCCTGAGGACACAAGAGGTCACTGACAGATTCAGATATCACAATAAATCACTTTACAGATCAAATATTCAGTCGCTGTTATTTGCTCCTTTATTTTAAAAGACAATCCTGAGACGCTCTGTTAAGATGAAGGAAAATCTAATGTCATTTAGCCGAGGTCAGATACAACATATGAGTGCTGTACTTATAGATATTAGCCAGAGCTAAGTGTATTTTTGCATGGGTTATTTATGTAAAACACAAGTGTTATAGTTACTACACATGTCTCAAATATTTTATTATTCTGGTATGCTTATGTTGGACCATGCACTTTCAGTGAGTGCCTGTACAGCCAATTCCTATATAGCATAAAAAATGATATTGTGATTTATTATACAAATTAAGTTAAGTTGTTAATCATTACAACCTGAAGGATGACTTTTTCTTTGTTGTTGTTGTTGTTGTTTTTAGAAAAAAATGTTTTTAAAACAGTGCAGTGTGTTGTT
Organism: Dascyllus trimaculatus; assembly: GCA_024666655.1. Lineage (NCBI taxonomy): Eukaryota > Metazoa > Chordata > Actinopteri > Pomacentridae > Dascyllus > Dascyllus trimaculatus. The sequence goes on from CM045450.1 coordinate 11,101,239, forward strand.
TAGTAGTTACACCTAACTCAAAGTAACAGTCAGACACAACAGCTCTGGACTAAATCTTAGTTATATGAAGGCTGTGGTGTTCTTTTTTTCCTAGAACTCCTTTAAAGAATGGTTTGTTCAACTTTTGTATTAACTTGGCTGTAGGTTTTAGTGTGTTACATATAATATTGAGGTGTGTTTCACGCAACATTGATATCCCTAGGAGTACAACACAGACTGTATGAGATAGATTATATATAAAGTAAAATATCTCTAAAACAGCTTCAACAAAAACTAAACATGTGAAGAATTAAATACAGCAAGGATAATGCATTTATTTTTAATGCCCGCACCTACTGTATATAATAGTAACTGATTGTATAGTGTTTGTGTATATTAGTGTAACTTGTATTTAATTTCAGTTGTGTTTGAATTACATATTCAAGACACACTATCTGTGTTATTAATGACTTTTCTTACACAAATATATGCAAAAATGACATTGTCAAGAACATACATTAATATACTGTAGGTTCCAGAGGTCACATGTGCACAGAAAATCTCTGCAGCAGATTAGGGGGTGAGAAGCTATTATTGGAGCAAAACACCTGTGACAGTGGGAGAGGATTACAAATCTACAAGTTTGTGGCTCCTAAGACTTTTTCTCTGTGACCACAAATTCACTGATACATGTGTGATTACTTTCTATACCTACAAATTCCACCAACAAGGGTCCAAAGTTTTGCTCCAAATATACCATCATAAACCAGTCTTTTAAGCATAAGGCTGAAGTTTATGTCTTGTGTGCCAATAACTCAAAGACACTTGAAGGAGCACGTTGAGGTGCCATATATAAGCCTATATCAATGTCCTTGTAAATGACGACCCTTCTAGAATGTCAGCAGTAAATGTCATTGACAATAATAAATGTAACTGATTTATATGCAGTTATGTCATAAAAAGCCAAATCATATCACAGATTTTTCCTCATTCAAACTTCTAGAAACAGAGAAACACCCAATGTAAATGTGTTACAGGTCTCCACTGGGTGAGTCACAAGACTGATTGACTGGAATGAACCTGACGTAAATGAATGAAATCTCGCGAGATTTCCACCCGCCGTCAGCCATGGTATGAGCTCTTATAAGCTCTCGTACGTCCTCGTCCTTTTCGTTCGTCCTCAGTGCAGGATAACGAAGAGGTCTTCTACTTCACTTCTTCTGAGAAAACGAGTAATTTTTTTAAAGTGACACATTAGAATAGCTTCTCTGTTTTTTATCCTGCCCACTGCACAACCCACGGAGACGATTCGCTACCGGGAGAGAAGTTTTGAGATGTAAGTGTCATATTTAACGTCGTTTCCGTGATCATCACTTCTGGTTGTAGCTTCTTGGCTAATGTTAGCAGCACAGCTAAGCTCGGTCAACCGGCAAGGATCACGAATGGCCCGGCTACCGTCAAAACCGAGCTTGTCCGGCATTAGTTTTTACCAAAACGTTTTTGTGTTAATATTCATGCTAATTAATAGCAGAGACAGACAAGTCGTGACTCTTGGATCTGTTATTGTGTTATAACCTCTGAGTGCTTTGCGAGTTGACACAGTAGCTAAAAGCGCCTATAGCAAACGATTAAATGCGGCTGAAATTGTTGCATCTTTTCTACTAGAAGCTACAGGCTTTTGTGGCATTGTTTTTATTCTGAAGGTTAATTTTTTCTTCTATATTATTATTAGGATACTTAACATGGTTACAAAATATGACAGGATATATTTTAGGGTAATACAGGTAGAGGTACCGTGTGCTTAGACTCATGAGTAAACCTATTAGAAATAATCACAACATATCATCACAGTAATGGTGAAGACAGGCTGTTTAGATGTTATTCTGACTGTTATTTTTAGGTAAAAAATTGTTAGAATTAGGTCTGTGCGTTTTTACTGGCTCCTGTGCCTATTCCTGGAGTTTCGAGACAGGGGGAAAGTTTTGGGAGTGAGTAGTCTGTCGAGGAATGCTTGTATCTGCCTGCAACTGGGGGAAGGGTAGCCATAGGACAGGCAAAGGTGATGTAATTTTCAGTTTTACGCAACCAGACAGTATTTGTTTATTACAATGATTATGATTAAACATTTGTTGCAGTGAGTCCAGCGATCAATCTAGTAAAAAAAAAAGCTTCTAAAGTGATGGTCTACTTTGAAAAGGAGATTTGATCCAAACTTGAAAGGCAAAAATTCACAAAGTTGTGCTCTTAAAATGCTCTAAAAAGGATGTTTGAGATAAAAGTGCCAAGGTTTTAAGATTGATGTCCACTATTGGCCTTGAAAATAACAGTTTGATAAAAATTCTTACAAGGTCCTCTTTTTGAAGGTTTTCCAGAGCTGTCAACCTCATTTTGTGGTATGCATCGACAGCTGACCAAACTCATGTCACCTAACGTGCCTATGGAAGTTTCTGTTGCTTGTGCTTGTATTTTTTTTTTTGACAGAAATCTAGATTTTGTTTTACTGTGCTAAGGTTTCAACATAAACAACATTTTGCAATTTCTTTTTTTGTATCTTAAAACCCACAGTCTGCAGATCAGTTCATTCTTAAGACACAGAAAGATTTTATGTGCACATGTTTCAGTTACTGTTCCACTCTCCCTGATAGACACTTGGACAATCATCACCACTGCCGATTATGGATGTGATAGTGCGTCGCTGTCCATTCCTGGCTCGTGTGCCTCAGGCCTTCTTCCAGCAATCCAAAAAATCTCTGGTAGTGTACGCCCAGCGATGCCCTATCATGATGGAGCTGGCTGCAAAACCTATGGCCCCCTCAATGGCAAGGGCTCTCTGCTCCTCGTCCTCTCACCAGACGACTGAGAACACCATGACTGCCACTGATGGTGAGGGTAATGTAGAAGAAGTTTTATGCATTTTTCTTACACAGAATATACTAAATAATATGCTGACCGCATTGTATTAAGTGAAATATCTGAGTTAATACAATGACTGCTATGTATGATATTGGTGTTTGGTTATGAGTTCTGATATGTCAAAAGTCTAAATCTCCTTATATCCACTTGTAGCCCCCAAACAGGAAGGGGAGTCCAAGCTGCCTGCTGGTCACCCTATGCCACCATCAGGCCTGGTAGTGGCTTCCAAATGCCCTTTCCTGGCTGCTGAGATGGGCCAGAAGAACAGTGTAGTTCGTCAGGTTGGCATGGAGTTCCAAGAGGATGTGCAGGAAGTGCGCACTGTCCAGAAAGGTAAAATCTGTTAAAATTGAGCAAGTGTTTGCCCATTGTTTTGTATGGAGGTTGATACTATTTATGTTCCTGTCCTCTCTTCCTCTTTTTCAGAAGTTTCACCTGTCCAGCTGAAGCAGTCATCCTTGGCCAGTGCCACTAAAGGAGGGGAGCCAATTAATCTAATGAAGACCCTCCTGAAACAGCGACCTAAGAGGGTCACTCACTTGCTGCAGGACAACTTGCCAGGCAAAAGTAAGTTTTATATAGTTGCTGGTGTTAAGACTTTCAGATGACAAAGTTATAGTAGTTTGCAAGATTGCTGAGCTACCACACTGCCCAGTGGCACTCTGTTTCAGTGTTTCTGAATAAGCTTTCCTTGATGTTAAAATTGCTCCATTCACCACAGTACTGCAGCAACACTGAGCCACATTAAGCAAGTTTTGTCTTCCTCTTCTGTCGCAGTGTCCCGCTTCCATTATGATGACTTTTTTGAGAAGAAGATAGAAGAGAAGAAGAGCGATCACACATATCGTGTGTTTAAGACCGTGAACCGTCGGGCCACTGAGTTCCCAATGGCCGACGACTTCACAAGTTCTCTAGAAGAAAAGAGGGAGGTGTCTGTTTGGTGCAGCAACGACTACCTGGGCATGAGTCGACATCCTCAAGTCGTCCAATCTATTATGTGAGTCATGGGGGAGTTGTTTTTGTCTTTAGCCGAGAAAGGACAACACTTGATCCAATCTCTTGGGTCAAGGTGTGTTTAAATTTACAAGACAAATATTTTTCTTTCCTGTCCACTTACACTGATTGCATGTTACCTTTTGTCCCACGGCAAGAGCAGAGTTCAGAAAGAGAGGAGCCAAGAAATGAGACACAACATGTAGTAATTTAGCACAACCTGACACCAACGTGCGATTTAGTTCATTGTTTGTGTGGGTGTAGAGTGTTAGTTGGCCATAGGTTACACCTGAAAATCATGAGTCCTAGGGTTGGTGTTTTTGTTATTTTCCTTTCAGCTTGTTTGAACTTGCCCAGATCTCTTAAACCCCTGTGCAGCAGCACACCTTAAACCCAAGTGTCACTTTATTACTCTGCAGCCCATTTGCTGTTTTTTTTTCTATTTATTGTAGTGTTACTTGGCCTTAAGCTTTCAGAAAATTTCAGAAAATCAGACGACATCAAACTCATTTTTTGTTTGTTTGCTTGGTGTCTCTTTCCAGGGATACTTTACAAAAGCATGGATCAGGAGCAGGAGGAACCAGGAACATCTCTGGGACCAGTAAATTCCATGTGGAGCTGGAACAAGAACTGGCGGACCTTCACAATAAGGATGCTGCACTGCTCTTCACCTCATGCTTTGTTGCCAATGACTCCACCCTCTTCACCCTCGCTAAGATGCTGCCAGGTACAGAAGTGCATTTTGTACATTTACTTTCAAATCCTACCCAATTTTCAGCTTTGCTCATTCTCACCTGCTCTCTCTTCTCTGAACAATTTCAGGTTGTGAAATCTACTCTGATGCGGGCAACCACGCCTCAATGATTCAGGGTATCAGGAACAGTGGTGCTAAGAAATTAATTTTCCGCCACAATGATGTGGCCCACCTGAGGGAGCTGCTGCAGAAGGGAGACCCCACAAAACCGAAGATAGTGGCCTTTGAGACCGTTCACTCCATGGATGGTGAGTTTAGGATGGCGCTCATCAGGGTTTTTTTTTAGAAATAAAACCTAGATATTACTAATTGTTTGACAGAAAGGTATTGGAATTGAACATTCCAATTGATTTTTTTAATCTTAATTACTAGCTTACTACATCTATTCCAGGTATTATTATTGCTTGCAAATACACTATCATTCGTTCAGTTTTATTTCAGGAGTTGAGTGCAAAGTACTGCAGGGCCAGGCTAAAATGACCTGTTTTGTGCTTGTTTCTGTAACACAGGTGCTGTGTGTCCACTGGAGGAGATGTGTGATGTGGCCCATGAGTTTGGTGCCATCACCTTTGTAGACGAGGTCCATGCTGTGGGCCTGTATGGCGCCAGAGGAGGGGGCATCGGAGACAGGGATGGTGTCATGGACAAGATAGATATCGTCTCAGGGACACTAGGTCAGTATGTAATCTCTACTAAAAGAAATAGCTGGTGATATTTTACAAAGTATTTGGACTTTTAAGCCATCTCAAAATGTGCTTGTGCCATCTACAGCTCAAATAACCGGCTACTTGTATCAGTGTATTTATGCTTCTAGTTTTATGTTTCTGTATTTTTCACATATTTATATCTTTATGAATCAAAACAAATGCTCCCAGTTAGTGTGACCACTCGACCTCTCTGTGTTGGTGTTGCACTAAGGATCAGGCCTCAGCTGTGTCACCCAATATGCTAGAGGGCTTAAAGAAGCTGGAGCAGTTCTCTTGTTGCTAGGAGACTGTGGGCTCTTGTTGCGCTCTTATTGAATTACTCTGTGCCTGTGTGTCGCTGTCAAGCTGAGGGGACAATTATTTCTAACTGAAAGCGTTGCAGCTCCTCAAAGGCTGCCATTTCAGGAGGATCTAGTTTGAGATACTGCAACAGCAGGCTTCTGTATAGACTGCTGAGTGTTTTATAGTGATAGTTTGAGTGATTAAAAACGGTGTATCTGAAACTGTAGCAGCAACAAAAATTAAAGAAAAGCCTCCCATGTCATCTGTTTCTCCAGGCAAGGCCTTCGGCTGTGTGGGCGGCTACATTGCGAGCACCAGCGCTCTCGTGGATACGGTGCGTTCTTACGCTGCTGGTTTCATCTTCACCACCTCTCTGCCGCCAATGCTGTTAGCTGGAGCCAGGCAGTCGATCCAGGTTCTTAAAGGGGAAGAGGGACGCGCACTGAGGCGTAAACACCAGCGCAATGTAAAGCTGCTCAGACAGATGCTGATGGACTCTGGGCTGCCTGTTGTGCACTGCCCCAGCCACATCATCCCTGTCCGGGTAAATCTATGATTCTAATTCAGGGTTTGATCACAATAGATTTGAAGCACTGTGTTACCTTTTGTTTGTCTCTGGCTCCATTCCAATCATCACATATGACTCTTTTCAGGTGTCAAATGCCGAGAAAAACACAGAAGTGTGTGACCTTATGATGAGTCGCCATAACATCTACGTGCAGGCCATCAACTATCCCACTGTTGCCAGGGGAGAAGAGCTTCTGCGCATTGCCCCAACTCCTCACCATACCCCTGAGATGATGAAATACTTTGTTGGTAAGTTGATGTTGTAGCCTTGTTTTTTTGGGTTAAAATACATCCAGGGAAAGTAAGTCTATTAGAATCTATAAATCAGTTTATTAGTTGTCTATTGCTGCTTTAGAAAAGAAAGACACTGAAATGTAACTAAACATTACTAAAGATAGATGACTGGTTGACTAAGTAAATCCTGTTGGACATTAAACTTCCTTCCAGCTGTGTCAGGGATTTTTAGTATCTTGTAATTATCTTGTATAATTTTGGTTTGATACCACGGCTAAATCTAGTTGTACAGTAAGATATACCATATGTCATGATTTTTTCATGTTTGCTCTGTTCTTAAAGAGATTAAAGTGAATTTCTTAGCACCTTTCAACAACTTTCTCTCAAAGTGAAACTGACCTCCCCTCTTGTTCGTTTTCCCTCATCAGAGAGGCTGGTGCAAACCTGGAAGGAGGTTGGTCTGGAGCTGAAGCCCCACTCATCAGGAGAGTGCACATTCTGCCAGCAACCGCTGCACTTTGAGCTGATGAGCGAGCCAGAAAAGTCTTACTTCAGTGGCCTCAGCCACCCTATCTCAGCCTGCGCATAACACTACTCACTACTGCTGGCTCGAGACAGCACATACACACTCAAAGCTCATTCCTCTATCACTGTCATAGAATGTATTAATTATCTTCGTACATTTAAAATATTCTATGTTCAGATGTTCTATATGCTTCAAATAAAATATAAGAGAGAAAATAAGTATGTGTTTGTGTGCTTTATACTTTTTTTTTTTATAAAAACATAACAAAGACTAAACATGCAGATGTGATAAGGAGCTGGGAATAAGACAAGAAATGCACTTGCATACACAAAACACCTCAGACTGTCTTTTTGTTCAACTTGATTCCTTGTGTAGCAGCAGCAACAGGCCATCTGTCTTTTCTCAAGTTGGACTATAACTGAAGAAACCGTGATCATTGAATGAACTAGTTTAACAGACGCAGCATTATTTTACCATTACAAGAAGACAGATGTTCAGTCACATTTATCGCTCAGAGGTAGAATACTTTTGAAAGGCTTCAAAAATAGGTCACAGAAATTGGTCAAGCTCAGCAGAAGAAAATCTTTGTGTTAACACTGGTTACTGTCGGAGTAATCTGAGTATCTGAACAAATGGTCAGTTTGTGCTTGTGAGAAAAGTAGGACACTGACAAAGACACCTGGAACACAATAGTGTCATGATGAATTAACCATTCATTTGTCACCTGATCTGCTAACATAGAGAATGGCCACTTATTAGCTGTGTGCACTGCAGTTTTAGAAAAGAAAGACCCACTGACACATAGCTCAGCATTAATGAAGGATAGATGTGGGTTTCACAGTGACTTAAACAGACAAAGAGGATAATGCCACTTAATGAAATGCAACAGATTGCACATTGTGCCATTTTTATCAGGTGAAATCTCATACTGTGTGTGGTGGGCCTACTTACCCACTGTCCTCTAAATTCAGTTGGAGATGACATAAATGTCGCTCTGAGACCCAGATCCACAACATAAACGGAGGTCATGATGGTGACGACAGACACACACCTGCTTCTCGATGTCAGACTTTTATCACGACTGCTAAAGAAAGCTTGTGTGTTGTGACTAACATAAAACCAGAATCACTTTCACACACATGGACAAGGCTGAAAACATATGGATCAGTCTTTCAAAACTGATGATAAATGTCAGGTTACACAGATGTAATCACAATCTTGCACAGACCAGTTATTAATTTAACTGTTTCCCCACTTTGCAGGTGTTGTAAACGCCACAGTTGCCTCATACAAGGCAGGACAGCTTGGAAATGGAAGTGAGAAACCTTTTCAGCTGTTACCAAGAACTGATGTTGCCACTGCTTTGTGTAAACACTTCCACTTTCCTCATTGTACTCTGCTGAGTAGCTATTGGTCACATTGCACACAGAGAGATGCAAAACAGTTAAGGGCAAAGAAAATATATCTTTCAACTGCTTATTGCTTTGTGACATTTGTGTTTATATTTAAATAAGACATTTTAATTACTTTCCAAAACTTAATGGGAATCCATGAGATGTTTACCGCTGCACCGTGTTTGATATCAGTGAGTTTTTATGATTCAGTGGGTTTTGATGCATTTCTTCAAAAGACAAAGCAGAGTTATGATTACAGACTAAGAAATATAGCACAAAATGACAAGAATTAAAACAATATGTGTATTCAGTGACTAAATTTTCCAGACTTCAGAAGTATGCAGCTGTACAATTTGAGCACTTCTTCGCATACTGCATAAGAACATGAGAAGACATACAGTGGTGCCATGAATAGTACATTTAAAGTAGAATTACCTGAACCCAGAAGGAATGTTTTTATGAAAGAAAAAAAAGTAATATTTAAAAAAAACAACAACAACAAAAAAAAAACACGAGAAAATGTTCTGGGATTTTGTCTCGTGACAGTTTTCACTTCATTGTCATGACAGTGATGTGACCATCATGACTTGTGACTGTCACAAATAGCACAGCCTTATGGTTCACTATGGGGACATTGTTGTGTGTGTATACTTTATGACCTGTGTGTAAATACAAATAAACATCAAATCTAGTTAAAACCCCACATTGCGCACACATTGAGTGACATTGCAGATTACATTATGGCAGTATAATAGTACTTTTTAGTAACAAGCACAGTAGTACCTTTACATTTGCCTTATTGCTAGGCCCGTCCCTGTCATGCTGCTTTGTTTTTTCATGGCTGAGTGCTTTATAACTAACAGATCTTAATGTATAGATGGCTTTGTCCTGCCAAACATGGCTTGAAATGAGAACACTTTCCAGTTTTAACGATGAAAACTAAGAGGCACGCTCAGGGGAAACCAACAACAATGGCCAAAAAATCAATCCTAAACAGAAAACTCCAATATCTAGACAGCAGCAACCATGTGCTTAATCGATCCACAGCTCTGCAATTATCTCCGCTGGCCCTGCTAACTCCACTGTCTTCTTGTTAAGCTTCTTTTAAGACAGATAAGTACAACCAGGACTACTACATAACTACCTTATCTGCTACAGGACCCAAACACAGCTCAGTACCTGCCTCTGTTTCGATGTAATTTGTCTAATTTCCTACCAGATTCAGTCAGCGCTTGTAAACCAGCTCTGAATTTAAGCAGTGAAAGGGATCAGGAGTTCGTGTGGGGTTCAGTAAAGAGCTCAGCCACACCTAACGCAGTATCTTTTGGCTAATAGAGCTATTTTTAAAGTCTCAGCCACGTGTCACACACACACTCACCCACAAATACATAAGCAAAAATAAACCCATGTGCGTAAATGAATGCATTTCAAGGTGCAGCACTTTGCATACTGACATACACGTTCAGTCAGATATAGTGTAGTTGACGGTGTGCTACTATGTACATGAATATACTGTAAATGTGAATAATAAAAATATTAAAAAGTAAGTATGTGCGCTATATCAGCAGCAGTTTATGTAAAATGTACATACTACAGACAAGATATGTTGTACAATGCAATTTTGCAGAATGTGCAGGACAATGCAAAGACTTCAATCAGCAAAGACACAAGCAGAGTGAAAAACATGTTTCCTAATTTAGTGCTAGAGCCCCGTTTAACGTGTCAGCTCAAAATCTCCCATATGTGTCCAACTGGATTAAGTTCAAGCAGTCGGTAACACGTTGTGGCCTGTATAGACATATCTGCAATTGTTATGTGTCCTCACTGAGCCTTTGTGGTGTGTGGATGATGCTCACTGTGCATTTGGTTCAATCCAACATTAATACTGGAGTTGTCTTGACTGCAATTTGTTGATTTCTTCCTTCAATCTATAATGATAACATTCTTGCCACTGTTCTATTTTTTGGTCCCGTGCCTCATAAACACTTTTACTCTCGTGGGAAAGTGATCTGCAAGACAATGTGAGACAGAGCGGCATGTTTGCTTCGTGTCGGAGCTGACTCCACCAGCTGCATTTCCATGGCTACTGATTCCTGCACGGCTGCCAAACTCTCCTGGTCCAGACAAAAGCAAAGAGCGATGAAAAAAAATACTGTGGGTTAAAAGAGTCAAATACTTCTAAAGTTGAATGTGTCAGCTTATCTGCTTGGTAACAATGCTCAGTTGAACTTTTAAAACCCCACAGTGGGAAAGCAGAGAGACATTCACTTCACAGGCCATTTCCATCAAGGTGATATGAGATATTAGGGATCTGTTATCGAGTTATGACAGTTTCTTCTGATAATTCATTCAGAGTTACTTGAGTTTATTTCCACTGAAAGCAGAAGTCATTGCCAGTAACACCAGCTGTTTTTAAGTTCATACGTAATATATTTATAGCAGACCAAGTGTTTACTAAACTGGTCTACACTGATTTTTTTTGTTTGTTTGTTTTCTTGCTGCATTGCCACCTACTGAATTGGATAACTAAGAGAGTGGCACGCATTAAGGTGGGGACTGAATTCTTGGCCAAGATAGACAAAAGTCACATTGTGAGTACACACACATACCGAAAATATGTGAATCAAGTTGGATTTGTTTCAAATTAAAACAGCTCTGATGTCCTCAGGTAAAAAAACAAAGTTATTGTTACTTTGCCAAAGAGTGAGAAACAGTCTTTTGGCACTATAATAAAACTTGAAAACCAAAAGTTTTTGTCAAAATGTTCTATTTGGATGGTAAACCTTTAAAAACATAAGTACTTGGACTAAGAGTATTATTTAATATGGACTAAACCTTTAAAAGCATTACTTGTTAGTTAAAGTACTTGGGACACCTAGTTGTATTCTGGGTGGAATAAACCTTTAAAACCTTAAGTACTTGAACTCTAAAAGTAGTATTTACGTTGGACTAAACCTTTAAAGCCACAACATGTTAGTTAAAAAGTACTATTTATTGAACTAAACCTTTAAACAAATAAGTACTTAGACACTAAGTAGTATTTTGGGGGGAATAAACCTTTAAAACCATACCTTGTAACTTAAAAAGTACTATTTAGGTGGAGTAAACCTTTTAAGGACTTGGACATGAAGCACTTTGAGGGGAATAAACCTTTAAAATCATCTCTTAAGTAAGTGATCATCTAATTGAAAAACAAAGGTCTTACAAGTGTGGTTTAAAGCTGCAGATACACATGATATAGAGAAGTTCTTACAAAGTTCTTCTACCAACTATTTGCACCTCAAATTACTGGGTGCTATGAGACCTGATAAAAATGCTCATTTGTAAGAATACAAATTGAAGTTTACTTAAAATTTACCAGCAAAAGTTATACACCTCCAGTAACAACAGCAAAAAAAATCAGTTGCATAAACCTGTATTTATATTAGACACATGTATTCTTCATGTATGCAGCTGCAGATAATGCACATGATATAGAGAAGTTCTTACAAAGTTCTTCTACCAACTATTTGCACCTCAAATTACTGGGTGCTATGAGACCTGATAAAAATGCTCATTTGTAAGAATACAAATTGAAGTTTACTTAAAATTTACCAGCAAAAGTTATACACCTCCAGTAACAACAGCAAAAAAAAATCAGTTGCATAAACCTGTATTTATATTAGACACATGTATTCTTCATGTATGCAGATACAGATAATGCACAGCCATAGCTAGCATTCACAAAGAGTTGCATAATAAATTTAAGGAAAGTTTTGACCAACCTAAAGCCTTCATTTAGCTGACATAACTTTTAATAGTCTAAATAACTTGGCTGAATTGTGCTCATGGTGCCAACATGACATTTGGCACCAATGTCATGTCATGTCATGTCATGCAGGTTCTGCAATCCAACCCTGGAATGTAATGTCGAAACACTTCTTCCCTGGTTGTCATCTTTGTCTGTGGCAAGATTATTGCTCTAAATTGATTCACAGGAAAAAGGCAAATAACAACACACCTACGTGATGCTTCTGTGTAAACCTCAAAGCTTTTTGTTTGTTGGACCCAACATTGAAAAAAGTTGGCGGGACTTACTGATTCAACAAGTGTACTTGTGTACTTGATGATGATGTGTACGCAGCCTTATTATTGAAGAAATAACTTTTGCTGCTGCTGTTAAAATATTAACTTGAATCATGAGGCTTTGTGATTTTAATTGATGTGTAATTGGGGCTGATACTATTCATACCAATGTACAAATACACTCAGAGAGTCTTAAGAGGCAGCTAATAGATATGAGGTACAAAACATGTTGTGCTTTGGCTATGGGAGAGACTGAAACTGCATTTTAAAAGGCAGTTTCTGATTCTCTTATTTATTTTTCAGAGTAGCAGTAATAATTGCCCCAGGGTGACTTCAGCCACAGAGCTCAACGGATTGAAGGCCAGTGTCTTTCTGAGCTTTATCTATACCTGAAGGTCACTTCCTCATTTACACATAAAGCAGCGAAGTAATAGCAGCAACCGATTACACACCAGAGCATATAGCATGTCGCAAATGCTCTGCAAATGTATTTTAAACATATAATTATTTTTCATTCTCATTCATTTTCTGTCCCCATTGATGCCATCGTGAGTCTGATTAAAACTTTCAGAGCTTTAAACATTCCTCTGAGTGTTCAGAGAGTGACCCTCATTGCAGCTGGGTTTTGAAAACAATGCATCCCTTATTAGGATTGCAGTGTCATCTCTCGGGATTAGTTTTCATTGAAGTGAGATCATTTCATTCCCATCTGCTCTTCAGACTTGACAGAATTAGAGCAGATAGAGGTGCTGCTTTACTGGAAGCATATCAGATTGTATGCTGTTCAGAGACAAAGACTGTACAGAGCAAAGTCCAATGAAAAGAAAGACAAAAGAAAGTCTTGTCAAAGTGTCTGGGGCCAGCAAAAGATTTAATAAAAATATTTATTTCACTAGAAATGGTTGTTCTGTGGTTGTTCCAGGCTCGTGTTTTGGTTGTCTTTGACACTGACTGCTTTATCTTCCTGGCTGCTGCCATCAGGGTCCCACTAACTGCGGGTCCTTGGGGCCTCCTGGAATTTTATCATGTGACCACTTCACTGTTCCAGTGAGTCTGAGAGGGGAAGAGTGCGTGTGTGTATGCTTGAATTGCATGCAGTCAGATGCACGTAGAAAGATCCTTTCACGCTACAAGAGCGCTACGTGTCATTATGTTGACAAAAAAAGTGGAATTAATGTGTTGGCTGAGCAGCAGTCTGTATAGGGGGTCACTGAGGCATGTTGTATTTACATCACAGAGGCTGTATACAATACGGACATTCACTCATACTTGGATTCACTGTGATTAACACATCTGATGAAGGTGGCCTGCACAGCTTATGAGTTAAATACTAGGATAAAGATGTAAATCATATTTTAAAATGGTTACTATTTCACACTGATCAGTGACATATATTCTCATTATGATGACCTAAAATCAGATGTGTGTTGTCCTCTATGGATCTCGACTTGTTAGTTCACACATTTTGTCCAGTCTAGTTTATTGTAATCCACATTTTTCTATCCATTGCCTGTTTCAACAGCAAAAACCAAAGTGTGAATGCACCGTTGCTGTTTTACACTCAAGCTGTCAGATTTGCTGCATTTTTGGACTGTTTTAAATTCTAAAAACCCACCTTCACAGGGAAGCCTTTTTTGTCTTGTGTTATAGAGGTCAGATTTTTTAGCTGAGGTTCAGGAGAAGGACCGCACCTCAAACTCCTCCCTCTCTTTCATATATCTATAAATGACTGCTCTTGCTCTTGCTTGCCACGCCCCACCCTTCCTCCTTCTTCTTCTGCTTCTCTTCTTGTTCTTTTACGTCAGGGTCTGATCGCTGGGGAGCTGCTGCTGATCCTCAGTGAAGTTTTCCCCACACCGCATCATCAATATCATTCTTATATTCTCATTTAGTAAACAATCATGAGCATCTTATTGATTTTGTGAATTGGTGTGTTTTAGTTTGATCTGTCTCTCACTGGGCTTTTTTTTATGTTTTAATATATTCTTATTTTATTTGTTCATGCATTTATATATGAAAGTGCTATACAAATAAAGCTTTACTTACTTACTGTCCAGTTAATCAGTTGTATATTTAATGAAAGTCTATGCACAACTGCATATTGTAATATTTCCATTAGTTTTTGTTCTTTAATCACTTACTTTAAAACACTCGATATTGCACTTTGGCTGTACATAAACTCATTATGATGACATGCACAGCTTGTAAAATATTATGAGGAATATATTCAATAAAACCATGACAGCCCATTCAGTCCCCTTGTATTTATAAGTCATCACTTGTATACAATACAACCTCAATATTCAGCCTCAGTATACTCAAGCTAAGCTATGACAAAGCTCATTATGATTTGTAAAATACATTAAAGACACCCATTCAGTTCCTTTGTATTTGTATTACAGCACCTGTTTAAATCAGAGGAGAGTTTTGTCAAATAAATCCCAAAAGAGAAAAGACTAAATTCTGCAGCTTTATTCATTGTAAAGACAAAGACAAAGGCAACTTTGAGTCAAACTCAAAACGTCGATGGTTCTTCCTTATGTAAATGCATTGGACGTGACCGCCAAGGACAAGCGGTTATTGCACTGGCTATTACACAACTGGTTCTGTTTTGGTGAAAAGAAAAAAAAAGATCACAAGAGACATGACTAATCCTGCGACACAAAAACCCAGGAATGACCCAAAAAACAAAATCCCCAAAGAATCATTATTATGACTTTCTGTTCGAGTTGAAGGAACCAAATATACATTGACGCAGGTACAGTCGGACTAATTCCTTGTGACTCTTACGTCCACAAAATGGATTTATGGTAACATGAGCAGTTTCACATCATCAGAGGTAACATGACTTAAAAAAATCCCCATTATTTTGCTACTTTCTGACTTAATATGACTGCATGGTAGCAGCTCTGTCATCCTGAAATATGATACCAACTCTTTTCATGTGTACTCATTCTCAACTTTGATTCTTTGTTCGATATTTGTTCTCTTTGTTGACTCTTTACTTATTGACCGGTCAGGAAATACAATCAGTCTTCATTGGGTGGAACATGCAGGGAACCACACTGACAAGCTTTGTTTGTTTATCCTCAGTCTATTTATTTCTTCAGACGTTTCCTCTTTGGCTTACGGGAGCATGAGATCAGAGTGGAATGAAACTCTGGCTGCTAATGGGCCTCAAAAGGAGCCTCGCCCTGACTGCATTGTTGGTGGGACAGTTGTCTCTCTCTGTGTAGGTTGTTATGTTAAGCGATGGCTAGTATACAAGCTTTTTCCATGCTACAGAAAGACTGTGTGACAGGTGATGCATCTCAAGTTTGGAAAACCTTACTCAAATCTGCAACACGAAGCAGCATGAAACAGACATATAATAGAACTTTATTTACCAGATCTGCAATTATATATCAATTTTAAAAACTATTGATTTGGTTCTCAAATATAGGGGATTAGAAATATTCTTGTCTTATTTAAAACCCAATTAAATACACCTTCATTATGCAATCATTTAAAAAAGATCTGAATTTTATGCTTGCATCTCCACAAATTTCACATCAGCTGTGCACTAATCACAGACTTCTTGGTTATAGTTATATAGCAACTGTAATTAATTCATTGCAATAGCTCCACTGCAGCCTCTCTTTCCCCAGTAATTATTATAAAATACATAATTGTGTAAACTTCTTGAAGAACTTATCCAGATATCACAGATTCATCAAGTATTTACAGTTACTTTGACTAAACTGAGTGAATGAGGATGAATCAGTTACTGAGGAGTTTCAAGGTTTTGGATCACACTGGCTCCACATGATGATGGATGTAAACTGGCCAGTGTCCACACTCACCAGCTGGACATTCCTCCCCGTGTGGCCTTTCACGTCCCTGTCCTTGGTCAGAAACACCTCCACGCTCAGACAAGGTCATGTTGCAGATGAAGGTAAAACAGTACCACCACTGAGAAGGAGACTATTTTGAAAGTAATCTCTTTTCATATCATCTGCTTGTAGTAGCAACCATTGTAGGTGAAGGACATGAAGTTTTACGTTTAACCTTGATTTTTGTATTTCCGTGTTCAGTCTTTGTTGTCACTCTTTATGGCAGTTGTAGTAATAGTTTTCTTGGGGGAGAAATAGTCTATTATCGTCCATTTGTTTGAACATGCACCGCCTCCTGCAACCTTCACTCCACTAAAGCTTGAGATAGACTTTGTCCTCGCCTGTCTGAAGCCAGACCAGGAACAAGGATGTGTAAAGGTAACATACCACCAGCAAATGTCACGCTTTCCGTAACAGAGGTTGCCGGACTGGATTGCCCGGTGATTCTGCAGCATTTTGTCTAGCGTTTCCTTCTTAGACTTCACCTCTTTATTTCTGGACTGCTTTATTTTGATAACCAAAATGCGTCCAAAGTTCAAATCCTAATAAAAACTATGAAAAGTTTTAAATCTGAACCCTTTCAGTCCCACAGTTTAACCAAGCACAGATGTCAACTTTTCCACCTGTCGCACATAGTCGGTAACACATCCTGTTGTGTGTTTGGTTGCATGTTTTTGAGTCAGAGAGCATTGCTATATTGACATTTTAAACTGTACGCATGAGCACGACACAGAAAGCTGATGAACAGTTAACAGCCAGCAGATTCTTGGATGAGGTCAATCGTTCCTTTTCCGTCCTGCAGGCCAAGCAACACACCACTCTTCCTTTTTTTGATAGCAGGCCTGCTGATAAAAAGCACTTCCATTAAACAAATCTGTCACGCAATGAAACCCATTACAACCCAGCAAAAATAACACAAGCCATGTATGTTTCGCTTTAATTTTATGATCAAAAGAAGGCCTTTGCACATGCTTGTTATACTGCACTTCTGTATACTGTTAATCTTCTGATAACATTCTGGGTGAGAGGCCATCATAAACTACAATGGCGTCATGATTTGATTTTGTTCGCTCTTTGTGCTTCTGCATGTTGCCAAGCAGTTTCTACACCATGCAGGTAAAAGGGTATAGGCAAATAAGAAGGAGGCACTGACCCTTTACCAAGTCCCTGTACAAATAAGGCCATGCCAGTTTATGGCTAACTTTATAATACGGCTTTGATTTCCATTTGTGTCAGAGTTAATCACTGCTGTGCTGTATCTGGCTGTGCAGTAATCTGGATTGCTGTTGCTTTTGTGCACAGTCAGATTATTTTTTTTTGACAGAAAAGCAAAGATGTCACTTGGGAAATTCAGCGGGTGTTTTTTTTTCGTCATCACAAAAAGGTTAACAAATTCTCGCTATAAAACTGCCATGCAACAATGACTGCATGGTGTAAGATTTTGTGCTCCAGTAAATAATCACTACTTCCTCTGCTACTGCATTTCTGCTGTATTATTTTGTAATGCGTCACCTACGTTTGGGGAAGCAGACACTGCTGAGGCCAAGCTTGCCAAAATTCAGAAAGCAAATTTGCCATTGACTTCAAATTGATTTAATACACAGGCCAAAAATAGGAACATGTGTCTTCAGAGTCCACAGCTACATCCACACAAAGCTGATAGAGCTGTTGACCGTAACTTCCTATTTAACATGATAGCAGATTGCTGCAACTAATATAATTAAAAGAATAATTGAACCAGTTTTATGGTTGTTGGACACACTTGTTTCTATGTGCAGACAGTTGTTCTGTTGAGTCCTAAAACATGGAGGTGACTCAGCTCTTTTGTCATCATGGGTTCTTCTGCCAGCGTTCAAAAGCTTTTTAAAGCTTTGTAATTTTTGAGCTAGCTTTGTAGATATCTGAAATGTGAATTCCAAAGCTGCATAATGTGTTTATTTACCTCAGGGGTAGATCAAACACTGAAAATGTTTAGATTTTTTTAACTTGTCCTATTAATCAAAACATATGCAATCTATGTGACGGACCTTATTTAGTTACATTATCAAAAATCTAGCGCAAAAACACAGAGGAAAGCACTATTTATTAATATAAATGCACAGTATTGTGCAAGTAAACCCTTCAGATTCCATTTAACCCTTGGCCTGAGTACTGATGGTGCATAACAGAAGGTTACAAGTCATACCAGTCAGCACACAGGTAAAATACACAATAAACAGTAGGTGCATTGCGGCAAGAATCAGGATGCTTTGGCCTCCTCTTTGCCTAGAGTGAACCCTGAACACTGTTGGCTGCAGCAACAAAGCATGGCATGACATTTCAGAGTGGAGACACTGGTATGAACATTTATGTGCATGCCAGATACCATTTACCTCAGAATCTACACACACCCTTTAACTAGAATTTTAAAAATGTGTTTTTAAATCTGCTACCTGCTCAACACTGCCAGTCTGTGTGTCAAGCTCTGATTCTAGAGAAGATGTGCACATGTATTTTCAGATACACTTCCTCCTTTTTTCCATGGGACTGTTGAGCCAAATCGTGTTGTGACAGGCAGCATTGCAACGGTGCAGACGAAAGATTTCAGTGAATTTACAAGGCTTCGCATTTCCTCATTCATGAAACACGTTTGTTTCGTTTATGCCTCTAAAAATAAGCCACTCCACTAGTCCAGCATTGCGAGGACTGCAGTGGTCATACCTGAAAGCCGTGGAACAATGGAGCAAAATTCCTCCATTTACATAGTTTGGCTCTGAAGGAGTGGACAGAGTAAAGGCGTGCCCTTAAAAACTTGAGGAAGAAGGATGTAGTGGAATTTTTCTCTGCACGCAACCAGTGCATTGTATGAAGGTCTATTGTAAGTTACAGAGTAGCAGTCAAACATGATGGATCGGCTGCTTTCTTCCAAAAGAGACCGCCATGCTTTTAAAATAATATGTTGAGTGGCCATAAAAAGAAGTCGCTTGTTTGTGTGACTCAGATTTTGTCACAGTGCATTTAGTGGGACTTTAGACCACATACTTCACTTGGAACAAGCTGTCATTAGTTGACATCTGCATGACGAGCATGGCTGCACGCTAATTATTTCAAAGTGAGATAACTTGTTATGAAATCATTTTCTATTGCTAGGCAAAAATCATAATCTCAATCTCACTGGGTATAATAAAGGTAGCCTTCTTGAAGTTTCTAAATCCATAAAACAAAACACCAGGGACAAAGAGGAATCTAAATTAGGGGGGAAATAATTGCTTTTATATACAAATCTCAATTTCCTTTAATGAAGTTGTATTTTAATTTTAGTTTATTATACATAGTAAGTCATTTTGATACCTTCAGGTCAATGTAACTTACTAAAAGTCTATGTTAATCTTTAATATGGTAACACCACATTTCAGTATTTAGACAGACATAATGCTTTTTATCAAAAAGCAGCAAGACTGACAACGGCTCTGACAGTTTAGGGAAATTTTCTTTGCTTGCTTTCTTACTGAGTCAGATGAAGGCTAAACATGTTTTTTCATGTCTGTATCTTCTTTCTAGAGAAACAGTAACCCAGAGGCAGAACCCAGTGTGGCCTAGCTTAGCACAAAAAATGAAAGCACAGGTAAATAGGTAGGCAAAATCGAAATCAATGAATAACACTGAATAAAACATTAGTGAATAAACTCACATTGCAAAGATTTTGCAGCTCACCATAGACTGGATGCATTGAAAAAAATGGGCCAATGTTAAAATTTAAAAAATCAAACAACCATCTACCAAAATAACTCTTTTTTTGCCTAGGTTCTCATTAAACTGTCATGTCTCATTTGCATTTTCTAATTTTTGTAATAGACAACATACAGCATGTAAATAGAGAATGCTGGTAGTGTGACTGATGTCAGACAAATAAAGTACATTTCCACAAACTGATGTTCTTTGTCCACTGTGGCAAACAAATGGAGCATTTATGACTGTTTTTAGATACATAAAATCCCATAAATCTTAGTGAAATCAGACAGTATGGAAAGATAAGACTAGCGTCCCTTGAAAGCCTACGTATTGGAGCCATAAAAGAGTCAAGAACTCCAACAGATAAAAATTTACCATCAAAAACACCCTCTCATACTGAAAAGGAAATGGACCAAGCCCAGATTATTTACTGTGAACTGCACCCTGCTTCCCTCTGTGGCTTTGGACGCTGATACGCTCAGACTTGTTGAGTTTTTAGATGATTGCGAAAGTCGTAATATTTACATTGAGGCCTTGTAACCTTAAAGTGCATCTGAGGTGCTCCACTGCACAACAGAGACCTAACCGTAATAACCTGGGTGTGTCACTGGCGTCCTAATATAATGACTGATGAAAAATTACTTGTGGTTAGAAGGATTCCAGTTCATGCACCTGTTCCTCCTTCCTCCTCCTCCTCCTCCCAGTCAACAGCTACTGGAAACAAGGGGTTTTACACTTGTTGAGAAACGTGACCGATTCCCATCACCTGATGATACTGTTGTCCAAAAGAAGTAACATTGAACCTTTTGCAACATCTGGAGTGGCGTGTAGTACTGTAGTGGCTAATTTACCAGATAATACAAAGCTGGGTGTGTCTCATACAGAGTATATGGACTCTACTGCAATCAAATAATTGTGAGGCTCGCAGAGGAAGAAACTGGTCCCTTTTATTGCTTTCATTTCTTGTAAGAAGGCATTTAAATGAATCTGTTCATATGGCAGGACACTGGGAAATTCTTGGCTTGAGTAAATGAGGAATGTGATGTTTGACTCACACTGAATCTTGTTTGTAAGCGGATACAAAATAAGCAAATATGATCAAACTCAGAGATAATGACTCACATCTGAACAAGTGTAGCAGGTATTAAAAATATATTTAAGTGAAAGTAATATATTAAAGCTTACATGTAGCTTCCATTTTGACATTTTAGAGAAGTGTCTGGGCGACCTGTTTTTGTGATTATATTAAAAAACCAGAAACATGACTACATACTGTGAAAATAATATGAAAAGAACATAATTACAGGTGGCAATGCCATACAAATATGGAGGTTAAGAGGGGGAATTATTGTATTTGTGGTATGAATTGTTGACCATCTTGTTGACCACAGGGGATTTAGTCGCTGAAGTGTTTGGACACGTCAACAGGGTCATTTCTTGAATGAATTATCAGTGAAATATCACACTGATTAGTTACATTAGGATTTGTTTTCTTTTAGTTAGTTCAGTTATGACAGACAGTATGTTCAGAAACAAACAGTGTGTACAATCCAGGTGAAATGATATCATCTGACCTGTATTCGATGAGGTAACCTGCAATTTTATATGGCGATGACGTGCTGTACATTTGCTCAAGTGGTGCTAAAAACTGGATTACCAACCAGGCAACGTGGCCAGGTGTTCCAGTACCACACAACCATCCGAGCTTAACGTGTTTAAGCTGGTTTGTGAAACGTTATGAAAAAGTGGGAGGATACACTATCCTAAACTGATACGCTGACGGGCCTTGAGTTGGATTTTGTGCTTTATCAGGTCCATTCTTAAGGATGCTGCATGTGTCGTAGCATATTCCTACATTGATGTGTGCAAAATTTCTGCAATATATTTAGTTTTGTGTTTTTTACAGAAGACATTCTAACATGTTACAACAGGAAGTACACAGGACTGAACAATGAAAATGTGTTAAGGGGGCATTTGAATAGAACAGAGCCACGACTGATTTTCTAACTGTGACAAGTGAAAAAATCTCCTGTGATAACGACCTGTTGGGCCTCCAGGCCTTCTGAGAGAGTAATTGGACCACAATAGTACAAACTATTTATAAAAAAATAAGGACTTAAGTGAGTATATTTTCAGAACTGATGTTAGCGTATAATTTTGCATGTGTTAATAGTGCTCATGGAAGAAGTATTTAGTCCTTTTGATTAAGTAAAAGTAGCAGTAAGACTAAAAAATATATTATTCACAATTTTACATAAGTGTAACTATTAGCAGAAAAACATATACTAGTATCAAAAGTATCAGAAGTTAAAGCACCTACTCAGTAACCCCTGTCAGACTTTTATTATTGCTGCTTTACACATTAGTTGCATTTTAGTTTTGTAACTGGGTCAGATGGAGTCAGTTTTAACTGCTTTACAAGAGTAGTTTGATGCAGAACAATATGTTATAAGCACAGATAAGCGTACTGGAGTAAAACAATTCCAGCATTTCCTAAGGAAATCTTGTAAAAATGGAACCTAAAAAGTAGTGTACTCAATCAAGTGCCTCATATTTATAATTAGGAATCATTAAATAAAAATGCACTTATTTTCATTATATTAACCATGGCTCCCTCTTGCATGAAAAACATCCTTATTTACATTCATCTTTAAGACAGAGTTTATAGATACAGGCTACAGCAACAAACCCGTTAAAGACTTCGTGCGTACATTAGTTTTAAAACGTCAATGGACCACTGCTGACACCTGGTGGTCACTGTTGGTTACTACATCTCCAAATGGCTCGGTATTAAAATCTTTACTTTAGCATATATTTGAATGATAAGTATTGATTTAATTTTCTCCTGCTTTTTAAAACCCTGCATTTTTGACCATTGTAGTATATTATCAGCGTTTAATATAAGTTTTGTCGACAGAAACGAGATCAGCGGCCCCGCTTCCCCTTTAAGAACTCAGAGCGGCTGCTCAGCGCCCAATCGCGGCGCGTAAACTGAACTTTGTTGTTGTCAGCAACTACCAGCTAGCTGTAAGCTAACGTTAGCCTGCCGGTGAGCTAAACGGGACGATATCTTGTGACCCACTCGTCCAAATACCGGAGCAAGGAACGGTTAATATTTTGGTTGTAAGGCTCAGAACAGCAACAAGTCGTTCTTACCGGGTGTTTGTCTCCGTTATCAGGGAAAATGACTTCTGCACTGGTGAGTTTTAGCTGCATGGCACTTGTCACTTGAGCCACTGAGAAGAAGTTCGTTTCTCATTCGTAGTTCAACTTTGGCTTCTTGGCTACACCATAAAAGTCGATTTGTGCACTGATTCGTGACTTTTAAAAATATGATCTGGGAGCTTTGTCCTCAGCATAATTTTCCCCAACCGTATTGTGGCAGGAATAAATTGTCGTCTTGTTGTCAGGAGTGAAAGAAGCACTGAGATCATGTAGTTAAGGAAAAGTACCAATACCAGTGTAGAAATGATCTGTTATAAGTAAAAGTCATGCAGTTAAATGTATAGTTAGATGAAAGTACAGAACCATTGGTAACAAAATACAGGCTAATTGAAGTACTAAAAGTAGAAGTACTTATTATTATTAGATTATAATTATTGGATCCATTAATATTTTCCTCACTTAAAAGTTAGAGCTGGTAAAGGTGTTTTAACTAATGTACATAGTTAATCTGCTGGGTTGTGAATTTGCCCTTGGAAATCAGTGAAATTGTGTCTTAATCTATAATATTACATCATACTTAATTATATTTTATAATTTCATAGTCAAGTCTGCAAAGTAACTACTAACTAAAGTTACTGAATATACGTAGTATAAAGTACAATATTTTCCCCTGAACTGTAGTAGTGTGAAAGTATAAAACAGCAATTGCAATTATTCAGGTGAAGTACAAGTAACGAAAAGAACTGTACTTAATTACACTACTTTAGTAAATTTACCGAGTTCCCATCCCTTCTTGTTGCTATCGTCAGTGTGAAATAGTTATGAAATTATTGCAGATGGTGTTTTGAGGTGAATGGTTAATCTGCAATTGGAATTTTCCAAAATATCTTACAAACATATGTAAGTACAGTGCATGCTCAAGGTCAGTCACCTCTTTAAAGTTTACATAACAACTCATTTCAGTGCTGCTGAGACAGGAACCCATTCTGAAGAAGCATACTTTTTACTTCAACCATATGTTTACAGCAGTAGATATATTTTCACAAATGTAATAAACAGCTTCTGTCCACATGACTTTCACATAAGTTATTGTAATTTAAGTTGACGCAACCTGTGCAGTTGAGCAGGTTTGACTAATTCATTTCATGCAAGTTTTTTTATGGGATATATTGAGGTTGTGGATGCAGATTTAATGCATTATTTAACCATCAAAATGATTGAATGGATTATAGGATGTAAAATGCATGCTGCTAAATTGAGAAGTTAGGTGGGAGCTGTTATATGTTGAATGCACAGGTGCACAGTACATTTGGGTTGCCTTTTAAAAAAGTTTTTTGACTATTGGAGCATTTACAAATGAAGCTATTTCTGCAAACTGAGAATCTTTTATAGAACTTGTTAAATACAGTCAGCAGCATGAGTCAGTTTGTTTTCTAGTGTTAGACCAATGAAACAACAGTGGTGCAGTTTTTCTCAATCAAGTTTTAATTTTTTTATAGTTATTTATTTTAATTATATAAAATATTAACATATTAAATAGTTACTTAAAAAAATAGCAGGCAGTGTGAGGCATGATTTTGAGTGTTGAAGTACATATCAACAAGGAACGAACTTCGTTAAGAGTATAGTTTCTTTATTTACACATAGCAGTTGGCTAGTTTGTAAAAACATTAAAAGAGCTTAATGAAAAATGTACAAAACTGTATTCAAAACAAGTTAAAAAGGAAATTCAAGGCTGCACAACATGTAAACAGTCATCATTTCCTTATGTTTTTCTCTATTTTCAATGTCTCAGCTCTCGACGCCATATTTGTCAAAGTGTCTCATTATTACGCCCAGCTCTAGCTCCACAGTCCCCATGGCTTGGGTGTGCAGTCTGTATCTGTCCGCCCCGCTGTATATGAGGTCCGGGCTGCGGAGCTGGGGACCTCCGCCGACAAACATTCGCGCTAGCTGCTCTTGCAAGGAGCCGAGCGGCCTCCAGGTCGCACAGCTTATCCGGTGGTGACCGGGGCTGGAGGGGACGTGGCAGAAGCCGTAGCCGTACAGCTGGCAGCGTCCGAAAGAGTCCTGGTTCCACACTTGGAGGTGAAGCTTGGGCCAGCCTTGGAGCCCCTTGGTCGCGTAGTGCAGGTCAATGGGGTGGCTCCAGTACGCCATGTCTCCGGTTTGGGGGACATCCACCTGAGTCTGACCCTCCTTCAGGCCGGACAGGAGCCGCCATGCTCCACCCGTATGAACTCCCCATTTGCAAAATAGGCTGTTTTGCGGGAAACCACTGGCCCCAACGATCTGTCCTATAATGTGGAGCTCTGCCATGACACAGTTGTTCTCCTGAAGCAGAACATGCGGCACCGAAACTCCTCTGTTCTCTCCCGAAGCTAATTGCTGCTCTTACGGCTAGCAATGACTAGCAACACGACTCCCGTCTCCTTGGTAACTCAGCCTGAACTGCAGTTGCCCCGGTGACAAACCTCCCTGAGTTAAGCCTGTCAGGCAGCACTTCTGTTTAAGATCTGATCCCACGGTCTAATTCTATGTCGTTGAACTCTAAGTGCGACCTTTCCAACATTAAATCGTTACAGTATATCTAACATTGTGCGTCATAGTCGTTATATTTGACTGGGGAAGATAAAGTGTGGTAGCAAGAATTAGGAAATTATGCCTGCCAAGCTGAACGCAGGGCAAAATATTCAAGGGTATGCCTTTCCTTATTTGGAATTATTCATAAAATCACATTTGTAGACTGGAGACAATATATAACTTCCCTTCATATTTATCATATAATTAACCAATGCTCAAAAATAATCCTTAAGCTACCCTCACTGTATTTTTTGGTGTGTCTGTGAAATTTAAGCAGGCTTTTGAGTCGCGGAACAGAGACACTATGAAACAGCGCCACCATGCGGCTGTATTTATTACAACTCCAGACTTCAGCTTTTTTTTTTGTAGCCTAAAATATATTGTGTAGTGACAACCACTGTTACACTTAGAGATGGAATTTACTTAAGTACTGTACTTGAGTACAGCTTCAGTGTAATAATACTTCACTTGAGTATTTTATTTCCAGGTCATTTTATACTTTTACTACACTACAGTTTATTTGACAGCTTAAGTTACTGTGGACTTTACAAAATAAAGATGTTTGCATATGAAACACGTGGTGATGCTTTGTTTTACAATTAATTACCCAACAGTAAGTAGAGCTGACAGAACTGACGTCAGCTGACAGAATTTAATTACTATTATGTAATATTACATAATGGAAGAGGGCTCCAGATTTTGAGATTTCTGCTTCTTGAGTGTGAGGATTTGATTCACGATTCAAGAGATTTTTTTGTCACAAGCTCATACAGTATAATAAATGCAAGGTGACTGTTCGACAAGGCTGTGCAATAACAACAAGACTTGATCGGAACATTCCTTAAAAAAAGAAAAGTCATAAATAATGAGGAGAAAAGAGATCATGAAGTGCAGTGTACATTGTGAAAGAGTTTCTACCGTACGATTTAATTACTTTAATCATTTTTATTCATCGGACACTGTTCTTCGAAGAAAACGAACCTTGTAATGTTGTCCCTTTGGGTTTTGGATAACTGTGATGGCATTTCCCACACTTACGGTTTCTCACAAACAAACCAAACAATCAAGTAATTTCGTGAGAAAATAAGATATTTACAAAATATTCAAAATAATAATAGAATGATATATGAAACTGTATTTGTCACAATAGCCAGTTTTCTGCATTGTTTACTTTAATTGGACTAACTAAAGCATATTTTCCTGATTATATTTACATACTTTTTCTTAAGTAACATTTTCAATTGATACTGAAATTGTATTGTATGTAATTAATTGTGTTTACAGTGTGGTTAAAATAATTTTACTTTGTAAAGAATCTTTACATGAGTAAAATTATTACCACAGTATGTAATATTGAAAGTTGTAATTATAGAATTTGTGACTGGTCACAATCTGTGTCACTTGAAAATGAAAAAGAAAGAAGACTCAATTAAATAATGGCAGATGTTCAGATGAGTGCAGCTATACTGTAAGATTTGTGTTGTCACAGCTTTTAAAATTCGTGAATCTAACTTATTTTTATACATATAATTTTAAGAAATTTTTGAGTTACATCTATAAAAATGGTGGCCTTGTCTGAATCATGTGGGGGGACAAATTTTGTCAATACCTATTATGGGAAATTTTGATATACAGGATGGTTAAAAGGTTTACAGTAGGAATACAACTTAAATTCCTGCGTCTCATGAGCTTCAGAAGTAACACAGTATTGTATGTTTGTGTGTTCAGAATCTGTTTTCATAAATTAGTTCAAAATGGAGTGAATAGCCTTCCCAGAAAAGCAGTTATGGTAACATCACGGCCCATGGTTTTGGACTGAGATGTGTCACAAACAGTGGGCATTTTTCACAGCAGACACTTTGACTTGTCATAGCAGAAAAAGCGCAAGTGTTTCTAATAACATTAGCGATGATTCTATTGCACTGAAGTGTCAGAATAAGTCACGACAGTGAGCCAACACCAGGGTCCTGAAACTGAGACGGCTACAAGGAGTTCATCCACCACCAGTTTTATTTTAACACTTTTTTTGTGTGTGTGACATGTCTAAATTTTTTCATTGAGTAGAATGCCCTGATAATTTTGATTACATAATCTAAGTAGCTGTTTTGTCATTAGCATTTAGTGACAATTTTAAGTATGCATACTTTACCAGTCAGAGATTTATCCTGCGTTACATGCTTCCAAACTGTATTATTACCAGTCATCTGTACAAACCCTCGGCTCATTGCAGAGAATATCATCAGTCTTTAGCTGCATGTGATAATTATGGGGTTGTTTGCTTATGTTGCCAGGGCATTGTCAGTCACATCACACACCCACACAGCCCTGATGAAGCACATTAGCAGTTATTCAGTGTTAAGCTCCCAATAATTAATACCAAATGATGATTTGTTTGAAGATTTTTTTAAACTTAGATTTCTGCCTGTTTAGTCCTGACAATTTATTATTGCAATGTAATATCTGGTCTTCACATGTGTCTCTTTCTCTTTGTCCAGTCTGATCCAACCTTAGAGAAACATTTCAAAGGTCACAGAGACACTGTGACAAGTGTGGACTTCAGCTGCAACATGAAACAGATCGGTAACTGCCACTGCTCTTTTTTCTGTGTGTTTGTTTGTCTGTCGCCAACCTATGTCTTTGTATTGTATTTTCTGTGCAGTCTGTGGTCATACACAATATTCTCATCCCACTTGCCTGTGCTCCATCTTTTTTCAGCCACGGGCTCTATGGATTCCTGTGTGATGATCTGGAACATGAAGCCTCAGATGCGAGCGTATCGCTTTGATGGACACAAAGATGCCGTCACTTCAGTTCATTTTTCTCCCTCTGGCCACCTGGTGGCCTCCGCTTCCAGAGACAAGACTGTACGTCTCTGGGTGCCCAGCATGTAGGTTCTGAAGTGTCATTTTTTTATGCAGCGTTTTTTTTCTATTTTCTCTTACTTTCATTGTGTTTCACACCAAACCCCCACAGAGGACACTGATGCTGACTCATAAAGGCAGCAAAACAAGTTCTGCTAAACATAGTTGATCTCCTTCCTCTACCAGCACAAAGGAAAGCACACATTGCTGAACCCCCACTGGGTTTTATTTGTGTATTTTACATTTTTGTGTTGTTTTGTGTGTACAGGAAGGCTGAGTCAACAGTATTCAGAGCTCACACTGCAACTGTGCGCAGTGTTAACTTTTCTGGTGACGGACAGACTCTGGTCACTGCTTCTGACGACAAAACCATCAAAGTGTGGACTGTCCACAGGCAAAAGTTCCTCTTCTCTCTCAACCAGCACATCAACTGGGTTCGCTGTGCCAAGTATGAGACACACACACATTTGTCACCATATAGTACCACATACCATACAGTTTTTGCAGTTTCATGTAATTTTCAATGCAGGTATTTCATCTTGTCATTTTGTTTGTTGTATTTCTACTTAATTATTCTGCATTTTTTTCCACAACATCTTTCATGAATTTAGTGTTTAACATGTTTTTTTATTTACAATTTTCAATACTTTACTTGCAGGTTTTCTCCAGACAATCGTTTGATTGTGTCATCTAGTGATGATAAGACTATAAAATTGTGGGACAAGAACAGCAGAGAGTGCATTCATTCTTTCTATGAACATGCAGGGTAAGGACTTGGGACCAGAATGATGCATGGGGGAAAATATTGATAGGAAATGTCTCCCTGTGTGTACATGGAGACATTTCCTATCATTTCCTATCAATCAGTAGTGTGGTATTTTGTCAGTTTTTCTGCTGGTATTTTGGTAACATCACAAAGGATACTTGCATGTTATTATGTACTGATATCACTGCAATGACAAGTGAAAAATCTGACATGTTTGATTAACCATGTGTTGTCCTGTTAAAATTGTTGTGATTAGGGCGCTCGGCAGTTACTCATTCCTTAAATGCTTCCTGTGTAGCATCAGTTAAGCACCTCAGATGTCAAGTGTTTTGGATTTTAATTAAAATGTGCAAAAATGTTATAGATATAAATGTGTGTGTAGTAGGTGCTTGTCAATAATGTCTAAAGATTTTGCATTAGTTGGATTAACCTTCTGGAATATTATTATGATGTTGTTTTTTTCTCTCTCCCAAGTTATGCAAACTATGTGGATTTTCATCCCAGTGGGACATGCGTTGCTGCAGCTAGCACTGACAACTCTGTGAAGGTTTGGGACATCAGATCTCATAAGATGCTACAGCATTACCAAGGTAGGGACACCTCAAAAACCTAAAACAGTTAGCAGTAACCACATGATCCTTTGATGGCGCAAAAGCTAGAATTTGCATCTAATCTCCACATAATAATAATAATAATTAATAATAATCTTTGCTTATTAATTAGTCTGAGATATTATAAGGGAGAGATTGGCTTCTTAAAAAATCCTTAACAGAAATCTGTAGGAGCAATCTGTACCACCAAAGATGGCAGCTGTATGACACATGTTCTGTACCTCCTGCAAAACCCCAATCAGCTGCTTTCTAACAGCCAAACAATGAAACATTCACCCAATTTTGTTGTTAAATGGTTGCAAGTTTAGTGTTGTCAAATTGTGAACGTGAGTAGTAGAACTATCCTGTGTAGAGAAAAAATGCTTTTTATACCCATAAACCCATACTTTTTACTTTTTTTAAAAATCATTTTTGATTAGGGATTATTGGCATGCATGTTCTATGTCATTTAAATTGCAATTATGATTTCAGGCCTTTGTTAGCCTGAAATCATTATCTTGGGTTGTTATCAAAGTAGCTGCCAAGTGGGACGACTTGCCTGTCAGCACCTTATATTAATCATTTCTAAAAACCCACATCAATCTTAAAGACATTTTTCTGCATTTTTAGAACAACTTAATGTTTCTAGGTGCTTTGTTTAGCCACATCCGATGCCTTTTAGCTGTTATACAAGTAGATGTTTAAATATAAAACACCAGACTTAAGTTTTAGACTTCTATTATACGTTAAATCTCTACAATAGACAAAAGTTTGTTTGTTGTGGAGGGGCTTAAATGGCAAAGTCTGGTCACCCACCCCAGCAGATTCTGCAACGCACCTCAAGTGAGTCTTCGCCTTTAAATACAGATTAGGTTTACCACAAATACGGTAACTGAAATAGCACAGAGGTAAAATTGAGCGTTAAAGCTCATGATTAGTGTAATAATCAAGATTAACGATTTTCTTGCATATTCAGGAAACCAAATGTTGATGCGTTTTTGTCAGTCTGCCACTCAGGCTGATTGTTCTAATCAGCTCTCTTAAATGGATTTCAGTCGTGAGATCTAATAATGGATAATCACATCTGTCTGAGGAGACTGGCCATGAAGATAAAAGCTTCTCCTCCTCCTCTCCTCCTCTTTTCTCTTCCACTCACTGAGTAAAATTGTGTTTAAAATGTGGTTTGGTTACTGTTAGATATCCATAGAAATTATTAATAAATGTAAACACTTCCAGTAAATGTATATAAAATATGGCTCAAGCTGCCTGATTAGAAAACCTTAGTCTTAGCTCTGGGAGCCAATACCACAGCGGCAGAATGGTATGCTTAGCTGTCTTTTAGGCATCGCATCTCATTATTGGGCACTTAGCTGGTTTTGGGTTTACTGAGGCATTTGCCGTATCCTCTGTCCTTGTTTGAACCTGAGCCACACTGAAGGATACACCCTCCTGCTCTTTGTGTGTTTGCAGCTATTCAGCATCTTTTTGCAGCCGGAGGTATCGGTATGTTTTGGTATATGTCATTGCATCTACAAGCCAGCAGAGGGACCTATCGCTTGTTGAAAGTCTTTTGTCCTCATTTTGTCCAGAACTCATTCATCACATGGCAGAACAATTGCAGACTGGGGAAGTTGTGATTAGTTGCTATAGACTGCTATACCTGATATAAAAGTGTGTGTTAATAGAAACCAGAATTTAAGTCATTGTCAGTTCCTGGAGAGGAGTGATGTATAGCAGTGCACTTCTGTGGCAACCATGTCGGTCAGTATCTGCTATGCTAAACTGCGTTTGAGCAAGATATTCAACTCTTTACAGTGTCTTAGTCGCTTGAAAAGAAGAGACTGGATTCTGACATCTTGTAAAGAGAGGAAAAGGAAAGCAAGAATGCCCCCCAAAAGTATAAAATCACGTAGGAAAAATTATGACCAGTCAAATGTTTTCATTTTCATTTTATCTGACATACAGGAGATGAGTTTATTATGGAACTAATCAGAAACTAATAGCAGAATAATTACATAAGTGATTTTTTAAGCAAAAATACCACACATGTGGTGGTTCCAGGATCTCAAATGTGAAATCTTTCTGTCATGTTTGAATTTAGGGCTGCACAGTGGCTCGGTGGTTAGCAGCGTCGCCTCACAGCGAGAAGATCCCTGGTTTGCGTCCCGGTTAGGACGCCTGGGATCTTTCTGTGTGGAGTTTGCATGTTCTCCCTGTGCATGCGTGGGTTTTCACCAGGTTCTCCGTTCTTCTTCCTCCCACAGTCCAAAAACATGCTGAGGTTAACTGATTATTCTAAATTGTCCGTAGGTGTGAATGAGAGTGTGCTTGGTTGTCTCTACATGTAGCCCTGTGATAGGCTGGCGACCTGTCCAGGGTGTCCCCTGCCTTCGCCCTGAGTCGGCTGGGATAGACTCCAGCCCCCCCGTAACCCTACAGAGGATTAAGTGGTGTATAAATGATGGATGGATGTTTGAATTTACGTTGCAGTAAAATGAATGCTTTTGGGTTTTCAAATACTGGTTGGGCAAAACAACATATTTAATGATGCTGCCTCTACGACAGTGATCCTAAACAACCAGGCCACATCTTGAATCAGGTCTGCACAGTGTTCAGGCTGTCAGGGTCCCAAAGATGTGATCTGACCAGAATCAATCATCATCAATCATCAATCACTGAGAGCCATGCATTTTTTACTGAGCATCAGTGAACATCGACCCCATCTATCTGTACAGCAGTGAAGACCATACTCTACATGTACTGCTTTAAAAACCCTATGCTAACAGAGCAACACAAGAATCTGCTTATTTTTAAAAGTCGAAATACGGTAAATAAATTAACCTAGTTTTGACTTCTTTTATGTTTTTAATTTAAGAATTTATCTCACCTGAATACATTTTTTGTTCTTATTAGTCTAAGGCTATGTGCTCGATTTGCTCAGCTCAGATTTTTGTAGTTTACACAGTGTGAAACAGAAACTTCAAGTCTCGGCTGCAAACTAAAAATGAACTTTTCTGTGAAGTAGAAGACTTGGTGTGTCCAACCAGTTTCCACATCTATTGGTTCTGGATTTTGAAATGAGTGACAACAATGTGGAAAACTCTTACGTAACAAAAAAAAATCTTCTCTGAAGCTGAGCATGTTTATGTTTCAAAATATGTCTGCAAGGCACTGGAAGTTGGAATACTTGAGAACCCCACCTCGAGGATATTGTGTCTGGTATTTTTCAGTATTTTACTATCTGTTAGAATTCACACAATTAATATTGGACAATAATTGGAATAGGTGGCTAGATTATTATGATGTGGATCATAATTTTCTTTAACTATTGCTTCCTACTTTATAGACAGAGAAGGTGAAAATGTAATCCTGCAATAAGTAATAGTGTCTAATAAACAATGTGGAATTTGTGTTAATTTGCAGAAGGATATATTTCAGGTTGAATTACAGCAACAAGAGGTTTGTTCAAGTCCTGTTATTAACTTGATCTCTCTCTCTCTCTCTCTCTCTCTCTCTCTCTCTCTCTCTCTCTCTCTCTGTGTGTGTGTCTCTGTGTGTGTCTCTGTGTGTGTCTCTGTGTGTGTGTCTGTGTGTGTGTCTGTGTGTTTTCCAGTCCACAGTGGTGTGGTGAACAGTTTGTCTTTCCACCCAGCTGGCAATTTCCTAATCACTGCATCCAGCGATTCCACAATGAAAATACTGGACCTTGTAGAGGGCAAGCTGCTGTATACACTGCATGGACACCAGGTAGATACACTCACTCACACACACACACACACACACACACACACACACACACACACAATCCTACATACTCACACACACACACACAGACAGATGCGCATGACACATAAATGCTGTTTAGATATCCTACAGGCCTAGCTGTTCAGTTTACCCGGTCATGATCATGATAGGTCAAATCTGTTGTCTGCACTGCTTTTACTGCGTGTGTGTGTCTGTCTGTGTGTGTGTGTGTGTGTGTGTGTGTGTGTGGAGGGTTCATTGTGGACAGTTATGCGTGAGAGTGTTTGACATCTCCTCTGTCCATGTTTGATTCTCTGAAGTGTGTACGTGTGTGAGTGTGTGCGTGTGATGCCTTTTTTGTATGTGGTGTATTTTAGTACTCGCCTGGCGAGCGGGCAGCCCACTCATGATGACTCATCTCAGGGTTGTTGGAAGGAAACAGAACTGTGTTTCTGCCTCCATTCCTCTGGATCATCTCCTCCTTTTCTTCTCTTCTTTCTCTTCTCAGTTTTCGTCCTGTCGTGTTCTTCTAAGACCTCAACACACCTCTCTCTCTCTGCCACCATCATAATCATCCTCAGTTTCCTCCTTTTCTTCCCATATTTTGCTCCTTCCTCCTCCCTTTCTTCTACATCTGATGTACTCACATTTTGGCTGGCTGGACTAGCTGGCCGGACGGCTCACTGACTGTATCTGTTTGTTTGAACAGCTGATGGACTGGCTTGCTGGCTAGTCGTGGAAATCAGTGGCTTGCCAGTACCACATGTGGTCCATCTGTTTATCTATCCCTCTGCACACTGCACTGCCTCTCATTCTGTGTTTTTTATCTGTGTCACCTGTGTTTCTCTCCAGCCGCTTGCCAAGACTCTTCCCTTTGTCGAGATAAAAAAAGCATTTTTTCCCCTTCTTTCTTTACGCCTCCAAATTTGTCATCTCCTATACTTTGTCTCGGTTTCTGTTGTTGTTCTTTTTGGCTCAGTGGTGACTCTGCCAATCTGTTGGTGCTGGGAGCACTCAGAGTGCTAATTGTCTCTCCAGTCGCATAACTAGAGATGGGAGAGACCCCCATCTGTTCAGTGTGGGTGTGTAGGTTTATGTGATGTGTATGTGTGGGCTTGTGTGCATGTACTTTCTATGAAAACATGTAAGTGTTTTGCTGTTGGATCTGACAAACGTGTTGTTTACCCTGCCTCAGGAGGACCTTACCTGGCAGGGTTGAATTGTGCTAATTTAGGTTAATTTGTCTCTTCTCCACAGTCTGACAGCTGACTTTCACAGTGTGATCCGAAACTTTTTAAGAAGCAAGTCCTCAACTAAATAATTAAGATGCTTTTATCTTATAAAGACTCGAAGAACAGTCAAAAGATGCTAACCATCTCCTGTAGTTCATTGCCTCCTGCTTTAGAATTGGTGGGACACAATGTCAGGCGAGGATTGAGGTTAAATAAGAGACATTAAAAAGTGTGAAAAACTTTCACTTTGCTGCATGCACAATATATTTAAGTACTCTGTGGAGTTTTTGACCATGAGAAGTGCTACGTGGCAGTTTCTTTAGAGTATGTCCTAGTTCATGGCTCATGCACATGCACTACAAACACACAGGACTTGAACCAGTTGGCAATCAGACTAACTATTGATAATTGGAGACGTGAACCAATTATCTTATTGATCAGCAGTCACGGTTAATCAGCACAGGTGACTCTGCTCCTGAATTTAAATCAGGCTATTTGTGCTTCTTTTTCCATTAGCCGATCCTGACTCATAGTTCCATGGGGTCCATGAACTATTGGGCTGGGCGATATAGCTGTAAAGTCAATCACAATGAAATGCTTTATTTCAGCAGATGTCAATAAATATTAATAATCTTACCCAGGCCTACATGATACTGTCTCTTTCCTCTATTCTGCTGTCTTTACCTAGACTTGAAACTCTAGCTAAAGATTCAAACACCTCTAATTATTGACAGGTAACTTAAATTCCTTTTTCAATTGTTAGTTTCATTCGTCACCACTTTGTCTTAATACATGTGCAGTACAATATAATTTTTTTGAGATAGGGAGAGTCTGTATTTACGAGAACCAAGACCAGCCAACTTTAATATACACATGTACTGTATGTGTCTGTCTGTGGATAGGTACCAAAAGTGAATGTAAACAATGTATGTTTCAAATTCGCCGAAAAATTCTCTCTGCAGGTGTTTCTTGAGTATGGAAATGCATTCAGTATGTGTTTTAGGCTTTAAGGTTACAGCCAGTGTGTTGTGGTGTGAAACAATGGATGTACACAAGTGTATTTGCAGAGAAGCTCTACAGGGCATCTTAAAAGACTCACTCTAAAGAAATTGCTTAACAGCCTAACGGCTCACATTGTGTTAATACAAAGATACATTTCTGAATGTATGTGGTGCTCGGTGAATTTTAAATGTTTGTGTACCTGGAAAGTATCTGTCTGACAAAGACTGCATCCCTTGTCCAATCCTTCAGCTCTGTGTCACAGCAGTTGGAGGAAGGTGAAGATGGCATCCATGGTTTTATCACAGGTGTCAGACATTTTTCTGAGCCAGCATACAGATGATGTTAGTGATACGTTGATGATGTCTGCATACAGACCTTTTCTGGCCAAAGGACAAAGTAAAATCTTACTGTGGGCTTATTCTGATGCCCACATTTTGCTGTTTTTTTTAATCAAAAACTACACAAAATGCCCATTTAGATATCTTTAACCAAATGTATTATAGTGATTTTCTGCCGTTCTTTCCCCAATAACAATTCTGACAACTGTAATATCGAGCAATGTACTGGTTTGTGCTCTTTGTTATATTTCAGTGAAAATAATCCTAGTCAAAGACATTCATGCTCAGACATTTTTATGCTTGTATAAATTATTTTTATACAGCATTACAAGACTATCATTGCACCATTAACTATAAAAACAGTATTTCATGTAGATCAGTGATACATAAATATGTATTTATAACTGTGCTAAGAGGTAGATATTAGAGAAATAAGAGTTTACAAAATAAAAACAGTAAAAGTATGTAATCATTTTTATTAGTCATTCCTTTATGGGGGGCACCATATGGGGCCTGTCTGGTTTGTGCAACCTCTGTTCATTTATCAGTGCATAAAATGTGTCAGTTAGGTTCATTGCTCTGTCAAAGTGTGGTGTGTGTGTTTGTGTGTGTGTGTGTGTGTTTGTGTGTGTGTGTGTGTCTGGCCATGGCAAGTGCCAGCCTGGCAGCAGGCATTAGTCAGAGCAGAGACAGAACATGCTGTCTGTCAGGCCGTCGCGTTACCATAGTGACACTGTCTGCTTCTCTCAGGTGCTTCTGGGAAACCATTCCTCACCCAAACCAGCCTGTCTGGGTGCCAGCCACAGGACACGGCTCCTTTTTTTCTTCTCAGCAGTCTCCCTTTTAGTTTCTTTTCCAGTCTTTCGTTTGTTCTTTGCTCCATCCTCCCTTTGAACACAGTCAGAGGGCTCAGGCTGTAATCGTTGACCCCATTCTGCATCATGAGGTGGAAAAAAAGACTGAACTAAGACAGTGTGATTTTTAGGTTTTATTACCTGGATCATGTCATCGTTCCAAGTTCATACATGTACACACTAATGCACACGAAGGGTGCCAACATCCTGACATCCCCAGGTGAGCCTATTTGGCTCCGACCATGTGTGACCTCACCCCACCAGAGTCTCTGCTTTTTGTTATTGATTGTTCTGCTGCAGCCCCACACACCCACTCCCTCCTCCACACATACCCACACACACACACATACACGCTTTCAGGAGCTTCTGTTCTCAGCATAATTTTGTTTACTCAATTCGTTTAAAGATGTGTTATCAGCTTTTGAGACAAAAAAACACTTAACTGTCTCCAGCTCTTGTCTTGTCTTGTCTGTTACATATGACTTAATCAAGCATGAATCTATTCCTATATATATTAATCGTGATCTGTGTTGTGTTAAATTATGTTGTGTTTACACCCTCCATGTTTACATTAACACCTACACTTTAACTGCAGCTACATTTCTTGGCTAAAGAGAAACATTTAATTATTCATACTGTTCAAAGTTGCCATGTGTAATAAATAATGAATGGGCTTAATGCAAGATGTAAACAGCGTCATTTTCACAGGGATTGTTTTGTCATTGCGTTTATTTCTGTTATTGTTACTTTGTTATATGCGATAAGCAAATAATCTCCATTAATTTGTTAAAATTTCAGTAACTGATAAAATGTTCATCACACTCTAAAGGTTGCGAATGGTTACCAAATGCATTAGTTCATGAGCACATAAAACAAATACAAGCAGCAAATGGTTTCACCTGGATTGAGCTAATGTTTCTCACTTGAGCTAGAAAAAAAAACCTGACCTTATCAAGGCAAATTAGATGCTGATTAATTGATCTTTCAGTTCACTAATCAGTGATTTGACAGATAATTTTAAGATGCATAGTAAGGTTTAGCACAGATTTGCTGTGCTAATCACTTTATGTTTTTGACAGATTTTTTTAGGACACAGTATTTTTTGGTGACAAGAAGGTTGAGGATTACTGTCCTTGTTAGAAAGACAAGGAAATTTTAAATGAGGACAAATTAGGATTGATTTTATTGTATTCTCACCTTCATTCTCCATCTCTGTTCCTCTGTTCCTCACTCCAGGGCCCAGTCATCTGTGTGGCCTTCTCTAGGACAGGCGAATACTTTTCTTCTGGAGGCTCTGATGAACAGGTGATTGTCGATTCTTCCAACTGATCCTAAACACGGAACATGATATAACCAGACTTTGACTTTGGTGTATTATTTTGTAATGAATCTACATTTGCTTTACAGGTGATGGTGTGGAAAAGCAACTTTGACTGTGCTGAAGGCAGTGATTGTGTCAGACTGCATCATAAAACTGCTTCCAGCCTGGAGGCACCACCGGCTGGCTTCCCCCTTAACTCGCATCCATCTGTGCTTCATGGCCAGGTAAGTCCAGAAAGACACGGCAAGATTTAGTTTAATTTTTTTCCCTTTGGCTTTAATTAGACAAAAATCTTGGGAATGTCCGGAGTCACGAACTCCACTGCTGAGAATATTGTAGGCCGATGTGAACACTCTTACCACTTGGTCATTTCATTGTCCCAACTGACAGCATTTCTGCTTTGATGCCATATTAGATTCAGCATTATGTGTATCTTGGGTGACACAGGGGTAAATTAATAATTATACATGGGCTGCAGGTGTGAGTGTGAGCGTCAGTGGCTGTCTGTCTTTCTGTGTTTGGACCTGTAATGATAATCCTTCAAGGCAGGACTCTGCCTCTCACCCAAAGTCAGCTGGCAGAGGTTTGGGTAAACCTAATAGTATGGTATTATGTGCATCCCTTCACACGAGCAAATGTTTATCCCAGATAGAGTTACAAACCAGTTGCATAACGCACATCTTTTCCTACACGCAGCCTTCACATGCTCACATTACTTTTGTCCCGTCTGATGATTGTCAGTTCATGTGTGAGTTTTTTGACAGGCTCCATTCTCATAGTTTTTCAATGTGAAAATGGGTTTTGTCTGGCGTAGGCTTTAGTAGGACAGAAGAATGAAAAGTTATTTTTTTAATTTATTCACTTTTCATATTTTGTGCTGTAGTGAATAATTTGACAGTCGATACATACAGTACGTACACTCATAGGATAGTTGCAGATGTGCCACTTACTCGCAAACCCACCAATATGCCACATATCTCAGACAGATTTTTCTGTTTAAAATGTTCTAGGTTAAACTTTGTGTTTTCAAGCCCAAGCGTTACCATAAATGCAGCAGTTCTAAAGCCTGTTGAGACCAAAGACTTCAGTATATAACATTTTAGAAAATAGGTTTAGAGGTAATGAACATCACATTGATGATTTACATTTTTTTACAACTTTGCTACTAGTGTGGCTAAAATGTAACATTTGCCATCGTCTTATAGTTTGTTTGCTATGTATGTCTGCACACATACTTACTCACTCAGATATGTTTAATGCTTCTAGTCCTGACATTCGCACAGACAGACTAACTGAAACAAGTATGCACACCTATTTGCATGCATGTGTGCTGACCGGCTGAAAACTCAAGAGATACATACACGTGCACAGATGCCCCTCAGCTTATTTCCTCCATGCATATGTTTCCTTTGAAGTCTGCAGTGTGGCCCAAAGCTACATCCATATCTCATATGCAGGGCAGGAACTGCCTGCTTTTTCACACATCTGCATTTTGATATGGCTGTTTGGTATGGAAGATCCCCCCCCCCATCTGGCCACTTGAAAAAGAGGAAAAATATAGAGATTTTACAAAATACAGGCGAGTTTTGAAATTGTAGATGGTGACAAATTATGAAAATTCTAAACAAGCAAGCGGTAATGAAGTGTGACTGTGTTTAAATAGGTATTATAAATGTCCTTGTCACAACTTCACATCTTTAAAAGTGCTGCAATGAGGGATTACAACTAAAAGTAAAGATATCAATAAAAATTCACAGTGCACATTAAGCTAAGATGAGTTGGGTTGTTTCTCATTCAGCATTTCTGCTTAACTTGTAGGTTATGCTTATTTTCTCTTGTCCTGTAATATGTCTTTGTTTGGAATTTACAACCTAATAATACATTAAAAAATATTAATTCCATTACAGTAGATTTTGCACTATCCTGCTTCATATTGTTTTTACTTAATATGACAGCAAGAGGTTTTGGATAATATCCTGAGAGTAAATCAACGTCAAAGACAGTTATGTTATTTTTAAAAAACTGATGGAAATCAAGCCTTACTGGCTTTTAAGTCCATTTTGTGGCACCATCTTCTCCAATTTCATTAACGTAATTTAATACATCGTTCTCTGTTTTTCAGTAGGAGTCTCGACTTGCTCCACCACGCCCTGTCTGACTGATGTGTACATCTATACAA
Source organism: Dascyllus trimaculatus (assembly GCA_024666655.1). NCBI lineage: Eukaryota > Metazoa > Chordata > Actinopteri > Pomacentridae > Dascyllus > Dascyllus trimaculatus. Next base: position 11,141,871 of record CM045450.1, read on the forward strand.
GAAATAAAGTATAGTTAATAAACTGTTAAATGGCCACTTTCTGTGCCCTGACTGTAAAACTATAACTTAAATAATAATTGTTATTATACAGTTTTAAAATGAGGGTAGAAAACATTCTTTTTTGCATGACTCACTTGAACACATCATGAAACCTAGTGTTCAGTCTCAAGTGTGGGTTTACTCCAAGTGTTTTCAGAGGAGTGTAATTACAGGCATTAGCTGCTATAGCAAGCTAACTGTTTAGGTTGATGTCTCATCAATAAGCAGAAACAATGGGAGCAGCTAAATTAGTGATATAACCTTTTGTTTTTGCCCTGTTGGTGCTGAAAATGATTATGGATGTTGATGTGTGCACTGTATTTGTCAGGGAAAGACTCTTCATAGCTCTGTATGATAGCCTGTTAGAAGTGTGCACACACATATGCACACTGATGTCATAAAACATAAAATAAAAAAATAAAAAAGTCACCAAATATTCATTACTAGCATATGCTCATGGCAAGCAATCATTTGATTAATCGTTTTGGAAGTGACTCATGTTTATGCCATTCAAATCTGATACGCCTGTTGCTTTTACATTTTGCCTGCCTGATCACAGCAGAAGAAGGGAAGTTTGATTTTGTCAACAAACACCAGCACGTCATTGTTGTTAACTCATTAGTGGCCCAGTATGTGAGGTGCCTGAATTTATGCTCTGATTTGTATCAAAATAAAATGAAATCTGTGCCATTCATGATGTAAACTATGGCTGCAACCAATGACTGCTCTCATTACCAGTTCATTTATTGACACGTTTCAGTTATATGTTTAAGGATCTCAAAAACTATTCTATTTGTAACAGGAAATACAGCATATCTTTGCATATTTCCTTGATCACAACTTAAATAATTATTACATAGCACTAATTATTAATACTAATCGTTAACGAAATGTTCCAGAATATATTCAGGCAGTTTCCATAAATGACACGTTTAACTGTACAGACGTGTGTTGTTATTCAGTAACACTTTATCCCCAATCAGAAGAGATTAGATATCTGAAGGAAAGTTTGGAATACAATATTCCCCGTGGTTCCCTGTTATTCAGCTCATTGTAATGAATGAGGTTTTCAACTTTCACAGGATCTGGCCAGTAATAGATGAACTAAAACAGAAAGCAAATAAATGTGGGTAAACATCAATAAAAAAGATGCTATGCAACTTGAATAGAAAACATCACATTTTCTTCAATGTAAATGTAATGCAGTTTCCTGTAGATCTATGGTTACTAAATTCAGCATACCTTTAATGGCACCAATTTGACAAAATGTCAACAAGTATCAAAATCAAAGGAGGATAGCAATAACTACGAGTATCTGACATCACAACAACCTATTTCTGAGCTTATGGGGTGTAGTTTTACTCTTGGGTTGAATTTCTTTCTGTTGCTCTATTGTTTGCCAAATAAGTCTTTATGTTTGTCTTAACATTTTTCCATCCGATTTTCATGCAAAAGCTTAATATTACCCAGAGTTAAGAAAATGAAAAAAGGAAGAAAAGCCTCAGAGAGTATGTATAAGATACAAGGACATGGCTCCAGATGGGTCTGAAATTATATGAGGACCAGGGAGTCTCCTGAAAAAGGTCATTTTGGGTACCAGTTTAGGTAATATTACAATCATCCAATCTATAAAAATGAATCTTGCACATCTGTGGCTTTTGTTTTGCTTAGGCTAAGAACCAAATGAGTCAGAAATATGGAAGTTACTGAAAGGAGTGAACCAAAAGAAAGAGTTTGACCGAAAGATAAATGAGAAACAATCAGATAAACAGAGTAGTGCCGCCATTAGTGATGTTTAAATATTAAAAGACCTGGAGGTGTCACGCACACACACAGAAAGGAGACAGGGTGACACAGACTGGCTGGGGAACCTCAGGGAATGGTTTGGATTTCAACCCCTTTGACTCTTACTGTCTTACTTACATCAACAAGGGCACAGCCAAGGTCTCTCTTTCACACACACACACACACACACACACACTCACGCACACACCCTCCCGGTCTCTCCTTTCTCTTATCGATTGGTCTGCTGAAAGTCTAGGTCCACCCACAGTGCTGCTGCCTCACCTTTATACTTCAGAATCCAGAACAGCAGGATTCATAGTGAAGAAAAGTATCTCAAAGTCCTGAGGATGTCATCCCTGTCTATCTCTACCCAAAATTACAGCCCTAATGCCCCCCAAAATTGTAAGAATATATTTGAAATATTTTGCATAAATGCTATTTGTTATGATTCAAAGGCAATTATGAGCAGCTTATGTATGAATGCTTACATTTCCTCAGTGCCTGTTTCTACCTCATGCTGAGTTCAGACTAAACAATTTTGGCACAAAAATAGCCGGACCCAAAACACCAAACCAGTTATTAACAAAACCACTTGTAAAAGTCAGCCTTTCCTCAAATATGTGTTTTGGTCAGTGTTACTTATCTTGAACATAAGTGCGTTGTCCTTCCGTGTACAGAATCGTGAATGTTCAAAGTTTGACACCAGGAGGTTGTTTCTGCATTTGTCTGGTGACAGTGAAAAGCTGCTCTGTTCGCTTTAAGTCGGAGTTTAAGGTGCGAACTTGCAAGCAGGATTTGTAACATCACAACGAGTTTGGAAGCCAGTCCTGGTCGAAAAGGCAGTCAACACCAATGTGAAAACTTGAAGCCTGCTGAGCAGAGACTATGAAACTGCACTTACAGTGATGTAGGAGACATCTTATATCCAGCAGTTAAACTTGTGTGCCTCAAACAAAGATGATTTTATCAGAAAATGGCATCAATCCGCTTTGGTCTGATCATGGTTAACAGTATTTTAAGTGTTTAAGCAGCATCAGCAATGTGAAGGTGATTATTTTTCATCAATGGACAGTGTGAATATATAACTTTCACTGTCCTTTAAACACCTGCTTTCTTCATTCATGGAGCCTTCACGGCTTCTTTTTCTCTAACTCTGTCTTTTTCTGTCTGTGCTGTGAGATTGTAAATGGATTTTAAGAGTTCTTCCACTTGACAGCCGTTATTATAGATGTGCCTGAAAGGATGATTAGAAAATGGGCAGCTGGACCATGTGGAGAGAGATAATTAGTGCGATGTATGAAACATATTCTCTTCTTCTGAGAACTCCTGTTCTTGTGTAACCCAGCTGAACCCTTTCACTAGGAAATACTGTTTTTCAAATACAGCTGTCTGAAGCTTCAGCATTAATGGAAAAGCAATCTGCTTGATTAAGAAATGACTGCAGCTCGACTCTGGGGTTTGTGTTGGCTCTCTGTCTGCTAAAAAAGATGTGCACTCACAATACACATGTTCAAATGATTGCGGATGTATTTTTACTCAATTTGATGTATTTGATTTTTACCCTATCAACCAAACAAGTGCAGTCTGTGTTTTGACAGCTGCAGAATCTAAATCGAAAAAAGTGTGAGAGCCACCCAGAGAGCTTCGGCTGTTGTCTGGTCAGTTTAACCCAACTCATGCAGCTTGTAGAATTGACGTCTGATATCGTTTTCGTATTCCCTTAGTCTTCTTAACAGAACATACCTGGAAAAATCTAAAATTAAAGTGAATTCTGGTCATATTCTGGTGGTCTAATAACTAGCTTTTTGGAAATGTGGACATACATTGCAAGTAGCAGCGGTTCTTTAAAGTTTTTAAAATGAATGTAAGTTTTAGCTAAATTATTTCAGATGGTTGCATCTGAGTCCAACCAAAAGTTACCACACAAGCAACAAATTCTATTTTAAAATATTTTTGGGGGAGGTTTTCCATTTTAATCACAGGGAGAGAGAGACAGGGTGAAAGGGGGTAGAGAGAGGAGACAGACATGCAGCAAAGGGTCGTGAGCCGGACTCAATCTCACGACTGCTGCTGGCGACCTGTGACCACATGGTAACGCCCTAACTCAGTGAGCTATACGGCGGCCAAAGTGACTATCCATCCATCCATTATCTATACACCGCTTATTCCTCACTAGGGTCGTGGGGGGGCTGGAGCCTATCCCAGCCGACTCGGGCGAAGGCAGGGGACACCCTGGACAGGTCGCCGGCCTATCACAGGGCTACATATAGAGACAAACAATCACACTCTCATTCACACCTACGGACAATTTAGAATAATCAATTAACCTCAGCATGTTTTTGGACTGTGGGAGGAAGCCGGAGTACCCGGTGAGAACCCACGCATGCCCAGGGAGAACATGCAAACTCCACACAGAAAGATCCCAGGCGTCCTAACCGGGATGCGAACCAGGGATCTTCTAGCTGTGAGGCAATGCTGCTAACCATCGCGCCACCGTGCAGCCCCCAAAGTGACTAGTTCTGTATTAAAATAAGATATTGGTAAGAAGATTAAGTGTAAGGCCATTCAACATAGATAAATTAGCCACAATTATGAAACTAGGACTGAGGTCAGGTTTTTTTAAACTCAAGTATTCTGGCAATATCAGCTGTGTTGAGACTGTATTTTTGCGGAGGTCGGTGTGGAAGTTAATCACATCTTATTTATAGCGATTGGCACTCATCTGTAGAAATTTCCTGTCAGTAAAGCTCCACTGACCACAAGTGTCCCGTTTTAAGAGAATTAAAGCTTGCAGAATCCAAGACCAAGTGGGTGGTTAAGTTAGATGCTTTCTGCAGTGCCTGCTACCACAGTGACAGCAGAGACAAACATAATAAATTAGATGTTTTTTTTAACAATCTAGTTTGCTTTGTTGTGGCTCATATTGCCTTCAGTATGAAAAGTACACACAGGAGTACAGCATTATATACTTTGTTGTCACCTGAGTATGTGCACAACGTTTCACAATTACATAATCTTAACAGCCATTGTAAATATTACAGTGACAGTAGTTATATGGAGTTTGCTTCAGTGCTTGGGATTGTAATGACAGAAACGTGGATGAAATTCATGCAAACTGTTGCCATGGTTAAGCAGATTCACAAGCAAAATAAATGCAAAAAAACTCTTCAGGCCCAAATCAATTTACGACTGAGAGTCATTAGATTTCTGCAGTGGTTCTAGCTGTAGAAACACATCCAAAACCAGACCTTTTTTACAACATGTTTTTTCAAATTTAATTGAAACATCAAGTCAATTAAAACAATGATGGCACACATACTCTTTAGATGCTCCTTTTTGTTTGACTTCCCACAGTTATTGCTAATTCCAGCTAAATATTTTGACTGCAATAATCTTTCTCCCTCTTTCTCACATGCACACACACACACACACACACACACACACACACACACACACACCCACACACACACAACCACTAAACTCATTAAGTTAATTTCTGGCACTGGCATTTCTTTCATCTCTGTTTATAGATTGTCATCTGTCAGTTGTTACAGTTGAAGTAATGCTGGGAGCAGCACCTGGAAGTGAAAGCTTCCTAGATTTTTCTTTTCATGTATAATTTAGCCATTCATAATTTATTATTAATACAAGCCCTTTTATCTCTCATATACTGCCACAAGTCTCACCCACGTGTCGCCTGAGAGGCAGCAGAGAAGAGAAAAATGTCACCTGCTTGCCTAAATGTGATCGTTTGCTTCATACTTGGAAAAAGTATTCAAAGACTTTATGAATTTAAAAGCTGAAAAAAACAGAGAGAGATACTCTAATATAGGAAAAGTGGATATAATGAGCTTTCATAAATGGACTTATTTTCAGAGAGGCAGAATATAGTAAACAGGATGTTCTCTGGCTGAAAGCAGCCATGGCAGAAGTTGTGGAACACTACTGCCAGTCATAAATCCAAATACCTGATGGCCTAATTAAAGAGATACAGAAAATGGGACTATGGTGAGCCTTTTTAGACTCATCATCAGAGCACTGTAATCCTATAATTAGAAATCAAAGTCACATGTCTAACAATTTCTATATCCTTGAAAAGAACTACATGATACACAGATCAACCACAACATTAAAACCCCTGACACTGGAAGTCAGTAACATTGATTATGTTATTACAGTGGAACCTGTCAATGGGTGGGATATATTAGGCAGCAAGTGCACAGTCAGATCTTAAAGCTGATCTGCTGGAAACAAATGGTAAGTGGTAATGGTCTGCACTTATATATCGCTCTTTTCTACTTAGTGGGATCCAAAGCGCTTTACAATGTGTTTCTCATTCACACACACATTCACACACCAATGGTGACAGAGCTGCCATGCAAGGCGCTAGCCTACCATTGGGAGCAACTTGGGGTTCAGTGTCTTGCCCAAGGACACTTTGGTATGCGGAGGGGCCGGGGATTGAACCGCCAACCTTGCAATCAGTGGACAACCCACCCCACCACCTGAACCACAGCCGCCCCACCAAACAAGAAAAATGGTAAATTAAGGATCTGAGTACTTTGACAAGGGACATTATGTTATGACTCTCCAAAACAAGGACTTGTGAGGTGTTTCCTGAATGCTGTAATTAGTACCCACCAAAAGTGGTCCGGAAGGACAGCCAGTGAACCGGAGACAGGGTCAGAGACGTCCAAGGCTCACTGATATGCGTGGGGAGCAACGGCTGGCCCATGTGGTCGGTCCCTGTAGCACTAGTTGCTCAGAACACACAGTGCATCACACATATAAAACCTACCTAAACACTGCTGTAGACCATGTGCACTCCTTCATGGCAGTGGTATTCACTGATGGCAGTTGAGCCTTTTAGCAGGATATTGCGCCCTGCCACACTGCAAGAATATTCCAAGGCTGGTTTCAGGAATATGACAAAGGGCTGAAGGTGATGACTTCGCCTACAAATATCCCAGATCTCAATCTGATAAAGCATCTTGGAATGTGCTGGAAAAACAAGTCTAATCCAGTGATGCCTCACCTCGTGACTTCCAGGATATAAAGGCTCTGCTGCTAACGTCTTGGTGCCTAATACCACAGGAGATTCCCAGTAGTGTTGAGTCAATGCCTTAACGGGTTAGCACAAAACAATATTAAGCAGCTGGTTTTAATGTTGTGGCTAATCAGTGCATGTCATGAGGTACAGTCATCAAACTTTATTTGTCTTACAGAAAACTAGGACTTACTACTTTATGAAAACAGAGTAAACAAGTTTTTACAGGTAGACTCTGCAGTAGCAAACAAAATAGCTGTGATTGTGCCTATTGAAGGTGTTACAGCAGTAATACATGAGAGGGCATTTTGTATAGTTATTTTGGGTTCAGTAAGAGTGTTAGATGGAATGCATGCCTGGGCTGTCAACATTTGACTTCAAAGCACTGAAGTCAGTTTCCTCCAGAAAAAGTCTCAGATGTATTTAAAAAACGTATTTAAAATATACTTAGATATTGCGAAACTTGAAGTCAAATAGTTTTATTAGTAGACTATATGCGCTTTTTGCTTTTTGTTAAGTGTCTGTCAGCAGCATTAGTCCTGTAACACTGTCTCCTGCCACTAACTGCTGTCAATAGGAAGTTCATTTTCTCATAATGGTCTCATAAAGTATTAATTATAGTAAAAACATTTAATAACAATTAATTAATTATTTCAAATCTATCAGTTTTCAGTTGCCTATCCTAGTACAGGCTACAATAATAAGATAAAAAAAAATATTGCTATGTCCTGCTGAAATTTAAGTTATTTCAAATTTGTCTTATATTTTGAAAACTGATCACAGAACATGTTTGCAGGACATAAACTTAGTCATGCAAGTTGTACATGTTATTATACCCTCAATTTCCAGGTTATGAGGTAAACCTAAGTAAAACCTCTGCAATCTAGTACAACAGTCTCGCAATGAAATTGACATTCACCTTCATGAAGGTTAAGTTTTTGTTTAATTTTTTGTTTAAACTGTTGCATAGGAGTGCTGCAATGCAACCCTCAACTCTACCCTCGTTACCAGAAATGGGACTGACAAAATAGTAGAGACAGGACTTGGCATACTTAACATGAACTACTAACTGAGTCTAGCTTTGATATTCAAAAATAGTTTTGGTCCAGAAGAACAGCACCTAAGAATATCATAGAGAGGAAAAGACACAGTTTGAGTGTGAAAAGCACAGTTCAACACTATTCTCATTCACTGTGCTATAATAATATAATATATTAATATTGTGATAAAGACAGAGGCAACAGGTCAGATCAGTGAGATTCACCAATAATAAGTGTAATTTTGGTTTTGGCAAAATGTCAGGAGTAGAAGTTTAGCTTGTTGTTTCCAGCTGTTTGTAGGTCTTTCCTCTGAGTTTATTAAATATCTGCAGCGTCACACAGAAGCAGGATCCACATGAACGTCTCCAAAGCAAGAGAGTTGCACATATTTAGGCCTGTGGAACAACAGCAGTAACTTCAATAGTTACCTATAATTATAAATTATCCTCAATATGGAGACAGGATCAATCAGGCTGTTGTGGCAATTCACAGTTTAATACAATTTATAAGCTACAGCTAAATTATTTTTTACAAAGCAACTGTCCTCGGGTTGAGTGCTGATCTCCATTAAAGCTGTTGTGATGTTTTTATTTACTGTTAGTAAAGCAGTAGTTAGATTATCATCACACATGAACAGAATTTTTTATGTTTAGGAAATCATAAATGAACAAGGCTATTAGTTAATTGGGCAATTTGATGACCCCTGTATTAGTTTAGATTCAGTCTTTTGTTTATTAGTACATTATCATGCATTGTGCATCACATGGTGCACGACCTAACATTGTGTGTATCACAAATGACTTTTCATCATTGTCGTAGGTGTGTGTGAATGAAGCTGTGAGGAGTGTCAATACAAAAGTAACTGATGTCTGAATGGCAGAATGCTGCCACTTTTACAAAATTGATAAAGCCAGCAATGTCACATGTGCCTTATCTGAAAAGGGCTAGACACACATTAAGCTTAGAATATGGCCAGAACACCTCAGGATAACATTTAAGTGTTTTAAAACGACAAATTAAAGAATCCCTTTTATGATTTGATTCCAGTCCGTGTTTAAATTGTCTAATATCACCTAGGTCATAAAAACATCCCTTCTAGCTCTGCTGAATATCCAGTATTACACAGTCCTACCTTTGTCGATAGTTCAGTTCACCAGGAAGAAATTGACTAATGAGACAGTAATGCTATGTTTATTCATACAGAGGCAAAGGCCACCCATGCCCGCTACCCTCTCAAAATCAAATCCACAGGGATTTCATAAGTAGCTAATTTGATATGCTTATCCTTTAATGTACTTTGATGTGTGACTCCATGATAATTTGCCAGCGATGGGCACTATGCCGAGAACATGTAGGCCCATTTTGTTGAGCACAATAAGCCAGCTTTAAAATGAGATCTCTCCAGCTAAAGATTGAGATTGTGTGTGGTTCAGTCAGGTTGTCTCTCTGCTCAGTACAGCTGAGCAAATCTTAATTTGCTGCTGTTTTGTTGTGTGCGCATAGATGCATCAGTGTGTGCGTCTGTGTGTATGTGCATGAGCACCAACCACTGCTGACAGGCAGATCAGCTCTCTCTGATCACATCCGCCCTAATCCCTCCATCCATCCCGCACCCCCTCCCCCTCTTTCTGTCTCTAGCTTCACATCTGGGTCTTTCTCCCGCTCACGTGTGCAGACAGACGAGCTGCACACTCACAGCAGGCTTCCCTTAACAGCTCAACACACACAAACCACCGCACTGCTCTGCTCAGCTTTAGGATGTGGAGTGGAGAGAGAGAGAGAGAGGAGGAAAGGGGGTTCGGAGACTGCAGTAGATATGAGAACTTTTATCTCCTGCACCTTATTTAATGACAGGTTTATAAAAAATACTTTAAAAAGATTAAACAACAGTGGTATCAGTACACATCCACCAATCACAAATGTTTCTGATATAGTGTTGTGTGTGTGCATCTTTAAGGTAGTGGTATAGAAAAGCAGGTGGTATTGTTCTGACAGCAGGAGTTGAATGCATTTGACAGCAGGGGATAAAGAGAAAGGCAGGGGGTGTGACAAGGGAGTGTTGAAAACAGGATAGCAGTGGAGTCAAACAGAGCCTAATGGTCTAGTGGAGCGAAAGAGCATCAGCGAGGAGCAGGCAGACTGAAAGGTAGGGAAAGTGGCAAAGCAGGATGAGCACATGAGCAACAGAAGCACACTGGAGACGATACAACAAGACAATAATAACAAGGGAAAATGTGAGAGCCATTTACAAACACCTGTTCATTCTTGTTGCATGAAAGACAGAAATGAGAAAAGATGATGATCAGGAGAAATGGGAAGAGGGAGGACACACACACACACACAGCAGACTAACAGTGATGTGAAAGAAGCAGAAGAGGGGAAAGTGTGAGAGAAATGGAAAATGAGAGTGAGAATCACCCTCCCTTGTCGAATCTGTAAATTATAGTGGAGTCCACAAGCATAAGTCAGAGCTGAGTCACATCACAGGCTTCATTCATCAAAAGCATCACTAGCAGTTTGTCATAAAATGTTTGCTCCACTCTAATTAACGGAGATGTCAGCAGCTGGTGAAAATGCCTACATATTACTGTTATAACATGCACATATCTGTCAGAGAGGGGAACATTTTGCAATGAGAAGACACTGAAAATGAAAACTGGTATGCAAACACTCATATCTGACTTGCTTAAAGGTTGTTTTTTTTGCACTGTACATGATGATTACTGGATCCGATATTTAGCATTTTTCTGACTGACAGTGCTATTTTTGTTAAACCATCGCTCAAAAAACATTTAATTCAATAATCTGCTACTTTAACTCCAGTCTGACTTTTTGGATATACGCTACATATACTAGCCTGCCATTTCCACTTCACATTTAATGTGGCTTTCTCCTCCCATGTGTTACTGATTTCAAAATTCCCTTTGCTACAGGAAAAAAACGACCTCCAAGCTGATAATTTGCACACTGAAGTTGGCAAGTTTTCCAATGGATTTAGAGCAGGCAATAAGGCAGCTCTGCTTAATTTTTTCTCTGTGACTTCGCTATTTTATGATAGCTCTTGCTTCCCTGCATGCAATTGTAAAACAGTTCCTTCATCACTATCACTACAGGGACACCGCTGCTACATCCTGGGCTTAGCACCGCCCAGTGCTAAGCCCAGGATGTCGCAGCTCTGTGCAGATAGGTCTAGCTATGCAAAACTACTTTTGGTTTGTCGCAGCTGTAGTTTCCGCTCACTCTCAGGCACCCACTGCTGCTTGGCCACATGTCATAAGGAACAGCCTATCAATACTGAAGGATAATTGTTGTTGAGTTTGTGTTATTATATATTTTGAAACCAAGATTTTCATTTCAACTGCTAATGTATATTGACTAAGAATATCGTTTGCTGGCCACTTTGATTACTAATAATCTGCATGGGTATTGGCTCTAAAAAAACATATTGGTTGACCCCAAAAAAATACCTCCCCAGTAGCACATCAAGAAGACTTGTTATTGCCAGCTATGCCATCTGTACAAGGCGCAATGTAAAGGAAAAGGCCTGCCTCAATGATTGTCATTAATTTACAGTAAAAACAGACATTAACCTTAAACACTCAATTAAAACTCCGAGGCCTGTTAGGAAGCGACAGCTGGTGTCAACACATTGAAAGCCTGGGCCCATTTTCTTGTTCATTACAGTGTTTTTCTTCTTCCTATGTGTAAGGAATGCGACACGAAGCAAGTGCAACATCACCTCATTGTGTTTCCAGTGATTTCTTAAATGGAGTTTACAGAAGAAACAGTTTGAGAATAATGTCTAATGGTAATTTTTTGACCAATATTGGTATTAGAAATGAAACTCCTTTTATTTTCAGCTCAATTAGTGACATCCTTAGTTTTTAGGATGACATGAATGTTTCAAGTACAATCACAAACTTCAAATACAGTAATAAAGTTGTGGCTATAGGTGTAAAAATACAAAAATGAAAGTGTGACATCTAAATTGAAGGAATGCAAAGAGATTATCACAGGCCTTTTTTCCCCATGGAGATTTGGGACTTTTCATTGTAGGTAAAGTGTAAATGTTAGTGATAACAAATAACAATGGCTCCGGTGTATTTAAATGTCAAAGTGAGTCAGACAGTGTGTCAGTGAAACAGCATCTACAATACCAGTACCCTTTAACTGAAGCAGCTAAAGGGAACACAGCCATCATTCATTTTGATTATTTACACCTGTGCTTTTCCTCCTGTGGCATGAGTTTTTTTTGTGTGTTGTTTTGCCAGCTCACAGAATTAACAACTCATTTGCTACAACTAATTAGATTTACCAGCAAATATTGTCACTGTAAATTAAGCTTTCACCTGCTGCAGGTTAAGACGCTTTTGATTATGTTTGATTAAGTTCTAATCAAAAATCGCCGCTCTTGCAACGTGAAAAACTTTTTCAAATTGTGGTTTGGATATAAAAGCATTCAGCCCAAAGGGGTACATTTTCTCATATTAAAGTGTCACTGTTCAGCTTTTGGTGTGACTTTCTCTTCTCAGTCCTGGCATTTTGTACTAATGTTGAAAACAGAAGAAGAAGAAATCCAACAGAAGTGGAAAAGATTACAATTTCTTAGTCAGCAGTATGCTAAATATACATTTCTAATGGCAGTTATTTTGACATTTTGACTTGTCAAGAGACAGATGTAATTAATAATAATAATGACATTAATGATGGCTCAGTTACATTTAGATGTGCCAGTAAGCCTTCTGCAGAACATCAGAGTGCTCTGGCACTGGCTCAGCTGCAAGGAATGCAGCCATCATTAACATTATGAGTTACACCTGCATTTGGCAAGTCAGAGTGTCGCTGTTAGGAGGTCTGTAGTCAATTATGTACAGCTGAATACATATATATGTTACGTAAATGGCATGACTCGCACTTTTTCTCAACTGGAAATTCTTACTATTGCAGTCGCTGCCGTTGTTCACACATAAAACTCAGCTGAATGCTGAAAGTCATGCAGGGCCAGATGCACCGCAGCACCCTTGGAAGGTTTTCAGGGTGGTTTCAGGGAGATTTAAGCCTGGAACAAGTTTGCTGTTACTAAGGAAATTTATTTTTATAGCACCTTTCCACAGCAGATATCACAAAGTGCTTTACAGTTAAGACAAAAAAGCAAATGAAAGATAGAGCAGCAGAGAATATACATGCTAGAAAATAAGTAACCACTGTAAACTTGACAATAGCAATTCTGAACAAGTGGGCCTTAGGCGGCTTTTTAAAGGTGTCCAGTGGGAAAAAACTTCCGAAGTTTAGCTGCTACAGCCTCAAAAGCACGGCCTTTTTTGACTTAAGCATGCTTGCAAGAATCTTGAACTGTATTCTTTATTTAGTTGGAATCCAGTGTAATTAGATTAACATCTTTTGGAGGACTTAGTCAAACACTTAGCAAAGAAAGTCCTATTGTGGCAGCTGGAAAGAGAATCCTTGAGATGGGATCAAATAAATACATGTTATAAGAGTGAGTTATCCAGTAATACTTGGCGATTCAGGAGTCAGTATGTCACTGCTGGCCTTGTATTGTTAGATTCTGATGCATTCTGGGATTTTTCACATTTGAGTGTCTCTTGTATCAATTACCATATTGGCCCAACTATGTTGGAAAAGGGATTTGTCCAGCTGTTTCCCTGAGATACCATTAACACGGAGAAGAGAGCTGTCATCACTGAAACTTGCTCTCTTGTATAAGAGAAACATGAAATATGTTGATACATAAAAATGCATTTGTGCGTCTCGTCGATGGCTCACACACTGTTTTGTGTCAGGGGGTCAGAATCATTTTCTCGAACAGTTAGCATTTTTCTGAATGTCTTTTGGAGCTCATCATCCGTGACAGCTGCTTGACAGATTTTCTCTCCGGTTCATTTCTGCAGTAAAGAGACATTTTTAATCTTCATGCATTTATTTTGTGCGTGGCAGCAAAGCACATTATTCAAGTCTTCAAAAACTGCTGCAGGTTAAACTGAGCTAATGAGACACTTTAAGGAATGACTGACTGAAAAACTAACTATAAATGCATTGAATACACTTGCCTGCCCAGCAGCATTAATTCCACAAACAACCCATAATGCATCTCTTTGTAGAAAACCATGTTACATGGATATTCTCTGTATTTAATAAGTCAAATCTGATGTGAACACATAATTGTCTAGTCCTTGAATGTAAAATAACCTCCGCTTTTCAAACCTCATTTGAGATGAAAAAAGTGTTCTATGTGCGTCATTAAGGTAGTCAAACCCAGCAGCCATCACTCTTATCCTTTTGGAAAATTGAAGCCGTTCACTGTCCGCTTTAATTGTGTTTAATTATGTGAGTTACTAGAATTGGGCTGTTTTAGCTGAACATCATCATATTATGACTGAAGACTGCTGATGCATAAAGAACACGTTTGAGTTTTACTCTTGACAACTGGGGAACCTGCTATGTGTGTGAATGCATTTGTGGTTGTGTAGCGTGATGAATGGTTTTGTATGCAGCTTGCAGGGTTTATCGATGGCTGGCTGTGTCAGACGAAGAGTTTAATTTGGGCCTCAGGAAATTTTCCACTGTTGGTTTTTCCACTCCAGGTGATTCATTAGACGGGTGGTTACTGTGTTTGCGTGTACGTAAGCGCATGCGTGTGTTTACACTTGTGTGTAACAGGGTTTTCCCCGGCCCCGCATTAGACTACGGTGTTACTGGACATGTCAGGTTTGTAAAAGAATATATTGTTTAAGCATCAACGTCGCTATGCACGCATCACATTTCCCAGACAATACAGTCACAGTAACATAATTTTCTAGTAAAATATATTTTTAATTCAATTTTACAGAAAAATTGATGCAAAAGAGGTGCAATTTGTGAAAAATGTTGTTTTTTATTTATTAGAAAATGAAAACTTTTTAAAAGAAACGATTGTTGTGGAAACAGTTTATCTGTTATTTAACATGTTTGGGTTTAAATAATTTCTTTTAGAAAAGTAAGAGTACCTTTTCCCATTTCTTTAGCAGTGCCTTTTGTGCATGGCATTTATATAAGTGCATGAAAGACACATGTATGTACATTTGTCCACATCCATGTTTGATTGTGTGCGGTTACATGGTTACCAGTGCTTGTCTGTGTGTTTAAGCAGCTGTTTAATACAATGCTATAAGACATACTCTCAGCAGGAGTTAATCCAGTCTTGGTGAAGCTTGTAGGCTCAGCAAAACTGCTCTATTGTCTCTCTCTCTCTCACTCTCACTGTGAATCATACGCCATGGCCTCGGCGGTCACCAGATCTCAACCTAATTGAGATTTTGGACACGTGTTAAACAGTGCTCTTCACCACCTCCTCCACCAAATGAGGGAATATCTCTCAGAAGACTGGTGTTCCATCTCTTCAACACCTAGATCTACCTTTTAATTTCAAAAACCTTTAGCGAAGGTTGTTGTATAGACTGTGGAAGTATCATGAAGAGAGGGGATCCAAACACTAAAATGGACTCTAATAAACTCTTAAATGCTTCAGCATTCAAAATCAGTAATTGGTTGATTAGGCACATTCACAGCTCATTCTCAGTTCTGTCTGACTACTGATTACTCGACTGAAGGTGCTGCTGCTCTCTCCTCGCAGAGAGCCGCATCCACATGAGAGCTTGTTCGCTAAAATTTTTTGCAACTCTTATCATGGAAAGTGAGCTTAAAAGTTACTAAAATTGAAAGCAGGCGCTATATTGTTGAAAGGATTTTGAAAATCACTAAGTCTAGAAAGAGAAGCAAATACTGTAATTTCACAGCACTTTAGCAATAAGTCTACAGTTTTAATTGTATTTGAAATATACTACAGCAGCTCAGTCATTCAGTTAGCGATGGATTATGTTGCACAAACAAATGTGTATAGAGGTATGTGCACATTTTGATTTTGCGCAATAAACAGGATGTTGAGAAGTAAGTTGGTTTCCTCTGTGTTTAAAATTACCCCTCTGTTGCTCTGAAATTGAGGTTAGACCTAGTTGATGCACTTTACTTACATTTGACACCTTGCATGAACATGAATACAAATACTCTGTCTTTTTGTGTTATCTTAATACAATTAAATTCATTTGATTATGCTGCTACTTGATAATAATGAAAATACTCATCTGCAGGTTACTAACTGTATGTAAATCATTTAACCCAGTTAAGACATGAACCATATTCAAACTCATAAACAAGCTCCTCCTCTGCTATTTTTTTTTCTCAGCTTGTAATTGATCCTGGCTGTGTGATATCATTTTCACATTTTGCATTATGTTGCAGAGCTGACCTGGCTAAAGCGAACCACTTTTATATTGTTTTATTCTGTATCCAATGGCTACAATTTCATACACTGTATAATTATTTTTTTTCCATTAATACGCTTTCTGTCAGTGCCACTTTTTAAACAGTACTATTCTAAGACACTGAAGTTGTCTTGCTTATTTTGTCAGAACTTACTAAGGATGACACAAGAATAGATGTGAAGTCATATCACCCTTTTGTATATGACGGCAGGGAACCACTGCCCATTTTATTGTGGCAGTTTGCATTAGCTCTGTCTGTGGCAAAAGTGGCGAGCCAGGCGACAGCTGACAGCTCCGCTCATCTGGCTTCATTTAGGAACATCGCAGTTTGATGCTGTGTTTAGCTGAGTGTGAATGGGTTTCCTGGTGTGTGGTGATGAGTAAAACAGTTAGTCTCCCTTGCTGAGAGGGAGGAGAGACATTACACACATACACACCAATCTTCACAATCAGACAGAGGTCTCTGTGGAAAGACAGAAATGTGAAGAAAGCTTAAGATTTGTGAACAGTTTTAGTCACATAGACATGGGAATGGTGGGATGTGTTGTCATGAGTTTATGCTTCATTGAATTCATCACAACATGGGCAGACTGACAGGAGACTTCAATGGCAGAATATAGTTTGTTAATGGGAGGAAAATTCAGAAAAATCAGCTTAAAAGCTATTTAGCAATAATTTGGGGGGTTTATTATGGTTTCATAGAATGCTGAAGCACTTAACAAGTAATCTTGAGTTTCTCAGTCTGAGTTTTTACTACACCTTTTAAAGCCCAAATTAATATCTTACTACAACCATGTTTAAATTTAAGAGAGTGCATCAAGGTTGACATAACCATATACACTCAATAAAAACAGTGAAGCTTAATGAAAAAGAGGGGGATTTGATGGCAACATCAAGACAAACAGTATGGTAGACAGAAAAACATTTGAGTCACAAATGTCTGTGGTATCGACCACACACTCAGTCCATAAAATGTGGTCGTCATAGCAGTGATAAAAACAGATTGTTGGTAATATATATTTTTATGGGCTGAGTAAGTCTCAACTCTATTGTCAGGAAATTTAATATTAATACTATTGTTGCTATATTGTTCGTAATTTATTGAAGGTCTATTTCACAAGCTTGCTTTTTTCTCCAGAAAACGTCATGAGCAAACAGTGTAAGTTTTTAATGTGAAGTTGCTTTAAAAGTTCCTCATGTGGTTTAGAAATAGAACAAATAACAACCCAGTTTTATAGTGTCAACCATCTTCTTTTTGATAGCACACTGAAACATGACGCAATGCACTGATGACACACTTGTCTACAATTGAAAGGTTCTCCTGTCACGACTGAGGCGCAACGGAGGCATCAGAGTTTCTAACAACTCCTCACCCTCTGCTCTATCTAATTTCAGACCTCTGAACCGGCCGAGCATTTCCACAGACAGGACTCTCAAAGTGCTGCCCACACTCAGAGCTGTAGTCGTAGTGGCAGCCACAGCAGAGCGAATCATTCCCACACCTACAAAAACCCCAGCATCAGTTCCTCCTCTACCCACCGAACACAAACCCAGAGTTTACCGCAGCAGCAGTCACGCCAGGAACAATCCCAGTCCCATGCTTCAGATGGAGGGGTCCCCCCTGGTCTAGCAAACACCCTCGAACACATCATAGGTCAACTGGATATTCTCACCCAGGTAAGCAAAAGATGTGCTAATCTTTCACGACCGACAGCACGTACTGTACTTTGGCTGTACTCTGGCTGCCACCCACACTGTTCAGAACAAAAGCTTCCTTTACTTTACAACCTGCAGGCCGGTGATGGTTTCAGCTAAACAGACACAGTCGTATTAAAAACCCACAACCTCTTCCACGTTGTTTAGTGCTCCATTAAACTGGTGCAGTGATACTCCACAGTGTCTATGGTAGATTTTATTCCTCACATTTATAGTGACATTTTACTGTTTCGTTTAAAACCATTCTCTACAGATGATGGGATATATAGAGACTGCTCAAAGTGAGATCTGTGCATTGTCATGACCTTGGACACTGGCTAGCCAAAGCCAGGTTTAAGTTTTAAAATGTAATTTTAATGCTATATGCAACATGACTGAAATTCATTCTGTGCAATCTGGAGGAAAAGCTGGAGACAAAACATAAACAAAGCTATTTGCATGGCTAGAGTCCACTAGTTGAGAAAAGCATGTCTTTGTAATATGGGTGAACTGACCCTCTAACATTCATCTTTCACATTCATTCATACACACGCCAATCTAACAGCTGACTAACTGTAACAATAAGTAGCAGAGAAGGGCAATTGTTAGTGGTTGTGTAATCTGCCCTTTATATTGGTTTAGTTATTGCCAATCATTGTACAAACATTTACACAGAAATCCCTCTTTTCAGATACATGCACACTGCACTGGTGTGTTTAGTTAGGTTGCGTTCTCAGAGTTGGTGGCTGGTGAGGTCCAGACACAGTTTAAAGCAAACCATAAACTGAAGGACTGAAAATAAATCCTAAAAACAGAAAATAGCAGTAACCAGTTTAAACTCCCACAGCTCTGCGTCTTATTAATTTATATCTATTTTTATGTTGTGCATTTTTGTTTAGCTTCATAAAATGGAATTAGTGATGGACACTGAGAGACATGAGGCTGCAAAAATCTGATAACAAATCGCAGTTATATCTTAGGCCTCATACAGACTGACCGATCCAGCATGAAATGAAATGCTGGTAGCTATTCAGCTTGCAAGGAAAGTAGTACCTTTGTTGCATTAAGATTTATATTTAAACTACCAGCTCCATGGCAATCTTTGAGGCTGCAGCCAGTGGCAGCTCTACAACAAACCACATCTTACTGCAAGGTGTTCCAAACACCTGTCGGTTCTCTTATGTGTCTGGCTTGCTGATTTATTCTCAGTGGTAGGATGCTGTAAATGAACACTTTCTGCTAGAGACAGAATTTCAATCATTTGTGCTTGTTGTGGTCCATATCACTATGATAACCAATACTATTAATCTTACATGTGCAAAATTGCAAAAAGGGAAATTATAGATGGTTTACAACAAAGAGCTTTCAACCTTTTATAAATCTGTTTTTCTTTTGTCTTTTTTGTTCATTCTAGTCAGTAAAACCAAATTAAATTGACCATGGCTTACAGTTGAAAAGTAGTAAAAAGGGAAACCTTCCAGTGAGAGGCTACACTCAGGTTACATTCAGGTTACACTGAACGTGTAACATATGTGGACCATTTGCGGAGCAGATGTGCTGCTGATCGTATCTTTCCCATGGCTAGAAAGCTTAGGGTTGTGGAAACACAAGACAGTGAGGTTTAATTTTGGGATTCTTTTGCTGCCAGTTTCTTGACCCGAGTTTGTATAACACAGGTACGTCGACACAGACTACAGGGGACTCTGTGAAGTTACTAAGCAACCGTAAAGTGGTTCTGTCCAGTAAAGACAGACTGAGTGATCATGACTCCTAAGTGGAAGCCCTGTTTGATACAAAGCAGTCATTTCCTATGTACCAGTAGTTTAATTAAAACAAATATGGACACTCTATGACCTATTTCTTTGTATTTTAATACAGCTTGTGTTAAAATAAATAGAAGACTGGTCTATTTTTATGTTTGCACCACTTATACGCTTCTCACACGCCTGATCTAGCTATTTTCACTGATTATAATAGAGGCATAGTGTTGCGGCGCCTGCTCCATGTGTGGTCCGCAGACATTACACTTGCAGCATAGCTATAGGGTAATTAATGGACTAATACATGAGCTACTGAGAATCATTGTTTCGAAAATGTTGCATGCCATTAACAGGAAACTGGTTAAATCATAGCTGGTAGAGAGGAGAGGGGGTCATCTGGTCGTTACATGTAACTAGCATTAGTTTTTAGATCACACATGGCTATTCGCTGTTTGTATAATGTACTCTGTATGGCTAAGTAAAGAGTAAAACAGGGTTGCAGGTGAATCATATGTCAAAGATATAACGTTTTTACAACTTCAGTACGTTCTTCTTGTTCAACAGGTGTTTGATCAATTGTTTGTACTGTTTGTACTGTTGGATTTTGTCGCCATGGTCAACCTGTCACTCGAAGTCAGTTTCATCCTCTCCCCTGTGGCCTCAGCGCTCTGAAGTCACTCTGCTGTCCACTCTGTGTGACAAGAGCTCATTGTGTAACCATGCAGCAACACAGAGAGCAGAAAAGAGAGGCTCAAATCATCACTCAAGGCAGTGATATTCTTCATTCACAGTTTGATTTGCATGATTGGATGTAATTATCAGCTGAAATTCCATTATCAGAACAAAAACAGTGATTACATTTTCTTACTTTATTGGCCAGTAACGTTTTACCCAGCAGTATTTCGTGCAACCCTGTTTTTCCAGATGATTAAAAACCATAATCCTTCCCTCCCATTGTGGGCTTTTATTGTGGGACATGTGCAGCTGTGCATGTTGGTTGGATACAGGGAAGAATCACCCATTAGTTTGTAGCTCAATGCATTCCTAGTTTAACACGTTAAAATTTAATATCATATGCTAATCCAATGCTGGATGGGGAGTGTTTTTTTAAAGGTGTATATTTACAGTATTCAGTGTTATCTTATAATAGCCACACATTTCTTGCTGAGTATTTAGCTCAAGCTTGTTAAAAGAATCGTAACTAGATGAGTGGTGTTGATAACACAGCCTTAATTTGTCATTGAGGTATTCTTAGTGCTGTCTGTATTTGGGAATTTGTTAATTTCTTCACTTGTAAATGCTATTTTTTATTAGTACGGCAGCACAAGTAACGTGCTGATTCTTTAGTCAGATCTTTCAAGTTCACTTAAAGTCATATCTATAGTCATTCATAACTTCTTTTTCTTCTTTTATATGTATGTATATGTGAAGGACTCGAGATAAACATTTCCTGTGTAAGAGCCTCTCTTTTTGTCAAGGCCCAGCAAAAAAATTTACAGTATTTAAGGTGACAGTTAAACTAAGCAAAAGGAAAATTGGAGGGTAGAAAAACAGCAGACGACAGAAACGGGATCACCCTGATGTGGTGAAAGAGATGTGAGAGATATACAGTGAGGAGGAAGAGAAGGAAGAGACCAAGTGGGCAACAAGAGGACACAGGAATGGGAGGAGGTTGAATGAGATGAAGCAGAGAGAGTACAAAGAGGTTTGGTGTGTGTGTGTGTGTGTGTGTGTGTGTGTGTTTGTGTGTGATATTTTAGCTGCACGTTTGTGCGCCCTGAGGAAAATACATCATTCATATAAGAGTGCAGGCAGCACTCAGTGCTTCACTCACTCATAGTAAGTGTAAATGCTTAATGGCCTTGCCGAGACACAGAAACACTCCTTGTATGTGTGTGTTTCTGTCAAAGGTTTCTATTAGCTCTTTTTTATTTCTTTCTTTCTTGATCAAGCTACAGTCAAGCATGTGGGAGCATTTAATATCGGCCCAGGGCTGCCCGGCAGCTGGCTAACCCCTTCCAGGGGGTGGTGCCAGCCTCTTCCTTTCAAGTCTACTGTACCTACTGTTGTGGAAATCTGGATGAGCTGTAAAAGAAAAAAAAGCAACCAAGGTTCAACAGTATTTGGCTTTTTTATTCTATTAAAGAATAATAAAGCAAAGAAACGCAGAGTGAATATTTCAACTGAAAGGGCTCATACACGAGGACTGAGTTCAGAGGTCTGGCTAAGAATCAAACCTGACAACAAAACAAGTTATTGTAGCATTTGTCCTTCAAACATTATAGTTTCATTTTTCTCATGAAGATAACATCCTCAGCTGAGGAATGTAGATAATGTGCAGTCAAAACCAGGCTATGGCAACAGTGAGACCAAGGTAATGATAAATTTTGCTACAACATAGTTCAGTCCTGATACCAGATGGGCCGTCTGCATCTGGTTTTCTTCTTGGGCTCTTTTATTGTTTGGTTTCGTTCTTCAGTGGTGGAAACATGGGCAATGTTTTTTTTAGATTGGATCTTGACATATTCTAGTTATTAATAAACTGTATATGGTGGTTTCTGGACATTCTTCCTTACATATATAAATGCAAATTTCTGGCCACTTGTGGTAACATTTCATCTCCATGTTGTCATGGAAAAAGAATTGCTGTTCCAATGTGGCTTTGTACTGATCTGCAGTAGTGTCAGTTCAGTAGGGGACGTGCTCATCATATGGTATACAGATTGCAATTTGTATTAGATATGTGCAGACCGGAAATGAGAGGAAGAGAACGGGAGGTATGACATGCAAAAAACCCTGGATGACTGGGAGATGAAACCAAAGAGACTTTGATTCAGATTCTAATAAAACTATACAATAAAAGATTTTCCAAATAACAAATCCAATGATCCTACAGGCAGTGATGATATGCTAGTTAACACTAATGTTAACAATGCAGGCTTTAAACTGTTAAAAAAAATAATTATATTTTATGAGTAAGTAAATACATTAAATGCACATGTATTTCTTATTTATTAAAGGGTCTCCATATTTTAGAAGAAGAATGGTGTAGAAGTCTGCATAATATTCAGCAAAACACAGCAAATCACACCGTGGGTGCAAGCTTGGTCATACTTATTCAGATTATCTGTCAGACACAGCTTGTTCTAAAACAAGGTGTTTCTACAGAATCATAATTAAGACAACTGCAAGGCTGATGTGATCTACTTTATGTTACAGAGTGTAGCAAACTTTTTGGAGCATAGACACACTGTATAATGTCAAGGTGGTGGCACGTTCACTGTGTACATTACTGTATAATGTAGAGGGCCTTCCTAAACCCAAACTCGTCCTTGTTAAAAATACATTGAAATATTTGGCGGTGTGCTTGATTAAGTTTACAAGGCAAGTGTAACCCAAGATACATTTATTTTCCTAAAGTACAGAGTTTGCATAATTGATAATGTAATTACATTCTGTTATTGGTATTTTTGAGACAGGCTGAACGTATTTTTTTGTTGAAAATGCACTTACTCAATACACAAGATGCAACAAGAAATAATTGTTCACTCTTGTTCTAATATTTTTTCAGTGTTTGTTTACACAGAGGCTTAAATTACTAGTCCTCATCTTATGGAGATTAGACTAACAAAGCAAAATTATTTCTGCACTATGTTCCTTCTCCTTTATAAGTCTTTTTGCCTGCATGGTTTTTCACTATTACATCTCTTTGTAACTCTAATAGTCAAGGAGACTGAGAGGGAAAATGATGAATTATTCAACATTAAACTGAAGCTTCCAAAGCTTCAGTTTGCTGTGTTCGCTGCTTTTCACTTGTCTGCAGTTCTTAACCCCCATACCCGTTTTCTTTCTCCTCTTCGTCGCTCTTATTTTATTTTTTAATTCTTAGTATCTATGCACAAATCAGGTCACATTTACATATGTGTCACATGTTTCGCTTCGCTTTGAAATCTTTTCCCTGAAAAAAAGAAAAGACACAAAACAACAAATGAAAACAAGATAAACATCAGCATGAAATTATGTCAACCACAAAACCAGGATAATTTAAAAGGACAGACCATTAACAAAAACAAAGGCGTCCATAAAGGTGAGAGTAACAGTACCTAACAGACATTAGGTACTGTTATGAAACAGTACCTAATGTCACTGAATTCATCATATTTGTCATCATCAACAGTCAGCAATTTCTCAACATAATGTGGATTATTAATAGGGAAATTAATCTTAAACAATATTATTAAACACTTATGTACATTTTTCACATATTTAAACACCTACTTACTTATTTCGATATCATTGTGCATTACAGGTATAAAGCTTCAGAATTATCTCAAGTAACAATGTCAGAAATAAGAGTGGTAAAAGTGGTGTGGGGATTATTACAAAGATTATTACATATATTCATCCTAAGACTCAGAAAGCTGTAAATAAAACTGGGTACAAATCTCCAATGTGGATATGAGAATAGGATTGTCTGTATAGTATAGTATAGTTAATGAAGAGGGACTTCTGCAGTAGCTTATGTTGGAAATAAAGACAAAGCTCAGGATGTAGCGTCCATTTGGCACCAGTCAGTCTTTCTGTAACAAAACCAATGACATATACACCGATCAGGCATAACATTATGACCACCTGCCTAATATTGTGTTGGTCTCCCTTATGTGCTCAAAAATGCTCTGAACCACTGGGCATGGACAAGAGGGCCTCTCAGGGTGTCCTATGGGATCTGGAACCAGGAAATTAGCACTGGATCCTTTGGGTGCTCTGGCTTGTGCAGTGGGGCCTCTGTCAATCAAACTTTTTCCACTGCATCCTGTTGATGTTTGATCAGAATGGGGTGAAGGAAGTTTGGAGGTCAAATCAACATGCTGGACCATTGTCATGTTCCTCAACATGTTCCTGATTGGTTGGTGTTTTTTCCATGTGGTGGGGTGCATTTTCCTGAGGGGGTAGGCCAGTGACATTTGGGATTTCCATTTGCATGAGGGAGTGTGTTTGTTGTGGGACAATGTTTATTTGGGTGTCTAAGTCTCATCAACATGGATGTCAAAATCCAAGGTTTTCCATCAGAACACCACATAGTACCAATATGATCAATTTTATTCACTTCACCTGTCAGTGGTCATAATGTTGCAGCTGATCGTTGTATTCCTCGCCTGTATTAAAACAGAATATTAAGTAGTGCAAACCAACCTTGGGATCTTCGCTCTTTATTGGTTTTGATGGTCCACATTAAAATTAGTTTGAAGAGATCTCAATGATTTAAGGGGAAAGACCAAAAGACACTGAAACAAGAAAAAAAACTAACCAGTATTCATTTTATATGGTTAAATCTTTCAAAGACACATGGAGAGTATCCCTATACAAACTGTAGATTGCACAAGGTTTCCTTAAAAGACAGCATGCCTTTCCACATATTGCATATCCTTGTGTTGGTTTTTTAATACATAATTTAATTCTAGTGTTTTCAGCAATTCTATGAGCCAGATGATGAAGAGTAGAACAATCAAGTCTATGTCCTGAGAAGGCCCCAAATTTCCGTAAACAATTATCATACCAGGGGCAGATACTAGGGGGGTGTGCGATGTGCAAAAGCACCTCATCAATGTACAAAAGAAGTTTTGCTTCAGAGTCTAATCTTGCTTTTCCAAATATAGACTTTGTTGTGCTAAGTGCTTTAGAAAATGGTTTTATTGTCTAATAAACAAAAAGGGCATTCAAATGGCATCCCTGGCAAGTCCCTCTTGACAGTGGAAAACAAAATAAAGAGGGTATTTTATTAGGTAGTTTAGATGCCTTGTGTAAAGAATGTAAAAGTCTAATGTAAAAGTCTGATCCATGCAATGAATTGAGGTCTTTATCGAAAACTCTTTAGTGCTTCAAAAAAGTATCTCCACTCTGCCCTTCAGTGCATCCAGAGGGAGAACCAGTTCAGGTATCTTGGCGGATGCGGGGGGGGTGTAGTACCATGTCTATGAATGTTGAAGTGATGATGATGATGATGTCAACTGGAGGCAAGTGCTTTAGCTAGTATTTCAGCATCTACATTCGGAAATTAAATCAGTTGATATGAGTCACTCTAAAGTTTTTGATCTTCTTCTGGTTCGTCAGAGCTCTCTGGGCCAGAGAATCCATCTTTTCAATAAAGATAGGACTTAACCAGTCACAGAATTGCTTCAAAAATTATACCTTGGCTAATATTGGGTGTATCCAAATCTTCATAGAATGATATATAAACTATATAAACTGGAATAAAAAGAGTTTACTGATTGTGATAGGACCCACAGTCATTTGGACACTAAACTTGCACTGAGATAAAAAGGTTGATTTTTGCTGATGAGCTAAAAGCCAACCTGCTTTCTCATCATGTTTGTCTAATAATAAAAATAATAATAATAATAATAATGCATTGGTTTTATAAAGCGCTTTTCAAGGCACTCAAAGACGGTTTACATTACATTATTCATTCACTCCATACTTGATGGTGGTAAGCTACATATGTAGCCACAGCTGCCCTGGGGTAGACTGACGGCGACGAGACTGCCAGTCTGCGCCATCGGCCCCTCCGACCACCACCAACCACTCACTCTCACACTGCATCCACCCAGGCTTCCTGGTGTTCCCTCATGGTCTCCCATCCAGGTACTGACCAGGCCCAGATCTGACGGGATCGGGCATCCACAAGGCGGTATGGCCATCTATTACACTGCAAGACTACAGAAGCATCTTCTCTGCTTGATCAGCTTCTGATGAGTTACACTGTGGTTGAAGGCACAGCAGTTAATGGGAACCATGGGATGAATGAAACAAATCCTCTGAACTGAGTTTATTATTAATTGTTGAATAGCAGTCCAACATGGTGGTTATACTGTCCATAGCGTGAAAGAAAGGAGAGGATGTGTTAATAATAAAAAAAAGTAAAATAAATTATCAACAGCCACTTTACTCATCTTTACTTCCATTGATGTGTCTAAGCTGTCATTCTAGAGGAGAAAGAGGAAAAAAGGAGCTTAAATAATAATTATCCTGTGTTATTTGTCAAAGTGTCCCATTAATAAACAGCATGAAAGTGCTTTGTTCTGGATAGTGCTCTTCCTCTTATAATCCAGCACTCTTACATGTCTCACACTAAGCCTGCAGTGCCCACATTTATCCCTTCCTTTCACTCTCTCCCTCTTAATTATGAGGAGTCTTGAATAAAAACTGCTTCATTTCTTAATTAAGGTGCAGCAGCCCTCTCTTCTTCCATGGACTTTTAGACTGTTGTTTACTCAAAAGTATTTCGTGAACTTGCTCTATGATATGGCTCATGGTAAAAAACTGTAACTCAACAATTTTTCAAGGCTGGCTCCTTGAAACAACATTTGTCCGGCTCTGTAATTCCCCCAAACTACCACTCCTTTTTTCTAAACTTCATATTCAGTTCATATTCTTGTAAGAGAAGCTTGAATGGAGCTGCAAAGAACTTCAGGTGAAAGTGAAAGAGACACATTCCTGTACATTCCCTGCACTGTTATCAGTTTCTGCAAATGGGATGCAGATTTTTTGAAACCACTGGTCACTACGCAACGTTTTTTTGAAGAATTGCAAAGTTCTCACTTCAGTGTTTCAGATTCTAAGGAACTGGAGGCATCTCTGATTTGCATGTTTATAGTTCTTGCTCGTCACAATGAAGCAATTGCACTCCAGGCCATTTTATGCACTGCCTCTCTGAGCTGTAGTTAAGTATTATAAAGAATTTAAAATAGATTTTCAGAGAGTTGGAGGTTAGAGACAAACTTTGTAACGAATACTAACAAGATGGCTCCACTGTACATTCTATTTACATTAAACCAGGGGTCGGGGTACAGTGTTGGTGTTAATGCTTTCCAATCTATCACGCTGCTGTGTAGACCAGTATTTGTTTGTTGCAGATACTATTGATATTGATCTGTGTACTGAGAAATTAGTTTATTAAAAACTAAAATGTAAAAGTGAAAATGTTACATTGCACATCTCTGTTTATTTGTAACTGTAGACTGAATACCTTCTAGATTTTGACTAGTTGGGGGGAAAAGACATGTGAAGTTGTCACCATGATATTTTTTATATTTATTTGACATTTTGTGACCTATTGAGTTAATAACAAGTAATAGCTTGTTGAATTAATAATGAAGATGATCAATAGGATTTTAGAAACAGTGTTTGTCCATCAGTTAATACCGACACGTGTATTTTTTAAACAGTTAAATTCAGTCAGCACATACCTGAGCAACAATTCACAACAATATAATTCTAACGATTTTTAATGTTTGACTTATATGTTAATGCAAATAAATGTAATTAAATGACTGATTTATATTATTGCTATCAATAATTTTCAATATTAGTGGCTGGTTTAAAAAAATCCAGTATCAGTCGGTATATTAGATAATACATGTTCAATCCTCCTGATCTGCACAGAGCTAAGACGCTCTGTCAGCACGTGCTGCTCCTGTACGCCAGTATATTTTTCTTACCATCACTCATCGTTTTCTGGCCTTTTCTTCTTTTCTTAAATTCTTTACCAGTTCAACAATTATTTCACATCAACACCACTCCTATTTTCTGTTCTTCTAATCATATTCCTGTATTTATGTTTAGCAGTGGCATATTTAATAGTTCAGCTAGCTACGTTTAGAGGAAAGAACTGACTTTACCACCTACAACCCGGCACCAGTTGGCCTTTCTTTGACTTTCAGACTGTTGTAGTATGGGTCATACTAAAGCTCTGAGACTTTGTAACAGAGGCCAGTAATGCTCGGGGCAATGGAGAGTATAATGTGTTCTGGAAAGAAAAAAAAAACAGCTCACTCTATTTTTAGGAGCATAAAGATTTGGTTTCCACTCCAGATGAAAACTATAGGCCTGTATAATGTTGCTGCTGCCTGGGGACACGTGCAGAATCACACATAGAGACACCAATAGCTGGTTGGGCAGAGGACCGGGTAGCCGTATCAGGTTGATGAGATAAACAGGGCAGTATTGATTTGAAAAATGGAGACAGGCCAAGGGAGGGAGGAAAGAGGAAACACAAGTGCTCATGTAATGCATGAAATAGCATCTTATCTAGTTCGATGACCCAAAAGAAAACACCACTCGCCCACATACTGTTGAACTCATTGCCGTGTGGTGCGCATGTTAGACTCTAGCTGTGTTTCCATGTAATTGTTGAGTGAATTTGAAAGGAAACTTTTACAATGTTGAGAAAAATTAAATCAAGAAAATGCAAATTAGACTTGTGTCCATTAACTCTGGAGCCAATAAACTAGACTGTGCAGTGTCGTCCGAAGGTGGCCACATAGGCCATGTTACACATGGCTGTAAAAAACAGAGTAGAAGAAGCCGGAAAGAAAACCATTTGTTTGCCACCTCCCCGAAAACTTTGAAGAAGAACAAATGAAACTTTGAGAGAAAGGAATAGAAGTCTGAAGGAATATTTTTTTCTTGGCGATGCTTTACTGTCTGGACGTTCGTTACATCAGAACTTATTCGAAAAGATGGGTCTATCTCCCGTGAAGTGCATTAACTGTTTTTTTTAAAAATCAGACACCATCTCAAGTGATACAAGTTTTGCATTTCACAAAATTGGAGACGTTTTTTTGAAAACTAACTTTTTCTTATGCAGTACCACAAAATGTACATAAAAGTATGTCATGGAAATGTGGCTTATGTAAATATCTAGATATCTATCTTTAATCATCTTTGTCACTTCCTTCATCGGTTCTGTTGACCTCTTTTGCATTCATGCTGCTGCTTTCCTTCAGTATTGTATGCTTTCTCTTTCACTCTGTCTTTGCAGGTGATCAAAAATAAGCAATTTAAGCTTTTATTGCTGTTGCACTATACTCAGTGACTTTACTGTTCAGACTTGTGTGTGTTTTTTAACATGTTGAAATGTTTGTGTAATTGGTTTTCATGTCATCAAGCAACACATTTTAAGAGATCCAGTGGGACGGCGTGGATCTATGGATGATATAACGCTGGGGAACTTATCTGGTAGTTTTAAGAAATGTAATGACTATTGCAAGCAAAGCCCTGGTTGTATCAGGTGACGGTCAGCTGATCATGATAGAGAAACATTCCTGGAATGAAAATTAAATGCCCGAAAAAGTCTACTTTGCAATTGAAACCCTTTAAAGATATAAAGAATCTAGAATTCAAATACTATACTTAGACGCAGTACTTTATATGAGTAACTGAGAAAACGGCAATCAAATGATGTGGAAGTTGGCAACCTTTGATCCGAATTAGTTCTGGTTTTCATGTCTATTCATCTCTCCATCCATGCGTCATGTCTTATCCACAGCTGGTTATATTTTGATAACTGCTTGGGGAGTGACTCATCATTGTGCTGCTTTCTAGCAATTTTTAAATTACGCTTGCTGGCAAAAGGAACGACATGCCATACAATTACAGGTCAAGGCATGCTGACACGCTGACATGCTCTTACAGGTCCAAGACTGGAACGCCTCATTTGTCTGGACATGTAGCATTTATTGTTTGATTGTTCCTGCCCTTAACCAAATTTTTGTTGCCAAGCACTACCATTCAAAACTGCTTAGTTGCGGGGATTGTGTTTGTCACCAGGCAACATTAGCTCAGTAAAACAATTATGTCAGAGATGCAGAGGGAACGGTTGCTACTTTGGTGTTTCCACTCATTCAAGTTTTTTGCTTGGTTTTTGCAAGATTTACGTTGTTGCATTCAGTTAAAATGAACCTCTGAGCCGCACGTTTACATTTTTATTTCCTTACTAAGTAGTAATAAATTCAAAGTAGAAAAGCCGCTTTAGCATCTTGTTTCATCGTGCTTTCTCCTGGCAAGGAGCAAAAACCCAAGGTTCTCCATGAATCACATAGAGACTCATGTCCTTGTTTATTGTGTTGGATACATAGGTAGAATTGCAAGCCAAGGGGAGTTTTTTTATTCTGTGAAGCCCCTGTAAAACACAGGACATTTACAGTGCTTTACATAATGTAAACAAAAACAGAAAATGAAACCAGAGAAAGTAGATTAAAATGCAAACAGACAAATAAAAGGGCAAATAGGTTTTCAGTGCAGTTACAAATGATGTAATTATGGAAATAAAGTGTAACTGACCAAATACATTTAACAAATGCACAAAATGCCAAGAGTTTTTAAGTAAATTTGAAAGTGGTTATAGATGTGGTGCATTTGTCATCAGGATCCTGCTGCTATGGTAAATGCAGTTTAACTATTTGTATGATTTTACAATGATTATTTCCTGGGAAACTATCACTCTTTCCGGTGATTTCTTGCCTTAAATAAAGTCTAATTTTAAAAACAAATCTGTGATTAAATAGTTATGAAATGACATTTATTATAACTTTCTGATGAGGTTGTAACTGGTGCAGTGGCAGACGGGGAAAAACCATCATATGCACCTGTTTTACTGTATTTTTATGAATTGTTGGTGAAACGTGCATTATTCTTGGACATTGTTGTAGCATTTGGGTGAATACCTGCACCGTATGCTCCACCTGTTGAGCTTTGCTTTGTGAGAGTTGCATATAAACGTAAATTTCAGGTTTCAGTACATGACATTCTTAGTTGCGTGAATGCACCGATGCTGAAAATGCCGTATCCCCAGAGGTATTTTTTCCTTAGACGTAGGAGCACATTTTGTTTAGAAGTCATTTTACAGTATTCTTCCCTGATTTTGACTCAAGGAACAAATACATGATTGCTTTGTAAACAGCGTAGGAAAAGTCTGCATTATTCAGTTTTATCTCAAGCATTGAAAATCATATTTTCATCCAAGGCCACTGATTTATAAACTACAGCAGCAGCATTTACCAGAACGTTTATAGCTACAAGCCTGGCTAAAGATGGAAAAATAGTAGACAGTCCTTTTGACTGTTACAAATATGAATATGTCTCTTATGTGGATGTGAATCCTCAAGTTCTTGCTATTTATTTTTATCATAAAAGGCTGATTCAGTTATTGCCTTGATGCGGCTGCTGATGCCCAGATAAAATAAAGCCCAGCTCTATTCTCAGTAATCTGTTCATTCAGACAGTGGCACCCCTGGAAACTACACCTGGAGGCCCCTCTGATAAACATGCTCAGATGACACAGTGCTCAAATGTGCAAGCACAAATACACAACAAATACTGTCACTGTTAGAGGATGCTGAGAGGGAAAGTATGTCGCACTGTGATCTCACTACCCACACATGCCCGTGCTGTATCGGAAAGCGACTTTCTTGTCTTTTCTGTGTGCGTAAGTGTGTTTATGCAAGTGTGTGAGGGAGAGAACAAGAGAGAGTGCGTGCCAGACACAGAGACTCTAGTGTTTTGGGCTCAAGCAGCAGATTTCTCTACGATAATCAGCTGGATTGTCTTGCATGCACAACATCTGTCTCAAACACACACAAACACAGCCATTATATAGTCATTACTGTCAGGCTGATTCTGTACAGCCCTCGCTAACATGCTCTTTCTCCCTTATCCATCCCTTCCTTCCCTTCGTCTTTGTCTTGTTCTTACTTGGCTTCTTCTCTCCGATTTCTTCCTCCATCCAGACGGTTTCAATCTTGGAGCAGCGGCTGACGTTGACAGAGGACAAGCTCAAGGAGTGTTTGGAGAACCAAATGGAGATCGGTTTACATCTTCAGAGAAGAGAGGAGGCTTAAAGATGGCGGCATCCAAGAGAGGTTGAGCTGTGGTGTGGTGTTGGGGGGGAAAATACGGTCACATCAACACCATAGACAGAACTTTATGCATTGTCGCTGTTAGGAACATGAGATTTTACATATTCAATCGCGCATTCACACATATGTCAAGAACCGGGCCTTGAATGCACACTGAGCCTTACTGCTGATGTAATGTTTCTGGTTATTTCACAAAGAGATATCAGAGGTGAAGGAGGTGAATATTAGAGAAGTTCCTCTACAGCAGTGCTGAGCGCGCAGTCTCTTTTCTGCTGACAAAGGACCTGCGGCTACTAGTCTGTGTGTGAGAGTGTGTGTGTGTGTGTGTGTGTGCGTGCGTGCGTGCGTGCGTGCGTGCGTGCGTGCGTGTATGTGTGTGTGTGCCCATTTAAAAGTGACAACACATACAGGGGACTTTCGTGCTTGCCTATGCACTGTGCATTCATTTGTATTTCAGTTTGTCTTGCACAGAATGACAAAAGTGGAAAAGTCCATATATGCATGTAAACTACCAGATTGTTCATTGGTGCAGTCATCATTCTAGTTGTCATTTTTAAAGTAGAGAAAGTGGCCCATTTTTGGTCATATTCCCTAGATTCATTCTGCACAGATTTACTGATTTTTGTTTTTCTGCTATCACTAGTTGTTATGCTTTTTAAATCATCTAGTTGGGCAGTCATTACAGAGCATCACAGTGCCTTTATTGTGTCCAGCATGAAGAAACTCTTTGTCCAGGTTAGTAAGTTTAAGACAGTTCTGGGTCATTTTAAATGATAAGTGTGTAGTTTTGTTATTGTCAACATCCCAAGACTGAAGCCACCATACGCAGATGCTACTAACAGGTATTGTCTGTGTGGCGAAAGCTTGATGTAGGTTATTCCTCTGTGTCCTAGACCTCTATTGTTGTCCAACAGCTGTTAAACACACATCAGCGAGCCGCACTGAATAATATGTTCGTTTATTACTGCAGGGATGCATGTATTTTCTGTACACCACCTGTGAAGCACCTTGTTTACTTCCTAACTTCCTTAGTTTTCAAGGGGTCATTGAGTTTAGTGCCACTGACAAGGCTGGGCAAGTAAGAAAGTTTTTTAAGAGAATTATTGACAAAAAGAAAAATAAAAAGAAACATCAGCCTCAGGCTTTAAGTTAGAATATTAATAGTGCTGTTTGTGTTGTTTTAAAGTCAGTTTTTTTTAAATTCCATTCGAAAGATAATCATCTTGATCTGTCCCTGTACATCTTGTGTCTAAGCTTTTATACACTTTAAGTAAGTTATTGTGTACATTTCTTAATAAATGTTTTAAACTCTCAACTCTGACATGAAATCAGTCAATATAGGGATTCTGGGTCCTCTTTCTTAACGCTGTACACTGTTTTTGTATCGAGGGAGAGAGAGAGTTTGTTTTCATAATCGCTGCCAAATCGATGATGTCACAGGTTCATTTTAAGAGACTGCTTCATCCTCTGGTCCGCTGAGCTCGAACAAGTTACCGGAGAAATCATGACTTTCCTGTCTTTATTGTCCTCAGCAGAGATGTTAAGACCATGAGCTGTGAGCTGTGTCATCCGTTGCTCACGGCGAGTAATTTTCAACCCTTTCTTTGCCAGATTTGGAATGATGATTTATTACAAAAGCACGGGGGTGGCTGCTAAATACGCCTGCCCTGCTTGTGTCCAAAATCCTTATGTTTCACCCCCCGAGTAATTTACGTAACCTGACCGCTGGTGCTGGATCAGTGCTTTTATTTTTAGAAGCTTCAATGAAAATGAGCCCGAGGCTGTGCTTACATGCACTCTGTGATTTCTCGAGGAACAGATTTAGCTGAGCCCTAACTATTCATTCATTTCATTTTATATATTTTTTTGTATTTAACATTCTGGTAACATGATTATAAAGCAATAAGTGAAACAGTCCTATTATGGAGGCCTCAGTCAGTCTGACAGAACAGTGCAGAGCCATTAAGAAGGGAAAATATTAATGACTGTTTCTTTAAGACCCAGCTCGGGCTGATGGAAAAAGAAGAAAAACAAAACCGGAATTCTGGAGCTGTGCTGCCGGGCCCACTCTCTTCCTTCCTGTCTGGGGCCCGCGGACACACACACAGACACACACACACACACTCACACACAGACAGTCCAGCCAGAGAAAACAGCTCCCTTTACTATGGGCCTCAACCAGACGGCCTGCCAGGAGCCCTAGTGGAGGAGAGGAGGGGCTGAAAGAGTGGGTTCAATAACTGCTAAGCTGGTGTGTGTGCTCCTGTGCGTCTGTCTTTGTGAGGACCAAGTCTCAAGTCTCGTTTTCCGCTGGTCATCTCTTTAAACCAGACTCTCGCAGGCCTGTCTGGGGGGGGGTTAAGACTTAGTTTTAGAGTTAAAGTTCGGGTTTAAGTTCAGCTTAGAGGAAAAATCATCAGTCAGTTATTCAGCTAGTATATTAGAAGAACATTTTTGCAAAGCTGCCGCTGTATTCTTTTGTTTCTGTGCTCAGGATTTACTTCCTTTCTGTTTTATACCATTGTGTACTGAATGTCTTTGGGTCTTGGTCTAACAAAATTATGACTTGATCCACCTAAAGTGGTAATTTTTCACTATTTCCTGAAATTATATAAGTCAAATTATGAATGGAGCATATTACTGGCAAATGAATCATGAATGAAAATAATTTGTAGCTGCCATCTTTGTTTAGTTCAGGGTAGGGCCACCTTAAATCTCTGTTTTATTTGACTGATTGCACTCCATTGACACAACAGGGCATCTGGCAAAAAGTTGAACCTGGCTTATCTTTTGGAATGGACAACATCCGCCAGTGATCAATCAAACATGTGCCCATTCCTAATAAATTACTTTACAACATGATAGCTGAACTTTTAATGGTTACCTAACTTTTAGAACAGCAAAATCCCCTTTCAGGGTAAGACAAGACTTCTGTGCAGTGTTTTAGCACCTGATAAGTCTTTAGACTAATGGATTTCATACTCAAACTTGAAACAACACACCCTCACCAAGCTGCCCATTAACATTTGCGGTTACGCATGTAGTTGGGATGGTTTTGGTTGGTGCTGGGGGCTACAGGGAATGCTCTATGTCAAAAGAAGGCCCTCACAAATATAGCTGTGTAAATGCGTGTTTGTGTCTGCGCACTAGAAAGAAAGGGGAGAAAAGAAAAGTTGAAGAGCGGGCCGCTGTAATATGTAGCCCATGTGTGGCCACAAGTGTGTGTGTAGGAGGGGGTTGGTGATCCTATGAGGAGAACATCTGGATATGTTTTTCCTGGTGTGCTGTGGTTGCCGCCGCTGTTTGCCTGTGTGTGTGTGTGTGTTTTAGTGCTTTACTAGTTCACTGTGTCAGGTCTTTGCACTCTCTTGCACTTCTTGGCTTTTTGTCTCCTCGAATGTTGTGTCATTTTCTGACAGTTTTATGAGACAAATGATACCTGTGAGCTGTGACTTTCAAACCTCTGTGCCCCGTTAGGAGCAGGTGGAGGCTGTGCTGCCATTCTGCGTTCCCAAAATGTCTACAGCCAGTACATAGTCTTAGAACTACAACTTGTACCCGTTTGTGCTCTAAATGGTTATTTTCTGACCAAAATACTGAAATAGTCATTTCATCAGTGCGGTGGTGACTGCTTAATGAGCTGACGGGGAAGTGGATGTTTTGTAGTTCTAGGAAACAAATTAGAGGCCGTCTGAGGATACAAAATACACAGAAGAGTCGAGAGGAACTCGAGTAAAATAACATAGAACAACTCAGCAGTTTGGAAACCATAAGTTGTGATGTACAAAAGTTTCCAGTGAGTCACAGCAAAGTCAGGTGCACTATAAGTTTTTACAAGCCCAGAGAGATGTTCTGAAACACAGACAGAGCCACATGTAAGGGGCAGACAAAATAATGTAAACACCTCATGTAAAAATAATTGGACCACGCTGGAAGTCAACCACAATTACTAACACTGCTAAAAAAAAGAGAGAAGTGCCTCATTTTAACCATTAGTTTCTCAGCATTTGATATTCTCGAGCTTTATACCATGTGGCTGCAATAAACTAATAGAAAACGTTCAGTTCTTCCAAAAGTTATTTGGTCTCTTGCCCTGTTGAATCTCTGATATCTGGTCAAGACGACACAGCTATCTTATAATCTTCATGCATGGCACCCGCCTATAGTTTATGCTGTAGCTTGCTTAGCTCAGTTTTTAGCAAGACCATAGTAACAAGAGAAGTTCCATGCGCTAAAGATGCGTTTTTCATCGTCTGTACAAGGTCAGTATGGCTGTTTTGTTTGCTACATTTCCTCAGTTTAGTAGCTAGCTAGATGAAGAGCTACTTGGGCTAGTCACATACAAAGATTCTAACTTATCTGAACTGCATATTAACAAACAACTAGCTTAGCAAACAACACTGCCAGTAATGTTATACATCTAGATACTGTTGTAAGCTATGGCTGCTTACTCAACTAACTTACCAGTCAAGAAGAAACACTGCACGGTTCGCATTAAACTTCATTCCTTTACCTGCCAAGAGCTAAACCCAAGCAACGGCAATGCTAATTCTTGTTTTGCTTCTGTTACTTACTGTGTTTGCCAGCAACACCGTCAACATGATGGACAAGAAGTTATTATACAGCCTCAGGACAGTGCTACTCCTTCTTCCTTTCATGTTGGACTGAAGGTAGACAGCTTCTTGAGGTACAAAGTGGTATTATAAATGAGGACAGGCTAGTGGTAGCTGGTTAGCTTGTTAGCTTCAGTAGATACCTCTGCATCAAGAAACATACACACTTTTGACTCATCAAATTTTTTATTTACTGTTCAGCATAACTCCTGCCTAAACATTATTTTGTTTTCAGTTTATAGGTTAAAAAATGCTAAAAGAAAAGCCAATATGAAACAAGCATAAAGTATGTACAGGTGTACAAGTTTCCAGAAGCTCCTTACAGCAGTGAGCCTTAATCCCACCATGTCTTCTCTGACCACTGCTGGATTTTGGCAAAACTCCCCTGTGCCTCATTTCCTGCTTCACCTCTTCTCCCCCGCCTCACCCCCGCTCTCACTCCCCCTCACTGCCTCCCACTTCTTCCCCCTCTGAGGCACTGAGCTGTGCTTGACGGCAGCGGCTGAGGTTTGGCGCGATGCTCCTCCGGCCCACGCCTCGGCTTCTGCTCCAAAACCATCTTTTCCATTCGATCCCAGAGGGAGAGAATGGATGGAGGGAGAGAGGTTAATTTTTTTTCTTCTCTTCTGTTGAAAGACGATACACCAAGAAAGGTTTTTAATTTTGTTGACAGACCAGCCAGTTGTGGCAATATGAAAAAGGAGCTGCACTTCATCTGAAAAGCAACTTCAGCTGCCCTCTTATCAACATTCCATATCTGGACGCAACAAAATCTTAATTGTGTTCACATCTGCTGCCCAGCAAACATTTTCATTCTGCACACATCTGTAATTTGGATTTGCTAAATACATAGTTGCTTCAGTTGTGAGAAAAACGTCCTTACAGTACAACCTTCAGTGTATGTGATGTAACATAAACTCTCCAAGGTTAGCGCTAAATCACACATGACCTGCGGTGCTGCCGCTGCTCAGGTAACACAAATAAAACCAGCTCGTACATGCTTCAAGTTGTGTAATTGTGTGCTGAAAGTTTAAAATGTAATGACCTACTTTACGGAGGGCCAACCCATAAAACAAACCTGGTGATAAGCCGGAGAACACCCAGCCCTTCTCAAAGCCTCACCTCAGCCTCACCTGCCTCTCTAAAGGTGGACCGCTCCGACACACACCCATCATTTAAGGCAGCCTTTCTCCAGACATGCAGCTGCAAATGTGGCTGAGGAAACCATGTTTGCACAGTTTGTTGGTTTCCGGAGTAAAACTTTTATAAGGTGTTCATATCAGTGTCATTTTCTGACAAGAACATGAATCAAATGTTATGTGTTCGTGACTGTAGCTGCATAATCAGGGCTGTAGGCTGGATTTTAAAAATATCAAGGTCATATATTCAAATACCCTGCATGTACCTCCATCCCATAAAAGAAGTTTTTGACTAACCACCAAAAATAAACCGTATTTTTTCCAAAATACTAGATTTTTTACTTCCATTTTATTCATTCATGTCACTGTTCTGTATTATCATTTGTGTGTAATTTCAAAAAACACCATTTTCAGATCATTAAATCCCCCAAATTCCAGACACAATTCATTGGAAATTACCTTATTGTAGTTTAGAAGGGAGAAAAGCTAAAGATTTTGTTGAATTGTAATGAAGAAAAGTGGAAAGGAGTTAATTACTTTGAGCTGTAATAATTTCAACCTTGTCAACCAGCCCTATTTATGACTGATGTCTCAAGGTGTGTCAATAGAATTCTGATATATTTCCACCTGGCGTGTTTCCCAGTAATGTGGCTATTGTGGCATGTTTCCATTGTAGAGATCAGACGAAATTGCGCTAAGAAAGCTTTCCCAAGAAAGATGATTTGTACATGAATCATCAGCGTTTGTTTTTGAGTCTGACTGAACGTAAACACAGAAGTTAGCGGCCCTGAACGAACATTTTGCTAACTATATTAGCTTTCACTTATCATGGCCGGCGTTGGTCTTGATCAGACTGAAAATAAACATTTAAAATGTTACATAGAAAACTTGGCTTTCTTTGGAAAGTTGCAGGGAGTTCTCATTTATCGCCCCACTTAATGCCTTTCGTAAACTGTTTTATGCGATTTCTCATTTCCTCAAGTCTCTACAATGGAGAGGAATGCAAAGTTGGCATGAAACCCAGAGCCACAACAGAGACATTAATGGTAAATATGTCCGGTTAAGATAAACCACAATTGTCTTTTTAAGTCAAACTGACAGCTACAACAAATCTTAGTCCTGACCTCTTTGACATAGCGAAGGGGAAAATGGTCTGACATAAACACAACACATCAAGGCCTCATACACGGAAGTGTTAACATGCTGTCAAAAGCTCTTGAACTGTTTAATGGAAGTGGAGTACTGTCATTTAAAAGCGTGGACAAGGTATGTTAAAGTGTTTCTACCTTACTACAAATATCAGCATAGTACAAGCATATGTGATAGGCTACAGACTAGATATTATCTTTATTTCACAAGAACATCTGTATTTCAATTTACAAAGGAATTACTGGAAGTAATTCAGATAATTTCCTTAACAGATGATGAATCTCTATCAACATTTGTACCTACAGAATACCTTCTTAATGCAGCATCTGTCTTTAAAAAGTGGAGGTTGTATCGGAAGGAGCCTCATGATGTGTCAAGCTTCCATGAGAAAATGGTGAGAAAAAATATTAAAAGTCTCATGACCAAAGTTATCATGGCCATTTTGTATTGGATTTTATGACAGTACCAGAGTAATATTGCTGAACAATACCAGATGCCGCCAGAAGGTTCGTCTGTTGGTATCCATATTATGTAAAACCTGAAACTTTTGCTTTCACAGAGAGCAGTTTAACTTAATGACACTTAATGGCATCAGTTATAAACATTTCCAAAGTCTGATTCAAATTCATGTCAGTTTTCACACCTTGATGTTGTGTTATGCAAATTTATGCACTTGGGATGAACCTGTGGTTCTTCCAATTGAGATCCAGGCTTTTTTGTAGAAAAGAGAAACGTTCAGAAGGCACCGAGACATTTTTTCGTATTTTTGTCCTTTTGCCGTCGCCACAAACATTTGCAACTCAAATCCAAATTTACTGACTCCTGATTTCTCACATCCACATATAGCAGTTATTCTAAATGGTTTATTGTATTTATGTAATAGCTGCAGTTATGAATTCATGTTGCTCATATTAATGCTGTGGTGATGTTCTGTTAATCAGCTTCTCTCAGGCTGAAACAAGCTGAGCTGGAACAGAGAGGAGGAAAGTGAAACTCCTGAGGAGAACAAATCGTTGGAGTGTTATTTGGCCACCTTTGGCCATCTGTCTTCATGGGCCTGCCTCTGAGCTGTCACAGTGATATAATGGGGTGAGGCTGAAGGTGTGTGTGTGTGTGTGCAAGAGAGACAGAAGGTGAGCTGAGTACTGAGTTAACATGCGATGACTCACCTCGGTGCTTTTACAGTCCTGGCAATGTAGGTACAGTGTGTTTACTCTGCAGGTTGATTAGGTACAGTAGGCAGGGTTACAGAAGGTTTAAAAAAAGATTTAAATCTTACAATAAAGGGAATCACTGTTGCTTTCGTCATGTTGGTTCAGCAATTTTTTTAAACTGGGAACAAAACCCTTCAAATGTTTTTTCTGGAGCTCACCCAAACTGACAGCAGCAGAGGAGTGTTTTTGAAGACTGGTTAGGTGACTTGGTTTTAGGGTGGATTTCCCCTGTTAACTCCCTGACAGACAAAATGTCTAATCACTGTTACGGTTGTCCATTAATTGGGTACTGATCTCGAACCTTACTGTAACAATCCAACTTGTTACTTATGAGGTATGGAACTGTGAGAATTAAGGCATTACATTACATTACATCAAAAATCAGAAAAACATACAGTTGTAGAAATCGACCAGCAAATGATTGCCATCACTAAATATTGTTTTGTTCTGTATTTAAATTGGGGGAATCAACAAGGTCTGGCCAGTTTTTCTGTGGAAGTAATCATCCTAGTGTCTTCTATCACTTCACGTCATCCCACACTGAGT
This sequence comes from Dascyllus trimaculatus, assembly GCA_024666655.1. Taxonomy (NCBI): domain Eukaryota; kingdom Metazoa; phylum Chordata; class Actinopteri; family Pomacentridae; genus Dascyllus; species Dascyllus trimaculatus. The sequence continues at coordinate 11,182,911 of CM045450.1, forward strand.
CCATCATGTTGAGGTCTGTGTGCTCCATAGTCAGACGCATCCCTGATTGTATGACGTGATGGATAAGATTCTAAACATCGAAAATACCTAAAATCTTTACACAGTACTGTATATTCTGAAGCAGCTCAGAAGGATTTTTGTTAAGGCTTTTTAAACTGTGGGTTTAGTTAAATACTGGAAAAATCAATAATGACTTAACTATGAGACCAGTTGTATAAACTTTTTAACAAGAGTCTACAGCCACTAGCGGCTGCGTGAGACTATATTTGAGCGGTGCTTTGACCTCAGTGTAATGTCTCCATGCTAGCGTGTTGATTATGCTCACAACTGCAAGATTTTCCAATCATAATTAGCATTAAACACAGAATACAACCGGGGCTGATGGGAATGTCATGGGTTTTTCCGTTATTGTGCAGTGTTAGACAAACTTGATGGTGGCGCCAAAGGAAAAGTTGGGGGATTACCATTACCATGAATGTCTGAACCAAATGTCTTAAAAATGTAATAGTTGTTGAGATGTTTTAGTCTGGATCAAAGGGGTTGGGTCAAGTGGGTTGTGACCTAAAGTTTAATCAGTCATAAACTGTCTGTGTTTTTAACTGAGTCTATTAATACAGTAAGATCATCGGATCATCTGTGACTCTCCACATAATTAACTTACAAATTTAACAATGGTTTTGTGTCTTGCCCAGATAAAACTACATTTTGACTCTTTGCCTTTCAAACTATCTTTTTTCAGGCAGACCGTGATCTTTCAGGATATCACATTTTATGGGTTGGACAAAAATTTAGTGACATCATTGACTCCTCCTAAAAGTAGTAGCACATATTTATATTTAGCAGCAAACCGGTTTGTCCGTGAAGGATAGAAGACAAAAACCGAAACATTCATTCATGTTTTGTGTCTGAAGACTGAGGATAGTGCAGTGTTCATTGATACAAACACGTTTCCATCATTGTCGACTCTTCTTTCACTTTCATTTCCTGCCATCTGTCTCTCAAGATCGTCTACATTTTTCTTGTGTTATGTCAGTCTCTCTATTTCTCTGTCTTTCTAGTTTGGCCATTAATAATGAATTCACCTGAGCGACGTCTCTGTGGCTCAGAGTTCATAGTGTAAGCATGTGTTCACATCAGCTCTTTGATAGATACAGACACACACACACACACACTTTAGACAAAATCTACACTTAAAGACACACACAGCCACACTCGGTATCTCTCCTGGTTTCTTGAAAAATTCATGGCAGCCGTTGCTCACACGCATCTGCCAAGGACATCAGCATTAACCATGACTTTCTTTTGCTTGTGTGGCCACTGAACGCTTCAGCGGTTCACTCAAACATCACAGCTCAGGCTGCTTCAGAAGCTGCCTTTGAGAGAGCATTCACTTATTTTATAATGGAGGGGTTTTCAGTCCAGCATCTTAGCTTGTGTAAAAAGTCATGTAAGTAGACCTTATGCTTAGTCCATTTTTTTCCACACTTTACATCTATAACCTCACGATAGAAATTAAGATTTTGAGTGTTATTTTAGTTCTTTAGTCAGTTATTGCAACCTTTGTGGCAATCAAATGTACATGAATCCATTTATAATCTCATAGAAAATGGTGAAAAACTAAATGACTTCAGTGCTCAATTAATCTTAATTTATCTCTTTATTTAATCTACAGAGCACTTGGAATCTGTAATTCATGCTGTTATTATATTCTGATTAGATTTGTGTATTCCTGCCCAGTGAACAGGATCTTGAAGAACTTGCAAAGCATCAATTTTGGCATCTCTGTACTAGGTGTTTGTATATTTTGTAGATGTAGATGTAAGGTCATCTAGATCACTTTGAAAGCACACAGTATGGGATGGGCTCCATTTCTGACATGCTAACCCTGTATGAGTGTATTATGAGAATCCCTAGTAGGCCTATATAATAATTCCCAGGCTGAGTTTAAAACCAGAGCAGACTGGGATTTTGGCAACAATGTTGCAACCACACAAGCTAGTTCCTAATGTTTTTAATCTTATTAATAAAGTCACAGTATTCCAAGTCATTACCTGCATATTAGATGGTTCTGCATCTCTGATGTATGCCCAGGGCTGGAAGAACAACATGTAGCACTTAAGTAGATATGCAAATAGTAAGGGTGTGGAGATTGGGGTGGTGGAGGGGTGTGTAGTGCAGAAGAATCACACGTTGTCACAGATCTTCAGTTCACGTTTGTTTTTTAAAAATGAATTCTAAGTTCTTTTTCTTACCTTAAACATTTTGTAGTTGGCACGTGGAGTAAAAAGGGTAAAATGTAACACCAAACATGACATACAAAAGCGGTTATTAAAGGTAATCCAAGATTTTTCCAAAATACTTACAATGAAAAGCATCTAGTCCATTACTAAAAGTATTACATAAAATACCCCTGCCAATACTGTCTAACAATAATATTACACTCAAAGCAGCAAGAACGCCAGGGGAGAATTACACCTAGATAAGTAACTGTACTGTGCATAAAAGTTAAAACTTAAATTTTACCAATAACAATACAAATCTCAGTACCTGCATATGTGTAATAACTGGACAGACAGAAATCCCAGAGCAACTGTACAGAGACAGACACAATTCCTTGATACATTTTCCAGGCCTGTTTTTATGTGTTGACAACCTGCGTGTTTGGGGGCAAAGGAAACAGCAGAGGAAATGCCAGCGTTAGCGTGGGAGAGGGGTGGTCACCTCACTCAGTCACTGAGGTGAGTGGGTTTAAACCACAGTCTGCCTTAAAGAGACCTCAGACAGAAACAAGAAGCAGAGCCAAGTTGGTATGTTCCTAGATTTCTTTGGGAGGAACGAGGGAGAATTTACATCGTCGTTAAGATGTATATGCAGCGCAAGGCAACACATAAACTTATTTCATTTATAGCAGTTATTTCATGACAGAGCACTACAAATCCTGCCTTATAAGGATGAATTACATGTACGAATGTTGTCTTAATGAGCAAGTATATTTCAGCCTTGAGAACATGAAGTTAAAATCTCTGGGGATGTTCCACTGACTTCTCTGAATACTAGAGAGTCATTTTCCAGGTCTATGAGCATATTTTCTGCTTTAGAAAACATCAGTTTAGCACTGTTCATGTGTAAGAAAGCCCAGATGAGTCACAAAGATCCTATTAGCTTTCTATTCATTGTAAGATGCTATTGATAATTATTAAAGTTAAAATGAGACTTTAATTCTCCTTACAGCTATTGTGCATATTTTACCATTTTCAAAATAAACCATGTTTTAAAATCTATTTATGGAAAGAGCTTCTAAGCTTCAGGCGTTTGGGTGGAAGTTTACCACGACAACGGTAGATTGACACCAAATATAAATAATAAGTAGTACTGAGCAAGTTGAGATTTTCAACACCTTTTGGATCGTAAGTCACAAGATGTTGAGATGCACAACAGCAGTTTTTGAATGTATAAATACGATGTGTTGTGGGATGTTAGTAGAAGCTGGTTTACATGGCTGAGACAGTTTTTTTTCTTTCCACAGTTGTCATTTTTAAGGCCACAGTATAGTGGATAGTCCTGTAATGGACTGAATTTCATGCAATGTCAGAAAGATATGTCCCCAGACCAACAAAGTACACAAATCATCGGTTCTAATGATAGTTTGTGACTAAACAAAAAGACAAAGACCTGCTAATCTGAATCATTGTACTGATGTTAGCATCTGTGCTGAAGACAATTTTCCTAGAAACGGCTACTGGAATAGTTAACACTGGACGTAACTTTGCTGAAAATCAGCTTTTTAATCTGATATGGTGACATCATGGATAATGACCTCCTAAAAAATGTGTACGAACCAACTCAAAGCATTGTATGGGGGTTGTGTGGATTGGTCAGCACGAGCATTTTTTAAAAAAAAACTTTTATTTACTATTGTGAGTGATGTGACCACAAGTTAAAAGAAAAATCTAGAAATGAAAGATTGAAAAAACGGATGGGTTGCATATAGAGGGATTTCGGACGTAAAATCAGTGTTAGTGCTGATTCCCACGAGACGTTTTGTTTCTGTAGTTTGACCTGTTGAGTCATTTGTGGCTCCTTCACACCCACTGGTTTAATTGAATACTAGATATCTGTAGTGCAACTCTGTATGTTCCTATACAACTAAACTGCATTCTCAATGAAGTTTGGAGGGAAACATATTTTCTCTTGGTGAGGTGAAAGAATGGCATAGTGGGAAACATTTGCACTGTCAAAGAGCCGCATTAAGAGGATGAAGGGGCAGTAGTGGCAGGGGTCCAACACAAGACTTTCACCCAAAAGCCTTGAATTTGGGTCCCCTGTGAGACCATTATTTTCAGACTTAAGTTGTGTTTTCAATCGCTGTTTGGCTAGAGTCAAGAAAATCTCATAGTTTCAGTAAGAATAGAACCTTTACACGACATGTCTGACACGCGACCAGTCCCGCCCCATCTAATATATGATTGGCTGAAGAGAACCCACAACTGGAAAACGATATAATAAATGGCAAAGATGTGTGAATTAGAAAGGATTTTGTGATACATCACAGAAAAACATAATCTGGGGGAGATTAAGTTTCCCTCAAAATGTAATTTCAAATGCAGTTTAGTGACAGCGAAATGTAATTAGGGGGAGACGGGGCTGTGTAGTTATTTGGCAAATGGCAAGGCTGGAAGAGATCGCTGCAGAGAGTAATCCAGTACATTACTTAAAGATCTGAAGGCTAAAATCTTGAGAATGTGAGGAAATGGAAATGGCAAGATCTGTTTTAGCAGTGCTGCACGCACACAGCATTCACACAGGCTAACTTTAGCCTGTTTAGCCTAAAATAGCAATTGCCCATAATCTGAGCTGGGTGCTGCTCATAATGCCCGTAGGATATCATCTTTACTGATCAGTGTGTCGTTTATTTTTGGATTATTATATCTGGTATTGTCCGACATGGAGTTTCAGTGGTACTTCTAATGAGTGCCAAATTTCTGGTGGCATGACATCCCTCATAGGGGAGTAGATTTGCAGTTAAGTTACCAGAACCAGCATGGCCAGTTTGAACTCTTTTACTACTTAGGACACATTTGCACTTCTCATGCAGTTTTGGGAGGATGTTGAATTTTACAGCCTTTTCCCCCTGAAGGACAAAAACTGTTCCTCCTCATCTGTTTTGTTTCTCTAAATCCCAGCTAAGTCAACACTTCACCTCCCAGGAATCGTCACATCATAAGATTTATCTTTGTCCTTGATTTTTTAGGTTCTGCGTTGATGCACGTAATATTTTTGGTATGTGGCTTTTCATTCAGAGAAACAGGTTTTCAGACAGACCGGGAGTTCAGTTCCAGCTTTGGATTTGTAAATAGGACTTAGCACTCATCTCAACACAACACTTCAGAAAATGACATTACCATTCTAGAGTATAGATTTAAGATCGAATTAAGGGCTCTTCAATCTGGCTGAAGGAGGAGGGCTTTTTTCCATCAGTGGAGGATGGCTCTGTGTCAATAAAGAATAGAATCATATTGCATATATTGCTTTATTCGTTCTGAATAGGCTTCCATACAGTCATATGTCTTTGTGTGGTAGTTCTTCATAGTTCGTTTGAATGTTTTTTTGAGGAATAAACCTGATTGAAGGCCTCAGAGGCAGTGCTGTGTGGACTAGGGCAATTTTCTAACAAGTCGACGGTGTTGACACAGACTAGAGGTATTGTGAAACAGGAAATGTGTGGACATAGAAGACAATCCAAAAGCCTCTGTGCTTTCGAAAAAGGCAGATTAAAGACCGGCGATGCATGTATGAGCAAGCAGTTTCACAATGGTGGGTAAAGCCTCCGATGACTTTAGTTCTTTTGTCATTCAGATAGACGTTCAAATCCTTACATATGATCTCATTTGTCTTTTTGTGTGGCTCATCTTGTTTGATGCCTCCAACATTCATGAGGAAACACAAGTTTAAATAAAAGCCGTGAAATCTTTCTCAATCGGCTTCTTCCTACAAACGCTGAGTCATTACTTTGAAGTGTGCGGTCCTTACTCAGAATAAATATCTTTCACGTACAGCTGAGCTCCAATCAGGATTTAGCTGCATTTGAATAAAAATCTGACAACAGTTGGTAGGTTGTTTGCATATGTTGCCAAATTGGATAAAATCCAGACCCACACAGTCTCGTAGATCAGTTGAGGGTTTTTCTTGTGTGTCAAATTCTTACAGTCCAACTCAACTTACGTTAGATTGTTTGTTTGTTTTTTAATCTATTAGAGCCTTCAAAATGCTCTATAAATCACTCATTCATCCAAAAAGTCAGAAACCAAAACAGAAAAATTGATATTTCTGATGTTTTTGGTATGATCATGGCACCCACCACCCCACAGACAGACAGACTACCATTCTGGTATTGTGCTAAACAGCTGATGACATGGGGATGGGCTCTGATTCCACGTTTATTTAGTTTCTCTTGCCTCTCTTTCTCGAACACTAAATGCATCACCAGGAAAAACAAAACTGATGATGTACAGAACTGCATGATAACTTAGAAATAGTTTTGTTAAAGTCCATCTCTGGTCATTGATTTTTGATCTAAGAACTCACCTCTGTGTGTCAGAGTTACACATTTGAATGTTTTATCAATGAAAGTAATCCCTTCCTACCTTAAATGTACTTAGATGTAACTCTATGCCATTAATTTCATCTCACTCCACCACCTATGACTCTGCAAAGACACTTTAAAACTAATCTACACTGGCAGTTTGTTACATTGGAGTAATTCAGCCATATGTGTTTGAACCGGAACCCTATTCTAAAGAAGAGAATGATAGAGAAAGCCCCATGCTGCCAGTTAACAGGATTGGTTCCTCTCTGTTTTTTGATACTGATCTGTACACTATAAGGTGGAAATGCTCAGTCATGGTGTTGACTTTTTTTTGTCGCTCATGATATGTCTTTTATCATATGAAAACACAATACGGATAAGTTATCAACATTAAAATACTTAATTTTCACAGGAAGGTGGCTTTAGTAAACATGGCAGACATGTTTTAAAGGTTTTCAATCTAACAAAACAAGTGCAAAAAGTTAGTTTGATGGACTCTTACACTCTTCTCACGCAACGTAGCATGCAGTGAACTTATCTGAAACAAACTCTAACCAAGCTTTGTCGTGAGTGAAGTTTTAGTTTATAGTAAGGGCATTTTTCAGAATAAATGATGATAGTTTGGTTTACTGTTGGAGAGCAGCTTGTAGACAAACAAAAACACACACACTGTGGCTGCACACTCTCTCAGAGAGCCTGTTGTTGTCCATGAAGGGAGTGGAAGCACAAGAGCCCTAAAGTTTGCGAGTGTGTTTTTGTGTGTGCGCATGTGTTTGTGTTTTGTCAGCGAGTGAGTGTGTGTTTGTGTGTAGGTCACTGGGGGGGATAAAGAGCCATTGTCTGCAGCTGGTGCATCCCCCACCCCTCCTCTCTGCAGCTGTGAGGAAATCAAACGCTCCTCTTTTCCCCCTCTCTGCCGCTGTCACAACCTGCTGATGCCTTATTAGGTCATTCATGGTGAGACGTAGTGATGGTTTGTTCAGTGTAGCAGGTACGACGCTGAGCTGCTGCAGATGGAGGAAGAGCCCACATCACACCACAATAAAAGTAAATTGATGGTGGGACTTGAGTCACTACTCGTGCGTGAGGCCCATAATTCTGTCTCTTGGTAATTTATTTAAACACTGAGTGCGTCGTGCACTAAGAATATCCAATGAACTGGATAAGAACTTCAGTCTCTGAGTTATGCATGCAGTTTCTAAGTGTCACCGCAGTTTGAATTTAGGAAAATCAAAAGGTTTCTGTAGACCTTTATAAAACTAGTAAAGCTTCGAATACTGTGTCAAATATTTATACAGCAAATATGGGAACATCACTGCCACATGGCAGGGGTCTGAAGTGATACACGTCTACGATGCAGCCCAGTTTCTTAATTGACGATTTATCTCCACAAGTCATACACTGAGTGGTCACACTGTAAAGAACAACAACAACAAATCATAAAAAAGCTTGCAAATTGTGAAAATGTCAGCAAAAATCTGTAAAATAATACTGTTAACTAATTAAGATGCAGTGAAACTGTATAATTTTACCATCACACATTGTAAAAGAACAAATTGTGATCTGTAAAATAACACTTAAAAAACTTTTTGTCAACTTGTTTTTTGTTGTTGTTTTTACAGTCCACGTGTAAGGTAATATCTTTTTTCTGTAGTTTTACTAGATATTATTAGTAACAAAGCAGGGAAAATCTGTAAAATGACAGTTAAAATTATTTACCATTTTACTTCAGTATTTTAATATACAGAACTTTTTTCAACTACTTTCAAATATCTGTAAAATAATATTTTTGGTTATTTAAAACATTTTAAACAGTCAAATGTTACACTTATAAAATCTGCATTACATTTATTTTGGCCTGTTTTTTAACAGTCTGCATGTAATTTATCGTTAATTTAATAACAGTGCACTTTATCTTTTTATCTTTACAATCTAGTGCAGTTCAACAGGACAGCCCTGCTATAATGCAACTCTGTCTTTATGAAGCTCTAAAGTGTTTAAATTGAAATGAAGTTATTATTGAGTGTTTTTTTTTTTACTGTGTATTATCATTATATTCAAATGTATTTCTATTTTTCTCTGCCTCCCCTCTCATGTACATGTGTGGGGGTGGCAGAATATGGGAAACACTTCTCAGTATGCTGTCCAAACATATAATTAACACCTCTGTGACAGTGTCAAAACAAACCCAATGTTGCAGGCGTCATAAAATCAAACTTTATGGCTGGACAGTTACAGCGGTGCAGGTGTGCCTCATAAATGTGGACACTTGCTTGCCTGGGGGATAAAAAAAAATTAACTTTTATTGTGCTTTACGCCTTCCTTTAAAAAGAACTGTAAAGCTCATAGCAATAATTCGTCTATGTTTAACTTTTAACGGCATCTTTGCTCTCATGTTGGGACTGGATGGTCATTCTTTTACTTTAGAAGCAGTAAAATGCTTTCACAACTTGGTGCTTTCAGCCTGTATTAAGGTGTTTGGGAGATAATTAACGTTTAATGTGTGAAATAGCATATTATTTAAGGTTCAAAGTGGTGTGGTTGAATGATATGTTACTGTTTGGAGGTAATAATGTCACTAAAATGCAGAAATGGAGGCTAGGATTAAGTTCAGTGCCAAGAACGCAGATGGTATCTATGCAGGGGTTAGGGTTCAATGTGCAGGTTTTCCTGTCTGTCACTTGTGTTATTCTAAGTTGGAGTAGACTATCAATGAATGGATCTCCTGTGAAGGCAGCCTGAGCTCCCGTGAATCCTCGGCAGCTCTGCGCCTTTAAATCTGTGCGCTCCTCCCTCTCCTCAATGACAAGCCCGCAGAGCCTCTTTAACGCATCCAGTGGAAGTGACAAACCAGAGGCGCTCCACGGGGCCAGCATGTCAAATAACAACAATAATCATGGGCTTTAGCATCTGCGGCTCGTCCCACACTCTCATCCCGATCGGACAGTGATCAGAGGCGCCTCCGGGCCGCGTCGTGAGGGTCCGCGGACCCCCGTCAAAGTTGGAGCGGACTCGCCAAATGGACGTCGATGGACTGGAATGAGAGCTCCACTTCTGGTGTCGGACTGAAGGAAGGAGGGAAAGAAAGCTCTGCATGTTCAAGTTCCGTGCGTGTGCGTGTTGGATGTGTGTGTGTAGAAGCGGGTGTCGGGTGCGCAGCAGCAGCAGCGGCGGCGGCGGCAGCAGGAGCAGCAGGAGCGGCGGCGGAGGTGGAGGTGGTGGTGGCCGCGGGAAGGGAAGTTTAGCGCCGTGATTTTTTAATTTTTTTTTCGGTTCCTTTCCCCCCTTTTTTTTCTACTGTGTTGTGTTGTTTTCATGTGGCAGCGGCGGACAGGCGGATTAACGTTTCCCTGATGAAAATTAATCATCTGTGGAGAGGCTCCGTGATCGTGACTATGATGATGATGTCGGGTAAGAGCGTGGAGTGGCTGCAGGAGGAGCTGGAGTCCGGGGCCGGAGCGCTGCTGCTGCTCGACTGCAGACCCCACGAGCTGTACGAGTCCTCGCACATCGAGTCGGCCATCAACCTGGCCATCCCGGGCCTCATGCTCCGCAGGCTCAAGAAGGGCAACCTCCCCATCCGCTCCATCATCCCCAACAACGAGGACAAGGAGAAATTCGTCAAGCGCTGCAAGACGGACGTGGTGGTCCTGTACGACGAGACGACCTCCGAGCGGCAGGAGTCCGGGCTGGGGAGCTCCGTGCTGGGGCTGCTGCTGCAGAAGCTCCGGGACGACGGCTGCAAGGCTTTCTACCTGGAGGGTAAGACCGGATCTGTGTGGCTTTAATTCATAAAAACACGCACACTCTATTGCCTTGTTATAACGTGGAGTGATTGCTTAATTCCACTCTGATTTGATTAACTTAGATTGTCCCAATTACATGAGCTGAGTGATCTGGTGGTGTCTCTCTCTCTCTAACAGTTCATTCGAGTGTTTGTGCTTTAATTAATTGTCACACCTACTGCATTTGTCTTTTTTTTGCCCCAAAATACTGCATTATTTTGGTCCAGGCTCCTATTAGTAGCTTGTGAAACATCTTCACATAGAATAAAGTGTTTGTAGGGGTATTAAAGGGTCACAGTGTGGCGCCACTTCAAATAAATCCAGCTCTTATCATCTGTCCACACTCTAAAGTTTGTTATTTGTTACTAATGAGGCAGTTTTGAGTGTTAAAGTGAACTGTTGTAATATTGAAGTGCAACACATTGGATCCTGTCAGCCTCAGCTTGTGATGTTGACATGAGTTATTCTTAATCTCTCTCTAAAATAAAGATCAAACCGTCTCTTACAATAGAGATCGGCTTGCAAATACAGCGTGTTTTCAATTAAATGCTGCACAAAAAAATGGCCCCGCCATGTTGTGTTCCTTCAGGAAAAGACTGGCGTTTTTTTTCATGAATGAACACAGAAAAAACGAGGACGCGACGACGCGCGACGAATAATGCTCCAGCACCGAAACCAAAAAAAGGCTGGTGCGCTTTATTTTCAGATAATACGCGCAGATCGTGTGTGAGATGTGTTGTTGGCTGCGGACAGGAGTGTGTCTGACCTATAGATGGGAGAAATGTTTCACGGGAGTCGCTGCCATTCACAAAAAGTCCACTGAGCTGCGTGCTGTTGTAGCGGAGCCGCTGTCCTGCTCCGCCGCTGCTGATCCTCCGCAGGGCTCAGCTTTTCTCAATGGAGCACATCTGTCCAGCCTGTTCCTGCCTCATTCTCATGGAAATACCCCCTTTTGATCTGTCGCATCAGGGTGTGTTGTAGGGCTGCATTGACAACAGGATCTGAATGGAATAACTCCGTTTTTACAAAAATCATTTTTTTATTTCTCACTCAGCCTTTATCCTAATAGAAATGCACAGTTTGGTACGAGGCTTTAATCTAGTTGATGTGAGTTCAGCTGATTTCATTTTATAACCTCCACTACACCTCTTTGTAACTCATGTTTGGCAGGTTAGGTCAGTAGAAACACAGATAAAATGTGTCTTAGATTTTTCTATTTTAAAACACATTTTATTTCACCTTTTGCCATCACTAATGTGTTTTTTTTTTCAAAAAATATTTTATGATAGTGTGAATGAGTGTTAATTTCTTCTCATTTAGAATCATTTAGATCATGATGTGTATCTAAGATTGGATTTTTCTACTATAAAAGACATTTTTTTCTCATTTCTGAACACCTTTGCTATTCTTTTAATATGAATTAGAATCATTTCTTGTCATTGAAGGTTCATGATCCACCTTAATGATGTGTGTCTTAGATCAGAATTTTCAATTTAAAAGATATTTTTCTGATTTTTTTTCCACCTGTATTATTCTGTTTTTTTTAAAAAATATTTTGTAATAGTATGAATACATTTTTTCTTAAATTTAGTTTTCTGATCTGGCCCCATGATGACTGTCTCACATAGTTTTTTCTATTTTAGTATTTTCACCACCTCTATTGTTGTTTTCTCCCATATATTTGGTTATAGAATGAATAAGGTTAAGTTCATGTCATTTAGGTTCATGAGCTGCCCTCATGATCTGTGTCTTGGATGGGATTTTTCTGTTTTAAAACATATTCTTCTCATTTTTACTACCTTCACTATTCTGTTTTTCAGAAACATTGTGTAACCGTATGAATTAGGTTACTTTCTTGTCATTTCCTTCCTGTATGTTGCACAGTTGATGTTTCATTACACTCTGTGGTCACGTTTTTAGACCACCCAGTGCAATGACTGTCTTAGCTTTATCCTAGCATTGATTTTCTTTCTTTTTTTGGTCTTGTCTTTGCCCTCCAGGGGGCTTCAACAAGTTCCAGTCGGAGTACCCCGAGCACTGCGAGACCAATTTGGACTGCTCCTGTCCCAGCAGCTCCCCACCAGCTTCCGTCCTCGGCCTCGGGGGACTCCGCATCAGCTCTGACTGCTCGGATGGAGAGTCTGACCGCGAGCCGGGCAGCGCCACCGAGTCGGAGGGCAGCCCGCTCCCTAACAACCAGCCAGCGTTCCCAGTCCAGATCCTGCCGTACCTTTACCTGGGCTGTGCCAAAGATTCCACCAACCTGGATGTGCTCAGCAAGTACAACATCAAGTACATCCTCAACGTGACGCCCAACCTGCCCAACATGTTCGAACACGAAGGGGACTTCAAGTACAAACAGATCCCCATCTCCGATCACTGGAGCCAGAACCTGTCACAGTTTTTCCCCGAGGCCATTTCATTCATTGGTGAGTGAAGGTGGAGAATGTGGTGGTGTTATGTCAGATACACATCAGATTGGTAGATACACATGGGTAGCAGTTATTTAGATTTTTGACCAATCTGCTGAGAGTATTGTTCATTAATCATTGATGCCCAAGGTCACATCTACAAATGGGTTGTTTGCCAGGGTCCAGAATCCACAGTTTATAATTGTACATTTGATGAAGCTGGAACTAGTAAACATTTAGTAGTTTTGCTTCAGAAATGATGACCAAAACAGTTGATGTCCAGCAACTAATAATTAAATGCTTCAGCTCTTTTAATTAGACTCCATAAAGATTTAACATTTAATATCATAGAGATTAAGAAAAGTGGTTTGTGGTTTGGTTCCTTACATTATTCACTACATTTATCCAAGATTTCAGTCATGAATCATGGAAGAAATGTTTCTTCTTTGCATATTTACTTTTGTGGAAATAGTTTTAGGTGAAATTTGTATGTACTTCCATCAGAATGCTTCGTAAAGCCGCGTTCAGACTGTCAGATGCCTGCATTTCACTGTGACTGATAAACCAGGAATTCGAAAATCATAAAATATAAAGCGCCATTTGTGAATAAAACATGGAAATGGATTCTTTGAGAATGGGGTCGCACTGGAGATAGAAGAATTTTAGCCCTTGTCTCGTCCTATTTTCGGCATTTCCCTTCGTTCCCATCATTCCTTCTGACTTAATTCCCAGAGAATGAGTGAATTCCCTCTCAGATGAATCAATGGCATGTCTGTCCTTAAACTGTGCAGACCACTGACATTCCCCCCCCACTTTTTTTAAAAGTAATGATTCTGCTTAGGTGGGAGGAAGTGTGACATATGCCAGAGCCAGAGGTCGTGGCAGATTTGGGTCATGCTGATATTAAATGGAGCTGTCTGGCTGCCTGTAATGTGCAGGGATTACATCAGATCTTTTTGCTAACAGCAGGGTAATTATGGGTGAAGGAGACGCAGATGTGACTTTACACCGCACTGCTGAAAGTTGCAAATACCTTAAATATCTCAAATTATTGTTTTCGCAACACGCATGCAAGAACGTAGAGAGAGGTGCATTAGATTTGTCTGGCTCTTTAAATTTCCAGTAAATGGAAAGTTCTTGCGTTATTATGCATTTAAAGCTCGGGTAAAGTGATGTAATGCTGCTCAGTTCAAGGAGATTAACTGCCGGCTACTTACTTGACTTCTGAGCCTTGTATAGTTGGGTTTGATTCTTCTGACGAGGGTTTTTTGGCCCCTTTTTTCATTGTGGAAAGTGAGCACACATCACATATAAATTTAATTTGGCATCGCCTTGGCAGCCTGAGCTCGTGAGCCAACTGACCCCAATCCTACAACAAGAGATGCAGGCAGAGAGAGTGAGGAGAGGCAGCGCGAGATAAAGGAGAGGATGAAAGAGACGGAGGGAAGAAAGAAAGGAAGGAAAGAAGCACTTAACTCTCGCTCTAATGGCCTGTGGAGATGCAAGTGCAAGGGCTCGAAACTGATAGGTGGATGAATGTAGCCAGTTAATAATGTAAGATGTTTTTTTTTTATTATTATTTATTTTTAAATTCAGCTTTTTCTGCAGACTGTGAGCTAGAAAGCAGAATGGAATATGACTTTCTGCTGTCATTGAGAAATGGCATTCTGCATTGAAAATATGATACATGAAACATAATTGTGGGTATGTGTTTTGAAAGAAACATCTAGTTGTTTGTTTTCATATTTTGAACTGATGTGATGGGGATTATTAATGATTATTAGAACTATCAAATAAACTGCAGATTATTACAGACAAGATATTTAATTTAAAAATAGGGTAAAATGGAGTAAAGCTGTAAAGTATTCATACTGCAAAAGCACAGAGTTTTGTGCTGCAAAAGTGCCTCCGAACAATAAATTATCACTTTAGTTACAAACTGAATTGACTGATTCACTAATGGACTGTTTTTTTTCTCTATTTGTGACCATATGATGTTATTCTGTTAGAGTTTGGTCGACGTTCAGTGGACATGAATGGTTTTTCTCTGTACATATTTGCTTTAAAGTGATTTATATTGATATTCAGAATATATTCTCATTGATTTCCTAATACACTGTCATCGAAATCATTATAATTTAAAGAGCAGCATTTCCACCCCCTGAAAATAGGCTTGAAGTTTCAATCAGAGAGGGCAGTGAATCACTGACTTTCAGCCTGCTGTTAAATTAGACTTTAAATAGACCCGACTCCAATGATTTGTTTTATACATTTGCATATAAATGTTGGTCATAATGTCAGTTAGAAAGTGCTTTATCCTTCTGACTCATTAATAATTTGATATCTTAAGCTCATGACTAAAGCAGGCTTTCTTTGTTTTCCTCCTCTTCAGATGAGGCCCGCTCCAAAAAGTGTGGCATCCTGGTCCACTGTCTGGCGGGGATCAGCCGCTCGGTCACCGTCACCGTGGCCTACCTGATGCAGAAGCTCAACCTGTCGCTCAACGACGCCTACGACTTTGTCAAGCGGAAAAAGTCGAACATTTCCCCAAACTTCAACTTCATGGGCCAGCTCCTGGACTTTGAGCGGACGCTGGGCCTCAACAGCCCCTGCGACAACCACTCGACGTCCCCAACGCACGACCAGCTCTTCTTCACCACCCCGACCAATCACAATGTGTTTCAGCTGGACACCCTGGAGTCCACATGAAAATCAGACTTTAGACTGTCCCCCTTTTTTTCTTAAAGGGGGGAGGTGGTCAAGGTGATGTTGTTACCATGGTAACCAGTGGCTGCACTGCAGGAAAAGCAGCCAGTTTTAATGAATGTTTTAGCCTCCCGAGGCTCGTTGTCTGAGAGCCTGGCCACGGAGCAGCGTTGGAGCAACAGGAGGGGTCACTGATGCCACGTTACAGGGGGACGGGGAGTGTGTTTTTTTTTAACCCAGTGAGGGGAACTGTGGGTTTACAATGGCGTTCCCCTCTGCGTTGATTGAAATCGAGGAACGAAACCCCCCTGATCGACTTGTCTTGTCTTGTTCTCGAAGAACAAGGGAGACTTAACTGACTAAGAAACTGATCGGCCGCAGCAGGACGGACAGCTTTATACAAAGAAAAGGAAAAATCTACAGCGCTCGATTTAAGAGATGACAACATCCTCTCTGTCTTTCTGTCTCGGCTCACGAGCTGAGCTGACTGGTGCCAAGTGGAGAATCTGGGATTTACTCAAAGGAAATCTCGCTCTACTGAATGTAGAGTTTTTAAAAACCAAGGAATTAACACATATTCGCGCACACACACACATACACACAAAGTATGTATGTTTGTACTGTATGTACTGTATGTATGTTAACGTGCATAGCAGAAAATGTATGGGCAGTCCTTAACAAATTCAGTATGTCTATATGCATTTTTGTATATTTTTATGTACATTTACGCACAGATCTATACCTTATATAAATATATACGCATAGAAATCTTATCTTTGTCCAAAAACAAAGTAATCCAATCCAATGATGGCTTAAGAGATTGTAAAACTAAAGAAGGGGAATGGGTGTGTTGAGATAGTCCTAGTTGTCTTCTTCTTTTGTTGTTTTTTTAAGGTTTGTTTTTCTTTAGGTTTGTAATGACCTAATGCAGTTTGCACAGTGGTGTAGCCATTGACTTGCTGGCACTTGGAGCCGGTGCTGGAAGCAGGCAGATAAAGAGACATTCAGAGAGGAGGAGTGGACAGAGGAGAGGCCAGTCCCAGGCTGCGACAAGTCCTGACAGCTGCACAGTGCCGTGGGGAGGGAGCAGGAACTGGGCCCTGAGCGGAGGAGCAGGGTTGGGTCCGGGTTAGGGGTTAAAACAGACGGCATAGGGTTAGGAATCATTTCAATCGCAGGCGAGCGTGCTACTGTAGATCTGACACTCGACCGACTGTTTTCAAGCGCAGTTCCCAGTACCTTCTTCCTTCCCCATATGACTGTTCATCCAGTTGCCTAACAAGAAGTACCAGTTGTTTCCACCAGCTGTTCTATTTTCAGTGTTTGTTTCATTTCGGTTAGAAACTCTGAACTTCCGTGGTTGCTTCATCACGACAGTTGTCTAACCAGTGTGTTTCGCCAAAACCGGTTTCTAACAGCTCTAACTCTTAGTCCCTCGCAGACGCTTCAGTGAGATGTTAGTGGTGAAGGAGGGGGGTAGAGGAACGCAGTTATTTTAGCAGCCTCGGGCAAAGAAGTACCTCAACCTTCTTATATAATATACATTACAAATATCTTAATGCCCAGGAGCGAGCTGTTCGGTTTGTCGAGCCTGTTTTAGGTTCATTCTAGAGAGATTTGCCAAAAAGGACTTCAGGACTGTGATTGTAAACTGGTGTCTGGTGTTGTGGACTGGGACTGGCCTCAGCTACAGACTGCACTTACTTACTTCAATCACTTCATGTCCCTTAACTGCATCGAAAGGAAGCTCTTTTCTTAGTAAGGATCACCCATTTCGTCAAAGAAAGTTTTGTCTGAGTTGATTCACCCTTAAGCCTTGGGTATATCATATGAAAGATATATTAAACACAAATGAATATATATATATAATATCTATATTATAGAGCTAATATTAAACAGATCTATATTATTTTGTATACCTGAGCATGCTGTGGTGCTGTATGCTCTCTAACAGTAGACGTAACCACGGGTTGGGTGTTGCTTTACCAGGTGGGATGACGAAACAATGAGGACTGTTTTTTTAACTGCTGTTGCTGCTGAACACAGCGGCACTCAGCATGTGGTCGTGGCATTTTCTGAGACTCTGTCCACATCTGTAGCGTCTAAACTAAAGGGGGAAATATGATTTGTGAAGTATTAGGGGAGAATCCTTCAGTGACTTTAAGAGCTTTTCCAAAAAAGGGGTCAAAAATTCTCCTCTGCTGCAGTAGTTTTTGTTATAATTCCACTTATAGATGGGACAACATCACATGAATTGGACTCAAGGTAACATCTGTAGGTACATTGGGCCTCGTGAAAGAACGCCTTCATTTTCTTCTTCTTGCACAAACATGTTATAATCGCTCAGTTTAACCTGATGATTCAAGTTTCATGCGTAAAAACGCGGCTTTATAGGAAAAAGCAGGATGTCACACTGCAGAGCGTGAAGGCAGGAACATGATAAATTGAGCAGTGACAGTATTCGCATTGTGAAACCGGAAAAAAAAAAAAGAGAAACAGCCTATTATCACGGCTGTCCATAGTGTGACAGAAATGTAGTTAGATGCCAAATGAGAGAATACCGTAACGCTGCAGGTGGTGTTTGGTGTAACAAAGGATCTTTAGCTTGACAGTCACCAGCATAAAGACACAGGCAGCTTTTGGAAGCAGTAAACAGAAGAGTATTTTTACATTAATGTTACTTATTTTCTTTGATATTGGTAACATATGTAATCCCCAAATTCATAAGGTATTATAATTGAGCCAGCAAGTGTTTTTCCACTTGTGGAGAAAGTTATGGACCACATGAAGTGAAGATAAAATCCTAAAATGAAAAAAAACTGATGGATGCAGCAATTTAAGAGTCACATGTGTGCCTAGAGGAGTAAATCCTGGATACAAAACAAAAAAAAAAACAGGATCCATGGTTCTAATTAGTTTATTAGTGACGTTCACACTGATTACAGGGCTTCCAAAGGCCTTTAGTCCTCCTAAATTACTCAGTGTACAATAACAAATATGTTCTTACAATTAGTTTTTGCATGAGGCCCGGTGTTCACGGAACATTACAAATATCTCAAAGATGTGGACGGGGTCTAAACAGAAACAAAGAACTGGGTTTCGGAGGGCACAGCAGTTGAATCTGAAGAAGGTTGGTTTTAGCTGGCCTTATATAATCTTTCTAACTTGTTTCTAATGCTGACTGTTCAATACTCTTTGTATCTCACTTTAGAAAAAAAAAGCATTGTGTGGAAAAAAAAAAAGTTTGTTATCTGTTATTTGAATAAGAACACGGTCA
This sequence comes from Dascyllus trimaculatus, assembly GCA_024666655.1. Lineage (NCBI taxonomy): Eukaryota > Metazoa > Chordata > Actinopteri > Pomacentridae > Dascyllus > Dascyllus trimaculatus. Next base: position 11,201,676 of record CM045450.1, read on the forward strand.
TAACAGACGGCAAGCTGTCTTTTTACCGTAACGGGTCACACGAGGTCCTCTTTGTTACTCTGCAATATATCAAAAACACCCTTTTTTGCAGTATTTTGTAGATCTACGACCTCAAACATTTTTCAATTCTTCTTCTTTTGTACTATATCTATTCTATATAACTACACAAGATCCAGCTCGATTATGGCTTATGGACTGAAGTAACATTTCACCTGGGGTGTCCCAAACTGTAGGGCCCGTGTGTCCACTACCAACCCTGAAAGAGGCCCTCGCAAAACACACTTACAGACACACACACACACACAGCTTCCCACAGCTGTGGTTCAGCATGCCACTTAAGTTTCACAATAGACAATTACACCACCCGGCTTAAAGAATTACAAGGTATTTTTCCGTCTCGTTTTGATATAACGTGCTCTATGCTATTCCTGTGGCCTTTCAATATGAATATATATCTCAGTATATATATGTTATGAATTTATATGCAAAAGTTCTTCTCCTATCATAGCATCAGAGATGAAAATAATACTACCATGCTTGAATGGACTTTTCCTCGTCTGGAGTCGTATCCCACTTACAATAAGAAAAGAAAAACACTGAGGACTTGATCACTTGCACCCTAGGATTGAAATATATTTCAGTACGGAGCTTTTCTATTTAAAAAAAAGATAAAGAATACGGTTGATTTCAAGCTGCTTTCTTGTGTTTTTGTGTCTTTGTAACAATGAAAGAGAAATCAAGTTCTCTGTTTGTAAATTTGCCAGATCACGGGAATGAGCGTTTCTGTGTCCTTAAAACTTGTAGCTACATCTTTGGTAAGAATGTTGCTTCGAGAGGGAAAGATGTGAATGAGCGAGAGCAGAGCCCGAGGAGAGCGGCGGCGAAATACAAAGTGAAAGAAAAAGTGAATGATTTTAAAAATGTTACCTCAGTGAGGAACTTTTCAGGGATTTTTTTGACAATGCATCTTGCATCGTGTTACAGCTTCAAAGTCACGTTGAATAGCTGTTTTGTATTGTGCTGTAAACAGTTTTTAAAAAAATAAGATGCAATCTGTCTGTGTATAAAACCAAGGGGCATGTTAACCGGGGCAGTTTCACCTTTCTGTCTACTGAAGGAAATACGATTGACCCTATGTATTGTACAGTATATGGAAACAACACAAGACATGTTTATACCGCAAATAAATATTGAAATATTTTTTTCTTTAACATCTTTCCTTCTTTTTTCTGACCACAAATGTATATTAGATCGTTTTAAGTATCGACTGCTGACAGCTTATTGCTTATTGTTACATGGAAAAATTGAATTTTAGCACGCCACCCTTCAGTCTGATGGTTGGGTTTAGTTATTTTGGGATTGTTGACTTATTCTTTAATAACTGAAACATTTTAGGTCTCTATAAATTGACAAAATTATGCAAAAATGTGATCGGAAAAACCCTTTTTGCTTGAACCGTCCAAAACTAATCGACAAGGTTGGCACACGTTGCTGTAAGGGATACATTTCTAAGATATTACACTAAATAAATAGTTTGATATATCTGTCACTTAAATATGAAGCTATACCCAATTAGCTCCACTTAGTCTTTGGGCTGCTGGCTGTGCTTTCATATAGTTAATGGACATATGTTACTTCTAAGTCTCCAACTTTTGCTCCAGGATGTGAGAAACTGATACAGATTCCACTCAGATATGCCATTTTTTGCAGGTAATCTGTCCACAATAATGGCTTACCACGTGGGTACCATTGCATATTAAAGCTAGAGTAGGCAGTGTTTATTTATTGATTTATTCTTTGTATCATTTAGACAAATATTCTGTCATTACAAGTGGCCTGAGAGGACACTAAAAGTAAAAAAGTTAAGAAAAAAACAAAAACAAAGGTAGACTTATCTCACCTACCTCACAAGTCAGACTGTACAAAAGTCGCCTCTGGTTGAGCCTGTTGAATAACATTTTATTGCATAGGACGAGGATCTATTTTCAATTTTTGGATTTTTTTCATCTTACTTTAGTTGCTTTTCCTTCCTAATCCAGCTCTAAATCCGCCTGGTAAATTGTATATAAACATGTAGTAAATGGTTTATAATGCACTATAATGTAGTTATATATTAGCATATATTAATTATTAATATACTATATTTAAATTCGACTCTGTTATCTGATTATACATCTTTGGGTTTCTACAGGAAAAGTTAAAGTCACTGACAAATACATTAACACATAGCTGTGCTACCATTATAAAACTTTCTAAACTGGATTGCAATGTAAAAGAAGACCATGGCAACTGCTTGTTTGTTTCTGTCTTTTGGTTTTGCTCTGCCTAAGACTTCCCCTCATCTTCTTCCACAATCACACACAAGCCTTGTCTTGTTGTTTCTTTGCTGTGGTTTCTAGAAGCTACATATCTGATTGCCTAAACTGAAACTCGGCCACTTCCTTTCCCATACACTACTGTGTGTGTTTTATGTGCGGTAAAAACGGAACACGTTGTCTGTGTTTAAAATAAAAGACTTGAGAAAAGCAGCCCGCTTCAACCACTCAGATCACAATCTAACCCTCAGTATGGTCTGTAATAACACGTACTTGCAGCTCAGTCCATCATTACTTGCACTGATCTGGTCAGTAAATTTAGACAGGCTAACTGTTTTCCATTGTTTCCAGTCTCTGGGCTAAACTCAGCTAACCTGCTGCTGGTTCAAACTTCATACCGTATTTACACAATAAAAACTGGACATTTTTAACTGTAAGTTTTTGAATAAAATAGTGGTATTTTACAGATTTTGCCTGTTGAGTGAAATTACAGATAACTAGTAAAGTCACAAAATAGATAATTAATTAATGTGTTAAAAACAGGCCACATCAAAAATCAGTATTTTTATAAATAAGTATTCATTCTTTACACCTTTACACCTTTTAAAACTGTATTTAAATCAGAAAAAAATAGTTATTTTACAGATATTTGTCATTGTTTAAAAGAAAATGTATGTACATTAAGGATTGAAAATGGTTAATAATTTTTTAATCAGTTACAGGATGTTAAACTGCAGATAAAAATCTAGTAAAATCACAGAAAAAAGGGATTCATTTGCATGTTAACTGTAAAAGAAACAAGACAAAACTGTAGATACAGTCTACATCAAATAGCATACAAATATAAAAAGCTTTTACGATGTGTGACTGTAAAATGACACTATTTTACTGTATTTAAATCAGCTAAATTATTATGATATGTTCACAGTTTTTATCACTATGAACAGTACAGTATTCTGCCATTTTTACCATATTTTTTCTGGCATCTCTGCTGCAACATATCTTTCTTTACTGGATTTTTTTTTACAGTATATAGTACAGCAAAGAGACAAGTGTATTTACCAAAACATTAACCCATTTTTAAAGATATTATTTCTTTTAGTCATTTAGTTTTGTGCTGATATATATTATCTAGTGCTGTCAATCGATTAAAATATTTAATCGAGATTAATCGCATGAATGTCATAGTTAACTCGGGACTAATCACAAATTAATCAGACATTTTTTATCTATTAGACTGTCCCTTGAATTATCATTTTAATTCTCTTATCACCATTGTCGCCTGGTTTTGACGAGGAGGAGGCAGAGAATTCGCATCAGCTGTGCGTTTGGCCATCAAGTGGTGTTTCAGACTGGATGTGCTACGATGAGAACTCAGTTCACACTGACAACACACACAGATAACTTGGGTCTTCTTGTCAATGGTAGGACTGAACTCGAATATCTGAATATCCGAATATTCAGTCGTTGTGGTGGTATCCGAATAATAATTTTGAGATCCGAATAGTCGTGCCCCTCCCTCCAGGCTGCCGTCTCCTGGCTGAGCATCTGCACCAGCAGCACGTGGTTCGGGAGGCGGAAAAGGAGTCGACAGAAAGGCATGGCGAGCGAGGACACTGCTGCTGTGCCACCGCCAGCAGGAGATCCCATCGGACTCCGACACCTCACCCTCATCACCCCCACCCCCACCCCCCTCACCCCTCGTAGTTTTTCTAATGTTACTAGCTGTGGAGACAGCTTGTGAAAAAACTACAAGTTCACTAGGTCAAAAAGAGCGTTAATGTTGCGATAAAAAAATTGACGCCATTAAAATTGACTTGTGTTAACGTGTTAATAACGCGATATTTTTGACAGCACTGACATTACCATAACTTTATAACTCTATATTGTATTACAGAGGAACACGGAATAAAACGTCTCTTTCACCAGCTTCATTATCTAATGCATCCACGTGCTCCTACATAACTGTTCCTCTCTTCTCTATCTCCTCAATTAGTGTGTAATCATTGCACATGTACACATGAAAGGCGCCAGTGAAGGAGAACGAAAAAGACAGTGAGGAAGTGAGAAGGAGGGTTTGGTGGGGAGGAAAAGGAGCTTCTTAAAGACAGCACTGTGAGCTGAGCTGAGCCGGCTATAAATATCTCCCGCTCTCCTCTCCTCATCTCCTCCAGCACTGTCCTAGCTTCTCCTCCCTCCGTCCACAGCAGCTCGCTCCTTCCTCTTCTGCTACGATTTCCTCCGTCGTCGCACCATCAAGTGAGCCGTTCGCCTCGTGGTAATTCAGACAGGATATTACAGTGACGGGGAGGTGAAATAACGGAAATGAAGGCCCCACCCTGTTTGAAGAGCACGATGATCAACACCGCCGACTGATTACTTTCTGGTTTCCTGGCAACACGATGACAGGGTTTCCCACATGCCCATCATCATCACAATAGTTCATGTAACAGAAAAATATCCCTCTCTGATTTGAAGTAATTAAACCTGAGTTTGTCATGAACTGGGGTAGTTAAAGGAATTAATCAGCGGCTCCGTGCCATTTCCTGTGTTATCCTCTCTACTGAAGAACTTCCGCAGGCCTGAAGAGCTGAAAACATGTTTCGCACTGCTTGCTAATGACGGCGTTTCATCCTGGCATCCACGACGGTTCATGCTGATCTTGACAAGTTAACAGATAAATTTGTTTCTGACAACTGCTGCCAACAAGTGTCTGGCTTGGGATGTTTGACTGCATTTTCTTTATTTGTCTATTTTTCGAATTTTCGAATTTTCCAAACGTTCACATCCATACATGTGGATGACCGGAAGGAAAAGGTAAGGAAATGCAGTGAATCAAGCGGTTAGTCGTGGCAGGCTCTTAAATTTGGCAGTACAACCTGAGTCAGATCCCAGAGGAGAAGGAAACAGATTTAGGATGCAGAGATGAGAGCAGTGTCATTAAAATTACTAACTCACTGAAGAAAAAAACCCACAGGGCTGCCTTATGCGTGATCCAAATTCAGCAAAACTTGTTAGCCCAGAAGTTGTAGTTTCCTGCGGGGAGGAGGGTTTTTGAAAAAGGTAATAGATAGCTGAAGGAGAGGAGAAAACCATATGAAAAGCATGTTCAATTGCAGGCCTAACCCACAGTCTACATTTGGTGAGTCAGACTAGTGATTTATATTCATTTACAACAACTATTCAGCTAAATATATATTCTTTTTTATATATATACTCTTCATTGCATAGTTTGCATAACTCATATATACATACCTATATATGTATGTATGTGTGTGTGTGTGTATACACATACATATAGGACCGAATGACCGAATAACCCTCCACTTCGGCCTTCAAAGTTCTCATTTGAATATTTGTTACTTCCACCAAGATATATATGGGTTATGCAAATTATGCAATGCAGAATGGATGACATCTAAACCACCCATTGTGAGCAGAAAAGGGTTATTGAAATGCAGTGTTGGACTGTTGGAGCACTGTTTTTAAACATTTGTGTCAGTTTGGGTCTCAGTCTGACCTAACACTGGAAAGTTGGGCTAAAGTGTGTGTGTGTTTCTTTTTTTACTAGATAAATGCAAATGAATACAAAGCACAGGCATAATCAGCAAAAAAAAAAAAAAGTCCCCTTCACATCAGTCAATCAGGATACAACTGCCAAGAAGTTATTTGCCTATTGTGCAAGCTAAGTGGAAACTGTAAATTAAAAAAATAAATGTTCACACAAGTGGTATTGCTCATAGTGAAACAACACCTTGTCACTTTGTGGTTAAGATGCACCAGGTGTTGCACACAGGATCTCCGGGTAAATGAAGGGTCACAGCAGAAAGATCTTCAATCTCACGTTCCCTTTTCTAGAGAATCTACAGGTGCCAGCATGCCCCGGACAAAAAAAAGAAAAAAGAAAAAAGAGTTGTCATGCCGGAGATTTTTGGAAGTCTGTGCAAATATGTCAGTTTCCATATATGCAGTTTCAAAACTATTCAGTATTTTAGCACTAATATTTCTCTGTCTGTGTCAATGAGCAAAAACACCAGCTTTAAGACACGACTGTTGTCAGCCCAGACTTATTTCTGTAATGGTCCCACTTCCATTTTCCTTTAATGAGACTCTCCTCATCTACTCCGTCTGACGGAACTGAAACTCGTACAAATAAATTACATCTACCACTGTCATGACAGCAACAAACCGAGGAGCTCAGGTCTCAATACATTTATGAAAGCTCCTCTGTTGCCGGCTCCTTTAATGGGTTCAAATAATTACAGTAAATAGCTGCTATGGCTGCTGCTGCTGTACTTAGGCGAGCAGCATCCTCCCACTGTGAGTGCTACTGTACTGATGTACTGTATACTCTCAGCTGTCTTTCACAGTTATATAAAGAACCAGCGCAGCACTCTCTCCAGCAACGCACCACTTCAAGAGCATAATGAGAGGGGGTTCTGGGAGGGAGAGGAAGTGGAGCGAGGGAGGGAGGGAAGGATGTTCATGTTTCATCATGTTAAGGCCAGCATACCTGTAAAATGGAAACTTAAAACCATCAGGGAAGCACAGGCTGACTAATGTTTAAGCGAAAGTACAGTTCTGCATTCCTTAAATCACCTCACTGTGATGTGATTCCTATCATCACCATCGTCGGCACATTTTCGTTTGTCATTCAGGTTAAACAGTAATGTTAGATTTCTTTTTGTCCTGCAAAAACGCCATCAGATCCTGTCTTTGGTTTACTGATCACAGCGTGCCAGACAGTGAGGTATGAACATAAAAGTAATGCTAAGACTCCCAGAAACACTTCTAGCTCTCAGCTGAAATACCAACATCCACAGGGGAAGGATTTAAGACCATGTCACAAATGTCAAGCATGCTTGATATTAGAGGATTCTCTGCCAGAGGACTGTTCTGAGAGACTCTCCCACTGACCTGAGGTCCACAGGATCTCCAAGGAATGCTAAGAACTGATCGGTATGTTGATGTTGAAGCATGAGCTCCCTCCTTGACTACATGCAGACCTTTTGAGTAAAGAGGTGGACATGATCCATAAAGCATTTTGATTTTTCTGTTTTAGTTTTTCAGCTCCAGCGGCTACAGAGAGAACTGTACGTCTTAAAGTTAAGTTTACTTGTCTGATTAAAGTGAGCAGCCTGTTATAAAGACAAAAAACCTGTCAGACCTTCTTCCTTGCAGAAGCCATCTTGTCCCAGAGCTCAAAGAGGGACCACCCTCCAGAGCAGCTCTTTAATGGGTTCATTGTGTAGGTGGGACCTCAAAAATAATTGGATAGTAGATGCGTCCTGACTGGTCAGTTTAAACTGGGAAGGCAGTCCTCTTCCCTGTATATAAAGGTGTACTGGAAGAGAAACGAGGGAATGGTTTGTTCAGAAGGCAGCACAATGCTATGGTGCTAACAGAAAGTGTCCTTCTAAGTTCTTTTTCCCTTGCTTTTTTTGTTTCCTGTTATCAAGCCCATTTTTACCAGCATGATGTTTGTCCTCCACAAGCCCCATAAGGCTGCTTCCTTGCCACACTTGAACATACAGCGGGGAAAATAAGTATTGAACACGTCAACATTTCTCTCAAAAAACATATTTCTAATCGAGCTATTGACATGAAATTTTCACCAGATGTCGGCATCAACGCGTACTGAAATTTATTTAATACTTAGTGCAAAAACCTTTGTTGGTGATTACAGCCTCAAGACGCCTCCTGTATGGAGAAACCAGTCGAATACATTGCTCAGGTGTGATTTTGGCCCATTCATCCACACAAACTGCCTTCAAATCTTCAAGGTTCCGGGGGTCTCTTCTGTGAACCCGGATCTTCAGTTCTTTCCAAAGATTTTCAATTGGATTCAAGTCTGGTGATTGACTGGGCCATTCTAGCAGCTTTATTTTCTTTTTCTTCAACCAGTTGAGTGTTACCTTGGCTGTGTGCTTGGGATCGTTGTCTTGCTGAAGGATCCACCCTCTTTTCATCTTCAGCAGCCTGGCAGATGACAGCAGATTCTGATCAAGAATGTCTCGATACTTTTCTCCAGTCATTATTCCTTCTATGATATGAAGTCTACCAGTACCACATGCTGAAAAACAGCCCCACGCCATGATGCTCCCACCTCCAAACTTGACTGTTGGTATGGTGTTTTGGGGGTGATGTGCAGTGCCATTTTTCCTCCAAACATGTTGTGTCTTATGACATCCGAAGAGTTCAATTTTGGTCTCATCTGACCAGAGTATGTTCTCCCAGAATGTCATGGGTTTATCCAAATGTTGTGTCGCAAACTCCAAACGAGCTTCAACATGCTTCCTCTTCAAAAATGGAGTCTTGCGTGGTGTGCGTGCATGGAGGCCATGGCGGTTGAGTGCATTACTTATTGTTTTCTTTGAAACAACGGTACCTGCTGATTCCAGGTCTTTCTGAAGCTCTCCACGAGTGGTCCTGGGCTGTTGGAGAACCCTTCTGATGATTGTTTTGACTCCTCTGTCTGAAATCTTGCGAGGAGCACCTGGCCGTGGCTGGTTTATGGTAATGCCGTGTTCTTTCCACTTCCGGATGATGGCCCCAATGGTACTCACTGGAACTTTCAGAAGTTTAGAAATGCGCCTGTAACCAATGCCTTCAGTGTGTTTTGCAACAATAAGGCTGCGTAGGTCTTTGGACAGCTCTTTGCTTTTACCCATCATGCAATGCTTCTTGTCTAACACCTTGCTGGTGAGAAACCTTTTAAAAGGCATTAATCAGGACTAAACCAGCTGATATTACTTTGCACTAATAGGGGACAGGTTAACCTTCTAAATACTGACAAACTCCAGCTGCTTTCTTGGCTTTCCAGACCTTTTTACCCCTCCTTTTCTTCATGTGTTCAATACTTATTCCCTGTGCCATTTCACTTTATTACACATAACTTAATTTATGGACATAAATGTTTGGATTTCTTTGTATGTGTGCATTACTTGGGTTGATGCCGACATCTGGTGAAAATTTCATGTCAATAGCTCGATTAGAAATATGTTTTTTGAGAGAAATGTTGACGTGTTCAATACTTATTTTCCCCGCTGTATGTTCCAGAACAGGTTGGTGTGCAGCAAAAGAGACTGTGGTGATTTACCTGCTGAAGACGTGAACCATTATTGTAGTCCTGAAAACCCAGAGTTAAACTTGAAGTTATCTCACTTACTGCAATCCTGCTTCATAGTATAAATATCAGGTGTATTCGCATACAAGAGATTTGTGTATTACAGCCAACTTTTCACAAGGAGCTTGACAGACTGCCCAACTGAGTAGATCATTGTTTTATAGCCATGACATCAGACCTTGTCTATATATACATGGGTAGTATATATAAGTTCACCAAAAATATGGACATTTTAGAAAACTCCTACCTGGGTAAAGATGTTTTGAAAATCTGTAGTGCAAGAGTCAGTGAATTTTTGGTTGGGACCTTAAAGTGTGGGCCCCCCCTTTCTTGTAGCACCATTGTTGGTAGTCTGCTGGAACCAGTAATATCTTATTGGTTTAACATGCTCATGACAATTGTGTTTTAATGTAGGTTGAAGATTTTTTTTGAGACCACAGAAGTAAAGACTCTGCTTTAAAAAAAAAACCACTCATGTACACGTAGCTATTCCTTGGAATGAGCAGTCAGAAAGAAAACTGGAGATCTGCTGTCACAGAATCTAAACAGCTTGGCTGCAGATACTCTCACCTCATGAACTCTGGGTGGAAACCAAAAAATGAGATTCTGTTTTTCTGTTGTTCTTCTTCTTCTTCTTTTTGGATGGACCCAGTCTTAGAGATGGGTTAGGAGCCTGGACATCTGGAGGGAGCTTGAAACAGAGTCGCTGCTGCTCAGCGTTGAAAGTAACCAGTTTAGGTGGTTCGGGCATCTGAATAGGACGCCTTACTTTGGAGGTTTTCTGTGGACATCCAAAAAAGAGAAAAGTTATTTCCTGGATGGATTACATATCTCATATGGCCTGGGAAGGCCTTGGGATCCCCTGGGAAGAACTGGAAAGCATTGCCAGTGAGCAGGATTTCTGGAATGTCCTGCTTAACCTTCTGCCACCATGACCCAACCCTGGATAGAAGGAAGAAAATGGACGGATGGATAGTTTTGATGGAGGGCTTTTACTGCCTTAGTGTGGACACATACTGAGGCAGCCTTTATTTGCAAGTAGAAGATCATTTAAAGTCAGTCTGCTTTCTGACTGTAGAAATGATTTCCCTACCTTGAGAGCAATAAACTACATATCTACTATCTGTCTAATCACTACAATAATCATTGTACCACACTCATCAAAGACCTTTTAATGTTGTCTGTCTGCTTGCAAACTCATCAGAGTGTGTTCACAAATCTGAATAAATACATCTAAATTTAAAGGAAGGTGCAATGCATCACACTATAAAGGTCTTTTTTAAAATTCATGTTGGTCTGAAGTGAAAGACCAACTTTACGACTGTGAGCCAGAAAAGCCGATAACCTGTGTAGGTCAGCAGGACTTTGTTAACAACCACTTGTTTGACAAGAGCAGCTGGAGAACACTCACTCGGTCACGTCACCTTGTGTCCGCCGCTGAACTTCCTGTAGCTGATTAAGCACACACCTGAACAAAGTCTGAACACCACTGAGGCCTGACATCACCTCGGCTCAAAAACACAGACTGCTGCCATAAAACTTCAAATGGACTGTCATTTTACGGACTGAGTCCTTGTGTTAGTCGTGTGGAGCAGAATACAGTTAAAGACAGTTTATTTTAGTCTATGATCTACGCCATTATGTGTGTGAATGCAGGCATCTGATGTGTGTATATGTGTGCATGAGCAGTCCCATATGCCTGTTTGTATGTTTGACTTTGACCCTGTCCTTGGTGAGCAAACACACTCAGCCTCTTCTTATCTGTTTGCCCCCTGTGGCGTTGCCCAAGAGGCCACTGCGGTATTTGTTCAGTGCTCGTGATGTAAAATATACTTCTCATCAGTTTCATGGCCGCAAATATTGTTTTGAGAAACTGCAGCTGTTCAGCTTCACTGCTGCATTGTTTGATGATTACAGCTAAATATTTTAGTTATACGGTCACCATCTGCGCTAATGTTTGGTCATAAAAGGAGTCATACTTGTTACTTTACTTGGCTGTAGTTTGGTCATTGAAGGATTAAGGCCCTTTTATAGTAGTTCATTTGAAAAAATAAAACATATAAATCATTGTGTTTTATACATTTTCCACTCTGTTAACTGGCTTTCCTGTGAACTCTTCCTCTCTGTAACCTCTTTTGAAGTTCAGATGTAACTCAGGGTAAAGTGTAGCACATATAAGGATGAGCGACGATCCCTTTCATAGATTCTTCCACTTCATCCTCAGCTGTCTTTCTTCATTTCCGTCTCACTAACTTATCTTTTAATCCGCTTCCACTTTCTTCTCTTTTATTCATTTCTTCCTCGGTCTCTCTTACTTTGTTCTGATATCCATGTCTTCTCCTCTTTCCCCCTTTTCCCTCTCCTCCCTCCTCCGTCTGGGCTGATGTAACATGAGTAACACAGGCCGAGGGTCAGGTGCTCCTCAGGCGAACAAGGCACGCCGCACATCCGCTCTTTAAGTTAAAGAGTAACAACAGCAGGTGATTGCCACACTACGTGACCACAGTCCACACAGCACAAGCTGTTTCTGGCAAAAACACAGGAGTATTTTAGGAGAGTGATCACGATAATAATCATGCATGTAGTGTGTGTGCATAAAAAAAATCTAAATCACCTGGAATTTAACTTAGATTATTGGTTAAACTGCCTCACAAAGGTATTTTTGTTATGTTTTCGAAATAATGAAATCAACATAACTTGGCTGGTTTAAGGAATCGCAGGATACTATAATACATATACACCGATCAGGCATAACATTATGACCCCCTGCCTAATATTGTGTTGGTCCCCCTTATGTCATCAAAAATGCTCCGAACCATTGGTCATGGACAAGAGGACCTCTCAGGGTGTCCTATGGGGTCTGGAACCAGGATGTTGACAGTGGATCCTTTGGGTACTCTGACTTGTGCAGTGGGGCCTCTGCCCATCAAACTTGTTCCACTGCATCCTGTTGATGCTTGATCACAATGGGCTGTAGGAAGTTTGGAGGTGAAATCAACATGTTGGGCCATCGTCATGTTCCTCAACATGTTCCTGATTGTTGGATGTTTTTTCCATGTGGTGGGGTGCATTTTCCTGCAGGGGTAGGCCAGTGACATTTGGGATTTCCATTTGCATGAGGTAGTGTTTCATGTTGTGTGACAATGTTTATTTGGGTGTCTAAGTCTCATCAACACGGATGGAAAAATCCAAGGTTTTCCATCAGAACACCACATAGTACCAATATGATCAATGTTATTCACTTCACCTGTCAGTGGTCATAATGTTGTGGCATTCAAATTAAGTCATTAATAACTAATTTATTTTTGTGCTACTTTCTAAGAGTTAATAGAATATTTAGCTATTACTCAGTCTTTACTTATTCCTGTATTACTGCTGATCATCTAATTGCAAGTTTAGCCTGTCTGTGAGTGATTACCAACAATTTCTCTTAAAGATACCACAAGGGTTTAATGTGAACAATTTTTATAAGATTATGCATCGTGATATAACTCAGACATTCATTCATTCAATCATTCAATCATTCAATCCGAGCCTACTTTCTTAGATGTTCCTGCTAGTTAGGTCACCTGATTTTCCTCACCCTCCTCTTTTTTTGAGGTTATCTGTCTATGTGGAACTTGTCTTTTGTGTGTTCCTTTAACTTGTTTTTATTCCTGCCTTGAGATACTTTTTGCACGAAAGCTTCAAGTTGATTGCATTTGGGTCCGATATCTAAGAAGTTTGCTGTTGTCCACAGATTGTGAAACTTAGATTTAAAGGTGATTTTCTCATGTTATGTGGCAGATTTTCATACATTAAGAAGCATCAGTCTTCTCTGCCAATTGGGAACCCATACAACCCCCTTAACTGTGCATCACATTATTCATTTATGTCCATTCATATTCATTTTCTCGTGTAGCTTGGAACATCTCGCTGGTCATTTTTCAGCTCCCAGGTAATATGCACTCATAAAATAATAAGTGATTAGACATGATCTCCTCTCAGGCATGCATGAATGATGAATGAAACGCTGTGCTGTGCTCCCTGGAGCTGCGTTAGTAGACCATTAGCACGTTGACTCCTTCAAATTGCCCGATCATCTCAGGAGCACCTCACTGACCTGAGACCATGCCAGTGCTCCTCTCTCACCTCGGCTGCTCCTCCGGGGACAAACTGTTAGATTAGAAATGACTGCTGGATGTGAGACAGGTACCGAACTCTCTCAGAGACGAGACTCTGCATCAGGATCATCCCTACCACTGAAATAGTAGCCTCATTTGTATGCAGCTCGGATATCAGTAAGAAGTGTAGCTTTAATCTTCAACATTTCCATTAAACCACAGTTTAATGGAAACCACAGTTTTGATACGAATTGGTCCGTTTCGTTTAGAGAGGACTACTAAGTGTGTTTGTATTCTGTAAGTGGTTTTTATAGTTACTGGTCGAGGCTTTCTTTTTCCAATGCAGAATTTAAATTGTGCAGGATTCAAACAACATGCAGCATTCATGTAATGGGTGGAGTTCATAAGATGCCAAATATGGTCATGTGAAAATGAAAAAACATATTCCCCATGGTTTGATACATGAGTTGCTCTTCCTCTGCCACATTTCGTTACGTTGCCCCCTTTGGTCAATGCACATGTTATTTAAAGAGGACCTGAGATTTACATGATCAAAATACACTGCTGCTACCACCAAAAACTGCAGGTGTCACTTTGTCCACACCAATACCTTCATTTTTTCTAGTGGAATAGCTTCCTCTTCTGTTTTGAAATAAAAGATTCCGTCCACACAAACTAACCCCATACACACGAGAACATAAAAATTATTAAAAAGCACGCTTGTCGGATCAGTTTACAATAATGATACCAGGGAGAAGCATTCTATCATTTAATCCATTCTGCAGACTTTAAGCTGCAGATGCAGAGACCTTTGCAAACTAGTGAACAGATGCAGCAACATCAAGTTAAATTGTAAACTTGTAATTTTAGTACTAACTAGATGTAATGTATGGATACACATAAACTATTTTAAAAGAAAAATGTCTGAAACAAAGGTTTGTTTGAGTGGCCGTTTGGCAAAATACCTGTATTCACACTGACAAGGTGAAAGTCTGGAGTAATTGTATACAATTCTATACCAAAATGATCCCCATAGTTTCCAGTAAATGTCACTGAAACAGGAGTAAACTGTGTATTTGTAGGTGACTATTTTCAGCACTGGATTAACACACATTAATTGTGCTAATATCTGACTACAGCAATAGAAAAATAAATATGGGATTAAAGGGAAGAAGTACACACATTGTATTACAACTCATAAAGATGTATTGTACTAGACAGAGGCACTGTTTTGATCCCTATCAAGTCATGTCCAATAAATGTTTATGAGTTGGGCACAAGAGATCCATGTTGATTTTGTCCTCTTGTGCAATTAATTGAGAGTCACAGTAGTAAAGAATATCACCAGACTGATACGTTAAAAACTTCTAACTTATTGAAGCTGAACTACTCATTTAAAAAAAACTTTATCACTGCTTAAACAAGGACCTTTCTCCTTCCTATCTGCATGTTGTGTTAGAGCCATTACTCTCAGTGTTTATCTGTTGCTCTGTGCACGGTCGTGTTTATCTGCCCATATCAGAAGCTCTAATAAACATTTACACTTTATGCAAGTGTTGATCTTCCGATTGTCTCTCCGCTCTTATCTCGTTTGAACTCCTCTCACGTTCTTGGGAAAATGGCTGCTTACTCCAGCTGCAGCATGAAACCTGTGAGGACACTCAGTCCCGTGGCTGTATGAGGCAGAGAGATGGGGAAGTGGAGATAAAAATAATTTTTGCGGCCCGATCCATCTGATGATAACAGAGTTCTCCTTGACTGTTACCATGGCAACCGTGAACAGGAAGGAAGTGGAATTGTTGCAGAGCTCAGCAGGACCGACTATACCGCTGACAGAATAAGTGATTACAGCTTGCAGTATGTGTGTGTGTGTGTTTGTGTGCTTGTGATTTGTCATGTTTATCTATAGTTTAAAATTATCACAACAAGGATCTTTTCAGAAATAGGCTCAGGTAAGGGGAAGGCTTGGGATTTGGCATTTAGTTAGGGCCAGAGGTAATGTGTTATGTCACTGACTGCCCTCACAAAGATGTGTGTGTATTGTTATAACATTGCACAATCACTACAGAAACTGAAAAATCTCCTATTAGTGGTTCTAACTTATAAGCATGTTGTGGTCGTAGTGGTGAGCTCTTATAACTGTGCTGTACCCAGAGTCTTATCTGACCCCATTAGATTATCTATCTGCTTGCATCATCAGCCTCTGACCTCAAATGAACCCAATTTGAATGAACCGATTCTGTGCACACCAGACTTTGCCGTGACTATGAAAGTGACCAGCAGGGTGGCAGAATGATTCAGTCCCCCTTTTGCAGTTTAAATGCTCCCTGCTGAAGTGTCATTGAGCGAGACAAATAACCTTTACGTCTTCCACTGGTAGGATTTGGGATCAGAAACTGTACTTTAATCTCAACGTAGGCAAAAGAGGAATTTCTCTTTTTGGAATCAATATTGTAGCATGACATATCTGTTTATTTACTAGGCGGACTTGCCTGTAAAAACATATACACTGGAAATCAGTGAAAATGCTTTCTGTTGAAAATGGCAAATAAGATACTAGAAGCATCATTCCATACAGCTGCAGCTACTTTGAAAACATTCACCTTTATAAGAGGCGAAACAATCCTTTTCACAGTGTAGAAAGTCTGTTTTTTAAAATAGCTACATCTGCACATGCCCATGCCTGGTGTGTGCCAGAACACTTTGAAGGTTTGATCTCCATGAATTAAAGGGGAATTCAAGAATGTGCTGGAACTGAAGCTTAAAGGAGCTGAGAGCATCGACACTGTAACCGCCTGACTGGTGCCGGAGAAAGAGAAAGAAACTGCTGTATATAATCCTGACTGCCATGGGAACTGGAAGATTCCAACAGGTCGAACACAAACATGGATGCATGTGAACTCTACTTTCAAGTTGAGAAAACATGAAATCTTTTATAGCTAGATATTTTTAACTGACTGGTTCGAGTCTTGATAGCAAGGATAATCTAGCCTCAGTATGGCTATCATTGCTTACGGCACCTTTTCCTACCTTCCTATGAATATAATCTCATTTAAATGTTAAACTTTGACAAAGCTTGTCTCAATCATTTCTGTCCAATATCAAAGTTCCAATTTCTGTACAAAATTTTGAAAAAAGTGGTATATGCACCTTTTTTTGCCTCATCTACACAATAACAACAACAACAGAATTAAAAAAAAAAATCCATTCAGAATTGCCTCTACAACAGTTTCAACTTATCCTCTCCTGTCTTTAGACTCTTGCAATTGTGTCATTTTAAATTTTTTGGACCTCTTTTTGATATAATTGACAACCGCATTTTCTCAAACTGTCTGAAGTTACTGGCCTCCTACTTGAGACAGGTCAGTTTCTATTACAACTGTGAGTTGCTGCTCCTCTGCTGCTCCAATCAGTTGTGGAGCACCTCAAGGTTCCATCTTAGGGCCCACTTTATTTTCATTGTATATGCTCCCTTTAGGCTCCAATTTCACATAGAGTCATTAAATAGTCTTCTTCCCTTTTTACAGTGAAGACGCACAATTATGCCTGCCTTTGAATCCACACGAATCCACCTGTGTCACATCCTTCCAAGTGCTTGAAGGCCCAAAACTATCTTAAGTTGAATTACACTAGGACAGAAGTGATCATTTTTGGTCTCTTCAGCGCCATAACAACCATCACCAGCCACTTAGGGCCACTGACAGCCTTCATGCCAGGAATCTTGGTATCATTTCTGACTCAGCACTGAAATATGACAAACAAATTAACTCTGGGAAAGGGTGCTACTTTCAGCTGAGGAGCACTGCCAAATAGAAATCCATCCTCTATCTAAATGATTGGGAGCACTGCATTCATTTCCCACATTTCTGTAACTCTCTGCACCTGGGTACCGGCCAGTCATTTCTTGTCTGCAGCTGGTGCAGAACATTGATGACTGGCAGCAAAAAATGGCAAACAACTCACCAGTACTAGCATCCTAGCACTGGATACCTGTTCATACAGAGTTGTTTTTAAGGTTCTTTTATTTGTTCATGGATAGGTCGCATGAGTACTCTAGGCTTGTTGTTGCTCTCAGAAAAGCTGCTGTTAACTCTTCCATGATTGAAGCTAGTTAGTAAGGAAGCTCGTGCCTTTGCAGTGGCCCTCCAAAACTTTGAAATAAAGCTCCTTTTTCTTTTTACAAGCTGTAAGAATTTTTATTTTAGAATCTGCAATAAGGGTTCTCAACACACACTTTCCTGCACAAATAACATTCAGCAAACAGCAGCTAGAATGATAGAATTTTTCTGTATATGAGGATATGTATGACTAGATTTCTGTATGTTCCATACTTGTCATATCTGGAATGTACTCAAAACTGGGATACTCACCTCCAGCCATTTTGTTAGATCTATGGGGTCTTAGCAAGAAAGGGAATACTGTTATTCCCAGAGTTAAATTAGCCTGGGCTGCCCCACTTGTCTGGGTTGAAAAGAGTTCACAACACGTACAAGGAAATTGTTCCCTGTGTGAGTGAAGCTTTAAGAAACTACTCTTTAATCCTCTCTGGTGTGCAAAAGCGAGAAGGCATTCCTCTTCTGGCCTAAATTGTAGACTCCAGGCTCTATTCTTTGTATGACGCCTTGAACTACATGGCGTTGGGTTACAAAATGCTACAGGATTCCCTGCAGAGTGGACTTCATGCACAAGAATGTAAAAAATGCATATTAGTACAAGTTTCCCTTTTATTCAGATTTTACTTGTCACTTTGGTTCTCTCCTCCTGTCTGATTAAACTGAAATGAAATCCATGGGGGCTTGGACTTCATGCTTGCTGAATGAATGCATTTCTCTAAAGCTTGGATAATGCCTTTCCTATCACAGAAAACCTTGAAATCTCTACTTCTGAGTAAAATCCCCTCTGCAAATGTGAGAAATTCAGTTACCTTTAGCTTTAAATGGTGTTCAGCTAACAAACACACTGACAGAAAGGCTGACCCCGAAAGGCTCCTTCAGTTAGACTGGCTGTTTATTCATAGTGCTGTTTTAAAATAGAAGCTCTGATGAAAAGAAAGAAACATAGTATTGCATAACCGCCACAGTCTCAGCTCCAGTTGCCAAAAAAGTCATACAATATTGCAGCTAGAAATACAACCAAAGATATTTTTAGGACTACGAGCAGCAACATGTAGCTTTGTATATGTATGCTTGTCTCACACTGATGTGGTACAAAGCTGTAGAGGACAAGAAAGACTCAGTATGACAAGGAAGTACAAATGAAGGAGCGATGAAATGAAATTAAAAGTGAATTCCACATATCTTATATATACATTTTACTACAAATCTGTAAAAACAGTCGCACCATGTATTTTGTGAGACAGGAGGAATTCTTGGGTAGCTTAACTGGGGCTTGCAGAGCAGAACATGTCAACAGAAAATCTACATTATTGGAGGTGTGGATGAAAAGATGACTTCGGAGTTGCATTATGGGAAGTGAGCAACCATTTTTGGGGTTTTCAGTATTACATCTATATAAGATGTTGGCTTCTTCTAGGTCAACCTTGTCAATTAAAAAAATATATGTCTCCCACATTATTAGAATTAAGAATCTGCTACTCAAATTGAACTTCCTGGATTGTATATCACGTCCCTCATATTTCATGAAACAACACGACCCTTTGTGTTGCAGTGTCACTTCAGATATGCATTTTCCTTTCCTTTGCTATTTGTGTGTCATTTCACCACATGTAATCTCAGTGAATGAAACCCTCCACCTGAGTGAAAGATAAAAGAGAAGATAAGATAACATAAGACAAGATAAATCTTTATTGTCATTGCATAGTCATACTTTCGTACAATGGTACAACGAAATTTGTGTCTTGTCCACATCAATACAATTATAAAAAATAATGAAAATGCAGTTATCATTAGAAAAGAATAGAGATTATGTACATAATATATAAATATTATATACATCGATCAAAAAAAAATAATGTGCAGGATAAAGTGAGCAGTAAAGAGACGGCAGTATATAATGAGCTGTAATGTGCACAGAATAGGTTGTGTAACATGTTTAATGCCCGTGGCCCACTGTTGGACCACATTTTATTGGTTTGTACTCCTAAATGTAACCATTTTACATAGCATTATAACAGGGCAAAATGTGCCTTGAGTGACATCCTATTTATCGCAAATAGTTATATCATGATAGTTGTTTGAATGCAAGGCTGAGTCAACAGGAACAGGGCGTACTGCTCCTACCACATCAGCTAATGTGATGGTTTATTTTTGTATATTTCCTCAAAGTCGCAGTAAGATTAACACACATGAACAGCAACACAGTGAACCTTTTGGTTTTGGGGACTTGTGGGCATCCAAGAACCAACAACAGTTCCAACTTTAATCAAGTGGTAATCCAGATTTGCTCAAATTTATGGATGTTTCTTTTTTGGAATTAATTATGCAGTTGCTAAAATGCTTAATTTCAATTTTAAGCCTTTTGTGGGCATCGTTTTAAATTCTATTCCTGCCTTATCAAACTCTGCCTTTGCTAATCAGACCAAGCAAACGTGCACAGACTGCGTGTCAAGTATTATATTATTGAGGAGTACATGCGTTTTGGAATCAACGGGGGATAAGAGCTCTCTGGTGAATTTAATATAATCATGAATGTTCTTTCTGCATTGTAATCTCATTATGTGCTCACAGGGTGTTCTTGTTTCATTCAAACGCTCCTAATTGTCTCTGTGGCTAATTCATCCCCTGTCTCCTTTTTGTTTTTGTTTTGTTTTTTTTTACTTCTTTCATACAGCTAATTTATTTATTTATTTATTTATTTTGGACAGTTTTTTTTTCTTTTCCTCTGGTGTATCATTTTCTCTCAATCTGACTCTTTGCTTCTGACTGTCTCACCTCATTAGCATCCATTATCTGTAGGGAAAGCTAAAGATGCAATGCTCAGAATCAGGATGTCAACAAGTCATTTCCTACAGGAGATACAGGAAACTGTGTGTGTCTGTGCGTGTGTGTGTGTGTGTGTGTGTGTGTGTGTGTGCGCGCGTGTGTTGGGGGCTACTAATGAGCTACAAATCCTCTGGTCGTGCTGCGGCCTGAGCTCCGTGTCAGTGGTGCTTATTGGCGAACATGAATCTGGGCTTTACAGCGCGGCAGCTGAGATGTCTGTATCTGTGAGTGTGAACATGCACACACACTCATGCACGCACACAGATTAGGTTCTACCATCGCACTAAGTGGAATCCCTTTAAGTAGAAAAGTGGAATCCCTTTAAGTAGAAGAGGGATTCCTGCAGTATAGCTCCGTAAATCACACCTGCTAGATGTGGCCTGGTAGGAAAAGACACTGATGATACGAATGTTATTTTCTCATCAGAGCGGAACTTGAAGAATCAACTGAAGTAGATGCTTGCAGGAAATAAGAGTTTGACATTGAAATAATGCAAAGTAACAGGGACAGATATTTGTTTTTACAATTAACAGTATTCATTATTAAAGTCATTACACCTGGCACATCCTTGCTCTAATGTGATTAAAAACTATGTCCTTACTCAATGATTTCTAATCCGGGGCCCTTTTTAGACTTAGACTTAGACTTAGACAGACTTTATTCATCCACAAGGGAAATTTTGTTGTCACAGTAGCTCAGAACAGTAATAAAAGAGGAAAAGGACAGCACTAGTAGGATATAAAATAAAGTAATAGAGTAATCAGTATAAAGATAAAAATAATAATAAAATAGAACAGGTACTATCCCTAAAGCGATCTGGAATATGTACACATTTACAAAAAATAAAAATAAAGCAATCTGAAGTAATATTAGCAGTATGGAAATTTAGAAATTTACAATATATACAACATGTAACAAGTGACTATAATGCAGTGCCAGTTTACACAGCGGCTTTGAAATAAATGTGAGTTATGTGTCACAGAGTGGGGAGTTATTGTACAGCTGTATAGAGAATGGTATGAATGTGTTCTTGTAGCGCTCACTGTGACAGCACAGCTGTAAGAGTCTATTGGAGAAAGAGCTCCTTTGTCCATCTACAGTCCGGTGAAGTGGGTGAGCAGGGTTGTCCATGATGGAGCAGGGTTGTAGAGACCAAAAATTATTCTGCAGGAATTAAAAGACAATTAAAGTCATAAGAAAGACAAAAAGCCAAATCTTTACATTTTTCCTGTGATACAATGAAAATGTTCATCTCTTCTGACCTCCAAAAAAGAAAAATCCCTTTCTGGCAGAACAGTTTCAACACCATAACCTCTGAGGAGTCGCAGCTGGATAGTGATTCATTTCTGTAGGTTCCAAGCCCAAAAGGACGCCACTGTTGTAATCATTATGCAAATTTAGTTTAGTTGTCTAGTAATCAACTTTAATATGCACTAAAAATAGCCTTAAGTTTGTTTAAATAACCCTGTTCCTTACTGACAGACAGTATCAACTTGCCGTGATGGCTACCACACGTTTTATATTGGAAGATGCGTGTTGAACGGCTTAGCTTTGGAAAACTGATTCAACTTAACACATGAATCTCAGTCTCTGTTGTCTCTCAGCGGGTTGACGGATGTGGTAACGCGTCCGTCTCTCTGTGTTAGTGGCAGCATGCGACAGGGTCAGGTCAGATCTGCCCTCTCACTCTCCCGGCTAACAAGACACACACACTTTTGACAGTGACACATGATGTGCTCTTTGAGCTGAAAACAGACCATTATGGGATTCTCTGCTGTGGGCTGGAGAGGAGAGGACTGTTAAACCATGCGGCACCTTTTTCTTTGATTTCAAATTTCAATTTTTGTTCATTGGAATGACTTCAAGTCCAATTTGCCAAATTAGGTTGTAAAAGGATAACAGCATAATCTCTTATACTAGCTGCTCTGGAGCTCTCAATCATATTACACAATCGTGCTCGGCAGATTTGTCCACTGGTGTCATTTTCATCTCATCTGAGCATTTGAGAAAATCCATGTTGGCCAAAGGTTGAGAGATTAGAAGATTAAGAGTTGTTTTAGAATTTCACAGCAACATCCATTAGGCAGCTGTTCTAGAGCTTCTGACTGTACCACACAATCTTCCTCAGCAGAGGAAGTTTCATACCAAATCTTTTCGGTTAAGTCCTTGAGATATTTCACAAAAATTGAGTTTTTGAATGTCTACAATAAGAGGACAGCTGATTAAGCCTGTGTGGTACAAGCGGATCAAATGCTACTGAGGGATGAATAAAAGAGGAGGAGGACTTAGCTCAATTTCATTTGTTTATCTGCTAGTTTTTCTTCAGGCTATGACATTCATTACTTATTGTTGCTTTTTTTCAGTCACGTTAGTCTTTCAATTTTGAATTCTGTTTTGCTCCTAGGGCTGGTCAGATTCCTGGCATTTGAGTACTGTGTTGGTAAAGGACTCTGTTTTTATGCTGCAGTGTATCAGGAAGTGTTGCTCTGGTCTACCTCGTGCTGTTGGCTGAACTGACAGAGCTGACTGTGTCTGTCTGTCTCACTCTGACTAATTCTGACTGTGGGAAAGTCTTGGCCTGTCCTTGGCCCAGCGCGACAGATTCCACCATGTGATCGGAGGCGACAGATTCTCTACATATCAGACGACTCGGGTGTCCACGTCCACTTCCTGCCCTCTCGGGCACACACAACACGCACACACACAAACACACGTACTGACACCTAAACCCCAGTGTCCAATCTGTCTTCCTGTCTCTGTGCTCAGGGCAGGCGGCCCAGGCCAGGTCCACACAGCTGCCAGCCCTCTCAGGTTGCAGCACTCAGCCTGAAAATAGATGCGATGACCATTAACATTCAACATGCTAACCAGAGCTTCCTGTTAAAGCAGTGATGGCCGCGTAGGGTTACAGAGAGAGCAGGGGTGAGGATGCATTTATACTTGTACTCCATGGCTAAATAGAATAGAATAGATGCCACAGCCTTTCAAAGGGAAGCTGACTGACATAAGTGAACTGAATTTCACTTGATCTTTAGTTCTGCATTACAAAATGGTCTGGCTGCACTTCATTATAATTCTGCTATATGGAGGAAACTGCTCTGACTTGTTTGTTATTCTTAAAGCTACAGTAAAAAGCAACTAGACTGCTCTATTGGGTTTTTTAAAGAAGTTCCACTTCTCATTTAGGAGCCCTATTGCATTCTGATTGACTGATCGAGATTCTTGGGTATACATTGTCACCATTATGACTCACATGACTTCTGGTGTGAATGTTTATGAAACTGCAAGATCAGAGATGACTCAAGTTGTTGATGGCAGTGAAACTTTCTGGGAAGAGAGCGTAAGACTGCATTATAAGTGTTGTCATAGAAGAAGCCTCTTAGATGAGAGGTGACATGTTTAATAACCTGAAAGGAAGAGTTCAGTGGCTTTTTAGTGTGGCTCCTAGGATTACTATGACCTGGATGACTGAGAATCTGCACAGATATTTCTTAAACCAATCACAATTAGGCGGAGTAAAGCAAAGAATGCAGCTCTCTCTAAATGGAGATGGTTGAATTGTTTTAGTGGGACATTTGAATATTTGAATGGGAGGCAAGCAGAGTCATTAAAATAGATAATTCACAAAAAAAAGAGAGTTAGCAGGGCTGCCTAAAACCATGAACCAAATTTTTGGCAAAACTTGAATTTTTCAGTGTGGGATGCTGTTAGAGAGCTTGTTGTTATTGTTTTCCATAGTGACGAGGATTTTGAAGGGGAGATAAAGCCATGTAAAATGTGTGGTCAATGACAGGATTATACCTGGAATCTACATCCAGTGAGTCAGACAAGTCATTTACAGACAAGGCCTTCTTCATGTGACAGTCATTAGAGCAATTTAGCTTAAAAAATTAAAAGAAATACAATAAAATAAAAACAAAAAAGCTTCTACTGATGAAAAACTATGAAAAACACAAATGAATTGGTTGAATCAGCAGTCGGTTCATAATTTCCTTCAACCTCTAACTAACTGAGGAATATTTCACAGCAGACTGTTTGACTTGTCACAGCAGGAGAAGCACAGCTGTAAGTAATAACACTAACAAAGACTTTGTTCTGTTTCCCAGAAAGCCACGACAGGCTGATAGAAACCCTGAAATTATAACATCTAAATGGAATTCCACCATTTATTTGCTCCTGGAGCTTTTTTTTCTATTATGACATTTCAAAAATATTTTCTTTGAAACCTCCCACTCACCTGCATGCATGTATCCAGTCACCTATACAGTCCTTTAGTGAATAAACCAGCACCTTTTCCATTCTTCTCCACCAGGTCATCTATTTGCAGCTCGGCCTTTATGTTCTGTCCCATCCTTCCTGTAGAGCTTCCTTCCTTCTCTCCTTTCTTCTTATGACCTGTTTTCCTGCTAATTTCCCCTAAATCCTACTCTTATCCATCAACTCAGTAAGCTTAGCCTTAGGATTACCTGTTTGCTTCAGAGTTGTAGCTACATTAAAGTCAGCCCTATATTTTCTTTACAAACAAAAAAAAATGCAAATTAAGAAACTGAAAGAGGAAAAGAGAATACAAAATCAAACACAACAAACAGTCATCCAGAAGTGTCATTTTACACCCTTAAACAGTGATTCTCAATCTGTAAGGCTAAATCTGAGCCAAAATAATTCAATCCCTGGTGTTTTTGCAGTGCAGAATAATTGTGTGACTCTATGTTTCACCTACTGCCATTAGCTGGCTTTGCATTTTCTCAAAATAAAACCTACAAAGGAGGATATAAATCGCAAAAGTCAGCTCTGAGTCGGGTGATTCAGGGGGAGAAAATGAGAAATTTTTGAGTCAGTGTGGTCGGAGTGATTTTCAGTCTGGGGCTCAATGGAAAAGAGGCTCCTATCTGGTGAGTAGGTGTTCATCAGGCCTATTTCTGGTTGGAGTGCCGACAGACGAGCTCAAGTGTTTCCTCTGTTTTGTCATCCACACACTCAGACGAACACACACAGCAACTCACACAAGCAAATGGCGCACGCTGTGATTGGCCCACACACACACACACAAACACACACACACACACACACACACACACACACAGAAACACACATACACACACACATTAGTGCTGTGCCAAAGCACTGATGAAATCCTCGCAAATCAACACTCACTCAGGGTGAAGTGTGACAAAACACACACACACACGCACACACAAATATACAGCTCAATATTCTGTCACCCTGTCACTATGGCAACTAGGGCCCAGCAATTACCAGTGTGCTGGAGTGTGAGTGTGTTTATGTGTAACTTCCCCTGCACTTGTTTGTGTACATAAGCATGTGCTTGTGTGTTTAGGTGTCTGCGTATGTGTGAATGTGTGTGATGCTGGGATTAACCTTTGTGGATATGCAGTGACATCTCACCTCTTTTTAAGCTGCTGAAGGAGATCTTTGAAAAGGCTTTTCATTGGATGCTCCAGCAGTGACTGTGGGAATCCTTTGAACTCGCATGTAAAAAGATGATGTTTGCAACATCTGCTCTTTCTCACAGACGATGTTGTCAGTTCGTGCCCCAGGCAGCCTCCTTCCTTACTTGAGCACGGCTCCTACCTTTATAAGCCTGTCTTTTTAACCAGGCTTTGACTTTTGATCAGCATGTCAACTACTTGAGTGTTCTCCAGTTCTTTTCTTTTTTTAAAAAAAATCCAACTGCACAACGTCAAACTGAGACAGAGGTGATGCAATAAGATGAGGTGGCCTGATACATGAAAATGAATGGGCAGGCAAAGTTTACCAGCTTTCTTTCATAGAGTGAGAGGAATGGTAACATGGCAGGCAGCAGATGTCCTGTTGCTATGGTTACCATAATGCCATCATCCTCAGTTGTGCATGTTTTGTGGTAATTAACAGTGTTAGAAAGTAACTAAGTGCATTTAGTGCGTACTTTTAAGTACTGTACTGAGATAGAATTTAGAAGCACATTTCATAGGTGGAATATTGTACTTTTACTCTGCAAAATGTTATTGAACAGCTACAAGGTGACAGCAGCTGGTATAAACTGGAACAAAAAGTATTATGCATTGTTAAACATTCACCAAAAGCTAGTGCTGCATTTCAGATGCACATTTCTAATTCAAGACTTTCTAAAATGGTTCCATTAAGATGACTATTTTATCGAAAAGCAAAGATAAGATATTGCAGGATTTTATTTTTTCATTATTTTTTTTTATTTGTTCATCTTGTGGCAGTTTACAGGCA
Organism: Dascyllus trimaculatus; assembly: GCA_024666655.1. NCBI lineage: Eukaryota > Metazoa > Chordata > Actinopteri > Pomacentridae > Dascyllus > Dascyllus trimaculatus. The sequence goes on from CM045450.1 coordinate 11,228,401, forward strand.
GCTTGATTTCTAGTTAGGAACCACTGGACTAAGCTCTCTAAATAGTGAAGTCTCGGTCCACTTTGACCAGCTGCTACAGTGCATAGTGGCACAGGAGGCACTTTTGACATACTTTACTTACGTTCAGCTCCTTCTGTACTCTCAGTAGCATGTGCTTTCAATGAGGAACTTTTACTTAGAGTATTGTTATTCTGTGGTTTTGGTACTTTTACTTAAGGACAAGATCTGCGTACTTCTTCCATCACTGCTAATGCCTTTGATCACATACCTGCAACACATCAGCATGTTAGCATCACAAGCATGTTTTAATGCTGACTTAAGCTTTTACTTGAAAGTAGCGCACAGCCATTAGTGGTGGAGAGAACAATGATGAGTGGACACATTTAAAAAGCAACACAGGTGGGTCTTAAGCTGCTTTTTTGTACGATGTTACCATTATAGTAGATGTTCTGGCACTTTGCCATTTCTTTTTGTATTTGCATTTTGTAACATCTAATCAAGTCTGTCTGATCTGTTCTAGAAAGGTACATTATAATACATTTTACCATAAATAAATGGCAGCTGTGGCTCAGTTTGCAGAGCAGGTCAGCCATTAATTACAAGGTTGGTGGTTTGACCTCCGGTCCTTCCGCATCCCAAAGTGTCTTCTTGGGCAAAACACCGGACCCAAAATTGCTCTGAATGGCAGGCGTGAATGAGTGAATGAGAAACACACTGAAAAGTGCTTTGAGTGCCTGTAAGGTGAAGAAATGCTATTCAGGTGCAAACTATTTACCATTAAAGATTTCTGGTAATATAATCTGCATTACTTCTCTGTGTTTTGACTGTCTATCTGTCTAACTGTCTATCTGTTCACCTCCAACAGTAAGGATATCACGCAGTTCGGATGTGCACGCTTCATTAAAATTAAAATAGGTGGGAGTACTGGGTTACAAGGGGCTCTCCCTGCTTCATTATTAGTTAATAGGAGACCAATTCACCTCCAGACTGCAGAAACACTAACTAACTTCACCCGCCTTCCTCTCCACCATTCACAGACTCTCCCTTTCTCCGTCTGTCTCACATGTCTTTGGATGTGTGTGGTCTACCTTTTGTGTCCTTGTGTGTGTGTGTGATTTTTTCCTTTATTTTTTTTGTAAATGACCTCTAGACAAGATAAGAGTTTCGTCTGGAGGTCAGCTGCATGCATGAGGTAGAGGATGTCTCCTGTTTGTCATCTAATAGCTTTGCTTAATTTGGCATGTAGCTGGTGCTGTGTGGATTTCTTCCAGCAATTTTCTAAAAAGTGGGGTCATAATAGAAAATGAATATGAATATGAATCATAATTTTTAAAATGCACAGATTGTATTTCACAGAAACAAACACTGTGTATAAATTGTTTCTTTATGCCTAATAATGAATTGGTCACACGCAGGTAGTGGAAATAGTAATAGTAGTACAGAATTGGTAGTAGCATGTTTGGAGTATAATACCAGTAAAAATGATAATAATAGCAGTTGTTGTATTGTAGCTGTAGTAGTAGTGTGGTTACCTCCACCAAGGAGGTTATGTTTTTGCCGGCGTTTGTTTGTTTGTTTGTCTGTTTGTCTGTGTTCAAAATAACTTGAAAAGTTATGGATGGATTTGGATGACATTTTCAGGAAATGTGTGAAATGGGACAAGAAACACATGATGGAATTTTGGGAGTGATCCGAATCACCTTCTGGATCAGGGAGTCTTTTTTTACATTTAAAGATACTTTGTCATTGGGAGATTGTGTTGGGGGTGGACTGAAGCTGCTTGGCGGATGTCTGTGTTCTCTGAGTGCTTTTCTACTTTTATTTTTACCTACCCAAAGTTGAAACACTATGCTATGGTAAAGCGTTTTGAGTTTTTAACACCGGAGCCTGACATCGGAGTTGGCAGGTCCACGTACTAGAACCACGGCAGCATTCTAGAGCCTTGACGGTGCTCGGCAGCGCTCAGTGGCGTACTACAGCCTCGGCAATGCTTGGCAGTGCTGGGTGGCGGCAGCGCGCAGGACTGTTAGGATATCAAAATTATTATCCGAATACCACCACGTCAAACGAATATTCGGATATTCCTATATTCGGGACCAGCCCTAATATTACATTTGTAAAGCAGTTAAGCTACCATGCTGTTGGTTAGCTAACTTAGCAACTGTAGGCTACTTGGAACTACACTGTACTTGGCCTTTTGCAGGCATTTGTTTGTCTGTGTTCAAAATAACTTGAAAAGTTATGGACAGATTTGGATGACATTTTCAGGAAATGTGGGACATGGGACAAGGGACACATGATGAAATTTTGGGAGTGATCCGCATCACTGTCTGGATCCAGGAATTTTTTTCTTTTTTTAAATTTGAGGATACTTTGTCATTGGGAGATTGTGTTGGGGGAGGACTGAAGCTGCTTGGCAGAGGTCTGCGCTTTTCTAGTATTGAAGCTAATTTCCTTTTACCAGTGTTATTAACCACAGTAGTATACAACGGCATTGTTGGTCATTTTACTTCTATTCAATAATATTGAAGAATAAATAGAAAATACTAGAGTAAATGTTGCACAATACAGCAAATGTTTCAGTGAACCACTGAACAATTTGTTGTTCCAGGTTATGTGTTGGTTTAGTCTCAGCCTAAAGAGCTAAACCTTACCTAATTTATATTTGGCTGTCATCCCCTTCGAAGTAGCCACTTTGTGTAGTGATACACAACTCCAAGTGCTCCTGCCACATTTGGAATCCTTCCTGGAAGTCCCGTTCTGTAAGCACAATTTCCTGCGCTTGCTAGATCTCTTCCATTGCGTCAAAATGGCATTTCTTCAACTTGATTTCCACTCTGAGAAAGAGGAACAATTTGCAGCGAGTCAAATGAAGCAAATAGGACAGGTGGGGAGCAAGGACTGTGTTAGTGTGCCATTTCTATCGGTCCTGGAGACTGCAAGCTCTTCTACTATGAAAACAGCTGTTTGGTGTCTGGGTCATCGCCATAGACCCAACTTTAATCACCAGTGATGACTATCAACGATGAAGGTTGCTTTGAATTCCAAAAATAAACATACAATAGTTTAATCATGGTTTACTTGCTATGAACAGATATTTAGAAAGAATAATATGTAGGAAGGTGAACCAAAACACTTGGATTTTTGCTTTATAAATGAATATTGTTGTTTATTAATTGATTTCAAACTTGCAGCTGTTATTTCTTCTGCTACTACAGATAATGAAGTTCATTATAATGGAGAAATACGGGTTAAAATTCTGAGTCAAACTTATAAGCAACCAGACTGAGCTGTAAAACATTTAGAGACAGTAGCTTAAAAACATGGTCGTGTCTGGTGTAGTGTATCGCTCCATTTCACTTAATTAGTTTAGCGCAGCAACAGCAGCATTTGAAATCAGTTGTTGTTGTTGTTGACAAACACTGCTTAGCTTGAAGGTGCCCTGGCCTGTAACATCAGCCTGGACTGAACCAACGCACAGAGCTGGATGAGCGGATGACATTAATGATTCATGGCTAGGGTCTGGTTGTTGTCGGTTACTGGCAGAGGGCCTGATGTCCCTCCAGACTGGCTGAACGATGATGTCATGCTTTAGTGTATCGATTAAACTCTCCCCTCTAACACATCACTCTGTCTCTCCCTTTCTCTATTGTTCCCTGTGTTTTCTCTTGACTTCTGCCTCCCCGCTCCTCTCCCCCTACGCTGACCTCACCAAGTCCATCATCAGAAACCAGATGCGGCCTCTAAAACAATAAAGCTCCCATCCACAGAGTCATAAAACACATCAAAATCAGATGGTGCGTGCCAGGATCGATAGTTTCCAGTTAGGCCCAGTACCCTGGAAGGCCGTTTTGGATGGTGCAGTGGGATGCAGAAGGGGCTGAAATGATTGATGGGGGCCGAGAGTTGGGTTACAGCTAAAGTGCACCAGAGAATCGATAGTTTGTGGAGGCCTTGGCACGCAGTCAGAGTTATGGACTGGCCTCTCATGGGATCTGAAGCACATAGGCCAATGCTACAAAACAGCTCCGACAAAAACAACAGATTGTGTTTCACTTTTAAAAAGCATTACACTCCCCATCAATTTGAAGTGGAGCAGTACTGTTAGACAAAATTCATGCACCTGCAAAAGTAATCCCACTACAGTGTAGAAATATTCACAATGTCAGATATTCAAAACTGCACTCAAGAAAAAATGTTATGTTGTTGTTACTGAATGTTATTCAGCATGGGCCATGTCAGAATAATGCATATTATATAATTACATTATAATTATTTCTTATGCAGTAATATGTGCTGCACTTTTTTCAGTTTTTTTTAAACTATTTTAAATGTATAATAATACATACTATATAACAGTTTGTGAGAAATAGTATTTAGTCAGTCAGTTTACAGTGTCACAAATTGTGAGGCTTTGTGTTTCGTAGAAGCATTTATAGCCATTTATAGCACTCGCCTCAAGTACAACAAAATCCATGGAAGCAACACAAGCTGTCACATAACTGCCAAAACAGGTAAATACTAGGTTAAACAATAGGAGGCAATTTAGAGTCAACACTTAATGTAGCCTGCATGTCTTTGAGACTGGAAACTGAAGCGCCCAGTGGCACATGGAGAACAGGCCAACACCACATGTAGTGATGTCTGCATGCATGTAAGAAAATTTGGGAAAAAAAGTGCGATATAAACAATTATGCTAATCTAGCCAAAACTATTTGGTTGTTATGGTTCATGTTGTTAATGGTTTGTAAGTTTATTTTTTCTTAGTTTTTATTATTACTAAACACGTTTGATCAGTGTCAGGTAAAACGTAACTGAAATTACTTTAGTTAATTCAGTTGGCTATGCAACATCTACACTTGGCAGTTACTGCGTGTAAAATATTTACCTGCGGTTCATTCGTACAGTTTGTTGGGTGCATGCAAGTGTAATGCACAAATGCAGTTTGATTTGATAGTTACCTATTAAACACACACAGTATGTTATAACTGGCCAAAATATGAACCCGGAGATCACAACACTCACTGACAAGGAGGAAGACGCAATGAGGCAGGAAAAACCAGTGCGATGCCATCTGGTGACAGCAGGGATAACCATGGGTTTACAGAAATAAAGACAGAAAAATGAACAATTTGAAAAAAAAAAAACATAACGAAAAATTCCTCACGCTGACTCTGTTTTCTCCCAGATGGACCATGGCCTCAGGAGAAACATGTACCTCCTTGCTGCTGCTGCTGCTGCCTCCCTCACGATTTAACCTCCAAATAAACACTTGCACACGATCCTCTGCTTTTCAAAGCTTCATCTAAGGACTGTGGACAACAAAAGAATATGGTCTTGTTTATTTTACAGCCTGATGTCGCCTTACAGACTTTGCTATTCATGAAATAGATACATTATTTAAATGTTTTCTTCAGCTCCAGGGCGAAACAAGACTTAACATCTGCTTGAGATTCACTTCAGTTAAAATAACTGACAGTCAGTTCAGAAACCAGAGTTCGTCTGGTTCCAGATAACATCCAGTCTAATGTAGTCCTGAGTGTGTCAATATGATAGTGCGCTCATATGGGTGTATGAGGCGTATTTGATCAGGCAGTTATTCTTGAACATCATAAGAAATAAATTGGTCGCTCCCTATTTCCTATGTACACTACAATTACCAGATGCCATTTTATTGTGCCAGACCTCTGTTTAAATATATCCACTCATAACATTTGCAGTCTGTCCATGACATGTACAATGCTTCCTGCTAACAATCCCACAATGTGCTACATTGAAATGCATTTTATCGGTGCAAAAATGAAGGTGATGACAAAATGACGATGGTCAGAGCAATTTTAGAGCCACAACGTTTAACCACAATCAGCCAGCTGCTTTGCTTTGCACTGTCAATCACAGACGCAGAGAGTCTTCTTCCCGAATGGGGCGGGAGACAGCAGCAGCAGCTAAGCTTCATCTGAAGCTACAGACACTGAACAGGGCTAAAACCAATCCTGGTGCATTTGAAAACATCTTTGCAGTGTTTTGAGATGAAAACTGAAGGAGTAAGAGTATGTGGGACTGGCAATAATTTGCTGAAAAGGGCACAATATGGGACCTTCCAGTTGAGTCTGAGCCACTTCTGAGAGATTAATAGCAGCAGTCACATCAGCAGATACAATAACCATAAGACATTAAGGAACATTTATGTGGCAGTTACATTTATAACAGTTTGATTAGGTTTTACACAAAATGCAACAGAAGAGCGATAGGAGATATAAAAAGAGAACGACAGACTGATATACAACATTATAGATGCTGTATAATATAACAATTACAAGTCAGACAGATCCTACTAATGTATGTTGCTTTGAGTCATTCAGAAATGGCAACACGGGCCTTTTCATACTTTGTTTCCACCTCACATTTTTTGCCTATTATTTGCCTGGAGACAGAGACGGACAACAGTCCAGACTCGCGTTCTCATTCCTAAAATTTAACATTTGTGAAAGGCCCCTCTTCTTTTCTTTCTGCCTCTTCTCTCTCTGAATGTGAGCACAGTTGCTGCTGGAGTACGGACTACTAGTGTGTGCTCGTCAGAGCAGAACTGATCATGTGACTTTTCACAGATCACTGTGTTTCATTCAGGATGTTTGGACGCAGCCAGCGATTCTGCTCCACCACATTTGTGTGTTCGGGTACGCAATGGAAGCCAGACCAAAACACACACGCACGCACACACACACACACACACACACACACACGGTAACTGCCCTGCATTTGCCTTGCTGAACTGCACTACTGAGCTCCATTCATAGTTAATCAATGGAGAGGAAATGTAGATCCTAGATTCTAATTATCCTCTGCAGTGGCCTCTTTCTTTCTTTCTGTCTGTACCCTGCCTTGTTTTCTTAATCCTGTGTCATCCTTCTCTCACTTCTCTCCCAGCCCCTCACTTTACTCCATCATTTCTCTGCCTTTCTCTTATCTTTTTTCCTTCCAAATTTGCTGCCTCTCACGCTGCCTCACTTCCTCCCTGTCAGCTCTACTTTTTTTTTGCCTTATTCCCTGTCATTCTCCTCACCCGGCACCCGTCCGTCCTCAAGACTCGTTTTTAGTTGAATGATCAACATTCAAACAGTAGCTTGCTGCTGAATGAGAGGGATTTGCTAACACCCCCTCTCTTCTGCACTCCATCTCTCCCTCTCTCTATCTCTCTCTCTCTCACACACACACACACACACAACCATATAGAACTGAGTAATCTGCAAGAGAGGATCAAAGGGAGTATTAATTCCACTGTACTTAAGACTTACACACATGTGAGCACACACACCCACCATGCTAAGAGCTATTCATTCATTAATGGAGTCACATGCTGCACATCTCAGTTTCACACATCACTGGCCTTTAGTCTGTGAAAGAGAGGAGCAGAGAGATAAAATGAGCAGGCTTGTCTGCATGCACATGTACTCTCAATATGTTGTTTTATCCTGATGCACGCTGCACATGATGTTTTTTTTTACGTAGAAGAAAACCATGTGAGTGTGTGTGGCTACAGTATGTGCTAATAATGCATGTTTCCTCTCATGCATGGAGAGATACATTAGCGGATGCATAAATGCATGTGTAATGCTGCGTGCACATTCCCGTGGAATTGTTGTCTATGCAGTTGCACTCTGCCGCCTGCTTGCTTAGATCTGCTGTCACATGGCTGCTGCTCAGGATCACACGAGGCAGTGCAGAGGAAAATGATCACATCTCACATTGTCAGGGTTTTCTTAACTTCCCCACCTACATTCTGCAGGTGAGAAATGTTCCTCGAGACGAGACCCGTGCTCCTTCGCTGTGGTGCAGATTCTCTTTATAAAATGTAAGATTTAAGGGCTATGATGATGAATCAAGTGAAAAAAAAAACTCAACTGGGACCACAAGTGTTTTTTTTCCTCTACGTTTCACCCACTCCTGCAGGATTTCTGATCACACCAGAGCGACTGCAGATGCATCACAGCACTCTCATCTGCATCACCCCATGTTTTCTGCTGAAAATCTGTCCGCCTCACCCTGCAAGAAAATAACACACATGCAGCCCTTATGGATTATTCTCGCTGCTGTGGGACCTAAAATTGGATAAAAATGTGCAGGATCGGGTCCCTGTTTCTGTGATAGTTTGTGTTGTTTCCCCTAGCAGCAGATACAAACCAGATGCTGGAACGTCCGATTTCCGAGAAGCTGTGATAGTGTTACTGTTTACAGATAGGATCTGGTTAAGAAATGGCATTTTTTTTCTGGTTGCTGATGCTAAAAAAAAAAAGATATTTATGTAACTGGATATTGCTAGCATAAAGAGAATGAGATAGAGAGACAGTGAGAGGGAGAGATATGCATAAATTAAACTGGAACTTGAGTGCAGATAGAGTCTGGTTTGCTGGAGGTATGTACCAACGTGCACGGCTAAACCCGATAATAACAGATTTCCATATTTATACTGTATATATTTAATTTCATCCTGCACTGATGCTGCAGACTGCCTGCTCCCACCCACATTAAAAGCAAATACTGTATATCTGGTCTGGTGCCCACTGCATATCTCTCATGCAGTCTACAGGAAGTCGGTGAGTGTGAGCAACGGCATTTCGGGTGAACTCACTTTGGGCATTACCTCTGAATAAAGGGACTTTGATTATCTGGCCAAGTTATTTATAACCTGTCTGAGTGCACAAAATTCCTTGCAAAAACTGTGTTTGAGTGTTGCCAGATCCCAGCACTTATAAAGAACCTAAGTTGTAATTATTCTATTCAAACTAAAGGTGCTGGTACCCCGGAAAACAATAAAATCGAGTCAGGACGTGGCAAATTTATATCCTCAGAATGATGACGCACATTGGGAAAAAATAACAGCAGTGTTTTCACCTACCTACCTACACTACATGCTGCTCTTATACTAGGTTTTCCATTAATGTGGGTATATTATAGGCATTACAACAAAAGCTTTTATCCTAGAAGAAATCACAGTATTTTAGGTCATTCGAGTCAGCAATCTAAATCGCTGAAATGTTATATGCAAATCTTATGTGCAACCTGTGCAAGGATGGTTTGTAAATAACCCCAAATAAGAGAATGCTAATGTCCACAAAAAAAAACCAACCCCAAACTGCTACCAACAATGTGTCTCATCAGCAGAGAAGATTTTTTGAGCGGATCTAAAAAACCTCCTCACCATTAAAATCCCCGGGCAGGCTGCAGCTCTCCTTTTTCTTTCGCTACCAACGTGTTTAATCAACACCTTCAACTCGCAGTGAACCGCATATGTGTGATTAACAAGATGAGAGACCTACTTTTTCCCCATCACACAGACAGCGGTGGGGTTCCAGCTGTAAGCACCGCTCTCCTCTCTGTATCAAGTGTGTGTGCATCGGCATGTACAGGCCAACCACTGAAGAGCTGCCACTGTAATTACACACACTCCGACAGCAGATTCATTCCTGCTATGAAATAGAACAGAGAGAGAAGTGAGGAGAAACGCTGAGGGGATTTAGACAGTATAGTCTCGCACCAAAATGTGTAATATCGACATTAGTTTGTAGTACAACAACCCCACCCCCCCAAGGAAGTTTCACAACAAAGTCTGTAAAATACGGATGTTTTTGACATCGTATGACTTGTGAGTTTCTTTCACTTTACACATAAAAAGCGCATTGAAGTCCACATAAAGAAAGATGAAGACGTGAAACGTGCATAAACTGTACCTGTCGCTTAAGAAGCTGGGGTTAAAGTCCTGGGTGGTACCTTTTGTTTTGTGGCATTTTCACCCACTGTTTACTTTCAGTTTTACTCACTGTTGTTCATTTGCTGTATTAGGTCAATTTCAGTGCCCAGTTGCTTTTGTTTATGCCCCAAAAATACTTGGTTAGGCATCAAGATCACTTGGTTTAGTTTAGTCAGATCAGAGATTGGATTAAAATACATCAGTGCAAATGCTTTTCAGTCACTGTTTCATTTTCTGTTGTTGTTTTCTGTCACTTCTTGCTTTGTTTATGCCACAAAAATATTTTGTTTTGGCACGAAAGCTACTTGGTCAGAAAAAGATCATAGTTTGGGTTCACATACACCCATGGAAATGCATAATCAAATTAAAAAGTACGTTGCAAGTCTCATGTCAAAAATTTTACCAAAAATGTGATTGTGTCACAATTTTATTGCTGTTATAACACATTTAGTGCTGTGGATTGACGTAAATGTTACATGTGTTTTGTGAGACTGGGCTGATTAAGAATGAATCAGCCAGGAAAGAGTGCTGCAATGTTTGAAGTTAGGACTGTGTTTCATAACTGATATGTTTAAAAATATCAGTATACAGTCACCATCGACACCATGTAGACCTCTCCACAATGAACAATGAGTAAAACCTTTTAAAGACACCCAGTGTTTTTGATGAGCACTTTGTTGATGCACTAAAAGCACAGGGATGATCCGATACACAGTTCTGTCATTTGCAAAGTTTGTAATAGTAATAGCAAAAGGAAGCACTGCAGCAATAACTGAGGAGAACAAGCTGATGGAAATGCAGGTTTTAAATCATTTGATAAACACTTGAAAAAAGGTTTGAGGCATGCCATTCTCTAAAAATGTTAATGGCTGCATTTCTATTAATTTAATCTAAAGTGCTTCTCAACTCGCCTGCCATTCACCTATTCACATTTGAAGCTGGTGATATTTGTTAGCATTTTTTTCTTAGTTTCCAGCCATCTGATGAACGTTAGCCCAAAATTCGCTCCTCTTATCTGGTTTACAACAGCACTTGAGGAAAACATGTGACTCTCTAATATAATAGCTAAATACCTAACTGTGTTAACCAGCAATTTGTCTGCAGGTTTGGTGCTGGGTTAAAAAAAAAACAGATTTAATGGAGCTTTACCAGCTAGAAACAGTTGACTGCCACAGCTGGACATGACACTGATGAGGTCAGAATGAAAACAGAATTGCAGGTGAAACACAGAGCTGAATAGACGCTTGCAGAGTCAGGTGAAAGTTCTCTGAGGGTTCATCAGTTCAAGCAAAAAGCTGAAAAAATATCAGTCTTTCTGAACTAGAAAGGCAGAAGTAAACTTTCAACAAACCCTTGGGACATTTTATTATCCAAATACACCATTCAGTCACAACAGTCTGACCCCTGACAGGTGATGTGAATAACATCGATCATATTGGTACTATGTACTGTTCTGCTGGAAAACCTTGGATTTTAACATCCATGTTGATGAGACTTAGACACCCAAATAAACACTGTCCCACAACAAACACACTCCCTCATGCAAATGGAAATCCCAAATGTCACTGGCCTACCTAGCAGGAAAATGCAACCCACCACATGGAAAAAACATCAACCTCATAAACCTCAGCCTGTTAGATATACACTCCATATACACTGATCAGCCACAACATTATGACCACTAACAGGTGAAGTGAATAACATTGATCAATCCCAAATGTCACTGAACTACCCCCGCAGGAAAATGCACCCCACCACATGGCAAAAACATCAAACAATCAGGAACATGCTGAGGAACATGACAATGGCCCAACGTGTTGATTTGACCTCCAAACTTCTTACACCCCATTGTGATCAAGCATCAACAGGATGCAGTGGAACAAGTTTGATTGACAGAGGCCCCACTGCACAAGCCAGAGTACCCAAAGGATCCAGTGCCAGCGCCCTGGTTCCAGACCCCATAGGACTCTTGTCCATGCTCAATGGTTCAGAGCATTTTTGATGACATAAGAGGGACCACCACAATATTAGGCAGGTTGTCATGATGTTATGCCTGATCAGTGTATATCTGTACAGAAAGACCACTTACCTGCCTGTGTACCAACAACTAATATACATACACGCAAACATGCAAGAAAAATACCAGCCTCACTGAGATAACAACTTCCCCTAACTACTGGTGGCACCACTGCCCCAATGCTATAAAGATTTCACTATGTAATCATTATATATTCATAATGACTATTTCATCCTTGTTTGTTTTAATGTATTGTCTTGTGTTTTTGTCTGTCCTTTTCAAACCTGTCATGACTGTTTTTTTGTGTTTTTTTTTTGCACCAATTAAAGAAACACCTTTTGCATACACGTTGTCATTTGATCCATTATTATCATAAAAACACAGATTATAGCAACTTTAAGATAATGTGCTTAATGTTTGAGTTTAAGTTTATCAAAAGGTTTCTTCTCGGTCTGTTTTACAGTCCTGACAGAAAAGGAAGCATAAGGCTGAGCAGAAATGCTGCTTTTAAATCCAATCTCCAGATCTCTGGTTGGCACATCCACAAATGACAAAAACAACATGCCTGCTGACACAAATTAAACTATTACATCGATTTATGTTTAAGCCAGAATATTATTTTTCTCCGTGGTAAACACCGATGTTTTTCCCCTACATAGGCAATGTTTTGGGAAAAGCCTAATTTTACTTGTTATGAGACAACCTGGATGAAGCAGCATTTGTGTGCGCCCTAAAAGCCAAGGTAATTCTGACTAGTCCACAAAGTGGTTTGGACAAATTAATTAGAAAAATGGTTCAGTATGTAGGTCCTGGGAGAAATGGTTTGAAAACCACAAATACAGCAGAGCAGGGAGTGAGACTGGTGAGTGGTTTTTGTCCAGCCCTGAAGAAAAGAGGCAGGATAATAATCAGAGCGAACCCAGAGCCAAACAAGCCCATCAATAGACATGACTCAACTCTCTGAGGAGCCTGTCCTTGTTAGAGATGCTGTATTTTATTTATGTTTTTTTTTACTCTACTGTATGTCTTCACAGAGCTTCAACAAAGAATGCTGAAGGTCAAAAACACCAAGGCAAGATCATCATAACACTGCTTTCATCATTAGTTTTATTTATTTTTAAATCCAGTAAAAAAAGACACAGTGTCCAGAGAGAAGTGGACAGCATACGATATTAGAGTCACTGATAGATTAATTACTAAAGCTGACTTTACCGACAAACTGAGGCTAATCTTAGTGCAAAAACAGTAATTTAATTCATTTTTAGTTATCTAACAACTAGGGACATGCGTTGCTAATAAAATACAGATTGTAGTGTGCAAGTCATCTTTGCACTCAGCTGTTTGCAGACTGTTATGCTGCTTTTTCCTCATCTAAACTACTCTGGATTAACTCATGAAGCTTTGCCTTGCCTTTAAGTGTGGCAATTCAAATCAGATATGAACCACATCTTTTCTTGAAAAACATGACCAGCAGGATTCATTAACTGGGAAATATGAATGTCAATCAGCTCCAGCTACTCCACTAGCATAGTAAAAAAGCAATTAAACCGTTTCAGTGGAGTCAAATTTTAAATATAAATCGGTTTTCATTCATCTTCCGTCTACTGTATTTGAACTACAGCACATCTTCCTTCTGATGTCAGCACAAACACGTGTGTCTTTTATTACAAAATGTGGCCCTGTTACATTGTTTATTTTTTCTATTTTTTTGTGTGAAATGGCATCATCATTTATTGGTATTACAATGGATGTTATATCAAATCTCAAAAGAGCGTTTGTAAAGTGTACAGCTGCCACAGAGATAATAGTGGAGAGTGAGAAGAGGCTGCGTGCGGAGTGCAGGAAGATGCAGGGTGCAGCCAGCCAGGGTTTAGCACCTTCATTAGCCTGAAGGGTTGGAGGAGTATCTCTGGGTGTGAAGTGGTGTTAAAGTGATTCCCTTCGCTCTACATCTGACACAGCTCCTCCGCTAACGATGCCTCATTCAATATGTTTATTTTTGCTTCATCCTGTGCCTCTGTATGTGAGCGAACAGCCTCTCCCATCCAATGTTTGCGTTCGCACATTATTTACAGCATGTAAATTTGACTCACTCACTGCTATGTTATGAATGTGTGTGTTTGTGTAACTACTGTGAAGTGTCAGGAGGCCATGTTTGAAATTAACTCCCATATCAAACCTACCGCAGAGATGACAGAGGCATCTGTTACTAACAGGTGCAGTGAAGGATTGACAGAAATAGTGCAGGAAGTTACACAATCAGACAGGACACTAAACAATAATTATACATTCAGACTGTATGTTAAGTTCAGCCACATGCTAAGATTATACACGTTATAGGACACAGGCTGCTTCCTGGTATGTAGGTGTATAAGGCAGCTGTAGCATGTCACTGGCTGAGCAGAGTCACTACAATCTAGATATTTATTGTATTAATTTTATAGTGATGATAGTCAGACATTGGTGCAGGAGAGGAGCTATCCTTACTTTAAGTCCCTTTTAGAATGGATGAAGCTGCAAAACTCTGGTCTTTTCCCATAAATGCAAATAAATTGCATCTCTGTATTAAACGATCCCTGCATAATAAGCACCCATTTTTTCCGTCCTACTAACCCCCAGTTTGCAACTGTTTTTTTTTTCAGTAAAAATCTGAAATCGGTCAAACCTTTCTGTTCACTCTGCATCACCGTTGCATAGTAGCAACCTCTTTTGCTACCAAGCATAACTAAACTAATACCTAAAACTTCATATCTATGTCTGATGTTCAAAGAAGCAGCCAGAATGTCAGGTTTTGCATCTTCTAAATGTTGAATTTTAACAACCATCCTACAAACTTACGAGGGTACTGCAAAAGGTTGTCAGCCTCGCCAGAAAAGGTCAAAGGAGAAAGATGGTTCTTGCATTATTTTTCAGCATAGTCTCCTTAAACTTTAATGCACTTGGTCCACCAATGATCGAGCTCTGCTATCCATTCACGGCAGAAGGCAACACCTTAATCCTCCAAATGCTCCTCAACAACATGGATAACCTCATCGCCACTTTGAAAATTGCAGCTATGCAAGTAGGATTTCAGTTTGAGAAACAAAAGTCAGAGGTTGGAATTTGGCTGAGTAAGGTTCATGGGGCAACAGTTCCAAGCCCCATTTGACTGCTTGTGCCACCTGTACAGTGGACAGGCACATTGTCCTATACAATATATAGTTACACCCAAAAATGGGAGTTATGACTGAGAACTTTTTGGAGTACACTGCTATTTTAGACAACCATCCAAACATCCGAGTTAACTTGATACCACCTTTCTGTCCAAGTCCCCCAACTAGAATAACTCATGAACAAACACACGGATACTAAACCTATATCATACGTCATAGATCCTTCTTAGTTTCCTAAATACTGAACCTGTGCATTACGCCTCACAAAAGAACAACCATGACATAGATACAATACACGTCTTGCCAATGCTGGCTGTTTGCTGAGATTGTTTATTCATAGTTGCCAACTTTTTGGCAACAAGAAACAAGTCTCAAATTCAGACATGTCTGCAGGTTTCAGCAATAAACCTGGGACACCTCAATATCTGCACACACAAAAAAAGATACAGAGTGACTGATCTGCTCAATATGTACTTTGAGCTAAATCACTGCGGACAGCGCTGGGTGTGTTGCTGTGTTGTGATTAATTACTACAAAGTGAGCATATAATGCGATCAATCAATCATTGTCACCTGCTGAGCTGAGCCAGAGAGCATACACATCTTGTTTTGCTAAGTATGTAGTTACATTCACCTCACTCAATACATGGCATTTGCTATTAGATATGCAACATAGATAACCTGACAAACTAGCAGGAAAAGTGCTGCCAGGAGAAGGCACCGTGTTCAGCTAATTAGTGAAATAGTGGCAGTTATACAGCATAAAAGGGAACATGAATGGCAGTAATAATATCTATGATTGAGCTACTGTGCAATACTGGCACCGCAGTGAGATTCAAGGTCTCAGCACAGCTTGTCATAATAATTTAATTCAAGATCTCATTTTTCCTCGGTTCCTCAAAACTTATATTTCCCTACCAGGCGCACCACGTTCTACTGGCTGTTTTCATTCTGCAGAGCCTTGTGCTGTGTTCATATCTGGTCAGTGCAATTCAGGAGAAATGCCCAGTAGCAGAGATGGAAACTTTCCCTCCCTATTCTCTCACTGGAAAGGACAATAGTGAGTCGTGCCTGTTTGCGAGGCCAGTCTCTTCCCACGGAGACAGAAAGCAGGTCAGAGTGAGACTGACTGTCCCTGAGACACATATTGTATAACCGGCTACCCAACAACACTGTGTTCAAAAATACCTAGTGCCGTGCTGCAGCGTGTCCAAGTGTATGTGTGTGCACGTAGGTGTGTTGTGAAAACACGTATATATGTGTGCAATAAATGTGTGCACTGTGTGAAAAAGAACGAGTGTGGCAGTGATACAAGTGAGTCACCAGAATGTGATTAATAGTTTGTTTGCCTTAGTTTTTAGTGCCTGTTATTCAACCAGTGCGTTACTTTACATTAATCTGTGCTGTCTGTCACAAGGATCTGTCTCCTAATAAAGATGTTTATGAGACGGACAAACCAGGCTTGGTCAACAAATATTCATGTGTTATTCAACAGTCTCTACTGAAACACTGCTGTAACTGAAACGACATCACAGTATTTCGCTTCCTTGTCAAAAAGACATATAAAAGACTGTGAGAGCTAAAGAAACACTCATAGTTGGGCAATTTAAGCTGCTGAGCCACTAACCCTGTGTTAAATGCATTTGTCAGCTTTGTACCAACCAGGATGTTGCAGCTTTAACTAACATCAGACCGAATGTCGCTTAACCAAAATCAGCGCCAGTGTGTTCACCTACTTCTGCATTGTGGATCATTCTGAAGTGCATTTAAAGAGTGATGAGGTGACCACTCGTGAATACAGCTCGGCAAAGAGCTTAATGACTTCCACTTCTTTCGCATTTCAGCCACCCCCCCAAAAACAATATCTGTTTGCTCTCACATGACAAACCTGGTGGCTACAGTTGTTATAAGCAAAGAGGTGGCTTTATTATAATCTAAATTCAGATGTAAAAACAGAAGATGGCTGCTTGTTTCCTGCTTCCAACCAGCACTCAACAGGGTCCTTTAAAAGCAAGTGTTCAGTAACCCGCATTTTAGTGGTAGTAGAGCAACCATGACAACAAAGATCATCTAACTTCAACAAAGCACTTCTTTCCAAGAGTTTTGAAAAATTCTGACAAAATATGTTGTCATGTTGATGACATCAACAGACTTCGGTGCGTCGCTGAACAAAACTGGGATAAATAATATATTTTGTCATTTACACTGAACGACTTGTAAGACCTTTCACTGGGTACTCCAGCTTCCTCCCACAGTCCAAAAACATGCTGAGGTTAATTGATGCTTCTAAATTGTCCGTAGGTGTGAATGAGAGTGTGCTTGGTTTTCTGTCTCTATGTGTAGCCCTGCAATAGGCTGGCAACCTGTCCAGGGTGTCCCCTGCCTTCGCTCAAGCTGGCTGGGATAGACTCCAGCCCGACGACCATACACAGGATTAGGTGGTGTATAGATAATGGATGGATGGACTTATAAGATCCCTTTAATGAAAAGTCTTTATTTTTACCCACTTTCTTTACTCAGCCACTGTTGCCAGTGAACATTGTACGTATCGGTGTCATCATCAATGTTATTATGAAAAAAGGCAAAACAAAAAGTTACAAATTTGAGAAACTGCAATGTTTCTTCATATTTTTTATTATTATTTTTTGATTCTGTGATGATCAATTAGGTTAAAAAATGCAATTATTTTCATTTTAGTAGAATCATTGTGTGTATTTCACATATGGTACAGTAAACAGTATATACCACTGTATATTTTTTCACATGCAGTATTTATCATCCATGCAATTAAACTACACTTATACCTCCTTGCTTAGGATTAGAAGACAATCAAAGAACTCTGGGGATATTCAGTGATTCATTTAATTTTTAAACCTTTTTGGCATTAAATTTTGGCTCTCTTTACACAGTATAGGAGATGATAATGCAAGCTAAATATTGAAAAGTATTCTGCGATAATATTCATGAAATATTGTTCAAAGTGGAACCCCAAAACCCCATGATACAGTTCTCTGAAGAACCTATCTATTGGGTTTCTTGAGAAACCTCACCTGCAGAAGTTCCTTAAGGATCCATTTTGAACACAAAAGGTTCCTCCACAGTGGGAATACTGAGGACCCTCAAAAAGGTTCCAATAACCCCAAAAGTTCCTCAGGGCTCTTCTACTTATGTATAGCCAAGTCACTGAACCGATCAACAAAGAGTTTCTTTTTTCATTTGTGTACACAGACAAATATTTAGTCAATTCATTTATATAGTTTAAGGTAGCAAAAAGCGCCAACAATTAGCTGTTTGACAGAACTTAATCAACAAGTATGTAATGAAATGCCAAACATTTGCAGGTCCCAGCTTGTCAGATGTGATCATTTGCTGTTTGTCTTTGTGATATATATCTTGGTGTATGTAACTATCTTATGTTGCATATTGCTAGTTAGACATAATAAGTACTTTCCCTGTTTTTTAACATTACATAGGTTCAACAGTTCATTTAGAAAAACAACTGCATACTAATACCAACATAGCATGTGGTTTTCCCCCTTACAGATGAATAAACTCTTGCGTCTTGCATGTGTGTTTGAATACAACACCCCTGACAGCCAACAGCAGCAGAAAGTAGCTGAAATAGAAGGAGAAAATAAATGCTGGTAGGGGAAGAGCTCAGATAACCTTTTGACTGCCAAAAATAAATTGGCGTTGAGTCTCCACTGAGTCTCCAATAATGAGACAGGGTCTGATAACACGACATCGTCAGGAAGCTACAGTAGAAAAGGCCCCGACCTGAGCTGCCTCTTTCAAACACAACAACCAACGCTCAACCTGTGAACAGAGCTGCTAGTGAATCAGTGGCGCATTGTGCAGTGAGGTGGTGCAATGCTTTGGTAGTTAGAAGCGGTTTAATAATCAATTTGTGAATACACAATGAGCCAATGAACAGAGACCAGAATACTGTACTTACATTTACTGGCTCACATCCATTTTCTGGCTGCTGAATTTGAATTAGTTTGATTGAGAGCAGAGCAGAGATGCCCGAGACAAGAACATTACAGTAATTAATAGTGGAGTATGTCTCAGATTTTCTAGTTAATCTAAGCAGAGACAAAAAGTACATTTCTAAGAATATTAGTATTCAAAGAAAATATTTTTAAGGTTTAAATGTCTGACATGACATTTTTGTTGTAAAGGGTCTAAGTTTTTTTTTTTTTTTTAGCTTTTTCTTTCTGTTTTGTATCATGACTGAGCGAAGAACTGAAAATACACAAGTAAAATTCAAAAAGGCTCCCTGTGGGATATTAATTTAACATTCCAGTACTGCTGCTTAAATGACACATATAACATATTCTGCATAAGACTGCCAAAACTGCATACACCATATAGATATTTTTTAATCTTTCTTTCCATATCTTCTCACTGACTGGTTGGACACATTTCTTCAGTTTGATTTCTGTGAGGTTTGTGTTGTTGTTTACTGCGCACAGGATTTTAAGGCACGTCTAAACTGGCATGTGATTCTGCCTGACGTCCTGGCTGACTGCTTGATGCAAACTGATGTCTGTTGTTGTTTCCATTTGCCTGAAGCAAACGGATGCACAAAGTTACAGATGATCGGCAAAGTCAAACAACAAAACAGACGTGCAAAGGACAAGAGCAAGTGTAAATAATATTCAAGAGCAATAAACAGTTTTTACACATTACATCATACTTTTAGTACAAAAGAAACCACATACAATAATCTAAAGTACTTCACCTCTTTATTAATCAGTTTTGGACCTCAATACACTTTTAGTAAGGACCAAAGTTATTCTATGTTAATATGGTCAAAAACACAATGCTAATATGTAGATATAATGATGTAATGATATATAGATAGAATGAACAAAGAGGGTGAGAGGGTGACTCATACTTCTACCTCCTCCCTCCCTCCTGTCATCCCAGTGGTGCTTCATGCACTGATGCCTGCTGACATCTGGCCTTCATTCAAATCAGCAGACTTTCATTCATTCCCTCCTGTTAACCAATGGGAGAGCTTGATCCGTCTCTCCCAGCATGAAAGCACTCCCTCTGCCTTCCCTCCCTCTATATTCTCATTCGTTCACTTTGCCTTTCATTCTCATATACTGATACGCGTCCTTCAGCCACAATGAATGAATTCAGTGTAGCAAAGCAAATAAGCAGTCAGGAGCATAAAGAGAACGATGAATGGAAAGAGTTCAAAGAGGAGAGTATACGTTCAGTTAGTGAACTCGCTTGCTGCAGGTCAGGAAAACAGAAAACTCAAATGTTGTACAGTATCTGCATTTGAATGGGATTTGATGTACACTCAGGACAGAACAGAAGCTTTAGAATCACAATTGCTAGTTCTGATGTTTGAAGAGAAAAGCACCAGAGGTTTGCCGCACACTCACAAAAAAAGAGGGCATTGCCACGGAGGTTATTTTTCATCATGATCAGGTGGAAGACATTCATCATGAGCATATATGTAATGTCTGGAGAGGGAGGATTTACACACATACACACCACAGCTGCAGCAGATTGCTCCAATTCGACAATTGGTGATTCACTGAGCTGCTCAAGGAAACAAGTACAGAAACTGTTCACAAACAGAGAGGCAGGTTGTTGTCACTTCTGCTATTTTAGACAACTGTGCAGTTTGAAAAGAGATATTCTATTTTTACATCCACCACATTTAGTGGCACTATAGTAAGCAACCTAACTGTGAAAGAAGAATACATCCTCATTCTTACATGTGATTCCACAGACACATTTGTTCACTGTATGTCCATTCAAAGGAAATAACTGTAACAGACCTATTTGAACAAACTGGATCCACATATCCTGTAAATATAGGCTATGATGTCCTAGTGAACTGGTGGCTAAAGACACATGTAATCACAATGTCACCAACTCGGTCATGGCCAGGGGCTGTTGCTGCATTGATCACAGTTTCTGTCTTCTATATATCATACAAGGTCAAATGCTAAGCAACATACACCATTCGGCCACAACATTATGACTACTGACAGGTGAAGTGAATAACATTGATCTTATTGGTACTATGCAGTGTTCTGCTGGATAACCTTGGATTCTGGTATCTGTGTTGATGAGACTTAGACACCCAAACAAACATTGTCCCACAACAAGCACACTCCCTCATGCAAATGGAAATCCCAAATGTCACTAGCCTACCCCTACAGGAAAATGCACCCCACCACCTGGAAAAAACATCAAAGAATCAGGAACATGTTGAGGAACAGGACAATCGCCCAAGATGTTGATTTGACCACCAAACTTCCTGCACCCCATTGTGATGAAGCATCAACAGGATGCAGTGGAACGAGCCAAAGTACCCAAAGGATCCACTGCCAATGTCCTGGTTCCAGACCCCATAGAACACCCTGAGAGGTCATTTTGTTCATGCCCAATGGTTCAGAGCACTTTTGGCCACATAAGGGAAACTAACACAATATTTGGCAGGTGGTCATAATGCTATGCCTGATCGGTCTACATTTTCCGTATCAACATGAAATGTTTTCAATAAAATATATCCTATTAATACAAAATTATTTATCCAGTCCTCTGTACAACATCACAAGTCGTATTTATTATGGCCTATACACAGCCAAATGCTACAGCCATTTTTTTGCAATACAAAAATGTGAAACTGAGCAATTGTTTTTTGTTGTTTTTGGAACTGTGCTTTAGTAAATGCTTTGATTTACCTGCATACGCCACATCTCAAGTCGTCCGTTAAGGTATTCTTGTCTGTTTATGTAACCAAGGTGCGAATTACAGGTGAGCCAAGGGGAGCTCGACTCCCTGAAAACATCATTTGTGAAATTTCAGGGGGGTCTCTGAAGCATTCATAATGTGCTGTTGCAAAATAATATAATAATATACAGAATAATTGACTATTATTACCTCCGCCAAGGAGGTTATGTTTTTGCCGGCGTTTGTTTGTTTGTTTGTTTGTTTGTGTTCAAAATAACTCGAAAAGTAATAGAGGGATTTGGATGACATTTTCAGGAAATGTGTGAAATGGTGATGAAATTTTGGGAAGGATCCGGATCACCGGCTGGATCCAGGATTTTTTTTTTTTTTAATTTAAGGATACTTCGCCATTGGGAGATTGTGCTGGGGGTGGACTGAAGCTGCTTGGCGGAGGTCTGCGCTCTCTGAGTGCTTTTCTAGTTGGTGTATGATTTCCATTTTCTGGACCAAAAATAGTGGAGACAACATGTATAAAGAACTTGATTTTCCTACTGATTTTTGTAAAACTGTAAGTAAGATATTTTTAATTGAACTTGTTTCTTATTAATTATACAGTGCCCTAAACAGCATATCTCTTGCTTGCTCTGTCTCCTATTTGTCCACATTGTCATGGTGCTGAAAGCCACATTTTTCATCTGTTTTCTTAGTATTATCACCCAAATTGTTTTTATTAGGAAAATGACCATTTAAAACTAACAAAGTGCTTTATAAATGTTGTATCTGTCCTTATTGATCATTACAAAGAGAAAAACAAGCTTACCCTAAAGCCATGGTATGGTTTGTATGCCTATTGTTGCTCATATATGTATAGGAAGCATGTCTTCACACACTTTAAGCTGTTTTTTTCTGCACATGCAGTAATCCTTAATGTTATGTATAACTCATAATTTATGGTTTTTCAGGCTTCAACTGGACTGATTTGCTGTTGTCTCGCTCATTAGCTCTCATTCACTGTGCTTCAAGATGTGAAGAAGACCATACAGTAAACAATCTCATGCTAAGCATTGGTTGCATAGGCTCGTAAAATACTCCATCAACTTCTCATTTAAAGCCAAACAAAGAACACATTGCATATTTATAACCAGTATCTTCCCTACTCATTGTATTCATTTGCACTTGTGTGTGTGACACTTAATGGGTCTTCCACTCTACTTGGATTATCCTGCCTGTAATACCT
This sequence comes from Dascyllus trimaculatus, assembly GCA_024666655.1. Classification (NCBI taxonomy): domain Eukaryota; kingdom Metazoa; phylum Chordata; class Actinopteri; family Pomacentridae; genus Dascyllus; species Dascyllus trimaculatus. The sequence goes on from CM045450.1 coordinate 11,251,259, forward strand.
CCAAAATCCAGAGACATAATGAGCAGCCTCTTTCCATGTGTTGAGGTGAAGTGAGTCTCTGGGGGATTGACTTTGCGCTGCTCAAAGAAGAGATTTCCTCTTACAGATGAAAAGGAAATGAAAGTGGGTGGGGAGCATTGCAAAAGAGAGAACAGGAGAGTAAGTTAGAGGTAGAGTTTAGGGGTAAAACTGTGAAAGGCAAATGGGATAAAGAAAATTGAAATAAAATGAGCAGCAGAAATGTGGGGAGGTCATGAATGAGGGCGGTGAGGGGAAGCAGCTGAGCAAAAGACAATGCAAGTAAAGCAGGAGAGAGGTTATTGAGAGAAACAGAATTAGTGGGAACAATAATAGTGGTGGCTGATGTTCTCAGATTCTTTAGAAGCAGCAACACCATTGTGTGAAAAGACCCAGCGGAAGGTCTCATAGATCAATCCCAAAGACTTGGGTGAACCCTTGAGTTTTTATCAAGTTTATACTTATCTGTGAAGTATCTCAGTATCATCAAGTTTTCTTCAAGCTCCACTGTTATGTTTGTATGTGTGTCTTTTAGTGAAATGTCTCAACAACAACTATTCCTGCCACCTTCAAGATAAACTGTAAAAGTTTCTCTCAACTTCTTATCTAGCAAGACATTTTGATTTTTCTAATGCATAATGATTAAAACCCTGCAAAACATTCCCATCAGCCTCAGTTGTATTTGAGTGCTGTTTAGTGCTACTTTGATAATATGGAAAACTAACATGGTTACAACATTACAACATTACAATCATCTGCAGTGTCATTGTGAACATGTTAGCACGCTGACTTTAGCATGTAGCTCCAAGCAGCATCAAGCCTATAAGAACAGCCTGAAAGAGCCACTAACATAGTTCTGGAGTTGTGTTTGCAACCTGGCAAACCCAAAGATGTCCCTATTGGCCTATAAATAGTCCACAATGGTTATCAAACATTAATTTACCATTAGAGTTGAAACTGATCCTATATCTTTAGTTTTCCAGAATGCGGCACTCATCGTTTTAATGTAATGGTAGCTATTTTGAACTATAAACAAGTGTTGACTCTTGACCCCTACCGTGAGTTGATCCGGTGGCTTTGTTATGCTGTGAGGGGCAGTTTTCTGGCATGGTTTGGGTCCACTTGTACCCTCAGAGAGAAGGGTCTCTTTAAATCAATATAAAGTTGTTCTAAGGTATCGCCTTCGTCTTATGGTGAAACATTTCTATCCCGTGGGAACGGACTCTTTCAGGATGACGACATCGCCATTCATAGGACACGAGGGGTCACAATAATGTAAGAAGTATGAAAATTCTGTGAATCATATGCTGTGATCTTTTCCAGTCACTAAATCTCCGTCCAAATGAACACCTATGGGAGGTTTTGGACTGACATGCTTGGCTGCCCTCTTCACCACCGTCATTAAAACGGTAAACAAGGGAATATCTTTTGGAAGAATGGTGGTCATCGCTGCAGTGGAGTTTCTACAGACGTGGAGAATCAACGCAAAGGACATTTTACTGAAACACTGAGACACGTGAAAAAATCTTAAGCTTCAAAGTCCCTATCAACTACAGCTGTCAAATAACTATGGTGTAAAAATTAGAAAAGGAAATGAATGATATTTGATGCACAGCAAGGATTGCAGATACAGGGAGAGACAGGAAGAGCCTATAGCAGCAGTGTTAGCAGCATATAACATCCTCTGCTTTCTCCCAGGGAAGTGATTAAGTAACAGAGTAGAGCTGGTTTGTCCTCTATAGGCTTATTATAGGTGGGAATTAATGTACAGCTCCTCTGAATATGCCATCTTTGTGCAAAGCCACCATTACATTGTATATATATATATGTACTGTAACTAGGTCAAGCTAAATGATTTGCAACCTGTCATTTGATTTTAGAGGAATCTTTCTAACCTGAGACAAACAAACTGACCTGAAGTAAAAATGCAAAAGTAATCTTTTTTTTTTCTGTGATATTAAATGGGCGATGCAATATCAGAGAAGCAATATAGCACTGTGTTTAATAAACAAACAATTACAGATGTGCACATGTAGTGATATTTTCCTCATATAGAAAATTGGTTACAATCAGCATCTCAGTTAAGATCGCATATCTGAGATCAGGTTAGACAGCACGCAAGACCTTCATATTCTCTAACCGAATTAGTGTTGGGACTGCTGGGGGAGAGTACGCACTGATGAGATAGAGAAACAGATGAGTAAAATAGCGTTAATATGTTCAAAGCCTTGCTGCTGGGTTTTCATTATTTCCAACTTAGCTGCGTTGTTTGTTGGGTCTGTAACTTTTCAGACACTGTTTGGAAAATTACTCACTGTCTTAAGACGTGGGGATCTATACCCCTCTCACGCCTGTCTGGGAAACTGCAGCCAGGAGATGGTGAGCTCAGCAGAAATAATGTAAACAGGAGGAGACAGCTGCTCTGGTTCTGTTCCAAGCAAGGGGTCCTTTAGGTCCAATGGGTCGCAGGGTGGGACCTCCGTGAGTCGGGCTTGCTGTCGCACATCCCGATGATGCTTGATCGGATTGAGATGTGGGGAGTTTGGGGGCCTGGATCCACACCTTGGGCTCGCTGTTCTGTTCCTCAAGCCATGATGATGTTATGGCTGACAGATGTGTTTCGTATTTCAGTGATTTCCTGCTGTTCCTCTTGGTGGCCTGGTCAGTGTATTGTCACATGAGTTGTCAGGTTAGTCATGTGAGTAGCAGTGGTTTTACATATGAATGAAATGAAGATGTAGCACATAAATGGACTCACAAACAGAGAACCACTATCCACAGACCTGGAGCAATAAAAACACTGAAGGAAAGACTTTTACTGCTGGAAATACATGAATCATTTTGAAAAGAATATATTTTTCAAAGGATCTAAATAAATGTTTGTCACTTGTCACTGAGTTCAAACTCCCCCCCCTCCTCCACAACAGTGTGTTATGCAGAATTTTCTAATGTATTCAGAATTATGATAATTTTGAGTTTCAGTGAAGCAACTGAAAGCATCTCACCTCATTAATTTACAGTTTCGACAATGATAATACAGAGGATAATATTCACAGAAATGTGCTCATTTCGCAGTGTAACCACCAAAATTACCATGTGTGAAAGATATCAGAGGAAATGGAAACCAGTACACTCGTGACCACTATCAGATCAAGGATAACACATGTACCCAAATCTGTAATTGACTGAGCCGAGCAGAGTGCTGCAGAGTGGAGCGGAGAGACTCGTATGATCAAACAGGGCTCTAAATATAGGATGCTGCTGCATGATTTCTTCTGCTTGAGCAGGGATTCACCCAACCTGAGAAAGCGAGAGGAAAGGGAAAGAAAGGAGTTAGGGTGCTGTATGAGAAAAGTCCCTTGGTTCTGTTAATGTATGATCAAGTGTGTGCATCTGTGTGTATCTGAGAGGGAGATGTAAGCTCAGTCACATGGCTCTGCATCCTTTCCCATCCATCACAACACAGGGGAGGGCCAGCAGTGCAGTAATCTCTGTGGATCTGTCTATAAATGCTGGCTGCTTTACAGTCTGTCCATCATCCCACCGTGCCGCGTGTTGTAAAACCCGTCAGAATGAACTCTCATATCGCCTCCACCAGATTTCATTCAGCTTTTTTGGCAACTGAGGACAAAGTTGTGCTAATCTGGATTTGAATGGTTTTCTGTTGAGGCCTTCAATTATAATGGTACAGTCAACTGTATATAGCCCAAGAAATGACATGTTTGAAATGACAGAAAACTGTAAATATAAACATGATAAATAGAGATTTTGACATACTGAGTTACAAACAGGAGGCTGTAGGTGAAGAACTTTAAGTCCCATATCACAATCAACAGATGCTCATATATATATATGATATATTAATCATTTGCTTAATTGTTTGACTTACTATCTCACAATTTTGACTTCATATTTCATATTTTTACCTTTAACAACAACAAAAAAGACTAAATAGTCAATCATTCTGACCTATTATTTTCATACTATATTGAGAGTCATGAATATTTTCAGTATTCCCCACATTTTCCATCTGTCCTTTTCCTTTTTCTCATTTATATGGACTGCCAAGTAAACTCATGCAGCCAACTGCTGTATGTTTTTCTTTTGCGGGATGTCACCAAGTCACCATATTTGCAGTTAACTGTACCTTACACATCACTCACATGTCAAAATTTCATCCTCAGTGCCTCACAGGGATCCTTTGGTTGTGATGACAGCAGTGGGCCCCATAAACAGATTGCTTTGTTAGAGTTTTGCTATGCAGGTTCGTGAGAAATGTGAGCTCTGAGGGCCAGTTATTCTGGTTCGAAACGAAATGTTAGACAAATTAACACAGACTGCATGACTTCTCAGAGATAATTTTAAGTGTTCTGATTTAAGAGATATGTAAATTTCTCTTTTTTCCACATTGTTCTACAGATGGGAGTTTTTTTCTTTGTCAGGTAATTAGATAAGTCTCTTAGAACAAAGGATGGAGGCACTTTAGAAACGATTATTGCCATTACTGTAAGCACAGATACAAGTAAAGCTACATTCAAAATCCTATTTAAGTAAATGTGCAGCTGTATTGCACATTTGTTAGCAGCAAAAACATTATTTTAGTTCAAAAGGAATAATTCTGACCCATGTGATTATAACACTACTATATATCTGATATATTATGTTAATACAGTGTTACTTTACCAGTACTTCAGGACGATTTTATTGTTGTAGCTGCTTGATGTGGACCCACTTTTAACCACTTTATTTACAGTTAGGTAGATTAGTCCATGATTTCTACCATGCAGTAAGGGTTGGAGGCCTTCGTATGTTCACGAGACAAAAAAGTAATAATTAAAAAACACAATTTCTTTGTCACAATACTGGACAGTTCAGCACACATTTCTTTTGGTCTCAGACGGTTACTTAAAGGAAATAATGTAAGAAGGTTGCAGAGGAAATGTCTCTTAGATATGACTGCTAGCAATTCATAGGCATCAGAAATATTACAAGAGGCCACACGCACTTTTTTTAAGGGTTTACAAAAAAGACAACAAAGTTTGGAAGTAGTAGTAGTAGTAGAATATGTTGTGTATTATAAACTCATATATAATGTATATATTGACTGCTATATATATGCTTTGTAGTGTAAAATCTTAATACAATAAAATCTTAATGAGTGGCTGAGGGTCAGGTGGCAAAGCGGTTCGTCCACTGATCGCAAGGTTGGCGGTTCAATCCCCTCCGCATGCCGAGGTGTCCTTGGGCAAGACACTGCCCCAAGTTGCTCCCAATGGCAGGGTAGTGCCTTGCATGACAGCTCTGTCGCCATTGTTGTATGAATGTGTGTGTGAATGGGTGAATGAGAAACACATTGTAAAGCGCCTTGAGTACAACTAAGGTAGAAAAAGACACAATGTAAGTGCAGACCATTTACCATTTATCATAATAGCTGTGAAATGAAAACAGTGGGGAGGAAAGGCTTTGTTTTCCTTTTAACTGTGTTGAGTAGAGCCATAAAGTAGCAGAAAACAGACATGCATGAACAGCACTTCAGTAAATAGAACTATTTAGTTACAGTCTAATTGTAAGAGAAAAGAAAAGAAAGGAAAAGAAAAAACTGTTCCGTGGAGCTGATAGAAAAGATCAAACCATTGTCTTCCAGGCAGAGGAAATCATGTCTGTTCCACACTTTAATTTCCACAACAGAAAGCAGGACCAGCCTGATCATATTTAATCTGACAGTGACACCCTGTGGCCTCCTGTGGACTCTTCCCTGTCATATCGGAGTCCACCGACAGGAGGCGCTGTCTGTAAACAGACCAGTCTGTTCCTCTGAGCTCCTCTCTTGACTCCGGTCTTCTTCTTCTCCGCCCGGTCAGGTTTTCTTTCTCTTCCCGGTTGTCGTCTGTTCGTGTGGCAGGTAGCTGTTTTCCCCACTTCGGTGGATTATTAAAATCTTCATCAATCTGCGCAAATGTAACACGTTCACACAGAATCAGTCTCCGATTATGATACACCAGTTTATTATCTATTGATCTGTCGCAGTATGATTAAGATGTGACCCTCATTAAAGGTTGAAAATGATACTTGAAAAGTGCTAACGCTCAGTGTAGCAAAGCTGGAGACTCACGGCAGCTACCGAGCGGACTGTACTTCAAAATATAGCTGTTTGACGACTTATTATAGTAAAGTGTCTGTTTTAGTTTTGAACGTACCTTTAGATATATCTAATATCTCTAAATAAAGGTCGCTGTTTACATAGTATGAATTGTCTATACCTGCCGGCTAGCAAGCTAAAGCTAGCGTTAGCTAGCATGCTAAAGGATGCAAATAAGTGGCACTACACGCATGCAAGTGTCTAACTTTGTGTTCTATTTTTCTTTCTGCAGATTAACCAGCGTCAAAATGGCCAAGTCGAAGAACCACACAACTCACAACCAGTGTAAGTAAATGTTTAAGTGGAAAGCTTTAAACTTTATCATGTTCTGGAGATTGTAAGGAGTCTGACTAGCTAAGGATTAGCTTGGAGTTGTGCATGCATGTCCATTGAAATATTTGTATGTTTACTTTGAAAAATGAAATGTTGCAAAGATTGGCGCTGCCATATTGTCGTAATTGTTTCTCCTCTTTCTTTAACAGCTCGTAAAGCCCACAGGAACGGCATCAAGAAGCCCAAAACTAATCGCTATGAGTCCCTGAAGGGGGTATGTTCAGTTACTGTCCTGTCTTGTGTGTTTGCATGCTTTCAAGAAACCAGGCTAAAGGAGCAGAAATGGCTGGAAATTGTCAGTGATTACATGCATGGTAGTAAACTGCTTACTGTTGTTCAACACATACACACAGCAGATCAGACTTGATGGACCCACAGCTTACTCATAGGTATATTCAATGTTACAAGACTGTGTTGTGTGTGTTTGATTATTTGGACAGATTATGTACGAGGACAGACTTTTTAAATACACAGGAGTTGTTTCCTTAGAGCTGAAACTGCTTAAATCTGGAAACCACACTTGTGGACGCTACTCTTAAGTTATAATATAATAATGCGTCCTAGTAACATTATCTTTTTGTTTACATTTTGTTAATTATTTAAGGTAATATTTTCCATGTCATGTTTTTCTGTAATTCCAACTCAGAACACAGGACAGGTGATTTTCATAGATACGACATGTAAGAAATCAGATTGTTACAGAAAGACATGAGTATTGTGATTTTGTGTATGTGTATGTGAATGGAAGATCTTTGATTTTGTGACCTTTTGACAGTTATAAGCCTTATTAGTAGGGTGGTGCAAGCTACATGCACCTTTAGACCATGTATTTTTAGGAAGTAATTTGGCAATCCAAATTCTTCAGTTAAAGAGATGTTGGCATATCCCTGCCTTGCCTTAACATCAAGTTAATGGGGATTGTTTTCAAGGCAGACTTTCAGATGGAATTATTGGACTTGCATAATTTTTACATGTGTGTGTTTTACATGTGGGTCCAACCTGAAAATTTAATTTAAGTCTCAGAAAGCATCATTAGGATTGATTCTTCATCCTGGTTGCTGGCTATTGAATTGAGGGCAATTTGGCTCAGAGTTGATTAGTGAGAAGTTTTAGAAGTTTCAGCTGGTTGTTGTGACAGCCGTCTGAAATTGTGAGGTTCGTCCTGGTTGGAAGTTTGTTTCCACAAGTATAAAACATACCCTTAAGATTATTTAGTAAACGTCGTATTGTATTGGAAAGCCAATTTGACTTTCATCGACTGTACTTTCACTTAAACTGACTTTTTGTTCTTACAAATTTATCAGTTTGGAACAAACTGCTGTCTGTGGGGATAAAACATGGTTATACTGACATCAGGTTTTTTCTTTTTTGCATTCGGTAACTTGCACACTTATTAAAATCCCTGGTTGCTGCTACAGTTCAACTGTTAGATGCAGCACTTCGTCTGTTAATAAAGATGGTCTCTATTAGTATAAATTTCTGATTTTTATGGGCCAGCAATGTAGTTAAGATCAGTAGCATTACATGCTTTTGCAATAAAACCAGAACCCAAAAGATGAGTAACTTCTCTAAAATGAACACGTATTTAGCTGGCATTTTATTACAGCTTCACTCCATGTTTTGCTTTTTGTTTAAATCCGGTTGAATATTTTGCATTGAAGAAATCTTGAGTTCTCTGCTTTCGCACCTGCAACTCTGCTGTTTACTCAGTTTGCTTTCTTTTGTTCTTCTTGTTGCAGGTGGACCCTAAGTTCCTTAGGAATATGCGCTTTGCAAAGAAGCACAACAAGAGGGGCATGAAGGCCGCACAGAAGGCCACCACGGAGAAATAAACTGTTTTCCAGTCATCTCCATGTGTCATCGTTCCAGATTGTTACCACCATCACAATAAAGCAATGCTTTGTTGACAAACCAACATGTGATTGTACCTTGTTTGTTAGTGTTCCTCCTGTTTCTGTCTGATTGTGTGGAATAAATCACTTCATTAGGTACAATAGAGGTTATTTCATCTCAACATTGCTTTGTGCTTTACTCAGACATCAAATCTGAAATACCTTATGATTGTGTTGAAAATTATTAGATTGAGTTGATTCACTGTAGTTTTGTTTCACCAGATAGAGAAAAATCAAAATTTTATCTGGGAAAAACTGCTGTTCTCAAAGGCAGCTAAACACTTCCTATATCATCAAAGGGAATCTTATTGCAGAGTTGTATGTCAGACATTTTCAGACATTTGAGCGGTCAGTGTCCGTCTTTCACTACCACAAACCTACATGTATATCACTTGAAATGTAAATTACCTCTGCACAGTCGGTCCAATGTTGCTAACAGTTTACCAAGGAAAATAACTTAAATCAATAAAGCTGACTGGTAGATTGTTTTAAAATTCGTTGTTCTATATTTCAGCTATATACCTGCAGTACAGGTCTGACAATAAACTACACACTTCAGCACTGAACTCACAATCCATCTAAATTCCTCATTGAGGAGTTTTAGTTCTTTGGTCCTCTTATATTTCCTCTTTTCATCCCTGGCAAAGATCTGAACAGCCTAAAAGGAAGTCAAGAAAGAGTACTAGTAGGTAATCCTATGGAGAAAACTTGAACTAAAGCACATGAAAATCAGAAATTATTTCAAAACCTTTTTTCTTCTTTTGTTCTGTTTAATATTAGGACCAAACTTAGGAAGAAGACTATGAAAAACATGTAAATGAACAAGCTCAAATTTTAGGCAAAAACTGACAGGACCTTGATGAATGAAAAGTGTATTTAAGGTTAGGTCACGCCTTAAATTGAAGTACTCTGTACTTGTACCAAAGGTTTACCTCACACAATGCAACAACAATATAAATATACATTTAGATGAAATGAGTGTAAATACTCCATGTTCCATTGCACTCAAAATAAAATGTCTGATTATTGGTTAATTTGTTAACTGTTGCCATGTGCACTTGCAGATGAATAAGTTCAATTTCAATTCTGAAAAACATGATGAAATACCATTTAGATTCAACAACATTAAAAATAGTTTATTGATGATTCGATGAAAAAATATGAAAATAATAATAAACCAAAAAAAATAAAAAATCATGAGAATTTTGGGAGTGCAAGTTATGCACAAGACAGGGACAGCGTCTATGTGAGGAGTCTACTTAGACTTAGACTTAGACTTAGACAGACTTTATTCATCCACCAGGGAAATTTTGTTGTCACAGTAGCTCAGGACAGTGATAAGAGGAAAGGACAGCACAAATTCTATATCTTTATAAAATAAAGTTATTAAGTAATCAGTATAAAGGTAAAAATAATAATAAAGATAAAAAAGATAATAATAATAATAATAGTAATAATAATAATAACTAATAATAATAATAGTATAATATAATAATAATATTAATAATAATAAAATAGAATAGGTACTATCTACTACACATTACAAAAAAGTAAAATAAAATAAAAATAAGCAATCAGTGCCAGTTTACACAGTGGCTTTGACATAAATGTGAGTTATCTGTCACAGAGTGGGGAGTTATTGTACAGCTGTATGGAGAATGGTATGAATGTGTTCTTGTAGCGCTCACTGTGACAGCGCAGCTGTAAGAGTCTATTGGAGAAGGAGCTCCTTTGTCCATCTACAGTCCGGTGAAGTGGGTGAGCAGGGTTGTCCATGATGGAGAGCAGTTTGTCCAGTGTCCTCCTGTCCCTCACTGTCACAAATGTCTCCAGCTGACAGCCAACCACCTGCCCAGCTTTGCGGATCAGTTTGTCAATCCGAGAGATGTCCCTTTTGGAGGTACTGCTGCCCCAGCAGGCCACAGCGAAGTACAGAGCACTGGAGACCACAGACTGGTAGAAGATCTCCAGCAGTTTACTGCACACATTAAAAGACCTGAGCTTCCTCAGGAAGTACAGTCTGCTCATGCCCTTCTTGTAGACAGCGTTGCAGTTGTCCCTCCAGTCCAGTCTGCTGTTCACATGGACTCCCAGATATTTATAGCAGTCCACTATCTCCACCTCTGAGCCCTGGATGGTGATGGGCACCACGGGTGTCCTCTTCCTCCTGAAGTCGATGACCAGCTCCTTGGTCTTGTCCACATTCAGGAGCAGATGGTTTGCCTACTTCAGGTTCCGAGAGATCGTTGATCCCAGAAAGCTGAAGGTGTCCGCAGTAGACACTGTCTTACTGATAATGATACTAAAAATGAAATATTTCAAAACATAATCAGCTTTTTTGGCTAAGTATGTGTACACATGCAAAGAATGTGATTCAGTTTCTTTCTTAGCACTGAGAATATAAAGACACATGCATTTAAACAAGAGCAAGAGGTTAAAAAAATGAAAATGAGTTTTACTACTATATACAGCTGTAGCTGTATGGGTTAATAAAAATGAACCCAAAGTTCACTTAAGTGCATGATGAAAAAAAAATCTGCCTCCTATCATTTTTTTTTTCTCATGAGTGGCCATAATACTCTTCCATAAAAAGCAACTTTGGATTGTTGAGTTTTCTGTTCTCTGTTCTATGTTTGTAGTTCGTAAGGTCTGTACCTTACTATGTTAAGCGCTGCGAGATGACATATGTTGTGAATTTGCACTATATATTGTAGCCTTTGTCCGCTACAATATATATTTCATACATGCAAGTGCAAATTGTCAAGAAAATATTACTAGTTGACTTCTACATTATGGATTTTTTTTGTTAAGTATGAGACTGTTCATGATGGCTTTAAATAAAAAGAAAAATCATCTCACCCTTAATCAGAGACTATACTATTTGTACAATATTGCAGATTCTGAAACAATGGCATAATGAGAAATAACTGTGAAAATTTAAGGCTTTTATCTTTAAAAGTTCCTGAGATATTGTCATTTAAACAGCCTCAGATTTCACTGCCCTAAAAACATGGACATTGGGTCGATGGACAATTAAAAAAATCTTGGAAATTACTCACAGATATTGTTTTAAATATTCATCATTTATGAAACCCTTTTATGGTATTTGCATAGTTTCAGTGTGCTGTAGTTTAGGGAAGAGGTGCTGATTTGGATTTAGATCTGAATGTGTATGTAATACACAGTATATACAGTGGTTCAAGGTTAGGGATTCAGAGAGAGTTGTTCCTAAAGTGTGATGTAGTGCTTGTCATGCTGTCTCTTACTATTGCCACTTTTATTTTGTAGCACGTTTACGCGCACACATTTAACTTTGTGCGTTTTATTTTGAAGCAGCAGACCAGGTTCGTTGAATCGTCACTTCCGCATACGCTCTGACTACAGCTTGCATCATTTCTCGTCTGTGGGCAGCCGGTGCAGACAGCATGTGAGTACCAGCATTCAAACTAAGTAATAATAACCACAACACACAGGTTCGAGTAGACTCACACTTCATTGCACACCTCTCAGTGTATGTCAGCGTCTGAACGTCGCCTTTAACAAACTTTGCGGTCCGTTTAGCTTCAGGCTAACTAACTGAAGCAATGAACGGCTAGCTAAGCGTGTTAGCTAACAACAAGGAGGCGTCATTCTTGTGCAGCAACTGTTGTGGAAAAGTGACTTATTGGATTTAATTATTTACTTTTAGCAAAGTTTATCTTACTACACGTTGAACTTGAAAGTAAAATATAACCTAGGGTTGATTTTAGAGCATAAAATGTTAAGGGGACAGTATGTTCTGCTGACAAACTGTTGAGCTCTGACAGATTTTGATAGGTTGACTGTTGCAAATCTGATTTGCTCAGATCTGTTGAGTGTGGGAGACATCAACTGAGGAAGACTAAGAAAATTTTATTGTGTGCTGGCTTTCTCATGTAGTTTCAATGTAGGTTTAATTTAGTAACGTTATTAGAACTGTATGTAGTGGAGAGGGTCATTGAATGTCTACTAAAAGTGAGACTAATTGGTCACTTTTTTCATGGGAATAACAGTGGATATTTTAATGGGTACAGCTTTATCAACAGCTTTGTCATAACTTGGGAAAAATACAGAACTTGTGTATGTGATCTGTGTGACCTGCAGACTGTGATTTCTTTCTTTTCCTTCCTGCTCCACAAGTCTATTGATTTACATTTTTGCTTTCTGCGGTTCGACAGACGCCATGGTGGTGCCGGTCCCTGAGTCCATCAACTTTCCCTCTGAGGAGGAGAAGGTCCTGAAGTTGTGGCAAGAAAAGGACTGCTTCCAGGAATGCCTCAGACAATCCAAGAACAGACCGAAGTAAATCTAATCATGCATTAACAGTTAATTGACTAAGCAAAGCGTAGTTCCATGTTCAGCTGTCAAAGCATTAGAAAACATTGTAATTTAGTTAAATAGCCTCAAGTTCAAATCAGCAGTTTTGCTTGAAATGAATTTTTTGTAGAATAAAACAAAAAATCGGTAAATTACTATTTATAGTTTAGAGGGACCCTTTACCACATTAGCATAACTTCCAATAACATACTTGTTAAACCAGTCTTTACTGTAATATCTTTCTGTATCATAATATGTGTTGCAGTATGCATTTAATGTTAGTTAGAACTGTATTTGAGAAAGTATTGTTAAATCTTTATAAGTGGCTTAGACCAGCGACATAGTAATCTTGTTTTTTTTTTTCATTTTAAGCGAGGGAGTGGTTAATGATTGTTTGTGGAGAGAGTCTTGCCAGCTGTTGATGGCCTAAAAAGACAGTTGCATTTCCTGGCAAGCCAGTTTTTCTTTGGCTCAAGTGTATACTTCAGTGATGTCTGTGAGTTGAGATGCTTTCCAACAGATGAAAAAATGCAGTAAGAAACAGTAGACCTATAAAATCAGTCTTAGTGAATAAGCAAGATTACCGTGTTAAAAATCAGTCGCTAGGAACCACAGTAAACCACAATAAATTGAGATCTGACATAAAAAATACAATCAACAACTTTGTCATAAAGCCAGAAAAAAATGCAAGCAAATTTGAAATTTCTGCTCATAGGTCTTGTATAGGCTGAAACTACAGAAACTATACATTAACTTTTCAAAACATGTTTCTTTTATTCCACTTTTTAGCCAAGAAAATATTAAATGTCATGATGGTATTTGCGGGCCAAGAACTAATAGTAGTAAAGTTGTAATAGTGAAGCGAAACTTTGGTCACTAACAGACCCTGAACCACACTGACTGGCTGACATTTAGGAGCATATTTGGATAATGTCTCTATCAAGTTTCCATCTATGAAATTACCACAGAGTCAATCCAGTACTTTTTACTGTGTCAACAAAAAAAGGAATTACATGAACTTCAAAAGGAAAACGCTATCTGCTCATCATATTTAAGGACATGGTGGATTTTTAGCTCCCAAATCATTGTATCTCTTCTTCCGTATGATCATGGTTTGTTATGCAGTTATACAGTGCAGTAAAGATGCTGCTTTTCTGTATATAGTGACTATGCATACTATTACAGTGTGTTTTTTTTTCTTGCATGCTGGGCTGAAAAGATAAAGCTGTCTCCAGTACCTATACATGACAGTAATCTTGTCTCATCTATTTCTCTTTAACAAATAATGCCCATTTTTTATTTAGTAAGAAAATACTGCTGTCCCAGGCGAAGTACTTAACATATATTTTTGCTGCCCATCTTTTAAACAGGTACACTTTCTATGATGGCCCTCCTTTTGCCACGGGTCTACCCCACTATGGTCACATCCTAGCTGGCACCATCAAGGACATTGTTACTCGCTTTGCCCACCAGAGTGGCTTCCATGTGGACCGACGCTTTGGCTGGGACTGTCATGGACTGCCTGTGGTAAGACTTTTCTCTCAACTGCTTTAGTTGAGAATATTGTTAATACCTGATATTACTGCACAGTCTGCAAAGATATACAAATACATCCTTTGTTCACCTTTGTGTTTCACATCCTGTGTGTTTTTGTAGGAGTATGAGATTGATAAGACTTTGGGGATCAAAGGGCCAGAAGATGTGGCCAAGATGGGCATTGAAGAGTACAACAGGCAGTGCAGAAGCATTGTCATGAGATACTCCAACGAATGGGAGGTGGGCATACAGGAAGAAAAATATTTTTATGAAGAAGGCCTTAGTAACAATACTTGTTACTCCGGTTTGTCTAAGAACAATGCATTGAATGTAAACTAAAACAAAGTGAGGCTTCACCATGGATAAATCTCACATGTACAATACAGGTGTTGTTTACATGAATATTTTTTAGTTCGTGTAGCATTATTGAGCAATAGTAAGAACTAACCTTTGTCTTATGTTGTTTTGATTGTTATGTTTGTGTTTCGTTTTGCACCTAGATTTTAGTGAGCCGAATGGGGAGGTGGATTGACTTCAAGAATGACTACAAGACTCTTTACCCGTGGTTCATGGAGACCGTTTGGTATGGCTGTCAGAAAGTCAAATATTTTGCATCTAGATTACATAGTTTGGCTTCAAGCTACATAACCAGTATTCTCCTTCATTACAAGGAATTCAGTTTCCCAATTTCGGAGCTGTTTGACGTATCAATTGCACAAAGTAATTTCTTCATTTTCTTCTGAGATTTGTTTCAAGTCAAGCATTTTCTCACTTTAGTATTTATTCAACTACAGCTTTTGCAGTCTTGATGGAAAATTAGCTTGTAGCCAGTCTATAAACACAGTGGTCAAAGCTTAGTAACTTCTGTGTTTCACTTTCAACACGACACAAGTCTGAATTGAATACTTTCAGGTTAATGTATAGGCTGCTGCAGCACAGTGTAAAACATGCAGGGAAAGACAAAGAAAAATGCATTTCTTGTCCTAAGATTTTTTTTAACTCATTCAGCATCACAACCAGCATCTCTTATGGCCACTATCTGTTTAATTAACTAGAAAACATTTATAGTGGTACTTCCCTTTGTGGCACTCTTATTTATTCATGTCACCTGCATTGATGAATAAATGGACACTCAGTAAAATGCTTTACATGCAGCATGTGAGCAAACAGGCAGTAAAGAGCTCAGTCATTCAGTGCTTGTGCGCTCTCGAGTACTTTATAAAGTAGGCAGTAGAATTTTAGAATTTGCTCTCCCGTGATGTTAAATGATGAAACTGATGAGAAAATGTATCAGTCACATCAAAAGGCAAGCATCCCTTGAGCTCATGTTGGTTCATGATCAAGGTTTCACCAGCAAAATTCACCGGTGGTACAATCTGTGAGAGAACAGAAAAGTCATCTTATGTGCTATCAGAACTTTTTTAAGTCATCACTCTATCTTATAACTCTCTCATCCTTTTTTGCACCCACCAAGCCTTGTGTAACCCTAACATAAATGACCCATGTCTGAATGGCACGATTTTAACATCACTTTAACAGACCCATAAATCCAGTAACTTTATGCAATTCATCTCCCAAAAGGGTCACAACTGTACAAATTCCAATGCAGTTTATGTTGGGAACTTGCCTTGCTTTTTGCAGTTTGTCTTTATTTTAAAATGTTTGTTTTCATTTTTCAGGTGGGTGTTCAAACAGCTATATGACAAGGGTCTGGTGTACCGTGGTGTTAAAGTCATGCCCTTCTCCACTGCCTGCAACACACCACTCTCCAACTTTGAGTCCCATCAGAACTACAAGGTTGGCACGAAATGCAGCACTCCCAATCTTTGCTGGTTTAATGTAGCATTTCTGTAGTCATGATTATTCTTTTTCAAAAAGTTGATAACAGAATGCACTTAGTCTGTTGTCTTGAAACAGAATTGACCTTACTCCCATGTTTCGTTTCTGTCTCCAGGATGTTCAGGATCCCTCAGTGATCGTCAACTTCCCATTGATTGAGAATGAGGATGTTTCTTTGATTGCCTGGACCACCACGCCCTGGACTCTGCCAAGCAATCTAGCCCTCTGTGTCAACCCAGAGTTCCTGTATGTCAAAGTCAAAGGTGAGGAACAAAGCTTAGCACAGGATTCTTGAAATCAGGGTTTGGTCACTCATGGCGATGAAACAACCACTAAGCGCTAAGTGGGACTGAACACTTGTCTGCAGACTTGGTTGGTGTGAAATGTTTTGAAATTCAACCAGGTCATAAGGGCTGTAATACGAAGCAAGATTAATGGTTTAGTGCAGTATGGTGAGCCTAAGGTGAGAGCTTTTCATGTCAAGAAGGTGGTTCTCTTTTAACCTGGCTAGATCACCATGGCAACCTATGCACAGCTCAGCTGGTCTGGAGTAGGTAATATTCTGAATTTCAGATTTAAATCGACTGTAAGAAGTGCCATCCTCTTGCCAATTAGTTGCATGACAATTCTCTCTGAGCTATATTGATTCTCGACTGAGGAAATATGTTATATCTGGAAGCCTGTAAGCTGTACGTTAGTAATGCCGCTGAACAGATCTAAAAGTACACAGACTAGAAAATTGATTTGTTCATTGGTATTTATCACAAGAAATATTCAATAAGTAACATTAGTTTCACTTTGATTTAGCCAAAACTGATTTTATGGGGGTCAGACCAAAATACACTTCTTCAGTATTTTGTTTGAATGAAGTTTAAATTGCGGCTGTCATGTTGGAATAACCTGCTGCATTGAGAGTGCACTGAGTAATAAAATCAATACATTAACTTTGTTAACGTGATTAACAGTTTATTAACACCAACTAATAGTTTTCTATCTTCATTCCTCACTTGCATCATTTGCAGTAGCAGCACTTTTCACCGTAATATTATTTTAATATTGGTCATAACTCCCCACTATAACAACCTGTTACTCTTGGCTGAAGTAGGCTGCACATCTTAGGTCCGTTTTGTGTGGAAGAAGAGTCACATGATGCTTCTAATGTCCTCTTTATGTCATACTCTGAAAAAGAGAGCCTGGGTTAACGAAGTTAAAAAGTTTATACGCCCTATCAGGACACCATCATCTCTGACTACGGTGTTAGTTGTTATTGTTGATTCAGCTTATACAAAGAAAGACTACACTGTAGTACACCCCATTCAATGTTTTTGTGCTCAGGATACTTTGAGATTATTATCAAAAACTCTATTATTTTGGTGTTTTTGCTTGTACTGTCTTCAAGTCATTGCAGGGAAAATTAAATAATTGCTCTCACATCCTGCTGACAAACATGTTTGTGTTGTGGATTACTTGAATTACCAGCACTGGTAATTTTGTTGAACGATGTTGTTTAAATGCTGATGCCTGAGGCAAAAGTTTTCTGACTGGAAATCTGGTTTCCCTTGTGGGCTTAGTGCTTTGGACCACAGTATCAAGTGATGGGTGCTTTTTATTCAGGAGCAACAAACAAGAACAAATTAGCAGAGGAGGAGTGCTGCCTTGGTAAATTGCACCCAGAGGAAAGGATTTTTTTTGTACCATAATGTGTTGGTGGACTTTCTTGCCTTTGGATTTAAAGTGTTAGCTGAAAAAATAAGACAGATTTTTGCTGCTGTGTGACAAGGGACTGACTGTGACTGGAACTTTTGTTTTTATCTACAACCAACCAGATGCTCAACAATCATGAGCAGTAACTTGATGCTAAGGCATAATTGATGTTCATGTAGAGTCTATCCTTAAGTGCATGTACATCACCCACATAAAATGGTCCTGTCTGATTTGAACAAAAGAACATTAGATTAAGTTGTTTATCAGCTGTACTAATGGGTTCCATATTCAGGCTGCATTAAGAAGTGTTTTTTTTTTTTGTTGCAATTTTAAGCGATGACTTCTTAATTCCAAGATCCAAAACTGAATCTGCTTTTAACACACTGTAAAGTTGGACTACAACTAAATAAAGCTTTAAAGAAAAGTCAATGTCCTAAGCAAGATATTAGGAGGTGTTTCTTATAACTGTAAGAATGTTAAAACTATGGGTTTTATCAAGGTTTTTTGCTTCAGGACCTTAAAACTTGATGTATACACATTCAGTTTTCAAGTGGTCATTTGTGACTAATGAAAACTAATACCGCACTCAAATATAACATTCCTGAAATATATTCTACTCTCATTGAGGTTATGTTACGTGTTCATTTCACTTTCTGATTACTTTGGAGGATTTATCTCGTGCTGCTGGTGATTTGTGATGCATTATATGGAGGGCATCTCTAATATATGTCACTCCTGTTAATTTTTTTTTTTTTGGATGGCTGGTGTATTTAGAGGTGCAGTGATTAGTTGATTAAGCTGATAAGCTGTTTTCAGTCTCTCTGATGTCTGTATTGCTGCTTTTCTCTTTGTTTTATTTTTGTAAACTGTCTTTTTGGGGTGTAACCTATAGCCGTACACAATTAAAACAAACCTATTTCCTGCTTTTATAGACAAAATGATAACTTGAGAAAGTAAGTAGAGGATTATATAATGATAAAAATAACTGTAAGGTGCAGCACTAGTTGCATGAGACTGCATTAGTTTTAGCAAGGTGTGTCTACTAAAATGCCATCTAATGGTTTAAGATGTTTTCTAGAAAATCTTTTGGTAGATTGTATTTCCTGAGATATGGCTTTGTAGTATGTACCAGACAAATGGTTTCATTCTTTTCTGGATATATATTTGTCAAGTATGTATTTAGTTACCAGTCTGAAACATTTCCATAATTATCTTTGTAACCAATTCTTTTGTTTTTAAGCACAGACTCTTTTATACAGCATGCATGTTGGCAGAAAACAATGGTGTGTTTCTAATAACAAAATTAACAAAAAAGCAGTTTAAAGCTATTATGGATTATATAATTCATACTTGTGTTCTTCTGACTTTGAAATGTCAAAATACATGCGTGTGTATGACTGTGCAGCACATCAGTGTGTGGCTCAAACCTGGAAATGTGGATGAACCTTAAATGAGGCCACTTAAAAAAAGCATTGTCCTTGTTCAAAAATATATATATAAAAAAATACTCCAGAGAGGTGGCTACTGTTTTTCTGTTACCCTCCTGCTGTAGTTTTTGGTTCCCTGTGAGAGAAACTGGTGGGTTTTTAAAAGGATGACCTAGATTCCTGTTAGCTTGTCTTTGTCCACCTGATACTGCAGGGGGCAATGTTGAAGCACAGTCTTGTCATCCTAACTGCACCTCCTTTGCTGTGCTGCATGGGAGACCGCCTTGGAATACCAATGAATGTTTTTTTTTTGTATCAGCTCAGTCTCTCTTTTTATCTCCCTTCTTCTCTCGCTTCATCTTCATCCCCATTTTTTTCCATTTATTTCCTTATCGCTTTCTTTGCCTTCACATTCACCTGTTTTTGTCCTTCATTGTTCTTATTTTCTCTCAGTCTGTCTCTTTTTGTCTGTCTCTTTCCCTCACTGCCTTTGTCGCTGTTTGAGTTGAGGGGTTGTCAGCAGCGGCAGGTCTGAGCTGTGCAGTCATTTGTCACACCACTGAGGGGAAGAAACATCTTTTATTGATGCTGCCCCCTCCTCTCTCTTTTTGTGTCTCACCGTCTCAGGCCATTTGGTTTTTGCCCTCTTCACAACTGTTGTCCCTGCTGTTCTCAGTGTCCTCTTTTTTATTTTTCCTAAAATTTCCCCTTGGCCATTTTATCAGGAAGGTTCAATTTCCTGAAATGTCAGACAGTTATTCTACACAATGTGGCAAGCAGTGAATTCATGCAACTCAGTTCTTGGTCAAACGGTGGTGGCTTTACCATACGGTCCATAACTGGTCTTTTTCTTTGTGACTGGCAGTGATATTATGAAACAGGACTTTCAGGTTAAACAGATTTGAATGTAGCACGGCTATAAGGTGCGTGGATTTGAACCATGTTTAAGTTGCTCTTTATCATACATGAAATCCAGGTCAGTAAACATAAATTATTCTGCAGGGACTATTAAATGGCAGAGTTTGAAAAATGACCTAGGAACGCCCCCCAGTTTCTTACCAACAGCCCAAATCCAAAAGATGTTTAGTTAACCCTCATATTTACTATTTTGATTATAAAATATTGTAGCTGATTAATTTTCAGTTGACTGACTGATTAATTGACTAGCGTCTCTTCATTTTTCTTACTATTTGTAGTTTAAATGAGGAACATCTTCTTGTGGACCGTGCAGTGCAGGGTTTGATAAAAGGAGTCTGTAGTTAGTAATATGTCTATATTTATTCCCTACATAGGTCTGGGAGGAAAATGTGTAAACCAGCAAATGACAAATCTCACATGTTTTTCTGTTTATCTTTCAGATAACACCACAGACAAGACCTACATTATGATGGAGGCCAGGCTGGGAGCTCTGTTTAAGTCGGAGGGCGAGTACACTCTCCTGGACAAGTGAGTGCAAAAGATCCTATAAGTTGTCTTAAAAACACAGGAAAAGTACAAATGACTAATGCTCTAAATGTAGGCTCATCAGCCTGTAGGCATCAAAGTATATCAGCTGACCTGTTAGAGAAATAATTTCCCCAAAATTAACACACTATACAAAAGAGTGGAAGGAAACAATCCTAGTTTATATTGTGAAATATAACCACAAAAGAAGGCTATTTAGTGGAATTAACACTGCGCTATGTTATCTGTCAACCATAATCATGCATTTTGTACTGTACTGTCAAAGATGTTTTTGTTTTCTAGACTGATGCTCTGTCAGTTGTGGTGATGATCAATGGCAGCATGATGTATGTTAGTTGTGTTATGTTATTTTGACAACGAAAGCACTAATTGTCAGCTTTCTCTTATAGTCAACAAATGCTGCTAAGTGACAATGAAGCTTATATTACCCACCCTTGTGTTGAGTTGCGTAGTTATTTAAGCATTTCACTGATTTCTGTTCACATTTGGTTTTTAATGCCCACCTATTTTACATATGTAAGATGAAATAAAAGTTTAGGTTGCAATGAATGTTTATATTTAAGTGTAGCTGTCTTTATATATTATAATAAATATTTATAATAGGTAATAGAGTTTTACCATAAGATTTTTTACTTGGAACACCAGAACTTGAAACCCAGCCAATGTATTGTAGCCAAACTTGTGTTTTACATTATGTAAAAGGGTCACGCCTGAGTTATGTTGTCTTCCAGACTAAAGAAACATGGATAACATTACTCACAGCAAAATTAGCGGAGTTGTATTTTAGTAGCTAAGTATTGTTTTATGTAATGGAAAGGAAATAAAGTTTCCCTATTTCCCAGCTCAGTGGACGATGGTGGTGCTGAGGGAGAGCACAGTATATGATAGGGAAAAATGAGGCAAAGTGAGATGAAGAAAACACCTGAGTGAATGATGGATGCAGAGTGTGCTGAAACCTGATGGAGCACATTTCTGGGCATGATTTATTCCCACTCATCCCATATATTTGACAAATTAACTGGCAATGAAGAAGCCATGTTGAAAAATGTTGTGCCCCGGATAGAGGCTCTTCTTCTTCCACAAGGACGAAGTCCCTGTACAGCCAGGTGCAGATGTCTTCATTTGTACGATGATTGCAAAAACACTGTATCATGACTGATTCTGCTGCCAATACAAACATAACCCTTAAATAGATCTTTAAGAAGATACTGGGGCAGATTTTGTCCTTACCCAATAAAAAAACATTTATTAATAGGGATGACCAAAAGGAATCATTTAAATAAAAGTAGTTTTCTGATGTGCATTGAAACCATTAGACACATGTTGTAAGAGGTTCTTTAGCAACAAGAACTAAATAAAAAACATGTAATAATACTAATAATTATGTAAATGCATACATTTACATATTTTTTTTAATTTAGAGATTGACACTTTACCACTAACAATGACTGTCATTCTTTACAAAACAAATGTAGTCTAAAAAGAAAAGTAGACATGTTGTGTATTTTGCTATACTGTAACCCACTTACAAAATCACATTTATTTTTTAATAAATGAGACTCCAAACTTAATCATAAATATTGTATGTACATTTTAACTAAAAGAAGCATTGTTCTTTACTGCCTTATCTAACATTTGATATTTTATTGATGGCAAACTCCAACTAGCATATTTTGGAGAATACTGACTAAATAATAAAATATAAATTGATTTTAAAAGTATTTGGCCTGAGAGGTGAAACTCAAGGCAAAGAAAGTCCTCAAATCACTTCCTGCAGCTTCCAAATCTTGAAGATCATTACATAAAGCTTGAAGCTGTAGCTCACAGTTCTGACTGAAGGTGACTGAGGTGAGCACATCAACATGTTTTGGTCCTTTCTTGTGTCATCTGGATTATTGGCAGGTGGAAAGTGAAAGGACGCTGTTTAGACAGATTTAGAGAGGAAAACAAGCAGGGGGCTGTATTTAAAAAGTGACGGGGATGTGTCCACCCTAGTGGAAACAGAATCTTTGTAGCATGATATTAATGCACCTCTTTAGTTTGCGATTGCTTTATTATTTGAAGTTTTGCCTGTATGTTGTCAGAAGTGTAGTTGTACAATTTTCCTGCAGGTTTATCTCTGCAGGGAATTACAGATACTGAAAGCAGGTTTTAAAATGTGTTTTATGTGTTTTTAGATTTCCTGGCAAGACGCTGAAAGGGAAAAAATACAAGCCTCTTTTCCAGTACTTTGCCAAGGTTCGTCGACTGTGTTTTTGTTCCTGGCTGTTTCGCAGTTTTATGTATTTTCTGTCACAAAATGAAGACAGACCAATTTCTCACCTTAATTACTTGTTGGACCACAAATTGGCATATCTCTAAATCTGTCTCTTAACCTCTCTCTTATTGACTGCGGTTGTACTTCTTTTGCTTCTTCACATTTTGCCTTCCCCCTTCATCTGATCCTCCTTGTCCCTGTTTGGCTCCAGTGTGGGGAGAAGGGAGCCTTCCAGGTGGTGATGGATAACTACGTCAAGGAGGAAGAGGGCACAGGAGTTGTCCACCAGGCACCTTACTTTGGAGCTGTGAGTGGGATCTTCTCCAAATTTCTCCTTTCTTTTCCTCTCTTTGCTGATTGTTGTTCTGACCAGAGAGAGTACTTTGCAGCTCAGTCGGATATAGTGTGCACTACTGCTACACATTACCCAAAAGTATAAAACATGACATAAAAACTGTGCTTGAACTGATACTGTTACACATAAGTTCTAAATCTTACTGTTTTGCTGACGAAATTGCCTTGACTGCTATGGTCATACTTAAATTTGCTTTAATATATATGTGTGTGTGTGTATGTGTGTGTGTGTGTGTGTGCAAGAACAACATTAATATGTTATCACCTTATAAGGATGTTATGGCAGTGGTGTCAGCACAGATTACACATCCAGCAGACACAGAATGAATTAAGTTTTCATTTGAAGCATTGTTTTTGTCAATTTGATGAATGTAAGACAATATGAAGACTAAGAGCATGAGAATATTAAGACATGCAAGGACTTGGTAGTGTACTGTGGTCGTTGAGGGCATGGGAAGGGAGAATAGGCTCTGATTTGTTCTGTGTGCAGCTCTGGCTGTTTGTCCTGATTACCCCTGTCCCTGTAATGGAGCTCCACCTGCCACCTATCAGGCTCCTCTCCTTTAATTTCAGCACTATATACAACAGTTCCTTGTGTAATTTGGTATGAGGAGAAGTTGAGAAATGTATCCACTGATGGAAATCTTACCTGTCCTATAGCATGCTTGTTTTCTGGAGCTGCCATATAGAGTGCACTCAGGAAGAAAACAAGGTCACCTTTGTCCAGTCAGACTATGGATGGCTTCCATGCCATCCCATTGAAAAAACAGCATTTTCATTAAATTCTAGAAGCATTGCCTGTGTCAACATAACTCAATTCAATTCTGTTCTGTTTCTGGCAGCATGTAAATGCTTGTCTTCTCTGCAGTTTTATTGCTGTCACAGTGGTTAACGTGGTTTTCAACATTTGCTTGTGTTTTCTCAAGTGTAGCTCCTGCATAGTGGTGTTAAATGAATGCATTGGGTTATACAGTCATTTTTACAAGAAGCTGCACCTCCTAAAGCTGAACCGAAATAAGATTTGCTCATGACAATGACAGCAACAGAACCTACTTCTTTATTACTCATTTAAAATTTGGTGGATGAAAACTTGAAGTAAAGACCACATTTTTGGGCCTCTCTGGTCTTGACAGCTATCCCCCATTTTGTTTGTTTTGTTGTAGAATTAAGACCTTTTCAGTTTGTATCTTATTTTTATCTAAATGTAGATCATTGCATCTTATGTCTGGCCAATTTTAAATACCTAAAACTTTACATGTTTTGTGCCTTCACTTTGATTTGTATTCTTACCCAAGACTGTTATTATATATTTGTATTGAATGCTGCAGTATCAATGTATTCCTAATGTCTAAATGACAGTGCAGCAGCTATCAGAGGTATTGGGTCATTGCTAATAGGTTAGATGCCCTTGTCAAGGGCAGATGGATGCCCCTGTGGCTGTAGCCAGCTGTGAATACCCACAATCTATCTGCCCATCTAGATTTTCTCTTCAGTACTCTCTGCTTCTTTTACTGCAACTCAATTCCTGTGAGGCTGTTAAATACACCCTTCATGTCATCATCTTTCCTAAATTTGCATTTAAATGTTTGATATTTGGTAACAGATCTTATGTTTAATGGTCACAATCACAATGATTGGTTTATTAATAAAATCTGAAACACAAATGTATATTCTCTGAAGATATACAGTAAGAAGAAAAGTGCTGCCAAACTAAATTTTTCAAGTTTTATTTTGTTATGACTAGATGTGAAATGACCCTGTGAGCCATCTATCTTGGATCTTGACAGGGTGTTTGAACACAAATTACATTTACAGCTGGACAGTACTCAGATCTTTCATGCCTAGCTGTCACATACCAGTAGTGCTTGTTTCAACACTGCAGAGAGTATCCAGCTCAACAAGGAATTTAATATGGAGTCATAGCATATCTTAAACTGGTGAAACTGGCTACCAGATATATTTTGTATTGCGTTACCTATTTTGTACGTAGTAATAACGAATCAAAATATTAACTTGTAATAAAATCTACCACTTTATAATGGAATGAATTTCAAAAACACTTTGAGGGTACTGGTCAACAGTATGTGACTTTGTTACTATCAAAACACTCACTAAACCACATTATTCTCTCTGCAGGATGATTACAGGGTGTGCACTGAATACAACATCATCCAGAGGGACCAGGCTCCTATCTGCCCTGTGGATGCCTCAGGCTGCTTCACTTCAGAGGTCACTGACTTTGCGGGACAGTATGTCAAAGTGAGTGACACATCATACATTTACATGTAGATTAGGTTAGCAGACATTTCAGGCGTTCTCCCCTTAGTAAGAGCCACTGGCATGATACACAGGATAAATGCTTCAACAATATTGATAGCTGGTTTAATTCAGTATTTCATTTTCCGCCTTCTGGGTACCCACTCCCCAGCTGCTCTCCGTTTCGTCTGTTTGTATTTGGAAAATGCATCTCTCCATAAAGATTTTTTTTTCATTCTGAACAATTGTATGAAATGTGCCCTTTAGCCCGATAGGTTTGGTGCGTTTGAGAATTATGTGCTAGCTAAAATAAAAGATATTAATTATGTTATTCCTCAGGCAATTTCAAATAATTATTTAGGTGTGTAACTTGGTGATATGGAGTTGAGGGAATCTGCGTCAGCGCAGTTTAACAAATTAGAAAAATGTGCTGCCAAAGCACATTGTCTTTGTTTTGAGAGTGCACTGGATACCCTCTTCCATTCTGTCACACCCAACATCATTAGCATCCTAAGTGGATAGCCAGTTAAAAATAGCAGCCATACATGATCTGACCACTATTTTACATCCTGGTGCGAAGGCCAGGGAGTGGACTCGACCCGGCTGGCCACTAACAGTACAGCGTCAGCTAATAAAGAGCATGCAGCCACAGTTCTCTGAAAGTCTGTCATAATCCACTTTTGAAATATGTTAAAACCTAGCGTGAGTTTCAAGGCTGTCTGAGACATTCTTTATCGCTGCATAAAAACTCAGAGGTGATCTGAGGGAGTGTCAGTCGCGACGTGGTCTACGAGAGCAGCTGTTTCTCTGTAAACTGAAAGGCAAAACCAATATTTTACACAGCATGAGGGCTGCATCTTATACCCAGAAGAGCTTGCAGGTTAGCAGCTCCGGCGGCAGAGTAAGGGTTCAGAGCCCGTCACCTTCCCGGTGCCGTGGATCTTCATATGACAGCCGTGGACGCTCAGGTTATCATGGAACTGCCATTGAGTTGGGCACTGAGATACACCAGCATCATGCCAACGAGAAAGAGGAGATGCAGGAGCTCAATGTTAAGTTTGCAGGATACATCGAGAAGGTCCAGGCACTGGAGCAAAAAAATGCTTCTCTTCAAGCTGAGCTGGCTGTGCTGCAGGGCCGCTACAAGGGAAGCCCCACAGGCATCGGAGAAGAATACGAGCTCAAGTTCAAAGAGGTGCGGGAGCTTATTGAGACCTTGACTAATGAGAAGGGAGCAGCTGATATTGAACGCGGCTACATTGAGGAAGAGGTTGAAGTGTGGAGACTAAAGCTGGAGGAGGAGCTGGCCCTCAAAGAAGAAGCAGAGATGATTCTGAGGGAGTTCCGCCAGGATGTTGACAATGCCACACTGCAGAAGGCTGAGCTGGAGAAGCGCATAGAACAACTGGTGGCTGAGATAGAGTTTCTCAAGAAGCTGCATGATGAAGAGGTGGCTGACCTCATGAAGCAGATTGAGGACTCAAAGATTTCTGCTGAGATGGACGGCGATCGTCCTGACCTGGCTGCTTATCTGCGCAACATGCGTGCAGAGATAGAGGCTGTCGCTGCCCGTAACGTGCAAGAAGCTGAGAAGTGGTACAAGAGCAAGTTTGACACTCTAAAGGAGCATGCTGGCAAACATGAAGAACAGATGAAAACCATGAAAGATGAGATCACAACCTTCCATAACCAGGTGACGGACCTGCAGAACCAGATTGATGGTCTGAGGGCTCGCAATGCCGCCCTGGAGCAGCAGCTGGAGGACATGGAGATGTCCCACATGGATAAGGTGGGAAACCTAGAGAGTATCATCGCTCAGCTGGAGGCTCAGCTCTGTGAAACCAAGCTGGAGATGACCAAGTATCTCCAAGACTACCAAGAACTGCTGCACATTAAGCTCAAGTTGGATGCAGAGATCGCAACCTATAGGAAGCTGCTGGAAGGAGAGGAGAACAGGCTTGGAATTGCCAAAGATGCCTAAATATCCAGAATGAGAGCAGCAGCAAGTCCCGACAAGCAACGAAGAAGATGAGCTCATTCTAGTTAATAATTATTATAAATGCTTCCCTGTCTTGTCCTTACTCCTAGGACTGGGTATTGTTCTAAATCTTTCATTGCCAGTGTCAATATGACACCTGTGTTTCAGCACAAAAACCAAAACCACACATATTTTGATTGTACTCAAAATTGGTTTTCTTGTAAAATTCTTTTAACAAATGAGGCCCCTAACATCTGATGGTATTTCAGAAGAATTTTGTAAAAATATTATTACCAAAATTTTTAATTAAAAGAAAGACTTTGTGGCTTTCCCTAAATTTTTTATTTAAGTCAAGTATCTCATCAAAACCAATTTCTGTACTTCTGTACAGTTTTAGGTTCTCTGTGCTGCAGACAACTTTCTCTTGGTACCACAACTTTGCCAAGGTTCAATACCCAGCCCTCCTTACCTCCTTCATTTGTCCTGTCACATGTGACCCCATTATCCTTATGCATTTGCAGGCTTCCTTGTCCTTTCCAGCCCTCCTTACAGCAGATTTTGACATCACTTTTTTCATTGCCTTCCTCTGACTCCATCACCCCTCCCATTTCTGGTTTTTGGCAGCCCTCATTTCTCCTTGTTCCTTCCCTTTCCTTTACTCCTGCTCCTGCAGTACCCCTGCTAAATTTACCTTCCTCTCTTCCTGCCAAGTCAGCCCCACTGTTATACTTCTGTCACTTCTCTGTGCTACAGTTGCTCACTTTTCACCATTACTGCCTCTTTTGATCCAAGTTTTGGATCCTGCTGCCTTCACAATGAAACACTCCATAAAGCAGGATATATGGCCTTAGTGTTTTGACTGGTCTTTACAGTAACCCCAGTTTATTCTAAATGTTTTTAAAAGACGCTGTTGACCATTTACACTAATGTTGACCAATTCTTACTTAATAAAGACTTAAATGAGTGCATACAAAATAATGTAGTGCTGATTTTTCTTTACCTCAGATTGAGCTTTTGTCGTCTTTTCTAATGTGTCTATGGTATCTTTCTGTAATAACCTTATAATGTGCTCTCTATTTGCCTCTTTACCTTCTCAGACCCTCATTGCAAGCTGCTAAAGAGTAAATGTGCTAAAAATAATTAGTCAAGAATTAGGGCCCCATAAATTTCAGTGTTTTTAATATTTTACTTTTTGCTTTATTCTGTAAATACATTGAAAATACTGAATATACCGCTAAGGAATAAAAAGGCCATGTGTATCTGAGTTTTGCTAAACCTTACATTTTTTCCATGGTGTGCAAGCTGGGTCTATTAGTTTAGCTGTTGTTGTTCAAATGATTAAATACAAGACTAAAATGACTATTTGGTACCCTAACTCTGCTGATTATTTATGCCTTGTTGCAAAGACAATCACATATGTGCAAGTAATGTAGTAGCATGTCAAGTAACCCTTAGTTATACTCAGTTGGCAAGGTGGTGATAGTGTCATTTTCTCAATGGGTTGCTGGCAAATTTCCAATGCTCCTTTCACAGGTGTATTTTCATGTTTTAATGAGCTTGGATCAGGGCATAACAAAATTTACACCTGGCTGAAAAAGTTTAAAACCGCTATCTCTACAAAGAGGTCACGACCAACCGTCTGCTGAGCACCTTGATGAAAAGTCATATTTATGAGCTTCCTGTGAACTGCGTAGGAAGTTTTGTTAGAGGGAAGATGAAATAGTGTGCGATAAGGCACAGGGCTGATTGCATATTAGATTGTTTTCCGTAAACAACGAGCTGCATGACATAACTCACAAATTTTCTCTTTGGCGATATTTTATCATACCTGGATGAGCAGACTGTGACCTTGGCTGCAGATTTACCTTAATTATTTTCAAGGAATCATAAAGCCAAGGTGTGTTCAAGGTTTCTGAGGCTTCGTCTCCCGAGGAGAAATTTTCCATAAGTTTAGTAGTGTGTATGGGTGTTCAGATACCATACAAGGACGACTCTTGAACTGTAGCCATGGCTGAAGGAAAAGAGACAAGAAAAAGCTAAACACATTTATCAGCTGCTGGGTAAACATCCTATAATAGGTTGCTGTTAGGATATATACAGGGATAATATATTGTCTATGTTAGGTCAAAATCACATTCTTGAATATGATATAGTTTTATATAATCTAATGCAAACTACAGTAAAGTGTGCATTTTAACTTGGTCTGATTATATTTTCACATATATTAAGATAAATATTGACCACTCTCTGTAATTATGCACCACGGAATTCTGTCCTGGTGTAGGATAACATTTTTTATGCATGAGGTCAGTAAAGAGTTCCAACAGTTTCTGGCAGAATGTGGAAACATGATTCTAATTTAATGTGAAATGTATCGTGGGCAACAGTCAAAACAAATAAAAAGGCATGATCAAAAACAAATTGTGTACTTAAGGAACGTTTTCTGCATGAAGAAACTATTTATTGCAGTTGACAGTAAAAAGGTACATTTGTAGCCAGCAAAGCTTAACGTGTTTCCATTAATAGAAAAGTAATGAGGAAAATATGCTGAGATGCGTTTTGACCGTGAGGCAGATTATCAGGAATACTTAATTAAGAAAAGCTCTGGAAGCACTAAATTTTCAGCTCTTTGTTATCTGTTTAAAAATACTTTTTTCATATATAGAGACATAAATAATAAGCAATATACTTGTTTTGCAAAGCAGCTTGACATAAGATGAAAACCTTTTGCTGACCTCCACTGGTTTACCTTGTAGTTGTGATCTACTCCAGGGTTTGTCTGCACTTGGTCGGTCATAGTTATGGATGCATCACAGCACACATCTGACCACACCCTACCAGTTGGAAACTTTATCCATAGAAGACAGTGAAACATGATAGTAAGTGATACTGCATTTTTAAAAAAGAATATCTAATGTATGGTGTTCCTTTATAGGATGCTGACAAGAATATCATCAAGTGGTTGAAGGAGAAAGGCCGCCTCGTCAATGCCAGCAGTTTCAAACACAGTTACCCTTTCTGCTGGAGGTGAGATGTGTATATAATTTAAACTGCAAAATCTGGGTTACCTCTAAGCCACGTAAATGTGACTCATGCAAACAAACCTTCCATGTGGGCTGTTTAAAACAACAGTTATAGAACGTTAGAGGTCACAAATGTTAAGCCTGCCTGAACTATGCAATATTACCGTCAGTGCCAGCAGCTTTATTATGTGGTAGAAGACATCAAATTCAGTATTTAGCACTGTGCAAGTGATTGCTTATGAAGAGCTTTAAAGTTCTTCTATGTTCCCGTCTTATACAAGAGCATCAGCGCAATCGATTGAGGTCTTGTGGCCTCTGCACAGAATTAATTCACGGAGCCAATGTCACTGTGGTGACTCACATATAACCTATCTAGGCCCCGCATCACATCATAACTATCAGGCACATGCAAACACACACAAACTTACTTTGAGGGTGGACTAAATCACTCTCTCACTTTGAGCAGCTGCAGTCTGACCTGAGCAGGATTAATTAACCTCAGTAAATATGCAGAGACGTGCACTCTAAGCCACTAGAAGACATCAGCTTGTAGAGATGAAACTGTTGTGCAATTACCTACTCACCACCTATAAGGTGAAACTCCAGGATGGACGTAGCAACATTTTAGATGAAATGGGCAAAAAGGTATTCCCTTAAAAAGCATGTTAGTGGTGAACTGAAATAACTGAAAGTCAGACGTTGACTTTATTGCAAATTCAGAATGCATCTTTCATTTCAGTATGTGTTAGCTGATTTTTTCCCTCATAAAATGGCCTCTACATTTCTGTAATTTAGAAATATTTGATTTAAAATGCACATATTTTTCACCTATTATCGACTACTTTTACTTGCCCCGTTTCTAAAAACAATTCCGTTGTAAGGATCACAGATTAATAGCAGGACACTGTATAACAATATATGCATTATCCCTGTAAAAACTGTTTTTAAATAGTATTTTCAAGAGCTTTTTTATTTCAAGATATTAATCTTTCCAGTTGCTCAAATATAGGTGGATTAAGCAATGTTCAAAATGCGCAGTGTGCATATGTACATCAAGATCCAATCATAACTCTGATTTTTATTTAGGCATCTTATAATATTTCTCATATTATAGCCAACAAAGTCTTACTTTCAACCCAATTTACTCTGTAGATTAAATTTCTTATTAAAAATGCAATCTTCAGAAATTACTCTCATTAATATTTTTTTTCTTCCTTTTTAAAGTCAGTATGTTGCAACTTATGTTTTATGTAATGTGTTCATATATTTTCAGGTCTGACACGCCCCTGATCTACAAAGCTGTCCCCAGTTGGTTTGTTCGAGTAGAGCACATGGTGGAGAAACTCCTGGACAACAATGGAAAATGTTACTGGTAAGCCATTTTCTGAAACAAGTTATATCTAGCTTGGAGCTAAGTGGTAGTGAAGTGGTTCCTATAAGCATCTCGCCAAACAATTGGTCTTAAATTCTTTGAGCCAAGACAGATGGCAGATGCAGTCCCAGAACAATTACAGTCACGACTCTACACTACTACATCAAGTTGTTGGCCTGTCTCTGCAGGACAGCTATCATTGGGTATAGTCATTTAAAATGGGAAGGTTTTGGATTTTAACTGCAAGTTGTCTCAATGACTTTTCTTTGTTTTTTATCCCATGGGGTTAAAATTTTCATCAAGGCATTTTATTATGACGTACACTAGATTGTTTTTTTTTGTTAAACATTACCATGATGCTAATTGTAATGGCAGAACATGAAGAAAAAGTAAGCATCAGCATGATGGCTTTGCTAAGTGGTATTACCCCTGGTGCTCCCAGTGCTCTTTTCTGAGCCACAGTAGCTGCCTCTGGTAATGGGACTGTCAAACCGAGATGAATGACTAGCCGCTAGGAAGGTGAAGACGCACAGGCACACATGCAGAGAGAGGCCGACACAAACGCACACGCTACTTTAAAGGCTACAGTCCTTATGTAAGGGGTACTAGTCTTATATACACTTAGTTGCCAGTTTGTTGGGGACACCAAGCCAAAACATATGCAGTCTTATAGAATAGTCCTCATTTAACCTAACCTCTCTGATATTGATGGTGTGGAGCAATTTGTAGAAGCACATAGTGTGGAGTGATATAACTCAACCACATCATAAGCTGCAGCCTCCAAAATGACTATACAGTTGAGTAACAGCCTCGTTAAAATATGCACAATAATCTGAATGGAGCCAGGGTTTATTTCAGGTACAGCATATCAGACTACATAAGTTTTAACGACCTAAAAACTTACAACTAAGTGTAAAACTCCAGAAAACCATGTTTTATGTTTAAGTACCTTACAGTAGAATGATTTTAAGTAACAAAAAGTGCTGCAGCTATTGATTTTCATTACTTTTTCATTACTCTTCATTCATTTGCAGATCTTTTTATTTAAAAAAAAAACTAATTGCCTGATCAGAAAACATTGAAAAATTTCAAGGTTCCCAGAGCAAAAACAGCCGTCTTTAATTTCCCTCTTTTATAACTGAAATTATTATCATTCATAAAGGACAGAGAAAACAAGCAAATGTTCATTTGACAAGCTTTAACCTTTTTGCGGTTTATTTTGTTTATATTCTTTTGGTTGAAAAACATTTTTTTTAAATTGTAATTTCCTGTCACTCAACTAATAATTTGATGAAATGTAAATGACAGACACATAAGGTATTTGTGGACATGTTAATATTTATGTTAACTACAGTGTCTAAAGAATCTCTGCAAGTTTACTATATTTTTTGCATTGATAGACTCAGCTGTCGTAGGTAGCTTAAAAAAATAATACATGTATGCACACATTTCTGTGTTTGTGTAGCTGCACATTGTGGTTATTACTCTTATGAAGCTTTTTAATTAGGCTTATCCTCCAACCCTAATTATTTGATTTTGTTAAAAGAAGTTTTCTCTTCTTTTTGATTAGACTCCGCTTTCATTCTTGAGTTGTAGTCCCATGAACATTGCCTGTCGGCGAAGGTTGCCAGCTCATCAGCTTCCTAATAAAAGTAAAATCCTTGTAGAATTCAGTACCTCTAAGTGAAGTTCCTATTAACTGATGAGAACTCAAAAAAAAAAAACTTCAGAAAGCAAAGTGCTAGTTACCATATTCTCAAAGTGATTTGTTCATTTTATCTCTCTTTACTCAAATGGTGCAGTGCAGACTCAGGCTAAGTATCTATTGAGAGAGTTCAGTCTGATCTCTCCAGATGCCTGTCTGTCAGAATAAATTAATGACTGAATTAATGAGTGCTAAAAGGGGAGCTGGTGTCTTTTGAGTCTCAAGGTGCAAGAAGCTTGGCCACTGTCACGTAATTTCAGCACATTATTTCTTCATAATAAGAGATAAGAAAACATGGTCGTGACCAACTAATCCTAAATTGGCTCTGGGTTAAATCTATCAAGAATCAGGCATGTTTTTCCTCCCCCATGATATTTTTATTTTCATTCTTTTTGCCTAACTTATTGTTTCAAACCTAGGTATTGACTGAGCTCTTCCTGACTTCTCATTTCTAGCCTGCGACCATGTGTAACCATTGCTAGTTTAGATTTTATCAGCTAAACTGCTCAACTTTAGCTCTAGTAGTTGGTAAAATACCCATCAGTCATTTTAATGTTTTAAACTTTGTCTTTTTAAAATCAGAACCCTGTGAAAGTGTCTCAAATGTGCATTTATTGCCTGTATGCATGATATTGTATTAAAAAACTGAGGACACTCCCACTATTCTATGTATGATGAAGTAAAATGTAAGCCTGTAACTGTATTTTAACTTAAGCATGTTGTGCTGCTTTGTCCACACACTTGGATGAAATCCTTATAGGACATACGTTGGAATAATATGTTTTCAAGAGAAGAACCTTTTGAATCAAAGACTAACTAAGCTGCCTTTCGGAAATCAGATAATGAGTATATATGACTGATGTTGTGGCATCCATTACCAGCTTCCACACAGTGGAGACATTCTGCACAGTGTATATGGTAGTCGTGAACCATGAATTTATTTTGTTGCACAAAGCACGACCCTAGATAGTAATTTAGTATGAAATGGTCTTGGCCTTGGAAGTATTCCTGAGATGAGTTACTGCTGTAGGTTAAGTTAGTTAACTGGACAGGCTAACGTTGGTAGCTAAGATCAGAGCAAACAGAAACACAGCTTTGATCCAGTTTAAGGTTCTTTTATTACAGCTTTGCATTATTTTTGGTTTAGAAAAGACTGAAACAATCAATCATTATTCTGCTCTTAATCAAAATGCAGATTAATCATAGCTTAATGGATCTGTTCTTCATAGTAACAGTCGCTAAGCTGTGATAGGACAATTGCTTGTTGGTAAAGAGATTCAGTGAGTTGTCCACATGTTTGCACCTTGTCCTTAAGCACTGTTTCTATTTTTATTTGCCGCTTTTTCCTCATCGTCCCATCCTCCTGACCTTTTCCCCCCGTCATGCACACTCCTATTTTGTCCCCTTTTTTGTCCACAGTGTTCGTCCCTCTGTCTCTCTCTCTTAAATCCATCCTCATTGTCTGTGACTTATAATAGAAGCCTGTACATGTTAAATAAGTCTTCTCTATGTCTCGAGCACAAGACAGCACACTTTAAATTCTACATTTAGCTTGAACTGAGAGAACGAGGGTAGAGGGGTGGAGGGTTGGTGGTGAGCAGCAGCAGCAGAAGGAAAAAAATCATTAAATTGATATATTAGGGGCCTAAATAGAAATGCCTCCTACAAATGGGAATTGATGAACTCTTTGCTTAGCGCGTGGATCCTGACGACGATTTATACTCCCCCCCTGCACTATTCTTCCTGAGCAACACGGCCTGGCACAGCAAGAGAGGGGGGGGACAGAAAAAAATTAGACAAAGAGGAAGAGATTGTGAGATAGTGGATTAAAGCTAGAAATTGGCTGAGGCAAAAGAGGAAGAGGAGAGAGCAGAAAAAGGGGCACAAAGGAAGAAGATGCCTTGGAGGGAATGTTAACCTTTGCGGCTAAGCTTTATAAAGAGAGAATTTCAGGGTTTTTTCAGGTATAAAATAAAACAGGAAGAAGAGAAAAAGAAGCCAGCTCAATAAAATGAATAATATGTTCTTGTAAAAAATATATTGCACATTAACATTTGCAAGTCTGAATTTTCATTAACAATTAATTCAGTTTTCTTGAAAGAAGCCGTAGAAGATTTTCAAGAGGCTAAAATTTAATTTACAAAACTCCTAAATACCTTTCCTGCTTTAGGCCAAAATGTTAAATATATAATTTTTCTGTATTTGACTGTGTGATGTCGGTAGCCATTATACACCACTAAAAATGGGATTGTTTTGGCAGTCTGCACCGTCAGACTTGTAGCAAACACTGTAGATATTACTAGTTCACAGCTTATACAGCTGGACAAGTATCTATTTTATCTTGTTCACTTGGATGAACTCCCATGCATTAATCATTTAAAGTAGGTTTATCCTTCCAACTATTTTGTGCTGCTTATCTGGGTCCAGGCCATATTAATTACATTATATTATTAGAAGTTATTGCTACATACTTCTGAGAGGGACTAGGGGAAAAAGTAATTTTATTTAAACAATTCCAGGCCATGTCACACCTACTGTTTTTTTGTTTGTTTGTTTTTTGTATACCTAATATTGTGACCTTTATCTTCATTCTTTGCATAGTGTGTCTGAGTAGAAAAAAAGTTCCTGATCTCCACAGAAACCCTGATTGAAGGTGTCTGTGAGAAGTGGAGCTTATTTGTGACTCTTTATTGGAGGGTTCAACATAAATATAACAACAGTATCCTTGTGTTTTGTCATATACAGCAAAATTAGACCGACCCAGAATTGACTGTAACAATGGTTGAAATCATTGTTGTAATCTCTCTCTCTCTCTCTCTGTCTCTCTCTCTCTTTCTCTCTCTCTCTGTCTCTGTCTCTCTCTCTCCCTCTCCCCCTCTCCAGGGTTCCAGAGTTTGTACGAGAGAAGCGTTTCGGGAACTGGCTGAGAGACGCACGTGACTGGGCGATTTCAAGGAATCGTTACTGGGGCACACCGATCCCTCTCTGGGTTAGCGATGACTTTGAGGAGGTCAGCAAAACAAGAAACACACAAGCTTGTTATGCTTTATTAGAGTATTTAATGCTGCTAATGTTTCTTTGTACACTATAGAGATCATGTAATTTGTCTGTGTCATGACCAAATATCAAGATATTTGGCAGCTGATTGTAGTGTAGTGTTCAGCTGTTACAACTCAATCTGGGCTTGAGAGGGCATAATTGAAAAGTTGAACACTCTGTAACTCTCACTTTTATTTACCATAGAAATGAGCTTTGGGGGAAATGTCTTGTGTCTTTCCCAAGGAAGATTGGTCTGCTGCAAGAGTACAGAAATCCAGTTCTTCTCATAAATTGGCCGTGCAAAAAATTTCTCGCTGACCTCTTTTTGACACTCACATAATTTAGCATATCTGGCCCATTTCTGTATGTGGAGGCTTGTGTAGGAGAGACTTTCTGGCATGGTGGAGTGAGGTGACCATGGTGTCAACCAGAGAGTGTAGCGTGACTCTGTACTGCAGTCAGAGCCAGCTCCCCTCAGGCACCATTATAGAGTGCCTCCATAAACTCAACACATGAATGATTCATTAATGTAAACAGCAAATAAACACGAAACCAAAATGTGTTTGGTTTCCCTTCATGCCAGTTAGGGCAACTTCAAAGGTCTTCAACACAAACAGCTATTGGGGGTTAAAGGAAAGAAGGCACAGAAAATAAGGGGAAGAGGAGGGGACAGAATAAATTAGCCAGTGAAGAAAAAGAGGAAGAGAAAGACACACGAGGGGAGAAAAATGAGTGATGAAAAAAGGGGGAGGAAAATCAATGAAAGACAAAAAGAGGCAGACAGTGGAGAAGTGAGCCAAACTGTAAATGTTCGTTTTGTTATGGATGTTTGCTGCCAAACTCGGCTGACTATGTGAAGTAGACCGAACTGAATAGAGATGTCAGAATTGGGTTGTTTGAGCATTTGAAAAATGAAGTGTTGGTCCCCTGGCTGAAAGAGGGACAGCCAGCGACCTGCTTGCTGGAAATAGCATTGTGACTGTTTCCAGAACACTTGCACTCCCTGGTGCCTCCCTCACACACTGCTCAGCGGCAAATCACACACCCAAATCTAAAACTATAAGCATGTGTCTATCTATGTGTTTCTCTGTGCGTGACTGTATGATTTCTGTCTCTCAGAATTTTTTTTGTTCTATCTCTCTTTATTCCTGCCTTTCTGGATATGTTTCTTTTACTGTGTCTTCTTTTGTATTTGACGGTGGTGTATCAAGCAGTATCTGGGCCATGTTACCTGGTGCTGTCGTAAAACTAGAGCAGAGCCTACAGGTTAACTCTCTGAGGAGACCAGATAACACACTTTACCATACTTTCTAAGGTAAAGTTACTCAGGAAGTGTGTTGAAGTAGGCCTACTTTTAAGTTTTGTTTGGAATGCAACAGTCCAGATACATTTAATTCACCATTATAGAAATATAAGAACAGACAAACATTAAGACCTGAAAAGACAAATGAGAGATTTCTTTGATATTTTTCCAAAAAACGAAGAAAAAAAAATATATAAAAGCTAACCAGTTGTCAAATTGTTGATGAATGATGTACTTTAGGTCGACTGATCAGTTATTTGACTAATCATTTCAGCTGTATGTCCAAAAAATGCAGCAGAAAAAGGGGGCAAGCCACATTTAGTTGCCTACTGTACAGTGACATCTCAAAAAAATTGCATTTGTCCACTACAGTGTGAAGCCTGCTAATACTGCAGTGTACAATTTTTCCATTGCTTATAATTGATCATTAAAGATTCAATTCAATTCAATTCAGTTTTATTTATATAGCGCATATTTACAACACAAGTCGTCACATAGCGCTAAACATTGTAAGAAAGAACAAGAAACAGAAAAACAGGAAACAGAAAACCCAACAATCCAAGGTTGCTTTTGGATTCCCTATGAGCAAGCAGATGATGCAAAATGCAAGATTGTTGACATAAATATAGCATAAATGCAGCAGCAAAGATATAGTAAAATAATAGTGTCCTTTGCAGAGAATAAAGTCATATACCCTGTGTGTGTGCGTGTGTGTGTTGTAATCCAAGCTTCTCTGTTCTGGCAGTCTGTAAGGTGAAGTGAAGATAACGCTACTCTAGTTGACAACAGCTCATTATAGCCATTCAGTGTGTTTTATAATGTCAGTAGTAGTTGTGTTTGGATTATCGGTCCTTTCGGCCTTTCTGTTTCTGTTGTGGTGTAGGATCCAATAGCTTCGACCACAACATTGACTCGAAGTGCGCCAGAACAACAGCAAACAGTAGTTACTGGATGTGAATCTAGTTATTCTTTTTTTATTCAGGTTGCTTCTTTATCCCACCAAATACCCAAACATAATTAATAACTATAGAAAACACAGAAAGGCAATTTGTTCTTACATTTAAGAAGCTGAAAGGTGCAATTGTTTTATAAATAATGTAATCTTATTCTAATGTAATCATCAGGTGGTGTGTGTAGGGTCCATGGCTGAACTGGAGGAGCTGACTGGAGTAAAAGTAACTGATCTGCATCGAGAAAGGTGAGTCACGGATCTGCCACCAAGATTAGGAGCTGTACAGTACATTGAACATACACACAGTGTTGCTGTTCTGACAGTGGGACGCCCTCAGATTCACAGAGTATACGCATACACACCATGTCAACGTGTGATTGTGTTTTGACATAGTGTCTGTGCCTGTATATGTATCAGTGCATGGATTTCTTTTTACATCTGCATTGGTTTCCTCTAATGTGACCTGTCTGCTTGAACCAGACGGGTGTTGTGGTACACAGATCACTTTACTCTTCCGCTCTTCATCCGCTAATTACCTTTAATCACTTCCATGGAGCTGGCCATCTTTAATTGATGGGTGAAGAAGAGGTTACTTTCACCCAGCTCCTGTGTTTGGGTTTCAGTGCAGGTCGTGAAGCTTTGTAAAAGTAATCCAAATGTTTTAAAGACTCATCTAATTAAAGACCAACCAATTAGGTACATAACAGTCTGTCAGATGTTTATGCCCATGTTTGAAAAGTCTGCAGTATTTTAACATTTAAAGTTGAGAAATTTAGGGAAAAAGTGGGAACCTTGTGCTTTATAGTATCTTTTTAACTATAAATCAACATAAATCATATAACTTATATAATTGTTTGATATACAATGAATCAAGATGATATTACATAAAAGACAAAGCTGGCTTGGAGGGCATCATGTAGTAATTAGTTTAAGGTGCATAAGCAGCTGGTCATGGATCCTGAGGCTTTAGATTCTCTCAACTGAAGCAATGCTTAATTATGACTTTATGCCAATGTCACAAATATACCTTTAAAGATCATTCCAGTGGTTTAGTGTTGCATCTTAATAAAGTTTTAATGCCTAGCACCTTGAGATCCATGTCTGTGCACCCACTTTGAAGAGGCATAGTCACATCACAACTTGACATGATTTGATTAACTTCACCCAGGAAAATAATGGACTTTATTTCAGCAATTGCATTCAAGTTCATTTTCAGGTACATGCTTCCTAATTTCTGGTGTGAGCAGCCCATAACACATAGTTTTAAAATTATTTAACTGACATGGAAAAACTTTTAATAAATGCAAAGGCTGTATCACTTACTCTTGGTACACTGTAATCCGTCTTCAGTATAAGATGTGAAGTGGCCAGCTACTAAAAGTAATGGCTCTGCAGGTATTTTAGAAAAAGCTTGCATAACCACTTGCAGTAATGACACATTAAACTACTCAAAATGTACTCAGAAAGTCACTTCTTTTTGGAAAATTCACGCTAAAGGCTCTTCTTTCCTTCAATTAGGAGTAGCAGAGTACTGCGGCTGAGCAGTAAATCTTTTCAGTAAAAAAAGAAAGTCTCTTCATGAACTTTCTTTTTGATATTTTATTTTGTTCCTCCTTTATTATTGTGTAAAATACACATTAAGGTATTTGTTTTTAATATAAACGCAATTAATCTGTGTTTATTTATGGACATTTCACAGAAGCTGGTATGTTTTACATCAGTATTAAAGTGCGTCTGTTTTCCTTAGCTTAAGTAGCTTTGCTGAAGAAACAGATTTTGTTCATGAGTCGAATCTGACCGAGTCAGTAAATGTAGTAAATCAATCCATATTCTTGTGCCTGAAATGTATGACCCACAGCTATAACTTAAGCTTATTCTAGTAGATGTCAGCACAACATGACACACTGTTCTCCTCTTAAACCTCGTTCTCAGCAGTGAAAGATTATAAAATCGTTGTTCTGGACTGCAGCCCAGTGCCTGTAGACCTGTGAATCTATATAGTGTACAAATGTATAAGAAGCTCCACCGTGACACTAATAAACTCTAAAATAAAACAGACATCAAACTGTTATTGTTTCTATCTGTCTCAACAATTGCATCTCCTCCGTCTCTCTCCCTCTTTCTGTCCACATTTTCTCTGTCCAGCATCGACAGTCTGACTATCCCATCACGCTGTGGAAAGGGCATGCTGCGGAGGGTCACGGAGGTGTTTGACTGCTGGTTTGAAAGTGGCAGCATGCCTTATGCCCAGGCTCATTACCCCTTTGAAAACAAGAAGGAGTTTGAGGACACTTTCCCCGCAGACTTCATCGCTGAAGGCATTGACCAGACCAGAGGATGGTAAAGTGGATGAATGAGTGAATGGGAGGAGGAAGGGTTAAATGGAGGGATCGATGAAAAGAGGATGATGGATGAGGAGTGGAAAACTTTCCTACTGATTTTATTAAAAGAAATGATGAGAGATGAGTATGAATGGATAAATAATCAGAGAAGCAGATCAATGTGTTCCTGAAAGCTCTGATAATTTCTACTTTTTAAATAAACGGTTTCTTATCAAGTGATGACAGGTAGATAAATTAGGTTAAGATTTGTGTACATTTAAAATCTCTGTCCTACCCCAGAGAAAAAAATGAACTGTATGAATCATACAGTTACCCTAACCATGTCTATTGTTTTTTTGAATCCTACTGTAGGTTCTACACCCTTTTGGTGCTCTCCACAGCACTGTTTGGGAAACCGCCCTTCAAGAATGTCATTGTTAACGGACTGGTGCTTGCAAGGTCAGTTCACTCAATTAATAAACCACGTCTTTCATATCTCTTTAATTACCAAATAGAATTTATTTTCATTGAAGGATAAGACTCTTGTTTCTCTAATGTTTTCCTCTCATCTCAAATCCTAAGAAAAGTTAAAAAACAACAGTGTGCTAGTCTCCTAATATTTTTCAACAATACACAATATTGCTAGCCGTGCCATTTCAGTCCATTTTTGAGCGTATTTCCACATTTACAGAACTTCCCCCACCTCCATGTTGTTTTCTTTTTTGTCTCCATTAATTTACTCTTTGCTCCTCCTCTTAACCACAGTCTGTATTTTGGTTTTCATTGCTCTTACCCACCTGCCTATTCATTCCCTCTTAATCTTTATGCTGTTTCTCATAATCAGTGTTATACAGTATGTGTGCTGTAACATTTAGCCTTCAGAGATGCTCTACAACAGGACTGCTTGTCCTTGGCCCGGGGTCTAAATGCAGCTCTGTGCTCACAGGCCTGCTGACCTGGAAGGACTTGACTAATTTGAATACCAAGTGCATGGTTTCCAACATGCAGTTTTGTGAATGCATGCGTGTGTATGTGCATTAATGCATTAATGCTTGTCTCATTCCTGCAGCGATGGACAGAAGATGAGCAAGCGCAAGAAGAACTACCCAGATCCGGGATTGATAGTGCAGAACTATGGAGCCGATGCCCTCAGGTCAGCTCTGTGCTTGAATGTGAGCGAGTATGTGTTTCTGAAGCGTCAATGCTTGTGTGCCGGTGGCAGGATTGTGTGCTAACCCACCTTATGTTATTACAAAGCATGATCTTAAGAGGGTTAAATCTACTGATAACTAAGAACTGTCCCACTCTTCCATACAATATACACATACTCACGCATACTTTACATACACATGCATATGCACGTCCTCTTCATACATTCTCTCCTTTGCCCTGGGCAGTAAGAGTGCTATGGCCATATGGCCTAATGAATAAACCACTATGCAGTTGCACCATATGCTCACATATACACTGATGAGGAGCGAGCTGCTGAAATACAGAGAAAAGGGCAACAATCTGTTTCTGTTCAAGGCCTCCATTTTCTCTTTTCTGGCTTAAATCTTTACTAGACATTATGCACCAATCAGTTACATTAAAACCACCAGCAAAGTGAAGTGAAGTGAAGTACATTGATTATGTCGTTATAGTGGCACCTGTCAATGGGTGGGATATATTACACTGCAAGTGAACAGTCAGTTCTTGAAGCTGATGTGTTTGAAACGGGCAGAAACGGGCAAGTGAGGGCCTGAGCAACTTTGGCAAGGGCCAAATTGTGATGGCTAGACAACTGGGTGAGAGCATCTTCAAAATGGCAGGTGTTGTGGGGAGTTAGAACCAAAAGTAATACAAAGAATAACAACTGAACGGGTGACAGGGTCACGAGCAGCCAAGGCTCACTGATGAGTGTGGGGAGCAAAGGTTGGCCTGTGTGGTCCGATCCCAAAAAGGAGCTACTGAAGCACAATTTGCTGAAAATCTTATTTCTGACTGGGACAGAAAAGTGTCATTACACACAGTTTGCTACATGTAAGCCACAGACCTGACAGAGTGCCTGTGCTAACCTCTGTCGACCGCTGAAAGCACCCAAAATGGGCATGTGGGCGTCACAACTGGACAATGGAGCAATGCAAGAAGGTGGCCTGGTTAAATGAATCACATTTTCTTTTATATCATGTACATGGCTGTGGTGGTTTTAATGTTGTGACTGATCAGTTTAAGTGAGCTTCATAAGTCCGCTGCAGCAAAATTTGGTCAATGGAAACTGACAAGCCAAAGTGAGGCAACAGCCCCATGTTTTCATCACTATTCAACATATTTGAGCAATTTATGGTTATGCCTATCCTGCATTTTATTTTAAATGTATCCCAGAGTTCCTGCTATTAAAACCACTGATGGCCTATTTCATGAAATTGCATCATGTCAGCTTGCTTCTAGAATCAAAACCCTTTTCTATCCATCAGAGTGCTAATGCCTGCCACAGACTGATATGCCTTATTTTTTGTATTATTTGTCAGCAGTGTTTCTATCTGGCTTTAAGGATGGAAAGAAATAACTTGTATTACGTTGCTTGCTGTTGGTTAAAAAATAGGTTTTGGCTCAAAATCTGTACGGAACATATTCAAAGTGGACATTTAGTCTAATTACAGCTAATCTAATTTAGTTATGTCCGACGGCTAGATGGCTTTAAATGAACAAAATACAATGTGCCACACACTTTTTAAAAAATAATTTCCTGGAAGTGTCTTATAGGCTTTCCTTAGTGTCCATCGAGAAAATAGCGTTAGTCTTTGACTAAAGTTTTAGACAAAATTTTGGCTGTTCATTTACATTTTCTTGACGAGCAAACCACTGCAGCTCAAATACAGCTTTCAGTCGACAGGGACACTTAAAGACATTTGCTCACAGCACTGTCTGTTGTTTGTTTGCTTGTGTGTTATGAAATGATTTCAGTTTTGAGCAGAACTTAACAGGGCATTTCTAAAGAATTAGGCTTAAAATTGCAGATTCAAATACGCTGCTATGGACTGTATTGGCCCAAGTGGTAATCCTTCATAGTGGCTTAAAACACAGAAAATTACAATAAATCAAACCACTGCTTTGCCTAAATCTAGGATGTAGCCAACTACCTCCTTTACACCGACACTGGCTTGAAACTTTCTGTTAAAATGCACATGTGCAGGGGCGCCCCAATAGCCTAGTGGTTATGTCGCGTGACCCACATGCAGAGGCGTAGCGGCTGTGCCGGGTTCGAGTCCGACCTCTGCCATTTACCGCATGTCTTTCCCCGCTTTCTCCCGTTTCTGACTCTATCCCCTGTCCTGTCCTATCCAATAAAGGCCAAAAATAAATCTTAAAAAAAAAAAAAATGCACATGTGCACACAAGATTTCACTCCAATTGATTACATTGTCTTGCCATGCATACACTATATTAGTGCATCGATGAGTATGTTGCAACGATGAATTT
Source organism: Dascyllus trimaculatus (assembly GCA_024666655.1). NCBI lineage: Eukaryota > Metazoa > Chordata > Actinopteri > Pomacentridae > Dascyllus > Dascyllus trimaculatus. The sequence continues at coordinate 11,295,967 of CM045450.1, forward strand.
GCAAAGAAACACAATTTTTTACATAGCAGTAGTGAAGTTGCAAAGATTATTAATACAGCTAACAAACTTCCTCACTCACACACCATGCACACATTTAATCTCTCGTGCTCCTAAAAATCATTTGCTCATGTATACACGGTATCTTCTTACTCATAATCAAGCCGCACTCACATACTCACCATCTCCTTCACTGTCTCTCTCTGTAGGCTGTACCTCATCAACTCTCCTGTAGTAAGAGCAGAAAATCTGCGTTTCAAAGAGGATGGTGTACGAGACGTGTTGAAGGATGTCTTCCTGCCGTGGTATAACGCTTATCGCTTCCTGGTGCAGAACGTACAGAGGTTACAGAAGGTAAATTTGTAATGAACAGAGGTCAAAGTGATTGTTTTTACAATTCTTTCAGTGCTTCTTCAGTTAATCCTGCTCCAAAAACACAGCACTGCTTTATGATACAACAGTTTGTTAACATTTACCAATTTATTATTTGGTAATTGTTGGCACAAGAAGAAACTTGTTAGTTCAATGAATTAATGTTGTAATAGCTGCAGTAATAACTTCTCCTAATGTTCCGGTGTCATTGGGTAACTGATGGCTGTGTATTTCAGCCCAGTTTGAAAAATTTAGAAGCAAGGTCTACTGTGCACATTAGGAAATTATCCTGCACTTTTAAAAATTGAACTGCATTCATTTGCATTTGTTTGATACCTCGAATGAAATCATATTGAGATTGTTACTGAGCGTGGCTGGATAGGGCACAACCCCACTCAAAAAAAACTTTCATCAGCTGCCACTGCTTGGACGAGTAAATCTAAAAATGCAGTGGGAATGTTGCTTTAGCAAGTTGCAAATTTTGCATGAAGGGCAGCTTTTGAGTTATTGTCTATAATCACTTTTACTCCTGCCAACCTGCGGGAGAGTAATGGCAGCAGTTTAGACCTGCAGATGCAGACCAGTTAGTAGCCAAGTTTGTGTCCAAATTTTGCACAATTTCCAGAAAATAGCCAAAACAAAATGTGAATTTATGTGCATTTCTGTTCACGTCTGTGATTAGGACTTGGCACATTGAGGTTACCAGTTGGTGGCTCTCATTCTCCAGTTGGGTGCCATTAAATCCTTGCTGAATAAGATGGCATAGTGAGATGACGCAAAAAACATTTAAACAAACTAATTTGCAGTTCAGACTCTACTTAGGGCTGCAAAGTCAAGTCTGTAAAAAATATATGGTAAGATAATCAGATGGTAGTCACAGTTTTGGTAAACTGCTAAAATATATAAATGCTGTAAATGTCAAAAACAAGGAGTGATCAGATGAGCAGCTAATTAAGCTGAGAACGAAACACAAAAATATACTTTTAAAAGTTTTTTGATGGTGATTCTTTCCAAACACCATGTGTCCCATACCTCTGTTTTAATGCCATTTTAAACCCCTAACAAAAAGCATCTTAGCTGTGCTGTCAGTCTATGGGGGTTTAATGTTTTGGCCTTGGGTTGATTCGGCCTGTGTCCAAGTCTGTACTTGTGAGTGCAAACTGCAGTTATATCACTGTTTGCCTGTAGGTGGCACAAGTATCAAAACTGCAGGATCAGTTACTTTACTTGCCTGCAGATGGCACACATCATCTGTATGTGCTGGTCCAAACTGCTACACTTTCTACTTTATTGGCTTATATGTGAGAGAGATTTAAGTCTGATTTCAGCTTCTTTACATCAATGATATTGGGTGTCCTTTTTCTTCTTATCAAACCAAATTGTAAGATGAGTGAAAATGCTTTATTTGTGTTTATACTTCTCTCTGATAGTATTTTTTTGTCATGCATGTTTATATTCTTGCATTAGGAGGATGAGATTCAGTTCCTGTACAATGAAAATACGGCGAAGCAGAGTGACAACATCATGGACAAATGGATTCAGTCCTTCACCCAGTCCCTCATCCAGTTCGTCAAGACCGAGATGGATGGTGAGACAGACACTCTTTAAACAACAACTGCATGTCCATCACTTCACATTACACTGACTTGCAGTAATTCCCTGGAAACGCATCCAGTAAATCAATGACCTTAAAACAATACCACACACTAAAATTTAATAATTTAGATTATGGTAATTTACTTTTGTGCCCAAAAGAACGTTGAGTCCCTATAATGTGACTGTGAAGAGATTTATGTTTCAACAACACAGGCACACTTAGCTTATCATTGCTTTAGCTAAGAAGATGACTCTTTCATTTCCTAAAATACACCCTAGCCCATTGCTGCTGTTTCTCTGTCTAGTATATAATAAAACTAAATGTTGCACTGGTTGCAGCTTACCGCCTGTACACCGTTGTGCCTCGCCTGGTAAAGTTTGTGGACATGCTCACCAACTGGTACGTCAGGACCAATAGACGCCGCCTGAAGGTGAGATCACAGCTCTAAATTTGTGCTTATTTAATGTTAATTTTCTTGTCATGTAGAGAAGATACGGCTGATATCCAGTGACTATTAATGTGATACTTGAGTCCCACGAGCGACATATCACTAATAGTATTCTGTATCTGATGACTCAAGAGTATTACTGTATAAAAAATGAATAAATCTAGATTATACAACTTTTTACAGTAAGTTATGCATTTGGTTATTGAAAATGGTGATTTAAGCTACTGTTAAGTCTTTATCATTTCCTCCATCTGTGAAATTTTTTTATCAGTTTTTGGCCCTCCTTCTGAACATTTGGGTGACTTCAACTTGGGGTACATGTGCTGATATCTGTGAGGGCATTTTTATCTTTTTACTGTTCCAAGGGGAAAGAACTTATTGATGTGTGTGTGTGAACTTTGCAGGGAGAGAGTGGCACTGAGGACTGCCTGTGGGCGCTGGAAACCCTCTTCAGTGTTCTGTTCTCCATGTGCAGGCTGATGGTGAGTCATTCAGTTTGTGTGTGTGTGTGTGAGTGTGAGAGAGAGACTGAGAGAGAAAAGAGATTGGGGAAAATTTTGTTGTGGTGAGGTTTTGCTTTTGTGTGTGCAAGAAACAAAGACATAATGCTGGTATGGAAGAGGTGTGTTTGTGTGCTTGCATGGCTTTGAATAATGCATGAGCAGTAGGAGTCTTTATTTATAACACATTGAAGATGTTTGCATGTGAGGCGTGTGGCACGCTAAAAGGCAGTTAGCCTAACCAAGATCAATACAGATCAGCTGTGAGCTATACAAATTAATTAGCTGTGGTTAAAATGGAAGAGAATCACTTTATATATAACCTCACAATGGCACAATTCTGTTAGAACTTATGCACTATTTACATGGAAATATGCAGCAGGAAAAAAATGTGTTTATGACTTTTACACCGTAATGTCAGAGAATGTAAATTAACTACAGTGCAGAGAATCTAATAATCTTTCTCTCTCTCATGTCTGCTTGCTTTCTTCCCTCCTTCCCCTCAGGCTCCCTTCACACCCTTCATTACAGAGATGATGTACCAAAATCTGTGCCACCTCATTGACCCTGCCTCTGTTGAAGAGAAGGATGCTGGCAGCATCCACTATCTCATGCTGCCTCAAGTCAGGTTGGAAAATCCATTCAATAAAGCTTAAGTGTTAGAGAAATTGATGTTTTTGTGCCACCTTACGTGCTCATCATCAATGTTTTTAACAACAGATCACATGGATACAACAAACACAGAGAATTCTTAGCAGGCACAGCTTTTTGGATTGTGTATAGGCTTATTGTTTTGGTTTTACTGATCACAATTTTACTGTTTGGGTTTATTTTCAGTGATCTCATCAGGGACTGTTTTTAGTAAAACAAAGGTCTAAAGAAACAAGTGTCTGCAATCACAATGCCTGTAGAAGGTGGTGCTATCTTAGTAGTGTTTACAGCTTGTTTCTGAGCCCCAAGTACATTTAGTTACTGTAAGTTTAAATTAATAATAACGATCATTCATTATTTATTTCTTTAGAGGACCCCCTTGCTTATGCCCCCTTACAACTCAGTGTCAGCTACAGAAGCACCCCCTAGATCTATTAAAATGTCTTGTTAAAGGGCTTTTCAGTAGGTCTGATTCTAATTGAAACTAATTTTGAACCATGTGAATTTAACCAAGGTCATCTGGTTTAAACGACTATTCTTGCTATATAGCTGCCTGCAGCAAACACAGCAACCCCCCTGGCATTAGCTCCTTTTCTCACAGGATATCCACTGCTTATCTAGAGCCTAATCAGGTTCAGCCGGAGTGCTTGGCCTTACTTTACCCCAACTGTATCACACTCTGAACTCCTTAGAGTAGAAGCTTTTGAAGCAAAAGAGTCCACACTGGTTTCTAGGTAGCTATCAGGCTTTTCGATAGCTGTCTTAACCATTCTGTGTTTTCATTTCTCCTGTTCCTTAACTTAATCTCCCTCTGTGTTGTATGATCTATTTTCTCCATAAGTCCTAGTTTATAAATCTCATTTTTATGTAATTTATTAGATGATCTTACTTTCCATGTTAATAATTATTATTTTATTGGATTGATTGTTTCTTTAGACATCAGTAGATTTTTACGGACTGCTCCTGCTGTCAAATATTTGCATGCAATACAGGTAGATCACAGGTGATGCATTTTCTACATTGGTACAAAGTCAGCTATAATTATCAACCATGTTATCAATGATGGAAATAAAGAAATACTTAGACATAATCTGTCTTCTATTTAGGGTACAAAATTTACTTTCTCTCTTTAGAAAATAACAGGAGAGTGTGCATTCTCTGCAACTTAGAAATACTGACACAGAATTGCATAGTCTTGGTTGTCAGCCCTGCAGAATGAAAATTGGACTCAAGATATGATTCTTTCGCTTCACCTCAGTTACTTCAATAAAATGTCTGGCTTAGTGACTGATCAGTTTTTTAATATCTAGGAGGAATTTTCAATTGCGCAAACTTAATTTTATCATCTTTAATAATAACAAAAGTTCTGACATGATTAAATATCTATTTGATTTTGCAAAAGGAAAATAGTCTTTGTAATGGCTCATATAATCTCCCCTGTCACTTAGGCAGCCCTCAGTGCTGCTGCTTTATTAGCCGCTTGTCCTTCCTGCTGTCGAATGGGACTACTTCAACCTCCTCCCAAAGGTCAGCCACCAATGAGGCAGTGGGAACAGCTGCTCCTCAATCACCTCATTAAATGATTGGCTGTCCCTGGTGTCTCTCCTCTCTCATTTTACTCCAGTGTTGTGTGCACACTTCGACAAGCACACTGCATGAGTAAATGAACAAGCATTGTGCGTGTACACACATGCACTCCGTGTGCCTGCAGACAGTTTGGGATAATATCGCTATTATGCGTGATTATTAGTGGCTGTGCAGCTCTAATTTGAATTCAAAGGTGGATGTCTCCGTGTACCTTATTAGTGGACGTTCCTGTGCTAAACTGAGCCAAACTGATGGTTTTGAACTCTCTTTATTTATATATGTGGTATGGGCCCGGCCATGCTTTATAATTCATTTTCCTCAATAGAATGCCCATTTTAATGTCTGAATTACAATTAACTAGAACATGAGAATTACTGTCAGTAAATTACTGTAAACATGCACGTATCTCACCTAACGGTGCCTTGACATTGTACAGAAGTTTGCAAAATACAGAATAATAATTATACCAAGAGGATGTGGTGTTCTTATAATTAGAAAGGATCAAGGTCATATTGCACCTTTGTTATTAGCTTAAATGACCAAAGCCCAGCCAATTACAGTTTCAGTTGAAGCTCGGAGAAGTGGATTCAATCAATCTTCACCCCAGTATAAGCAAAACATTTAGGAGTCATTCAAAAACCGATTCACTCATTCATTACTAGTTTTTTGATGGAGTGGATACACTAACACTAATGTTAATGTGGTGATACTCAAAATTTATTGTGTCGTGTTTCTGTTTTACAGGGAGAGTTTGATTGACAAGCGCATTGAGAGCGCTGTCTCACAGATGCAGTCTGTGATTGAGCTGGGCAGAGTGATCCGAGACAGGAAGACCTTACCCGTCAAGGTACATCACCAACTCTACCTCACCCACTCATACTCCAGTAGATAGGGTACAATGTTGCCACTGTTTGGGAAACAAGATTAAAAATTTGACACAACAGTCTGAACTCATGGCTTGCTCAGTAGATTTTCAAGGGATTTCAACCACATTTAGCATTGTTTATGATTGGAATCATCTGTTGTCTTCCTCCTGTATGGTGTGAGTGAAAGCTCTGAAATAGAGGTCTTCAGGGGAAAATGTTGGATCCCATCTAAAAAGGACCTGTGGACCTACCCAAACAGGAATACATCAATTTAAAAAAGGGAGACCTCAGTCAAAGCACAGTCATATATGGTGTACAGATTTCCTGAAATATTAAAACATATCTATGGTAGGGTAAAACGAGACTGCCCAAATGAATTGAGTATAATCTGTACCAAGTCTGACTGCAACAGGTCTGGCTCAGTTAAAAAACAAAAAAAACAAAAAAACAAAACTGTAGTAAGTAGATTATGAGTCATGATGTATTTTTTTATTTAGTCAAACAGATATTTCAAACTTGGGCATGAATTATCCTGCACAACAGACAAACAACTTTACCTGTCTTAGGTTTTGTGTTGTCATGTACTTAATTTGAGGTTGTGCACGACAGTTTTAGCTTTGTGCTATGTATTTCAGTACCCACTGAAGGAGGTGGTAGTTATTCACCAGGACGCAGAGGCTCTGAAAGACATCCAGTCCCTGCAGAAATACATCCTGGAAGTAAGTAAATTGACTGTTGCATTATGTATTTACTTTTCCAGTAAATACAGTTTGTTTATATTGTTTCATAATTGTGAATGTTGAAGTAATCTGCTTTACCTTAGTTGTTCTTTGTATAAGTTCTTTTCTCATACTCTGTAGGAGTAATGGCAAAAGATGTATTTTCTTCTTATTCTTGCTGAAATCTATTTTTGTTGGTTTGCTGTGCTTTGATCAGTACCATTAAACTTATCATTTAAAGAGGGACATGCCCTAGAACCATGTTTACTCTCCAAAGCCACTTCTGTATGTTGACTTGATAGATGAGATGAACATCAGAGGGCGTGCATCTTCACACTCTGCTTGTATCTTCAGCTGTAATTGAAATTTCTATGTTTCATTTCAAAATGGAGTGAGGCAGATGCCTTGGAAAATTATTTCACATTTGATTTACCCCAGTTGCCACACTCATCAAATATAGAGTGCAAATGCTAGTGTTATGTTTTTTTTATATACCAGTACAGGAAACATTATATTACCGTTTATCTATGCACTTCATAATGTGGTGACAGTAATATGCATCATTATACTTCATCTTCTAGCGGCTGTCACAGATGCCAGCTACAAAATTACAGAGTTTATTTTCCATAGTAAGACTTCCAGTGCCAGGCAGGTTTGTTAGATTCACTGTGCTGTTGTTCAAGAGAATTGGAAAAATGAATGTGCAGATGTTCAAATGAGTAATTATCATAGCCTGTAAGTGCAGGAAGCCATTAAACTGGCAGTATCCCTTTCTCATGGGGGTTGATTTTCCAACAACAAAGCAATTCCCACTACAGTCTTGAGGAAAAATATTGTCAACTTTGGGAAAAGGTTGTAACTATTTCTCTCACTTGAAGTTCTACTGTGTCCCTTGCTGAGAAGTTACTGATGTGTCTCAAATGGAAAATTGATTCCAGCTCTAATCCCACACGATGGCGTCGAGGAACACAACTTTTACGAATTAAGGTTCACATGGCAGAAGTGCTTCTGTTGCAACCTCCTGTTGGATCCTTCAAGCTTTATCTTAGCCCTAGCCACTTCTTATCTGTCTTTGTGTTTCACTTCTGGTGGAGGAAACGTTTAACCTTGCCAGCCTTTACCTTCCCTCCAGTAAACAAGGTTTATTTGGTCAGAATTGAGAGCACTTAAGGTCTTGCAGCACAGGGAAGAGGAGTCTTCAAACTCTGTGAATGTGTGATGTCATTTTGGTCAAGCCACATTGAGTCTGCTTTCACCTTTTACCATTGCTCTTAATTAGATTCGCTTATTATTATTTTATCACTATTACTATTCAAGTCAGAGTTTCCGCTACTTAACAGTGCACCTTTGGGCACCGATGCACATTTTAACAATGGTTCAACAAATTCCTCATCCCAGGATCCCATACTGGTTTAACTTTTGTATGATGACTTCAAAACAATAAAACTAATAATTAATAATTTAACTAATGGCAATGAATTTGAATTCTGCAACATGTATTAAAGCATTTAGCGTAACCCTCAGAATTACCCATTTTGAGATACAGAGTAGTGTATACAATTGGAACCAGTATTACAATATATAATATTTTATAGTATAATTTATGGGTGTAACTACTTTCGTGACCAGTGCTGATTTTTCTGACTCTGGCCTCAAGAGCACCAAAGTATTAACTTAAACAACTTTTTTTTAGGGATTATTACAGCAAATCACTATTTCACCCTGGTGCACAGTCTGAATGATGCTCATTCCATTTTTGCTACCAGTTTCTTGAGGCAAAACACGAATTTAATGAACTATTCTAACATGCAGATGGAAGAGGTTGGTCAGAGAATGGCACTGGCTGTTCTGGCCTTTTGAATTTTAGCTTTGGTCAGCTTTGCTTCGCTGACAAGCTTTTTCGTGACCCCACTGTCGGCTGAGCTTATACCGAGCTCAAGATGCTCTGTCAAATATCAAATGAGTTGCTGTTTGAGCTGACAGAAGCCCTCACTTCATTGTAATGCATCAACAGACTGTGTATTGCCACATTCTGAGTAATCACACACACACTGTCTCTCTTTCTCTCTCTTATACAAACACACACACGCACAAAGCTATATTTACCCTCAAGATAAAACATGTTTTTGTAGAATCAGTGCATTGATTAAATCTTGTTTTAAATAACCAAGCTCATATTTTCAACCTCACACTGCCCTTAAGCTTATTACTCAGTGACTACAGTAGCTTATCAATGCTCTCTGTCAGGAAGTCAACTGTGCTAGAATTCAATCTCAGCCACAGCCCGCAACAGTATGATCGACTGAAAGAGACTGTGAATGGCAGGCCAGGGTGGGTGTCAGTACGGCTAAATTTAGCATCTCTATTGATTCACCAGATATGACTGGATCAGAGATTTTTCTCGCCATTTAGACAGAAGAATGAAGTGCTTTGTATTGAAAGACAGAAATATTGACTAAATTAGAGGAATGGCCTATTGGAGATTTAAAGATCGACTGGCTGACTGACTGGTTGATTTCATGGCTGACTTACTCTTTGAGTGAATGACTCTCTATGATCAATTTTGATTTGGCCTTTACAATACATGCCTGGAGTTATTAAAGTTTTTAACTCAACTTACTTAGAAGTTTTACATTAGATTATGTGTACTTTGAATTCAGTTTTCAGTTTGAGTAGTTATTTCTTTTCTTTATGTGTCGTGTTTTTTATGTACACTTTTCTGTTAATGCTGTTAAAATTACTTATTTAATTTTTACTTTTTCTCTAAATCTTTTATATACCACATATGCATGTATGCTTGCATGTATCTAAAAACAACATATTTAAACCAAAATTGTTACAAAAGATAAAAGATGGTTGTTGAATTTATAACTAAACTTCAAATAAATGTATTTTTTAATAGTGCCCCCTGTCACATTAGTTGACTTTAATGCTGAAATGCAAGTAATGAGTAAAAATTCCTAAATGTAGGTTTGCACATGAAATTGAGTCTGCTGCTCCGACTCCTACTCCTTCATACTGACTGATGTATTCTCCTACTAGCCTATATTCAGTTACTACATTTAGTATATATGCTCTCTGTAATGTACCTGAATGCATATAATATGTTGTAGGGGTGTAATGGTACTTGTATTTGTTCTCTAAGTTTTTGGTGCAAGTCTTTTTGTTCAGCACGTGGGTACTGTAGACACAGATGAAGCTGATGCTCTGCTAACATGCTGCTTTCACGATACAGGATGAGCTGTTTGTTCCATGCATTAGTGTAAAGGAGAACTACTACTACTACTGAATACTGTCTTTTGTGGCTGCAGAATGACCTGTATGAAATCTAATAAACTGCTTCCACGACTAGCATAGTACACCTGACTCTAACACCAGTTGTATATGTTAAGTGATAGCTTCTGTTCATACTTGGGATATTAACAGTCTCTACAGGCAGCTACAAGACAGCGACTGTACTTTTTCTAAGACGCACTGTGTCTTTTTTTTGTCCCCCAGGAGCTTAATGTGCGACAGTTGACACTTTCAACAGACAAGGACAAGTACGGTATCCGCCTGAGAGCTGAGCCAGACCACATGGTGCTGGGCAAAAGACTAAAGGGGGCCTTCAAAGCCGTCACTGCTTCTATCAAGGAACTCAGCAGTGAAAAGCTAGAGGTCTTCCAGAAGACAGGTATTTCTATGTGCAAGGAAAAGCACAAAAATGTATGACCTGAATTATAGAAAATCATTTTAGCAAAGTAAACATCTGCAGTGTAATTTTGTTTGTCTACACCATTTTTATGTATTCATTTTTCACCATAAACTTTTGCTCTCCACAATTACCAAATAATTAATCAGCAGACAGTGAGTAATGAATCAGTGAAGAGCAGTGAAAACAATGAATCCTTGCAGTAAAGTCTGCTACACCCAGTTTATTCTCAGAATGCAAACCCTAACCCTTCTGAAACTATAATCTGAGCTCTAGTAGGGATCAAAGCAGTGCAAGGTATCTTGTCTCTCCAATTATAGAGAGACGAGGAGAGCCCCTGGAGTCTCTGGGGAAGGAAGCAGCAGAGGTCAGCTGGGCTGTGGGAACTTAAGATTTCCAATCACTTGGATGTTTGAAGTCCAGCCAATTGGAAGGGGAAAAGGAGGCTGAGTGATGGAGGGAAAGAGATAGATGCGGTCGAGGATGGTGGAAAAATGTTGGAGAGGGGAAACACACAGATGAAAATGTGTGTAGCACCACCAAGTTCACTAAACTGAAACTAAAAGCAAGATTTGATGTTGGAGTGTATGTGACCCATTTTAAGGTGCTAAACTAAATAGTGGTACACCTATTTTGTTTTTAGAGTGTCAGATTTTAGAGGACAACGATGCATAAAAGTTATCTGAAAACTAACTGATCAATTAATGTAGATGTGACTGTCTCTGAAGCAGGCTTTAGGTGAATCTATCCATAGAAAAGCTAACAGCTCACATTCAGTTGAGAATCCCATTTTAACCTTTTGAGCAATTTCTCACTGCACGATCCATGACTCAAAAAACATTGTTCCAGTTTAGACTAGGGGGGTGGCAATTTAGCTAGAAACTGATATGGCCATTATTTCCTACCTATACCTTTGATCCCATTATTTTGATGAGGTGGAAGAGAAAAGGTTAAGAGAGAAGATGGGAAACAGCAAAGGAGCAGGGAGGGACACAGAAAATCAAAGCATGGAAATCTCAGATTAGAGGGAAGCAGAGTGACTGTTTCACCCAGCCTCTGGGTGTGGAGAAGTGAAGAGGACAGGGGAACACGGTCATGGTTTTTAGTTGGAACACAGACATGGGTAATTGCTGCCCCTGGCAAAATAGAGATATGAACCTGAATAGATTGAGTTGTCTGTATTGTTTTATAGCTCATATTCAGTGTGGATGTGGCTAGAAAGACTAAAGCTGAAAGAATCTTTAAACACAAGCAAATGCAGATTCAGAGAAATGCAATGAAAGTAACTGTAGTTGAAGCCTTTTGTAAAAGTTTTCTGAAGACATGAACCTTGACGTATAATGACTAATTTAACAGAATCAATTGGCAATTTATTCAGATTTAACTAGTAAGATAATGAGGAACTAAATTGCTTGTCACATTTTCACTAAGGTCTGCAGCCAGCATTGATTCAGCCGTAATAGGTATCAGTAAGCATGATGCAATACTGTTTGATTCTTTTAGATTATCTGTTTTCTCTTGTCAGCACTGGGGTCTTTGTAAATCTGGAGGTCTTATAGAAATGCAATTATTTCTCTGCAAGAATTTAACCATACACCAGTACGGATTCCCAAATTTACAAATACTGTATATTAAATATGGTTGGAGACATTTTCATGTCCCTGGTGCATTCTTTTCTGGTTATTTACTGAACCAGAGCAAAGCATAATACATTTATTGTACTAGATATAGCTAAAAGTATTTTTCATATGTAGTATCTGGGAAGAGAATAGATTGTCTAATATAAAATCTGATAGTGCTCAGATTAACTGTGGTTCCACAGCTGTGAATTGTGTAAACTACATTTATTATTAGAAACAGTACAGTTTTTGTATGAACTGATGAATTTCATTGTATACCGCTATAGAATTATGTTTACTTTCAGGTTCATGGCTTTACAGTCAATATTAATTCTGTCTGGTTCATTTCAAGGGTCCATCATGGTGGACGGTCATGAGCTTCATGAAGAGGACCTGAGGTTGATGTACACCTTTGATCAGAGCTCTGGCTCAGCTGCACAGTATGAAGCACACTCTGACGCACAGGTATACTTGAAATTTAAATCCCATAATTGTGCTAGTGGATACAGTTAAGCTCAAAATTACAATTTTTAATTTATAGTAAATGTATATTTTAGCAGTAGGTTTCTTCTAGTTGGAAATTATATGAACAAGTGATTCACTGTTTTGAAGGGACACCATCCCTGCATCCTGGGCTTATCACCACTCAAGATAATTGTGATTGATTTAACAAAATACAAACAAGTCAGAGTTGTTTTCCCCCAGTATCAGAGTGATAATGTTGGCACACAAGACCGATCCTTGCAGCATTTATGATTATGAGTTATAGTTCACAAAGTTTATTTTGTATTATGTTTTTGAACTTTGATAATTCAGTAGTGTTTTCAGGTTTTACAGAAAGGATTATGAATAATTTGCAAAAATGCCATTCTCTCCAGCCAAAATGTCTATAATTTTTGTCACGTCAACACACAAGAAAATATATTGAGGCTGATGAATATGCCCTCCTTTGCTACATCTCTGTTCCTGTCTTTCTTGCTAGTTTACCTTCTGTTGTGGGGGTAGATTGAGCTACAAAATGTAATGTAACTGCATCTAAAAAACATAAATGCTACTCTGTCGCTGCTGCTGTGCTAAGCTGCCATATACTGTAACTGCATTTATGTGTCTTTACTGTGAGTGTGATGTATGAAATCATTTCACAGCTAAGTGGAAACCAGCATGTACGCGTTTCCCACAGGCCCTCTCTAATCAGTGCTCCTCCAACCGTATACACACCACACGGCTGCACCTTAATACCAGTTTACTGAGCTGGCTTTTTAATTCTCTCTGTTACTCACTCACTCGCACTGACTCTCCAGCTCCCATCTGTCTGTCTCTCTGTTCTCTTTCTCGTATTCTGCTTCTCTGTCGCTTTTGTGTACTTTCTCTGTCACCCTGTCATCTCTTTCCCTCCTCCTTGCCGTGGTAAAGGGTTCAGGGCTGGCAGCGGCTCAGCCCCACACAACATGACACTCATTTCACTTTAGTGACACATGGACTGCAGTATTGTCATTATTGGTGCTTGGTCTGTGTGTGTTAGCTTTTTAAAATTATTTTTTTGTTGTTTTCACATCACATATGCCAACAATATATGAGATTTATCACTTAAAGGTTGCTCTTGTCTCTGACCCTTTTTGTGCCACTGAGCTGGATAGGTTTGGGTGGTTCAGCTGCTAAAGTAATGTCATGATATCAGCTCATGAATAATACCTCAAGATCATCATGTTGTGCCAGATTCCATGTCTCTCTGCTACTATTCTGTCAAATCCACACAGTACATGTGGGTTGTACATATTAAAACTTACATTTCCTACGCTGACTTTAGAGCTCCACCTCCACAGTACGTGTGTCCTCGACCGATTTCCTTTTAGGAATGAAATACAAATTTTATTGTACATGAAATTGTCATTAGAGTAACAGAAACATATTTGATTGATACATTAATTTCACCAATATATCTAAAAATTCAACAAACTGTTCATAGTTGTTATGTAAATCTAGAATGGGCTCATACTAGGTTGACTTTAAAAACAGCATTTTAAAGTAAAGATATAGATGAATTAATATTTTTAATTATGTAATTGTTAATACTTCTTTTCTATTGATTCCACTTTCATCTGATAATTACATATTCTCAGTTGAGACAGGTGGCTGTCATTTAAGAATATGAATTTAAAGACTTAAATCAGGTCAAGTCAATTTTATTTATGTAGGAAAAAGTCACAGATTTGCATCAAACGGCACTTGATGTCACAGCTGACACCATCAGTCCTTAAACCCTGAGTTTTCTGAGTTTTGGAAAAGGACATTTTGAAACAAGGAGACCTCTAGACCTCAGACCCATTAATGTAAATAAGCTGAGGTTGTTTTTTCCTTACCAAAATTAGCAGAACACATCAGAGCAGTTCTGTGTTAAATTTTTGTGATTACTTTAATCTTACACTGTCCTCTTCTCCCCTCTTGATCTGTTGACATTAGGTCCTGGTGCTGTTGGATGTCACCCCAGATCAATCTATGGTGGATGAAGGCGTTGCCAGAGAGGTCATCAACCGCATTCAGAAACTACGCAAGAAGGTGGGGCAATTATTTCAGGAGCACTACTCGCTCTGGAAACAAGAGTGACACATAACACACTACTATTGAATTTTACAATTCAGTGTTTAATCAGAAGAATCTGACGTCACTGAAACAGCCTTTGCATGTGATCATGATTGTTTTGGAGAGAGCAAAACATGCTACCGAGGCTGTTTGAGGAGTTTTTACTTGAACCTTTTGAGGAGGTTTCCCTTGTTTGGCATCTTTAAACACTGCTATTTTTGTTGCCAGACTTCTTGAACCTCGATCACTCTCATCCTCCCAGTACACTCACCACACACACTGCCTATGCAAGATAGTAACCCCCCCAGCCTGCTACTATTTTTAGTGTTTTTATCAACAGATTGGTATTTCAGCCTGACAATATAGACCAAGCATAGAAACTTTATGTAACTTTTAATGTAATTTTAATGTTTCTTTGTTATGTTTCCCTCCCTTTAATCACCCCGTCCTCCCCCCTTCCTCTTTATGTCCCATGCTATTGTCAGGGCAGTTTTGAAATCTTTCCACTGCAGCGTCACAGTTAGAGGTTTCTCCATCATAAGGCAGGCTTAATGGAAGCTTAATTACAGTCTGGCCCCTTTCAGATTCTAATGTTGGAGCTTTGAAGTGGTCTAGGGAGTAAAGACGGATTAGCCAACAGCCCCTTGTTTTCACAAGCAACAAACAGTTTTTTCCGTCCCCCTATAGCAGTGGTGTGCACTGGCTCCCGGCCAGGCTAAATTCCTCCAGTTATTTCAAACTGAGATCTGTTAGGAATTTTCCACCCTGTGGATGGGAATTAATTTTTTAACAATTCTTGTACATGTTTGGTAGTAGTTTGTGGGTGTGCACGTGTTATCACTGTTTGCGTGGGAAGCAGGGTTGAGAAACAGGGGTCAGCGTTTCCTTTTTTTTAATGGACTGCTCACCAACTGACGATCTGTATAGCTTTATCTGACACACACACACACACACTGTACTCGTCCCATCAGGGTAGGGTCAGTACCTTGACTTGAAAAAGCCTATAAACCTTCGTCCATTGATTGACTGCTCCTCTGTATCTAGCTAACGTTATTCCTATGCCCTTGAGCCACATACTGCAATTGGGGTGTGTTTGCGAGCATGTGTGTGTACTACACTATCAATATATGTGTGTGTGGACGTGCACACATGTGCGCAGCTGCACACTGCAGATTAGGATGAGATCAATGTGTTTGAATGTGTCAAGGTTAGTGGAAGCTGGCAGCACACAATGCCAAAATAGATGGGCTTTCATCCAGTAAAAATGTCCCCTTGTTCCCTTCTGCCTTTATTTGTTCCTATAGTGTCTGTTTTCTGCCTTTTTTAATCCGGACCTTCTATTCTTTTGACCGTCCTTCCATTTTGTTTACCCCCCACCTTTTCCTTCGTTCCATGTCATTTACTTACAAAAGACAGAAAAGCCTTTGAACAGAGTAACTTGTTGCAAACTTAGGATTCTTTGTGTCCTTGGAAATCATTTTTGTACTGTTGTTTGAAAACCATTTCAAGCACCACTTTAGGCATATTTACTCACTTATAGCTAACCCCCCGGTGTCTTTCAGCACAATGATACCATAGAAACTCGCTTTTGTTACAGAAACTAACACTCTTACTTATTTTCTGAAAAAAAAATAGACCACTTGGTGTTTGTCTGGATAAAATGTTCCACTTACCTCTCAATCTCTTGTCTTAGGGGCATTTGGTGCCATCAGATGAGATAACGGTGTACTACCGCTCTAAGCCAGAGGGGGAGTACTTGGACTCTGTGATCCAGGCTCACACTGACTTCATCCTGGCTACCACCAAGGCTCCACTTCTGCCCTTCCCTGTCCCAAAGACTGCCAGCGTCATCATAGAGGAAACAACTCAGGTATGACACGATATTCAAGCAGGGTTACTGTATGCTTTATTATGATTCAGGCTCAGTTTAACAGGCAGCTTGTAGTTTACTGCAGCCATACAACGTTAATGAAACATGCTGGGAACAATGTGTATTATCAAAAATTTGAGCAACACTTTGTATATGTGGAGGTGGTTCAGTAACACCCATAACAGTATTACAATGAAAAACTAAATACATTTGTCATAACTGTCATATCATTAGATTTTTATCTTAAAGAATGCTTGAACTTGAGGGTATAAAAAGTATTTGTGTCTTCATGCTGTTTCTGTCTTTGTTGCAGCTGAAGGGCTCAGACTTGGAGTTAACCATAGTAAAGGGATCTTCAGCCCCTCTGGCTCCCCTGAATGGACCAGCTTGCACGTATGTCAACCTCAGGGTGAAGGTCAACAACAAAGAACAAGGTAGCACATGGGAACAGAGTCTGTTATTTACAGCCAAATGTTGTACCAAGAATATATACATATATACATATCTGTTCAGCTCTCAATAGACTAAGAAAAAATTTTGTCAAACTGATAGGTGAGAAAGTGACACGTGTAATTTTTTTTAACATATTCATTGCAGCTTCAAATGTGTTTGTTGTCTTGCTTTTATAGCATAAATTAAGTCACCTGTTGTACCTGTAAGTCACTTCACAAACTGGCAATGTCAGCTATTCTGATGACTGGTTTGTTTTTCAGACGGCGTTGTACTGCTGGAGAATCCCAAAGGAGATAACAGACTAGACTTGGACAAGCTGAAGAAAGTGTGCAGCAGCATCTTTGGAACCAATAACACCCAGCTCAGAGTCTTCAATGGTGGAACTGGTAAGAACTTTTTTGGCTTCTCAGAAAGACATAAATGCTGCTCTTCTCTATTTTTTGAGAACAATGAGTCATTGTTACAGTAGACATATCTGGCATCTCATATTATGCAACAGTTAGTCATCCTATTGCCACCTTCTTGTTAGTGCCTCATTTAAAGATTAAATTACTCAACTTAATTGTTTGCTACATTATTAAAATCATTTAAGGCCATCTATATAGCCCCAAAAATAACACATTTAGATCATTAGTTATCAAACATGTCAACAATGGCTGATGCAGCTAACGTTTCAAGTCAATAATTAGCCACTTTCCTGGCTCGTGTGGCGGCGGTTCGTGCGCAGGGTACTAACGTACAATAAAAATATTTGTTTCTTTATTTATTAACACAGTAAGTGACTGAGATACACCAATGCAAAGACTAAACTGTGTGCTGCAATGCATTATGGGAGTTTTGTAATACCAGCACCATGAGTGTGGAGTGTAACAGGGTTCATTGCTACCCCCACTGTTTTGTTATGCCATACTAATGTCTCTGTGTGTTTATATAAAATAAAAAAGGAAACGCTCTGAGTCAAGTGATGTTCTTCCACACTGTTTGCTTCATGAGAAGATAATAAATTTTACCTTTTTACAGGTGCTTTCTACTTTTCAGTTATAGGTATCGTGATGTATCGTTATGTGATTGTCCTGCAGTACATTGGTTATCGTAGTATCGCTGTATCGTGATAGTATCATTATCATGAGCCATGTACCGCTTATCATATCATATCGTGAGGTACCCTGCGATTCCCACCCCTAACATAAATAGGTAAATGTTGAAAATAATATTTATCAAGAATATACATCTTTATATGTTTCAAGCATTTAGTAATTAAAAAAGCCATTCTGCATATTTTTTCCTTCATCAATAACAGTTGTTTAATTTATTTTTATGTCCAAGACCAGACACATTTTGTTTTCTGGGTATTCATTTGTCTGTACCTTTGTCCATTCATCCCATTCTCTTGAATGCGGTATGCCTTGACAGCCTGGAGGAAATTTTCTCAGATTTGGCACAGGCATTCACTTAGACTTGAAGATGAACTAATTAGACTTTGTTGGTCAAAAGTCAAGATCACTGTGGCTGCACATCCATCCCAGTCTTGTGAACACAATAAATTAGGAATGCCTGGAGGGATTCTTATTACATCTGACACAAACATCCACTTGGATTCAAGGATGAACTGATTCAATTTTGTTGGTCAAAGGTGACTATGACCTCACAAACTTGTTTTCTGGCCATAACTCAAGAATTTGTACGCTCATTTTGACAAAATTTCTCAAAAATGTCAAATACAACAAAAGACTGTGGTGCCATTTTATATCCAAAAGATCAAATGTCAGGTTCGAACAGACATGGATATAAACTGCAACTTCACTGTCTGGCAGAAGCAGACAACCACGAGGCAGTAATTCTGGTTTACTAGCATATTGTCGACTCTTTCATTTGTGGCTCTTATTTGAAAATGAAATGCGTCAAGCGAACGGTAACCCTAACTGAAAACACACATTGCAGGTAACTTTTGCCATAATGCTACACCAGCCTATGCAAGTCAGGTAAGTCATATACTCAATATCATACTGGTGTGACGTCTTGAAACAGTGGTTAAAGCACTTTAGCCAGCAAGGTAACCTCAACAAAGTTAGTCAGTGCTACTTTTTTTTAAGATATTTTTTTTTGGCCTTTTTGCCTTTATTGGAGAGGACAGGACAGTGGATGGAGTCGGAAATGGGAGAGAGCAGAGAAAGACATGCTGTAAATGGCCGAGGTTGGATTCGAACCCGCCACAGCCGCTACGCCTCTGCACGTGGGTCACGCGACATAACCGCCTGGCTATCTGGGCGCCCCAGTGCTACTTTTTTGTTGTTTTGTTTTCGTTTAGCTTGTTTTCCAACCCAGGTCCTCATGAAATGATAATTCCTCTGTGCTTTTTTACAGAGCTGACCAGCAAAATGGACCTTCAGGCTCTGAGTGGCAAAACTTTGTCAGTGACTTCAGGCTCATCCTCTCCTGGTCCCGTCCAGACCACTGACACCCTCCTGTGTCCTTATGTGAACCTGCTGCTCTGCAACGCACAGCCAGCTGGTGAGAAAACACATTCGTAGACAGACCATCGTGCACAACAAGACCTTCTCAGTGTTGAAGAATCAGGCTTTTAATGTCTTGTTTTGTTGTTATATTTAACAAATCAGTGTGATTATTTTTTAAATGTGCTGTTATAATCAACAGAATTGTCACAATTTAATTTTAAGTTACAGCTACAAAAGAGCTGACCTAGACACTACATTTTTTAGTTTCTGGAAATCATGGAAAATATCCTGCATTCACATTTGGGATAGAGGTCATCTGAAAAGAATAATGTGACATTTTTAGTTTTTCGGACACTTGTTTGCAAACTATATTTCCTATTTGGGGACTATAAAGATTCATTAATAGACCTATCTGGCTTGATGTTGTGCAGTTATTGTGAAGGTACTTCCAAGAGCTGCTTAGATTAGTTTAGCACAAATTGGAAATGGTTACCAGCTAACCTGTTTATAGGTTAAAGAAAACAACTCAGCTGTCAGCAACTCTAAAGTTCTTTAATTGTTACTTATGTTAAATAATTTCACAATAAACGTATAGCTATTTATTTGGATTTTATGCTAAGCTAAGCTAACCATTGGCTGGATGTAACTTATTTTTTAGCATGTAAACATTAAACTTCTTATCTAACTCTCAGCAGGAAATGAACAAATGTATTTCCAAACATATCTACCCGTTGCTTTAACTACTTTACATGTGGTTATGTAGTTGAAACCATAGTAATGCCTAATATTTTCTAAGCTGATCAACTAGTTGCTGTAGCTGTCAAAGAAATGTGTGTTTAGTCATCAGTGTTTTAGCCACAACTAGAATCACCAACACTCGTGTGAATATTCCAGTATTTCTTGTACTAAAGGAAATTAGCTATAATCCAGCTTTATCCACTCAACCCCTTTCACCTTGCTCGACTACCCCTACATTTACCAATTGATCAACTAGGCTCAGCCAGGGTCTATTTTCCTCCTCTCTGCCCCCTCCCCTTTCCCATGGCTGAGCTTAGACTTGTTCAGATTCTTGCTAAAGGCAGAGCTGATTCTGCTAACAAGCCAATCATTCTTTAATTTGTAAAAGAAGTAACATCTGTCTGGTTCACTTCTTTTCAACACTCTCCCATCTCTTCCAGAGTGCCAGACAGGAGAGGTGGCCACCCTCCTGCTGGTCAACCCAGTGGGCAAGAATGGGCTCAGCTACTCGGGCCTACTGTCTGAGGCTGCCAAGGTTTTCGGCCTGCGCGGCCGACGGCTGAAACTCTACCAGGACCAGGACTTTACTCAGGGTAAAGATGAAAAGATAGTGGTCATCATGGCTGAGCTTACTATCCATGCAGAGGACTTTAACTAATTGTAAGGCTAATAATACCATGTTGGTAGACAGTAAAGGGAAAATCAGATTTATAGTTTCTACCTTCCTCATCTCACATGTTTCTGTTTTGAAAAGTAGCTCCCAGTGAAGTTTTTGAATTCAAGAAACATATCTTAGCCCAAGGTACTGAGTGATAAATGTTCTCCTGTCCTACTACTGTCAGTTTACCACAGTGGTAGGAGAAAATATTTGGTGAAGTGAAGTAGTAATATCACACTGTAAAAAAAAACATTACAATTAATATTGTGCTTTGAGCATGTTAATGAAATAAAAATGTCTAAATACTTCTGTCAAAATACTCTTAAAGTCTAAGAAGCTCCCACTGCAGAAAGGAGGAGATTGATTATTTCCATCTCTGCTTAACTGGGGAGCAAATATAAAAAAATCCAAGCCTCTTTCCAGCTGTATATGTTTCAGTACAATCAATGTGATTGTGAACACTTTTGTCAACATTCTCTTTATTTTAGCCAACATACATTACAGTTTCAGCTGCAACATTGGTTACATCTATAATGTATGAAATTCCACAGTGTTAGATGTCGTCTTGTCTTTAAATGTAGCCACTTTATAAGTGACTGTGATGTAATTCTCAGAAGAGAGAAAAAATTCAAAGCATTTCCCTTAAAGACACCAAGTGGTGTCTTGCATCCTCTTGTAATAACTTAGAGTTAGGGTTTTTGAAACTTTTCAAAACTGCAATCTGATGAATGATTGTTCATATACGATTTAGCCATTATTATAAGGAAGCAGACCGTGTAACTCTTTGTTTCTCTGTGTTTTCCAGAGTTGCCACCTGATTCATCTGTAAAATCTCTCGACACCAAAACTGTGTTTGTGAGAGTTCTTCCTACCACCGCCGAAGCATAAATCCACATCTTAGGAACATTCATCTCAGATACATCACTTGTCTCCTAAATGAAGTTTTCTACCACCCAAATAGCCCCATTGATGTACAGTGGATTTAAGACAACATGAAGTGGCGTCATTTGTTTCTATGCTTTTTTTGGTATGTGGGAGGGGGGGATCCTGATGCAAAGCAGGCTTATCTGTCAAGTTCACAACTGTTAATCCAGGCAGGAGGAGTGACTATCGCTCATGTTTTTTTTACTCCAGGATACAGATTTGCATGTCTTAAGATGTCTTGAGATTTTGATGCATTTAAATGCTATCCATCATATTTAAGCAAGACTTAACTTTTCCATCACTGTTTTCTCCCAGACCACCGAACAGCTTCTTTCCTTTGTACTTTGTTTCATCCTCAGTCATAAGTGATAGTTTCTACAGATGTGTTGTTGGGCTGTATTTAATGTGGACCGTGGGGATACTTGCCAAGGGAATGGTTTACGTCTCTCACTGGACAACCAATACAGTTTAAAAACAGAGTAACTTTTCATACCTAACAAGTAAATAGACCCAGTTCATAGATGTGTGAATAAGAAAGTGTGAAATGGCTGTTTGTGGAAACTGGGAATTATCTGATGGAAGGACAAACAGACAGGAATCTGCTTGGAAAGAAAAGACAAAGGTTCATTTACCCCAGATTAAAATATGTTTTCCAGTAACTCTTGGAAATAAAGATTCCAGGAAACAGTCTAACTCGATTAACTGTCAATATTAAGAATGGATGATTTTCTTTATTATGATAATCTGCAAGCTCCTTCCCTTCAAGGCTTAGTTGAGGTGAGCTTCGTCCAGAGTAATTATTGCTTTGGCTCATAATTGGAAAAGCAATTTTAGGCTATTGTGCTCCGACACCATTTTGAATTTAGCAGATAAACCTATTGTGTTCATTGCATTGGGAATCCTTCTGACAATGGAAAAGGCATTTAAAAGGTGAAATGGATTTTCGGGCTGCTGTACCTTAGGGACAAAAGGGTTCTGTAATAAAAAGTGCAACAAATGGATAATGTTCTATTTTAAGTGACAAGCGGAATAAATCAGAGGTGACTAAGAATCAACATGTTTTTTTTCTCTCTATTCACTTAAACTTCTGTATGGCAGTGAGAGACACGACATGTCTCTGGGATATTGCTGCCTGACGCGACTGCAATTATAGAAAAATGTGCTTGGCTTGGTTCATACAGCCAACTGAGACATTTTGACTGACTAATTTTCCTTTCTTTAGCAGAGGGTCAAATACAGTAAAATGGATTATAAATGCTCACAGCAGTCATAAAGGGATTTTAAGGTATAGTTTGACATTTTGGGGACTACTTGGCTTTCTTGATCAGCCTTGAATTAGAAGATTGATTCCACTCTCACATCTCTATTTTTTTATGAAGCTCCAGCCAGCAGTCGCTTGGTGTATCTTGGTTGAAATATTCAAAACGGGAGAAAACAGGCAGCCTCTGTCTATCTAAAAGTAACAAAATATGTCATTTAAAGCTCAACTGCTCTTATGTTGTTCATTAAAGTATCAAAGAATAGTTCAGAGCTATGCAATCACTTCCAGAAGTCAAGAAATCATCTGCACATGATCATTTTTAAAAGCTCAAATAGTTGTTTCTAAGCTTTTTTTGTACAAATTAATTGAAAACAACATGTTTGTCGAGACGAGACAAGATTTTGTTAAATTGTGTTATGTTTTCTTTATGCTAAGCTAAGCTAACTGGTTGCTGGTCTTTGCTTCATGTTGAATAGACATGGTATCAATCTTGCTACCCGACTTCAAAAAAATAAAGAATTAGAAAACGTGTATGCCCAAAATGTCACACTTTACTTTTAAGAAACTTTAAATAGTCCATCTGGCATCTGAAGTGTAGAAAAGTACAATAACCTGTTTTCCTTTTGCAAAGGAATGAAGAACTAATGTTGGAAAGGAGGCTACTAAGAAACGAGGAGGCCGCTTGACAATGGAAAGATGCACTGTTCTATATAACGTCCTGGTTTCTAACAAAACCTTAGGTCGGCTTCATCAGAGCAACATCGTATTAACACCTGTGGCTATCAATGCTCATGACATGAGGAGTATACTATATGTTCCGTCAGTGTCAGCTAACTGTGTCTCAAATTGACATGGAGTCCCTCCTAGTTTGAGCAATGAAGCTTGTATCTCATCTGTCCTGGCCACAGTTGACCCAGTAACTATATGTCCATAGAAAGATGTATGAATATTCCTCTGGGTCACTCTGCTAGCTCTATTTATTGTAAGGATGCATCAGCCCTAGATTTAAATTTCAGCTGCCAATCTGACTGACAGATGCACTGAAGACATTTAAATATCGTCAGCTTATACTGAAAAAAAGGTTTCACAGAAAAGAATAAAGAGGCAAGGTGTTTATACTTGAGACCTAAAAAGAAAGTTAATAAGGTCACTAGAGATTCAGTGTTGAACATTACAGTATTCTGTAATGAAGTGTGTGACCTTGAGGTCTGGTTGGACTGTTGAGGATTAAACAGTGTTCGTCTGATGTGGCTTTCCAGAGGTGTTTAAAGGGTACTGACATCCACAGGCATGGTGTTAATCTGTGTCTGTGAAACCGGTTTCCCACTGGTTTGCAGGCAGTATAGTGAGAAGTTGTGTGTGTCTGTATGTGTGTCTTTGTGTGTTTTGATTAATGAACGGGCCGGGAGGGAGAACGGTTAGTGGGCAGTGGAAGTAACTCTCAGCTGGGGACGCTCATGCTGCAGAACATCTCCTCCTAATAATCTTTGCAACAGCATATTATAAATTTAATTTGTATCCAGATTAAACGCATAAATACACTATTAATCTTCTACTATACTGCTAATTCTCAAACATTTGTTCACCGCAGGCTGCTACACCACCAGCACCTGCAGCGTATGCTAAGCTGCTTCTATTTACAACTAACCATGAATACATCAGTGCCACCCTATCTGTGTATTTTGCATCAGTGCCTTCATGGTGATACTTTAAGTTTTAGCAGCAAAATGCTCTCTGATTTAAGGTTGAAGGGAGTTTTCTCCAGGAGTATGCAATATTTATACTATTCTAATAGATTATAGTACCTGATGGTATATTGTGGATAGTGACTTAAATATACAGTAGAGCTCCTTTTTTCAGTTTTTTAAAAAAAAAAATTAATTTGTTGTTGTTGTTTTTAGTTTATCTGCACCAAAAACACTAAGAGATATTGAAGAGATAGCTACAGTATCGCATACTGGTACTCACATCACTATTGTCTTACAGTGTAGTATATCTTTATATTATCTACACCTACCTTTACTGTTGCAGGAAACGTATCAACAATATTTGCGATTTTCACACTGTCAGATCAGCTAAAGGTACATTTTAATAAATTCTCTTTAGTCTCAAATGCACCATCACTCTTCTGGCTTGAGGTTATTACAATTTCAAAAAAATCTGGAGTCTTCTCAACACTTGGAACAAAAAGTACCACCTCTAAATGTGAACAGTACAGCACAGTGCCTGACGCTCCTTTTCAGCACTTTGTGTGCCGTCCTTTCCACCTGTGATTCCAGCATCTCTATAATCAGTGTCACTTCACTGTGATGATTTTATCCTCCCCCTCCCACCTGGGCAGAGCAACATGCAGCCTCACTGGTTAAATATTAAGCACACATCTCTGTCTCATCATGCTGTCAGCCATCTCGCTCCCATCTGCTCCTGCTGCTCCCTTTGTGCCTCCACACACCTCAGCCCGGGTGAGGGAGCAGGTCGCTGACCCATCTGCTGATTGGCATTACTGAAGTACAGTATGCAGCACTGGTGGAAGTGAACATGACCCCAGCCGTCTAACTCTAATAATGGCCAGCAAATTCATTATAGTGTGCTACAGTGACAGAAAAGAAGAAAATTGTTTCTGTCATGCAGAATAAGAACAGGTGTTTTCAAGAATATATAGGTCAATAAGGGCTTTTTCCAAGCAGTCTGTCCTGGCAGCACGTGTGCTGCGTAATGGAAAAATCTAAATCTCTGCCAGGAAATCAATTTTCAGCGCCCTGCATGTTGCCCACTTCAGAATGACAGCAGCAAATATAACCTCAAACAAGTAAGCACAGTAGGTGAGAGGATGAAAAAGTAGTTGTAGTTGTTATTTTGGATGCAGGAGGTGTTTGACCTGCTCGGCCAAATGAGGGGAATTCACCAACCGCTGAAAGGATTGTGAATGGCAGCTTCCTGGGTGTGCTTAAATTTTATGTTGTTCAATGCAAGGATGTAGTAAAAATAATAACACTGAGTTTATCATGCCAAGGTATGTAGCTTTTAGGGTGCCACACACTAAAGATGGACTGATATATTAGACAGGCTATAAAGCACACTGTAGGTTAAATCTTGTTTTGAAAAGTTGTCAAAATGAATCATAAAACTAGTCATGTTTTATTTATTTACATTTTTGATTTTACTGTTGGGCAGATTTAACGGATAATGAAACAGGCATGACTTTGGACAACATCACGACAAAATAGTTTGCGTTTCTCTAAGTCGGGAGAATGTCAGAAGAATATGGATATGTTCTTCAAAACCGTGGTAAGTGTTGTTTTTTTAAAGTTTGACTCGGTTTATCTTAAAACTGGCTAGATTTAACATTTGATTTACCTCAAATGTAGCTGGCTACCTAATGCAGGAAAATGTTTATAAAAAGAATCCATACTGAAACACGAACAAAAGCAAACAACACATTTATTAAAAAGGAGGAAATTATTACAGCTGTCATGAGAAAGTGATATGGTTGAGTGTGGTTAGCTTAAAGGTCCCATGTTTTGCCCTTTTTGAGCAGATTATTTAGTCTCACATGTTCCCAGAATGTGTCTTACAATTTTTCAGCTTAAATGACTACAAAGTTCATTTTACCAAAACTTTATAACCCCTAGTTTCAGTCCTGTTCCAAATGAACTGTTTCAGTGTTCAACTAATGCAGTTGAGCTGCTGCTTTCCTCATTCAGGAAGAAGACTCTCTCTGCACCAGTGATCGGCAGCATAGAGGAAAACAGTTCACAACACGGCAACTGACAGATGTGGATGAGTGTGTAAGACCAAGATTTACTATTGCTTCTCACTTCCACTCTGAGTGACCATGTTATATGGAAATATTGCCAAATCCACAGCACAGCCAGAGTTTCTGACTTGTGTATAGAGTGTCTGTCATACAGTGTTGCGGTTATAAAATCAGTAGTCAAGCAGGGCAGAGCAGCAGCTTGGAAATGACTAGAAAGTGACGGCTGGTTAACATGTAGCCTTTATGGGCTGCATTTCAGTTACTTTTTCATGCTATTCCATTGTCTGACAAGAGAAGCCCAACATTTTGAAATGAGAACAGATTTATTGGGAATTTTGCTGTATTACAGTATCTGTGAGCACAGAGCAGGCGATAAATGCACAGATGTAAACGGCTGACACCGGCTGAGCTTCTGTTGCACTGAACCACAGCAGGTAACATAATAAAGATAGTAACCCACCAAGTACTTGTTTAATTGCTTAAAATCATATTTAAAGTTTTCATCTTTTCTGTAGCGACTTCAGTTTTACAATTTCCTCAGAGCTCTGACCTGTCGGCATACAATTAAAGCTATATTAGCTACAAAACGTGCTACACTAAGGATATTCCTATTGTTGTGTTGATATTGTCGTCAATATTAAAAGCAATAAAGTGGATGTCCAGTTCCTCGGATGCTGGGAGTGCATGAAGACTTTTGTGTTCACTCTTGCAGCCAACATTTGATGTGCATTACTTGTGACTAGAAGAGTAGAAGCAACTTCATATTCTCATTGCTTTTATTTTATTCCCCCAAGTTTTAAAGACATAGAAAAAATAAAAAAATATATTTTCATAATATGAAACCTGATGTTAAATGTTACTTTACATTTGTAGCCGGTTAAAATGAGCAAACTGTATTAGCCAATCACTTCTATAGAGAGCGGCTGAAAACACACACCTTGCATACTGGGTTATCAAAATGATGTTATGTGGATGTAATTGCACTTCACTTTTGCTATTGTTTGCCTCCATATAGTCACCGACAGCACCCGCAGCCACTGGGCTCCTTCACCTGTGCATCACCGAGAAGCTGTGCGC
Source organism: Dascyllus trimaculatus (assembly GCA_024666655.1). Taxonomy (NCBI): domain Eukaryota; kingdom Metazoa; phylum Chordata; class Actinopteri; family Pomacentridae; genus Dascyllus; species Dascyllus trimaculatus. The sequence continues at coordinate 11,323,788 of CM045450.1, forward strand.
CAAAAAAGTAGCTGCGACGCGCAAAAACTGGGCGAACGCATTGGCGCCGCGCGTCGTGACCGAACGAGGGAGCACCGGATCCCCGCCACAGCTCGGCTTCTGGTATCTCCTGATCATCCAAATGCGGCATCTATCTTCATCCTGATGCTCACCCTCTTCCTCCTCCTCCTCCTCCTCCTCCTCCCTCTCTCTCTCCTGGAACAGCAGAAACAGGTAGGACACGCTTCCGATTTGGAGAATCTCACCCACGTATCCAGTCTGGGGGCGGAGGGGGGAGATGGTCCTTTACATTCCGGCTCCTTTTTTTTCTTTCTTTCTTTTTTCGTAGTTAGTCCGTGTCGCGGTTGTTAGGAGACAGATGAGTTGTCGGTGATAATGGGAGATGTCCTGGCATCCGTAGTGAGATGCGTCGGCATCAATGCCACACTGTTGCTACCCGCTCAGTCTGCCGTGCTTCACCACAGAGACGGGCTTTCTGCCGCAGGTATGCAGAGGAGCCAGAGGGGATGGATGCAAGCAATTAGTTTCTCACCGTCCGCATCCATCTCTGTGGAGAGATGCTGCATCTTCTTGCATCATAGAATGCAGTTTGAAGACATGGTGACTGCTTGGTGGTGGAACAGGGAGCCTTCTTCTGGCTGTTGTTCTTTAGACTTTCCACGGAGAGCAGCAGAACTCCAAATAGCCTCTTCGTGTCACTCTGTGTTACCACAGCTCAACACTCACTGCTTTGATTTTTCACCTCCTTCAAAACTCTCCAAACCACCTGGATTAAAAGAATATTACATCTGTTCCATTAGCATCTTTTTCCTTATCTCTATATTGATAAATATACCTTTGTATTTTCAGTAGTTTATGTTGTATTATATTGTGAAAAAAGATCATTTGTTGACCTTTTGCTTTTGGTTGAACACATATGTCATTTCCAGTTAACTGCATTGGAGATGCACAATGATACCTTCATTATCACTGATTTAGGTTTTGAGATTAAATATCAGCATCAAGCCAAAATCAGCACTGACAGCCAGATAATGCCTGGCGCTCCAAAAGTTAACAGTTTATTTTTTTCTGAGAATGTTACATAAAAATACATATGGCATCTTATTCTGCCCAGTAAATGTGGACATTTTCATTTGCGTCTGTCATGACAATTAGTAGGCTTAATGATTTGTTAATTCTGCTATGAGAGGCTTGATGTTCTCTGTGGGGGAAAAAAAAATATGTGCATATATTGGTATTGGCAATCAGTCAAAATGAGTTGGAAAATATCAGCATATTGGATGTCGGTAAAAATCCAATATCCTGCATCCCTGAACTGTGTTTGGATATACAGTCATCTTGAGAAAGGGTTTCATCTAAATTGGTTGGAACAGTCTTTATTGATTTAGTGTGTACCTTGAGAAGAGCAATCAGTGTTCTTAAGCAGCCGTCTGGATATTTTATAAACGCCAGATGCTTATTTTTTGAAAAACTGGATCCGTACGTGTGTGACTTTAATGCAGCAATATTACATTAGAGGCACATATTGAGGCTGGAATGTGGGACCCTAACATATAAAAGAAAGTCTGTTATATATTATAAGTCTTTGCCAAATGAGCTCACATAATGCAGATTAAGCAGATCAATGGCAGGTCAGTTGTTTTTTTTTTTGGTTTTTTTTGTATGGATACCAGAATTTTAAATCTGGTGTCGGTGATGATAATCCTGGTGCACCCAAAGAGGTGGATTTCAGTTGATCAGCACTGGTTTGTTTGACAGAGCTGAAGAGATGTGGAACCATAGTGACAGATAACTAGATGATGGTAAGATCTACAACTCTACTTTGCATCAGTAACACAACTACTCCTTCAATGGATGCCAAACTCTGCTGACCTGGACTCTCTCTACACCTGAACACATCCACACCTACAAAACACCCCCTCCCTTCCTCTCTCTGCTCAGCCTATATATTTCTTTAAAGGATTTTAGTTTATTGTAATTTTATTAAGGTTTATTAGCTTTTTAGTTATCAGCAGTTGTGAACTCATACTGACCGATTTATGAGTCATATCTGCTGAATCACTTCCTTTACCAGAATGAAGTGATTCTCTTCACTTCTTGTATAGTTTACTAAGGTTTAAATCATGCGCTGTAACGAGAATCCATGATCATCTTGTGTTTTATTGTTGTGTATTAGTCATGGTGATGGACAGTATTTAGATCTGTGCGCAAACTAAAGCTTCTATTACATTAATTCCCAGGTCCGCAGTAAAGTTGAGAAGAGATTGTTTTGCCTTTGTATTCATCCTGAGAAATTCCAAACGTATTAAAAAGGGATCCCTACCTTTGTCGGTGAATTCTGCCATTTGGCTATATCGTCTTTGTCATGTACTTCAGTGTGGGGCTGCTCGATGCGTTGTCTCAGCATCAGCGTGATGGGATTGTGATGTGCGCATGTGCAATATGTCACATCGCAGGAAGTGTGATGTAAAGTAGGCCAAATTAACACAAACACTTGGTGCTACAAATGAATGAGGCAATAAATATATAAATAAATGTCATTGGGGGGGTTGGTTGGTAGGATAGGCCAGCAAAATGTTTGAGGCCAAGGTTCCCTGCATGCCGAAGTGTCCTTGGGCAAGACACTGAATCTGAAGTTGCTCCCAATGGCAGATTAGCGCCTTGCATGGCAGCTCTGTCACCATTGGTGTGTGGAGGTGTGTGTGAATGGATGAATGAGAAACACATTGTAAAGCGCTTTGGATACCACTAAGGTAGAAAAAAGCGCTATATAAGTGCAGACCATTTACCATTTAACCTGGACCACTTATCTTTTTCAAAATAACATTCTTCAAAGTACTACTTTTTTTAAGTTTAGGGGACCTTTAATTGATATTGCCACAAATATGATATATTTGATTTACTATTATTTATTGATTTTATAAGATTATTTATTCATGTATTTATTTAATATTTAATAAAACTGCATTCCATATAGACTGACACTGTATTCATTACTTTAAGTGCACCTTTATTTAAAAAAAAAAGATAAAGTATAAAATAAGATTAAACTTTATTAATCATGAAGAAAAGGGCTTATAGTTTGCAAGAATGAGGTGGAATAGTACAAAGATGTTTCAGTTGGATTTGGTGCAGTACTCCATCACCAGTAATGATTTATATTCTAAACATTTCTTTCAATGAACACGTTTCTGTCAGTGTCAACAAAAAAAAGAGACATGACCATAGTTGTACTGGATTGTATTACACTGCATAGGTGTTCTCAAAAGTTGCCAGAGGGGGCAGTCAAAGTTGTGTTTGGAGTAATAATAGTAGTAATAATAATAATCATAATCATAATAATAAGAAGAATAAGAATAATAGTTTAATTATATATCTGTTAACATGACCCCAGGCTCAGTCAAAGAACCATTTCTTCTTCTGAATGTGTATTTTATGTGCTTGTTTCTTATGACCCCATTGTAAAAGTGATTGGTAGTGTTGCAATGTTCCCACAATTCAGCAATAAAACTAGCAAATAAAATCCAGCAGAACCCAGCGTGAATATTGGCCAAAAAACATGAACACAAGAGTTTTCAAAGAATGCAATTTTCTTTTTAAGCACAGGTGATAATTATGAAAATCTGAGTTTGAAAGGCAGCCCATAATCCTCATTAATCTTCCTCACAAACAGTAGCTCCTTTGGTGTTGCTCCTCTGACACAGTCGATGAATAATACATACGTAATTACACTGTTTGTTTGAGTTTGCAGTCTAGCAAGCACCAGCATTTTGCTGTGTGTGTGTTTGGGTGTGTGAAATCTCCGGGGCTTGAGGAGATGCTGGACACTGCAGAGGGAGCAAACACATGGGCAGCACTTGTGACTGTCTTGCAGAGGTAGTGCAGCTCCAGTTGTTGGAACAGCAGCAACAGACACTCCAACTATTTCAGCATTATAAGTACATGTAAATTTGAAAAGAAAAAAAAAAATCTGTTTACACAAACACTCGCACCTACCTCGTTGATTAGTTAATGAAATCATGAATTCTGATGAGCCATTTAGGACTGTTAATTACTGCCGCACACTGAGCGCTCTTACTGTCTATCATTTTCGTATCATGACAGTGTTGGAATTAATTTAACCATGACCACTTCCCACTGCAACAATCACAAACACCACTGCATGCGTTACGGTCTTCGCAGAATCTCTGGGCAGATGGATGGGAAATAAGTCTGTAATTGTTTCTCGTGTGTTTTCTCTCCCCTCCCTCCTTCTTTCTCCACTTCACTCAGCTTGACTGAATGAATGTTGTCCGCAGTGTGATCACAGCGATAAAGTACATCATTGTTTTAGTTTTCAATTAGGAACTTGAGACTACAGTGATCTGCTTCTAAAGCTTGTTTTCAGTGTTTATTATATACCAGTACAGCATGCAGTTGTCAGTTTCTTATTAAAAAACTTCTTAATTGCACTGAATGGGCAGTTCTAGTTGTTTAAAGTGGGCCTGTAAGAGTCTCCAGTGTATGATTCTTTTTATTTTCCTTTAAAATAGATAGTTAGATGCCTCTGTTATGCTAGAAAGAGCAATAGGCTTAACTGTTGCATGTTTAACTGTGACGGTTGTAGCTCCGATCATACCCTTGAATAAGCAAACACTTTTTTTTATTTCCCAGTGTCGCTGTTTACCTCGTTATGTAAGCTGAACGCTTTGCTGTTGTTAGCTGCGCTTTGTCAACTCGCCTGATTTCTTGAGCCTTGGCAAAAGTGGACTTTCAGCACTTGCAGTTAAATAATCTAGACTCCAGGGTAAACTGCACATTAGTGGGCTTACAGTGGGGCTGTTTGTATTTGGAGCATTCAGGTCAAACCTTTTGCTCAACAAAGCCCTCAGTGGGACCAAAGGAACTCGCAGCATTTCATTTTCGAGGAATTATGCATTGCAGCAACGTAAGTGGCAAACTTGTAGATAACTAACCTGTGCTGTAATGGAATAGAAGCAAAAAAAAGGGTTTCCTGCTTTCATTTGCTGTCTTTTATACTCTGTGCCATATGTTTCTGTGTTTAATTTTATGCACGTACTTTTATGCATTTTAGTTTTTTTCTCTTTCATACCCTTCCTTCGTGGGCTTAAAATTCCTGCCACGTATGAGGCACAGCAGGTACCTCCTGAGTGGTCACCTAAGTTCCTTCCTGCTGACTTGCTGTTCTTTGTTACAGTCCCTCTGTGTATGTCTGTTCGGCATGAGAAAAGAATGGGAGTTTTTCTTCTATAAGACATCATGTTATTGAAAGCGATTTCTTGTTGCTAAAAGCACAGTGACAAGGACAAATTTAAAAGCTCAAGATAGAGCATCTGCAAGCCCGCATTTCTTTGGTACACTGTTTTGGAGCATCATAAACAAGTTAGTCACATAAAGGAAGAGACTGAAACCAATTCTTGTGAGCTGTTACTGGAGGATGGATCGTTTATATTTGCGACTGGTTGTATTCTGAAAAAGTTAGGAAACACAATTTTTTGTTTTGTCTTTTGAGGAGGTAATTACAGAACTGTTTGGGATGACATTTTTCTTGCTAGGATAGTTGAACAGAAGAAAGCTATGGAGGTCAGCTATGGAGCAACAAGCATATACCTTTAATTAGTACTTAGATGTTAGCATCACAGGAGAAGAATTCAGAGGCCGCTGGTGGAACTGAAGTGAAACAAGAGGCACTTACTGACAATCTTCCCAGTTGTTTTACAATTGCTAAAATTACTCTGCTTATCTCCTGTTGTCTGAAAGCTTCTTGGTTTCTTTAGGAATAATAAGGCTCCCTTGGTTTATATATCTATTGCAAAACCTGTTCCCAATCCCAAAAACTCCACTCTAATATCACCAGTGAGAGACCTATTGTACTGATAAACCAAATATGTTGCATAATGTGTTCTATTTGTTGTGGTATTTGTAATGTACTGCAGGCTTAAACTGGCCTTTCAATGCAAAATTTACAGCAGCATCGGTGGTTTGAGCAAATGCTAAAAAAGACAGCATATGTTTACAATCAAGTGACAATGCCCCTGAGCATCCATAAACATTATTACCCATGTCTGCTGGGAGCAAAAGAGGAAATGGTGTAATGTTGTTTTAGTGCCACAAAAGGGAGGAGGTTGGGGTGGTAGGATAGGTCAACAAAAAATCTGACATTAGAGGCCACTGTTTACTTCCCATTTCCTCCCAAAAGTTAATGTTGCTTTCTTTTAACCCGGACCGCGATTGTTCTCACAGTCCTAATTGTGTTAAGATAATGCTCATATGCACCCTTCTGGAGGGGAATTGATAGCTGTGTATTTTATTGTTTACTTTTGATAACTTGTCTAATCCCAAGTGGGCAAGGCATTGTTGAATGGCTATAAATTAAAAATTGTTTTTTATTTACAAAAAACAAAAAACTCTGAAAAAAAAATCTAAATAAATAAATAAATAATCGGTGTCCAGAGCATTTCAGCAAATTTACCACAATTTTCTGTGCCTTTCTTTTATTCCACTGATGAATTGTGTCTATGTTGTCCCTGTTACAGTGATTAAGCTCTGTATTCGTAGCATAATGAAAAACTCTAGGGTAATAATGGAGTGATTAACACAAAAAATAATAGAAAGACTTCATTTTAGTTAGGCATAGCTGCTTCAAATCCCTCTTCTGTCATTCGTTTAACATCTAAAAACTCATCTCTGTGTGGCAAAGTTGCATATTTTGATGTATTTCCCTACAAAACAATCCTTTCCTGCCTTAAAATGGCCTTGGATAGAACGCTTTACTGTTGCTTCCTGTGGAATGCACGACTCGATGTAGTCCTGCCGTCTCCACTCACCCCCCATCACCCGTTGCAACTCGAGCACACCAGCTCACCTACATCGCTGCTCAAACACTGCAAAGCTATGCTACACTACGCAATGCCGAGTTGTAATATTGGAGTAAGAAAGCCGTAGATGTATAAGTCAGACACAGATTCTGAAGAAGAGGAAGAATATGAACTTGACTGGATACTCAGTCATGGCACTGACTGCTTATTTTGCACATAATATGCCTCCCAGCATATAATAAACACAGTATGAACATGCTAACAAGGTAAAATAAAAAACCTTGATTTTCACCTGAGGGAGTGTCAAGAATTGGTTTACCACGTCAGCATAGGTGGATCCACTTTCTGCCTGTGTTTTTGCTTTGTATGGTATATTTTATCTTGAAGATGTGTTGACAGCAAGGTTGAAAGATTTACTCTCAGTCATCTAGTGTGTTATAGGTAGAGGTCATGTTAGTGGTAGCAGCACTGGGGCCATTTATACATCCAGTTTGAACTGGGATGGGGGATATGGGGCTTTATGTCACACTGACAGATATATGAGGTGCTTTTTTGTCAGTGTTAGGCTGCAGTTCTTGGGGTTGTCATATTAAAGGTTGTTTAGTAGGACTGGAGGACCTTGATCTCTCACAAAAAATACCAGCTCTAGGAGTCCAGATTGGAATAACAGTGCACACTGTGGGTGGGGGTGTGGGCGTACGTTGATGTTCACACTAACGTACGACAGTGAGGCCACACAGGAGTCACAATAATTTGTCATTGTGTAGAATTATTGTGACACTGAAGCTGTCCTTGTGTTGTACTCTTTGCCATTCTTGTTACAGAACAAGCTGTTCTGAAGCCCACACAATGACACACGTCAACACTAGCACCTCTCTTAATGCACTGCTGTTGTTTCTTCTTCATAGTATTAATCCACAATAAATGCAGGCTGCTTTGGAAACCTGTGCAGCACTTGTACGTTTGTATTGTTTCTTATCTTGAATCGCGGTAAGCCCTGCGGAAGAATCAGTTCTTACTGAGTGACACAGGCTCTCTAAATACTGCTAAAGCTGTGCAATGAGATTTCCTGCAGGGTGAAAGGTATTCAGAAATCCATCTGTGCTTACAACTCTCCTCAGTGATCATGTTCCTCTTGTATTTATGTTCTCTCTCTATCACTGTGTTTCCACCACTCTGCATCAGTTAGGCATCAATGCCGGTTCTTATTAATAATGTAGCTGCAAACAAATATAAGAACAGGCTTGTGCATTGCCCTTGTGCTACTTAAAAAAAACAAAAAATGCATGAATTTATTTAATAACATTGGTAGAAATAACTTTCACAATAATTTATTTCCGCAGTTTAAGCATTTCTCAGAAATCTCTAATGAAAGATGTCCTAATAACATGCTTGGGATTGTGATGATGCTTTATCCCTTCTGAGGACAGTCACAAAACTTGGCACCACTACAAGCATCACTTTCTGGCACACACACTGTCATATTGTCATACTTTTTTATTTATTTTGGAGCTCTACGCTAAGCTTTGAATTTGGTAAACACAAGCTTCACAGTGAAATTTTGGTTTTTCACTCTGGCTAGTTAAATTTTAAATTCAACAATGCCTGCATGCACGCTTGTCATTTCAAGTGCCTCGAATTCAGGTTAAACCCAAATGCTATTTAGTGCACTTATTTTCACACATTTACCACACATGTGTTTCCTTTTAAGCAAAATCACGAATCGGGTTGCAGTCTGTCTTGATTTTCTTGGGCTGGGGGGCAGATGCACACAGATCTGTTTGGCAACGCCAGAAGAAAAATCATTTTTAAACTTTGGCAGTTTATAACAATAATAGTTTAGCTGGTTCGACAGCATGTATCAGTCAATTGACACAAGCTCATGGAGGATTTGCATTTATGGAATGTTAGCAAGACAATAGTGTTATCACCTTGATAGGCTCTAACAGACACAGATGCAATTTAACTTTTCAGATAAAAACTACAACTCATCTTAATATTGTACATGATTAAATGGCTTATATTGTTTTGTTCTATGTTGATGGCTAATTTCAGTCTAACCGTAGCTGCCATTATCACTTTGGACAGACCCTCTGTGTGACTATTTCCACAGACTGCACAGTTTTGCCCTCTGGCTGAAATGTGTCTTTCAATAGGATTTCAGTCAGTTTTGAAGGGTTTTTTTGATGCATGTTGACTTAGCTTTTTTGAGGTCTGTTAGCCATAATGCACAAAGTGTAAATCAGATTATTGACCATTCACTTAAAGAATTGAGGAAAACCTAATGGACATGAGACATAAGCCTGCCTAAAAATAGTTGCGGCTTTGTAGTTACAAGCTACTTATTCGCTTCCACTAAAGCTTGCTTGAAAAGTAAAAGGCTGCAGTAGCTGTAGGACCACCAGTGGATAGATGCATGGTGATGGCTACCAGTTTACTGTAATGTTCATGCCCAAAGTTCAAGCACACAAAGTATCTTCTTCACTGCCTCTTGATCTCCTTTGGGCTACATGCTGTTATTTCTGCCTCAGTTATACTGATGTTCTGTCCCGATAAAGTGCTGAACTAAACCTTTTGGAGTCCTTTTTTGGCTGCAGGATGTGATCACATGTCAAGACATATTAAAGTCTATGCAGGTTAGTGTGTTTAGGTGAACATATTTTTCAATGCTACCTAGCCTACAGCTAACAATTAGTCCCCAACATCTGAGAATACATTAATTTACTGTACTTTACTGTAAGTTGGCCATGGCAGCATTATAGTGCTGTTATTTACTGTGCAATCTTTGAAGTGGTTTGCTACTGACAAATAGTTCAATAAAACCTTGTTTTCTATTCTGTGGTATGGCTATTAGGCCCCTCCTAGCATATCATAAACTATTGCTGTGATCTGTTTGGACATTAACGGTTACAGATGTTCCATGAGCCTGCCAGAGAGGCTGGAAACTGCACTGCATGTGGTGAAGTCTTCTGTGCTTCTGTAGTTTATCAAACCTAAGCAGAACTTTCATAAGTTGTACTTTGAGTTGCGCATTTCACAAATGTGCTTCATCTCAGTGTGGGAGGAAGCAGTTTGAGTACATGGTGGCAAGCCGGAGTAGGCATCTAAGTATAGTTTTATGTGATGTGTGTGTGTGTGTGTGTGTGTGTGTGTGTGTGTGTGTGAAGGTTTTGGGGGTACTGTCTATTTACAGCTCAGCCTGTGGGAGATGTCCAAGTCCAACAGAAAGGGCAGGGGGGCATGGGAAGACCTCCACTCTGCCTCATGTGTCATCCCCTTCTGTTAAGACTTTAAGCACTGTGTGTGTGTGTGTGTGTGAGTTGTGTGTGTGTGGAGTTGTGTCTTTGTGAGTGCACACACATTGTGTGTTGTGTCAAGGTTGTTGAAAATAGTCTCAGTGCACAAGTAAAAGAATATGACACTCTTGAATGCTCAGGCACACACTCAGGTCTTCAGGGGGAATTGTCTAACAAGACGTGAATTTTCCTTGTGGCTCTCCCTCGTTCACAAGGCCAAATACTTTCTCTTCAGCTGATTGTGATTCATTATTTTCAGAGACACACACACAGAGAGAGAGAGAGAGAGAGAGAGAGAGAGAGAGAGAGAAACAAAGAAACAAACTTTTCTTTGACTTTGTTTTACTTTGAATTGAGGAATGTTTCAATGCTCTGTTTACTTAATGAAAATAATTGCCTCTGGGTATTTCCAAATTAACAAGAATAGGCTTCACATTCTTAAAGGCTGACTTTTAATGTTTCTGACCATGGACATGACAGTTCTTCCCATGCATATAACTCAATATCTTGATAAAATAATTGAAATACATTGTCCAGTCACTATCTGTTTCTTGAGCTTTCAACTGCATCCCACACTCTTCATCATAGCTTAAAGTTTACTCAGTTGTCATGGAGACGCTCAGTATGATGACATGTGTTTGGCAGCTCTGGAAAAGCTTGGATTGGGACGTTATTCTTCCCTATGTTATGGAACGACTGTTTCCGAGGTCTAAAATGTTCACACTCACCTATAATTGAACAATTGAGTTTAGCTTCATTTAAAATCTGCATTCTTTTCAATCAGATGATCACACACACAAAAAGGAATCTGAAATGCTTTCTGCAGAGAAACACTGTCAGACTCTAACTTCAAGTTCAGCTGGGAGTCTCTGTCAGTCAGTAGAATTGCTGAAGTTTTGCTGGAGTGTCAAACATCTTCAGCTGCCTGATGCAACAGCACTCTTCTACCTTTGGCCACTAGGCTTCCTCGTGGCTGTAACTGTGGTTTAATGGAGGCTAAACAGCTGACCAGTGTGAGTGCAGAGTTTTCTCCCTGTTGTTTCTCAGACCGTCCACCAGCCTCCTCTAAATATTCAATACTCGAAAGCCTGGTAATATACTTGGACATTTCTCAAACTGAAGTGGATGAACACACAACCTAATCTGCTTATTCAAGAGCTATTAAGCAATTTGCTTCTAATTGATTTTCTACTACTTGCGTTTCTGAAAGTATTTCTTATTCTTGCTTGTTAAATGCTTGATTATTTTTCAGTTGTTTAATTTGCGTTTGACTTATAATTAACCACGAGAATTTAGGAAATCTCTCTATCTGTAAAGATGCAACCAGCTGACAATAGCAGAATATTCACCTAAATTATTAATAAATGCTTAATTAATAACAGTAATTACTGTTAATTGAATTTCTTTAAATTGAACAGTCATTTAATTGAGAGGAGGTCTGAAACAACAGCTGATGATAATAGCGTCATATGTCACACACTGACCCAATCAGTTGCAGAACTTATTCAAGTTTACCCAGATTTACTGTGTCGACTGGATGCTCACTGACAGATGGGTCTGGTTCCCATCATATTTCCTCATGTAAGAAAATACATTTTGGCAGAGACAATTGCTTTCCTGTAATAAAGTTGGTGACTATCCATCCATTCATCCATCATCTATGCACTGCTTAATCCTCTGTAGGGTCATGGGGGAAGCTGAAGCCTATCCCAGCTGACTCAGGGCAAAAGCCGGGTACACCCTGGACAGGCATGAAATGTATGTGATATTTTAAATTTAGAGTTACTGCAATCAAATTAAGGCCCAGAGAAATTTCAGTGTAGTATCACTTTTCATTGCCTGCCTTTTCTATTTTGAGTTGACAAACTGTTTGGTGAAACGTTTGACCATTTGTGTCATTTGATGTGACTTTTCCGAGCTGAACTACAAAATTGTGATAATTTTCTCCGTGTAAAAATATGAACTTAAACGTGCAGTGAGAAATTTTTGTCTCCCCCTTCTGGCAGTGAGAGTAATTAAAAAAAAAACTAGTTTTTGCTCCTGTTGATTTTGACACTGCCATTTCAATTGCTAAAGTTGCTCCCCTCCTTAGCTCTGGCAAACCAAGTTATCGCTGGTTGAAGTAAAACATTACTAATTCACCAGCACGAGAATATCACCACCAAAACAAGATTTAAATCTAAATGGGATGAACAAATATTTTTTAAGTAAAAGTCCTGCACTCGAGTTTTAATCGAAAATGCGATTGGTGGAAACATTCTGTGTTAACGTAAACATATTAAAACTGAAAGTGGGATATTTAAGAGCTTCTTTAACGTGACGGAATGGTCCTTCATATGATGTCATTCTGCTGTGGGGGTTACTGTTTGTTCGAGGCTTCACCTTCCCAAGTTTGGATTTTGCTAGAAAATGTGTGGTCAGTGATAAAGCCAACGCGGTAACAAACCTGTGGGCAGCATGATACGTTATCTGTGTTTCTCTACAAGCATCCTAATTCAGTTTCCTTTACTATCTGTTTTTTGTAAGAATGGAACAAATCAGAGGAGGGCTGATAAGAACTGTGATCATCTGTGTTGTTTTTAAATGCGTTATGCAACAAAAACTAAAAAGAGGACTGGAATTTATGATTCTTTTTGTCTTAGCAGTTAATAATAATAAAAAAATAATAAACAATAATACAATAAATACAAGTAACAAAACATACAGCCATATTCAGGAGAGCAGGAAGAATCCATTTAGGTGCCATGTTGATGGTTGTCAGTTCATTGTCAAAAGGTTTTGGTGAAGTGTGTGTCAGTGTGTGCTCTCATTGCAAGAGGTCATGCTAGCAGGTCCTATATTTACACGACACCAGCTCTCTCCCTCCCTGCCTCCCTCTCTCTCTCTCTCTCTCTCTCTCTCTTCCTCCATCTCTCCCTCTCTGCCTTCCTCCCTCCCTTCATTTGTTCTAGGGACAGAGCCCTAGTGTGAAGCTTCTTGTTCTTTTTACTTTCCGGTGCTGTGCAGTTTTTTTTTCAGCCGTCCAGAATGAGTTCGCTTATGGCAAATACACTGTCCATGCGGCGTGGAAAAGCCTGGTTCGGCCTGCTGTCTGCTCCCGCTATGAGCTCTCTAGGCTATATTTAGTCTTGGACAGGCCACCCTGCTACTACAACTATCATCAGCACCAAAAGGGATATCTGGGGAAGCTGTACCTAGCACCGCCACCACATTCTCCTTCTCCCTGCAGTTTCACTGTAAGTAAATCCTTTTAAAACAATGGCATTGCTGTTGAATTTGAGAGGCTGGTTTTGCCACTGTACAGAGAGCACAAAGGAATCAGCTGGAAGCAGTTGCACTACACTTGACATGTAGTACTTAATTCTTCTAATCTTTTAGTGTGTTGCCACTTAAAATATCTTGTAGCTGCTGTGGTAAAGTTGACTGTATGCCTCAGTGTACCAAACTTCTTTTGAAACAGGCTCAATGATCAGCACTGCTCTAGACTGTGTTGTGGAAAGAAATATGTGATTAAATAGTATATTAGTTTTTTATTTCCTGTTAAAAGCAATGAGCAGAGACTGGCTTGTAAGTGAGTTTGTGGAAATGCACATAGAGCAAGGCTATTTGGATGAGGATGATGTGGTCGAGTTTGACCTTGGTAGCTTTTGTTTCAAGCACAATGTCATATTGCCAACAGGTTTAATTAAGTATGTGGTGTGAAAGAAACCCCCCAAAATCCAGTGTCATTTTTAGCCCCTCTCTTTTGATCCTTTCTCTCAACAGTTTCCCACCCTTCATAGCCAACACACTATCTTTGCAACAGTGTTTGAATAGGGAAATGCTACAGTTAGGTACATATTTGTCTGCAGGGAAAACATTTCTCTTACTCATCAGTTACAGAGGGATGGGAGGAGGGGTGGGACTTGGGCAACAGCTATGCTTGCATTTGACAGAGGAAGCAGACATCAAGACATGGAAAGTTTAAACGTGAGTTTCTCATCCCTGAAAATGGAGATTGAGAGAGTATGCAGACATATAAAGAAAAGAGAGAGAGAAAGAGAGTGAGGATGGTGGGAACATCTGGAGAAACAAGACCAGTGCCAAACCCTGTGACAACATGAGGGGACTGGAAAGTCTCCTGAGAGAGGCTTGAACATACTCTCACACAGAGTCACACACATGTGCATACATGTCTGAGTTTGAATGGGAGTTGATAGTATAAATGATTATGCTAATGTCAGTGAGCTGAATCTTTGGCTGTTAAACTGTGCTATGGCTAATTTAAATGATCAAAAGAAGCCCCTTAACAGTTTTCAAGGTGTCAAATGAAGCACATAATTTGTGCACCAGTCCCATATTACCCTATACAGACAGATTCAATGTGATTGGCAGTGTGGGGCCTCATTCACAGGCTGCACTGTACTGTGGTCTTTGTCATGTGACTGTATATTCTGTATAAAGCCTTTATAATCCAGCTGCATACTGCGGTTTTATACTCTAATCCTGTTGTATACTGCAGGTGGGCTCCTGTGCGGCAATTTGAAAAGAGTAATTAACTGTGGAGTCAATGGTTAATGACAAAATTGTGCAGTATAAGAACTGAGGGAGCTCCAAAAGTGCACCAGCAAACGCACCTGAGGGATAGGGGGTGGACGGCAGGCGCTGAGTGGGAGAGGTGTGGGGTCAGGGTGTGAGAGAGCACTACTACCTTCTTGTGGACTGACAGGCGAGTTTTCATGACACCAATTACCTGCATTGGAGAGTGTGTGTTTGTGTGTGCATGTGTGTGGAATTACCCTCAGTAAGTCATCCCCTCGTCCTTTACTGCGAAGTGAAAAAGCTGCATGATGGAGCACTCCCACCTGGATTATCTGTCTCTTTTTCATCCTGTTTCTCTATTTTCACTCGCCCCAACTCCCACCTTTTCCTCTGCTCTGTCTTTCCTCTTCATCCCTCCTGTCCCCCCTGTGTAAGGGATTCAGTCATCTTGCAAAATTGATGATGATGGTGAGTAGACACAGCTTTTCAATAGCAAAAGCACTGCACAGTTTTGGTTAGAACACTCAGTGAATTGCTGATGCACACCTCAGAGAAGATTGGTTCATAACTGAGGCTATAAGGAGAGACCTAAATATAAAATTGCTTTTTTACAATCCCACTCCTGAGAACATGTACTGTACGGTGTGCCAGTGTGTGTGAGTGTGTGTTATTAAAGTGCAACTGCCTGCTATGTTACCAGTACGTACACATCCACTTCTTGCTCCCTGCACAGTGTATAGGAAATAATGGAAAAACACAGCATGCCGTTTTCTTACACAAGTTTGAAGGAGTGAACGGAAAAATCCTGTTTGGTCAGTGGAAATAGCCCCTGAGAGGAAATAACTTGACCATGCTAATGCCGGGTTCAGAGACGAGTGTACCACGACCATTAAAGTGCCAGGAGAGAGATACAATCAATGAACCCACGCACTCAGTGCACCAAAGAACAGCGCAGGACCCAGCATAGCGAGGAGCTACCTAAAGGCCTGTGCTCACAGAGAGCTGCTGCTGCTGCTGCTGCACACAAATACAAGGAGGTCTTTGCCAGCTGTCATTTCTTGTGATAGGGTGGCGGGATTGGGTTGATTCTGGACAGAATATCACTTAGCTTAACCACCCAAGTCGTCCTAAAATAGCCAGCTGTCCCAGTCTGCTCGTAGGGGTTACTCAGTTCAGTCATTGGTCTTAATGAAGTGGCTGCTAGTAATGACTGCAGCTACAAGGAGAAGAAGGCGATGTGAAAAAAAAAAACAGAGGAAAAAAGACAGAAGATTAAAGAGGAATGGAAGAATGTATTTCTCTTCAATTACACACACACACACACACACACACACACACACACACATATATATATATATATATATATATATACCGTATATATATATATATATATATATATATATATATATATATATATACATTTATATATAGTGCTGACTACTAAAGCTTCTAGTAAAGCATATATTGCTATGTTAATTACACAACTGTCTTAATGACTGCACTAGCAGAGTGAAATAAACAATAGCCAGTGTCTGCCATTATATAAGTTTGGGCTACACCAACAATTATTTACAGCCTATTATCTTTAATGTGATGATCATCCTGTGGATTAATAGATTCATCATTTGGTTTGCTAAATGTCAAAGGTCAATAAAAATGTCTATAATTAACATATCCATGCTTCTTGTTGTTGTTTTGCCTGACCGACAGCCCAAATGCAAAAGGTCTTTGGTGTATATTCATAAAAAATACTCATGTATTAGAACTGAGTCATTTTTGGCATTGATTATCAACATGTTGCTTTTAGTTCATTCTCTTTTAACCAAATCACAAATTGATTGATTAATTTCAGCATTAATATTCATAATATTTGTTATTCGTCTGTTTTCCTACCATTTCCCATCATTGTCTGCTATCTGAGGTTGAGGTTTGTGTCTACACTGCATGTAAAGTCAGTTCAGGGGGACTGCTTGGCTCCTGCCTTTGACAACACCCTGAGGTCCAAACTGTTGCCTCATCAGGATGACACTGCTTAAACAAACCTGCCCAAACAATCCGGTTATTTCAACCTGTATTGTCTCAAAACCCTGCTGACTTGGATGTGGGTCTCTCTCAACCCTCATATCTGATGACATGAATCCATCTCAGTTCACAGCATTTAAACTTTGCATGGCATTTACTGGAACTGAGGTACAAAAACATGGTTCTCTTGCTAGTGGTGCAAAATAAATACAAGTTATTAATTACATAATGCTTAATACATTAGTTTCCATCTTCAAGGCAGCACAAAAACAATCAAAAATATACTCTCAAAACAGTAACTAGTCACAGGGAACAAGTTATGATAGATGGATGGATGGATGGATGGATGGATGGATGGATGGAGGCATAGCTTTGGAACAGGAGGTTAAGTCGCTGGAGGTCACCAAGTGTTGAGCAGATTTCAAGTATTGAGTATGGAGTGAATGAATAATTCAATTGTAAAGCATCTCTGAGTGCCTAGAAAAGGCATAAAATCAATTCATTCTCCTTCTTCTTCTTCTTCTTCTTCTTCTTCTTCTTCTTCTTCTTCTTCTTCTTCTTCTTCTTCTTCTTCTTCTTCTTCTTCTTCTTATTATTATTATTATTATTATTATTATTGTTATCATTATTATTATTACTATTATTATTATTAGGTGTTGCTTTGCAAAACAGAATTAAACAGAGTATCAGTAATTAAATTTTTTAAATATGGGACGGATTAAGGGACCATTTCTATTAATTGATAATGCTTATTTGATGTCCAAGAGAAGTGAACTTTGACCTATATTCATTCCAGTTGGCTGTTGTTGGAATCAAATCTAGTCATGCTAAGAAAATCTCCTTCCATTCATGCTGAAACAAACTCCCTGTTTTGATAACCCAATTAATTCTCTTGTATAACAGTGCAAATCCTGCCAGCTTCAGCAAAATGCTCTGCCTGAGACTTGGGGGTAAATCACTGGACAGTGTTTGTGGCAGTAATTCAGTGTAAGGAGATGTAAACAGCGATTGCAAACAATAAACAGTATTAACATGTCAGTTAAAAACAATATTGTACAAGCGTGTCTCCTCCAGCGCTGCCTCAGAAATGACAAAAAAAAAACAATAGAACCTTTTCAGGCTTATCTCTTGATGGAATAACTTAATTCAGGTGCAAATAGGCTGCTCCCCACAGCTCCAGTGTGTTGGCATGGCAGCAATAGAAAAGGGCCTCCGCACACACTGTCTAAGGGAACCACCGGTGGTACAGTACAATACATTTAGAAAATGGCCTTTCAGAGAAACTGTGGGTCCATATTCCCAAATGCCCTTCGCAATTAATTGGGACCTAACATCTTCTGAATATTGAGTGTGTGAATTGGACCGTGCCCCTGTGGAAAATTCTCCTTTGCCAAATAAATTTAAAGGTGACATTAAAAAAGCCAATAACATGAAACTAATTAGTTTATATGTTCCTGGATACAATTACTTAATATTTTATTTCATTTATGTCTAAATATACAGTTGTAAACACAGGTTTACATACAGTTGTAAAGACCATGTACATCATGGCAGTCTTAAGTTTCCAGTGGCTCCTATAACAATTAATTTTTGATGATGAAATGATTAAAACACATCCGGCAATCATGCATTTTGCTTCTTTCATAAATACATTATAGGACACCTGGAAATATGGCAAAATCTGCTGGGTCAAAAATATCCAAACATAGTTATTGCTACAACTGTAAGGAGGTTTATTGACATATGGAGTGATACAATCATAGCAGCATTTGCAGTAGACTTCATCAGTAGCAGTACAATGATCAATCGTGTCACTTAATCACCATGAATGTACATATGAAAAATGTGAAGTTCAGCTGCATTAACAAACCCTCAGTGTGCTCCCTCTGTGGCTCACAGCAGCACCAGAAACATTCAGACTCTCCCCACTGGCATCCATGAAGGTCCTCTGAGGTTTTACCCTATTTTGTTTTCTTTAGTGTGCATCAAAGATCATTTCTTTATCCTTATTTATTTTTATTTGTGTGTGTAAATGTATTGATTTGCTTGTTTGACATTGTTGTGTTAACATTAAAGCTATTACCTATGTACCTTGATAAATAGGCTAAAATGATTCAATTCAAAATAAACCATTTTTTTCTCCAAGTCTGTATTAAAAATAGGTCATTATCGATATCTGCTGAAGCAAACCAGTTTATTGTGATACATTTTTGTATTACCCAGAACTAGTTGACATTTTGCCCTTGGGACCTTATTTGCGGCTCTGTGCACTCTCTTGTGTCTCTGCCTTGTTGACATGAGGGCATGAGTTTCCTCCTGTTATAAGACCGACTGTTCTCTGGGCACCACAGGGGAGAGCACTCAGCTTTTGAAGGATAGTAAAAGATGTGATTTTAATAAACCAAGTCAATCACTCATAATTGCTTCTGCTACTTTTACATGTGTGCACCTGTGGTCACAGCATCACCAGAAATCAGTCACCATGCATCGTGCTCTTGGTCTGTGTGCGATTTATGGTGCTTAGCCGTATGTGACATTAATACTGGGAAGCAGTGTGTGTGTGTTTGATGTGTATGTGTGATTGTGAGAGCGGGAGTCATGTATCACCCTGTTCTGCTGCAGAGGTAATGCTGGATCCTTGCCCAGTTTCTTCTTGTGCACATTGTTGCAACACTGTGGCGGATTGTCCTAAAGCTCTTTTTGTTTGGTAAAGGGAGAAAACTGGAGATGCAGCATTTTTTCGACGTTCTATTGTCAGTGTTTAGGATAGTGCGAAGTAATGATGATAAACTGATGAGTAATCTATGTGATAAATGTGTCTGTTCTGCATTTGGGTCATGACTCATCCGCGCAATCATCCTGTTAGGCTACAGCAGGAGGGTGGCTGACATGCATAGGTGCAAAGCGAGAACAAACACATACATGTTGTTGTAAAGGTAAAATGAGCGACCATAAGGAGAATAAATGTCCCCACAAGAAGAGGAAAGTTTGAAATGGGTTGAATTTCTGCAGCTTGATAAACAGCAGATGGGTGTCCATTGCTCAACCCAGGTGACCTGTGCTAACAGAGATGCAACAAACCTTTTTCTGCCATTTCAAAAGGGAGCATTACCATCACCAGACTCAGGCGGGATCGCTAATTAACACAAAATAACCCCACCTTCCAGAAATGTGCAACACGAAAACCAAATTCTAAGCATCCTCTGCATAATTCTCTCTGTGCAACATACAGTAAACTGCTAAATCTTCCTCTGTGATAGTAATTGTTTGTTTTTCTATATTTCAATATAAGTAACATCCCTTTCAATTTCAAAACATGATGCTACTCCAGTAAATTTTATGTATAGTTACATGTGTTGTGCATACTGCTTGTAGCAGGACAGCCACTGGAGCTTTAAGAAATCCTTTCTGCCTTCAACCATTTATCTTAAGTCCATCATTTATTCCCTCCTCCTTCATCTGTCTCTCAATCAGATTCCTTCAGCTCTCTCATTCTTCAATCCATCCTCAAATCCATTTTTCTCCTCATCTTTGCCATCATCTTATGTTCTCGTTCCTCACTTGCGTATACGGGAGAATGCAGCATGCATAGCCTCTGTCCACCGCCCCCTCTATTTTCTCTTCCTTCTTATACTCTTCCCTCCAACTCAGCTTTGCCAGCCCTCACCCTGTCAACTTATTTAATCCTTGTTGTCACTCTTTCATCTCTCTGTCTTTTTTAACCTCATTTCTTTACCTTTCTCCCTCCCTCCTTGTTTTGTCCTTTTTGTCTTTGAGTCTTTTCCCCTCGTGAATCACCTGGAGCATGCCATAGGTGTGTGACATATGAAGTTGAGGATAAAGCATGAGAAAAACACACAAAGATGAAATGCATGTTTCTGAAATCAGAAAAAAACAACACCAGCAGACCTATTGTAATTTGCAGTATACAGCAAAACTGAGTACATCCCTGTATACCCTGGATGATACTAAAATGTTAAATGACTCAGAACTGTATCTTAAAGTATTATCCTTAAGCTACAATGTAGTGTATTTGATGTAACATATAATTAAAAACAAACAGGTTAGACAGACTACATTAAACTTACGGGTCCCAAAGCACAACTTCAATGTAACAAAAGTGACTAAATCCCTCATTAATGAGATTCCTTTCTTGCATTTGTTTTCCATTTTGTGTGTCCGCTTCTGTTTCTGATGACAGATATAATTCTCTTGGGCACTTATTTTCAAGTAAAGACAAGGGTCTCATAAAGACAAACCCAAGAGTTCTCCCTTTGAGCAAGCCGCTGGTGGCAGTAGGGAGGAAAAACTCTTATAACAAGACGAATCCTTAGACAGAACAAGAGTCCAGGTCAGCAGACTTTTGTTTCGACCATTTGAGGTGAGAGGAGAGAGAGAGAGAGAGAGAGAAAAAAACCTCTTTCACATAAGTCTGTGCAAGATGAGTCACGGATGATTCTTTTCACCTGCTCTTCCTTTCCCTTTAGTCAGGGAATGCACCTGGCCAAGTCATAGGTTTGTGTGGTTGTTGCAGTTTGCAAAGGATCATTGTCATCTTAGAAAGTTCCTCTTTTACCAAGCTTCTTGAGGCTAGGGGTCATTTCTATTCATTTAGTAGTAGCAGATAGCAAAACTACAAGTGTCATCATTTTTCACTCATGCAGCCCCATATCAGCACACTCCAACCTCCATTTTTAATGGTCAGCACTGTGCAAACACTGCTGTCATCCAGGCAGGTCCACATTAAACATGCTGGAAGCATCTGATCCCAGAAAATTATTTTAGTTTCATCTCAGTGCAGAATATGATGCCAATATTTGTCAGGCTTCTTTTCATGTTCTTTGGTAAAGTTTAATCTTGCAGTTCTGTTTTGTTTTGAGAAAATTTGTTCTCTCCTTGGAAACACAATTTCCCACAGATAATCCTACCAAGTCCGAAGCACTTACCTGCCTATTTTTTTTTAACGCAGCACTGCATAAACAGTGAGTTGTGAACGGTGTCATTTTTCGTGGACGACCTCTGTGCCTTCTGTAATTGGTAGTAAGGCTCTCTCTTTTGCTCCACACTACTGCAGGAACTATGTTCTGGCTAATGTTCCATCGAGGGTCAGGTTACAGACCTGTAATTGTTATTGTACTTTATGGCAATAGGATTTGTAGTAAATAGATTTCAGCTCTTCCCTCAGAGCCTTCTGGAAGTACACCTAAAAGGATGACTTTGGATCAGTTTCATCTCTATTTGTACAGTGGAATTGCTGGAAGGTATTTAGCTTAGCTTTCTTTAGAGACTGGAAACAGGACTTTGTCAAAATGGGAAAGCACTTATTTACATTTTGGGTTTTTTTTGGCTACTAGGTTTGTCACTAATACACTGAGGCTGGTTATGAGTTCTGTTTAGTGAAAGAAGCAGATCAAGATCAATGGAAAGAAAAAATGTTGACTGGTAAGTATAATTTTATGCTTTGTATGTCTATGCTATGGAGCTTGTTTTATAAGTCAGTGTTACAGGAAGTTAGTAACTAGTGTGTTAATGATGTTACTATAAGTTTCCTTTTTTCAAACAGAGTTGATGTGATGTTTGGTTGTTGATAGAGGTGATGTAGAGGGTAAATGCTTGCAGAGCCTGTTAACTATAGGAGAACTTCCTTAATAAGTTGGCTAGATGGATCAGCTAATATCAGCTTCTTGTGGATCTATTATAGCTGTATACACACACAACACACACACACATCCATCTATCCATTTATCTATCTATCTATCTATCTATCTATCTATCTATCTATCTATCTATCTATCTATCTATCTATCTATCTATCTATCTATCTATCTATCTATCTATCTATCTATCTATCTATCTATCTATCTATCTATAGATATAGATATAGATATAGATATATAGATAGATATAGATAGATAGATATTATAGATATAGATAGATATACAGATACACACACACACACACACACAGACACAGATACATTTGTGTGTGTTGACTGTAATGTACACATATATCACAGTCCATTGCTCTTTCACACTGTTTCTGGAAAGACTGAATTTGACTTTCACTTGATCATGTTGTCCTTTGTTAACTTGAAGCTTGCCAGGAAGAAATAAAAACAAACAAAACCTCCTTGGTTTTGATGAAGCGAGAGAAAACACTGATAGGTGACTGCAGCAGTCTGGTCAAGGAAACACTGCATTTTTTACTATACGTGAGCAAAAGCAAATATAGTTCTTACATACTGTATTGAACAGCTTTTCTCTCTACTTTAAATTATCTCTGGTGCTTGTTGATCACTATGTTCACTATTGATGCTTTAAAAAAAAACAAGTTATACAATTTAATACTTTTTGTATCTTCAGTGTGTTCCTGTAATATTTCATGTTTCATGTTTTCTACTTGATGGCAGGTCGATAAATGTGACTTACTCAAGTTTAGTAACTTCAGGATCAGTGGGTTAGTGAGGTATGTTGAGCCTAAAGCCAGAGTTTTCAGTGTAACAAAGGTGGCTGACTTTTAACCTGGCTAGATCACCATGGCAACTTATACACAACATAACCTGGTCCAGAGGACGTTATATGGAGAGTTTTGAATTTAAAATGCCTGGGGGAAGCGTCTCACTTTTAGCACTTGTTTCCTGACGATTCTCTGTGAGTGATACAGGTTCTCAGCTAAGGGAATATATTACATCAGCAAACCTGTTGAGCTGTACGTTACTAATCCCATGAAAATGTGCAGTTACAGTCTTTCACGCTATGGGAACTTACATGCAATCAGTTGGTGATGCAGAAAATGCATAAATAAGTTTTTAGGTTTTGTCCTGATTTGCTGCCAAGTCCATTTACACTGCTGGTACTGCAGTTTACGGGACACAGTTTAGAAAATTAATTATTGTATTGGTATTTATTACAGAAAATATTCAGTTACATCAATTTCACTTGAAGTGATATCCTTAATTTTGGGACAGTGTCAGACTTTAATGCACTTTAATACAATATCAAATTTAAATATATGAATTTTAAAGTATAACAATTCTAATGTTCAACTGTCAGAAATAAACAGCTGCATCGACCAATAAAATAAATATGTTAACACACGAGTAAAAAACAAGAGTTTTCTACTAACATTGCTTTCTTGCATTGTTTGCAGCAGCAGTTCATCATGATTTTTTTGTATTCCTTGTAGTTCTAGATTAAAACAACCTGTTGACTGAAGTAGGCGCCGCACCATTTGTCCATTTTGTGCAGAAGAAGAATCACACGATACGTTAAATGCCCCTTTTTATGTAATGCGGGCAGTCTAAAGGGTCTTTTAGGAGATCTTTTATCTCTGACTGGGGTTTTTAGGTTTTGTCGAGCTGGCTTACACAAAGAAAGCCTTACTATGTCAGACTTGCTTAGTGGTACAGCCATCAGTCCCTGTTGAACAGTGTTTAACAGTGGTTCATTCATTTGCTCACTTGTTTGTTTGTTTTTTGACATTCGGGGATTTCTTTTAAAGTGCGATACCAGCCATGTCTCTTTAACCTTAGCTCACCCCATGTGAGAGTCGCATTTAATGTAGAAAGAAAACCTTACAGCCAAAGGCATGTTCAGATGTTAGTCATTAATGTTTCATGTGAAAGGTCCACGCTACAAAGACTCTACTTCTTATGTCACGGTCATACAAAAAGCTGTGAATGAAAGGCCTGATCTGCTTGGGGCAAGACTTACATCCTTCCTGGTGTATGCTAAATGCTGCATATCTGCTGCACTGTACTTACTCATAGTGCTAAAAATAAATATTGCCTTGATGCATGCTACAGAGCATGTTTTCACTATTGGCATCGTGAAGAAGCTGCTCATTGAGGTATGAAATTATGTTCTTGTCTTATGAGCTAATGAAAGACCCGTCACACGATGGGATACCCATGGAATTGAAATAATTAATAATTTGATGGTGCTGTGTTGGTAATGCTAGGAATAAAACACCTTTTGGCCTGCACGAGTACCTTTTAAAGTTAAGAATAGAGCCTTTTAGTGACAAATGGTGAAAAGGTGCCTGTGTATGTGATGCTGCTAGTGATCTCTCTAAAACAGTGAAGTTGTTTAGCTACACATGTAGACATATAACCGTAAACTAACTCATTAGAAACTAAACACCACCTACGACAACATTTCACAAATTTTTTCTGTCTAACCTTTAAATCTCTAGCTGAACTATTTGCCCCGACAAAGTAGAGAGTTTGCCTCATCCTGTTTTGGTTTCAGTGCTTAGCTGGATATTTCATATTGCTTTTCTATACATAAACTAACCCACTGAACATACAGAGGCTGCACGCTGACTTTTTAATCAAAGAGGCAAACAGCTTATGACAAGGGGTTGCTTTCCTGGGATTATTCATATTCCCTATTGAGAAGCAGCAGTTGTTATATATGTATTTTGTATGTTTTTGTCTCATAGTTAGTCAGCAAATGATAGTTTCGTTAGAGGTTTTGTGCCCTGTAGCATTCGTTGTGAATTTCATTTTCCCTCTGATCTGTTTTTTCCTCAGTTCCGTCTTTTAATGAAATTGCTCCGCCGTTCTTTCTCTGTTTTGTAAGTCTTTAGAGAGCAGCCCCATGTAAGCAGATTTGCTGCTGTGCAGGTTCAGCCGTACTTAAACTGTAACATCAAAGATGCCTTCATGTAGCGAGCTCTGTGTCGAGCTGGAGCCACGCTGGATGCATGCTGACAGTGTTACAGGTACATGACATGTGGCTTGGATGCATGCCACTGGAGCCATACATGAAAGAAAGAATGGAATTTGTCCAGCCGCTAAACATGTTGCATGTGAAGAGTTGGGAGCCTTTGTAAACAGTTTGAGGTGATAAACGAGTCTGTATTTCAACAATGGGTGACAATCAAAGTTAGGTATGTAGTGCTGGCTCTGAGTTCCAGCCCTATTACTATCATTATAGATTCATGAGCATCAGTTTATGCGAGCATCATCTTGCTGCATCATCAGCCTCATCAAAGTTCAAATCTAAACATCTCCTCTCTCCTTTCTCTCTCCTGCTCTCCTAATGCTTATCTCCTCATTGTCCTTCTTTTTCCTCCTCCCCCTCTTCTGCCTCTTTCACTTCTCCCTTCCCTCTTCTTTTAATCAGCCCGCGTCTTCTCATGTCCTCTACCACCTCCTCTTCCCTCTTCTTCTCTTTCTCCTTCTTCCCTCAATTTGCTGCAGTGCATCACTAGCAGGCACATTAACATCTCATCTCCATTACCCAGCAATGCCCTGCCCTCTCTCCCTCGGCTTTTAACCACCTTTCTTTTTTTCTCTTTCCGTCTATCTGCACCACTCATGCCTTCATTTAATTTTAACGATATTTTATATTCTGGCGGTTTGCCTGTTTTCTTTTCCATCATTTCATCCACCTGCTATTTCTTCCCCCTGTCTCCTTATAGTATTTTTTTATGTATGAATATTATCATCATCATTGCAGGGTCTCCTCTCCTCTCCTCTCCTCTCCTCTCCTCTCCTCTCCTCTCCTCTCCTCTCCTCTCCTCTCCTCTCCTCTCCTCTCCTCTCCTCTCCTCTCCTCTCCTGTCCTATGATGAGCTCTGCTGTAGTGTTTCAAGGGAGTGGATGCCCTTGGTGTGACCGTGAGAGAGAGATGGGCTAAAGCTCTGCAGCAGCAAGCCAGCGAGCGAGCAAGTTGTTTTCACTGTGTGTTTGTGAGTGTGTGTATTCAGATAATAAGCGATGGAGAGTGAAAGCAGCACAGCTTGTGTATGTGTTTGTGTCCTCAGTAGCACCAGTCGGTGGTATTTGCGTAATGCAACTCAACCAGGAAACCCTGGTTAACATGCAGACTGGGCTGTCTGTCCTCTGAAGCCCACCGTTCCCAAATCAGCCTCGTCTCTCCCCTTTCCTCCATCGCTCTTCATGACACGGTTCTTGGTCACCTAATCTGACTCCCCTCTCCTCCTTTGAAGGGAGTTAAAAAGCTAATCTTGCTGCATTGGCAACATTTTTTTCTTTCTTTTTCACATTTACTGACACTTTCTTGTGTTGCTCACAAACACGGCTCTACTCCACGGCCAGTAGAAAGAATTTAAGGCCAGTTCTGACTCATAACATAATGCAGTATCAAAATAACAGAGCGTAGACGGCAAAGGGTATAGCGAGGACTTTATTTAAACTGGTGAGCTGCACTGAAATGAGAACCCAGATTGTATGAAGACGATATATCAGGGGCAGTCATTTTTAGCTGCCATCTTCAGCCAGGAGTAGGAATTCAAGTGTCATCCTGAAGACCTCCATTGGAATAGAAATGACTAATGATGGAGTGATAAATTTTATTACTTAAAAGGATTAGGGCTCTTGTCTGATTGCTTCCTTGAAGGTGTCATTCAAAATTAGTTTCTCCTTCCTTCTGACTGTCCCTGTCTTTCTCTCTGTCTTTTCATGTCTGCTTTGTCCATGACTCTGTTGTAACTAAGTGACCATGAGGAGGAATGATAAGCCTGGTTTTAGTTATACATGAAGGCATCTGAACTTAGTTGCTGTGCTGTAAGGAGTATAGCCAGATGGATTAGCATCATCCTGTTCATTAGTCTCAGGTTCTTTATTTTGGAGATAAACGGTCACCAGAGTTTGAGCAGACATTTTGGAAGCAAATACCTAAATTTATTGCAATTACTGGTTACCAAATTAGTTTGTTAAACTATTTTTGGGAATTTTTGCCTTTATTTAACAGCACTAGAGGAGACAAACAGGAAATGTGGGGACATATGAAATGCCACAAAGGTCCACCTGGCTATATGTGATGTGCATCCTAACTATAGGCTACCTCACAACCCCTACAAAAGCTCTTCATGCCAGTAATAAGCTTTTGTTGTGTATTTATTTTTTGTAGCATGTTTGTTCTAGTTTTATATGATGACAGAGGAGCATGTGATTAAAAATGTGATTTTCTAAACCTAAATCACACAAAGGTTTAATTGCTTTGTTTTTATCCATCATAATGGCACTTTTCTCACTTTTAAACATGTGTAGAAAGTGTCAGGTGAAAAAGGAAATATTTCCTGTCATCCTGCCATTTAAAATAAAGAAAGCAAGGCCAGTCAGAGGAATTTGATAACGTACCAATTTGTGTTTCTTTGTAATAGATTTTGTTGTGTTCTGTCTAAATGTTACAGCGCTTAGCAGGAGAGAAGGAAAGTAGCTCTGCAAAAGGCTTATTTAGGCAAAAACAATACAGATTAAAGATGTTTTGTTCACACTAGCTTAATAGCCCAAGTACAGGATGTAGGCTAGGAGCTGCTTGGTGTTTGAGTATGTGTGTGTGTGTGTGTGTGTGTGTGTGTATGCTCGCGTGTGTGTGTGTGTGTGTATGTGTAGGGTTGTACTCTGTAGCCTATGTGAGCTAGCATTATTCTCAGTGCCAGGCAGATCAGTTGCATAGCAACAAGAACTTTTTGAGGGCAGGAAATCTTTCACCAGTGGAATGTGTCAAGCACAAGAACAGTAAAAATGGAAAGAGAGAGATACATACTGTACATACCCCAAAATTCCCATCGGCTATATAACTTTAGAAAATTACATAACATACAACACACCGATGGTAATTGTGAGGAGAAGAAATAGCTGCCAATGTCTGGGACCAACCTCTAATACAACAGAAGAGCTTCTTAGAATATAGGTTTGGAAATTAGATCGTCATATGACAATTGTACATTCATATTAATATGTTAAAAAAATAACCCCAAAAAATAGTATGCATTTGTTTTTTAAGCTGCAGCAAATGCATAGCACATAACTACCAGACCTTCAGTATGTTTCCTAAGCATGTGTCCAGATCTCCTAAAAAAACCTAAGGAGAACCACACAATCAGTAACAACTAATGGCATAATCAGAGTAGTAATGCCATATTTCCTGCACCATGAGTAATTAAGATATAGAAACGCTAAATCCAATAATAAATTCAACATTAAAGCAACTGATGGAAGGACAGATTTGATTGATTTTGTGTAAAGTTCTCTTAGCCTGTATGGAAACAGTCTGGACATACATAAACCTTTATTTTATTGAAGAACTGTACTGTGTGTTTTCTTTGTATATATCCCAAATGCTCAGGGGAATAATAAGTTCAGTTTTGTTGTTGACAAAAGCTACTTAAAGGGATAAAATTAGAAAATCCAGGGAGAGGTCAGTCAGAGAGTGTACTGTAACAGCAGACATGGTAACAGAGTCTTCAAATGCTAGTTAAAATACACAAAAGAGTGAAATAGACTACAAAACTGCACACTTCCAGACTGGTTAGGCAATATATTTATATTATATTTGTTTTTTAAAAAAGATTTTTCTGTAATGAATTGTTTGATGTTGACCATGTGCACAAAATGTTACTGGAAATAATTACCCCGTGGATTTAATGTGTCATT
The DNA here is from genome assembly GCA_024666655.1 of Dascyllus trimaculatus. Taxonomy (NCBI): domain Eukaryota; kingdom Metazoa; phylum Chordata; class Actinopteri; family Pomacentridae; genus Dascyllus; species Dascyllus trimaculatus. The sequence continues at coordinate 11,352,854 of CM045450.1, forward strand.
TCATGTGTCAGATATCGCTCTTGAAAAGATGCAATTGTGTGTGATCTCACACTAATAGGCTGCATTAAAGTGATATTCTATACTGTAAAGCCGCAGAAGTGGCTGCAGTAAGAAGCGGTTTTAATGACCCTGTGGAGTGCTTACTCAGCAGGACTGGTGTGTGTTTGGTGTCGTGTGTGTGTGTGTGTGTTTTGAATGGTGCGACAGGTCAGAGCAGAACCCAGTTAAACAACCTTCTCACTTCTTGCCGGAGATTACCTCCCTCCTTCTTTTATCCTCCTCTTTCCTCACCTCAGCTGCGCAACTGCAACTAGTTATGATAATCTAAACCTCTACTGAAAAGCACTTTGGGTCAGTGGCTCTTGAATTAAATGTGCTTTATAAGTAAGGGGGACTTGACTTGGGCTTCTCACACATTGTTCTGACTTCTCACATACTGTTCTGGCTGCTCACACACTGCTCTGCCTGTTCTGGTAAGGAGCTGTCACATAGTGCTGCTGTTTTTTTGTAAATAATTTCTTTCTGGCTGTTTTGTATTTCTGTCTTTCTTCTTCTGTTCATAGGCAAATTTGAAGCAAATTGAGCTGTCAACACTGGACTAAATGATTCATTGTCAGGGTGAGAAAACAACTGGCTGATTGTTTTCCCATCACAGTAGATTTCTTCCTTGGATCAGAATATCTGAGAATTAATTACTTTTAAAATCTGCATTTTGGTACAGCTACATTATGTACACTCCTATGTCCCAATTAACTGTATTCTTTTCATTCTTTTCCGTATCTACCACTCTATTCCACTAGTCTGCCTGCTCTTGCAGCAGGTGTTTGTGTTGGCTTTGTAATGTATGACTTGAGATGATGTTTAATTTAAATTACAACATCCCGAACAATACTGAGTGCTGGGAGGGAATGCTGCCACATTGTTAGCAAGTCCCTATTGTCGTAGCTGGATGCAGCAGAGCAGCTTACATCTTCTCTATACTCTGCTGCATCTGCACAAACGCTTTTACTCAAAGCCATGAGTCATAAAATTGGATTTTTAAAAAGGGGCATACAGTACTGTTCAAAAGTTTTAGTCAATTTTGAAGTTTTGATTCTTAATAATGAATTAATACCATCGGGGAGACATCTGTTCTATCTCAAGTTCATTCTGCAGGATAAAAACAACCCCGAAAATATAATACCAGAGTCATGAAAATCTCCAGCAACAAATAGAACAAGGAGTTCCTGCAACAGATGGTATCATGGCTGCAGAGACCAAATCTCAATATCATGAAGTCAGTCAGGATTTGCAAGAAGAGGCAGCCAAAATGCACAGAAACACTGCAGCAAGTTACCCTGGAATGCTTGAAACAACGTATTTTAAAGAACTGAGCAGAATAGTTGCTGTTTTAAATGAAAAGGGTAGTCACACCAGACATTGGTTTAATTTAGGTGCTTTCAGTGTCACATGGTGCACAGTACAATGTATGATTAAAGAAACATGTTAAAAAACCTTAGTTCCTCTTTTAGCCAACTTCCCATTGTCTTTAGATTGACAGAAAATTAAATTTAACTGCGCTAGTTTTCTTTTCCTGATATTTTGCTGATTTGTGATCCCTATAGTTTCATTGTTAATATATTAGAGTTTTGTGGTATAGTTAGTTTCTTAACTTGGGTTTTATCTTTCCTATGATGAAGTGCATGTGAACTAGTCCCATTAGGTCTGGTAATTTTTTAAGAGAAGTAGCATTGGAGTTTGTTTTTTTCACAGAAAACACTCTGTGGTAATATTGTTATCAGACATTTTATATGTATACAGTATATTAACCCAACAAGGAAAAGATGTAGTTACTCCTCATGAGGAAAATAATAACAACAACAAACTAAGCCAATACATGTTGTCCAGTCCCATTGGAAGACTGTTTTATTCAAGTGAAAATGAACTGTATTCAGTCACAGCTGAAATTATCTGGAATCGTCCAGTTTACAGACTTGCAAAACTGATTAATCCTGTGGTGCAGTTTAATCCTTGTACTTCAATAGGGCATTAATTTTCCCTGCAAATGGGGGAATACGAACTGAACATGTGGCTATATTCAGTTCTTATAAAGAAGGAGTGTTTGTGCTGAGAGGGAGAGAAAATGACATTTTTATAATATTTACTCCATGGGAGCTGGAATGTACCAAAGACTGATGGGTAAATCTGTTATTTCACTCTGGGACACTGTTTAGCTTTGCTATTTATGTTGTAACTCATTTGTCTTGACATTGAACATTTTAATTTAATCCACAATTCAGTGCACACTGGATCATTTTGAAAGCTGATACATGAAGACTAGCATAGAGACAGGCTCTGACTGTAGACAAACAGGCAATAGATAATACTGTAAGCTTCATAGACAGCCATTGGAAGTGTTGGACCTGTCTTCTCCATGCAGTCAGATAATCTGTCACCAGCTCCTTTCGCATCCAAGGTCTGAGCCGATCTGTAGAGGAAAGAATCTCCTCACTGTCAGCTCTTCTCTTCTCTTCTCTTCTCTTCTCTTCTCTTCTCTTCTCTTCTCTTCTCTTCTCTTCTCTTCTCTTCTCTTCTCTTCTCTTCTCTTCTCTTCTCTTCTCTTCTCTTCTCTTCTCTTCTCTTCTCTTCTCTTCTCTTCTCTTTGCCTCCTCCTTCCTCTTCCTCTTCAACCTCATGTCTGCTGTCTTGCCCTGTGTTAGAGACAGCTGGCTTCTAACTGCTTGGCTCTGATTAAATGACTCCTTAAAAAATATGGTCCTTGAAAAGTTCCCATCACTTTAAAGCAACTATTCTTTAGACAGAGTTTGACACGTTAAAGTGCATTAGTGTTTATCCACGGACAGTGAGCACAGTGAGTTCTCCTGATAATTGTACTGGTCAACAAGGCTGAAGCACTTGCAAAATGTCATGCTCTGTCTGTAACAGACATACTCTTTCAAAACTGCTCGCTGTCAGCTGTGCGTAGCATTACGCCTCATGCTCACAACTTCAGAGTGCACCACAGTTTTGAAGTCAGTAATAAATATGTTTTCCATCGGCAAGTATCAAAAGTAAGTTTAAAAATCATGACCAAACGAGTCATATTCTCTGCTGTGAAACTTTGGGGGCATGTCTGCTGAAAATGCTAAAAGCACACCCAACTGCAGTACAGGTGCAGCCTCTTTCAAGTGTCAAATACCACTACGATCTGAAAAATGGATGCTCTGTTTGGCGGCTTTATTGGACTTATGCAGTCATACATGTTGGTTTGTTTTCTTTCACACCACAAATGAACTACACCAGAGTCACAGCAGGCAAAAGTCCGCCTTTTCAAGTGGTTTCGGTTCAGTTGTTTGGTCCACACCACAGTTCAATTGAAAGCTTTCACACCAACTCACATCCACTGTGCCAACTGGGCAAGAGGATGAGAGTTCATTTTATCCAAACCCAACACTCTCAGGAAGGCGAGGTGTCCGTCCATCCATGTTTGCCAAACTGGATCTACATACACCGATCAGGCACAACATTATGACCACCTGCCTAAAATTGTGTTGGTCCCCCTTATGTGTTTAAAAATGCTCTGAACCATTGGACATGTGCAAGAGGACCTCTCACGGTGTCCTATGGGTTCTGGAACCAGGACAGTGGATCCTTTAGGTACTCTGGCTAGTGCAGTGGGGCCTCTGTCAATCAAACTTGTTCCACTGCATCCTGTTGATACTTGATCAGAATGGGATCTAAAAAACTTAAAAGTCAAATCCAATGGCTAATTGTCCTTTTCCTCAAGATGGTCCTGATTGTTTGATGTTGTTTCCATGTGGTGGGGTGCATTTTCCTGCAGGGGTAGGCCAGTGACATTTTGGGATTGTCATTTTCATGAGGGAGTGTGCTTGTTCTTATATATATATATATATAACATTGCATATGTTAGCAGTTTGCACTTCCAGCATAAAGTAGTGGAATTATTGTGGACTTTATTGTGGGCTATGATTGTAACATAAGCACACTCATTAGTGGACATATACAGCAAACGATGGCACCAAATGTCAGTGGGACAGGAGGATGTGGCTTAGGGAGAGATAGTTGGTTCAGCAGTAGCAACAGATTTCCCATGAATCCCATTTGCCTCAGATAAAAGTTTCTAAATCTAAAATAGCCACTGAAGAGGTGAATGTTTGGGGTGGTCCATAGCTGTCTTTCCATTTGACTCTTCACAGAATAAATTCTCCTCTTATTTGTCAGATAATTCTTAGGGGTTGTCAATAAGGAGACTGAGCTGTTCTGCAAATTGTGACATCCAGGGAAGACAAAGCTAACTAGCAAACTGGAAACTGTAGGTGTAGTAACCGAAGTGGAAGAATCAATGATGATTTTTGGGAAGCGATTATGCCAAGTATGTCTCCAGTGCATCATCATTATTTCTGGCTCACAGAAACCCTGATCACAAAAAATAATGATAGAAAGTTTAATGGTCTCTTTTAAGCCATATATTATCTAACATGTAAAATGTGTTTTTCAATCTCTGAATTTCTTTTACTCCAATTTTAGTGTCCACTGGAACCATATCAGAAGCAGAGCATCTTCAGTCAGTAGAAAAACAGATTGATTTTGTGACATTTCCAATTTTTGGTGTGTTGAACAGGATGCTTGGAGTCCGACACCTTCTTGTACTTCTCCACTTCAGCAATGAACCTCTCTTATCCATGTTGACATGCAATTTTCGCCCAGTGTTGACTGCCGGCCTACTGAAACCTGCGACATTATCAGCTTTTCAAACCTGAATCTGTCACAGGAGATAGAGAAGATGTTTTGGACGGATGGCCAGATGTCTAGATTGAGAATGTCTAGTTCTCAAGTGTACCTTTTACACTGCAGTATTGTTAAGTTTGTTAGATTTACTAGGACAGGGATTATCTCTCCATTTCTCCCGCGATTAAATAATTTCCTCCATCCCATATTTGCTTAATTGATCTGCCTTGCTACCAGCCAAAGTGACAGCCCTTTGCAACAGTACTGAGTGATAATCAGTTTGGACTCCACATGTTTCCTCTCTTACCACCGGCTCAGACAATCAGTCACTGCTGACTTGAGCAGGACAAAACAGTTTTACATGATGTATTTAACCTGATGCCTTCAACTGAAAGGGCTGCTGTTTATCTGTATTGTAAAAAGCAGCCTTATGTCATAATTACATTTAAACAGGTCCTATGAAAATTTCAATAAGATTTATATATGACATTTTGCATTCAAGAGAGAATTAGCCACAGTCAATCACAGTTGGCTGTACCTATTCATATACATGTTCCTGTCTTTTTATAAACTATCTGGAATTGTCCAGCTTACAGACAAGCAAGGCTGATTAATCTTCTGGCACAGTTTAATCCTCACACCTCACCTCAACCAGACATTAATTTCCCCTGGAAATGGAGAAATAAGAACTGAATATATGGCTATTTAGGAGGGAGTGTATGTGTCGACAGCAAGAGGAGATAGATGGAAAAGAAAAAAAACGAGAAAGCTTGGGTAGATTAATGGCTTTGGACATCCAGCTTTTCTCATCTGTACCTCACTGAATCCTCTTCCAGCTGAACAGGTTTCAGAAGCAGGCAGCTTTGTTGGATTATCTGTATCCAGTTTGGGTTTTTTTTGTTGTTGTTTCTGCTTTTGTTTTTTTCTAATTAGCTCTGCTTCCAGGGGTCTGCCAATGAGAGACATAGACCAGCAGGGTGATTTGATTTCACTGCAAGAAATAGGAGGCTTAAACTAACTGTACACATAGGGATTGCTTTCTTATTCTTAAAACTAGTGGATCTTATATGTCTTGAATGATAAGAGGTGCATGTTGCGATGACTCACTTCATGTGCAAGAAAATAAATTGAATCAGAAGGAAATATATTCTTAGATATATAGTTAACCTTTAATTGCAAACACATGTGTTCTTCCTTTTTAGTTTCTGTGGCAGTAACTTGAAATCAGCCTACAAAAACAGCAAATCTTCTCTTTTTCACAATTTTGTTTCATATTTGGATTAAGGATGAATCTTAATTTTTATGCCAGGACTAAATAGAGAGCTACCTAATCCAGTCACAACTTCTATGTGCAAAGAACACTTAGCTGTGCTCTTAGGAGAAAGTCAATTACCAGTGTGGGGAGGAGGAAAAGTGAAAGCTCTGTTTGATGCGGATGTCTCAGCAGTGAGCCGTGGTCTTCCACCCCCAGAAATACTCCTTTATACAACCTTCTGAACCTTCTGTGTCTACACTTGTTGTTAGGTGGTAAAAATGGGCCAGTTGGTCATTCATTAATATTTCAGCATCACCACAAATATTGAACCACCAATCTGCCTGTGCAGCTTCTGTACTGACATTTAGCCTGTTAACAGTTTAGACAGATTTAGTAAAAGGACATACTGGTGAGATCAAATAAAGGTCCTTGCACTGAGTGAAGTGTTGTAAATCATTATTGCATTTGTATATTGTTGGGTTATTGGCTTTATGATGATCATAAAGAGTTAAGTTTGAAAATGATGCTCAGAAATGTATTCAAGCTATCGTTGCCTCTGTGCTATAATGGCTCAAGCAGTGGTGCAAAGTCACCAAGTACATTTATTAAGTACTGTATTAGCTATATGTTAACTAGATTTCAGATAAATGCACTTTACTTGAATATTTCCATTTTATGCAGTTTAATACCTTTACCACATTTTAAATAGAAATGTTATACTTTACTACAATACATTCATTTGACAGTTGTTTTTAAATTATTTTTTTTGGAAGGGAGATTTTTCAAGTTTTATTAATAGACAGGGTGAGAGGAAGTAGAGAGGAGAGAGACATGCAGCAAAGGGCCATGAGCCGGACTCGAACTCAGACCGCTGCTGGCGATCTGCGCCCATGTGGTAACGCCTTAACTCAGCGAGTTATACAGCGGCCCCATCTGAAAGTTGTGACAGTTACTTAAGACTTTATATAGTGGGTAATGTAACAGTTTTTTCAAATACAGCACATTATTGTCATTTTAACCAGTGGTTTCCAACCTTTATGGCCTCTGTCATCTTGCAATAAAATAAAATAACTTTGGATGTCTTACAGTTATTAACAGGAATACAGATACAAATACAAATAGGGATTTTTTCCCCCTTTAGACTTCTAACATTTAATAAAAAAAAAAGTTGAAATCATGCAACATTCCACCAAAAACCACAGTTAGAAAAAAACCCTCAAAAACTGAAAACAACTCTTTGTATCAGAAGTTTCACCTCCAGCAGTAACATGCTGCTGACTCACGGATCCTTCATTATTAATAATCTAGTGATATAGTATATAGTATCAGTCAGAGGGACCAAGCCAGTATTTTTACTACTATACTTTAACAGCAGTCTGCTGCAAATGCGCATGTACTTTTACTTAAGTAGGATTCTTAATGGAGGATCTTTACTTGTGATGCTGCATTGCTGGACTGGTATTTTTACTAAAGTGAAGGGTCTGAATACTTTCTCCACCACTGGGCTCAAACATCATGATCAAAATATCAAAGATCAATGCCAAAACACAGTAAAATGCATGTGTTATTTAATATTGATTGAAGTAATTCCTATTTTTTTTAGCCTTTTTTTATTGTTAGGGTTCCATGTTAAATATTTGCCACAGTTCTTGAGATTACCTACTCCCTTATCCTGATCTGTTTTTGTGTTCTTAGTGTTGTAAAAATATGTGTTCATGTTGTTTCATTTTCATGTTAAAAGTAACTGCCCGTTAGTGTTGTAGAGTCAAATGAAACCCGACTCGAGTCTCTGTTTCACAGTCAGCTCACCCCGGAGACAGAGGAGGGTTATCAGGGACAGACATACAGTGTGAACCAGGGATGTTGTCCTTACATGACAGGGGTTGTAGATTGCCGGTCCACACGAAGAGGAAAAAAATCCAAATTTATCATCCTGGCAAAACTCCTGTATTTGACACCAAGGATACAGCCTTAGTTTAAAAAGGTACAGTGAGTGTTTGCTGATGTTTTATGTACCGCCTGTGCTATCTGTCATTGTGTAATGTCCCCTTCTCCTCTGTCTACCCTTGCCTGTGGGTTTGGTATGCATGAAGCTTCGCTGAAGAATATTTAACTGAGTTCACCCCGAATGTCGGACAGTGTCTCCCTGTCTGCTGGCTCTGTGTGAGGGTTTGTGTACGTGGACGTAGGTGTCTTGAATTTTTGTGCCACTCTCAGGCTCGTGTGTGTGTGTTTCCATTAGTCTTATGGCTGTCCTTGGGGAGTTGGATGAAGCTCTCCATCACTCCTGGAACAAGGACTGAGAGGAGAGAAAAGGAAAACAGTAGTGCAGAGAGGAATAAGAGAGGAAAATGGGACAGGATGATGAGGCCCTCAGAGCAGCGCCTGTTATGTTGGTTGGGATTGTATGAGTCACAGTATGATCGCCTAGTTAAATGCCAAGGGGATTTTTTGGTGTTGTTTTTTTGGAGGCACAGAAGTAACCCATGGATTTCCGGGTGGAATGTTGCTGTCAGTATTTACCAACATATCCAACAAAGTTCATTCATTGAAGATTTTCATGTAAGAGGCAGATTTAAAGATTCAAATTCCTTATTTATAATTTTCAAATATACAGCTGGATGCTTTTATTTGTCTTGTACAGTCGTACATCTGTGGGTTTTAAACTGGTTGGACAAAGCCATCAGCTATATGAAGATGTCACCTGGGGCTCTGAGATATTGTGATCGACATTTTCAATTATTTTCTGACTTTTTATAGGTCAAGCAAGTCATAGATTAATTGAGAAAATAATTGGCAGATTAATCAGTAAAGGAAATAACCATTAGCTGCGGTTCTAATCTGGAATTAGTTAGTGGTATTACCGTAGAGTGTGATGGTGGAGCATCTGGTAAAAGCCCTGCGTAGTAAATTAAATAGGCTTCAGTGAACAATAAATAGGCTATTTAAGTTTTTTTAAACTTAACCATTTATTCTTATTCTGTGCAGTATATAGTTCATCGAAAAGCACAGTGGAGAATCGTTGACTGTGTGGAGCACAAATCAGACGAATGTCACTGTGCTGGGTGGTGAAAAAAGAGAAGAAAATATGATTAGATTCGTGATTTATTCAGTGGAGGTGCAATAAATCACACTTAAAGTGTGTAGTTTGCATACTCATCACTAGCTAGTGGGAATTGTTGGTGGAATTCCATATGGAAATTTAAAGATTCGCTGCTTTTCTATGATGATTTTGGATTGCTGCAGAACATTAACATTGGTGTCCACTGTCCTAATTCATTAAAAGCACTTTGATTGGATGGCTATCCTTAAAGCGCTGTTATATTTCAAACTCTGAAGGTTGTAGTACTGGCGTTAAGCTTTCACTCTTCATAACTGCCTAAGATTATTGCTACAAGGAAATATAGACATGCGGTATGTGAGTAACATATTAGTTAAGAGGGGGCGTGTGTGATGGTGACCTCTCAGAGAGAGAGGTTAGAGACCTTTGGGACTCATCTCATTAACTGCATGCGTGTGTGTGTGTCCACACACAGCCACAGTGCATAGTCTTATTTTTACTACAGCACTCAGGAGATGGTCAAGGCTTCCGCAATTAATAAGACTAATGGTTATTGGCTGGTGGCTGGTGACGAGGATATGGGATGTCTGATTGACCTGAGGTAAACATGGCACTTTATGGGTTAACAGATTCCTTCTGAAAGGAGATGGAGCTTTTATGGGAGGGAGAGTAGAGGCTATTTATAGAGAGAAGGAGAAAGAGTATTATACTAATGTGTCTAACAGGCTTCTTGAATGACTCTCTTTTAATTAAGATGTATGGCATAAATTTCTCTTAAGCTAAATACATGTGTTTTTTTTAGTGTGAAGGCGTGCCTGCAGCATGTATTTAAAATCGGTCAACCTGCAGTATTTGAGTAGGGAGAAGCTGCCTTTCATGCTAATGAGGCAAGTGTTAGTTTTCACTACAAGGTGTATAGCATTGCAGATTTTTTATACCAAGAACTCTTTATAGCAGTGTCTCCCTGAATCTGACATCACAAAGAATTTATTTAAACTTTGAATTTTACACATTCAACCAAGCAGGAGGTTCAGACAAGAGATATCTCATGTATTTATGATGCATGTGGGTGGAACAGGATGGTGATGGTTTAGTAGGGGAGGTGTTGCATGTGCAGGACTGGTACCTCCAGCTGTAGCCGCCTGTGATGCTACTGTGCTCTTGTGCTCTTTCTCCCAGGTTCCCTGGTTTTGGTGCACTGCAGCCCTGAATTCTCTTAGACGTGCTGCATTGATATTCAGGACCTGTTTCTGATCCCCATCACTGCTCTCACTCTCTCTCTTCCTCTCTCTCTCTCTCTCCATACTCCACCATAGGCTCCTTTGCTAAACTAATTCACTATGTAGGAACTAATACAATCAGGTTTAATATGAAATTATCCAGTCACCACTGTAATGTAAAGGTTTATGTCAGGCCTGCCGAGCTAAATTCTTTTCTATTCTGTTCTTGTCATGGCACCCACTCCTGTCATTTCAGACACACCCACTCCCACCTGCCCTGCAGTTACCTCCCATTCACATTACCTCCACACCCACCTTCACACCTGCAAATTCTCTAATTTCCTCTGCAGTATCCACAGTACACCAGCCCTGCTTCACATGTTGGTTGCCAATCGTCTTTCTACCATTGCCCTCTTGCGTTCCAGCCTTTCTCCTCATTCTTTTCCTTGCCTGATCCTGACCTTCGCCTGAACCTGATTTTTGCCTGCCTGCTACTTGAACACTGTGTCTGCCTCCACTGATGGCTGAACCCCGCGTGAATTGAGTGAATAGCCTTTTGTCTTTTATCCGCCTGTGTCTCCAGTCTTGTGTTTGAGTCCTTCTATCCTGTTCTATCCTGTTTCGATTTATTCTATTCTGTTCCACCTGTTCTCGCCTGCGCTGAACCTGCTGTAACAGCTGTGCTCTTCTGGTCATGCTGTCATGAGTCAAGCTGTTGCTTTGATGAGTAATCTCCTCTTATCCAGCTTGACTGATTTGAGTTTTAGTCTAACAGATGAAATCATAAAATGTCCTCACTGAAACAGAATATATGCAGCACCAGCGGCGGATAAACTAACACCAGTTAACAACCTTTGTAAGTCAATTGAGATGTGATTTTCTTCAAAGTGGACCTCTGCAGTAAACGACCAGCACAACACAGTACAGATCAATGCCATCCACAATGTGATATTTGCAGTCGATGATTCTTGCTAAGCAAAGCAAGCCTGATAGCTTGACATTAACTCTGGCAGAATCCATTCTTCCTTTGAACAGCCACATACTAACCCCCTTTTCTTCATTGTTGCAAACATTGTGCTGAACACTTCATTTTCTGATTCAAAGCCTGTCAGATAACTGAGGATGCACTCCTTCTCAAGTGGAACAATTGTGAAACTGCATAGTGTGCAGTCAAAACCGAGCCCTCCACAATACTGGAGGTGTGTCAGTGCATGTTGTGTATTGTATCTGGTGTCCCAGCCAAGGCGTGGATGTGCCGAGCTCAGCTCTGCTTAACTTGCATTCATCCTTGCGGGAATAACCTAAAGTGGGGGAATGTTAGTGATGCTGGTGCTGTACAACATCTGATATTTGCATAATACACCTGTGACACAGCAGGAAAGAGAGAGAGTGTGTGCAGCACAGTGAGAGAAAGATAGAAAAAAACAAACATGGGCAAAAAAGCACAGATAAAGAGAGGGGTAGCAGTTTGACACAGTGAGGCCCTCTCTCGTCCTCCTCCTCTCTCCCCTGCGAGCTGTGGCAGGATGAGATGTGAGATAGTGACGTGACGGCAACATGACACAGGACTGTTATCCTGTCCTGTCGGGGCTGGCTCGCTGGGTAGCCAGATGACTGGTTGGGGCAGAACAGGTTCGTTTGTGTGCATATGTGTGTCAGCGGTGGATGAGCCCCACACACACACAACAAACAAACAAAGGCATTATGTCCTGCAGCCATCATGTCCACTGAGGTGAGCTTTACGCAAGTTTGTGTGTGCTGTTTGGGAATCCTGATCTGCAGAAGACAAGCATGACAAAGATCCTTGAAAGTTACCCCTCCATCCTCCTCCTCCTCCTCCTCTTCCTCCTCCCCCTCTCCCTTCTTCTTTACATCTGTCTGCCTTATTCCTGTTTTTACTGCCTTCCAAGTTTTCTCCAGTCTTCTGCGTTTCCCTCTTTTCCTCCTTTTACCTTCCCTACTCTAGTGCTTCATTTCCTCTCTCTTCCTTTTGTACGTCATTTATCTGTTCCCCTCTGTTCCTCCCCCTCTTTTTTCCCTCCATCTACTCTCCTTATCCAGTCATTTCTGAAATTAGGTTGCATGTCTACACTGGACCTCCTGCTCTGCTCTGAGGGCAAAATGTCAACAAGAGGGAGACACAGCGGGAAAAAACATGTAGAGAAACAGATTCACTGTCACACATTTTTCCTTACAACCTTCCTTCTCCTTATGCTCATCATTCCATCCATCAGTTTATCTCTCCGTCAATACATCTTGATCCTTCTATCTAGTCAAAGCCTTGTCAAGTGAAGAGCAGCCTCTCTGCTATGCAGCACTGTTCACACATACACACACACACACACACACCTACACACATACACACACACACACACACACACACACGCCCACCCCTGCTGCCTGCCGACATGGTACAGGCTGTGCATTGAGACAGCCCCAGCTGAGGCAGTAGCAGTGAGAGTGCAGCTTAGCGAGTCTCCACACACACACGCACACCTACATTCACTCACACACACATACACACACACCGCACACTGCCGTGGTGGCGAGTCCTCTGCTGCATGTGCCATTGCAATATCATTTTTAGGTGGGAGAATTTTCACGTCACGGCGATGGTTTTGATAACTTTCCTGCCATGTAAGTATACGCTGTCCTTGTGTTAAAGAGAGAAAAAAATGTAAATGAATGAGCAGCTCATCTGCATCCGTTAGTTTCTTTAGTTGCCTTTTTTTGATTCTGTTTGGCAGAAATCCCCTTGCATGTCGGGAGGCTGTGGATTGTACACGTTGTTCTGTGTGTGTCTGTGGTTTGTGGGTTCACAGGACATAGATGATGCTGTCGCCCTGTAACGGTATCCAACATGGCTTAGGAGCAAGTGATCTGTGAGAGAGGGAGAGGAGAGATGAGGAGTCGTGTTGGGCGATCTGTTTGATCCATCTACATATGCATGACATATGGAATGCTAATAGTATATCTGCGTGCACAGATTTACCTTTCAATCTGTGTAGGTCCATGCTTTATGTTGAAGCCCGACTTTCAGTAGATATCTAATCCCCTTGTCTTGTCGTTCCTCTAGATGGAGATGTTTAATTGCACACCTCTTCTCTCAGGCCATCTGTTGGCAGCATGAAGTCTGCAGTCTCTCTTCTCTGTCACACTTACTGACTGGTTCTGGCATAGCAGCAGGTTTCACTGCCGTAGCTGATCATGTGTGTTTGCTGCCTTCACTGCATTAGCCAACTGACTATTTGGCATGGTGACTGCATTAATAGAGAACATTATCACCTCTCCTCCTTGATCTGTTGGCTGTCAGTTTTTCTTGTCTGCCTGGTTGGCTCTGTGGCTGATTGTAGTCAGCGGCCAGTGAATTGATAATCTCAGTAGCTGGTTAGTTGAATGTTTTCTTGCTTGTCCGATCAACTGACCGATCATCGCAGCAGCCGACTGACGGGGTCAATGGCTTGTTTTCCAGTTGGCTAACTTGTCAGTTACTTTATTCGACAGCTAGTTAGTCAGTGTGTACAACCACAAAAAATAAAAAAAAATGCATCCAGAGAATTGACAGCACAGCCTCGCCGGTCAAACAGCCAGTCAGCCATTTGCCAAGCTTCCAAGTCATTCATGCATTCATTCAGTCAGCAAGTCAGTTGTTCAGTCATTCGGCCACACTCTTAGACAGGCTGTCATAAGAAATTGATTGCACCTCTGTTGGGGCTGGAATGACTGCGTGACCTCAACCATCAGCTCCACTGCACCAAGACAGCCAGACAGCTCAGAAGCAGAGTGTCAGTCCTCTTTTAGCCCGATTCCCTGTCCTTTTCTCCCTCACTTTTCCTCTTTACTTTCTCTTTATGTTGCTTTTGAAGGCACACAGAACATGCGGATGATGAGGCAAAAATGAATAAAAGTCCACACGAATGTGCACACGGATTAAAAATGAAGGAGAAAAAGTAAAATTTGGAGCCACAGTGAGTTAAAAATGCATGCACTGGCAGTCTTGGAGTTTCAGTCGTCCACTGAGACTCCATGCCCCGGAACACACTGAGATTTCAAAGCCTGTCTTGACTGTATCGGTTAACAGTAGCAAGCATGCAGTGACATGTTCTCTACCTGTCTCTGAGTTAAGTCTCCATGTGAAGTTCCCAGTTCTATATCGTTTCAGGACAACATCCTTCATTTGTAGTTTGGAAATATTAAGTTTTTTATGTGAAGAAAAAATATATATGTTTTTGATATGTCATCATGATATATTTTTTCAGGTCTTAATAAAACAAACCACCTACAGAAAAAAATCCATACCTTGCTCTGCTCTCTCATATCTCATAGTCTAGAGTGGCGCACTGCATTCATTTTTGCTGTGTCATCATCACCTCTGTGTAGCACAGCGACAAACAGTGGCAAAGAAGACTTGACAGTGATTCTACTGACTTAAGTCAGGTACAGGTACTGTGAGAATATATACCTGATGATCGATTGAAAATGCTGACAGTGTGAGGTTTTCTTTCAGTGACAAGATTCTACAGTTTTCTGTCAAAACTGAACACTTTACATGCTGGGGCAGCCTTGTGAAATGCACCTCAAATAACAAGTGTTGAAAAGAAGGGTTGAATGCAGGGTGTGAGCACTTGAAGGCAATCACTTGACATTGACACCCACTTTCATTTGAGTGTACTGACACATTAGGGGGTCCAGCGTTTTTCAAAAAATTATGTGCAGGTGAAAAGACTTTGAGTTCCAGTCACCCACTGTGTGAGAATCTGACAGCACAGAGTGTTTGTGCGCATACACGTGTGTGACGCAGTGAGAGACAGTGACTAATACCTTTTGTCTTTCTCTGTTCCTGACCTGTAAGTCATTGCATTTTTGGTTTGTTGCCTGGTAATTGGTCGAGGTACATTTTTTAGAAAGTGTCCTATTGAGGGAGGACTTGTTTTACACAGTGTAGCCTTCTGTGTTTTCAGTTTGGTCTTGTTTTCTTGGCTTTACTTTGCAGAGGTGCACACCTCTGAATCACTCTGATATGTGGTTTCAATCTGTAATTGTTTAAATGCACAAATACAGTTTCAGTGAGCTATAGGGGATGTTGCAATTAAGGATTAGAAGCTTGCATTGCAAATTGTATTTTATACATATAAAATTTTGCAGTGACATTGAGTTTGTCTCTGCTAATATCAGGTTGCGGTTTCTTTCTGTACACTTTCTATACAGCTTGCATTCTTATGAAGTGAAGTGGTGGTATTAATAGTGAAATCATGTCATCAGCAACTCATACTTCATTATACTTTATAGCTGCACTTAGGTTGTCATATTAACACAAGTGTGGTTCAATGCTCTGCTCAAGATAATGTTGGCTTCCAAAAGTCGGTTCCCTTTTGGATCCCGGTCCAGTTCAGCAAAATGCCTGGACAGCGACAATACTAAGATGAGATATGCATTTATCAAACCCATAACGGGAACATTTTCAGTGTTACAGCAGCAAATGCGAAAGTACTAAATTAACATGTTGAATAAATTAAAAAGGGGAAAAAATGCTCAGTGGTGAGTGATAGTTGCTGCAACAGGTTCCCAGCAGTGACGCGCCATAACTGGAAGTAACTAACAAATCTCAAAGTTCTCACTCTTCTCAGTATTTGTTGTTAGCAAAGACCTGTGTTGAAAAATACAGTTAATGCTAGCTGGCTTCTTATTTGAGTAGGTGCTGGAAATATGCTTTCTACCAGGTAAAATGACCAACGTCTCCGGCAGCAGATTTTATCAGCTGAAGTTGCTTAAAATTAACTTTGTAATCCTGAAACTTGTGTTTATTAATTAATGTGCTCTCGCCAAGCAGTTGTATATCTATATACCTGTAAGTAATGACAAGCTGAACTTGACTAAATCAATTAAGGGTGTCCAAAGTGTTTGGATTTAACACTTTGGACACACTAGATTTGATAGATCCCATCAGATAGAATAGATTTGATTCTGGATCCAGATTTGGTAATATACAATGTAGCCCCAAATCTACTCAGGACTTGAAATAAAATGTCATGCTATCAAATAGTAGTCCAGAACACAACAGGTACTTCTACTTCGACTAGAATCTAGTATTCTGTGGACTCGTAGTAGAAACGTCCCAGTGTGAGATGCAATTGGCTAACTAGCTCTAGATGTTTTTAAGATTGAAGACAAAATGGTAAATGATCCAAATTGACTTTGTCTAGTGTATTACAATAAGGGCAGATAATATGAACATTGGGAAACTGTATAAGAACAAAATGACACAATTCATTGAAAGCGTTTTAGGAAATTACTTGTTTGCTAAATTATCTTTATGTGATATTTTAGGAGGATACATTCAAAGGACAATTGATACATCCGCATTTCTTAAATTGGTTTTGGATTCTCCTCTCCTCTCCTCTCCTCTCCTCTCCTCTCCTCTCCTCTCCTCTCCTCTCCTCTCCTCTCCTCTCCTCTCCTCTCCTCTCCTCTCCTCTCCTCTCCCCTCCCCTCCCCTCCCCTCCCTCTCCTCTCCTCTTCCTCCTCTCCTCTCCTCTCCTCTCCTCTCCTCTCCTCTCCTCTCCTCTCCTCTCCTCTCCTCTCCTCTCCTCTCCTCTCCTCTCCTCTCCTTTCCTCTGTCTTTAGTCTCCCTCTAGCACACTTAGCCTGCATGTCTTGAATTTAATTAGACCAATAACTCCCTCATGATTTCTACAGGCTCATCTGGAGCAAGGAGAGGGGCCACAGCAGCCTTTTTCCTGTCTTCCAGTGACCTTGCAGTAGGAAGTTAATGTGTGTTTGTGAATGTGTGTGGGTGTGCATAGGAATGCGCACACAGCATGTGTGTGTGTACTGGAAACATAACGAGTGTGATCTTGGTTAATGAATGAATGCAAAGACATGGACGTATGTATGGCTGTGTGTTTAATTATCAGTATAGCCTATTTCCATAAAAAAGACAAAAGATGTTAAGTTTTGCGGTCTTCCAGTCTTCAGATTGCATAAAATGTAATCTTGATACTATCAAGATAAGAAAACTATGTGTCACGTTGGTAATATGCTTATGCAGTTTTAGTTTGTAACATCTGAAAAAATAGTGCAGCTGGTGCTAATTCAGGGGATAAATGGGTTCTGGTGAACTAAAATGGCTACCAGTGAAGCTTTTGTAAGCCCGCTCTTTTGTTCTATTAACGGTTAGATAGATGTGCTCCACTGCATGCATACTGCAGCCAATATTACACCATTTCAGTTTCTCCTTATCTTCCTGTAGACAGCTGAATTCAAAGCTGTCTCTTTCTATTTCTAGTCTATCTTTCTAGGCCTTATGCCTGTTGTCCTATTTTTCAGTGAAACCTGGAACACCAGTATCAGTCCTTTTCTTCCTGTGCCTAATTGCCGATTCTTCTCACAGAACAATGGTCCGAATGTATCGCCGCATCCAGATGTTTTGTTAGCTGGAGATGTCAGTCTTGCATGCTTGGTGGCGTCATCAGACAGATTGTTTACAGATACTGATTCCTCGTTTGCACTTGTCAACCCCCACCCAACATGAGATCCTAACAGGATCCAAATGTCCCCCTGTTGGAAGACTCCAGCATTATGTAATGAACCACTGGCGGGCAAAGAAGCAGGCAGGCGCATGGGAGGCGAGCAGGCAAAAGGAGAAGTTCAAAGAGAGAAGAGACAGAAGGGCGGGGTGGTTTATTTAAATCCAAAGTGGGGAACATGACAGAGACAAACATATACGTATGTAGAGACAAACAACAAACAGATCAACTGGCATTTCTGCCAGCTGATGTGATATCACACAAGAATGGTAAAAACGATGAAAGAAATCTTTTTTATTTAGTGACTGCCCCTCTGGAATGACTGAACACAAGGCGGATCATGTCAATGTTAATCTGATTTGTAAGACTAATTCTAGCCACAGTTTGGTTTATATGGCTGATATTCAGATCAGACCAAGCCTGTATTAGATTGGAACGATGGCACAGTTGGCACAAATTAACTTGTCATTTTTGAAGATTAACAGCTTTATGCACTTACTTCCCAACCCATCTGAGACCATTAATAGTCCTGTATTTTTTTTGCAAGTTTAAACTCTAAACCAAAGAAATCCACATCTATTTCATGAGTCAGGTGCGTAGAAGAGGGACAAGTGTATCACAGATACATTTATTGGCGTAATGTTCGCTGCTAGACTAGCCCTGAAACATTGAGGAAGAACGTTCAAGAAATGCGTCTTTGGGAGTTAAAGAATTTTAAACTGCAGGAGTCTGTGAATTTTTGGATACAGGTTTAAATTCTGTAACGTTAAATCCAAATAGTGATTAGTTGGAAAAACTCAAGCATAGTCTTTGCGTTATAAGCTGTAGTTCTACCACAAGAATTTGCTTCTGCGAAGGTTAGGACATGATGATGTAGTTTCACCTCAAGTAGTCTCGAGCTTCAACTTCTCATCACATGCAGGCATCCCAAAACTGACTATTCAGACATAAAACCTCTTTTCTGTTCTATTCCTTGAAACGACAAAGTCGCTTTGAGCTTTAATGTTCACGCTCATTTACCTGCACAGGAAGGACCCTACTAATAAGCTGCATCATGCTTTGTTTCCATTAAAAACAGGATTACAAATCTAGAAACAGATGAGTAATCTGAGGACAGGATTCTGGTCTACAGGGAAATGAATGGTAGAAGGCAAGGGCTAAACTCAATTAGCTTTTAATAACTGGCTTTTGTTAGTTAAATAATTAGTATACATATAGTGTAGATGTAGTACCAAATGAATCTCTTGACATAGTATTTCTGAAACCTGGCCTGAAACCACAAGTTTATACATTTTAAATTTTTGTGCTATTGCCAATATACTTTTGTATGACTGCAGATTTCCCTTTCCTTGACATTTACAGTTCAGTTCAATTAAATTTTATTTATATAGTGCATATTTACAACATATGTCATCTCATAGTACTTATCATGGTAAGGAAGAACAGAAAACAGAAAACCCAACAATCCAGAGTTGCTTTTGGATTCCCTATGAGCAAGATGGCAGCGATGGTGGGAAGGAACCAAATACCTCCTAGGATTGAGGGGTAAGAACATCCGACAGAACCAGACTCAGGGGAGGCAGGCATCTGCCTCGACTGGTTGGGTTGGGAGTGGGGATGAGGGGGGAGGGAATAGCAGAACTGAGAGCATTGCTAAGGTTCTTCTCTCCCCATCTACATACCGTAGGTAAACGTCTCTGAAATACAAATTTTCCAGCTTAGCAATAGAAGCTGCAGAGGTAACAACAGTGAAGCAAAATGACTTTTGACGTCTAACATAAACCACTTTCCCATAGGCCGTTATTAGCATGCTAGGCTTAGCTTTAGTGGCTTTAGTGATTAAGCAATATGAAATTTCAGAACCTGCCCATGCACATGCTCACATAAGTGGTTACAGCCGTAGGTGCACCAACCAACAAGTTGAAATTCACAGTCTCTGCCTGATGACACACAAGCTTTGAGCATTCACCCTCGAAAATGACGATGACCTTTCCTGGTTAGAAACCCTCCCGAGCAAGTGTGAGACTCAGTGCCACTCCTGATCTGTGAGCCATACTACATATGGACTGCACTGTGTGTCATATTGTGTGTGGATTAATAAAATCCCCATGAGCACATGTGTCATCTACTTGTTCGGTGCATTGTTCTACTATGGTAGTGAATCTGAGGTTGAAACTGAAACTGAACTTATTCTATGATAAAGTGGTTTATTCCTTGATAGCCAGATGTGAACGTGAAGGCCAAGGGCATGAAAGTTGTAATCTGCAAAAAGGACAAAAGTGAAAAGGTAAACCTCACTCAAAGAATGTTTTCCTATGTTCTTTGGAGTCACGATTTTAATTTGAGCATTGTATTGATTACATTTTTCCGTCAGTGTTGTAAATGTTGACGAAGGATATGGGTGAGGCAGTTTGAATTAACCTGTAATTAAATAAAACTTAGAGGCTACAAATATACTAGCTTCTTGTTGCAGCTGTACTGCACAGAAATGCTTTGGGTTAATTATCAATGTCAACATGAGGATAATTCTAACATACTGCTTTCTCAGATGTTTAGTATTTGAGTTTATCATGTTAGCATACCAACATTTGCCACTTTGCACTCCTATTCTACTGCTCTGGGTGACAGGAATGTTGATTTGCGGGCATTTTGGTTATAGACCAGTCGTTCAAGTTCGGGAATCACCAAATTGTCTTGGTACCACAAATGTCTGTGTTTTGTTGCCAGTTTATTGGATTGATGTTGAGATGTGTGTTTCGCAGTTCATCCTCTGGGTACCACGAATATCTGTACCAAATTTTAAAATGTAATCTTGAAAGCCACCCTGCTTCATAGACTGGAAATAAAGATGGATGCAGCAACCAGGTGGTGCAGGGAAAGTGACAACTGATACCTAAGTGGAGTCCACACATTAGCTAATAAAGAGGTGTGTTGCACAAAACTGATGTAAAATGCATTAACATTGGAGACCATTAAGAAAATAAATATCAAAAACACTGTGTGTCAGAATCCCTTGATATTCTGTTAGTAGACTTATCTGAAGAACAAGACATAAATACGGTGAGCCAAAAACTG
This sequence comes from Dascyllus trimaculatus, assembly GCA_024666655.1. NCBI lineage: Eukaryota > Metazoa > Chordata > Actinopteri > Pomacentridae > Dascyllus > Dascyllus trimaculatus. The sequence goes on from CM045450.1 coordinate 11,373,719, forward strand.
ATTCAAACGAGCCAATGAACAAATGTAAGTGTAAAGGAAAATATATTGCTTTTTCTAACAAGCAACAGAATGTCACCAGTGAATAACCCTGAGGCCTGCCTCACCTGAATGACATGTCAGTCACTCTAAACCAGGCGTGTCAATCAATTCCATTATCCCCCAAATACACATCTCTTTGGGACCTAATATGTGCTTAATTATAGAACTATTTTCAAAGTAAACTGATCAGAAACCGTGAATTTGACAACATATCAACTTGTGGAAAAATGTATTGACTCCGCAGCTTGATGTTTTAATTTCCCTACAGATGCACGTTAAAAGACTGACACTCTTAACCCTACAGTTTCTGATATCAGCTCCTCTCATTACTGTTTACTCCTCATGGCATTTGACACCTTCAACACTAGCCTTTCTCAATTAGCAAAATATTTACTGGGTAAACGACCAGATATTAGTAGTCATGTTAGTTTATAAAAAAGAGCAAAAAAATTTGCCCTTACACCCCTTATCTTATAATTTAACACGATTCCACTCCGCTGAATTTAAACACAAAATGATTGACAACTAGATACCATGCTTCAGGGGAAGCAGGCTGGGAGTCTAGTTTGATAGGAAAATGAATCAGCAGATAGAAAAATTGTTCCTCATTTACAGGACGATCTCCTACAGAGGCATGACCACAGTTTATTAACTTTAATAAGCCAATACTATACCATTATTTGTTGTATTACTGTTGTAGTGTTTTTTTCATTCGTGCCTGACAATAAAATGTAGGCACTGATTTGGTTACAGCTGTCAGTGTGCATCCACATTGCTGTTCCAAATCTCCCTCCGCCGGGAGTCTGACATTGTTGCTAACGTAGTATAGCTCACCAAGTAGACCCAGAAAAATGGATTTTTAAATACTTGTGAATTCAGCAGAACTCCTTACAGAAGAAACAAGGACAGGAAAAACATGGCAGTTATTTTTTCCAAATGATGTACCGTGAATGAAAAGTTGTTCGACTGAAAAACAAGAGAGAGTGAGAGCGAGCAGGCTGTATGAAACGAGTACAAAAGCATGGGACAAGGCAAAAGGAAAGGTGGCACCTGTACACCAGCCAGAACTGGAGTGTGAGCTGCAGAAACAGAAAAGCAAAAGAGGCAGGAGGAGAGTGATGGAGATATGGAGTTGCCCACAGTGGAACACCATCACGTTATTGAGGCGCTACTTGTCCTGTTTAGGAGGAGGTTTTTATCATAGATGTAAAAGATGGGTTCCATTAGGGCTTCTCTTTTTGGATCAAAGGCTTCTATCTCTCAGTGCCTCATCCTCTGTCCTCTAACTTAGTCATCTCACAGCTATAGCATATCATCACTGGCTCTCACATTTTCACTCCTTAATCTTACTCTGCAGTGACACACAGCAACCCCTGCAGCCATCGAGGTTTCCTGGCCAACTGCTTGTCTTCAAAATCCACTCACCGTCTATAAGCAGAAATAGGCTAAGCACACACTGAAGTACGTATCCGCATGTGTGTCTTCTGTCTCTCTCCCCCCTTTTTTTCTGACTCATTGCTCTCCCTTTTTCCTCCCTGTTTTATCTACACTTCAGGCTGATATGAGTTCGAGCTGCAGTCCTTTTCAAGCTCCTGCATTGGTTACCAAAATAATCTTTTTCTTCGTCAGACTCTGTCTGCTGCGCTTAGTTAGCATGACAGCTGGTTTCAACCCAATTAGAGAGCACTGATGGTGGCTGAAAGGAGACTCTCCGTGTGGTTGTTATATAACAATTCACCTCAGAGACAGTGTCAGTTAATGTGTCTTTCTACTTTTACTCATTGTGTGTGTTTGAAATTGGATATTTCAGCACAGTACTGCAACACAGCTGCTGTCTAATTCACTATGTATGTATTGGATGGCAATATGGAATTCCCTGAACATTGTGTAATTGCGTCTGCTGCTTAGTCGATGTGTGTTGTTTTATTACTTATCATTTTAGTACCTTGAGACAAGTGAAATTTATTTGACTGCAGAAATTGGCAGCATGGTGCAGGTTATATATTACATATGAATCTATTTTTTTAGGCTGAGAACTTATTTGACTTTTCATACAGCACTGAACTAAGTAACTGACACAAACAACAACTCCTGTATTTGTACTTATTCTAATATACAAGGTATGGACATACTATTAGTACATTCACATGCAAAGGCTATGAAATAAAGGCTACATTTGAAAACCATATAGTGCATCATTTTTGACACTGTTGTAGTAAGATGTTGAAATAGTCCTTTGTGAGACTGTAATTTGTGATGTTGTATCAATTGCGTCACATCATAAAGTGTTCATGCAACTCGATCCCTCCCACACAAACAAAAAAAAAGAGGGATCATTGCTTTTGAACGTGTTTTGAAAGGAAAATCACAATGTCATGAGATCTGTGAGCATTTGTAATTATAATGAAATTATAATGTGATATTTCTGAACGTGCAGGTGTGCAGCTCCACATCAGTGAAGCCTGCTGCACTATTTATTGTCACAGGCAGGGGGGGCTGTATGCCAGGGATGCTGGTGGTGATGATGCAGCCGGCACAGCTCATACCTCAGCTTTCCCCTCACTGTGCTCAAGGACATTTAGAGACAGACACATGGAGAATATGCACTGCTTCAGCGTGGAGGGCAACGGACTACCCTCTGCCTGTCAGACCAGGAACTTTACATCAAGGAGAAAGCAACAGTCATTAGAGCGCCATTTCATCATTATGTTCTTTATAATCATAGAGCACACCTAAGCACACCAGTATGTACAGAAACCTTACAATAAGGGTAAAACCTGTCTTAAAATAGAATGCTTGCTTATTATATTATACATATAGTGTAAATTTAAAGTCTAACCTCAAAATGTGTAGGGAGACTGTGACACAAAAATAAACTGCAAACCTCAGCTGAATGTCCTAAATCAAATCTTTAAAATTTCCAGTGCCATTGAAAGTAATTGATAAGAAAATGAAGACAGCAATGCATTAGTTAAGTGTATATACTCAGGTATCTTTATTGAAACATTATTGACCGAGGCTGCCACAGTATGATTTTATAGTGCACTTAAGAAAATACATGAAGAAAATACAGTTCCCCACTAAGAAGACAGTAACTGAAGAACTTCTGCAGGGCAGCTCAGTGTTAGTCTTTCCATTTGATGTGCAGAAATGTCATTTAAATGTAGAATTTGCTCATTTCTGAGTTTCTTCACCACCAAAAAGATAAAAAAAACACATTATGATTGATGCTGCTGTATTTGCTTTATGATAGCCCTTTTTGTGTTTCAGCTCTAGTAGATTCCTCATTGTTTTTTTATTCAATGGTCATAAGGCAAACACAATATAATATGGTGATCAGATGGTCCTAGTATCTGGCTGTGGAGCGTCACGTTTTAATTTGGCTCCCATATGGTGTTCAAGTTCATAAAGTCCCATTAAGTGTAAGTAAAAAGCTGTTAATTATTGCAAAATGTGCAGTTTCTCCTTGACTATCTGATCAGATGTTACTCATTACTCACTGTCAAGTGATGGGGAGCATGCCAACAATTATGCCGATGAACTGGCACGTAGACAGGGAGGCAGACAGAAGGATAACACAGCAGGAGATGTTTTAGTCAGGTGCAGCTAGACAGATAAGCAAGATATCAAAGAGAGTGGTCAGACAGTATGTGCACTGTATAAACGAAGACTCAAGGGTGGTAGGGATGGAAATACTGGCATCAGAACACATTTTTTTTGCAACAACTAAATCAATCATAACTCCATATCCCCAACACTTGAGGAAAGTACAGTACCAATGACAGTATGGTAGAATCATGCCATTACTTGGGTTTCATCTGTGAACGTATACGTCACCACCATCAGTAGCTCTGCTTGCAGCTGCTCCCATTTTTCCGAAGAAAGAGAAAATCAATTGTGTGCACATATATGCATGATAGTGCTACTGTCTGTGGGTTTACATCCCATAAAAAATAGAGCATCATTTGCTTTGAAGTTACTCAGCTCAGGCATTAGCGATGCAGCTCACCTCTCCCTCACCCTGTGCCTTTCTCTTTCTGTGCCTTCCCCTCTTTATTTCGTGATTTTGTATCACTCTTTCAAACCGTTCCATCATCTCCTTCTTTTCAACTTCTGTCGCTTGCTGTCCAGGTCTTCCCCCTGCTTCCTTCTTCTCTTTTCACCCCATTTGCTTCCTTCTCACATCTCAATTTTTTCCATGTCATTGTAATTTAAAGATGGACAGCTGCACGCCAGCAGAATGTAGCACCACCATCACCACCACCATTAAATCACTTATATCACCAACATGATAATGTGAAGCATGGAACACAGCCCTGTGTGGTCAGTAATGAACAGACGTTGTGAAGTGTGCTGCACTGATAAGCTGCAGTCTAATAGTCATGTAATATTGCTTCTGTACCTATATATATATTTTTAAAAATGAGTATCTTTCTTTCAAGAAACATTGGAGAAAATGATAGAATAGCTTGCAGAGAGGATGATTAGCTGGAATTAAACGTAAGTTTAAATTACACACTTAAGCTTGCTTGTCTTCCTGTTTTCTGCGTTAAAATTAGGTCTTTAAGCCTCTCTCACAATACAGACAGATCAGCCACAACATTAAAACCCGCGTTCCACTGTTGGTCCATCTCGTGCCGCCAAAAAAGCCTGAACATGATGATACAGGAGCATTGAACCTCTGACTTTTTCCTGTGGTATCTGGCACCAGGACGTTGGCAGCAGAGATCCTTTGGATCCCGTGCTTTGCAGACTGTGGCCTCCATGGATCAGGTTTGTTCTAGTGCATCCCCTAGATGCTTGATCAGATTGAGATCTAGGGAGTTTGGAGGTCGGGTTATTGCCTTGAGCTTTTTTGTCATGTTTCTGAGCAATCACAGAGAGGGGATGTGTTTGGTTTGCAACAATGGCAAGCTTGGTAGTACATCAAAGAACATCTACAAAAATGCCAAGACCTAATGTTTCCAAGAAGAACATCGCATACATGATTCATGTTTTTCACTTCACCTGTCAGTGGTTTTACCTGATTGGTGTGTAACAGATCCTACAATGGGCAGATTTCATCATGCATTCATTTATTTTTGTTTTTTTGTGATCACCAGCATTATTGGTTTGCAGGTGTTCTGGCAATCCATGAAGCAATCCATGCTACTTTGCTGTGCCAGCTCAGATATTCAGCAACTACAACTGTCTAAGTAGATCCAGAAACTACAGGAAGCTGTTTATTTCCATTTCCCCCCAATTATCTGACTAATTGACTGCATAGCTGGAAAAGACAAGCTAGTGGGATAGAAAACCTGTAATGTTCTTGGTACTGAACAGGTATACTAGCATAAGCGGTGATGGTGGCCGTGTCCCTGTCTCTTGCAGGTGGTCCATCTGGTGCAAAAGAGAATTACCTGTGTGATGTAGTTTCTCTCCTCAGCCAACCTCAGCTACACACAAACACATAATTTCCTGGGAGAGCATTTGTTTGCTTTCATTTGACGGTTTTGGAGGATCTGGCCGGCACAGATGTCTGCCTGGCATGCAGAGTGTACCGCCAACATTGATTGGACCTGATCAGCAGGCGAGGGAGGGGGACAGCACAAAAGGTTGGAGAAAAAAAACTGAGAGGATGATACAGTCTTGCCCTGTACTTTGCCTTTTTTGCTGAAGAAATTAAGAACCCTCCAGAACCATCCGTCATTATTATAATAATCTGTAGGTTGTAAAAAAAATAAATAAATACAGAACATTAATCTTAGTTGGAATCACTTTCTTTAATCAGCTTTACAAAATGGTAAGCTGGTTTGTTGAGTCGGTATGTCCAAGTGACATTGGCAGAGCTGTCTAACTTCACAGACAGGGCTGGAGATCATTAGCAGAGAGGTCTGGATCCTGTGGAGTTGCAGGTACATGCTGCCTTCATCCTACAGATGTGTATTCACATGTTGTCAGAGCCTCTCACCAACCTATTGTGACAAGGTCGTGGCCTGCTGTTTCCAAGCGCACAGTTGTGTCTGCTACTAATCCCATCTGTATCATCACGCATGATATTAGCGACTGGACACCTTGCTGATTATATTAGACTCACCAAGCAGTGCTTGCCACCAGCACAGAGAGCCTGAGTGTGCCCATCTCAGAGTTACTTTTCTCTGCTGCTAGGTAATTTTTCTGTAAATCTCTGTTGCTACTTCTTAAAAACAGGCAACAAATGTGCAGACAAACTGTGTTCTGTATTGTGCCACCCTCTGTTTGTTAACTTATCTTTCAGTGTGCCAAGGTTTCTTTTAGGTACTTAAAATGAAGCATCTTCTAGCTGACAGAGAAATAAACACTACTCTAGGACATTTTAACTACATAACAGCAGCAATGTAGCTTAATTATCTTCTACTTAGAAAGATGCACTAGTAGCCACAGCAGCAGTTACATGTAACAAGTTTTACCTTAACTAAAGGAATTCTCAGCAATGCGGCTGCTTGCTCTCGGCTGAGGTCACACTTGATTCCCTTCAAACTATGTATATGATGATTTTAGAACCTTTTATATGTAAGAATTCAATGTGTGATTTAATGCTCAAATTGCACCCTTTTGTGGATGGCATGAAATAGTCACTCATTGTATGACCTCATAGATTGTTCTATGGACTGACAATGGCGTAATCAACCCTGCTATCAGTGCCAGTCTTATTATCTGAATATACCAAGTGTCTGAAGGTGTTGCTGCATTATGGCTTCTTCTCATAGAAAAATTATTTGTGGTGTTAATATTGTGTGGCGCAGACGACGGAGACAAACCACAGTCACTGCCGAATACAAAACTATGGTGCTTTGATTCCCGGTCTCCCCCTGAGCGAGTGGGTGGCGATAAAGGGCAGCTGAGAGGCAAAGGTTTACTTCTGATAATAATATTTATGATGAACCTTATTTAGATTCATCAAGTGAGGAGGTGATCAATGTGTGGTATGCTGGGTCACTAATGTCACTGATTAAAAATGAAGGCATGCATGTAAATCACTGCTGACAGATCAATAGTGTTCTGTGCACTCTGTTGTGATGTTTGATGTTTGTGTGGAAGTGGGCAGATTGCGAGGAACCAGTGACTAAAAGGAAAAGGGCTGGGAATATTCAGCTGTATGTTGCTCTGTTGTGAAAAAATCTGATCCTGGTAGTAAGTATCACCTGTGTGGTTTATTTGCCTGTGTGTTAGACTTCTATTGATGTCCAGAAACTATTTTTTTAAAAACAGTGAGCCGCAACTTTGCAGTGGATGACACGTTACTTTGTTAAAATGAGCTTGGATGTTCCTTTGGATTCCTGGGGCTGAAAATACTCACCAGAGAACAAGCAAGAAGTCTATTAAATGCAAATATAGTGCTATAGTGCCCAGTGCTTTGGAGAAATTACTTAACCTGGCCCTTTTAAATCAAACTATATGTGTGACTCTGTTTTTTAATATTTAGTTTTTCAGTAGGCACAAATGGACTGAGTGTCTCAGACAGGTTCGAGAAGCCAGAAATGAACTGTGAACATCAGCATTTTTTAATACCAAGCAATTTATGCAGTACACTGGTTGCAGACAGAATTACCTTAATTCAGTAAATAGCAGTCTGCCTCTTTGACTTACACTTTTCTGAACCAGGTGCCCTTGTAAGGAGAGAGGGCAGGAAGTATGGAGTCATTTCATCAATGCAAAGCATTATGAGACAACAGGCAGAAAGGAATGTATCGCTGAGACAGAGTGACTGCATAGGAGAGGTCACTTACTGTAGAACCAGAGAGAACAAGCGGTAAGGCGGTGAGATAGCAGCAGCAGCTCCCCAGCTCAGCCCATCCTCCCAGTGACAAAGCAGCGTTACGTTCTGCCTCTTCGCTTTGTCGTCAGAGCAGCCCCAGCCTCCCGCCCGCGCACAACTCCTCTCCGCTCTGCACCAGAAAGGAGCATTCTCTCCTCTCCCTCTCTCTTTTTATCCTCTCTCTCTTTCTCTCTCTCTCTCTCTCTCTTTCTCTCTCCCTGTCCCTCTCTCTCTCTCTCTCTCTCTCTCTCTCTCTCTCTCTCTCTCTCTTTTTGTCAGCTGGTGTGTCCTCAGAATGAGGTTAGGAGCACCAGTAGCAGCAGCAGCAGCAGTAGATAGAGACAGCAGAGGCACAGTTACTGCAGCAGCCAGGAGAGGCTGTCCTTCAGCCGTGCACCATCTACCGCTGCATTCACTTCTGTCCTGAGAAACGCAACGCTCATCCCTGTGCTTTCTTTCTGTGTCTCTCCTCGCTCCTCCCTCACTCCCTCACCTTCTGTCCTCTTTGAATTCATCTCTTGAATTCATCCCTCTCTCTCTCTCTCTCTCTCTCTCTCTCTCTCTCTCTCTCTCTCTCTTGCTCTCTCTTGCTCTCTCTCTCTCTCTGTAGCAGTGATGGGGAAGACCACCATGTAGAGACAGAGAGGCAGCGGAGGCAACAGCAGAATAGCAGCAATGGGAAGCCACACATGGAGCGGGTCTGGACTGCAGCCGTGGTGAGCCTGAGACCTACAGGACTTGGAACCACCCTCATTGCCCTTCTCAGGACCTGACCACTGGGGCTGTCCAACGCTTACCTGGATGCTCCCCACTTGTGTTTTCACATCCCCTCCTCTCCTCCTTCTCTGCTGCTCTCTCTCCTCTTCTTCTGTTTCTTCTCTTTGATGGTTTTTTTGGTCTGCTGAAATCTGTCTCTCCTAAAACAGAGAAGCTGCTCATCAATTTATCCCCCTCGGATTTTTCCCCATTTTTAATCTCTCTATCTGCTTACTTTACCCACAAGAGGTATTCTTTTTTTCCCACTCTTTTTTTGGTTGTTGTTGCCTGCTTGATACGTATTTTGGATTTTTTTTTTTTTGGATGAGACTGAGCTGAGCTGTTGTGCAAGCTTTTTTGTCTGATCTATAAGCAATAACAAAAACTAATCTAACTGAGTTGACTAGCTGACAACATGGGGGACATGTCCAACAGCGATTTTTATGCCAAGAACCAAAGAAACGAGGGCAACCATGCGGCAGCCTTCGGCTGCTCGCTCATGGAGCTGCGCTCGCTCATGGAGCTGCGTGGCACAGAGGCGGTGGTCAAGCTCCAGGAGGACTACGGGGGAGTGGAGGGACTGTGCAAACGACTGAAAACCTCACCCACAGAAGGTGAGTCCTCATGCTTGTCTATTTATGTACGTGGGTGTGTATGTGAAAATGCATTCACTGATGTGTCTTATATGAAGGATCTTGAGGAATGTGTCTTCTGTGTTTTACTGAACATGCAGCTGATTGTAGATTTTCACTATATTTTCTGTTGGTTTGTGTATTTACTTGGTCCACACGCTGTTTTATCATTAAAGTCAATGTTAAAAGCACAGACATGCAGAAACCTCGTAAAGCACCTGGAGAAATGCGTAAGCACAGCATCAGAACAGCACACAGGGGAGGGGAGTCCCGTTTGAGGGGACTAATGAAAATTCTTCACAGCCAGCTAGCGTTAGACCTGTTTAGTATGCACAGAAATCTCCCTGGACAGTTTAGCCCACCTCAATCCCCCTCCCCCGCAAAAGCATCCCACCCTCCCTTGTCATCCTCCTGCTCAGCCAATCAGCCGTACCCTTATTAAGGAGGAGGTCGCTGGAGCAGCATGGTAAAGGTTTTGGCCACGTGGGATGTGCAGATGTGAACTGGGCATGAGTGGAATGAGATAGCAAAAAAAAAAAACAACAACAAAAAAACACATATCCATTATTATTACTATTACTATTGCTTCTTTTCAGTTTTACAGCTAGTTAAAAATGGTAAATTATTCCTTTACACAGGTGGAATGCCAAATATCAGCTTTTAAGTTTTTATCCTAAGAGGCATACGTAGTATAAATATATTATAGCACTCTTTTCTATTTTAAGAAGATGTAGTAAATGCATAACAACATAGGCTGAGATGATATTAGCCCAGTCACCTACTACTACATCCCCTTTATATACATTTTTAATACCTTAGCTTAGTCATAAAATCCTCTTTAAACTCTTCAAATATGCATACATGATTTAAATGCCCAACTCGTTCTCTATCTACATATTGCATTAAGACCAGATTTTCTCTTGCATCATTCCCAGAAAGGATACAAAATGGAACTCTCTGGTAGGTACACCTGTGCACTGAATATTTATAAGAGTGTGGAAATCATCCACCTCCCCTGACGCTTGGATCATTGATAAGTATGCATCACCTGTGTGACATCAGAAGTACCCTGTAACCTTATAGGTTGATAGTCAAAGAAGATAGTGTTTCTTGATCTTGTAATGCCAGTCCAGCCACTTCTAGGTCAGCTCCTGGTAATGCCTGCGGCAAGAAAAAGCTGGATTAATTAGAAGAAACTTCCTCATTACAGAGTTTGAAAAAGAGCAAATCAAAATGGGATGGAATAGGACAAAAGTGCAGATGAGCTCCCACTCAGATAGAACATTGGTTCTTGTTCTTCAGTTTTCTCGGTAGCCTGGTTCCTTGTGCTGTACACCTGCACCCAGAATGTAGTTACATATGCGTTCCCTTGTAGGTGACGGAGGGGTGAAGGGCTAGCGTTTCCCTCGGGCAGCCAGCAGGTGAATGGCATGAGTCATTCGGGGGCCAGATGGGTTGTCAGGCTACAGCTTAGTTTCCAAGAATGAACAGTACTAACCTGCTTCATTTGAGATTGGAGAAAAGAGAAAATCAATGGGTGCTGGCTGTACAACTGTTTTCTCAAGAGACAGTAGGGAGTTGCAACACATAGGTCCTCCTGGTTCGGGAGCAAAAAATTGTGACATAGCACTTGGGGCATCGCTGTTCCTCCAGGGTTGGGAGGATGGAGAGGAGCTCAGGGCATTGACAGTCTTTGATGCTGTGAGAAAAGGAGAGTGGGAGGGTACTTAGGCAGACCCTGCGAGAAAGGAGAAGTAAAAATAGACATAAGTGAAAACCCGATTATATACCAAGAGTCTCTCTACAGTTTAGTTATGACTGAAAATTTGGATAAAACGCCATAATATTGGAATGTGAAGCGGTGAGTGTTTTAAAATATGGAGGATTATGCTAAATTTTATATAATACTACCAATTTTTTAGCTGTATGCCTAATGGTGACAGAGAGGCGAAACAGTGACTATTGCTCATCACTTTATTTGCAACATCAGTGTGAAACAATGCCTGCAGTGTTCCAGAGATACTGAAATGAAACTGAATGTGAAGTAGCAATAAAATTATCATAACAGACATGAAATTATAATTTCATTTTCCCATTCTCACGAGCATCCTGATTAGATACACGAACAATACATTTTATCAGTGCACTAAACACTAACCCAGGATCACAGCCTGCAGGGTTGCAATAAAACTAAAATTATAGTAATTAAACTTACGAAATAAAAACAGAAATACTGTAATGATTAACAAGTTTTCTGTTATGGGAAATCATATTTGCTCAGTGAAACATTTTACCGGTACCGTCTGCACAGTATCACTAAATCTAATTATCTGAACACATTACATTATCACCTAATTAATCTGCGTCAGATGTAATTAATAATAACAAAATACATCTCATTTAAAATATTTAAAATTCTTAGATAAATCAAATGAAAATATGTGATGCCATTAGAACTTATTATTCCAATTTAGGCCTTTTAAACTAATGTTATTTGGAATCAGTGTAAAACATTGGTTCTTCCTTGTTGATACGTCCAGTGAGTAAATTAATAATCATGAAAATAATAAAAGAAAATGATTTAGAAAAATGCTTCGCTGACTGCATTACTCAACATACTGCATTCTCAAATGTGGACACCATTAAATAGGATGCATTGTGTATTTTGTCCAATCCTCTCTTCAGCTAAATAAGACACTTCCACACCGTATTTACTTAATCAGCATTTTCACTGGGTCCATTCATTTACCAAATCAGAATGTATTTGTTGGTTGAAGTCTTTTCCTACTGCAAACATGCAGGGTCATTTTCTTCTTTCAACTATGGTTTTAATTAGTATTTTTTGATAGATTATTTTCTCTCTCAGCAACAACGACTGACTGGAAAATCTGTAACGGTATCTCATTCCTGTTTGCATTAGTGATCGTAGCTGTTTTTATGTCCATGCCAAGTGGGTCCCCTTGTGTGCCGTGCAGTTACTCCACAGGACATATGTTACCTCAGAAATATGATCGTTGTAATTATCCTTTAAGGTACTCTGTAATACTTGCTGTCATCATGTGTAGTGTGTGTAATGTGTATATGTCCCAGGGGCCTGCATCTGATGGTGAGAGGCCCTGAGCATGCTTGACCTATTAGCCCCTTTATACTGGAGCTCATACCAGCCCTTTCACATGATACTGACAGTCCATGAATGCCCATCCCGCATTATGCAGCATAAATGCATAATGGCTCTGTAAGCATAGAAATGCAACCGGTGAAGAGGTTTCACTCTTGATGAATGCATTTAGAGCCAGCAGGCACGAGGCTACTGCTGTTTCAGAGCTGTTTTATTGATGATACACAATACACACGAATATGAAACAGCACATACAGTAAACATGTTTTACTGAAATTTACTGTATGTAGAACATAAGTTCTGGATTGCTGAGTTCTTACCCTTGAGTTTTTTTCAGTTGCCTGATTCCTTGTACTACATACCAGCACCCAGGATGTACTTACATGTTGCCTCGTAGGTGACAGCGGGGTGAAGGGCTAGCGTTTCCTTCAGGCAGCCAGCAGGTGAACGGCATGAGTCATTCAGGGGCCATATGGGATGTCAGGCTACAGCTTGGTTTCCGAGAAGAAGTGGCACGAAGCTGCTCAGTATACGACCCGCTTCTCTTGAGACAGAAGAAAAGACGTTAGGTGGGTGTTGACAGTACAACTATTTTCTCCAGAGAGCGCTGCGGCATGTCGGTAGTTCCCCCCTGGGAAGGGAGCAAGGAATTGTGAGAGAGCGCTCAGCCATTCCTTGATGGAGAGGTGCTCAAGGCGTCGATAGCCTTTGATGTTGTGTGGGAGGGTAGGAGGGTTCTTACCCAGACGTTTGCAGGAAAAAAAGAGGTAAATATAGGCGTGTGTAGAGCTCACATACATACAAAGAGTTCCCCACCTTTACAAAATTATAGTGGTGACCTTGTTGTGGCAATTCATGTAGCTGCTTATTAGAAAAAAATAGCTATTAGAGTTAAGCAGTTAATGTTTTAAAACGCCTGTTACTGCAAGTTTGCACTAAATTTATGTAGCGGGGCTTTGTAATTTTTTTTGTTTCATATAGTAAGGTTAATAGTATTATCATGAAAAGCAGAACACCCACCAGCAGCCCTAAAAGGTTTCTACTTCACTGTCTGTAGAGCTGAGCGTCAGCGTGGCTTTAGTCACCAAGATGATGGGATGTAGTGCTTCAGTATCTAGTGTATGCTGAAGAGAGATAGCACTAAATACTAATTAATGCAAGAGGAACTTTGAAAAGGCAAAAGGATTTCAATGCAATTCAATCTAAGTTTAATAACTTATATTATATTCTGAACTATTTTATTTCTAACCACGTGAGATTCCTCAATTTCATATCTTCATTGTCACTTCGTTTCCTTCTAATATTTTTCTTTGCCCTTTACAATATCACCATGCCTCATTTCAGTATCCCTACTACCTACGTCCCTCCACCTCTCCCCAGTCTTTAGTTCATTTGATTAGAGTCCTGCACATACACCAAACCTCCTACACCACCTGCAAATCTCCTTCAACATCACCTCTCCACCTCCAGAGACAGTTTTGCACCTGTTTCCGATGAAGTCCAAGCCAAATTTACTGGCTCAAATCGGCATGTAGTCATCTGCATCTTGACTAAACTGGCAACGGTGGGGCTGCCTAACAACAGCTCCACCTCATGTATCACATCCACCTTTTTTGTTCTCTTGTGTTCACCTCACAGAGAGTTAATGGAGTTATTTTAGGCTTGCATGCCTCTGAAAGTGAAAATCTAATTAATTATAGGTAGACAACAGCAGATTGTTCATGTGAAGTTATAAGACTCCTACAGTTTAATCACCATTGCAAAAGATTTCAAGCTACATCTCAGGATATGCAATGAAAGGTTAAAGGTACAAATCGGTGAACATAAAATGGACAGAAGTTAACTATGACCTCTTTTTTCACAAAATAGGCAACTATAATTCTCTCATTACTGATGACAAATAGGCTGGAAGTTTTATGCTGTAGAGAAACCAGAATTTTCCGGTTTCAGATTCTGGATCAGTTTCTAATAAGTTGTTTTAATTTACAAATGTCAGAGCCAGGCTTGTCGTTTCCCCATTCTATTGCTTATGCTAAGCTAAGCTAAGCTAACCAGCTTGTTGGTGCCTACATGCTGTAAAACAGCGCAAGTGGCATTGATAGTACCCTCTGAGTCTGTGCAAGGAGTCAAATATTCCCAACATGTTGAACTGCTGCTTTAAAATTAAACAACAAAATGAGAAATATATATATAATATTACTTCACTATAATACAGGATTAATTATGTGATACATTTTTGAGCATTATTTGAAGTAGAATAATGATACAGAAAGCTAAAGGTAATCTGACAGGATTGGTTCTTTAGGTTTGTTCCCTATAAAAATCTGTGTTTAGGAAACTATTACCATTACCACTGCGTCTTCAAGGTGCAAATTCCTGTTTTTCTTACTCATATTGTGTCTTTGCAGCTCTGTGGTGAGCATCTTCTCATTTAAATCCTCCTACTTCCTATTTGTACATCCCTCCCCTCCCTCCTGCTCCCCCCTCCAGGCCTCCTCCTCACCAACCTTCCACCTGCCCTTTATCTCCCATCCATCCCTCCCCTCTCTCACCACACCTTACCTCTCCTCCTTCCTCTCTTCTTCTCTCCTCTGCTCCCATTTCTATTTCAGTGTACTGGTCGGTCGCTGGTATCCCAGTGGGCCAGTGTGCAGCGTAGCCTAAATAGACCTGCTCTACATCTATAACCTTCATCATCTCCCCCTTCTACTCTCACTTCTCTTACCGAGTTGGTAACAGTGTAATAGTGCTGGAAAAGTAGCACACCATTTTTAAACTTCTGTTTGTCTCCGAGCCGTTAAAAATATATCTTAACCCAAATGTATCCCAGATTTGCTGCTGTTGTTGAAATAGAGACAAACTATGGTTAATTTGGCTTCAAGCTGATCTGCCTCTAGTAATAGTAAGAGCAAAGCTTTGATAAGTGTGAAAAAATGTCTCGCAGGAATGCAGGTGACTATCTGACTGAGAATAGATCCCAGAAGGGGAAATGTTCCCGCACCGCCTTTAGCGGCAGCTATGACAGTAGTGGATGGTGGCCAAATAATATATCATACGCGGTGCTTGTTTTTCTCACGGGACAACGTTGGTGGTGGATCTTGTGTAAACAATCCAATCTCTGCGGCAAAACTCAACTTATTTATGAGAATGTGATTTGAAACCATCACCAGATTCAGAGGCCTCCACACACACACACACACACACACACACACACACCATAGTGTCTCACACATACTGTATATCTGTTATTGGAAACAAGGTGCATTTGCATCCATTTTTCCTTGGTGACATTGCAATGATGTGAAGGACACAGACATGACTGTGGTTGTCAGACAGTGTAGACAGAAAAGGATAGTAGGTTGAACACTGGAGAGAAATAAGGTGGGATAGAGGAGGGATTGTCAGGAAATATTCCTGTTGGGCTATTTCTTCGTGCCCTTACAGTAATGCCAAGGATCAGATGTTTTTACAGATGCTGTTTACCTCTGTAATATCAATACACCGCTGTGCTGCTCCTCCTATTCATCCTACTGTATACATTTTACTCCATAAATTCTGCACTGTTACCATGATTAGGAATTTCATGCACTCTCTGCACAAATCAGAAAACTGTTTTCTCCACTCATACATCACCTTCCTCTCCTCCCTCCTTTCATTTTGACTACAGAGCTCACCTGCTCTTGTATTTCATCTTCTTTCTTTTTCCTTCATTTACATCTCTTTTCTCTATTTCCTTTCTAATCTTTTTCCATCCCACCTTCCATTTCCAGTCTGACATTTCTGCACGTTCTCCTCTTCTGATCTTAACCCTGATTTTCCTTCTCCTCCATTCTTCTTCTCATCTGTTTGTCCCTCATCCCACCTCTCTTCCTTGCTCCCTTTATTTTTTTATTTTTTACTCCATCCCTCCCTCCATCCCTGATGATCATACTAATCACGTCCTCCAGTCGCTGCACCACAAGCGCGTTCCCCTCTGACGCAGTCTATTTAATCTCTGTCCCACAAGGGATCTCTCACATGGAGCTGCCGTCTCTTTAATAAGGACAATTTCTCCTGCTCTGCAACTCCTCTGCTCCTCCTCTCCTCCTCTTGTATCCACCCTCCCCTCTCGTTCCCTCCCCTTGTGACTCTGTAAAAGGGCTAGAAGAGGTAGAAAAAGAGAGATAGAGAGAGAGAGAGAGAGAGAGAGAGAGAGAGAGAATGAAATAGGAGGCAGTGGAGAAGGGAGACAGAGATGGCTCTCAGAGGACAGATTATAAATGATACACAGCCATTTTGCTCAGTGAGGAAGCAAAACCACACTGTGGCTAGACTAGACTTACACACACACACAGACACACATATACATACACACACACACATATATATATATATATACATATATACACACACACACACACACACACACACACACACACACAACAGTACTCACACAGGTGTTCTTCTGCAGTGTAGTAGCAATGACCTTGAGGCGAACTGAAGCAGTATTGTGGCACAGCGGTCAGTCACTGCGCTAGCACTCTATATGCAATATTAACCAGATTTAGCAGGGACAGGAATGTTCTGTTGTAAGGAGTGATTCAGCTGATACAGACCTTCTTTGGTCTTTAAAAACAACTGATCTTTTTAATGGTTAATCAATATTTTGTCAGTGCATTGTAGATCAGCTTTAAATACTAAGCATATGAAAGCAACTTACATTTTGGGTTGCCACTACATACATGCAGCTGTAGAAGAAGAATCTCTCTCTCTCTCTCTCTCTCCCTATATATATATAAACACTATATATATATATATATATATATATATATATATATATATATATATATATGTGTGTGTGTGTGTGTGTGTGTGTGTGTGTATATAGAGTATCAGGGGTTATGCAGTTGTTTCAATTTTTTTTCATTTTTTTAGTAGTCTGTGGAGGTGCTACTTACTAGATGGAAAAGATTAAAGTTAGTGGATTGACAGCTTGAAGCTAATGGGCACAAACCTACAAACATAATGAAAATCAAGCTTTTCAGTGTAGGTAATCAGACATAAATTGAGATTTGTATAACTATATATTGGTTGGAAAGCACAGCAGTGTTTTAAAATGGATCATAAAGGATCACCTCCAACACTCAGTTTCTACTTCAGGACATCAGGAGAAATAATCTTTTAAAAATGACTTACTGTACTCACATTTGAATCTGCAAGCTTGGCAGCCTACTGTAACACAAGAAGTCTGACTTACAAAAAATGATAACTGTAGCTTTGATGGCTTGGTTTAAAACAGAAAGCCATGGAAGTTTCAACCCAGCAACCCAAAAGGTCTGTATAGCTTCCTACCTATTTATTAAGCATTATTAAACACTAATGAAGTTAACCATTTGTATGCCTCACTGCAAATCTATGCACACTTTTTTTTTAAAAATTCAGTGTAGATGAGCAGGTGTAGGACAAACATAATAACGGCTTGTGAACGTTTCCTCTGGGATGTCTTGTGAAGTGCAATCACTTCTCAAATACCCAGACTTTCATAAGCCTCTAGAGAAGTTCACTGTGGGCTGATTTCCCAGGCAGGGATTAAACAGGGCCTCTGACTAAAACAGAAATTATATCTATTAGACTATTATCCACTGAAAATCATCCCTAGTCTAGAATTAGACGTATTTCTTTTTGAGAAATTGGATTTAAATGTGTGAATTAACAGGAAACTGTTTACACCTATAGTGATGCATATCGGTAGAAAATCCAGTGTATCACTTTGATTTACCTTATGACAAACATAGCAGTTACTGCAGTTGTAATGGGGCTCTGATGAACCAGACAAGTGGATCATCTAATTTTAGGAAACATGATCAATCAAGCAAAAAATATTAACAACATAAAACAAGCAACACCAGTTGTTGTGTTTGTATCTTGTGCTTCATATTTATGTGTACATACATGCATAGAACTTTCTCCAGTTAAATCCCAGTTTAAGAAGGCCTGTCAGACAGACAGATACTGTAGTAGACACACACACACAAGTGCACACACACATGCAGATGCACAGATGCTGGACATGGCCAGCAGTGAAGTCAGCTGTCCCAAGAGATGCCTGACTGAATTAAGAGGACAGATGCCAAAAACCAGACTACTGGCCTGTTCCCATGGAGCCTGCTGCTGACTCACAACCATATACAGTATAGCTGTGTGTGTGACTGTCTACTATAGTGTACAGATTGGTATACAGGAAATATGACTGAATATGTAAAACTAAGTGTGAGTGTCTCAGTATATTCCACATCTGAAACTTGACTAATGGTAAACAAACCCAGTGCTGAATAAACATTTGTGAACTGCATGGGTCTTTCAGGTAACCTTCAATTTTTCAGTGTTCAGTTCATTTGAAAACAGCTTATTATGACAGCTTTATTGCACAAATACCAGTTACTGAATTTATTTAGTGGCATCCTGATGACCCTGGCTTTAAAATATTTGGTGATTAATACTAAAAGTTGCTATCAAGGCTATAAAACACATTTCTTTTTTTGTGCGATTTTCTCCTTCCTTTTCATGAGTGCAAACATTAATATTAATTGGCAGTCTTGAAGGCTTGATGAGAGGTCTTGCTCCAAGGCACTTGAGGGACAGGTGATTGCTGATTTTTCAAACAAGTTCACCACCAGGCCAGTAGACCATGTTCTTACTCTTTTCTGGTCTGCATGAAAGTCCTCTCTTAAATAAGTGATTTGCTCAAAAATTCTGTGCCAGTAGTTGACATCTCTAAATGTGTCTGTGTCCCAGGGTACTGTCATGTATCTGCATCCAGACTTGCCCTCTGAAATGTCCTGAATCTGAACTGGCTGGTAGAAGCCAAGAGTATGGATGCCGAGTTGACAGGCGTGGCAATGCTTTTAGCTGGATATGCAGAGTCCGGGGCTATAACCGGCTTGTTTCTCTCCATGTCAGCTTTTTTTCCTGAGTTGACCTCGCTCCTCTCTTTTCTCCCGCTGTGGGGCAGAACAAGGGTGTTACCACTGCTGCCAACACAGACAGACAGCATTTGCTTCTCAAGGGCATATAAACAGATACAGTCTTGAACCAGATCCAGCCCTGCCTTGCTCAAGGGCACAGAGCAGCTGTCTCTCAACTTTGGGTTTATACCTACTGTAGAGCAGAATAATCCATAACAACCCAGCCGCAGCCGAGAACAGAAGCAAACACAGGGATATGGTAACTTGGAATTTTACCTTCTCTGAACCTTTAAAGTTTATCCCTCTGTGCGTTGCCCATTGGCATAAAGAAAACAGAAGCTGAGCCCTTTTTATTCTCGCCTGCGAGAAGAGGAATCCTTCTACAGAGATAGTCACACCTACCCAAGGGCAGAGGATCAAAGCACCAAAATCAAACACTGCCTGATGTGCATACACATCATTTCAGCTACTTGTACTAATCTAGCCCTTCTCTTGTGACAGCATCCTTCCGCTCATGCAGTTGTATCCAGTAAATACGTACAAGACAGGTCATGATTTAATGCAGCGTTTAACTGGATTTTTTTTTTTTTTTTTACATAACATTTAATTTCCTTCACATTAAATCCTCAACATGGCATACCATATCGTAATTCTCTAAACAGATAACAGGTGGATTTATGGAAGAAATAAACAACTATTTGTTTAGTAGGTACAAAATAAATGGCCAAATAATCAAACAATAATTCCAGTTAATTAAGAAAACAAATGTCCATGTTTAGAACGAAAAGACAGGGAAGGGTTTTGGGATTTTTTGTTCAATATGTTTAATATTGGATTGTTTGTAAGGCAAAAAAAAATTAATTCAGCATTAGGTCCGTGAACATGTTATGGACATATTTATCTGTTTTGGGACATTTTGTGGATAAAACTGTTAAATAATCAAACAGCAGTCAAGGATTGATTATAAAAATAGTTACCAGTCTGTCATTAATAATAAACTATAATACAATATTACATGTGAAATAGTTTGCCTTTTAATTATCAACATTTTGTTGATATTGCAAGTAAGCTATTGTTAGAGTACCTAAATACAGCCCTTCCATCAGTGACTAGCCTTACATTAGTGGTATGTGGAAAAATCTATTGTGCTGAATACAGTCCAAGAATATCTGTTTAATGTCAGGAACATTAAAGGACATGCATCCATTTGTGCAGCAGATAGAGCTTTCTGGATGGAGTTTCATGGGCTCAGTCGCATTACAGTTCAATCAGAATGCTACTGCATAGCACAGGGAGAGATCAATACTCTTTCAACTCTCTCTTCAGACTCAGTAAATGCGAGCCTCTATTGCAACAGTCTGTGTTACTAAAAAAATAATTTGTTAAATACATTATTATGATTATTGTTTATAGGTCACTATTTAAAAGCACATTGTTACCTTTGCAGTCCAGTTGCTCCTTTCCCTCTCTAATCATGAGCACCTAAACCAAACAGTATATTTTCCCTGCAGTTCCAAGCAGACGGATAATAAGGGGCACATTAGAGTGTGTTGATTTCCCTTACCTGTCATGACTATTTCATGACTCTCTCTGGTAGTTTGAATTTTAATAGCTGTCCCTATTGTGTCCGGTGCTTATCTGAGCCCCTGGGCGAAACCAGAGACTGACACCCAGATGGGAGACAGCAGATAGACCACTGTCACTCTTCCTTTCAGCCTCTTGGCCCTGGATGCTCTCCCTTTTCACTCTCAGGGGGGAAGGGTTGCTGACTAGTGTGAGGGTGCATGCACTGTGCCTGTGTGCAGTTGGAAATGCTTGTGTATATGTGCTCCCTAATCGACGCGGTCAGCTTAAAACACAGAGCCAGAATAACGGACAATTTTAAGCAACATTCTTTGAATTTAGATTTTTTTTCATTACCATCTTCTACTTTACTGGGAAATTATTTAAAATAGTAAAAGTAACTTGTGACTCAGACTGTTATTTGTAGATGGGCAGTACGGTGATATATAAGCTCTAAATCTGTGGCATTATTAAAGATGTCAAAATCTGCTTATATTTCTGCAGTTAAGCATTCAGCAGCTCCTTTATAGCTGCGCTGATAGCCTGGTTACACATAAGAGGAGCAGTGAAGGACGCCTCCCTTCCTTTAATGCATGTATGAGAAACAGACATAAAAAGGAGGGGCTGTGTGTTACAGCTACTGGACAGCAAAAGATGTGTATTATTTATCAAACTGTCTATAGGGTAAATGAGATTGCAGTACCAATGTCATCTCAGCAGTAAATAGGAAGACTGACTTTAAAAAAAAAGAAATAAAAGCAGGGAATCAATGAATTTATGTTGACCTACTGTATCATTTAGCTGAATATCATAGATAAATGACAGACAAACTAATGATGGATAGATGTGGAAGAAAGATGGATGCTTGATTGATTGATTGATTGATTGAATGAATGAATGGTTGAACAGTCTGGAATTACAGGGTGAAGTTACTGACACCATTACACTTTGCCCTTATCGCTAAGCAGTTGTGTCTAAACATGCTCACACACTCTCACTATCTCTGTTCCCTTTCCTTCCCACACACACGTGCACACACAAACACGCACTCACGCATACTTCACCACACACAGAGGCTGTAAACAGATGTCTCATTAATGTTGTGTCCACATGTAGGCCAGTCGGGCCAGCTAACATTACAGTATTTGAGGCTCAGATGGTGGAACAGATACACGAAGTGACTAATAAATTCAGTAAGAGACTCATATTTTTCCATTGTTTTTCCACTTTTGGTCACTCGTGGCAGATTGACTAAGCATGCATACACACTGCGCCTTTGCAGTTACACTAAAAAAATAAATTAAAAAAAAATCACAATTCAGATGATCAGTATTTTTTATAAGAAATGCACTGCTTTTCTGCAATTCCAAACTTACTTGTTAATACAGCTTAAGTAGAAATTTAGAGCACTTTTTTCGCATGCAGTGGATCTCTACTAAATGCACTAAATGCAAACATGGTAGAGGCGTGATCTTAATATGATTAAACATGCCACCCTGAAGTATTCCTTCTTTTTTTAAAAGTAGGTCATTTTCAAACAGGACCTCCGATACCCACAGATCCGTGATACAAAGTGGACTTCATCCATACACATAATTTTCACCTAATCAATAACTGTGAAATGAATTTGGAGAAGGACCATATGCGCTGAAGCCTTCATTCCATATGAGTCACCATCATCTTGTTCCAGTTTTTTTCCCCTCCATGCTGTTCTTGATGTGCTGCTTGCCAGGCCTCCAAAAAAGACTTCCTGACAGGTGTAAATTAAACCTTTGGGCATTCAAATTCAGGTATATTGAATGCCCAAAACCCATAGATGTGGTTTGTATATATATTTTTAGGGTTTTTATGTTGGCATGTAATTGTAAAGAGTTGCCTTTCTTACTAAACATTAGCTAATTAGTGATCGTCTCTTAATCTTCTGAACCCCAAACAGTTTCTGGCCTTTTTTTTTACTGCAATATAGAGCCATGCATCTCAATAGAAACCGCACAACCGACCACCTAGAAGTAGAAATACCTCAAAAATGTATACTGTGCAGTATGACACAGTAGCTTACATTTCTTTAATGATTCATCTGACAAAACTTGACAAAACCTGGAATGAACATGCTCACAGGTGTTGCTGTGATAATGCCATGCCATATTTTACTACTTATGTTTCTACGTTTCTGTGAAAACACAACCTGCAGTTCAGCCGAGAAGACCCTGAACGTTTGTTATGTGACTGTTGGGTCACAACTGAATCACTCATTGCTCGTTGGTTGCACCAAGTAGCATAGATTTTTTCGTTTTTTAGAATCTGGATACTGCAAATTGGTTATATTTGGTGATTTTTTTTAAGCAGGCCATGTGGAATAAAGTGATTTTGATGAAATATCACAATTTTAGGCTTAGACTGAGTCTCCTGACAGGAGGCATGTCACAGATGAGTAGTTCAAGGACTGTTGGGAAGTTGAAAATGCAAAAATTCTTTCTCTTCATACAGTTTCTGAATCTAATAAATGGCATAATTTTGGTATGTTTTTTTTTTTTTTAGCTTTTTTCAGCCTTTGACCCTTTTTTTAGACGTTAAGACTCTTCCTTTTCTTCATTCATTTACTATACACGATATAAGTTCCCTTATAACATTTATGCTAATATGTGCTGCAAGTACAACTGCTCAGTAATTATCACTTATCCTACAGAGTGGTATGCATTTGTTTTAGTGTATGTATGTGTGTGTCAGAGAGAGAGAGCTGTGAGCTATGTTGTCTCACTCCACTCTGCCATTTCTCGCATGAGTCAGACTCATAGAGCGCAGTGCCTGACAGCAAAACTCACCCACTTGTACAGCTGCCCCCACAGACTCACACACATGTACTCACACAAGCGTGCACACACACACACTTGCATATTTTATTTTCGGCATTGCAACATACATTTAATTTTAGTTATTGGGAGACTGTTAAAAACTGCTCTGGCATTTGAGCCTTTTAATAGGAAATGCAAATTATATCACAAACCAAGTTTAGATGCAGCAGTCTCCTGGTCTTTATAATGAAATGCCTGTAGTGCTTCATCAGAATCGTGTTTTCAGCAGTGGTCCATCTTTTAGAATTGTCAAAATTACACCTAATGTAGCCGGGGAGAATATGTATTACTTTCTGCACAAGCCTTAAAGCAGTGGTTTGACATTTGGGGAAATGCAGAAACTTAGTGAAGTTGCCTTTAGTTGCATGGCAACAGGTCCAAAAATAGTCAGACATATAAGCTGCAATAAAACCTTCAATTAGCTGCTGTTAGGTGGATTTTGTTACCTTTGGAAAGAGCTAGGCTCGCTGTTTCTCCACTTCTTTTCCCCAGTCTTAGTTATGTTAAGCCAAAACAACCAGCTGCTCACTCCAGCTCCAGTGTTATCTGACTTTTAGCAAGACATCAAATGTATTTGCATATTCCCAAAACATCAAACTATTCCTTTTGAGCAAGTATTCCTGTAAAATCAGCAACTGTGACCAAAGCTCGTCTGATTGCTCTGCTGACTAATTTACATATATATTTTTTTCCATATGTGCATCCACCTGGTCTGACATTTTGAAGGAATACACCTTAACAGGCTGTAGCGTGGTGCCACATGTAACCACACACACACACATGCATAGAGGGCTCTCATGGCAGGAAAGACACAGTGGCAGAAATTGCACAGTGTCCCTTTCTAGTCCATTGACTTTTAGATGTGGCTGTCCATAGGGGAGTTAATAATAGAGCTATGTGTATGTTGAAGCATGTGAGCATGCATTTGTGTTCGTGTGAGCCTCTGACTGCCCATGAAATGGAAGAATTTTCTCAGTGGTTTTGTTTACATACAGTACAGTATGTCTGCTTGCATGTTTGGCCTGTGAGAATGTGACTGCTCAATGGTCTGTGCATAACAGTGCAAGATTGCTTACTACTCTGTAGACATGTCACATCAACTCCTCACAGAGAGCTCGCCGCCTGCTGTGGCCTCTTGCTCTGTGGATCTTGATGGGGTGTGGAGTCCGCAGACAATCAGTGCACACAAAATCATGCTGTGAGCTGAGAACGGAACCAGTCTGTAAAACTAAGACGAAGCCAAATAAGACGCTCAGACAAAATAGTTCTTTAAAGAGTGTCCCTCCCTGGACAAATATGCTGGTTGGCATTAACTCCTCATGTAGCAGTGGCTCTGTTGCTGGATGTGACTCTCTTCACAGTTGATATTACCCACTATTGATGAAGCATCTTCAGTCTAAACTTACATCCAGTGACTTGGATTTGATTCTCTCCAAACATCGCCCCACCTGGTTGACAGACATGGACATGCGTGTTCATTTGTTCCTGTTCATTTGTATGATACATCTGTATAGCCTCTGGCATGTAAATACTATATTGGATGAATCCCACTGTGTCTTCTTTGCTGGAAGCAGTGAATGGAATAAGCATGTTTTGTTATGTTCTCTAAGCTTCAGTTTGCTCTCTATTTCTAAAACAATAAACCGGAAAATACATGTCTGTGTTGATTCTTAGTCATCCAGGTCATGGTAATCCTAGGAGCTTCAGTTCAGAACTACAGAACCCTCTTGGATGAGAGGTGAAATGTTTTCAAACAGAAATTGGTGTAAATATATATTAATCATTGCTAGTAAACTATGAACCATTTGCATCATTGTTTGTACACATATTGTCTATTACAAGAAAATCAAATCCCAGTAAACTTAATGACCAAGTTCTTTGACTCCTGTTCCCAGTCTAGTAGCTGTCAGTTGTCGTCTGTACAGTTCTATGAATAGATTAATACATGCACAGTAATATACACATAGATATACAGGTAAAACAAGGGAAATTTTCTAAAGATGATCATTATTGAAGGATACGGAAGGTTTTTATTTCTTCTGTCTTGTGTGAATCTCCATTCTGTTCCACTGCTTTCCCCACTTATCATTTATCATTTATATATTTACTTTCACGGTGTTTCTTTATTTTTACATCTGCACCTTTAAGCCATTTTACATGTATTCTTCCTTTATATATACAGTACCAAACCTTTTCCTCCTTTATGGCACAAAATGGTGTCTTTATTATGGAGGTCATTCTCAAGGACACTGTGACACATTTCTCCATCAATCCTTTTTCTAATAAGAGCACGATAATTACCCACCTTTTAGCTGCTGATGGGTTATTATTCATAGAGTTACTCCACATCCAGCCTACTCTCATTCTCTTGTTTCAGTCCCGTCTCTCCCTCTCCCTTTCCCTCTCCCTCTCTCTTTCTGCTTCTCACTCTCTTGTTCTCTGAGTCACACTTCAGCTCTCTCTGTCTTTCCTCTTTATTCCCCACTCTGTCTCTCTTTTTAAAATGGTGAAAGCTCAGAATACATGTTGAAGCTATTGATTTGCTGCAGAACAAAAGCATCAATACTTTGCGTCGTTATGATGATGATGATCATCATCATCATCGCAGAACCCTGTTGCCATGACAACTTGTCTTGGACACTGTAGCACACAGTAATGTGAAGGACAAAAAAAGTTAAGACAAGCAGGTGTAAAATCAAAGGGATGGGTGGGGGGAGTTGGGCGCTGGGGGTTCAGCTGGGACCCTGTAGGACACCTTAAATATTATATGGCTCAGTTTTTTTCTCAGATGTTTTTTTTTCATGCAAACTGCTTCCTGCACCACTGTGACGTAGCAAGGACATTTAGAGGTCAACACACCATTTCATTCTTTCCTGTCTTTTCTTTGCTGGAACATCGCTGTGCTGACATTCCTGCATCCTCTCGGACACAAAACGCCCGTACAGATCACACACAAATAGATATACTCTTACTTACATATTCACACATTCTCCAAGGTTCAGAGTTACGGGTATTTCCACTCAACGAGTGGGATGCATAGTGTTTCCATGGAGATCTATTTTTAGCCACTGACAAAAAAAAGGGCAACTGTTAAAATATGCCATCATGTTCCCTATGACTGAAAAAAAAAATCCCATTTCGGCTCATGCAGAAAGGATGCCACAAAGTTTTTTCCGTCTTCTTTCCTTTTCATGTCCCCATCTTGTCTGTTTGGAAACAACATGTTCGGTACGTACCATTTGTCAAAGCAGATTTGGATCAGAGATCCTGCAGCATTTGACGGATCAGTGCATTACTAGGCATTAATTATATACAAAGAACAGTGTTGAGGAGGAGAGAAACACAAAGTTTCATCTTCAAGAATGCATGCAAATCTTTGGTCATAAATAATAACATTTCTGTCGTCTGGCATTTCTGCCTAATAAATAATCTAACTGAATAACAGTACTGCTATCAATTCAGCCGCTCTCAATATTTCTTATAATAACAGTCATCTTCATCTTTGGACTTTTAATGGAACAATATAGTATTATAAAAACATTAGAGTGAGACGTAAGAGCATTAGTTTGGCCTCAATGCCAAACTTCGTGGTCGGACAGTAGAGAGGCCTCTTTTAGAGCCAGTTTGTCTATTAAATTACAAAGGCTGGGGCAGCTTTTCTTGGCCCCGAACCCAAAGAGTCAAAGAGGGCAATATTGATAGCTTATGATACAGTCCTGTTCATGAATATAAAACAATCAGGTCTATGAAGGGCATTAAAAAGATAAAAGTAGCAACCTAATGCAGGCATCTGAGCACAGTGTGCTGCATTATTGGCTGGTATTCCATAGAAAGTGACTGAAAATATAACTCATCTCATATTTTATTTTTCATAGGCAGACTCATATTTCATTTCAAATGTGTCTTTTACCCATTAAATCTTCATTACAGATACAGTGATCTTTACTAAAATAACTTATCCATCATACCAAACATTTCTTATCTATTTCCATCATTGATCATGTACATTTAGTATATATATTCAACATATATAGCACTTTACACAACACACCTGTACTGCACACAGAGGAAACCCAACAAGGGAATAAAGGAGGCAAGAATAAGTAACTGGACCAAAAAGAGAAGTCCGGTTGCTTTTTACTGAAGTAGCTGGATTACCATGACCTGGATGACTAAGGATCTACACACACAGCAGTCACATGGTCATACATGGCACACGGCGATAACACAGACCTAAAAAAGATATCAGCAGTAAAATGTGAGCTACCTACCTGTGGCACAGTTAAAAGGTTAATGACTCAAAGCCTCAAACAGTAGATGGAAGAGAGCTCCGCGTTTCTTGAACAGCTTTAGAGATAGCACACGTTGACACTTTGTAGATAAACAGCATATAGGAAACAGGAAACCGGTGTAGGGAGAGTTAAAGTAATGGAGTGTTGCAGACATGACAGAGGAGACTTAGTGCTACCAAAGTATAAAGAGTTAAAGTTATCAGGCAGCATGGTAAAAAGTCAAATTTGATTTCACTAACTGAATATTTTAAAACGTCAATAATAAATCAAAAATGACCCTATATTTTTTTGTATGAGGTTAACAAAAGGGGACAGTGTGTCCAAATCAAGTATAGTAATTCTCGTTCGGTCCTAAGGTCTTAACATTATAACTTCATAGGTGTTCTGAGAAAGGTTTCAGCCTTCTGGGTTTTTTTTCCTATTTTGACAACAGTTATTGAAGTCAGCGAGTTTGTTGTGTTCCGGCTTCACTATTTGGTAATGAACTGTCGCACAAAGACTCCTTTTGCAATCAGCCTTAATCTTTTCTGAGAATGCTATGACTCATCTGTGTATCACCACAGTTTTTCTGCCCTCTCACTGCCTCCTCAAAATCCATTGCCAGAGCAGTTAGGTGGGCTGACAGTATTTAGCCTGCAATATTTCATAATCTGGCAAATGAATCTTTTTCAGTAAGCAGTATTTGCAATCAGCGATCCAGGAAGGAGTGATAACATAGCAGAGGCTTTTCCTGGAAGCCCTGAGTATTTAATGATTAGGGAGATTGATTCCAGCATAGCTCCCATCTCGTGGGCATTTAAGGAGAATGTATTTTAGATATTTAACAAGGTTAAAAGTCATTCTGAACCGAAGCGCCATTACATAGAGTATGTTGGAATTTAATGTAAAATGATTGCTGCCCTTGTTCAGAGTGGTGTTTTGCATGCTATAACTAGCTCCCGCTTCTCTGGGCAGATGCAATAAATGTGGAGTTGAGGATTAGTGTGTGTATCTGCCGTTTTGACCACCACATGAAAAAAAAAAAATTCACTGGCTGGATTATTGTGTAGAAATATGAGTGAAAGTTGTGTCTGATATGCATCTAACTTAGCTAAAAAAGATGGACAAGGTTGTACAAAAGCTGAATGTGAATATGCATAAGGGTGTGCATCAATGCATGTGTTTTCATATACGTTATGTGGCCGTCTTTGTTTGTTTCTGTGTGTATGTTTATATATAACCAAACGGAACTGGCTGATAATATGAGCTCTGGTTTTATCATGTGATAGTGCAAGCAGCCGCAGACATGCATGACCAGCCTCATTACACACACACGATGCACATGCAGGTGGTCACGACTCACAAGCCCAAGCACACACACGTACACAAAAACACACACATGCACACAGCGACATGTGTGTGCACGTGATGTGAGGCAGGGTGCTGTGAAGATCAATAGGAGAGCATGCTAGGTCTCCTCACCGAGACAATTAAAAGAGAATGGATAATGAGGCTATATATAGACTGATCTATTTGTAACCAGGGCATTCTCCAACGTAGGAGGTGGGAATTGTTCTCTTTTCAGCCTGCCCTCCTTCTGTCCTCACCTTCTCCCTCTCTGTCGCTCTTTATTTCTGTCGTCTTTATTTTCTCTCATCTTTGCAATGTCTAAACATTTAGTTCTTTGACGCAACAGCTCTGTCTTCGCCTTTATTCTGCTTTTTCCGACATCAAATAGAAGATTGGTTATTTTCTGTGGATGTTAAGTCATCAGCATGTGAGTTCACACGTGTAGCATTGTCATGCAGCAGCAATGTTATCAGATACAGTCCAGGGCCACTCCTGGGAGACCCAGTGACGCACCCTGCATGACATAATGCTGTGGTAATGTCTGTGAGGGAGAGACAGAGAGACACACACTGTGAAAATGCACACTATGCTTATGTGTGTGCTCAGCAACCAGATACCACACTGATAGAATAATGTTTCTGCACCTATTATCTATTATGAATAATTTTATCTGAAGATAGAGACCATTAACTTGCGTTGCACTTAATGCACTTAATGTTACCTCCATATTGGGAATGCTTGATGTAAGTATAATTTAGAGTCCGCAGCAGTTTCTGACTCCAGAGTGATTTTCGTTGTAGCTGTAACAAATGTAATTAGATGTATGGCCATTTATTTATATAAAGTAGTAATCAGGCAGGCTATACCTACATTTAAGGTTCATTATGTAAGATTAGAATCCATATAAAACATATAGAATCAACCGCAGTGCAATTTTGTCAAATAGGGCTGTAATTTGACCCCCTGAAAAGAATCAATACAATAAAACTGAACTGGCTGAACCCTTTTGCACAGAACAAAATTATCATCAGTGTCATGTTGGATTCAGAAAAACTGAAAAAAATCAAGATTTTTTTTTCACACCTGTGAAGAATTTGCTTAATAATGAATAATGTGTAATATAAAGAACTGTCAAAGAAGCTAAGAACACTAAGGTCCATCATGCCAGACTGGAATCCAGATAAAAGTGGCAGGACAGTGGGCATATGCTTGGTATGTAACATTTGGTACAGTATGAGACTTCCATTCAATACACCCTGTGATCCAAACAATGACAGTGGGAATCTATTTATGTCGATGTACTCACACTACCAGAATGGAAATTATAGAGCGTGAGTTTCACTCTGAGCAGTTTGGCAATGTACCAGTTGTTGTCTGTCGGCTACTGCATGCCATTAGGATTAGCCTTTAAAGGTCTACCTCAGCGCCATGACCTGCATGACTTCACAGACCTTTAAAGGTGGGCAGCCACTGCGCTTTTTTTAATTAATTTTGTACGATGTGGTAACTCACGCTGCACATTTATATTGAAATCCCGCACAGCCGGAACCTGCAGCTTCTCTATTCAGGCTGTGCGGGTCAGTCAATCTGCCGCCATGTGGAGCTCACACTAAACTTTGTCCAATGGCAGTTTATTAGTGTATTCAGAAAATATTTTGGTGTTCTTAGTATTAGATTCTTAGAAGAGAGAAGTGTAGCAGTTGTCTTTAGTCAAAACTGCACTGCTGGTTTAATTAGTAAATTTGAATCAATTATGAATAGATTGTAGCTTTTTGATGTATTTTAAACCTGAGAGTGTTCAGGTCAGAATTTAATTTATTTTCCCTTACTGACTGTACGCCAGTATTTCAGTGACTTAACTGTTACATTAAGAATTATGGCCATTGAGACACTTAATGAGGGTGTTTATATTTTCCAGATATTTTCTCTGCTTTATCAAATGCATGCAGAAATATGACCCCAAAACCTCGGTGCATACCAGACTCCAGCACAATGAACCAAAGACTCAACCCTAAATTGCGTCCACCTTGAAAGTAGGGTTGAACACAAGGCACCGCGTGCGCAGAACATAATGTTTTGTGATTCTAAATCATCCATTTTGTTTGGATTACAAAATTGCCATCGCTCTTGGCAACAGCGCTGCATTTGATGCAATTTGAGGTCCTGTATGAAAATAATTTATTTTCTGGGCAGTATTCTAAAAGTAAATTGTGCCTCGAGCCAGTAAGAAGTTCTTCACATAAAAGAGCAAAAGATATTTATGTACAATAGTTCATGGCGTATGAGGAGGTGGATGAGGTCAAAGCATAAGGCTCTCATCTCTTGAGCAGAATTATATAAGGAATGTAGAGCTGTAGCCCACCATGACTCAAACTGGTAATTAGAGATGTTTTTTATGTGGTTTGAGAGCGAGAAAGAAGAAAGGCAGAAAATAGGAAAACAGGAAGAAAAGATCAGTTATAAAACTGGCTTTGGTTTGATGCTTTTAACACTTAAAAATGTCTTCGGAACTGTAAAAAGGCTGCAGCTTCATGTGCACTTTTCAGCTGGGAATTTCATCACTTTTTTTTCTAGTGATTTTTCTTTGGTCAAATGTAAAATTAAAACCGAGTACTGTTCGTCACTATGACGTCAACCACACAACAATTTAAAAGGGATTTGTATAGTGATGTGCTGTCTTATCAGTAACAGTTTTCTCTCTTTCTGTGTTCCTCAGGTCTTGCAGGTGCCCAAACTGACCTGGACAAGAGAAAAGAAATATTTGGTAGAAACCTGATACCTCCAAAAAAGCCAAAAACCTTCCTGCAGCTGGTATGGGAGGCCCTGCAGGACGTCACCCTCATCATCCTGGAGATCGCTGCCCTGATCTCCCTGGGCCTCTCCTTCTACCACCCTCCCGGAGAGAGCGGCGGAGAGTGTGAGTGAAGCAGCTCCCGTGATGTCACTTTCTGTAAAATCTGTCATTTGTTGTGAGGTCTTTAGATAGACACACACAAACACACACAATGTTATCTGCGGCATCATTGCTACTGCAGCGAGCAGTGATGGGGCTATAATTGCGCTGACCCACTGACATCACTTCCTCTGACATGACTACCCATAACTGACACGCTTACAACAACATGTATGCAGTCACACTTTTTTAATTGGCAAGGCTGGCCACACTTTGTGTGTGACATGCCTCAAGAGGTCAAGTGATTATAAGTTTTTTTTTTCCTTGCTTGCATGTGTGTGTGTGCGTGTGTGTGCATCTGTGCACATAGTGGCTGTGTTAAATGTGTGTATGAAAGGTACTGGGAAGGTTAATGAAGTGTTGAGTAGAGAAATAACCTTGAGCTCCCAGGGCCCATACATCAGCCCTGTGAGCTGTGAAACAGGAAATGAAGACAGAGACCATAACGAGGTGCTGAGTCAGCGGCATCAGTCATTGCTCCCAGCGTTATCACAGTAATGGAATTCGGTTACCCTGCCAAAGGGGCCAGTCATCATTTTAGGGGGTTTTAAAACTCTCATAAAGCTGAAAATACCAGAGAAAGAGGAACCAGCTCCCACCTTCTTAGCTTCAAAGTTAAGTTAATCAAATAATTTCAGAGTCAATGCATAGTTTAGTGGTTCAAAATGGAGTAGATGACCTAATCAGCCAAATAGTTACGTAGTAAAGTGCATAAAATGGTTCACTGAAATTAGATCTTCAGTTATGAACAGTACATCAACCTACACAGTCCCCTCTTTCCTTTGCGTCTTTGAGCTGCATCGTTTTGTGAATTAGCTGCCTGCATCAGCAGGTCCAAATAAAGCAGAGAGACGCCAGAGGAATCATAATGCTAATAACTGAGTCCATCTGCAGATACATAATCAAGGTTCCCTTTATCTTGCGGCAGAAAGAAGGTGCCAGTGTGCAACTCTCTTCTCACATTTGAATGCATATGAATGAAACCCTCGCGGTTATAAATAGATATGAAAAGCAAAGCGTATTAGAAAGATATGAATGTGTCGCACTTTGAGTCACCTTATTCAGAAAGACGCCAGTGTGTCTGTGTGTTGTAAAAGAAAGATGGAGGTAAAACCAAAAGGAATTTAAGGATATTTTGTGATGTGGAGTAGCACTCAGACACAAGGTGCCAAATAATTCTGCTTGTTACTTTTCAACAAGGGGGGTGTTTCAGTTGATAGGGTTAGGGTTAGGGATTTCATTATTTGAGAGTTGTCACAAAGTTATGCACTGAGGTGGGATGTTTTACAGCTAACTTATCTGTCTTGTATTTGAGGATACCAACAAAGAGTTTATTCTGATACAAAAAAATGTTTCCTGAATTTGACCAAATGACAGAAACTTTACCTAGAAAGCAACAGTAAATTTAGAAGATATTCTAGAAATAGAAGTATAACATGCACTAAACACATACACACTAAAAAAAAAATTAAAAGAAAGAATAGCAATCAAAATTCTTTGATAAACAAATATTAGCTGATAATGTTGCTGTGATGTATTGGTCTAAGGACTAAGACCCCCACACACTCACCATCCACACATGTCCGCATCTCTAACTGCTGGGTTAGTGTTGTGTTTATTAATAGGTAAAAAAAAAGCTCAGTGGTCCAGAAATAGAAGCTAGTGGGTTGACTTAATTCTCATTTACATATAAAACAGCTTGGCTGCAGTAGAATGAGGAGGCTCCTAATTGCGTCTGTGTTAAACACACAACATGCAACTAAACCAAAGTGTGAGCAATACAAAGAAACTACTATTAGTGGATTTAGAAATCAGCAACATTTTGGGGAGAATTATAAAGTGCCTTTGAAGCTTATAAACATGTATTTATTCACTTACACACAACCAGGCTATTAAATTTTCTCAATCAAGCAGCATTTGGTATATTTGGTGCTTTTGTTGGGATTTCAGCACTACGGACAGCTACAAAGTGATTGTGCGTGTCTGAGAGAGACAAGAACACACAGTTGTGCTCGGACATGTCTGGATACCGAAGACTGCACCATCAGGACCATGGACAGCTACTAGGCTCACTGCATTACTGTTCATGTATTGCAGCGACCAAACAGGACAGACTGAACTCATCCCATCAGAATAAGTCATAAACATAAAGTCGTCTGTACAATTGTATGATTTACTAGTTTATTACTTCATAATCAAGATTAAAAATGGCAAATTGTTTTACATCAGACCTTTTTTTGACATTTTGTCACTAGAACCCTTATGAACCACTTCTTTGAAAAGATAGCTAAATGGTTTTACTCTATATGAGAAAATGTCTATATACTGCTGCAGAATCTTCAAGGAGGTAAATTCTGAGCTGTCACAAGTCAAAACCAGAAAGTCATTAGTATTCTACAGCACAATGCAAAAAAAACAAAAACAAAAAAAACTAAGAAAATCATCTAATTTTGATGGTTATCTAAATATGTCACTGTTTGAGCTGAAGCATAAACGGATACACAAAATGTATGTGTGCACTGGTCCTGGATCAAGGAGTTTGTCCACTTAATGAACGTCATATTGAGTAGAACCCCTTTGCAGTTTACCAGTAGGTCCAAATTAGTTCTTGGACTCTAGTTCTTGTTTAAATCAGTTCCTGTACATGGAATGTCTCTAATATGAGGCCTTTGCGAGTTCCCCTGCGAGCAAGAAGTATTTTACAGTCCAAAGCAAATCACTCCACTGTGGGCTTTTGATGTCAGCCAGGCAGGAGTGTAGAGCAAAATAACTCCAAGAGAATTACATGAGGAAGAACAAGGAGGACTGGGAATAGGCCTTGTTTCGCTCCCGAATATACCCCTGTCTGTCAGCGCACAGCCAGTAGACTGCAGGGCTTCATTTGAAGGAGAGCAAATGAATGAAGAGTTGAGTAGAAGTGAAATCACCTAAGGTTATAGCAGCAAGAGTTCATTTAATTTCAGAGTTGTCTTTTGTCATTTTATTGTGCACTTCCTACATAGGCTGAGGGATTGACCAGTGCATTTGATAGATTATAATTTGAATGCACAGCATGTACAGATTTAATGTTTAATGCCATCTCGACCCTGACCTTGTCACTTTCAGCTTCCAACATGAACTCAACGGGGTGCAGAGAATGGCAATACTAGGTTCCAGCCGAAAGGAAAGATAGATTCAGAGCTTACAGGTGGATGCTGAGGTTGGGATGGAGTTTATGAGATGCTGGCAGGAGGCAACTGCTGTAGTTTTCATGTTACCATGCAACAAAAGAATGAGCACTGGTGGATTAAGTACACCTCAGTGTTAAAAATGTGTTGGAATATGTGTTGGAGTAGAAGGGCTGTAGATTTTTAGACTCTACATAAGTAATAAATGTATATACCCGCATGCGTGTATGAAAATGAAAGGTGCTTGCAAATACACAACATATATATAATTCACCTCTTCTCCTTCCTTCACCATTCTGCAGCCTGTGGTGCAGCGGCAGGCGGAGTAGAGGATGAAGGTGAGGCAGACGCTGGCTGGATCGAAGGCGCCGCCATCCTGTTGTCCGTAGTGTGCGTGGTGCTGGTGACGGCCTTCAACGACTGGTCAAAGGAGAAGCAGTTTCGTGGTCTGCAGAGCCGAATTGAGCAGGAGCAGAAGTTCCAGGTGGTCCGTGGGAGCCAGGTCATACAGCTGCCTGTGGCCGACATAGTAGTGGGAGACATCGCGCAGATCAAATACGGTACATGTCAAAATTAGATTAGGCGGTTATTTGTTCCCTGTTCTGGACCGTGATTACAGAACAAAATTGGCCGAACGTCCGAGCATATTTTGATGGGTTCGGCTTGGCCGGACGTGTCCACTGACTGCCTTGACAGGCTCATCCATTGTTCTGTGTAAAGTAATTTTCACGGTTCATAAGCTGAAAATAGACTAGCACCTCATTTCCAGAAGGGGATTACAGTTATGAAGTCCACCTTAAGCAATTAAATATATTTAAGCTGCAGTCGAGCAATTAATTAGCTGCAGACAGACTTGTACACAGAGCTACACATGTACATCCTTCACTAACTCCATCATAATTTACTATAGCAGTTACACTCTAGCCTGCCTTACAGTAGGTTTTGAATGAATCTTTGGAGTTATTCTATTTTAATGTGTGTGTTGCAGGTGATCTGCTTCCTGCTGATGGAGTGTTGATCCAAGGCAACGACCTGAAGATTGATGAGTCATCACTGACCGGAGAGTCCGACCACGTCAAGAAGAATGCAGACAAGGACCCCATGCTGTTATCTGGTATGTTTCTAGTGGATGCTCTCTCTCAGGATGTTTGGTATAGAGTGTATGTAATGGACATGTTTTACTGCATCTTTATTTGTAAAGTACAGACAAAAAATTTAGCAGTTGTTGTCCCGCCCCAGTGCTGAACATAGATAAGTAAAATAGGTTGATTTGTTACACCTACTACCCTAATGTCGAAACCTTCAAGTAAATTAAAGACATACCAGCTTCTAAATGTTTTTAAGTAGATAATTATGATGCCTTTTTATACCCAGTTAAAAAGCCGACAAAATAACGTTGACCGTCACCTTCAAAGCCTTAGAGAAACATTTCAAGTTCTTTTATTACTAAGGTTTACCTGCCATTGCTTATTAGACTGAGGTTCGGCCTGATTGGCTTATTTTACTAAATCTGTTGTAAATAAAATCTAATGAATTATACAGTAAGTCACAGTCATGTCACTACTTCAGAGAGAAGGCGCAAAATGTGTTAATTGCGATGTGAATATCCAGGCAGATGACATTGGCGACAGGCTGGAAGACACACTTTTTTAATCCAGCGTTCCTCTTCACTGGTTTGGTGTTTTTTGCAGCAGAGAAACCAGAATTAGCGGTTGTGGTTCTTAGAAATGAATATCACTGATAACAGAAATGTGGGTTAATCTGATTTCACATCTTATTATTTTTTCCTGTGGATAATTAGCTTTGTGCCTTTTTGCTGCCTTCCTTAATTAGCCTCATATTCACCCACACTGACTCACTCTCCCAAAGGTTAATGATTTTCTGTATGTATCTCATGTATGTATATATATATATATATATATATATGTGTGTGTGTGTGTGTGTGTGTGTGTGTGTGTGTGTGTGTGTGTGTCTGTGTGTATTTATACATATATGTACATATACACTGTTGCCCATAAAGTTGGAATAAAATATTTTTTACTTCTGTGTCGTCTCCACAAATGATGAAGGTGGTTTGCTGGCATTTTCCAATTTCTGCTGCATAGATTAAATAGTTGCCAATCATCTCATCTGGTAGTTTGTCGTTGTCATCCTGGAGATTTTTGTGGCCTCAAATTACCCTCCTTTCGATGATGTTTGAGGATTTTACAGACCACACTCTGTGATATTCCAAGGAAATCAGCAATGCTGGCTTGTTTGTGTCCATCCTGTCGGAGTGCAAGCACTCTTTGATGTATTGCCAGTTGTGTCGGACGAGGCATTCAGCCTAGGGAACTTCTGTGTCAAATCTGGTTGAAAATTATGCAGCTAATTCTGAAAACGTGGACCTACAGCATACAGATTTTGAGTAGGAAAAGGACAGCACAGCCATGGACTCAGTATGTAATCATTGAACCTGGTCAAAAGTGATACTGATGTGTATAAATAGGAATAAAAGAGGAATGTGTTTGAAAACTAAGTTATTCCCACTTTATGGGCAACAGCGTATATTAATGCAGTAGATAGTCTGCACACAGCACATTTATAAAAAAGACTTTTTTTTAAGCTTTCAGCTCTCTACTGTACACATTTGATTTAAAACAGCAAATGAGGTTCAGTGCTGACTTTTGGCTTTAATAATGTTACTGAGGTACTTTCTACAAGGTGTTCTCGAAGTGTAACCCTTTTGAAATATACAGTCCTCCTCCAGTTTTAGGTCAGTGCAGCAGGCCAGAACACAATTACCATATCAGTTCCTTGAATAGTTGAATGTTCTTGTTTGACCAGGTCAGTTCTAGCTGTTGTTGAACTGCTAGTGTATACCATGTGACTGCTGTTCTATTAAACTGGAACACACTGTTAGCCTGTGAATATGCCCACTCTTTCACAATGCACAAAATCACAAAAATTTATGGTTATTAATCTGTATTATAACAATTGCAGCGTGTGCTTCCCTAGTCTGTCAAAGCCATTTGAGATGGAAGGTCCAGAAGTGGGTGGAGATCATAGTTTTGGATAGCTTTTATTAACACAAATGCAGGAACAGCAGACCTTGAAAATATCGAATCTATCAGTAACAGCTTATAGTAACACTCTGCTGCCCTTTTCTCAGGGACCCATGTGATGGAGGGGTCAGGGCGCATGGTG
Organism: Dascyllus trimaculatus; assembly: GCA_024666655.1. Lineage (NCBI taxonomy): Eukaryota > Metazoa > Chordata > Actinopteri > Pomacentridae > Dascyllus > Dascyllus trimaculatus. Next base: position 11,412,327 of record CM045450.1, read on the forward strand.
GTGACTGCTGTCGGTGTCAACTCTCAGACTGGAATCATCTTCACCCTGCTGGGGGCTGGCGTGGAGGAAGAGGAGAAGAAGGAAAAGAAAGGTAAGAATACAATGTCCTAAAATAGTTTTCTTCTATGTAACACGGTCTGTAAAAATTTCCCTCACTTGCTTCAGGAATACTGAGGAAATTTGTTTGTTTTTTTGCCAGTGTTGCCCAGCAACAGACCCTTAAAAAACAAGCTTTTGTCTTTGCCTTATGTGCTCAAAGTCTGTGTACACTCATTGCGTAATGTCAGTGTTTTTAACTGTCCTTGTTATCAGAAGGGTTCTAAACAATAAACGTACAAATGAACAAATGTCCACCTGTTAAGTCTCTGTATGAACCTTGTGTAGGTATTTGTAGTGCAGTACCAGACCCTAAGCTGAATGTGTATAAATACTATGCGAGATGAGTATTGGTGATACAGTTGTGAGCTGCAGTATCCAGGTTCTGTGGGTTCAGGTGCATCATTGTCCTTACTCTCTTATCATTCCAAATTCGCCTCGAAGGAGGGGCAGTGGAAGACGGACACCAGAACACAGGTAGAGTATCACCTTTCTCTGACCCCTGGGACTGGTACTTGATCCTTTTGCTCTTTAACCCCTAATGATTCCCAGTAAACCACCATTAACATTCACCCCACTCTCCTGTAGCCAAGCACCTCTTGCTCCAGTTGAATATCTCACTTAAAAAGAGAAGCTTCATAATCACAACAACGCATCTTTTTAAGTGCTGACAGATTACACATTTCACAATGCATAAGCCTCTCCCCTCCTTAACTGGCACTGCACTCATCACACCGACTAGCTAGCATCCAACATTAGTGCTGTTTCATATACATGTTGAATGCCACAAATAAAAATAGCCTGTCAGACTCATCTCATTGCTGTACTACAGAACAATGACATGAGAGCGACTGCCTTGCAGGTGTACAGCACATGTACCAGCAGTAGAGTAAAGTAGACACTGTAAGCTTTTGCAAGATGTAATTTTAACATCTTACATATGTATCTATACCTATTTGAACATTAGTAATGTTTTTTGTCATAGTTTCAATGGGCAGAGGCCACAGTAGCTTGCACGGAAAACATATATGTGTTGAAGCATTTTACTTCAGTGCTGTTAACAGAGATAACAGTCACCACTGTCGTCTTCTTCTGATCTGAAAACTTACAAATACTCTTCTTGATTTGACTTGTATTGGGATTGCTGTAAGCTATTTAAGCCAATGCAAAATTGATAATTTGTGATCCTTGATTTAAAGTTGCAGGTTTTTTTTCAGACTGGTATTTTTACAATTTCACTGGTAGGAGTTTACATAAAACTATAACACACATTTGCACTTCACTGGTCTAATTAGTACTCCTTAAACAGCTTTATTTAATGGCGCATTAAGACTATTTATGTGTAACTTGTTGAAGTGAGAGTTGCCTTCAGGCAGCTCACGCTTTTTTAAAGGATCACTCCATCCAAATCTTGGGATAATCAGATGGATTTGTTGCTTGTGACTGCAAACATTTTACACCAAAATTCCTGAGGTGCTGTTAGATGATAAATGACGCCTAGAATTGTGACAAAACAATCACGTATAAGTCAGTTTGTGTTAACAGTGAACTCTGTAACATATACAGCATATAACATAATCAATGACCCCACTGACTGAATTTGCTTTTTCCAGTAACCATAGTTTATGTCACTGTTGATAAAAACTGAGCAAGATCCCATCCAGGTGTTCAAAACAACTATAATACTAACTATAACTACAAAGGGTTAAGATAACAAAGTGGCACTTTCTCATATTTACAATATAAAAGTTCATTCACTTAACTGGTTGGCACATGTGTATTTCCCTGCCTTATAAATGGATCCCTCCTACGTTTTGTTTATTTTGCACCGGGGAGTTTAATTTGAGATTGGTTATGCAACACCCTCAAGCTTATTTTCCAGGTTTTTGGCTCAAATTATGATTTTGTGATGCTAAAAAGATATTACATGAATAACATGGTTTCAATGAACTACACATTACCAAAAATGATAGGCAAAAATTGACAATGTATGCAGTCAAAACACAGTCATGATCTAAACATAATCTGACAGAGATACAATATAAGCACTACTGTTCACTGTACTGACAAGATAGTAAACCGTACACACAGCATACTGAAAATGAGAGATATCTGAAATCATCGGACAGTATATTTATCTTTGGTGTGGCTCTGGTTTCACCTTTTATTAAATTGTTTTCTACATGTTATGTTCGGATTTCATGTTTCATGTCTGTCCACTGTAACACTTGTTTGTTTATTGACATTTTACTAAACCCCCTACTTCTGGTGCATCACACTAGTTAGATGTAAAACAATAATAATCATTTAATTTGCAAACACATGGTATTAACCCACACTGATCACACAGCCTTCACATGCAGTTTACATATGCTGAATCTCTTAAATGTGCTATAACCATGTTATTTCTGTTCACTGTCTTGTGTATGCATGTGCGGGAATGTTTTTGTGTGCGTGTGTGTGCGTGTGTGTGTTTTTGTTTTCATTCGTGTTCGGCCCTCATTGTTACTGGCTAGACTGCTCCCATCCCCCTATCCACCCCATCGCAACTATAGCCACGGATGGGGCTGCAGGCATTAATGCCCCAGGCAGTGCCAGCCTAATTAATGGTAGGTTGACAAAACCTCTGATCTGTGACCTCTTTCTGTTGTGACTTTTGATTCCTCCTACCTTCTCCATTCTCCCAACTGCCTCCTACCGTGGGTGTTCACCTCCTGCTCTGTTTCTGCCTTCTCTCTCAGTTGTTTTTTGGACCTTTTCGTACTCATGCTGTCAATGCATGCCCTCTTTAGTTGTAGAAAATTAGTCCTGTGTTTCTTGTTCTTCCCCTTATGCTGTCGTTTGTCTTGTAATGCTTGTCACGTACGTGGTAGATAGCTGTCATGGAAACATTTGATACAATTTAGGATTTTTTTATGGCTCTTTAAATTAAAGCTAAAACAAATAAAACATTGCTCTTTAATAGGAGTCTGTAATGTAAAGAGCAGTGAAAACCTTGTAACACTTTCATCTTTCAACATTTAAAGTCCATCTTTGGGGGAATCTTTTGACATTTTTGGAAGTATACTTATAGAATCAGTCAAGAACTAGTTCAACACATGAGCCGCTTGGGCTAAGTACAGCTAACTGGTATCAATCCCCTCTTGTTGGATAAGAGTTGTCCAAAATTTAGAGTGGTTTCTTTGTAAATGGTGCTTTTAGGCTATTTTCATTGGCCTACAATGAATATGATTTTAATTATATTAATTTAGATTTCTGCCAGGATTTAAGACACGAGCTGACTGGTGAGTGGTAGCGAAATCCTTCTTTAGGGCCATCTTCCTCTAGTTGGGTGTCCTCTGAGATCACTTAGTGCAAATCCTCCATTTCTGTGTTAGCTGGACAAGATGCAAAAAGATTAACTTCATTCAGGGTTGCGCTGGCTTCTCTCTTATCTTTAGCTCCTTGGAGAGCAGCCCCGAAAGTGTTTGTACTCAAGGCGGGGATGGGGGCGTGATTTGCGCTGTAATGGTGACCTTGTGCTGTCCTGGGCTGGAACAGAGTGATTTGTCATCTTCAGCTTTATTGTGACTCCAGGGACCTGGCTAATGTGGAAGTGGAGGTGAAATGAGCCAGCTCTGGTCTGCTGCTCTTCCAGCTCTACCTGAATAATTTTCTCAGTGACATTTATGTACAAAGCCCCCGAAAGACCGATTTTGTACCATTTCTGGTCTGCCTGCCCACAACACAAAAAGTGCGTACCTATGTATTTACAGTGCAGGAATGTAATGGAATGAACACTGAGGTGTATAATAAATGATGATAAATATATAATACATGGTGAGTGTAAGTTTGGTTTGAAGGTACAAGTCTCTTTACAAGGGTTAGATTTATCTTAATTCCACCTGAAATACACACACACACACACACACACACACACACACACACACATACATATGCACTTCTGCTCAATTACTGCCCTCAAGTTGATTGTATAATTAAAAACAGTGTTCTTAGATTGAATTGCACATTCAAATAAGTTTACTCCTTTTGAGCAGAAACCAATAGCATATCAAATTCATTGTCCCCCAACTAAGATTTCGATTTTCCTCCACTTGTTCTTATGTAACTTCACCATGTGGGAGGCTCTTCCTTCAGGCTCTCTCTCTCTCTCTCTCTCTCTCTCTCTCTCTGTATTGTTCACATCTCCAGTCTGCTTCCTCTAAATGTGTGATCCTGCATGTGCTTTCTGAACTTTCCTCCTATGCATGCTGTCTCTCTTGTATGTATGTATGTAGCGTGCGTGTGTGTCCGTGGTTGTGCCCTCCCTCACCGTCAGTGTTCAGTGTAATGCTGCTGTTCGTCTTATATCCTCATCCTATAACCTGACGACTTGACTCATACTGTTGATAACGTGTGTGGAGCTACAGTAACTGTGCTCGTAGCGAGTATGTCATTCAGGACAATACTTAAAATTGTAGTGTGCAGTTTTTAATGTCGAGCACAACATTATGTCACACCCTTTTTTTTCCCAAAACATTTTTAATTCAGAAAGGCCCGCTAATTGTCTTTAACTACCGGATTGTTTGCAAGTCTATTAAAACTGAACTTCCTTCCACCTCATTACGAGAAAATCTGCACACTGCACTATGTCTGAAATTAGAGTTAGAATAGCACAATTGATTTTTTGTTTTATTAACTCCTAGCCAGTGGATGTAGCTATGAGTTACATAACATCACAAGCCTTTCTATGTGACTGTCACAGAGATGTTGTATTAAAAGTCATTTTCCTGTCTCCCTGTTTGTGGTTTTTCGGTTCTCGCTGTTTGTGTCGTCTCTGTGGTGATAATTTGTTGACCTGTCTGCCTTGGTTATTTTTGTCGTTATTGTCTTGTATGTCTCCATCATAGGTAAAATGCAAGATGGCAATATGGAGAGCAACCAGATTAAAGGTAACCAAAACCATATCTTTCACTCTCTCCTCCTCCCCTGCCTCCTCTTTCCCTCCTCCTCCTCCTCCTTCTTCCTCTTCTCATCTTTTTTCCCTTTTATGGTGTGTGGTGTAAGCTCTGGGTCAAATGCAGGTGGAAAATCCAATGTTTCTGTATTTATTTCAGCCCACTCTCGAGGGGTTGCGCAGCGCTAATTCAGGATAAATTCCCAGGATTTTGAGAAAGTCTGTTGCTGACTTAACTCAATCTGTGCGTGTGTTTGAAGGAATTTTATTTGACCCAGGTTTTACCCACAGTCGCATTAGGTTAGTAAATCTCTCCCTCCCTTTTTTCACTTTCTCACTGTCTGTCACGGATGTGTTGTCCCTGGTCTGTCGTTCCGTCGTTGTACTTGTTTTGTTGTTGACTCGTCTTGTTCTTTCTGAGAGAACAGCAACCCTCAGCTTTCCTGTGTCCGCCTCGCTCTGGTCGCCTTTTCCCCAGAAACACCCAAAACTGTTCTCTTAGTACTCTCCCTACCCTTTCCACTGTTTCATGAAGTTTTCCTCTTGTAACTTGACATAAATTGGTGTGGGGTTAAAGGGATACTGTGTCATTAGTTTTGTGTCTTGTAAGGATGTAAGCAATGCCTACATTTTTTAGTTATCTATTTATACTTACAGATTATTCATTCAGGTTACAAAGGGGATGTCTTTAAATTATGTGTCTCAATGGGAAAGATAAATACATTTTTACATTTCAGAAACACTGCAAAAACAATGGTTAACATACGTTTTCTTAAAATCTGCAGATTGATTTATGCTGTACAGCTAGTTACTTGTAAACACATTTATTTAACCAACAAATTCACGGGTATGTCTACAGGGCTGTGTAAGTTTAATCTTTTACGATGAATAACTGGCTCAAAATGAAAAAGTCAAAGTATGCCCAAAGCAGAGGGTTAAAGGGGTAAATGAAGACTTTTTACACCTGTATATACACGTGTATGGGAATCAGACTGGACACATGATTCATTTTTAAGTATTACTTCTTTGCCACATACAGCTGGATGCAGATGAATGACTCTGTCTTGTGTCATGAGGGTGGAAAAAAAAAACAAAATGCGCCACCAAAGAGTATGACAAACAGTAACATTAAAAGGTTTTTCATGACCACCCAACCCATGCCTCATTGTGATTGGGAAACCGGGCTGAAATGATTCTTGGTAATGGGTTACATTAACAGAGAAGCACTGAATGTGTTTGTGTGTGCGTGTGTGTGTGTGTGTGTGTGTGTGTGTGTGTGTGTGTGTGTGTGTGTGTGTGTGTGTGTGTGTGAGAGAGAGAGAGAGAGAGAGGGAGAGAGAGAGAGAGAGAGGTGGAGAGTGATAGAGACAGAGTGAGGTAATTGAAGACTGGTTTTAATGCCTGAACAGTATTTTAACATATCATAAAGCAGTTCCTACTGTGTGAAGTAGATATACTACCAGTTCTATTACATACAGTATCTATAATGTACACGGATCAACATTTGTTTTAGAAACAGTCGCTTTGATTTGGACTCATTTTATTTTTTGTGCACTACAAAGATGGGCACTTTTGTGTTCCAGCCTCTTACCAAATCAGATTTATTTCAGTAAAATGTATGATCATATTCCTTATAATACATGATAATAAGACACAAGCTTTCTGCAATGTGAATTTTTTTGGTTCTGTTGACAATTTCCACACAGCTCAGTTATGATATTATCGCAGGAATAGTAGCTTTCTTGAACTTAGATTGTGGATTGTTTTCCTATTGGTATAAAATTGCTATTTAGTCTTGGATACATCACGGTTTGTACATGACTCAACAGATTAAGGCTAAGATATGTTTCTGGCATGAAAATGAGTCTGTAAGGCCATTTGAAAGTGGTCTGCAAATATTCTGAGAGTAAAAACAAAGCGGAAACAGCAAAACATGAGTGTATATTTTTTATGTTCCACGATAACCAACCTCCAGAAGAGTTGAGACACTTGTTTATTCTCCCTGTGCTTTTTTTCTCAGTTGTTTTTATGGATTTTAAATTGTGTATCCCTTTTAATTATTTTGTTTCTTTTCTGATTTTATTTTTGTAAGTGAAAGGACATTTAATATTTTGTGTGTGTGACAGATGTGCTGAAAAAAAATCACTTTAGTCACATTCCTCACACGTTTAGCACACTTCTAAATGCTGTGTGAACATGGCCGTGTTGTAAGAATTTGAATAAATGATTTTTAAATTGTTTTTTTTTTATTGGAAATGTGTTTGTGATTCAAAATGGCAAGAATGATAAGAATCACAATGTGTCTCATACAAAAGGAAAAGAAATGCACAGTGTTTTAGTTTTCATATTCTTTACAGTGAGATGTTTCAAAGTTTGATTACTTTCACCAAAAAGACAATGCAGGGACAAACATCCCATAATTATTTTGGTATGTGACGGATGTATACATACCACTTAGTTTCCATCTTGTCATGGGCTGTTGTTTTAGTCTTTAGTTGGTTTTACATCTAAACTGTATGTCAAGACTGAGTGTACCACACTTGGATGTCAAAGGAAGTCCCTCCTCCTCCTCATTTCCTTGGTCTAATCTCCATTTCTAACACTGGTGCTGTCTGTTTTTTCTTTGTGGTGTTTACAGTGAAGAAGCAGGATGGAGCAGCTGCCATGGAGATGCAGCCTCTAAAGAGTGCTGAAGGCGGAGAAGCCGATGAGAAAGAGAGGAAGAAAGCGGCAGTTCCAAAGAAAGAGAAGTCTGTGCTGCAAGGGAAGCTGACCAAACTGGCTGTCCAGATTGGCAAAGCAGGTACAGCAAATTGCACATGGACAAGTCAATCACTCAGTCAAGCAGATGAATCAGGAACAACAAGTTACTGGACCATCATCCTGTCCGTCCAAGAAATATGTTGCACTGAAGAGACTCACTTTTTAGGTAGTTAAGAAGAAAGCACAGGTGTCTGAATTATAGAGTCTGTTTGCTTCATTTTTCAAAAGGACCTGTCCTTAAGGGACTCGTTGAATCATTACAGTGGGAAAATATGGAATTATTTTATGCAGCTTGTTCTCTTTTGCAAATTTCCAGTTCATAAATGTAATCAGTTGTTTGTAACATAATAGCACTGAGGAGTTAATGTCAAGCACACTTGTGGAAGGTCCATACCTGCTGGCATTTTTAGTAAAATATGTAAAACATGCCGATAGCCCACACTGTGGGTGTCCTCCCAGCAGCAGCGTAGTAGGATTACTGTCCAACTAATGATGAGGATGAAAATAACACACCAAAAAAAGTCTGGAGAATTTCCTATTCTCACTGGTAGAGTCAGCGGTGCTAATCCAATACACTTTTTCAAATTCAGTGAATGTCTTCTTATGGCCTGCTGGCGCATACAAAGCCATGCACAACTCGGTAAATGGGAAACAAACACAGTGGCTTTGACCGATCCACACAACACTAGTCATGTTCATGCACAATTAATGCTCAGTAGTTGTTTGAGAAATTAAAAGAACCTAACCTCTAAGTCTTTCATCTACACTGGCTATTTTCTCATTTGTTTTAATAAAGAGTTGAAGGTTTAGCAGAGAATCCCTTAAAGGAGTTCTTGTGTTTACAGTGTGCTGTTACATCAGACTGTCGGCCTGAGTGATGGAATGGGGACGTGGTGTCAGAACAATGATGTACCGTGGATGGATTAGCATACAAGCAGCACTGTAAATCATATGGCCTTACTGTGGAAATTTATTTATACATTTTAGAGCCTGTTCTGTAGCTACCAGACACCAGGTGTGCTTCATTACCTATTAGAGAAGGACTAAAAACACAAAGTATTGTTCCCATCGAAACTGAAATTATACAGTTCACAGTTATTGCATTGCTTTTACACCATTCAACTCAATGCAGTGACCTTTATTTAAGCAACAAGATCACCAAGTCTGATAAATTACTACTCCTCATTAGCACATAATTACTTCCTCCACCCATCCTGGCATGTAGTAACGCCCACAAAGATGAGCAAAATACATTTAAGGATGGAGGACAGAGCTGAATGATGATGTTGATGATCTGTTTAACTCTGTCAGTTATGGAAATGGCCAGTATCCGCAAAGCAGTCCAATATAAAATTTTTGCAGTGGAGTAGTGTTTATTTAGCTTTACTATGTAACATTTAGTCCATCCTCACTGATTAATTCTTTAAATTAATACTCGATGAGCCTAAAGTGATAACCATTTCCAAAAATACTCTGTAATAGCACATGTCATTTGTTTGACTTGAAGTTCTGAGTAGATCAAATTAAAATTGCTCTCTAATGACTTTTGGGCGCATTTATCCCTGAGGTGTTAGATATATATACCTTTTTAGTGTGTTAATCATGAAAATCAGTCAGCATGCATAAAAACCGTGGACATAGAAACCACGGATTTATGTCCATTTCCAGAAGATGGCCAAATGTCAAACTGGAGGCTTTAAAATAGCAGTCTGCAAATCAACGAGTGACGTCATGGTCTCAAGTAAACTTTTATTCACAGTCTTATATAAAAACCAGAGCCCTGGCAGTGGCATACATACATGCAAGCCAATCATACTAAATATTCTTAATTACAGGCCTATTTCAGATGTTTAAATGCTAATTTTGTCAATTAAGATCAATTAAGGCTCCTCAAAGGTTACTACTGGTGCCTCATACCAACGTGATTCTAAGGTAAATCCCTTTGTAGCATTTCAGTGTGAAGTTTAAAGGCTCTCTTCATTTGTTTCCACTTGTTTCCTGTTGGGGGTGGTTCTCCCAATCAAAAGTATATGCTGTAGGAATGAAGAATCACCCACTACTGCACTGGGTTACAGTTGTGGTAACTGAACTTGCTCCCAACACTGTAGGTCCATCCAGTAGATAAATTCCCCCACATGGATCAGGAAAATGTTACTGCATTCTAGCTTTGCATCCTGACGATCTCTTGTAAATTTACTTTCATCTTTCCCCTTCTCCAGGTTTGCTTATGTCGGCCATCACAGTCATCATCCTGGTCCTGTACTTTGCCATCGACAACTTTGTCATGCAGAAGCGCCCCTGGATGCCAGAGTGCACTCCCATCTACATCCAGTACTTCGTTAAGTTCTTCATCATCGGTGTGACTGTGTTGGTGGTGGCTGTGCCAGAGGGGCTGCCACTGGCTGTCACCATCTCCCTGGCTTACTCTGTCAAGGTGAGGAAGAACAAACTCATGCAGAGCTGTCCATTTACACATTGCAAAAGATTTTGAAATGTGTTTAAGTAGCCATTAAAGGATGATTCTCAGATTGACGGGTTGATTTTTTGTTATTTTCATTTGAGTCTCCATGTGCAAATTTGTGAGCCTCTCACAGATGTGATTTGCATGCAGGAGGATTCATCATAGCTCATTTTTACACTGTGTTAACACATTTACTTGATTCAAAGCAGCAAACATACAAAAATATTCAGATTAAGTCCATGTACAGGAAACATTTTATTTCTTTGAATGATGACAGTTAAGTTGTTGTTTCAACATAGCACATTATGTAAGTATAGACATGAATGATAACTATTACACCCACTGATGTTTAAGCAGTGCAGGTGCAGCACGGCCTAATTCAGGCATCCATCCGGTAGTTTAAACACTTCAAAGTATTTCCAACTGCAACACATTGTTTCCTACCAACAGAAAATGATGAAAGACAACAACCTGGTGCGTCACCTGGATGCATGTGAAACGATGGGCAACGCTACGGCCATCTGCTCGGACAAAACAGGCACCCTGACTACCAACCGCATGACAGCCGTGCAGTGTTACGTTGGAGATGTGCACTACAAAGAAATCCCGGATCCTGGAACTCTGCCACCCAAATCACTGGATTTACTGGTCAACGCCATCTCCATCAACAGCGCCTATACCACGAAGATACTGGTAAGACACCTGCAGAAGGTTCTCTATACCTGGAGTTTTCAGGCCTTTTGTCTTCACATATTCATTTTCTTTGGAAGATAATCAAGTGTTATGGTCTTTTGATGGACTGTGAAATGCTATTTTTATAGTTCACACTATGTTTGACACTTGCTATACTGAGGATATTCTATTGTACTAAGGTCTAATGAGATGAGACTTAAATATCTTGGGTTAGCGGGGAGATTTGAGCTTACTCTGTGTGAGAGCTAAAACCATATGATGAGAGCAGCCCTGAAAGTATGAGACAGGTCTGCAGTGCTTTCTTCTTGGCATAGCAGGCAATCAGTGTCCTTGGCTGCTGCTTTAGATTCATCAGGCATTCACTCAACTTGTCACCTTGAGAACGGTTGTATAATTTTGTCTTATCTGATATTCAGAGTGTAGCAGACTGTAATTGAATCCAATCTGTCTAAGTGCTGGAGATGGTCTCTTGTTTACAGTGAATGCAGCGAAGAGAGATTTTCTCTAAGCCAATTAGACCTGCATGCAATAAGAAATGGATAGATAGATAGATAGATAGATAGATAGATAGATAGATAGATAGATAGATAGATAGATAGATAGATAGATAGATAGATAGATAGATAGATAGATAGATAGATAGATAGATAGATAGATAGATAGATAGATAGATAGATAGATAGATAGATAGATAGATAGATAGATAGATAGATAGATAGATAGATAGACACATGCAGACTGATTATTACATGTTCCTAATCACAGAATCTGAAACCCGTTTGCACGGACGTTTGTTCAGGCCACAGGTTTGAAGTGTCACTTCCGTAATGAAGCACTTGGTTAAATATTCTAAAAGCAAAGATTGCCAAGATCAGGATGTCTTCAGCCTGTTAGAACAACATGCCTGAGTAATCCTTTTCTTGGCATGACCAGGTGTACTCACCTGTGCGCGCACACACACACATGCGTCGCCATCCTTGTAAACGCCTGCAGCGTCTATTCATTGATGGTTGACCAACTGACAAATGCCCTTATGGAACATGCATGGGGAATGAGCTGAGCAGGCGGGACATCTGCGATAGAAGGATCCCACAGATTTCGCTTCCTACCCCTCAAGGCACAATCACAGTTTTGGTGGAAACAGAGTGTTGGTCACTGGGTGTTTTAAGAGGGAGACCTACAGATTTGCATCTACTCCAGTTGTAACTTTGACACATAGTAGATGCACTTAAAGAAATCAGTTGCTGCTGACATACAATTATCATAATTCTGTCTCCCAGTCTTAAAGCCAGGCAGTACAGTGATTTTAGAGTTCTTTAAATTGCTACGTAACTATGTATTGTAGTTCTATGTTCTAATGACTCTGCTTGAGTTAAAGCCAAGACCTTAAAAGTCTAGTCCAAGCAGTTCTGAGATTTAGTCAGACTGAGTCCCAGCAAGCTTGAGAGAAAAAGCAAGGGTGAGACCAAGATGGAGACCAATAAATAAATAACTTTAACAGTAGCCATGTATTATTCTTCATACTTCGAGAAGCTGTTGTTCACAGCTAGAATCAACTGTGATAAAACTTCAGACAGTTTAATTCTTTAGCTCTAGAAGAACTTCAAATAGCATACGGGAACTGGAAATAGTTGTGGTGCTAATTAGATGCTGTGTGAGTGGGGCAGCTCGATTGTTTTCTGCTTAGAGGGATGAAGTTTAGTGTTCTTTTAAAATACAAATTAATGCAGTCTATGAGTAAATTAGTCTGAACACTTCAACGCTAATGTTGTCTTTACTACTGATTAATTAAATGATCCTGTTGCATCTTTTCACACATTTACATAAAACTGCACGTCCAGATTAAGTTTATCTGACATGTGATCAAACAGAAAGACACTAGCAACACTTCAAAAACGCATGTCATGAATATTTTTTATGTTATTGCAAGTCAGTCAATGTTTATTTCCACATAAGTCAATTTTTTTTATCACTTTAGTTGTTATACCAATCAGGTAAAGTCAGTTTCTCTTTCCCACAGCATATTTCTACCAAGATGTGCCACATTTACAGGATGTTATCCCTTTTAAAAAACCTGGAGGAATGCTTTGCAGCATTACATCAGACTATTATACCTCCATAGCTGCTTGGCTCAACGGAATTAAGTACTGGCAGAGCACAGCTTAGACTTTGAGGATTAAGTGGCACATTTGCTGTTTTTTAGCTCTTCATTCATAAAAGAGTTTACCTCATGTATAAATTAAACTTAGGGTAAACATACAATAAAATCAGCTTACTTACCTGTACTGTTTGCAACCTTACATCGACAGTGATTCCCTGCATCGTCTGTGTGCCACATTCATCAGCCACAACATTCACACCCCCCAACCAATTATTGCGTAGGTGGACCTTAAAGTTTGTCCTTTGGTGTCTGCCACCAAGAGGATCCTTTGGATTTTGGATCGGCCAGTTTGGGATCTAGGAATTTAGAGGCAGGATCAACACCTTGAGTTTGTTGTTGTGTTCCTTGTGCTGATCCTGAGCAATTTTTGTGATGTGTTGGAGCCACTGCTGTTGCCATGGCAATGTGTGCTTGGTCTGGATCAATATTTAGGTGGATGGTACATGTCAAAGTAAAGTCCACATGAACACCTGGACCCAAGGATTCCCAGCAGAACATTGCATTGTAACAAGATGATCAATGTGATGAACTTCACCTGTCAGTGGTTTTAATGTTGTGGCTGATCAGTGTGTTTTGGCTGACCACATCTATTCAAAAACTGACTTCATAACAGTCATATGCATGCTATGTACATATACTAGTTTGTCCATGCATGCTTACATACTGTAAATGCACAAGACATACATTCATACCTAAAGTACAGTATATGCATTCATAGTAGATAGTACAGTACATGTTGTATTCATTTACTGACAGCTTTTTATAGGTAGAATAAAGGAACAAGTCTGAAAGAGAAAAGCAGAAGAAATTAAGGACTGAAGGGAACTCAGAAAGCAGGATGTAGAAGGGAGATTTCTGAGGAATATTTAGTCCATCCCTCTTTCCCTCCCCCAGCCGCCCCCACTCCCTCAGCGCCACTCCAGCCCTGCAGTATGCTGGCTGGTGTGTTCTTATATAAGAGGCCAATCCTGTGGGATGCCAGGATGGCAATGGAAGTCTTTGATGGCCACCACACAAAGGCACAAAGGCAAAGAGGCAGGCTTTGATACGCGTATCAGTCCCCCTACTGCCTCTCTGGCTTCATAATACAGCCACTGGTATAGCTCTGCTTCCTCTGTCAGCACATACAGACTACAGTAAAAAGTGGAGGAGCCTCTGTCCTCGAGGGAGAAATTCACACACATTTACACAATGAAGCCATGCACGCAAGCTGCATACGCACGCTCACCCGTACTGTACTGTACATGCTCCTAGATGTTATATACATCTGCACGTGTACTCTTATTCATATATTCTGAAGAGCATCTATGCATACATTCTTTCAGATGAGCACACACATAGATTTTTAACACATCAGTTTGCCTTGAATGTCTGTTGCGGGCAAGTGAAGCATGGTATATAGCAATTTGTCAACGGCCTTCGGTGACGTCAACATACTGACGCCATTTCATGTGGATATGCATCATCCCCAGTGGCAAAAAGCCCCAAAGAATTAACTGCGCTTTTGTTCTTTTCCTTTTAACTTCACGTTTTGGGTTGGGCTTTTTTTTGGATTAGATGCAACACACATGAAAACTGTGTGTGGATGCTTGCACAGCCACGCAGACATATCACTCATACACACATCTGTCATCTCAGACATACTGACACAGTGGGAGGTATTCAGATCACAGGTGTGTGTTCTCACAGCACAGTGGTGTGTGTTTAGCATGGCAGTGTGAATGTCCTGGGAGCTCAGTTTCATGTAGTTTCAACCACCTGCTCAGGTCATTATTCCGGTCAGGGAAGAGAGAGGTGGATAACACTCGCGTACGCACAAATAACACGGCATCAGCACTGAAGTGTATGAGCTTTCTGGAAAGGCATTGTTGGTCTGAGGAGTTCGCTGTGTGGTCGATTCAACAGAATGTGTTGAAATGAAGATAGTAGAAGGAATAATGTTCAAAAATGAGCAATTTATAGTTTGTAATTAAAACGGACTGCCCCGCTTTTGTTCAGTTGTAAGCAGTGAGGCCTTGATATAATTAGCTGTTGCTCACAGTGCTTGTGTCATCTGGACAGTGCGTGCTTGTTTGCTCAACATGGAGGAGAGATGAGAGTGTCTTGGATGTCTTTCGCTTGAAGCACCCAGTGTTCCCAGAGATACCCACAGCAGAACTATGTCCAAAACAGATTCCTCTTCCCTTTTCTTCTTCTTCTTGTTTTTCTTCTTCCTTTTCTTCTTCTTCTTCTTCTTCTTCTTCTTCTTCTTCTTCTTCTTCTTCTTCTTCTTCTTCTACTTTTCTTCTCCTCTGTGTTCGACTCTTATAGTTTTGCTGCTGAGACGGCAGTGAAAAAGAAGTTGTCAACACATTAGAATGACGCCCCTTTGAAGTTTCAGATGCACAGAGCTTAATGGGTTCCCTGCATTTCCATCTCAATTGATATGACAGATTTGATTGGAGAGACCGGTATCAATTAAATACATAAAAGAGTAGAATGTGAAGTAAGTGGTAAGGAAACTGACCCCTTTATCAAACGGTAGTATTAATGCTTGACCTGGTTAGCATTTTTTGCTACTACTTATATAGTGGTTTTGGTATAGTGTTTAGCAGACACCCATGATTTCTCTTCCAATAACCAATATGGTAACCAGACTTCTCATTTAAATCAGAACAGTATTTAGCATTTGTCACAGCAGAAATATTTTAGCCAGCCTCTTAAATTTAACAAGTTAATTAATAATCTGCCAATCACACATCAAAGCCAATGCCCAGGGTAACACAGTAGTCCATATTTGGAGATTTGCATGTGATAAAAGAAGTGAAAGTGAGAGGCAGGGAAGAAGTAAATGATAAAGTAAATACCTGTTTATTAACAAAACCACTGACAGATTAGCTGATCAGAGTAGACAAAAATAACATGTCCACACAAACAACAACTTCAGAATAATAGAAATTGTAACAGTATTTGACATAATAACACTATAACATAGTAATAATATGCTTGTGCATCTGTATTAATGCTATGACCAAAATGCTAGTGTGTCTGTAAACTCACCACACCTTTATTTTGCTAGATGTTGATTCTGTGTAATTCTATTTGGTTGAAATGTAAAGCTCATTTATTGTCCTATTTGTTTAGGAACAATCAACAGTGCAGTTGAAAGTTAAAGTAAAGGATATGATAAGACAAGGAAATTAACAGTTAGTGATGGAAGCTGATGGAAAATGGACAGAGGGAGGCACAGCAAGGATTAGTGCAAAAAAAAAAAAGCTAGACGAAGATGGAAGAAGAAGCGGAGACACGAGAGAAACCACATTCGCGTGACAAGTGTCCTCATCATGGACTGGAAGAGTATATCACTGCCCTCCAGCACGCCTCCAGGCCTTAGCCCGGTTGGCTGGTACAGTCATGTGGAGAGCTAGAATATCATCTACTCCTACATGCAAAGAGGGAACGAGAAAGGAAGGCGGAGGCAGGGGAGGTGGAGCACCTTGCAGGAGACTGGGGATAGTGAGGAAACAGAAAGGAGGGTAGGAATGGGATGGAATGAAAAGGGGGAAAGAGAGGAGAAAATTCGTATAATGGGCAGCGTGTGGGTAGTAGAAGTGCAGTGGGAGGAGAAAAAGCAAGAAAAGGGAACGCATGAAAAGAAGGAAGGAACAGGAGGGATGGATTAAGGAGAGCCCCAGGTGGAATAGGAAGTAAAGTTGCCAGCTCTCCCTCTGGCATATGTCCTTGCCTGCGGGAACACCCAAGGACCAGGGAGAGGGCAGCTGGTCCATAGCCATGTCCAGGCCAAGACGTGCCAGCAGTAGCCCAGCCATGCCAACATCGGGCATCCCATGCCAGTAACTGTCCTTGTGCGTAGAAACCCACGTCAAGCTAAACCTCTGCGGAGTCTCTGAAAGGCAGCCGTGTTTGTGTATGCTTTCTATTTATTATCTGTTTATTCATCGCTCTTTCCCCTGCTTTGTTTCGTTATTGCAGCAGCTGTCGGTCTCTTCAGTTCCACACAACATTCTTCATTTGTGGCAGGAATTGTGCCACTAGCTAAGTTGATTCTGAAATGGCAGTATGTCCAATAAACATGATTAACTCTATGCTATAGTGGTTTATCTTGGATTAAATTTGCAGTATTGAAACATTTTTGCGAATACAATAATGACTAATTTTACATATGACCACTACTACTTTTAACAACCAACAAGGGCTAAACATCAATAGTCCAGATTATGCAGAAATTATGATTTAAAGCTGTAATACATCCTGTGTGTTTTTGAAGCCGCCGGTTACAGTTTAGAGGCTTAACTTGCTGCTGTCCTCTGGCTGGGAGCCTTTTCTCCCAAACACTTCACAGACAATGCAGATGAGGCCATTTGTTCCATCCCCTCATTAGCCAATGACAGGCAGTGTCTTCCTGATGTAATCATTGGTCATTAGGAAAAGGCATTAATTCTGTTATTTACCGCAAATTCAGTATAAAGTATTTATACTCTTGTCTGTGTCTGTGAGACACGCAGCTGGACAATAACCAGATATGTCCAATTACTAAGTGCAGATGGGCCAGCACTCTGATTGGGTTTTAATGATTAATGAGATTTTAGATGACTTTCCCTCGAACCCTCTCAGCTGGACCGACTGCCTTCTCAGCAGCAAGTCAAATAAATCTGAGCCCAGATGAATCAATATTCACTGATATTCAAGAAAGTGCGTTTTCAAAATATTGAGCTGCTAAAGCAAACACTGAAAGCACTTTCAAGACAGGTGAATCAGGATTTGGAAGAAGTTTTTTAGTATTCAACTCAGTTTCTACAGATTACTCAGAATCTTTCCAAGCTATGTATTTCACTAGATGTGTTATTTGCTGGAAAAACTGCAGAAGACACAGCAGAAAATGGGAACCTCGTAATTGTTGATCTCAACCAAGTAACAGCAAGACAAATTTGAAATGGCCCAGAACCGCAAATCACAAATTTACAAGCTGTACATCACCCTCTATGCTTAGATCTTTTTTTTTTTAAATAAGAAATACCTCGAAATATAGCCGTGAACATTTAAAAAAAAAAAAAAAAAACTACAGGATGAAATGGAGGCATGCAGTATATTGTAAATCGTATGTACAGAATAGATTGATTTTTTAATAAAACAGCACTATGGAGACATAAATGTTTTGTAAGGTTTTCTTATTCACTGCTTGGAAATATATTTTAATCTTGTCTGTCAGCCACCTAAAAAAAGGCACATCAACACAGTTTATTAGCATTTGCCATCAAACCCTTGTTAGCGGGTGGACAAGGGAAGTCTTTAGATGGAGAATGTGAGCGCATCAGTTCCAACAAGCTATTAATGTGATTAACTATACTGCTGGCATGGAATCTCTCTCAACACATTGCGGCGCGCTCCGAGTGAAGAAAACAACGGCAATAAAGTAAAACAGAAAACGTCAAAATGTCAAGCTGTCCTTTTAAATCTAATCTTGGTTGGAGGCTTGTTTAGACGCAGAACAGCAAGCCTGCAGTCTATTTTGGGGCAAATAGCACAGACTGAAGGTGTTGGCTTAGCAGCAAGGTAGAAGCATTATGTTCGGTGTGCTTTTGACATGCTGCTGTATGCAAGCGTGTGTGTCTGTGTGTAAGAGAAAGAGAGTGTACCTGACAAGCTGTTCTTTAGCTGTGAGTGTAGGTGTCGAGCATACTGTAGGTACTATGTCGCAAAACCCCAGGGAGACTAGCTGTCACCTCAGTGCCAGCTAATAGGGAACCGAATGAAGCAAATGTAACATGCTGTTCAATCAAACAGGATTGCAGTCCAAAGCTAATACTGATTAAGTGAAACGTTTATTAATGCTTACTAGCACTTGTTCACCAACCAACTTGATGCCTGTTTTAGGAATTGTGCTTATTTCCTTTCAGATTGAAACAATCAGTCAGTTGCATTAGAAGTCAAATAATAGAAAAGTAAAAGGCTGCTAATTTGGTAATTGATTCTTTGTTGAGAAGAAGATATCTTTAATTATTTTCTGACGTTTTCCGAGCAAAAGGATTTACATATTTAAAAAGTGAAGCTGAGCAGTCTTTTATCCGACTAAAATTAAAATCAGCTTGAGAATGTGTGATTGTGTGAAAAGGCATGTTATGAATAATGACAGTAAGATCTGCACACTCCTTAGATGTGTCCAGACGTATGAGCGTCAGTGTCACTACAATGGTCAGTGTGTGTCTCTGTGTGTGTGTGTGTGCAAGATGCTGATAATAATGAGACTTGGTGTATCACAGCAGCAGACTGTCCATCTATATGCGTTGAGACTTGCATTTCTGTGTGGCAAAAAAAAAGTTTCTAAATGGAGTGAGGCCCAAGGAATACTAATAAATGAGGCCCGGGAAAAGATGAAGAGGGAAACACACACAAAAAAAAGATTGGAGGACATGTGTGAAGTGAGATGAGTGAGAATCCTGTAAGAGAATCAGAGCCAACGAGTAAGAATCCCCAAGTGGTGGAGAGTGCACTCTCTCTTTTCCCACTTCTCTTCTTCCATGTGTGCTTTGCCCAGTGTTACCATGGCAATGCTGAGTCTTCCACAAGCTGACCACATGCACACACACACACTCACACACACACTCGCACATACAGCAAGTGTGTATGCAACTGCGCACATGTACTGTTGCACCTGATCAGCCACATGCACGGATTTGGACAGATACTGTATCACAAACACACAACCTACGATAGAAGTCTCTGCTGTTGGCTGATAATAAACACATTCCAGCTCTCAGAGGCAGAGAAATTGCTCCCTTGACATTAATGCACATTTACGTGTGATATTTCTGCTACTTGCAGGTAGACACGTTTACTGAATAGTCAATTCTCACCAATGTCATAAACTTTTACAGTCGAGTGATCATTTTTCAAGCAAATGCTCTTTGGTTGCAGCTTTTTAAAAGCCTGTCTTGATTTCCTATGACAGTAAAAAGAATATTTTTTGTGGTTTTGATTATTACTTTGAGAAAATGAGTGATTTAATAATAAACTGAGTTCTGGGAAATTGTGACGGCCATTTTTTCCCCCCAGTTTTCTCAAAAGCAATGATCAAGGTAGTATTGGGCAGATCAGCTGTTAAGAAAATATAATAATGGTTGCACACCTAAGACACATCGTAATAATAATCCTATAGGAAACCAATTTCATATCTTGTGTAAAAAACTACATCACGTGCTGTGTCTGCCGTTTATAATCCACTGGCATGTGCACTGAACCGGAGAAATACATGGTTCCAGGCGTACAATTACAGATCACATAGGGTTGAGCTGCACGCCTGAAATAAGAACATCCACATTTGATTCCATCCATCTAATCTTCTGCCCTCCCACACAGAGTAACCCTTTCACCTGCTAGCTGGTTAATTATCACTAGCAGCTATTTCAAGTGTTACATCGGCTGCACTGCACTGAAGGAAAAGGAGAATCTCATTCATTGAGTAGATCACAGAACAAACAGTACAGATTATTTGTGCTCAAAACATGTTCAGATGAAGACTTGAGAGTCGCCACAGCAGTTTTTTATTTATTTATTTTTTAAACTATATGAAGAAACACAACAAAAGTGCTTGCATAGATTGAAATATTATAACAATAAAACTGCTAGAAAGGGAAAAAATAAGTACGGCTAGATAAAAAATATTAAATCTCTTCCTCTGCCTCTCTCCAGCCCCCAGATAAGGAAGGTGGTCTGCCAAAGCAAGTGGGCAACAAGACAGAATGCGGCCTGCTGGGGTTGGTCTTGGACCTGAAGCGGGATTACCAGCCAATAAGAAACCAGATTCCAGAGGAGAAGCTTTACAAAGTCTACACCTTTAACTCCGTCAGGAAGTCCATGAGCACTGTCATCAAACTGCCTGATGGGAGTTTCCGCATGTACAGCAAGGGAGCCTCTGAGATTGTACTCAAAAAGTAAGATTGTTTTTCTGAATAAATTCACTGATTTTGACTGATAATGATTGCAGTTGTTAAGATATAAGATCTCATTAGGTGCTGTATGTTTACCAACTGTGTAGCATTTACATCTTATACTTGAGGGCACAACCTTTTCATACGTTCTCTCTGCCATCAGCGTGGGCTGAGGATCCTCTGAAAGGTCTGGGAATTGTGTCATTCTACCATGTGTTACAAGAACAGCACCATAATAAATGAGTAACAGTGAGAAAAGCATTCGAGGCAGTTATAAAGCTTCCTTTACCCACCGAAGGAATAAGCCAGAATTCTCTGTTAAGATTTAGTACCAGTAAATCACTGCTTCAACTCTAATTATTAATTAGGAATTCTAGGATTCCTAGCTATTACATGTGTATTACCCACACAGATGAAGCTACAAATAGCTTAATTTGAGGATCCATTCTATGAAAGTTAAAATGCGCATTTTTGCTTCACTAACAAAAGTCCTAAAATCATATTCAGACAAATACCAATACATTTGCTTTTCCGGCTATATGCCAGAACATGCCAGAACACTTGTTTGTTTTCCATTTGTATGTTGATTTATTTTGCTAATGAGAAAACCATTTACTGTTAATTAAATGTTAATATATTTTGGCTACACTACTATAGTAATATAGGCAATGCTGTACCTATGCTTTTGTTCTGCTATGATGCCCCAGGATCTAACAGAAACTCCTGAGCCTTTCGAACATGGCATCATGCGTCCAGATGTATTTGCTTGCTTTTTTTAAATGACTTTAATCTATGAGTAAATCTGTATATCCTCAGTAAAGTAACGTTCTGATCAAAATCAGTCACAGTTAGCTGACAAAGCTGATTAACCGCAAGGTCCATTTTGTACTGGAGCTTTGGACCATGTCATATGACGTTCATCAGTGGATAAAATAAACCAGATGATAGTTGATCCCATTCATGTTGGCTTAAAGGCTGTTTAACATTCTTAATCTTAGGAGTTCCAGTTAACAAAACAAGCATCACCTCAAGCTTCATTTAGTTGCTGTTTCAGAGATTTTAATCATATCACACAATAAATGAATTACAATTTGTTTAAATGTCTGCAAAGAAGCTTCATGTTATTTTAGGACAGCACACTTGTCGTAAAGTGATAAAGCACACATGGTGATCTTTTAGACCAAAATAATTCCTGTTCGTTTTTCTCCAATTTACTGTCAGAAACCATCCAGTCTTTACATGTTATTTTCTTAGAACAATGCATTTTAGGTCATGTTTTTAACAGTTTGGTGTACTCTCCAACAAATGCATACGGTGTTTATTAAAATCATTCACCTCTTTTATTGATTTCCAACACTGAATCATGGTCAGTATAATTTGTCTATTTTCACAAGAATTTACAAAAAAAGACTCTCTCATGTCAAATTGAAAACAGATTTATACATTGTCAATTGATTGTAATTATAAAATGTAAAATAGGTGGGGTCATAGGTGTCCTGGTGGCCTTCCTCACTAGTCTCTCTCTCTTGCACAGTCACTCAGTTTTTAAAGGACAACCTGCTGTGGACAGATTTACGCATGTGTATTTCTTAATAATGGATTTAACTGTACTCCAAGGGATATTCAGTGACTTGGACATTTTCTTTTATCCATCCCCTGACTTATGTTTTTCAATAACCTTTTCGCAGAGTTGCTTGGAGTGTTCTTTTTTTTCATGGTGTAGTTTTAGCCCAGAGTGCTGATTCACCAGTGACTAGACATTCCAGATACATTTATTTATACTACAACCACTTAAAAAACATTCACTGTAATGAGATTTCATTAATTCATTGTAATGAGATTTCACTAACTGTGTGACATCTAACCCCCATGTGCTGAAATTTGTATTAAATTACATGAATGCGTATACGATCACTTATTTTAAATTTTGACATAACTTTGTGGAAATCAGTTTTCACGTTCACATGAAAGAGTCTTTTTTGGAAAGTCTAAATTGACCATGATTTAATGTTGAAAAGCAATAGAAGAAGAAAACTTCCAAAGGGGTGAATACTTTTTGTAGGCACAACAATTAATGTTCCTGTTGAGGTCAGCACAACTCTGCATTTTGAGATCAACACTTTTTTTAACAAATGGGCCTTCTTTTCTATGCTGAGACAGTACAAAAGCTGCAAAACACTGACAATATAGCATGCAATTTTAAGTAAATCCCGCCCTTGTTTTCAGATGCAGCCAAATCCTGAACGAGGTGGGTGAGCCGAGGGTTTTCCGTCCACGAGACAAGGACGAGATGGTAAAGAAGGTGATTGAGCCCATGGCGTGCGATGGCCTGAGGACCATCTGTGTGGGGTACCGTGACTTTTCCAGCGATCCTGAGCCCAACTGGGATGACGAGAACAACATCCTCAATGACCTCACAGCCATCTGCGTCGTCGGAATAGAGGACCCTGTCAGGCCAGAGGTAGGAGAGTGTGAGATATTTTAGTAATATACCGAGAGGAGAGTGAGCAAATGGTCTATACCTGCAGCTGTCAGCAGCTGGTGTGCCTTTGCTGTAACTTTCAAGCAATGTCACAGAGGTATATAAGGTATAAAGTATTATCTATTCAGTCCTATAATATGAATTTTCTAGATTTTTAAATATCTTATCAGACCAGTATGTGTTGTGTTTGCTGTTCTACCCCAGGACACATAAAAGACACTTTATTAACTATCCACAATTTTGTTGGATTTTGTTTTGTTGGATTGTTACTAAATGTCTCTGCATTTTGCACAGTAAATACATGTTTCCCCTAGAAAGCCAAGAATTGAACACATAAGCATCTTTAAGGAGTTTAGTTGCATCAATTCAGCTGCTTTGTTGTGTTCACTTCCTTAAACGTTGACCGCATTCTCTCGAATATCCAAGACAAATTTCTCCTAAGGGAGACAATAAAGGCTAATCAAATCTAATCTAATCTAATAAAATTGCCCCCTTGTTTATGTGGAACTTGGGAAAAATGGGTACGAGCTGAAAATTTTTAATTTAATGTAATTTCGGGCAAGAAAACAACCCTATTAGAGAACATTTATTGGTTTGATGGCTGTTTTATTACATTAAGATTTAAGCTCTGTATACTGGTGGGGCTGCATCTTATCTCTGTATTGATTCTGATATCAGATCTAAACACATGGAGCTGTGGAAACATAAAGTGGACACAGTAACAAGACTCTGGTGGCAGTAGTAGTCTGCACAGGGAGCTGGCAGGGAGGGATCATCTGTCATTTGCAGGGCTTGACCCAAGGATGTAACTAAATGCACACTTCAGATGGGACTTGAGACTTCTGACATGCACTGCTCGGCTTTCATACACTGATAATGTTACAGTTTTACATGGATATAACGTGCCATTGTTATGTGTAGGTTTTAGTTACAGTATTATATAATGTAAAAAGATTGTGCTTTGTAACATTTGAAGTAATAATAATGATTATAATAAGAAATATGTTGCATTGGGTCCTCAAATGTACAAATATTTGTTGAGTTCTAGACATAATATACATGCAGATATACTACTGTGTATTAGGTATTGAGGAATGGACCTGCAAGTGAACTTTTAAAGACCACAGGTATAAAGAATAGGAAGACATAGGTCATTTTTCCATTTTATGCTTTTACGCTACCACATTGGAAATGATTGTTACTCCACCTAATTCATCTGAGTTGTTTGCTGAGTCACTTGGCTAATGGGAATTTTACATCCAAAATAAAATAGGATCACAAAATATCCATCTTTTCGGGGTAAAAATCTATGAGCCAGTTTAATATTATGCATCCATACCTACTTAAATGTGTTTTTTTGCTATGGTAATGATTTTTTTTTAATGTGTGCTTGGAATAGAGATCTGGCAAGTTATTTGTGGCAGTGAAAAGAAGGAAATTGGCAGGAAGTAATTTTATTTATCTATGTTATAACCAAGCTTATTAGTCAGGAAATTACTGAATGTGTGGTGCTGGGTCATGGGCAGAAGAGATTTTCTGTGGCGTGGGCACAGTCTGATTGGGTCCAATCATTGCATCTCCAAAATGTCAAGTTTTCAAGAAAAGTTTTAGTCAAGTTAATAGGGAGCAAAGAATAGACCATCCAGTAGAAATAGTACAATCATTCAAAGTAACTGAAAACCCCATGTTACCCTACTGTGTGACGTTTTCACTCGGCAGTGATAATGCGATGCAGAGTATATACATGTATATATTAAGGCGTCACTCATTTAACACACACCGAAAGGAACCGTTCTTTGAAAAATTTTTAAAAATCTCCTTTTGATACATTACTTTTGATAGCGCATTTTAATGCTAATTATCTCATGATGTATTTGATTTTTTAAAGACATTTATTTTGATTGCAGGACATTAACTTGCAATTTAGAATGTTTTCATGGTTTCGGATTTCTTTAGTGCTGTAAATATTTTATTTTCATGAAGAAAAGGAGTAATATAATTGGAAGAAACAGGTATCTGTGTACAGTAGGAAAAGTGGCCTCACTTGACAGCTCCAGTGAAGTAGGAGGGAAGCAGGGAACTAACTGACTGCTGCATTATTCAACTTCTTCCTTTCATCCTTTTTTTTCCATCCCCCTCCTCAGTCTCTAACAGCATCTCTCATTCAACCTTTCCCCAACATGCTTTCTCCTTTCCACCTCTCTCTGTATTGTCAGGTTGGGCTTTTGCCTTTTTCTGGTTGCTCGCTTTTTCCATTGACTTTCTCTGCACCTGTCACTGTGTCTTTCTATCTGACATCAGTATAAGTAACTATGTGAACAGATCTAGGATTTTTTTTTTTAAAAAGACATTGCAAATAGTCTATTAATAAATTAGAAAAGTTAAGTAGCAAACACATTACACGTTATCTAGAAGGGAAAAAAAGCTCCAGTCACAAGAAATATGGAGGAAAAAAGCCAAACATTAAGTGGATTTCTGCAGATGCAGCAACATTTATGATCTAATAATTCACACTGTTCATGAAGTGATCATGTAGCCCTTTACATTACTACCTGAGGTTTGAAGAATTCCCCTTTTCTTCCACCCAAGAAGCCTCTTAGCGTCTAACATTTTCGATGACCAGTGTGGAAAAGCAGTGCACACAACACTCAGCTGCACTCCAGTAACATCTTTTCAGGCCTCTTGCGAACACCGGCTAATACTGGAAATGAGATGACTTTCCCCTCTGCTAAAAAGGTCACACAGAGTGGTAAACATGTTTTTTTTTATTTGTTTATTAGTCTCTAATTTCTTCCTCCAGAATGTGATGTTCTTTTAATAACTGGCTGCTCTGTAGGGTAGCCCCCAGAGAGAGACGAGCGAGAAGAGAGGAGGGAACGAGGGAGAAACGGGGAATGAAAGAGAGATAGTGGCCGAGAAAGATAAACAGATTCAAAATCAGATTCATGTCAGAGGGATGACGGAACGCAGAAGAAAGAGGAGGAGGAGGAGGAGGAGGAGGAGGAGGACGAGGGTAAGGAGAGAAATGGAGGAAAACGAGAGTGTAACCAGATCCATATTAGAGACACGAGAGGCTTGTTTTTCAGTCTCACCTACTATCCTCCTACCCTCTTCCTCTGTCGGGCCAGATTGTATTTTTAATAAGCCTCCACTCCTCTCTTCACCTCCTCTTTCCGATGACCAGTCAACCAGAGCGGTGGGAATCCAAGGAAAATGAGAGTCAAAAAGATAAATAAATAAATAAATAAATAAGCGGCAGAGATGACAGACAGCCAAGACAGCGGGGAACTTGATATCTTGATAAGACTGACTCAGTGCGAGAAGAAAAAGCAGAATGTACTAACTTGCCCCACTTGCCACAATATTTACTAGAAGAGCTGCTTTACCTTGTCTAATCGCGTTACTTACAAAATGAATAGTATTTTACTAGTTTAGCAAGAGTATCACATCAAGATATGTATGATTACTGATGTTGACAGGCTTCTGAATGCATATTTGCGATGATAATATTCTTACTTTCAGAAAATATTCAGCCTCTTTGACTTTTTCCTAGAAGTATCATTATGAGTAGACTGAATATTTGTATTTAATTTTGTAAGTGATGAGATGAGAAGCTAAGTTCTTTTGCCAATTTAAGTACTGCATCATTTTTTTAAATGCTGTTTTTCATGACTTGTGCTACTGTCATTGTGTGTTTCACTATGTAGGATCATAATTGAGCTAAAGTCCTATACAGGCAAAACTTACATGCTTCTGTTTGTTCAGCCTCCAGCTCATTTCAGATTTTCACTCCTGCGCTGTATGGATTTTCTTTGTAATCTGCTCCTTTCAAATGAGTTAATTCCCTTATGCTCATACATGAGCAGCTTCATTTGGCACTTTAATGTACAATGCATTTGTGGTTTCGTCCATCCCATGTTGTATTGTGTGTCTATGTGGGCGTGTACATTGGTGTGTTTTTATGAGTACAAACATGCTCCCATGTGTATGTGCAAGAGGTGTCTATGAGTGTGAAGTGGAAAGTATACACCTGCCTACCTCTGTGTGTGTTATCAGCATGTGTGTATAAGAGAGAGAAACATAGAGTGTAGGCCTGTGTGTCTGTGTAAATTCATTTGATTTGCTGTTACTGTATATGCACACATTTGTTTGTGTGTGGGTTTGGTGAGAGCACAGCTTGCCCACACTGACCTTTAGCCTGCAAGAAGATGTGTTTCTGAATTAATACTCTGCATTTGCTAGCTGCTTCTGCCACAGATCAATCTCCATATGCTAATATCTCCCTTGTTAATCTACGAGATTTCTGTCACGAAGAAAAGAACTTTGATAGCGTGCATCATTATGCATCTCGTGAATACAATAAAAAAGATAAAGGCAGCTGGATATTATTGTGAAAAAATAAAATATGACGGAGATTTGTTTTTGTATGTGTGTCCCTTTATGTATGTGTGATTTGTCAGGGATTGCAGTATTCTTAAAGCCACGCTATTCAATATGTGTATATTAATGAATCACATGACTACCTGTGTGTTAAAGGGCTCATTCGCAGGGCAGTTTCCTCTCAGTTCATTATAGCATATAAATCATTGGTTTTGTTTGTCAGCAGGCAGCTCTTTTCAGTAATGAAGCTCTTGTAACCCACCGAACCCACACCACAAAATGGCAGACGGACAGAGTTAATTAGGAGATGGTGGAGACCAAAACCAGAGAGACAACTGGTGGAACTTGGACTTGAATTCAGCTAGCAGCCAAAAACGAAACTTCAAATGAATGACAGTGTCTCTGTGCTTGCTGGATGCATCAGAAGGCACATTCTTACTAAAACATTTGTGAAATCAACTTTAAAAAATGATGATATGTCAGTCTTATGTTTAAGCTTTCTTCTGCTAGCCATAAGTAGACAAAATTAGTTATTGCAAATTTAAAAATGTGTTGTGTGTGTCATGATATATACATAACCCTCTCTTGTGCTAAATCATTATACATGTGTGTTTTCACTATTTAGGTCCCCGATGCCATTCAGAAGTGCCAGCGTGCAGGCATCACAGTGCGTATGGTGACGGGAGACAACATAAACACAGCCAGGGCCATAGCCATCAAGTGCGGCATCATCCACCCCGGAGAGGACTTCCTCTGCATCGACGGCAAAGAGTTCAACAGGAGGATCCGCAATGAGAAAGGAGAGGTACACCGATTAGTTTCAGAGTGACAGAGACTGAGGGAGGGAAGTTGTGACTAGAAAAACACCTAAACTGCAACCACTTGTCTTTCTCTTTCCATTTGTGCATCTTGCCCATGTACAGGTGGAACAGGAGCGTATTGACAAGGTTTGGCCGAAACTCCGAGTCCTGGCCAGATCATCCCCGACCGACAAACACACACTCGTCAAAGGTGAACTGGTTGCAGAATTTTTACTATGATTTATTATTGTTGATTTTAAAACTGATATTCTTGTGATAGGCATAGAGAGATCAATGCAGGCGCACTTCCACCTGTGCTGCTATGTTTATGTGTGTATGTGTTTTTGACAGGCATTATTGACAGCACTATGGCAGACCAGAGGCAGGTGGTGGCTGTGACAGGAGATGGGACCAATGATGGACCTGCTCTAAAGAAAGCCGATGTCGGGTTTGCCATGGTAAGCAAGCCTTCTTTTTTGTTTGACTGCTGGTTTATGTGTTTTTCTTTCTTTCTTTCTTTCTTGCATTCTTGTGAGACTGATCTCAGTCAAAATCTGCAGAGGTCCTCTTCACCTCTGCAGTATTTAGGGTTTTTTTTTCTCAGGCACTCTGCCTCTGGCTGTGTAGATCAGAAGCTCCCCCTACTGGATTTCTATTGTCACACAGTTTCCCTGCAGTAGATTCCTCAGACTTTTTTTTATAGAACAAAATTCTGACTGTTCTTTCTGGAAATCTTAACTTCATGTATTTATTTGCTCTGTTTTATGGTTGTTGTTTTTTTCTATTTCTGCTTCCGTTTGCTGTTTATTCAACCTGTTCAAACCATTTATCCTTTACATTTAGCTCGGCATTTTGGTTTCAGCACACTGCAGAACCACATTTCACAGGCTCTGAGTCACAGTATGTGATTTTACAACTGACTATTTTTGGGAGGCCTCTCCAAGCTATTTTACCGCACTGCTAAGCACTTACAGACACCCCCTAACTCTGATCCCTGGTTGTCAGTCTCTGATACAAGGTGTTAGGTAGTACTTACTAGTCTGACCATGTCCACTGTGTTCCTTTACGATTCAGTGCAAAATTAGTTCTCTCTATATGTGTGTGTGTGTGTGTGTGTATGTGTGTGTGTGCATGAATGTACTCTGTTAGGCGGACATTGCCTTAGGCTGATATTTCAAGCCTAATGAAACACTCACACATGGATTTAATAAGTGGAGCACACTCACAAAGATGTCCTCATAAGTATGATTTCCTCATGTTAATTAATAAACACAAACTTGTCCATATGCAGTGGCTCTTTAGAAGATGTTACACCTGCTATTACACACAAAAATGGCAGAATATAGAATGTATATCCTGCTCCTCCTATAATAATAGAGCCTCCTATTACCAAACCAGCGTGCACATTGACTCCCTAATTAGTCTTCATTACTATCAGTCGTCAGAGCTGACTCATGTCTGGAGTCCAGTTTTGTCCAGTGGCTGCGGAATTGATTGAGATAAATTTCTGTCATTATGATGATGCAGTTTGATGAAATATAAGACCAGTAGGGCTGGAAGCACACTGGCTGTGAAAAAGAAACCCCAGTTTTTTTTCTGATCGCAGCTTTTCATTGCTTTTCCAGGGTATCGCAGGTACAGATGTGGCCAAGGAGGCATCAGATATCATTCTAACTGATGATAACTTCAGCAGCATCGTGAAGGCAGTCATGTGGGGCAGAAACGTCTACGACAGCATCTCCAAGTTTCTTCAGTTCCAGCTGACTGTCAATGTCGTGGCCGTCATAGTGGCTTTCACTGGCGCCTGCATCACACAGGTCAGAGGGATTCAAGAGTTTGTATTAGCAGCTGTTTGTATTAACTGTATTACCCCTGTTGTGAAAACCTCTGCAACACATATAACAGACGGTGCTGAAATAAAAAATCCTCCTGAATGGATGCAATTTAAGAAATATCTGACAAAAGAAGCCAAAAGATGGCTCACTGTAGTAGATAAAGATAATACTTGATTAGGAAAAAAGTTGGTTCTTAATATCAGTTTCTGTTCCATTTTCCAGGACTCCCCCCTGAAAGCAGTGCAGATGTTGTGGGTGAATCTGATCATGGATACTTTTGCATCTCTGGCCCTGGCGACAGAGCCTCCCACGGAGTCTCTGCTTAAGAGGAAGCCATATGGTCGCAATAAGCCTCTGATCTCCAGCACCATGACAAAGAACATCCTTGGACATGGAGTCTATCAGCTCGTTATCATCTTCACGCTGCTCTTTGTTGGTGCGTACAGTTGTTGTGCCCTGCGCTAATGACATGACACTATACAGGTTCAGAGTTAATGACGTCAAACTGTCTCCTTTTTTTTTTTTACCCCGGCAGGTGAGCAGATCTTTGACATTGACAGTGGCCGTAACGCTCCTCTCCACTCTCCTCCGTCTGAGCACTACACCATCATCTTCAACACCTTTGTTATGATGCAGCTGTTTAATGAGATAAATGCCCGCAAAATCCACGGAGAGAGGAATGTCTTTGACGGTATTTTCAGGAACCCCATCTTCTGCTCAATCGTTTTTGGCACATTCGCTGTACAGGTAAGTGCATGCAAATTACTTGATTGTATTAATTACTAAGTTTTGGTTTGTAACTGTTGTACCATTGATACGGCACATCAAAGTAGTTGAACAAATCGTGTTTTTTTCTAATAGACACAGTAAGTAAAGCCATTTTCTGTTGTACGTATATTCATCGGTTACGGTTTGCTTTGTGTAGATTGTGATTGTGCAGTTTGGAGGAAAGCCATTTAGCTGTCAGCCTCTGGACCTGGAAAAGTGGATGTGGTGTGTTTTCCTCGGGCTGGGAGAGCTTGTGTGGGGACAGGTAACAAGCAAAATCCTCTGTTTCTCAGTCTTTTGATCCCTGCTTTGCTTGTTTTCTTTCTTTTATTCTGGCTTACAGACACACTGCAGATTTCCTGTTGACTCAGTGCTCTGTCTTCTCTGTGGGTTAGGTGATAGCCACCATACCCAATAGCAGGTTGCGCTTCCTGCGGCGGGCGGGCCAGCTAACTCAGAAAGATGAGCTACCAGAAGAGGACGTTAATGAGGAAAATGAGGAGATCGATCATGCAGAGAGGGAGCTGAGGAGAGGACAGATCCTTTGGTTCAGGGGACTCAACCGCATCCAGACTCAGGTGAGGACATGTGACAGGCACAGTTCAGTCCTTGCGTTGTCTTTTTCTGTTTCATTTCACAAAGAGATTTTACTGGATTGATATGACCTATAAAAGAATATATAGATAATAGCTAGTACTTCAGATTTTTACTTAAAAAGGTTCATACTTAAAAAAACATTTCACCTATGATGTTTTCTGAGATGTTTTTTTTTCTTTTACTGTATGTTTATCTATGTAGGTCGCTCCACCTGTAAAGTTTACCACTAAGATAAAATGCTAGACTATGTCACGTGTTGTTGATGTTAGTCAGTCACAGTCTTGAAGTCACTTTATTTCAAGATGACCTATTTAGGAACATGAAGATGCAGCTTTCCCTCACTGGACAGCGGCGATCAGCAGTGTGGACCTGTGGAAGATCGACAATCAAACATCAGAGTTAAATGCAACTGAAATTAGTCACTGAATTGTCGCCACTGTGATGAACTCTGCAGACCGGTATCACTGTGATATTTCAGATAGTGTGATTTCATCTCACTGATGTGTCATTGGTGGTCCTGGGTGAAGCTATCCCACGATATGATACCATGGACCAGTATCTTACAGACGCAGCCAAACACAGCTAAGAGACTGTTAAAAAAAAGCAAACAGCTGAAACCAGAGTTGTGATGGGTTGTCAAGGTAACATATTCAGTATTAAAGAAAAATTGCAATTTGTTACAACTTTGGTTTTAGTTTTGTAACTCCAGTCATTTTGGCAAC
Organism: Dascyllus trimaculatus; assembly: GCA_024666655.1. NCBI lineage: Eukaryota > Metazoa > Chordata > Actinopteri > Pomacentridae > Dascyllus > Dascyllus trimaculatus. The sequence goes on from CM045450.1 coordinate 11,444,949, forward strand.
ATTGTACTCACCCAGGCATATATGTCTACAAAAGGAGAAAACCCAGGTTACACTAAACCTTAGCTTTTTTCAAATTCCTGAATTACACTACGTGAAGATGGCATAGATCTACATGCATTCGATGATGTAATTGGCTGCATCTGTACATTTTAAAATCTTGTATCGGCTAGTCTTTTAAAGGGTTAGATCACCCAAATTACAGAAAAAAATATTTTACGTACCTTTTATGGTGTTTAACCATGTAGATAGTTCAGCTTTATTTGCCCAACTTGCAAATATCTGCCTCTGATATACAATACAGTACAGTACTATACAATACAAGTGAATGGAATTTTTTTTGTTTTTTGTGATGCAATCCACCATTTTTTGGTGGAGACTACTTGCAATGAAAACTGCTCACAGTTACTTCTTTTGATTGTTCATAGTAAATGAGACATTTATTTCAGGAGAAAAATCTTGGCTGGTAAATTTTGTAATAAGGCTTAAAAATTGTCTTTTGCTGGTTGAAAAACCAGACAAGTAAACCTTAAACTGTCTACATGGCTGCCATTACAGGTAGATGTTTTTTCCTCTTTTTTAATTTGGGTGAAACAACTCTTTAGGTCAGATTCTCCATGTTGTCGTGGGGATACTGCACCCTGACCTTTAGCTGTCCCCCCCATCGTGTCATGACTGAGACACTGTACTCCCTTTTACCACCAAAGTCACCCAGCCAGTCAACCTGTGTTGCCATTTGGTCTGTGTCACTCTGAGCAGCCATTTGTCCTCTCCTGTCCCGCTCTCCTCCCACAGATTGAAGTAGTCAACACCTTCAAGAGTGGCACCTCCTTTCAGGGGGCGGGGGCTTTGAGACGCCAATCATCCACCACCAGCCAGACCCAGGATGTAACCAATGTTTCTAGTCCTAGTCACGTGTCCTTGTCCAATGCCCTTTCCTCTCCTACAAGCACTACTGCTGCTACTGCTCCTCCCACTACTGGCCGTGAGTCAGAACTCTGTCAGTCTGCTTCTCTACTCTCTTTGCTTCAGGGGTGCCATCCTGTCTTGAACAAAAAGTTCTTTTTCTCAGATTGTTATGATCATTTTAAAACAAATCACCAATACAGTGTCCGTTTTGGAGGTTGGCATCTCTGAAGATTTTCTCTCTTGCTATCTGCCTTTTTTTCATTTTCTCTCTTTCTCCTGTCTTTTTGCTGTTCATACTGGATTTCAAATTCATCTTGATATCTCCTCCCATGGTTGGGTGTACTGTCCTCTCATTGGTGAATGTGTGTTTGTTTCCCCAGAGTGCTAGGAGCGCAGGACTAAGGGTGATACCCACGGCGTGACATTTCAGGTTGTGAGTTTGTCTCCCTCTGCTCATCCCTCTCCATCCATCATCCCATCCCTCAGTCCTCTCATTTTAATGTCTTGACAGACATTGGTGTGAACTAATTCCAATCAACTCACCAAGGGACTGGGTAACATTCAAGTATAAGTTGCAATGTATTTTTATCTGTGAGTTCACTGCTGACGTGGTGAATCACACGGACTGACTGACTTGAGATAAAGCAAATTTTCACTGCTAATTCATGTATTTTCCAGCTGACACTTCATCTGCAATGGCAAGAAAATATTACGGAAGCTCCGTTATATGTAGCTTAAAATACCTTAAAGACAGGTGTTTGTTTTAATTCAAAAGGGGATCCCAAAACTAAAAGAACCCACAAGGGGGCAGTCGTAGTAGCAGCAATTCTCCTTAATGCTCTTGTCCACCTCCATCTTCTAACTATTTCTCTCTCACACACGTGTACACAATCCTCTGTCTTGATTTAATCTGTACCTGCTTGATGGAAATCAAATGAAACTCTGTGCTTACGATGTGTGGATCGGAGTGGGAGGGGCAGGAGAACCACCATAAGGCAGCACTGTGCCAATAATTCATCCCGTCTTGTCGCTTCATACTGTCGGTGTAGTTGACTGTCATGTTGCCATAGTTACGAACAAAGATCCTCTGCAGCACCAGCAACGTAAATTCAACTCCCCACCCCTCTCTGACACCCCATCAGTGTTACTTGTCAGACATCCTGTCACATGTATTCATCCAGACAGGCTCCTCTTATTATTTTTTTTATCTGTTTTGTCTCCTTATACCCTATTCTGCCACACTTACTATGGTAGCAATATGACAGTATGCAAAATATATACAATATCCCAGTACATGTTCAAACCTAATACCTTTTCTGCACTGTTAACTTGTTATGCGTTATTTTCCAAAGTAAAAAATGCACTGGGTTGCATAATTTATTATTATTTAGTTGTTATATTTTAATATAAGTTGAACGTAGCATTTGTTTTAGCACAACCCCCCATAGAATCAGAAGAATTTGTGACAGTTTGTATTCAAAATATTCAGCGTCAATGTGATCAAGAGGGAAACATGTTTAATAAGTAAACACTTTTATGTGTTAGAGCTTTGCAGATGTGTGGATTCTCTGTTTTCTATCAATATAAATTGATTATAGCTGGGTTTTTGATCGTTGGTTGGGCAAAAGCAGCAGTTAGATTATCACAATAGTGATGGAATTTTTAATAAAACCAACTATTTTCAGGTATTTTATAGACAAACAATGAAAAACATTGATTATTTAATCAGCCTATTTGTGTCTGCCGATATTTATAGTTTGCAGTTAGAAACACTGTTTTATTCCTAAGCTAAAGATGAGAGAATTAGCATTTCAATATCTGTTAGATCATGTATTACAGTGGCACTGGGATAAAATAAACAACCTTGTATTCTTATAGTTTCAGCTCCTTGAAAAAGGTCCTTAAAAACTTTCTTTTATTGTATACAGTATGTACCACAGAGTGGTGACAGGTTTCAATTCCCTATAAAACACTGATTATTATCTTTTAAGGCATCAAATATCCTCTACATTCTAAATGTCAGCAAACTTGTGATATTGCACATGCAAACAGGGTTTTGATTCAAACAACACCCGCTGTTAATCCTCTACCTAAATAAACTGATACACAGGTACTTGCTAAGTGTTATTAGATGTTCACATAGTTGTTTGGGACTTATACTTGAGTGTTTACTTAGATGTGCATGGAGTTGAGAACCTGCTTTGACCGTCAGATCTCTGGCGATAAAACTATGATTTTCATTATTCACCTCCTTGTGTTTTGTGTCAGCAGTCTGTGTGGCCCTTCTTCACAGTCCTGTTGTCTTGTTGCATGTAGTTTGTGTTTACCTCCTGTTCATAATACTTTAACCTGCTGTGTTTGCTCGTTGTCTAAATGCCACTGTTTTTTTGTTGTTTTGTTTTTTTTGGGATGTGTTGTTTTCCTGTGAGTTTCACACTGCAATGCTTGTGTTGAGCCAGCGTCATGCAGACTTGACTCTTTCCATTGCCCTGTTGGGGACCATGCTTTACCCACCCTGTGCTATATTTGTGTGTTTGTGTGTCCTATCCAGAGTCTGTGTGGATATTGATCCAGACAATGTTCTGGTACCTCCAGAAGTTTTTAAACCACCTGATTGGATCTCTCAGATCTAACCTCCTTCCTTCTTACTGACCTCGTCCACCAGATTTCTTCAAACTTGCATGTGATATTCTCCTTTAATTTTTTCTGTGAGCATTCCATTTATTAACGTGGCTTGTTTCTAGGTATACAGCACATTGGACTAAAGCGTATACTTACAACGAGCGTTTGTGTTGCTTTGTTTTTTCCGGAAATGTGTGATTTGGTTGTGTTTTTTTACGATTGTGTTCCTCACAGTTTTCCTTAGTGCACGCCAAAATTGAGTGACTTGTGAACCGTAGTCATCTTGTGAAAGCAGAACACAGACTGCAGTTGCCTTCTCTCTTGCTTCTCCGTCACCTTCTCCCCCCTCTCCACCTCCTTATCCTCAAATTAGAGGATTCCTCCCTCTCCTGTGTCCCTCCTTCCTCCAACTTCCCTCTTTTCTCTCATCCTGAGGGTCCGTCCAAGCCCTTCCACTTCGTCTTTAACGTCACCTCTCATCGTTTTCTTTCTTCTTTGTCGTCCCTTTTTTTCCATGACAGATCCGAGTTGTGAATGCATTCCGTAGCTCCCTCTATGAAGGCCTGGAAAAACCAGACTCCAGATCATCCATCCACAACTTCATGACACACCCTGAGTTTAGGATAGAAGACTCCACGCCCAACATCCCCCTCATTGACGACACGGACGATGACTCTGCTCGGAGGAGGAGGAAGTACTCCAGCCAGCCCTCATCCCCTAACAAGAACAACAACGCCATTGACAGTGGCATCAATCTCACCATCGACACCAGTAAATCCGCTGCTTCCTCCAGCCCCGCCAGCCCTCTGCACAGCTTGGAGACCAGCCTCTAACCCTGATCCTACACTCAGCTCTAACCTCTAATGTTGTTCCCTCACAGTCTTGGGGGGGGCGCCTCCTCGAATTTCTCCAGACCTTTAACTGTAACCTTGTTACCCCCCAAAAGTATTCACCTAATTATCACCTCCCAATCCCCCTCCCCCCCTCCAAAACCACCATTTACCACCCACACAGGGCAGGTCCTGTGGAAAAATGTCCATCCTCCTTCCTCCCCACCCCACCTCCCTTAACCTTGAGCCCTTAAAGCTCCTTTCAAAATGGAGAAAATCTAAATAATATGGCAAGGTGAAAAGAAAAACAAACTAACATACAATCAAAAAAGCGCAACAAAGCCACAAAACCTACACAGCCATCCTGCTTTTGTGGTTGTATGTGTATGGTGGCAGCCGTGGTGGTGTGTATGACTATATGCTTGTACTGGTTAGCATGTACTGTATAAGCGTGCGGCTGACTGCACATATGTATGAACTGTGTCTCTAGTGGCACCGGGAGGAGGACGATGAGGAGGGAGACTCTGCTGAGGAGTGAAAAATCGCGAAACATGACAGACTTTAAAACTCCCCTTACACTTCTTCTCCTCAACAATAACATTGTTAATACTGATAATAGTTTAAATTAAATTGAAAAACATTGTTATTATTCTAATTCTGATTCTGATTATTATTGTTATTATTATTGTTGCTCCTGCATGAATGTACATTACCCAAGTTTTATTTAAAAGGGTTTTAATTTTATTGGAGTTCTTCGGTTCTGATGGGCTAGGCCTTCGCAGCGGACTGCAGTTTTAAAGACAGCTTCTCTGATTTCCTGGCCTGCAAAGTTCCCTCTTCTGTGTGGCATGAACATGTACCCGACTGTAAAAATTTATTTCATCCATAAACGGAAATGTGTACCGAGGTGGTAGGGCTCAACTTGCACAGTAGTTTTGCACCTGTCGGAAAAGAGGAACGCAAAATAATAATGATGATAGCATTTATGGGATATATTCTATAAATATAAATACATATAAATATATTTAGAGAGAGTTTATCTTTGTTTGTTGGCATGTTGCCTTGTTCCTGCTTCAATGGCTCAAATTACTTTGACTTATTTATGTCTTAAAGAGAATGTAATTTGTTTACAACCTCGTAGAGATAAACTTCCTGGTTTCTAGAAGGAGGGAGGCGGCGTTGACGCTCAGATGGACCAGAGCTGTGTTGGTGTGTTATTACTGAAAAACCATGTGCTGGAATTTGCCTGCTATCTTGTCAAATAATGTAGATATTTTTAGAGGATTAACAACAAAAAGAAACCAAAATATAATGGGATACATAGTAAATGTGGAATCTTAGTATTACTCTATATGATTGTTGGGATCAAGTTGGAGTGGCTTGCCTTTGGTTTGGTTCTTCTATACAGAGGCCTCCTTTTGTGACAGAGGGGGATATTTAATTCTTTTTTTCACTACTTCTCTCTCTCTCTCTCTCTCTCTCTCTCTCTCTCTCTCTCTCTCTCTCTCTCTCTCTCCCTCTCTCTCTCTCTCTTTAAATTATGTTTTATTTTTTTCTGTGCTTCAGCGCTGGCCTGGGGTCAGGGCTCGAGTCAAAGGCTGATATCAGGACCTTTATAGTGAACTGTCTTCTAGATAAACCTACTTGTTCAAAGGACTTGATGTTTTAAAAATATGTGTGACCATCGAGAGGCTGCAGTTGAGTCATATTAGAAATTTGCAAAGTTATATTTGGCTTATCTGTACCGCACGGAAATCAGATTTTTTTTTTTTTTTTAATTTTTGGTTTAAAACTTGGAATATATATTGTGTTTATTTTTTATTTAATTTTCGATTTATTTTTGTTTAAAGGAGTTTCTTTCCATTTAGCAGAGAGACACACGCAGCCCCACAAAGCTGTTGGCATTTTTAACATCTAAAAAAAAAAAGGAAAAACTGACAAAAAAGACAAATTACAACAAAAATGGAATGTTGCTTTGACTCTTTTTCTATATATAAAAAAAAGATTTTCTGCACTATCTGGTTATGAATGAAAACTTCTGTGGTGTAATTCTAGATGTGCTTTTGTGTGTTTTAACCAAGCTTGTCTTCCTGCCGTCACAGAATATACAGTACTCTAGCATCTCAACTGTACTCACTAGTTGTAAACTATTTATTGTGCTTTGACCAATCAGACATTACCAGAAAGAAGTTACATACAGAAGGCACATTTACCCAGTCTTATTGCACTCAGAAGGACAAGGCCACCTAACTAGCCTGTACTATTGTTATTTCTATTACTAACCGAAGTCATTGGCAAGCATGACATGATAGGCTCATTATGCAACTTGAGAAAATTCACGATTTTTCTACTTAAAAGGAATCCTATACACTACTACAGTATATACAATCATTTATCCAAGCAGTTCTATCTTTTTTCTTTTTTATATCATCCTCCTCTGTCATTTCCCAGCCAATCCGACCATCTTGAGAGGGTGCACAAGCTTTACCAGTCAGCTCAGGCGTGTTGAAAAAGTAACATGGACCATTTGAATAAGAATCTGTCTCTTATTTAAGTTTGGAAAACAAAGAAAGAAAAAACAGTCTGAATTCTAATATTCTGCTTAGAAGCTGTTGATTTATTTTGTTTCCTTTCCAATGTTTTAACTTGACAATTTATTTGTTTATTTGTCTGTAAAAATTAAAAATAATAAACAAGACAAAAAAACATAACAATAGCATTTTCGATAATAATAATAACAAAAAAAAAGACTTAAGCCAACATTCTCAAACCACTTTTACATCCAGGAGGACATTCAGCTTTAAGAGGATGCAAAGAAACCGAGTTTAAAAATAATCTTTGTAAATACAGCAATGAGTCCACTGAGGACAGAAACTCCAATGCCGACTGGTGTAAAAACAGGAACTCTTCCTGACTACATGTACCATCATGCACCACGACGAGTCATACTGCCGACGCAGCTGTTTGGCTGTATGTAATCAATCACTGCTCCTGTCAGAAACTTTAAAACATCGTGATTACATCCGAATCATAACACGTGTTGTAACAACCAATAATTATGTTGATGATGACACCAATGATGATGATGATGATGATGATGACGATGATGACAATGATGATGCTGATGATAATGATAACGATGATATCAATGATACTTCTTGCAATATACTCTCACCTGCCTCGATGTACTGTATTTAGCAGCATGCAGTTTGTGGAACAAAGAAAAAGAGAAATGCCAACAGATAACTTTTTGGCATACTTAGCCATTTATGGGTAAGTGATTTAAGTGTTCATCTTGTTTTTATGATATTTTTTTTATCTATACAATAATTGTAAATAAAGAACTCAATGTCTTTGTTCATTTAATACTATGCAAAAAGTCATGCTTTTCTGATTGTTACCCACCCTTAATCCTAGAGTGTGTTGCTGGAATGTTTGTGGTCTCAAAAGTCAGTAAAAACAATGTGATGTAAATTATTTTCTAGCTTGAGGAAAAAGTTAAATGATGATGAAAATTATTATTATGATACCATGAGGAGGATGATAATAATGGTGGTGACAGTGATGATAATGATGCTGATAATGATGATGATGATGCTGATGATGATGAACTGTGACTCTTGCTGCTTTACTGTCCCATTTACCACACTCCTGACAGGAGCGCAAGTGAAAAACATAATAAAAACAAACAAAAAAAATCAAACAAACAAAAAAAAAGAAAAATCACTAAATAAATCTCCCAGAGCAGCATGACCCAGCATGGTGTGTCCTGGCCCCGTGTGACATGTCCTGATTCTGATTCGTTGTGCTTCACCTTTGAATGTCCAGTGTGACTTCACATTTTTCTGTTCTCTAATGTCTTTTTGTTTCATTAGGTTGTGGTTGTAGGAAATCTCTTGATGTTACACACCTCTAACGGGATGTTTGAAAGATTTTTACATTATGATTGCTTATAATGAGGCAACATCAGAGGATCCAAGGTTTGGATCGTGTAACTGCAACTTCCCTGGGTCAGGACTCTTGTTACCAGTCAATTCCTGCCTCTTTCACCCCATTCCTGTCTGTCTACTGTCTGAGCAAGGTGGAAAATGCTGGCACAACTTCCCTGACTTCCACGGTGCAAGAAGGAAGTTAAAACCTCTGCAGTACCTGTAGTCAAAAGAACAACTTCATTGTTGGATGCTTTTCGGCTTGTGGCCTTCGTCAGGGTCACCAAAGCCACAAGCCAAAAGACCTAACAGTAAGGTTGTTCTGTATGTTACAAGTCTAGCTGGAATTCTTTTGGGCAGCAGTGTAGAACACTGTAAGCAGGGTTAAAATTAAGAAAACTCAAGCTTCCTTGCTGCTTTTGAGTAACCAAACATAGCTAATTCCAAGTCATACCGTGAGTTAAAGATGCCCTCTGGAGTTCTCTTCGTATATCCTAACTGTCTGTGTGCTGGAGCTCTAACAATCATGGTAAAGATATTTTCTTCAGCATGCAATATATTTAAAATGGTTTCAATCTTGCATTGTTTACACCCATGTTAACTGGCTTGCAGTCATTTTCAGTGCCTCTGTAGGCACATTGCAACATCTCTTTGCATATTGTTGCCTCCAACTGTTGACGGAATAATGTAAAAACCTGCAGCAGAAATGTGTACTTCGTCCTTGTCCATGCGCATTATACAAACGAAAGACTGACCCACTTATCATAACAGTTCTCCAAGTCAATGAAATTTGGAGGGAGGCAGACAGAGTCTCTTGAACTTCTGATAGTTCCTTGGAGCTATCCTGACCACACCCAGCTGTGAAGTTGGAAGCAGAAATGTTACACTTGATGACGTCATTTTTTAAAACCCCTCCACTCAAAATATGTTTTTACTCAATGTTACGTCTAATGGATATTTGGGCTTCACTCTGCAGAATGATGTGCTTTCAGAGATTGATATTAGAAGGCTACTTTTAGATTCTCTGAGCTTTTTTTCCTGCAGGGCTCTGCAGGATTTGATTCTGGTCCAAGAGACAACAACTGTGATGTAGAAACTTGAAGCCTGCGTCACACATGCAACAAGAATGAGCTTTCATTGTAGCAGGAGACATCTTGCATTTAGAAATTAAAGATGTTTGGAAACTGAATAGTTGCACCTGGATTGAGGATGACAGAGTCAGTGTACATTTTGCCTGTCAGAGGTTAAACTGGCTTGAAACTTTCAACCTGACCTCAACCTGGTATTCTGTTCATCCCTCAAAAGAGAAGCAGTGCATGCCTGTGACAAGTTCCGCCAAAGACAGAATTTCAAATGAATTTGTTTTACCGACTTTTCGAGGCCTGAAGAGTTCATGCTATGTAGTATTACATGAGAAAACAGTAGAAAATAGTAGAATTTTAAGCAGCAAGGTGTTGTTTTCTTCTTTCTGTTAGGGGTGTTTCCCTGAAAGCAATGTTGTTTATCAGGAATACTGTGTATTCACTGAGTTCCACCTTGAAGCTGCCCATTACAGCCAGTGTGATATGTTTTGTCGGGTTAAGAGTGTTGCTCAAGGGCTCCACAGTGATGTTAAAAAGCGAGGGGCAACATTTCATTTTCATCACATAGATTTTTCTAAATCAAATCTCAGTAACCACTGCCTTCAGCAGCTATGCTTTGTTTTAATATTTTGTACATCTCACTGTGGTCATTCTACTAAATGTGTTGTGACCATTATGCCCCTGAAGGTGTTATAAACTACAGTTGTTCATTATATTTGCAAGAGCTGTGTTTGGGTGAAATACATCAAAATGGCATATTTCTGCCCAAAACGTAACAAAGCCTGTGCCTTCAGCGGGTAGCAATGTACTGGACTGAACTCATCCAGTTTGAATGGGGAGGGGGTGATGGTGTCTGAAGAACATCATAGCACTCTCTCCATTTAATTTAAAATGATACTATGCCTGCTCGTATCAGTACGAGTGGAGGATAGATGGAAATACCATGTGACACACCAGTGTCTGACAGCAGTACAGTTTTTTTTATTAATCACTAGCAGTCCCTGATCTTGCAGAAGTGAACACTCAGTGAAAACAGAACTACTGTGCATCTGTTGTGTAATACAAAGGTTACCGATGATGTTTATCTGAATGTCTGTGTCCACTCGGGGGCAGTGTTTCACCAGCAATAAATGAGAACACCATTACATTCCTGCTAATCCATTTAAAGATCCAGTAAAGTGTCTCTTCAGCATCAGTGCTATTTATTATAAGGTCTTCATGATCGGTCTCACCATTCTGAAGGGAATGGCACGTTGACATCTTAAGGTTCTTGTGGGTGGTGCAAGGAAGACAAAGGAGGCAGCAGAACAAGACGTCCTCACAAGCGTGAACTCTTTTTCATCAAGCTGTTATCACGTTATTCATTAAGACATACTTATGTAGCTTATACATTAAGGTGGAGTGAAACTGTCTCTATTTACATATCCTTTAGAGCTTGTTTGAGGTTGTTATGAGGATATTTAGCAAGCTGGGAACTAAAGTTGAAAAGATGAGTTACTTCATTTTAATCTAAAGCAAAAGACTGAAAACCACAATTTGAAAAAAACAATACTACATAAAATCCTTTCTGGCCACCTCGGGGCATAACAATAAGCTATAAACACAATACTCAATACACATTATCACCTCAAAGTTAATATGGTGGACATGTCTGCAAACAGGTGCAACCTGATGTACACAAATCCAATGCTAACTGTTTTTTCTAGCTCTTCTCCAACTCGATTCATTTGCTGCTAAACACATCAGTACATTTGCCATCTAGTTGCAAACTTTGTCAGTTGTTTGACGCTGGGTAGATAGGGTACAACTGATTTATCTTATCTTTCCTTGTTGAAATAACCAACTGCCGCAGAAGAAAATGAGTCTCATCAGAGTGGTAAAAGTCAGCCAAAACAGTACATTTGCAGGCAAAACAACAAGCTGAAAGAGGCTGAAATGCTCTTGAGAGCTGAAGGAAAATGCTAATAAGGAATGCTCAATCGTTTTATAACTGGAGACCTGCAGGACTCCTGTAAAGATGAATGTGCAGGTATAGATTAAATACAACCTGTTTGTTTGGCCATTACTATGCAAAATGACACCATGTTATAGGCAGGGCTGAAAATCCCAATCCATAACTCCAAGGTGGAGGCTATTCAGTTCGCTTGACCATCAGTGCAAAATAAGATGTGGGTTATTAATTGAATGGCGCCTGGTTAAACACACACCGTGCAGAAATAGATCCAAACTCAAAAATATTGTTAAGGAGGCAGTGAAAACAGGGTCAGCATATAATGAAAATCATCATTGTTGTCTGTCTGCAGGTCAATAAATGATAATGACAATCATCCTTCACAGGATTAACCTTTACCAACAACATTAAGGACAACCTGGACTACTATGTGTGTTTTTCTCTTACTTTTTTAGAGGTATCTCCCATAAAGCAGGTTTCATAAATCTGCAACTGATCACTATTGTGAAAGTGAATGAATGTAACATCATATGTGGTCACTGTGCACTGACTGACCCAAAGAGTGGCCTGTAATTGAAGGGGTTAGCTTTATTTGCACTCCCCGTGAGTGCTGTGGGCATGAGCTCATTTTAAACACAAGTGTGATGACGCTTCATTCAGTCTGACAGGCTGTTATCATGATTCTTGCCTTTGGTTGCAAACTTTACCACTGGGTCAACTGTCTAGTTCATAATGAGACTTTTAAGGGTCGCATCATCCAAAATGAGAAAAGAAAAGCCCAAACATATTTTCCTACAAGCTTCTTGGAGTATCAGTCCATACAGATAGTTTTACTTGTATGGTTCAGTTTATGTCATTGAGATTTCTGCTTCCTTACAAACACAATGAAAGCCAATGGAATTTTATCCATTAGCTCTCTGATGTTTCTCTCTTACTCACTGTAAACAGTTTTCACTGGAGCTACTTTCTACTTCAGGTATATCTCAACTTTTATGTGTTTAGTGGCTTATCCTGGGGATTAAATTTGGTATTTTTAGTACTGTGAGGAGTCAGACATCTCACAGGCATATTTCATAACCTTTGCAGCTAAAAACAAAACTATTTGCATAGCTTGACACAAAGGACACATAAGTGAGTAAATACAGCTTTTCTATTTTTTTAAAAAAAGTTTTCTGTTGAAAAAAAGAAACTTCTAGGTGGTTTCCAAAAGATTGCAGTTACTAGTAACTAATCATTTTTACAGGAAAGACAACACTATCCTGGAGAGGAAAAAGCTCCAATGTACCCACAATATATTATTTGAACTGTTTACCACTGGAAATGAACATTTTTTATAAATGTCTTGAATTGTATGCTTATCTCATGACAAGTACTTGCAATTCCAACTCATTTGCTGTGCATAAGAAAATAATTGGAATTAACTAACTGGAAGTTTAAACTGTTTCCATTTCCCTCAATTAATACTAAATTTAAAATGCTAAGTCTTTCCAAAGAAATCTTGGATTTTTTTAAAGTTAAATAAACTTGTAATTTTTTATATACATCTACTCTACTAAACCAGTTATGTAAGACGTGTGACAGACAGACAAATGCAGAGATTTTGGTACATTAGCATTAACCCTGTGTTAGCCTTAGCATTAGCCTTGCAGTGTGTGTAGTAGCATCAGCATGCGCGGCTGTGCCTGCTGGGGTGGCACAGCCTTTGAATATAGAGTGGGCTCCCACAGCTCAGAAGATTAGCGTCGAAGTGCATTCAAGTCCATGTGCGAGGGCCGATTTCCAGGAAGAATAGCCCTTTATTGGGCCCCAAGTTGAATCCTGCTGCTTCCCTTTGGCCCAATAGAAGGCTGCAGTAACTGACAGTCCTTTACAATCAGCCAACACTGGTGGAGGTTTTGGGGCTCTCGTTCTTTTTTTCACTCTTTTTCTCCAAAAGGATTGATTTTGAAATTACTCTTTCTCTGCCCAGTGTGTGTATGGGTTGGTATATTTGTGTGCATTCGTCCGTATATGTGTGGTTGTGTGTGTGCTGGAGTGTGTATACGCATGCACACACACGGACACGCACACGTGCACATGTTTGAATGCCAGTCTTGGCAATTGTCTTAATGGGATAAGGGGAGACTATGGTTCCTGTTGGGGGGATGGGACTGTGGGAATGACATGGGAAAATACACACACGCTGCATTCATTGCACTAACAGCTATGTTGTTGGTTGATTCAAAGCAAAGGTGATATGTGGTGACTCTTTATCTCCCAAACACACCTCAGGGCTGTAAATACTCTGCACACTGGCCAAAAAAGCAGATGATACGCACCTTTTGGCAGAAGTGAAATTTCAGAACTGCAAAGCAAAATGCAACAATACTAAAAAAAACGACTCATGTGTTAGATGAGATAGAGTGGACTGCAGCTGCGAACGCTTATATCATTTTGTTGATGCTGATTTCACATGCTGCAAAACTAAGGGTCAGTTAAGGAGAATGAAAGAAGTGACATTACACATCACTGTAGGAAGAGTTGGTGGTGAAATTGCAATGAAGGCTTCTGACCAGTAGGGGTCATCTGTGACATGATGTTAAATGTGCTGTCCCAGTTGTCTCTAACCTTTCTGCCATGTAACGTCTTAAGAACAAAAGAATATATGTGAGGTCTCATATCACAGCTTACATGACAACATGACACACAAGATATCAGAACTTTAGAGGAGAACCTGTCTCTTGTAGAACAAGTGAAAAAATGGAGTTTATATATACATACATACATGTGTGTGTGTGTGTGTGTGTATATATATATATATACATACATATATATATATATGCACAGAATGCCTAGGCTACTCTTTGGACTGCTGATCACTACTAAGGACTTTCATTGATAAGGAGTGGGACAGTCGTTATTTTATCATCTACCCTTGCATTTATGTTTGGATCTCAAATGTTAATCTTTATTTTTCACCATGTCCTACCAGAACCAGAGTATTTCAATTCTCAACCAGAGGTCACATTATACTCCTCACAAAAATGTTTGTGTTAAGTTTGATGACTCATTCTTGAGTTTTGACTTTAAGTATCCTCATCACAACTTACTTGTTTTTTTTCAAAGCTTCCAGCCACATCATGTGGTCCTTCTCCTTATTATATGACAAGAAGCTCAGGAACCACCTGTAAATAATGGTTATTTTCATCATTTATTAATGCTTTTTTTCCTGATAATTATTTGGTCTATAAACTGTAAGAAAATTGTGTAAAATGCCAAAGTGTCATATTCTGTTTGCTTCACCCAAAACTCCAAAATAAGAAACAGTATGAAATGTTTCACATCATTCAAAATAGTACAACAAAGATGCGTAGCAATCATCACATCCAAGAAGATGGAAGATTAAAAACTGATTATCACATTTGTTAGCTTACTTTTGTGTCTGTTGATTTATCAGGAAATGTAGTAGTCCTTTGTGCTCTAGTCTGTTTTTAAGACATTTTTCTCTTATCATATCTATCATTTTAACCTGTCGTCAACTTAAATCACACAAGAAATGTGGGAATTGATTAGGGAAATGAATTGAAAGAAAAATCCTCTTGGGCTTGGATGACAGATGAGATAACTAGTGATAAAAAAATATTCTGCAAAACTTGTTTTTAGCTCTTCATGATTAAGGATTCCCATTAATGCCCCTGAAATAAGATGCAAAGCCCAGAAACATGCACACAAGACATGTTGGCCATCACACTCTCTTCCTGTCTCTCACACTCAGACCAGCAATCGCACTCAATCTTCTGATGACAGCAGATGGACAGGTGTGTGATTACTGTTCTACCTCTAAACCTCACAGGTATAACTGCTCCATTCCCCCATTCACTGTGCCGATACGGAGATGTCAGTCAGCGATAAGTGAAATGACAAATTCAGAGGAAGATGTGGGGGTGTTATATTTCCCAGGCTGATCAACATTTCATCTTGATGCAAGGATGAGCTGAAGAGGGGGAGGTTGACGGATGAAAGTTAAAGAGAGAGAGGAGAGAAAGAGACCACCAGCACCCATTATTTGCATGCTATCTTCAGTTTGTCTTCATTACCATATTCTTTGGTCCACTGCGCTCCAGAGTGTGCTGGCAGCTCATGCATCGAAAGGTTGTCTGGCAGGTGATCATGGAGACAGACAGAGCTGAGAATAGCTGAACGTATAATTGCACATTAGGTTCAATATTACCAGTCACCCATGAGAAATCTGCAGGTTGAAAGGCTTCAATGAAATTATTACTTTGGTGGTCATCAAGCTACTGATTGTGCAAGTGCAGATGACAGTTATCAATACTGACACTTTAGTCTACATTTGACATTTCTGCGTTAAAACTCGATTATTCACAGCTACAAAAATATCTCAGAAAATCAATACGCTTCATTTTTTGTGATTGAATGATGATTTGCACCTGAGACTTGAGAAATAAATACCTTTAATTTACATTAACCCTGCTGACAAACTCATTAAGGCATTAGGATTAATCATTTGGATCATCCATGTACAAGATTTCACAGCATTAAATTTCATCCACTGATCAGCCACTACATTAAAACAACCGTCAGGTGAAGTGAATGACATTGATCTTCTTGTTAAAATCCATTGCTCTGCCGGGAAATCTTTGGTCCTGGCCTTCACCTGAATGTTACTTCAACACTTACCCCCTACCTAAACAGTGTTGCAGACCACAACTACACAATGTTAGCCATGTGGCTTTAATGTTGTGTCTCATTGGGGTAGTTAGATATTTTATTCTAAATTATAGTGGCCAACCATCTGACTGACCTGCACTGCATTGAAACCACCCTCCAACACCCTGTTGTTAGGCCCACTGGTGACAGTGAGCCGTCTTGTTTCTGTGGTGGGCTGTTGTGAAACATTTTTCATCAGGATAGCCTGTGCAAGCCCAACTGTGGCTGGTTGGGAGCCTGCTCCAGAGTTCCAGCTACCTATCATCTCGGCTGATTAGCCTGGAGCTGAAGACCTGCTCCCAAAGCACCTGTTCTTCCCGCCTCCTGACCTGGTGATTGGGCCACCACTCCGTTCCCTCCCACTTCAGCCAATCCACTGCAGCCAGCTAACACCTGAAGACCATAAAACCCTCGACCAAACTTTCAGTCAGGGCGGCTGGGATTTCATGTGATCAGCTCGCCCTAGTGCCTGTGTGTGTCTGTGTGTTATTAGAAAGGTAACTTAATATGGCAGTTTGCTAACTTGTGGAGAGGCATTTGTGTCTTAGTGAAGACATTCGGCCTCAGTTAGCACCTGCTTTAGCTTAGTGCAACACTAGTATTTTCTGTGTCTTCTGTAGCCACTGTGTGTGGTGATTTGTGTCTTGTGTATTTTCGTCATGTGTGTTTAGAGGCACCAGTTTTGGTTTAGCTAGTTATCTGCACCTGACACTCGTTTGTTATTTCTGTTTGGTGTGGTGTTGGCATTGTGTTTGGTTTGGCTAGGGAGTTTAGTTGTGTTTTGTTATTTAGTTTTAGTAAATTTTTGGTAACTCTGTTAGCCTTTGTTTGGTTTTGTTCGGTTCTTTGATTTTAGCAACACCCACCAACTTTACTACTTTGTATCACCCGTTCTGTGTTAATTTAGTCACTAAGCAATAAATTGCATTACCTCACCAATAACATCTGGATTTATTTTTGTTGCACCCAGCTACCCTTACAGGCTGGGTCGTAACACCTGTGCTCTTTCTTAGGATACTTTTCTAGGATGGCATTATAACAGCGTCACACTACCTCCAACCTTGCATCTGACAGTCATAATGCATTACCAAACAAAGTCAATGTCAGATATTTACAACATTCTGCCCAACCCTTCAACCCAGATTGAAATATACTGATAACTACTGGATTATTGCCACAACCATGATAGAGTATCATGACCCACAGAAAATGAATTCTAATGGACTTTGGTATTTGGGTTCCCTTGAGACCTCTTGTAGCTCTATGGAGCTGTTTTTCTATGAGCTGGTCTCTGTTTTGTGCACACGAGATGAGCACATGAGTGACAGAGAATTTTGGCAATGGTGTCCCATTATTCTACTTATCAGCAGATGGTGGTGACTAGCTGAGATGCTGCAAAACACTAGCTCACAAGCCAGTAGACATGGGTGTAAACCATGTTGCATTTTAAAAACTTCTAATCTAATAATTCTTCTTCGCAAATTTTTTTGTAGAAGAAAATAATAAATATATTGGATATGTTTTTTAGACCTCAAGAACACAAACCTTTTGTGCTGGTAACACTGAACACATACGAAAAGAAGAAAACCAATTAAGCTCATGACAAGGTGCCTAAAAAAGCTAATGAAGCTGTTTTCATTGAAGATCTTTTTACCACTGTATTAATAACATCAAAAATAGCATAATTCCATTAATAGTATGCATGCTCATGCCAATGCAGCAAAAATGAGTCTCATGAAAGGCACACTATTGTACATGTCTGTATAGTATGTCATACCTGTACATGTGAAAGATGCACATGATCTTTATCATATCTTTATTTTTAGCCTTATTGTACCTCTGTATTTCTTGTCTTGATTCATCCGTGCTTCAGTTGTATCTAGCTGCTGTAACATGTAAATTTCCCCAGTGAGAGTTCAATAAAGTTGATCTTATTTTATGTAATATAAGAATATATAGATATTTGAACAATCACCCAAACATTACAAATATATGTGATTGTGAAGATGTCCTTCCAAAACCATGGACATCAATATGCCGCTATTACAGCTTTCACTCATCTGAGATGGTTTTTCAAGGCCAGTCAGGTTCTTCCACACCAGATATTGATGGTCAGCCCTGTGTCCACCATTAAAGTCCACCATTGGCTAAATATCACTGCATGTTGGAGCATCAAGAATTCCCTTTTGGGTGGCTGTGGCTTGTCCACTAATCACAAGGTTGGAAGTTCAGTCCTCGCCCCTCCACATGTCCAAGTGTCCTTGGACAAGACATTGAATCCACAGTTGCCCCCAATGGCAGACAAACATCTTACATGGCAGATGTTGCATGGCAGAATGTGTGTATAAATGGGTGAATGAGAAATACATTACAAAGTGTTTTGAGTACCACTAAGGTAGAAAAGCCCTAAATAAATCCAGATCATTTACCTTAAAATAAACTAAAGTCCCCAAAAAATGTAAAGCAAGGCTACATCAAATGTTTTTAAATGTATGTGAATTAATTCATTCAATCAGTAAAAGGGTAAACAATAAATTAAACACCTATGGTAGTATATGATAAGTGATTTTGAACACGGTTAAATGCAAAAATTTAGTCAGTCAACAAGTTTGTTATGATGGCATCATAGTGATAGATGAGTGAAGGGCAAATTCCATTGACCTCACTGTTGGTTTGCTGTACCCTGTCTAAATCCTTGCACGGCAGTGGCACACCTACATGGGTGATTTCACTTATTTTTCCTGATTAGACTTTTTTCAGGGGTGTGTGGGTGTGTAAAGACAGTATTTGATTGACATCTGCCTCACTTTCTTATTTACTTTCTTGCAAGACCTGCCGGGTGGGACGTAATTACACCTTCATTATTGTACATGAAAGTGGGAGGGATTGCATAATTTCCAGCATAGTTCAACCCACCTTTAACCTGAGCCAAGATCTAAGCAGCTGAGAGTGAAAATATCTCCGGATGTTTGCAGTGATTTAAGATTTTTAAATTTACAACTTCTATAAGATGGAACACCTTGTTCTACTATTAGAGTCAACAGAACAAACCTGTGAAGATGGCCACTTGGAGTCAGTCAATCTAAATAACCAGTCTTGCAGAATACGTAATCGTACATGTTGCTGCTTTATTAAAGCACACTAGTTGCTGATAATATTAATTTTCTGCCTACCAATACCAGCCTTCTCAGCTATATTAGCATGTGCCCGGGGGTGTTGCTGGCAGGTCTCACTCACTACTGGGTGGCCTGGTTGGTAGCTACTCAACGCTCCTCTCTTGCCAAGCATAGAAGGCTAGTGGACTCTCCAAGGAAAGCAGCAAAGTGGTGTCTGAGTGTGTATACTGGTGTGTGTGTGTGTGTCTGTGAGTCAAGCTAAAATATCACACTCTTATTGTTGTTTTTACTCTTACTGATACTGCTCATCTGATATTGTCACACTGGTGTTGAATATAAATATTACCTTTTGTTGGACCCCGGACTAATAACGGTGTGGGGATGAAAGGAACGTGGGCTGAATAGTTGCAGTGGACTGGCTGCAGCTAGTTTGTTGAACCTGAGTTTGGGATCTGTTGCACTGGGCTCTTTGTCTTGCATTTCCCCTAGCTTCTTTTCTTTTCACTTTCCCTTGCAGTTTCTTTTTGTTGTTGGTGAAAATTGTGCATCAATGCGGTCTAAAGCTTTCTCAGTGAAGTGACCCGTGTTTAAATGTTCTGGGGGCGTCTTGTTGAATTGCTCAAACAAATTGCTGTTGATATGAAGATGTGGGGTGGTGTCTCCATTGAGATGGTGGTTTACACACTCGGCGAACTGTTGGAATTGCAGTGAATGGCAGATCTGGCCGAAGTTATGACTTTGTCTTTTGTTGCTAAGTTTGAGTTCGTCCTTTAAGTGAGCTCAATCCTACACATGTCAAACATACCGAATGCAAATTTTCAGAGGAATTCCATTGAATTTTCTGCTTTAGAGTAATGTCCAATCAAGAAGACAGTCTACATGTTTACTCTCTTTATTTAACTGTTTTGCTTAATTAAGTTTTCTGAATCACATCCGGTTGATTCAGTTGACTGGTGGTGTTTTGCCAAATCCTCTGTAAACCAGTCATCTTGTTGCTTTCAAAAGTTTAAGACCCCTCCCTGGGTATTAATTAAAGTCCTAAAAACCCACCTCTGGTTTTTAAACTAACATTTTTAGAATTATTTCAATGAAAATAATCCCTTTCGTCCCTAAGTGGCCTAGATGTA
Source organism: Dascyllus trimaculatus (assembly GCA_024666655.1). Classification (NCBI taxonomy): domain Eukaryota; kingdom Metazoa; phylum Chordata; class Actinopteri; family Pomacentridae; genus Dascyllus; species Dascyllus trimaculatus. The sequence goes on from CM045450.1 coordinate 11,465,222, forward strand.
ACTCTTCACTGTTGTAAATGGCAGATATATGAAGTTCCCGCCTCTCTCTCCATGCACCTCTCCCTACTCATTGCAGCGCAAGCGCACCAGCTCACCTATGACTAACACACTGTAAAATACTCTACATGACACATTGGCAAGTTGTGGTATTGGACGTAATTTAGCAATACACATTTGAGTGTGAAATCAGTTCTGAAGAAGAATAATGATACAAGAAGCCCCACCCTGCAAGTGGACAGGATTGCTTCCCAAGGTTTGTTACATATGAAATCCTGGAAGCCTGAATCCGGGTTTTTGAGACCATCATCGAAACACTGCCGTTTCAAAGTGGAAATGCTCTGCCACAATGTTAACTGCTTATTTCATTCATGTCTTCTAATGTATATGAAAGAACACCACCAACAACACTTTATTTTCACCAGAGGAGCTGGTTAAATCTGTTGCCTTCATTGCAGTCAGTTTTACATCACCTATCGTGTCATTTGAGCTTTACAGACGTCAGTAATGGTCCTGTACAGCTAATGTTGTGATTACCTTGTAAAAATGATGACAATATAATACAAACATCTCCTTATATATATCTAACTTCTCCTGTTGTACACACAATATAAAACAAATTGGCTTCATATTGAGTTACTTCCCAAACTCCTTGAAGTCCCTCTTTTTCTTAGTTGTGCAGTTGCTATTGTCTTTGATGACCTAGATGGTTATTTCACAGGTCTACACTATACTTCACACAACCAAAAGCCTCATGTAAATTGTGCTGTAATAGTCACCAATTTATAGTTCAATGAACAGCAGACCAGTAAATAAATCAATTGTGCCACAGTGTCAAAACAGACTGTGATTGTATGATGACGATGCCCTCCTGTACATTTTGTTTGTCTTGCCAACATGAAACACTGTTATTGTCCCACAGCTGGACACTCACAGCACAAGTGAGACTATCAGTGTTGTGAATGTAGTGACAGTGAAAGAATATAACTTTTTTGTTGATGTAATCAAATTTTGCTAATACATACTCCAGTTGTGCTCTTAAAAGGTAAAAGTCTTTCTTGATTTATGAACTGTCATGCTAAACATGTGCTTACCATAACACACTGAATTTATGCATAGCGAAACATTCCACTACAAGTTAACTTCTGGGATAGCTCCTTCATAGCCTTTCAATTAGAAAATCTGCGTTAAACTTGTCTCTATGCTTTGCACTTTGCCATATGTTCTTCCACACCCCTTGAAGTTTTCCATGTGATCTCAGGTGATTTTTTAAAATCCCTTTTCAGAACTTGAATTGGGCTTTAAACTTTAATTCTTTAACTGAAAGTTCTAATACTTTCAGATCCTACATGTCCACTGATATTTCACCTGCATGGCACACACTTGAACTGTCTTCAGTGCTTTCATTTTAACTGACATTTATTCATCAGTTACACTTAAAATATGTTGGATACCTTCAGTATTCGCAAATCAAGTGACATTTTACTTGCTCTCATTTCTTTCTCTTCAGTTACTTTCAGCTCTTACTCCTTAAATCAACAGCTTTCAGCATTTACACATTTGATGACATTTAGATTTTACTACCTCCTTGTCTTTAGCAGACAATTCCGGTGCAGTTTCAGTGTTTCCATATTAACACTCCCAGCCTTTTCAGGTCTCAGCTCTTCACCTTCACATTTACAACAAAATAGCCTATAGAAATAAAATAAAATATTAAAAAAACTTCAAAAAGTAATATTTTAGTTCCTTTCAGTGCTTTAACTTAATCCTTATGTTCAAGTCATTTGATTATAATTTAAAGCCTCAGTTTTCCTCCATGACTTTAGCTTCATACAGTGTCTACAGTGAAATGTCTTTTAGCACTTTTCCCCCAGTAGTTGTGTCTAAACTGCAACTTCTAAATGTTTCAGTATGTAAAGTATTTCAAAAGTTTTAAATGCAAACTTTTACCTGCAAGTATACACACATTTCTTGCTGTTACTAGCAAGTTAATGTCACAAAAAGAGTTTCATGTTTCTGTTAATGCATGCAACAACATTTCTTCAAATGTTTTATCAGTTGTGTATCGCATAAGACCCCTATTGCCCAAATAAATTTTAGTTTGTACATCGCAAGTTCCAACATTTTCTAGATCAAGTCCACTACAAAAGTTATGCAGGAAAAATGAATATATTCTTTGTTTGAGAACCCTGATCAGCTGCTCAGACGCTAACAATTAAAAACAGAGCTGCTAAGGTTGTTGTTAAAGGTTGTTGTAAAATGAATGAAAGACTGAACTCTACTTTGAAAAGATATTTGCTCAAGAGAGATTCAGCAACAAATGGAGGACCATTCACTAAAGGAGAAAAAAAGAAGCCAGTTACATAACATCATGTGAGAGGAGGGCGAGAGAGATGCAGACCAACCGCTTTATTCACTCTCCTCTCTCTGTCCTTCATTTCTCATCCTGCTTCCTTCTTTTCTATCTTGTCTTTTTTTTACCACTTAGCCTTGTTATTTCTTCCATCTGTTCCTCTAACATACTACAGCTCTTTCAGTCCACTTGTCTTTTTTCTTTGTTTATTTTTCACTTGCAGCACCTTGTAAAAGACTGATGATAGGTATCCTAGCAACAAGTCTTTTTTTCTACTGTCCCAACTGGACAACAAAGTGACTTCGTCCCTCCCGACTTCCAATGACCAATGAACAACAACTTTGTGGCCCCTCAGGAGTGAGGCAGCCAATCACTTTGTAACTTCTTGCTTGTTTTGGAGTCAGTAGGCCAGAAGGATAATGGTTGAACAGAATGACCCTGTAGCCATCTTGTCAACAGTGCTCAAGTGAAAGGTTTTCTATTTCTAACACGTCTGTTAAGAAGTTGTATAAGAAAGGGTCAAAAGTTATTTTGTGGACTTTACTATCACCCCAGTCAATGCACTGCAGCTACGCTTAGTTCTTAATCTGATACTTCAAGCATGTAAAGAACAAAACGTACTCTCTGAAGCAGCCTTATACCTGCAAACATTTTCTGAGTTTCATTCTTATGAATTCACCTTCTGATAATGTTGTGCAGGGCAACATAAATAGAGGACTTGACTCCGCTTGAAAAGCACAGTGAGTGTTTGCCAGCCACTTTGGGTGGCCATACTTTTTATGCAGGGCACTTCCTTTAAGCTTATAATGACGAGTGACCCTTGCGTGAAGGGATTCTTAGAGACTAGGTCAGGCTTTTAGAGTCAGGGGAGTTCCTAGTACACCAAGTCTATCACGCCTGGAAACCAGGCAATCAGCTTGTGTATGAACAAACTCTACAAACTCCCTTTTGAAGCCCATAAGGAAACAATTGTTTTTCAAGCAGCGTGGGTTATTAAAGCTTTATGACAGGCGGATCATTCATCATCAGGTGCTGACAACAACAATCCAATGTTTTTAAAGAGAAAATCCATTCGTATTGTATGCTTGGGTGCAGAGTGACTTCTGGAGGGGACAAAGAGGTGTGAGTTGGTATGCTGTGAGCAGAGCCCCAGCAGCAACTGCACTGACAATGGGAACCAGACTGTTGACATCAATTCATAAATCAAACGGGGTCAGTGCTTCTTAGACTATTAGGACTTGACTTCCCACAAGTCTTGAACCAACAAACACATCAGGTAGAAAATGTACATGACAATGCACATAACTTATTATGTACGTGTTTATACTGACTATAGCCTCCAGTACTACATATTTGAATGAATTAAAATATTACTTTATTTAACAAAAAATGATAGAAACTTATTTTGGCAAGATAATTTAAATTTAGTTTGAAAAGAAATGCAAAATAAATGAGACATTAATTGATAGTAAAGTTTGTCAGTGCTGTCTTGTGGCTGAACTACTTACTGTACTGCATTAGTTTTATCAGATACATCTGTGAAAAGCTAATATCGACGTGTAATATTAACCATCCTGATTCACTAGTTGAGATCTAATGCAGACTTGATACTGGTTGTATTACATTATATATCGATTGTAAGTTAAGTTATAATGATATTAAGCCTTGACTCTTGCAGAACTTTACCATTGATTTTATTGATTTTATAAGGGGAGGTGTGGTGTTTGCAGGTTAAAAATAAAAGTGTTTCTAAAGTTTCTGACAATATTGTCCACTGAGAATCACTTGGTAAATGCATCCCATATCTAAAGATAATCAGTTTACTATCCCAACAACACAAGCTCACGTGACTGCAGCAAAACATGCTTTACTTTTTTGACTTAAATGACTTAAATTCTCAGTTGTCAAAACAACTTATTGATTAATTTAACAGACTAATCCTCCAGGCTGAGCCACATCCCACCCATGGATTTAAACGCATGTGATGCTGGTTTTAAGGTTTTAAGGAAATAAATATCACTTTTGTGTGTTTTAGAACAACTATAGGCTAAACCTCAAGCCCAAACTTACATCTTCCCAACTTTTTGCTCGTGTTTTTGCCCGTCTCCCCACGCCACCCTGCTCTCTGTGCGCCGTGGTAACGCTGATGTGAGAGCTAGATTGGTTACCACATGGCTTTTATCCAAGTAGAGGCGCTTGAGAGTAGACCGCTTGGAGAGTGGGAGCGCAGTCGCAGGTTATCCACCGACTGGTGCAAGATCTACCGTCACTCTGCCACGTCTGGGATCTTCCTTTATATAGACGAGAGACTCAAACAAAACCACTTCACTCAACGCGGATCCAGATTGTTTTCTTTTTCCTCTTTTGCCCCCTCTCTCCTCTTCTCGCCCCCCTGATCAGGCTTAACCGTCCTGCGTTTTTGTAAAGGCAATTGTTGGTGCGCATCATCGCGGGAGCCAAAAGGAGGTTCGCCACTGTTCCATAGGAGACTGGTGAGTAGAGAGACTTTAATTTCTATTTGCATGATCATTTATGTTTCCTAACACCTTTCCCCCCCATTTTGCTTGCCTTGTTCTGATAGCTTGTTATTAGGTTTCCAGGAAAACACATTCAGCAAGTAGTGAAGCGTATTTTTACGCACGCTTTAACTTTGGTTATTTAGTTTTTCCCTCTGTTGTGTCGATACTACTTTGACGTAAAAACTAAAAAAAGATATTCAAGTCATTAAACAATTCATTTTCTGTGTTTTTCTACTGATTAAATGAAAAGTGAATGGAGTATTACACTTGGTCCTTCTCACTGAGGTTCCCAGTGCCACCCACCTGCACGATCAGTAACAATTAATTAGACTGCTTTCACTTGATTTGAACGTTCTCAGGCATAAGTCTGGACAATTAGATGGGCGTGGTTTTGAATTAATTGGACAGCCATTCAGATTTAGATATCCCAGGAAAAACGGAAATAGTGGAGTGATTCCATTTGAAGTTTTAAAAATGAAGTCACTTTTTTTAATCCTCTGAACTTGTGTTTTTTGTCTCTCAGCGGGCTGCTGGGGCGTCATGACAGCTGAGAAGAGCGGGCCCGTTATAAACGGTAAACCAGAGGATGGCAGAGACCCGGAAGGGTCCAGCTCCAGCCTAGACAACGGACAGTACAATGAGAGAGGTCACTGGAACAACAAGATTGAGTTCGTCCTGTCTGTGGCCGGAGAGATCATTGGGCTGGGCAACGTCTGGAGGTTCCCTTACCTTTGCTACAAGAATGGAGGAGGCAAGGAAGTTTCTGGTGTCTGTGTTAGTGGGATGGATGTAAACAGTTTACCAACAAAATTAAGTGATAGAGAGGTTTCCTCAGTGGAAAATTTAATAAAGAACCCTTTTAACTGCAGGAAAGATGAAGTTAGGCAAATATTAGGAGGAATGGATGAAAGCAAACACATAAAAAAGGATGGCATTTTTACAGCACAAAACCTGAAGGTAAAACCTTCAGTTTATGAAACAGGCAGGAGAAGTTTCAAAATATGGTATTCTTTATTACTTCATCTATAATGCACAGTGAAGTCAATTAAAGAGGCAGGTTAGCTCATTAGGCACCATTAGACAGCACAGTATGGATCCGCCTCATAATCTGAAAAGGTCATCCTGCAGTGTGGCATCATATCAGGCACTTTTGTCTGAATTTTGTGAATTGTTTTTTTTTCCATTTATAATCTTTGCATTAGAGGCAATAAAGTAGAAAATACAAATTGAGTTTAAACAGTTGTGCCTGTCCGACTTTTCATGTACTGATTGTGTACTCATCTCTTGTATGTATTTTCTTTGTGTGCATAAAGGTGCGTTCTTTGTTCCCTATGTCATCTTCTTCGTGTGCTGCGGTATCCCTGTGTTTTTCCTGGAGACTGCCCTGGGTCAGTTCACCAGTGAGGGAGGCATCACCTGCTGGAGGAAAGTTTGCCCGCTTTTTGAGGGTGAGAAAACGTTCACTTTATATCTCGTTTTTCAGGTTGGGCTTTGGATTTTAATGATTAAAGAGATAGCAGAAAGCTTCTGGTACTTGCACTTGAAATATCTTCACTCATGAGCTCATTTTTAAAGTTTTTCCTATCTGCACAGCCTACTTATTCCCATAGGTGTCTTGTGACCAAACACAGCGGCTATAAAGGTTGCAATAATTAGAAAAGTTTGATATTCTTTTGCCGTTCCGACATTTTCTTACTTTCATCTTCAACTCTCTCGCTTTTCAGGTATTGGCTATGCAACACAGGTGATTGAAGCTCATCTAAACGTGTACTATATAGTGATTCTAGCCTGGGCCATTTTCTACCTCTTCAACTGCTTCACCACTGAGCTACCGTGGGCTGGCTGTGGGCACTACTGGAACACAGGTAGGAGGAGGGAACACTGCATTCTTCTTAGAGAAACAAATGAGCATCCTTATAGAGAAAAGAACACAGAAAATATCCATATCTATACCTGCAGGATGCTTCCAACAAAATAATATGTTGTGTATTTCCAGAAAACTGTGTCGACTACTACGGAGAAAATGCCACCAACATCACAAATCCCAACGCAACTTCTCCAGTTATTGAGTTCTGGGAGTGAGTATGCTTCCATTTCTATTTTCATCACAACTTCCTCATGTTCTGTCATGTTCACCATTCTTTATATAAGACTTCATGCTCTGTTTGCAAAGTGAAATTACAGAATATACAATAATATAGTCGAGGCATTTGATCTCAGTGGGTTTAAAACATTCATGGTTTCACCATTTTTCTCCTAACACCATGCTTTGTCAGTTCAGGCAGTCTTTAACACATCACCTCCTTACATAATGTTTTTTTATCTGCCATATTGTTGAAAAGCAGAGCTACTGACAGCTCCAGACTGTTTTGCTGACCCCCCTAACCTTACCCCCCAATAATTAGTCAGCCCTTTTCATATTTGTATGTCAGCAGGCCCTAGTAGGCCAGCTGTCTCCCAGCTAGAGCCATGTGTGTGGCAGCGGATCAGGCCTTGTCAGTGTGTAATGCTGACCACACTTCCTGTCTCACTGCCAGGAGCTGTGTTTACACTGCTGGGTCAAATCTAATTTGCAGCCTACGTTTGACCCTTTTAAAACTATGTATTGAAATGGAAACTGTTACATTTAGATTGTAGTCCATTTTCTTGCATACGAGTCAAAATTAAGTGCGATGATGGGCATAACGATGTGAAAAATTTCAGATTTGAGCCAGCGAAACCTAACCCCAGAGAAAGACGTGGCCAAAGAGCCAACCACCATGTTGTTGGCAAAAATAGTAAAGCGACCAAGCTTGGTTCAGTGTATGCCAAGACAGACTGAACTGTACTGTAAATACAGCATAAACAAGCATGAGAGCTGTAGCAGGAAGCATTTTGTAAACTGTATTGAACTTTATATCTGTAGGGGTAAAAATAATATTGCTTGTCCTCACTTGATCTTGTTATTATAAAATTCAAACCTGAAAAAACTGAGAAGACATTGATGAAAATGCAACAAACAAACAAATATTTTGTTTATTTGAAAATAATTTTGAAACGATTGGTGCGTCACAAAGGGAGTGCTGGAAAAGAGTCTTTTTAAAAGACTGAACACAAGATACTAATGGTAATATAAAGCTGCATTGAAGAATTTGAGAAAGTAAATTTAAAAATGAGCTGACATATTACTTGGCAAAATTAACACAAATACATTTATCTTCACGGTATTTATGTGACCAGGAAAAAAAAAACCTGCTTATGGTTACTTAACTCTACTTTAAACAATACAGAACCTTTAAAAATGACTAGATAATATCAGTAAACCTGAAAACCTGCTCAGTGTATCATACTAAAATAAGCAGTATGCACACATGTCACACTGTAGCAATATACTGCACTCTGCACCCATATAAAACCAATTTACGTACATCTATGAACCCACGCAAGTGTATTTACACACATTAGTGTTCACATCTTGCCCTCTCGGCTGACCAGGAAGGGACAGGGGGGCCGTGTTGGACTTGGTCTGTGGCGGACCACCAAGAACATGTCACGATGATCAATGGCTGGTCAGGAGCCCCGGGGGTGAACTCGGTGGCAAAGATTTGGCAGCACCATGTGGCTCTGTGGCTAGGACTCTCGCTTCTCATCCTCCATCAATGCTGTTGCCTGGCTATTCTTTAACAAACAGGAAGCACACTGTTGATTCACCACCGCCGACAAGCTATGATGTCATTATTGCTGATAACATGCCCTGTATCTTGCACCTCCACCTTTATCCACATCACAATTTTACAGGGACTGTGAAATAGTAAGTCTAGACACTATAGCATGGCAAAATAGTGAACCCGAGAGCCATATGGATTGAAGGTTTTGTCATTGTAAACATGAGAACAAGTTCCATCTATAGAATTTACCAGTTGGGACAAGCCTACATTTACCTGTGGTATCCAGTGGTATAAATGAGCCTACTGAGTATCGAGAATGTTAGCAACATGGTATGATTGGCAGTATTGGTATCTAGTTGGTCGAGGGGTCAGTGTTTCCAAGCCTGGATTTTGCTCACAGAGTCATGGTTGACAAGTCTTTTGGCAGTCCACTCCTTAACATTATGCTGGTACCAGCACATGGAGGTTTCAAGATTCTCCATGGCACTTTTAAGTGATTCTTCATGGCCAGTGAAGCACATTCAGTGTCTCCCTGCCTGTGGATGTACCACAGAGTTGTTCTCCCACCAACATATTCCTGATGCTCAGCTTAAGGTGTTGACGGATGTGAACTGCCACATCATTCCTATAGCGTACTGATATGATTTCCCTCCTCCAGAGCCCATAGCCTGCCTACCACCTTTGTCTGCAAGTTCTTTCTATCAGGGAGGTATTTGTCAAAGTGGTTTTAATGGGGGTGTCCTCCTCCTCCAGTTGCATGACTCAGCAGCATGGTGGCTGTGTTGATCCAGGATCTTTTCCAAAAAGGAGTAGGTCAATGTGATCATCTGCAGATTTTAACTAACATTATGTAAAGTCTCCATGCAGAGCAAGCAGAGGAAACTCAGCAGAAGAAGAAGCAGTCTTGTTTGAAGGGTGCTTCACTCCCCAGCCCGAGACCTTTACTGTATGACTTACAGGAAAAGGGACAGTAGAATGTATGTGGTTATGTGGTTTCAGTAATGTACAGAATTCATTGTTCTACAATGAAGAAAGCCACCTCCAAATATTTTGTTTTGGAATATATGATATATTTATAGTTCCATACTATTTGGATCACTGACATAATGTAGTTGAATGTTTTGGTCACAAATGCAGATTTATGATTGGCAATGTGTGATAGGATTCATGGTTCCTGAGTGACTGAGTGAGCAAATGTGGATTTCAGTGTGCTGTTCTGCAATGAAAAAACAATAATAGGCAATACAGGACTTGAGTTATGAAAACCATTCTCAAAAAATATCAAAAGTTTTGTTTTTGTATTCTATTATAAAATATTTTTAACAGAAATGTATATGCGGCTTAAGAAAAACACCCTTTCATGGCACATTATATTTGCAGAACTAACCACTGGTATCGTACACTTAAAACTGAGCATGACAGTGTAGCTGAAGAGTAGAGTGCTGCATACACAGTATATGAGGTTGTAGATGCATTTACTAATATTCCTAGGGAATATGGCTAACCAGCAGCAGAAAGGACATTACTATTTATACTGAGCAACCCCAAGAAAATATTTATTTTTTATCATCCTCCCTCTGTGTTGTAACTTATTTAGCACATTTTGCTCTTCATCACTCTGAATGAGGAGCATCAGCTGAATGTCTGCAGACGGATCTCAGATAGTCTGTGCAGGTTGTGCTTTATATGTTCATGACTGCTTCATATTTGTGTTTACCAAGACTTCATTTTCATATCACACAAGAGCATGAAGTAAATCAAATTGTAAATCGGTAATTATCTGTGCTCTCTGGGCCAAAACAGACGCAGAGTGCTGAAGATATCAGATGGTATTGAGCACATGGGGGGGGTGCGCTGGGAGCTGGCCATGTGTCTGGCCCTGGCCTGGTTCATCTGCTACTTCTGCATCTGGAAGGGACCCAAGTCAACTGGCAAGGTGAGACAGAGCAATGCATATTTTGTTGTGCATTCCCTCATGTGTGTATGTGTGTCTTTTGCATTAGAAAGGGCGAAATGTGTAAGAATCACTTAATTTCATGTGAAACTTCTTGTGTTGGAGGAATTTGTGTGTGAATATATGTGTGCAGGAATGTGTGTGCATGCTGCTTTGCCGTTACCGCCAGTGTTCGCTCATGGGAGCAGTTTCAGGTTTTCGTCTTCAAGCCACAAGAAAAAGTGCTTCCTCTGCTTGTTTTCAGGACAACTGTTTCCCAATGAATGAAGCCACATGAATTTGCCTCCTGCAAACAAAGGACAAAAGCATTTGCACCACATATTCTTCCAGTCACATTCTCCATTTTAATTATGTCTTTGAGTCTCCTCTAGCAGCCTTGAGGAGGACAGTAAGGACTCTGCACCTTTTTCTGGGTGCTCAGCGGCCTTATAAAACCTCCTCACCGATTCAATGAGCCAGAACGAGTAGAAAGATAGAGGCAGAGTGAGAAAAGTAGGGGGCGAAAGGAGAGTAAAGAGAAAAGAGGAGAGGTGTGTGAGGAAAAATTAATGGGTTCACATTCTACATGACGGGGAAAAAACAACTAGGCAGCAATGCCTATATCTCCATGAAGTGTCTTTTGTTTGGCTGTGAAGTAAGAGGGGAGAATGCTTCTTCATGGCTGAGCTTTAGCAGCCGGTCCAAGATTGATTCCTGTATTCACTGGGGGAAAGGAGAGCGTTCATGAGGAGCATGCAGAGTATATCCTCAGCCTCCGCCTCTGCTGCCTCCCTCTCTCTCCCTCTCTCTCCCTCTCTCCTGCTATGAGAAATTAACCACAGCTCGCTCGTTGCAAGAGAGAGAGGTGCTTTCTTTTCCACAGACCCTACAGCCCATTCAGTTCCGACTCTGCTAAGCTGTTTGCTTTTGTTGGCTGTGTTTGTCTCACATTTAAGCCCTCCTGTTAGATTTACGGCAAGGCAGGGGCAAGTTTGACCAGTAAATTTGCGGTGGCTTAAATGTTTACCCGTGGTGAGCGGGAAGGAGCATGTGGAGCATCAAAAGTTCATGGAGAGATTGAATATTGTCCTTTTCATCTCCAGAGAGATGGCGAGGAAGAGGGGAAGAAGGTTTAGGATGTGTAATCGTTTTATTTGACAAATTAAAGGAGGGATCTGCTGGGCAGGAGACAAGTTTTCCCACACTTTTCCCTGTAGGGCATGCTAGGATTAACAGAGCTTAAAATGGACAGCCTCATTAAGCATTGCAGATATTTACTGTTCAAATAACACCTTGGTAAGGATTTCATTTATTCCTGTACTTTTGATTCAGGTGTTGAAAGTTAAGGATGTTCAGGATTTTCAGTCAAGCGGAATGTCTTCCATTTCTGAGTGCCTGAGTAGCATTTAAATCACAGTCTTATGCTGTAACGGTGAACTGAAGTTGTGTCAAGTTTGATTAAGAAGTTCACTGCATCAAATACACCTTACTTCCTCCTCCCAGAAGTGCACAAATGCACACAACCATACACACACACACACACATATACACACAAAAGGAGCATCCATTCATGAAAATGCTGCATGCAGTAGTGCGGTAATGTGACTAAGGTGTATGGTAATTGGTGTGTGCATGTGTGTATTTGTGTGTTTTAAGGCCAGTATGTGTGAATGATCCATTTTATCTGTAGTATGTGCACACCCATCTCCACGTTGTGAATGAAGTTGTGTGTATGTGTGTGTGTGTGTGTGTGTGCTCATGCACTTCTGTGCGTGCATCAAAGAGAAGCACATTTTCCCACACTGCCAGCATCACTCCTCTGGGCTTCTCCAGTTTAAGAGACGGGGCCAGAGGAGCCTTCTTTTCTTTTCAGTCTCCTGGCCTGGCTCTGTTCTGTCCTGTTCTGTCCTCAATTGGACTTTGACTGAGTGCCAGAAAGCCAGGGGATGTATGTTGCCCGCCTCTGCCTTCCAAGAGGCCAGAGCCTTTGTTCGATGGGTTTCTAAGAGTCTTGAGATGTCGAGCACAATTCTACAAAACCTGAATAGTTCAATAAAAAGAGAGTGTTGGTTTGATGGTTAGCAAGTGCAAGCAACTATATAGAAGGTGTTACTAGATATATGTCCTTGTAATTTATATTATTGCCAAAAGCGTTAAATGTTGTAAGCACAGGGGATGATGTTATGTGGTGTCGGCCGTGCAAGCAGATGTCATGAACTATGCTAAAGACTGATGTGTCAGCCTGACTGAAGTATTTTAAAAATAGTTTGAGGAATGCATCTTAAGAACAGTGTTTGTGATGACCAGTGGATCTTGGTATCATTTTATTTCAGTTCACCACCGACTCTCAATATTAGACAGTTTAAGACATATGAAAAATGAAGGGTTATAGCTCAGCAAGGTAAAAAGAATCAGAAAATGATGGTTATATGCCATCAGCTTAGTTAAATTTCTAGAGATTCATCGTCGCATGTCTTCAGTTTGCTAACTTATGACAGTTTTATACAATACAATACAAGAAGTTGTGTAAATGCAGCTTCTACTTGTGAGTCCATCCCACATGTATTACTTCAGATTGGTTTATCTCCAAAAATGTTTTGCATGTCCAAAGAAAAAAAAAAAATCAGTATTTTACAAGGAAAATGAAAAAATGTGTATGAAAAATAACCATTGTTTTGTTACAGAAAAGATATTCTTGACTAATATGTCTAATGTAACTAATCATCTTGACCTGATTGACCTGAGTGGGATATATTGGTTTTGAAAAATCCGCCAGTTAAGCTGCAGTAGTGCAATAATGAAAACAGTGTTAGCAGTATCTTTAGCATGTACAGAGATAGAAGCTTGTAAATTATTCTCAGCATCAGATATATTTATTAAGCCTCTCTAGATTTTGTTCCGGTTGCAAATGAAAGCTTGGTTATTTAATATTGCTCCACTGTTGCACTGTGTGTTTGTGTGCTTCAACAAAAAATGCCATCCTCCGCTAAACATTTATCATCCTCACTTACTTTACAAGGCTTCCTTCTCTTCCTGGATGGACTTGGGTGGTTAGATTACTGTCGTGTCCTCTCACCTTTGGGTCTTAGCAGTGACATCTTATTGTTGTACGTGTGGTAAAAAACAACCAACCTCAAGATTATTTCAGTTTAGTCAATCTGATGTCTAATGCTGTGAAGCAGTTTTGATAAAATACGCATATGAGGAGGCTGTGTTGGTTAGACGCCAACATTATTCAGTGGTGACTGTTGTTGGCATACTTTTTGTTTTGCACAGCTTCGCTTTGGCTTTATTTCCTACTCACAGTGTCAGTTTGCTGTTAAGAAACTACTCCTGCAGGTTCTGACAGTGACTCAGTGTTAACCTTGTTTTTGTCTGTAATTGCTACATGTTAACATATGTGCATGCTTGTGCCTGCAGGTTGTGTATGTGACTGCTACCTTTCCTTATGTCATGCTGTTGGTTCTGCTGATCAGAGGAGTGACGCTGCCCGGAGCATTTGACGGCATCAAGTTCTACCTCTACCCAGACATTTCACGTCTCTCTGACCCTCAGGTAGGCTTGGATCTCCTGTATCTGTCATTTGCTTGTAACTCAGTAAACATCCTTCAGAATTTAGTGAATAGTAAACTTGGTGATATAAAGATAATGGCACTGACAGGAAGTTAAAGCAATAGCTGTTGCTATTTTGACATATGTGGCATTTGGAGGTGTTTCTACTTCAGTTTTATTTTGGTACTGTTGGTATATTTACTCGTGGGTCAAACACATAAAAACACTGAAGGTTTGATGGAAAAAACTTCTTACAGTCAATACCTATAGATAACATGCACTGTCTCTGTTACTTTTTGCTAATAAGGGCACAGGTGGAACTGGAACAGCAGGTCTAAAAAGTATCTGACATTATATAAATGTGAAAAAACAGCATTTATATTATTCTTGTGCTCCCAGTTTATTATTCTCATTTGTCCTAATGGCTTGAGGCAGTATCATTTATTTATTAATTATCTGATCGACTGACTTTGTCGGATCACACTGCGTTAGAACTGTGACTGTTTTAGTCAGCTTATCTATGACAGGCAGAAGGTAGTAAAGTAAAGCAGCAGGGCCTGGAGAGACTAGACTCATGGGAATGAATTCATTCCCCACCTCACGCCCACCTGTTTGGAACTGAGTAGCTGCCAGACGGACAGGTGGTGTTGTAACAGTAGATGTGATCGAGGATCAGCCTTTTTCTCATATCACCTATCTGTATTTATGTTCTATAGTGTAGTAAAAACTCTGGCCTGCATGCACAAAATAAGTGCTTGAACATTTATGTAGCAAAAAAACACCCAGCTTTAAATGGTGCTTCTGTTCTGTCCACAATATGGTAAACTGCCTCTTACAGTCAGAAACATTTGGCCTTATTGATACTATTGTGGCTTAATATGGGCCGACATTTCATGCTAATGATGCGATGATCGGGGGTCAGATAAACAGTGAGCTTTGGGAAGCCACGGGGTTCAAAGATCCCGATTTGAAGGGGTGGTACATTAACATATAATTCATACAGACAGATACACACACAAACTGAGACTCCTTGACCTTGTCTGGAAAAGGCAGACAGCTCGGGTCGCTAGGCAACAGAGCGCCGGAAAATGTCAGTGGATGGGGTGTCATGACAACGTGAATTGAGATGGATGTAGAGTTTGAGTGAGAAAGAGAGAACAGATCAGAACAGAAATAGCTGTACTTACTTGTAATGAAGTATTGACTGTGCTATTGCTAATTAGAAGAATTTTAATCCTCTTGTGTCATGGGCTGTACTAAGTTGTCATTTCTGTCTGCAAAATCACTGGTTGCAGACTGGAATTAGGAACATACTTTTAAATCAAGAACCAATTGTATCAAAGACAGTATCTGCCACAGTTTTTTCTAAATTGTGTATGCGCTGTTCGGGAGTGGAAAGCTTGACTGGCATTTTATCAATAATAAAGGGTTAAATTAAATGAACACAGGTCATCAGAGGTGAAGATTAAGACAACTTGTAGCAAACTACTTCAGTGTGACACTACTGCATTTCCGTTTCGTAATCTTTTTGTGTTTGCACAGTATGTAGCTCTCAACTATCACAGTATTTCAGCAAATTATAGGCTCCATTTTCATAATTTCCTTCTTTTCAGACTTATCTCCTGTCTAAACACCTGTTTCACTCTCCTCATGGCAGCAGCCAGTCCATGGGGTGAGATGTTATGAATGTGATAATAAGAAAACTACACATTTAACTAGAAATTCAGTCCATCTGTAACTGTGCAGACAGATGAGCCAGTCTGTTTCTCACAATTTGTCGGAGGGAAAAGGTGTTAAGAACATACAGGATCATACCATCATCATAAACTGGATGAAGCACTGAAGCATGACTTTTCAGAGTCTAAAAGAAGTATTTTAATCTGGTTTGATAGTCTTGGGTTGAACTTTTTTTTAAATTTAACAGGCTGTCCAGCTGTTGTGCAGTGAACTGATAGCTACATCTGTGAACTCAGTAAAGTAAGAGGAATGGAAACAGTAATACAGATAAATGGTGACGGAGTGACACTAAAGAAATTGACAAAGACACAAACAGCAGCAGAGGGAGAGTGAAGGAGAGCGATAAAGAAGCGCCGCTGTTTGGCAGAGGACATTACTCCTGACATTGATGTTAAATTAGCTTCCTCCGGGACAATCACTACTCTGTTCTCTTCACTCGGCTGTGTGGACTGTGTGTGGCTGGGTGTCGTCCTTTCTCTTTACACCCCTGAACTTTATCATGCCTTTCCCATTCTCCTCTTTCCCTCCTCTGTCTGACTGTCTCTCACCTCCTCACCCTCCTGCCTGCCCTGTGCATCACCTCTCCTCTTTACACTTGTCACACTCTCATGCACACTCACTTTCTTCCCAGGCAGCACAACTGGAAATGTGTGTTTGCATGTTTACCCCGGCTTCTCCCAGACCAAAGCTGTTGTCTCGTTAGTCAAACTTAAATTTTAACCTCAGTTCCTCTTGCCCAAGCTCACAATGCACTCTGCACTTATCGAAGAAACAAGGCCTAAGTAACACTCTGCTTGTTTGCTCCACAAACATTTCATAACAAACTTTTCAGGGTGGATCAGCTTACAAAGTGCAAAACTTTGACACCAGAAAATAGGGTTAGTACCCACATGGTTAGGCTTTAGGAAACAAAAGCACTACGTTAAATGTTAGAAAAATATCGAAGTTTCACTAAATGAAAAATAAATAAACATAAAAATAAGCATATCCCATGCTCAGTATTGATTTTTTAATATTTAATATATATTTATTTTCCTATAGTTTCCTCATTGTGTTGACCAGAACACAGTTTTTGGTGCACAAAAAAGAAGTAAGAGTACATCCATGTGTAGAATATCATGACAGTGAATCAGGAGATAGTTTTGGGGTCATTTAAGGCTATGTATAATACACAAACTATAAATGTAAGTGTGACTTCTGAATACATTAACTTCCATTAGTTGTGTGTATATATACTTAGTGTATATGTTACTTCTAATAAAACATTAAATGTTTGTCAAAACTGTAGAACACCCAATCTCTGCAACATTCTGCGATGTCGTGCCTCCTGCCTTTTCTCTGTGCTCAGTTCTTGCCCCCCTTCACTATTCTATGGTTTAGCCTTCCTACATTTCATTCTTTCACTTCAGTACCCTCTAAAGCCATCCCCTGTAGTCTCTCATTCCTACTTTGTCTAAAGAGCTCGTCACATTGACACTCTATACTTAGCAACCACATCCCAAAATACTTGCCTTTCTTTCCCCAACTTTAAGTAATCGTGGTGGTAGTAAGATATAAAAGAGTGAGACTTGCTGACAATCCTGAACTGAAATCTGGACTTTGCAGAACTGTATTTGATTTTACTAAGTTGGATTGTGATTGGAGTGACAGTTTTTGGCGGAAATTTATATCAACTTTCCCAAACCATTGGATTTTATAAACATTCTTTTGAATTTTGCATGTTTGTAAGACTGAAATCACTGACTCACTGTTATTAGCTTGCACTGTATGTTCAATTTGATATATCATGATGATGATTACATTCAGGGATGTGAGACTCAGAAGTATAATGGTGTGTGAAATCTAATTCTCTTCAGTCTAATGCCTTAATGCTGCACTTCACATATCTAAATCCAATACATATGGATCTCATTCATAAATAGAAGGAACGTGAGGAGCACCAAGAGTGGTGCATTGACATTACAAGAACACTATCTTACAGCCAATGTCATCCAGCTTTCACACAGTAGAAAAGTTTCCACAGTCTCAACATAACCAAACACAAGCCGGCCAAATTAGGCACAACATCAACAAGTGATTCTCTCTGAGCCTGGGCCTTTAAGGTTTCCCTGCGCTGTGCGGCCATCAGCCGAGGGTGAACTAAAGGGAACATTAATGAACATTAGGAGAGAAAGGCCTGTTCTTCCACAGGAACAGTCCTGTGTTTGTGAGGTCACAGAAGTTACCGTGGTTACTCCCAGGAGGGAGCGAAGACCTTGCGTTTGTTAATTGTTTTTCGGTGGGGAAATGAGATTAGTAGCTGAATGGTGATGTGAGAGAGTTTTCAAAGAGCCATGCTGCATTAAGTTTGAATTCGCTAGCACCCCATGCTATCCTGTGGGTTCTGGGGTCCTGTGTTGCACTACAAACTAGTTTCATAATGCACATTTTAGTGCTGTCTCAGTGAAGAGGCTTACATGTGCAAATCCCAGTGTAGTTAATGAACCAAATATTGATTTTTCCCCCAGACTTAAGTAAAATCATTTGATATCATTTGAATCATTTGAGAAAGGCAGGAAAGACTTTCATTGAACCTCTTCAAATGTATTACAAACCAATTTTTATAATATGGTATTATTGTGCATTGAAATAACATCTAGAATGCTGCCCTTTAGCTCAGTGATTATTGAGAAAAGATGTGATTCTAAAAATGGTATATGGTTTTCCTACCTTACTGGTACTCAAGGTGCTTTACAATGTGTTTCGTATTCACACACCAATGACAACAGAGCTGCCATGCAAGGCGCTAGCCTGCCATTGGGAGCAATTTTGGGTTCAGTGTCTTGCCCAAAGACACTTCGGCATGCGGAGGGGCCGGGGATTTAACCGCCAACTTTGCGATCAGTGGACAACCTGCTCTACCACCTGAGCCACAGCCGCCCATAAAGATTAAGAGAATTAAGAAATAACGTTTTGTTGACCTAATTTAAGATGATTTTTTTTCTTTTTTTGCACAGAATGCAAGATCAGCTTGCCGTATTCTCCAGTGTTGAATTCATAGTGTTTTTGTGTGATAAAACATTGTCATGCTCTTTCCACCTTTGCATGCTTTGTTGCAAAAAAAGTAAACACAATTGACCATTTGTGCTGGTGTTCAAGGAAGGGTAATGTCCAGACACATGAGCTTTAAGAAGTGGTTCATCCAAATTTCTATATGACAAACAGTCTACAGCTATGCAAGTCTGCAAACATCAACACACTCACAAGTTTGCAATAAAATGAGTGTAATGTTTGCTATGTTCACCATCTAGCACAGCAAAATTCAGTAATTATGTTAAATGAAAGTCAAATTAGAAATATATTACAGTTCATCTAGTGTGAATGGGACTGTCTGACCCTCCCATTGTTGTCTACATATTTCGCTAAAAACTATAAATGTCAACCTCTTGGAGGAACAGTCAGGGGCTCCTTAATCACTTGAATTTATCTTCTCGTAACCATGAAAATTTTTGTACCAATCAATAAAGTCAGTGCTGCGATATTTCACTGGGTAATTGAAAACTTTGACGTGCCAGAGGTGCTAGAAAAACAACCACCAGATCACCAAAATCAGTACGATTCATCATCTGGAGACCATGAATGTCTTCATGGTCATTTCATGGTCAGTATATTAGTTCAATTTTAGGTTAAAGTAGTGGACTGACCAACCAACAGCTCTACCATCAATAGAGTCACATCACCAGTGTGGTGTAAAAGCCCTGCCAGTATGTAGCCATGCAGATAGTTTGGATTTTTTTGCCCACGTTTTGAGTTATTTGTCTCTCATATTCGTCCTGCCAACCCGAAACAATGGATTCCATTCAATGCAATTTATTTTCTATGGAAGAAACAGTTTCTGTGATAATTGTTCATACGGACTGTGGACTATCCATTTTTTAAGGGTTTGGACTCACCAAATGAAATTCTGTTCACTTCACCTTTTTCTACGCCATGTCACTGCCAATACTGGTTTGCTGGAAAGATAAAAATACTGAATGTTACATTAAACCTTATATTACACAGCTGCTCCCCAGCTTTAATCCGACCAAGCAGTATAAAGGGAAGGGAGTTAGTGAGGCGTAATGTGAATATTTAGCCGCTGTAAGACTTTGTAGCTACTTTTAGGATTTTAATCCATGATTCATGTTGCTTCACTGTGTGACTTTCACAAGGGAGAGAAGACAGTTGAGCTGGGCCATAATTTCATAACAAAGTCACTGACATGATAAAAAGGTAAATGAGGGGTAAAAAAGGAGATGTGGGATTTAATTCGAGAAGAATTAGAAGTCGTTCATTTTAAGTCTGTGGTTTAACTGATTCATGATGACATTAAGATTTTTGGAATAATGTGAATTATTTGCTATGGAACTCAACCCAGCAAAACGTCTGGAACAGGTTTTGTCCCAACAGCAGTATTTGGCAGCATTTACCCAGTAGAGTAGACTAATCCACGAGAGTTAGAGATTGGAGAACACATGCCAGCACCTCACCCAAACACTGGCTGGTTTATCTTTTAATCTTGCCTGTCTGTATATGTATTGTATCTGAATGTACATTTCTACATTAGGTATGGGTGGATGCGGGAACACAAATCTTCTTCTCCTATGCCATCTGCTTGGGTTGTCTCACTGCTCTGGGAAGTTACAATGCTTACAACAATAACTGCTACAGGTAAGGATGTAGATACTAATAGACAATTGGTTGGATACACTATATGCCAAAAATAGAAAACTAAGATAATAATATAGGCTGTATAGAGTGTATACTTCTGCACATGAAGAATAAATGAATGTGAGTGAAGCTCCATTGGTGAAAGGAGACTGATAAGAAGGAATGCGTGTTTTTAGTTTTTGTTCATTACATACCTTGTCTATAGATGGAACGAGGTACAAAGTGTGTTGCTTCTGTTGTCACATCCAATAACAGCTCTTACAGTAAGTGTGATTTCTTTCTCTTCTGTCTTGCTCTTCAGGGACTGCCTCATGCTGTGTTGTTTGAACAGCGGCACCAGTTTCGTGGCAGGTTTTGCTATCTTCTCTGTGCTGGGCTTTATGGCCTACGAACAAAATGTTCCCATCGAAGCTGTGGCAGAATCTGGTGAGAGAAGAACAGACAAGATAACGTCATGTTTCTGTATCAGAATCCAAATTAGTACCAAGTTTCAAAATGGTAATGAGAACAAGCGTTGTATCTTAAGCAGATACTGTAGAGTAAGAGCTAGCCTCACTCTGTCTTTGTGCTTTCATCCTTCATACTGTGCTATAATGGATAAACATGCCGAGTTATATAACTCAACACACTTCACCTAGGCTCTTAGACCATCGCATTATGATTTATTCAAGTTAGTATGAATGATTTAGTGAATGTGACAGAGCAAGAGATTTGAAATGTTTGTCTTGGTGCACAGTAAGGACAGAGCTTAATGCTTTGGGTAATGTATTTCTAAGGGACTATCAAAAACTGTGGGTGTTTAATAGCGCAGTTGCATGACACTTCTTCTTTTGAATCAAACAGTTTTACAGCGGATTCAGAAAGAACTTTCACTTTTTGCTCACTTTGTGTTCTAGATTTTATTATAAATTGATAGAGCTACCATTTTCCTTCCCCATTTACACCTTTAACCCATAATGACAATCTGAAAACACTTATGTAGAAATTTATGCAAATTCAAAAAGTGCTTAATTCTGTACTTTAAAAAAGCCAGTTTGGCAGCTCCAGTGTGCATCTATAAATTGCAATCTTCAGGTCTCTCTGCAGATGTTTATTTAGTTTAGGTCTATGGTTTGGCTGGCCAATTCAAAGACAGTGAAAGACTTGTTCTGAAGCCTAAACAGAGTTGTTTTTGTTGTATACTTTAAGTTATTGTCATGCTGGTAGGTTAACAGTTGCCCCAATCTCAGGTCGCTGCACTCTGGGGCAGGTTTCCTTGAAGGACCTCTCTGTATTTGGCTGTATATGTCTTTCCCACAATTGTACCTGTGTCGCCTCTCCCTGATGCAGAGAATAGCATGATGCTGCCACTACCATGCTTAACTTTGGGAAAGGTATTAGCTAGATGATGAGTCCCTGCCCTAATCAATATTTTATCAATCAATCAATATTTGGCCATTGAGGAGCAGTGAATGAACAAACAAAACAGATATGTCATCATTATTGGAAAGTAATGTAACAGACATTATGTTAGCAAACAGTGAATCATTTAGATATTCAGCACACACGGAGCAACATTCTGTATCCATTTAGAGCTGTGTTTATGGTTACCTTATCATTGTGAGTCCAATATCCACTCTCCCTTTTGCTTTCTTTTGGTGCAAAAACCATGTCCATTTTAGATGCTAAAAGCACCACTGTGTACCAACCAAATGCTAACTTAGTTTGTTGGCTGCTTGGTAAGGGGCAGGTAATCTTTAGTAAGATTTTACTACTTTTAAATGTGGATACAAAACCAGAGTGAGGAAAGCTATGAGAGCGAAGCCCAACAAACAATACTATTTCCTTAAGAGATGTTTAAATGCTTCACAGAGCCTGAGGGCACTGCCGAATTGGATGAACTTTCTCTGGAGTATCATCAAGAGTGACCATTTTTACAATTGTTCATAAAACCTATAAACAATTGTTAATATAATAAAATCCCTGCTGAGGTAGGCACATAAAAACTCTTTAATAACTTGTTTGCCTGGGAGATAAAATAGACAAAACCTTTGAACGACAACACAACACAAGATAGATCCCCTTTTTTAAACCGGTTGGTGTCTACTGTGATTATCAGAAATGCCTAAATCAGATAAGTGGATAATTTGTAATAATAACAATAACAGCAGCTAAAAGTCCAAGAGAATATGCTACCATTAGAAATTAGGTTTGTGTGCATGTATAAAAATAGTGTTGTCAAACTAATGGTTGTACAAGGATAAACAAATTAAGTCAAACAATAAGAAAATGAATGAAACTCAAACTCGTGGTTATTGCTATCACAACTTAGTATTGAGTTCTGTTAGAGGAACTGTCAGAAGGCCAGTAATAGTGAAACCTGTTTTTGTATTTTCTTTGTTGTGCAGGTCCTGGTCTGGCATTCATCGCTTACCCCAAGGCTGTTACCATGATGCCCCTGTCTCCACTTTGGGCTTGTCTCTTCTTCATGATGCTGATCTTCCTCGGCTTGGACAGTCAGGTGAGTATCAGTACTGTAAAATGCTGATTATGAGCCAAACTTGGGACAAACCTGATGAGCTGAAACCTAAAACTGGGCAAAGCACATACAGATACTTGTTTCCACCAATTTGCACAGGTTTTTAGTCTTCAACAGTTAGAACAAGTGAGGAGGTAGAACACCCTCAACAATGCTGTGAGAAAGCTGTCATGTGTTTTTAATACAAAAACAAACATAGACAGCAACCAGAAACGTATACTTATTTATACACTGTGCATTTAGTGCCGGAAATGTACAAAGATCTTGAATGTACTGTAGTTGTGTGGACTATGCTGGCTGTAAGGCCTGCAGAGGGAGCCAGATTTCTCATTGGCCAGCATTTTTTAAAAACTGATTTTGCAACTGGATGTGAAGACATTATATTACAATCTTTGCCTGACCCACATTATGTGATTTTGTTTTCAGACTAATAACATAAAACAGTCATTATGGCCAAAGGGAATAGTGAGATTATACATTTATAGCATCACTTTCAATTTTATAAAACTTTTGTGCAACTTTGAGACACCAAAAGTGCCTGTTGGAAAAAATAAAAATGCATTTCATAATTATTTGTGCAGATGTGCATGTATCGTACTATACTCTGTCATTAAACAAGGTTTGTTAAATTGAGACAATATGCTTCCTCTTTACAAAATTACTTTGTTTGTTTCTCAGTTTGTGTGTGTGGAGAGTTTAGTCACAGCTGTGGTGGACATGTACCCAGAGACCTTCAGGAGAGGCTACCGCAGAGAGCTGCTGATTCTGGGCATGTCTATAGTGTCTTTCTTCATAGGACTCATCATGTGTACGGAGGTAAGGATCAGTTATGGCTACATTGTCTACTCCTCCTTGGCTTGTCTCACCATATTTAGGGGGATCCTTCTGTCAGAAGGATTATCAAGTTTACAGCAATGAAACTGTTCATCATTAATAAGAAAGCAGTAAAACCTCATTTGCAGCCCAAATGTAGATTAAAATGTCTGAATCACTTAATCCAGAATCAGCTAATACATGGAAAATAACTGATCTTATAATCTACTGACATTTGTCGTGGATTGAAATTTTCAAATTGCCACAGGAACTCTTGTGTTCGACACTTTACTTCCAGTCCTTCAAGTCTGTGGTCAAGAGCAACATCACAGAGCAACACAAGCAGCCCCACTGTGCTTTTAAGTCCTTCCATCTTTATGTTGCAATAATGGAGGAGAACCTGGTTCCTCACACTTTCAGGAAGGACTTTCATCCACTAAAAGCTTTTCATGTCTCTGTATGCACTGCACTCCATCCACCCCCTCTGTAGACGCAGTTCTCTAGTGGTCCATAATGGCCACGAAACAGGAGGCAAGAATTTAATACAATATGGAAGTGAAGCACTTTCTTACTTTGTCAGTCTGGTGTTTGTTATGGAGCTGCAATGTCCGGTGACTTGACCTCTATCCTGCCTGTCTCCACTATATATACACATTTTCTGTGTTTTTACTCATCTCCCACCACGACCTCCGCTCTAGACACTTTATTTCTTTCAGCTGCCAAAGAGCTATCATGATGAAGCGCCACAAGGGGCCTAGAGTGGGATTAAACACAGTCCAAAAGGTCTTCTGGGACTGTAGTAAGACACATAATATACTTTGATGATATTCTTAGCTCTTTAGAGCCGTGATGCAACCCTACTCTCAGATTAATGTGAGATTTTATTTATGATGACCCTTTTAGAGGAACGAACAGATGAGCTGTTTTGCGTGGAGGCAGAGAAGGTAGAATGTGAGACCACCACTGGTGCTTGAAACAAGAGAATCGACCAAACCATTCATCATGAAGCTGGAACCCCAGTTGTTCTCTTTAGAGCTTGAGTTTTAGTCAAAATGATTCAAACAATAGGTAGTGCATTATTATGTGAGAAGACAGGTTTAATACTGATGAACCTGGCTGACTGTGCCCCAAAGCTATCAGCAGTCACTACTTTTTGTTTTACTGTTCAGACTTGCAAGTGCTTCCATTTCTCTCAGAAGCAAAGGGAATAATAGGGTTTATCAAAAAGCTGAAGTATATCTTTACCGTTCAGGAATGGGTCACAGTAAGCAAGCAGAGGTACTATCAAATATACACAGTGACTTTAAATATTCAGTAGATGTTTTTAAATATTGCCAGTGTAACAGAGGCTTAATGGAGAACTAAAACCAGAGTGTTTTGGCATTTTTTAAGAGATAATCTGTATCAATCAAAAAACAAAATGTACTACAGACTGCATAAATGTTGTATTAGAGCAGGATTAAGTGGTGATAACTTGAAGCTCTTGTGGTAATAAACTGGTAATCATGGGACAAACCCTAACTTACTGTAAGGTAAAATGAATATTAGTGCTGGGTGGCAGCAATGTAAATTTGCTTATTGTTTGAATCATTGTCATAAATCCCAGATAAGCATAATCAAACAGTCCTGATTACTGATTCACTTCATACCTGATGTTATCCGACTGCTCGTGGAATAGCGCTGACAGAACATTGACACCTGTCTTGTTCCATCAGGGAGGAATGTATGTCTTCCAGCTGTTTGACTCGTATGCTGCCAGCGGGATGTGTTTGCTGTTTGTGGCCATCTTTGAGTCCATATGTATCGGCTGGGTGTACGGTAAGATTAATGTTTCAGCTTAAGATATATGTAGGAATCTCAAATCACTCCTCACTCTTCAGATTACATTGCTTTGTCAGCTGAATACTGTCAGATATTGCAGCATAAACAAACAGACCATTGCACGGAACCTTATTTTATATTTTTACCCTCTGTGCTGCAATAATATTTCTTCTCTGCCCTCTGCTGGAGAATAGCCTCCATCACATGCAGAATTATTTTAATCTTGTACAAGGCAGGTAAATCTTTTTATTGAAATGTTAAAATCAAAATGATGGCATTGAAATGGTGCCCTATTCATTGAATGTATCTGTAGTGTCCTGTATTGAGTATATGTGATGTCATAAGAGAAACAACATATGGCTTTCTTTAATTCTGGGTTTAGATATCACATTTACACTATTCTTAGCCCATTAAAGCAGAGTATATAATCTAAAGGCACAGTGTGTTTAACATTTAACAATACAGAATGATTTTGGCTCCCTTGATGGAAAGTTTGAGACCAGATTTTGTCCACATCAAGTCAGCAGTTTTGTTTGGACAGCCCTAAGCTGTCAGAAGACATCAGTCACATCATTACTTTGATGATCCATGCAGAGACTGTCCCTGAGTGGCACTTGTTTGAATTTCAGGTAGTGACAGATTCTACCTGAACATTGAGGACATGATTGGCTACAAACCTGTCTTCTTCATCAAATGGTGCTGGATGATCCTGACCCCGGGCATCTGTGCTGTGAGTCTAATGCCAACACAAAATAGCAGGACATATGCTCATGCCGAAGATTCATATTTGTTTACCTGGATAGATGGATTTACATGGATTTTGTGTTCCAAACTAAGTGCATTTATGGAATAAAACTAGTGCAAAAGCAAATGTTGCCTAGTTAAAAATGTATTTTTTGGCTCATCTTGAAGATAATTTGTATAAATAAGTTATTTAAATTATGTAGCTGTGCTGTGTAGCCAGTCATTTTAGACCTTATTGTTTGTGATTTAGGTTTTTATCATTCTTAATGCAAGCAGTGTTACCTGGATTTAGAGAAATCATTAGCATGTTACACATTGGCACGGCACCATAAAGAATTCAAGAGACTGTAAATAACATTTATTCACCAAAAAAGCAGAAGCATTCCTTGCTCACAGTCTAAAACAACAACATTTGCAAACAAAATGTGTCTTTTTTGCTGCAGGGAATTTTCTTGTTCTTCTTGATTAAGTACAAACCGCTGAAGTACAACAACGTGTACACTTACCCCGACTGGGGCTACGGCATCGGCTGGTTCATGGCCATGTCCTCAATGGTGTGCATCCCTCTGGGGATTATCTGGATGATTTGGAAGACTCCTGGCACCTTCGCTGAGGTAAGAAAACATACAGGAACACCAGGATCATTAGATTCTCAGTCGTATCCTAAAGAAAGAACCGCATCAACAAAGTTCTTCCATATTCGATTATAGCTGTACTACATTTGTGTGAAATTAATTGTGATATTTGTAATAATAATTTCACTAAACAGATAAAGATATAGCCTTGGTGACTGCTGTCCTCCAACTAACCCTGGTAGCTTTCTGAATATGTGTCCTCTCCTATACAAACAATACACTATCCTCTGAAGATTTTGTCCTTACACATGAAAGAAAAGAAAATTATTCTTTGTGAGCCTTCTGCTCATTCACATTTTTGTGATTGTTTGTTCTGGATTAATCTCTACATTCATGAAGTAAAACTGGGTGCTATTAGGGTCAACGAATGTCCACTGTAGCACATCTCCTGTTGTGCCAACAGTTGGACCTTAAAAAATTGAGTCAGCTATTCCAACATACTTTTTGTCAAATTCAGTGAATATCTTCTCATGCTCTGTTAGCTGTCTCCAGTGTTCATACACAGTGTTGGCTCTGTAAATGGGAAACAAACAAAGTTGGCTCAGACTGATCCACATGTTATTCCAGCGTGTCCTTCGCACGTTCGTACTCGTGCACACTTGTACTTGTGCACAGGACAAGAGGGAGGGGAGATGAGGGGGAAAGATTTGACTAAAATGTGAGGGATGGTAAATCCGGCACTAAGTAGCTAAATATTGACAATCTTCCTACAGAATCGCACTTCACCTTTAAAAGCAAAACGTGCTGTTCTTAAGGAAGAGCTAGCATTTGAGAAAGGTCTTGATAAATCATTCGCCTGCCTTGCTTTGAATAAGCCGAAAGAATGCAGCAGTCGTATCTCTGCCGTCTGACTTTCACAGAGGGACTGTGACACAGCACAGTTGTGTTGATCTCCCATCATTGCTCGAGGGAGGATCAAATAAACAAAATTCAGGTTTCTGATGTGAGAAGATCACTAGTGGCCTCTGGCCTTTGGCAGCCTTAAGCATGGCAGAATAGGGCCTCCGTGTAGCTCGCTGTGCTAAGGCGTTACCACATGGGAGCAGGTCGCCGGCAGCGGTCATGAGTTTGAGTCCGGCTCATGACCCTTTGCTGCGTGTCTCTCTCCTCTCTACCCCCTTTCACTCTAAAACTTGAAAAATGGCCCCGACCCCCACCCCTCACCAAAAAAAACCTTTAAAAAAGCATAGCAGAATATAGAAGATTATCATCAGCAAATCATGGTCTATAGAATGTAGCCTTGGGTAATGCATACGTTTGCATGCCTAGATAGCTGAGAAAACATTACAAACTATTACATTAATGTCTGTATGTCTTTATACCAATCTATTGTAATCACTTGATATTGACATTACAGTGGATGCTTTGGGTGGCATGCTTTGTTTTTTGATATGATATGTACTTTTTATACAGCATCTTGTGCAACAATCAAATCCCTGACACACCTTGTACCACAATACTATTCTGTTTCCTCGATTATCCTCAAAGTACCTCTAGACAAAATACCAAAAAACTTGTCAATGTCTGTACAAATTAGAGAACAGTTAGTTGATGTTGCAGCACAAAAAGCAGATTTATCATACAACGCCTACTTATGTGCTGGCACAGACATCTCAGTTTTATATTTAGCTACATTTGGATGCAGTTTTTGTTGATGCTGTTTTACTCCCCTGCTATTTCGTACTAGAGAATGAGAGATAATGTCTTTCTGCTCTTTCTGCCCGGCTCTCTGCAGAGAATAAAGAAGCTGACCACTCCCAGCCCAGACCTGAAAATGAGAGGGAAACTCGCTGCCCTCAGTCCTTACGCCGCCAATGACGCGAAACTGAAGGTCGACGGGAAAATATCCACCATCTCAGAGAAGGAGACGCATTTCTAATCGCCCGCTAGACCGACCAACCAAGCTGTCTGCTGTCCAGCAAAATGAAAACCACCACAATATTATCAGCCACAACACACAAACAGGAAATGAAACAAATGACTTGGAGTGTTATTTTTGTTTTGTAAAAAAAAAGGAAAAAAAGGAAAAGTTACAGCGTGTTTATGTAGTCTGCTTCTGTTTTCGCACAAACTTTAAGTAACACATTTGTTGTTTTCGATTAACAGTGTGACTAAAGCAGCTATTTCTTTCTTTTCTAACAATTAATATTTAAAAATGTGTTTGATGACATGCGCTATATGGTTGAAACCTGTCCTGGTACTCTGTCAGTACTGGTCACACTAGTGTCTGTGCCTTTAGAACAAGACCAGTGTGTTGTGTTGTACAAGGCTTACACTGTACATTTATTGGCAAAGTGCTGTGCCTCTATATTAGGTACTAGGTACCCAAATGTGACTATCTGAGATGTAGCAGCTTGGGGACCATTCTACATAGTTTTGCGTGTTAAGAAAGGATTCTGCAGTGCATCTTAGCACTGAGGCTATAGGAGGGCACCAAATTCTCCTGCAAGTACAACTTTACATTGTGTTTAAAGAGTTTTGCCACTGAAATCTCGAATGCTATCTGCACCAGCTGCAACTGTTAGGGCTGTGAAACATTTTTAGGCCTTGAATTTTTCTTATTTACTTATTTACTTGAATTCATTGTTGTTGCCAAGCAATAAAAGCAAAAACTCTCCTTACTGGATGTAACTGAATGATATCACAAGGTCATTGAGCATTATGCTGGTGCATATTCGGTCCTTCTGGGTTTTACAGATTTCCATGGCACCGCTCTTTCCAAGTAAATCTCTCCTCTTGGGAAGTTTACAGCAAACATTTAAGGGCAAATAGAAAGAGGTCCAGGGTTTAAAGACGCTTTAAACCAGCCCCCTTTCAGTTACAGAAACGTTTAATTTTCTAGTTTGAGGTACAGACCTTCACTTGGCTACAAATAGCCATGTGTGACTCGCAGGCTGAGTCTAAAAACACACCTCTCTCTCCTCTCGCTGCCCTCCTATAAGTCATGGATATCTGTCATTTCACAGTAATTATGCTGAGCCTAACACAGAGTGACAGATAGACGAGCTTCCAACCCTGCATTTTTATTTCCTTCTCCGCCTGTAGAGGAGAAGATGGATGCCCATCAGATGACCATTTCAAACCTTATCTTGTCTTCTTATCCTCCTGTCTTTTTCATTCTTTCCTTGTGTCCTCTTCTGCTTTTTCTCCCGCTGTCCCTCCTTCTCATCCTCAACCTTTGCTCGTCTGCCTCACTCACTTCTTTTTCTGCTACCTTTCATCACATGGAGGGCTTGAACAATGACACAGGTCTTTGTTTGAAACTGTGATTCTCTGCATTTCATCACACATTTACGCCTCAGTAATAGCCTCGCTATCGATTTGCATTTCTGCGAGCTTTCACTAAGGAAAACATATCTTTAAATTTTGCCTTCTGAGCCACTGCAGGGGTGAAAGCAGTCTGTTCCTGTCATCGATGTAATTGTGGTAGGAGACAGCGAGCTGGTCTCATTGTTCAGATCAATCTCTGTCCATTACAACCTCATCCCATCAGCACTCGAATGACTGCCAGTTGTCCTTCCGCCCTTCCTTGCTTTGTCCAACTTTTTTTTCCCCACTTCCCTTCTTTTCTTTCCCGTGTCCTTGTTTCCTGATGAAAATGCAATCAGAGGAGAGCATCTGAGGGAATGAAAAATTCTCTTACAGTTTTTCAGGAGGAGGCAAAGAAAGCAAGGGAAGAAATAAGGAACTGATGAGCTGAGGAAGTGTGTGATCGAGTAAGGAATGAGGGAAATCGAGGAAGTGTTTAGCGACCGAAGCTCCTCCTGTCTAAGCTGTGACGTCCTCTTAAACATGTGATTGGTCCCTTCCGATGTTGTTGCATCCTGACATTATCACCTCCTCACTGATGTTTGTGCAAGTCAGTAGTCGTGTGCATCAGATATTATAGCCTGCTGTTTAACACTGATCATATCGATGTATATTTTTACATCTCTTTCTAGAAACCTGTGGTATATTTCTTGAGATGAAAAAAGTTTTAAAAAGATTTGCTGTAATAAAAAGAATACGTCCTTTGTTTCGACTTTTGATATGCTCAAAA
The DNA here is from genome assembly GCA_024666655.1 of Dascyllus trimaculatus. Taxonomy (NCBI): domain Eukaryota; kingdom Metazoa; phylum Chordata; class Actinopteri; family Pomacentridae; genus Dascyllus; species Dascyllus trimaculatus. The sequence goes on from CM045450.1 coordinate 11,496,219, forward strand.
GATCTTGTTATAGAAGTATAATGAAAGGTGTTTTACTGTTCTGTACTGTTCTACACACATTTTGGTATTCACAGGACACACAAACTGTCTGCTTACTCATTTTTAAGAATAAATATTATAAAGGAAAGCGGAGCCTCGACTCTGGTCTGTTTATTTAACACAATCTTACAGGTGAGCTGTGCAGTTATCCTGAAAAGAATTACTGACATTTCCTTCTTAAAGTGCTTTGAAAGGATTGCAGTGCCTGTACTTGAGATAAAAAAAAATTTATAGATAAAATGATAGGATGAGATAAGTTGACATTTTCCTTATTCCAATGCAGTGATGCAAATAGCGACATTATGAAGATATAAGAAAAAAACTACAAATACTATTTTATGCATCTGAAAGTTGTTTCAGGACATGACTGTTTTAAATATTTGAAACATGATTATGAAATACGAAAAGCATAAGTAAAATCTCTTGTGAACAAAAACTAAATCGCTTTTAAATGCTAACATACACTTAAAATGTATTTCACCTTTTAATACAAGAAAAAGAAATCACATGTGCAGAATAAATACTTGTGTTTACAGTGACTGTTATACAGGCCATGCTGCAGATGTACACCGCACAGGGAATGTCTTGGTGACAAAATACCCAAAAGATAACAAAGTAAAGCCTCTACGAGACCGTCCAAACTTGTCTAAAGTGGATTTAAATTGCATTTTCCTCAGTCTGCTGATAGCTTGGCTGCACTTGATACAGAGATTGTTTCTATAATTTTGTGACATTGCATAATTCCTAGCATCATTCCGTCTTACATCTACCTGACTGGAGGAGTAATCAGCCACTAGTAAATCTAATAGAGTGATTGCTTCAGTTCCAGATCTTGTTGTGCTGGCCCACTGTCACACTGGCATCTGTGCTTTTCTTACTATGGCAAGTCAAAATGCTGAAAATGTGAAAAAAAAGGTCTACTGAAAGCAACTGTGTGTGTTTAGGACCATAAAATATACAGCTCTAGATAATATGTACACTATTTGCAGATGAGAATGTGTTATGTCTACCAATTCAAATAAACCACATGGGCTTATAGCAACATACTGTATGCCCTGACTAATGTATAAAATTTTGTTTATAGTGTTTTGGTTCACTCAGAGCCAGACTTTTGTTTCATGCCATTCCTTTCCCTCCCTTCCCTTTGTCCTCCATGTCTTTACTCTCAGTAATAAATAAAAGCAAGTCTACAATGCCAATGAACCCATCCCCCTATTCTCAATTACCACTAGAGGGGCCTCAGAAATCCTGATTACAGCCTTCAGGGGTGCTGTTCAGCATCTGTTCTTTTTCTCTTTTTTGCAGGCATTTTATATCAACATAGTACAGATTCTATACCGATATGTTTCCTTATGTGTGTGAGCATGCCATGTGTGTTTATGTGTGTGTTTGTATATGTGTGTGTGAGGCTGTGCACACACATCAAACTGTTACGCTTCAGAAATCAGCTTTAGTTTCTTTGATTTGGAGGTGACATCTTGACTTGATCCGGTAGATGATGTGAAGTAAATCTCCTTTTGTTGTTGTGTCATGTCGCCGCTGCAGGAAAACTTCTGAGGATACTTTGTGTGCTGGAAAAAGTTTCTGGACTCTGCAGCCAAGCAAAGACATTCAAAGAGCAACGGGAAGTTTAAATGGCTTTACGTTGCTCTCTAAATGGAAAATTAGTCTCTCTCAAGTGCTGTAAAATTACTTTTTGCTTTTTTTTTGCAGATAAGCCTTTATCTAAAACCTTGATCTAAAACAGTGCGGCTAGCTGAAAGGCATATGCGGTATACATTATGAATAAAACTCCTCCGAGGCAGAAATGTTTTTCCTCCAGTTCTTCCGATATAAGAAGACAGGTGATAGATCCATAGTAATGTTTTCCCGGAAGCTACAGATCATAAAAAGAGACAGCCAGGCAGGAAGGTAAGCAGATTAAGGAAATGTCTAACCTGCCAAATAAATGACATGAGAAAAACTAATACTAAACAACTGTTGCTGATCGGAGCCTTGATGTCTTATAACTCTATAACTGCATTGAAAAATTATTGCCAGCGGTGGCAGAGAAACCCAGTTACATTTAGAAGCAGATCGTAGTTGGTCTGTGAATAGACAACTGGATGAAATCTGAAGTCTGCTGTCAGTCCCAGTTGTTTTGTGTTTTGCTTTTAAGTTGGCTGAAAGTTAAATTCATCTTTGTGTTCAAAGCATGCCCAGCAAATAAAGCTGTTATAAGTTGTTATACTTGTTCTATTTACTGGTTGTGTAAGTAGGAAATGGTTTGTTAACAACATTAGCATTCATTTGGAGTTGTGTTATGGTCACATATTAACAATAGTTTCTCTACATTTACCTCTGTTTTGGTCTCCACCAGCTCATCATCTGGATCACTTGTCATAGGTACTTGATTTTCTTCACCAGCTAGTTGCTAACATTAGCACTGGGCAGAAAACATATTGTATTTGTGCTAGAAACAAGGCCGATGAGTCCTGCATAATTTGGTTTCACTTTGTTGGACATATCTTCACACCACTGTGGAGAATGGTCTGACTGTACTGCATTATCATTCTGCTGTTTGAGTAAAAAAAAAAAAAAAGAGCTCTGGCATGTTTGTTTGTGTGTTTTTTTAAACCAATCACAAGCGCTTAACCTAGGATACAGCAATGGTGCCCTTGCAAAATAGTGACGTGGGTATTGTTTTGGTAGAACGTTTGCATACAGGAAGGCAACCAAAAAGACAACGATCCATATTTTTGGTAAAATTTTTAGCATGTAGGTTGCAGTGCGAAGGTTGTTGTTGTTTCCTGTAGCAAAGTAGATTTTTAAAACAGTAACACGGAGTGGCAGGAGAGGAGGAAGCCGTATGAAATGCACAGCAGAAATGAAAAGTCTGCATTCTTTGAGTTAGAGAACTCAACGCAAGTAAATGTACAGGCCCTAAAGCAGTAATAATGAGCTAAAACAAGCCAAAATGACAGAGCAATCATCTGTGGGTTTTTTTTGACCACGTATTATCTTTTCACAATTCACAGAATAATTTCAGTTGCTATTAATATCAAAAATATCAATAGATATCAATAGAATACAGAGAGACAAACAGTGGCAAGCAGGCAGATAAACAGCACAGCCACCGAGCCTGTGACAACAGCATGCAGAGAAACATCCTGCACAGTAATGTGGCAGTGAAAACAAGATAGGAAGGCATGCCAGGTGAAAGGAAGGCAAACACAACAAGAGACAAGCAAACACGAGCCATTATATTGATGAAGCAATAATTAAACAGTACTAACAGAGATAGAATGTACAGAAATGATGGAGAGACACGCTGAAGCCAGATTAGGAAACAGAAGATGGTTGGAGGAGTCAATAGGGGGAAAATAGAGAAGCAGATTTTTTCATTCTTATGAAGAAGGCATAACAGATTAGTTGACTCACGTGCAGAGTTCTGGGGCAGCGCTTCAGGACAAAGCCAAGATAGAAACACGACGCACCATGGCCAAAAGTCAGCTTCGCCTAAAGATCATAGCAACCTAGATTTTTATCCTGATCTTCTGATAGGGAGCGAGAGGAGAGAATAAATATTCAAGAACTTTACTATGAATTCATACATGGCACAGTTAACAAAGATCTAATTACCCCTCCATTTATCACTCTAATATATTTCTTAATTCTATTAGTTCTTGTATTTCTAGTGTGATTTGATGTCTGTCCTTTGAGAAAATGACCCACTGAAGAACTTGATGACAGATTTATTAATACAACAACTGGTTTCGTAGTTGCGCAGCAAATTAAGCTGCTATTAAAGCCAGTTCTTGGCAAATATACATTAGTGTATATAAAAATGAAAGAAATAGAAAAAGAAGCATCTTGCACTGATACCGCTAGTAGTCTAACACAGTCTGTATGGGTGTTGTTCATGGCTCTAATCTGATGTAAATGATATCTTGCTCTGCTGATAAGCACCCAGAGGCAGGATACAGAGGCAACCAAATGATTATGGGATGGATGACGAAGAATGAAAGGCAGAAATGGAGAGAGTCAGATGAGTAAAAAGGGGGCAATAATGGATAAAAGGCAAACTGAGAAGATGGAGGGAGAAGACTCTAAGCTTGTATTTATAGCTCATGTATAGTGAAAATATACAGTATATATACTTTATATGAACACTGCTTGCACTGCTGATATTAGTATCACCCATGAAGAAGTGATTGTGGAATCCTTTTGAGGCACGAGACTGACTGGCTTTGCTCCAAAAAAAGAGTCATTGATTAAGTAAGACCATTATAAGGCCATTTTCATGTTAAATCTGAATCAATAAAGTCAAACGATGCCATTAAGAATTGCCTAAAACATATGAAGTAGTTCATAAAACCTTAATTACAAAGAAATAACAGCTTCTATTGGCTTTTATGTCTCACAGCCTAAATCAGCCAGAGGTCATGTCATTGGTTGTCTTTAAAAAGACTTCTACACTAAATTAAATCATTTTTCATTCTCTTTTAATCCCACACTGCTGTACTGGACTTATGCTTTTAGTTTCAGCAGGGGGCAGCAAATTTCAAACTACCATGACTGAAGAAGCCTCAGCACCAGGTGAAGACACCACACTGTATTCATGCATAACCCTGTGCATGTGTTTGTGCTAATGCATCTGCACCTGACAGTATGATATTATAAGCAGGCGTGTGAACATATGTACTTGCATCTCCGTGCATGCACAATGCATTTCCTGCTCAAAACCATACATGTGCATTCAAGCAGCACCTGTGTGAATATCTGTCATTATGGCAAAATTAATGGTTTGCATGCTCACAGTGCCTGACGTGGCATCACGTAATATCAGGTATATTTCATTCCTGCACGCTCGATGCTGACAAGCATATAAAATGTGTGCGTGTGTCTTCTGAGAGTTTGAATCACGACCTCCCAGGGTTTCACATAGGGACACGAGCTTGTCATAAAAAGAAGGGAGATCGAAAAAGGCTGGAAGCAAAAGCGGATGACCAATAGAGGAAATAGATGAGTGAACTGAAAGGACAAAAAGCAAGAGGCGAGAGAAGGATGGGGAAAAGGAAATGGAGAGGGGTGGGGCATGAGTGAGAGTAATCTGGTGTGTAATGAAAGGAGGCAACACAGGGAAAATGGTTTCTGTGGATGGTGAGGGTCGAGAGCAGAGAGGCTGGATGGGAAACTCTGTGGTCAAAAAAGGGTAGCAATGTTCATTGTCCTTTGTATAAAGGAGTCAGAAACTGCTTTGTATGTCAGCCGATGACAAAATCTGACTTCCGCTGTTGTTTCCAGACAAACAACATCAAAAGAATATATCTATTCTGGTGGAAATTTGATAAATTTCCAGTATCTCTACATACATGATCCTGCAAATCAGTTTCTAAACATTGATTTATGTTCTTTCCATGTTTTAATATTCAAAACAGATTGTACAGCACATGAAAAGATGCACAGCCAAACATGATTGTCCTTTTAATATTCACAGCAAAACATGACAATGAGCCCTTACAGGAGTGCACACATGTAAAAGTCGGCTTATAATCCTCTCTAATTTCAAAATTAAGAAAAAGGGAGTTTAAAGCAGGCAGTCTTGGTGACTCTTTGTCCTGACTCAAAAATGTTCAGTCATGTCTTCTCTGTTGTAAATAATCCTCACTTGGAAGCCCAGAAAACAGATGAATCACCCTGTGGTTTAGACAGAATCTTAGTGTGACACAAAACTGTGTCCTATTCTATTAAATCAAAGACTTAAAGTTAAAAAACAAACAAAACATAAATAGACTGCTGTTACTCTCCAGTGTCCAAAATTGTATTGTTAAATGCCTCAATTTGTTCACAGTATTACCTTTCATAGAGTAATGTTCTGTTATAAAGGCCGTCTTTCATCCTCTTCATAATTATCTTCAACAGATAAAGAGCCCCAAAATGATATTTTGTATGTATGGGGCTGTTTAGTTTCCAAACTAAGAAAGACTTTTTTGTTTGTTTTTATCTAGGGTTTCTTTTTTAACTTTGAAATAAAATGTTTTAGTGACACCCTTTGGTTTCATTTTTGTGGTTTACTTTCAGCTTCAGTTATATTACTTTAAAGTTTGTGACTGTAGACAATTCTATTTAAGTTACTGGAGGGAACTCGATGTAATAAGAATTTTAAAAAGCATATTTTTTATTTGTCGGTGAGCCCATTTCACAAACAAATTAACAAATAAACCATTCCATCAATGACAATGTTAGTTACATGTTCAAAACACACAATGCACATGCAGATATATGAAAGCATTTTCACATTAAATCATTCAGATAATAGCACCTCACTCGTGTATATGTCCTGTATTGGCTTTTTTAAATCTAAATGATCTAAATGAATTTCTACTGACATCATAAACTGTCAGTGAGAAGCTATTACCTTGCAGGATGAACTTTGACCTGCACGTCAACATTTTTTCTGTTTAATGACGCTACAGCATAGCATTATTTCTGTCAGTGTGTGTGGGGAAACTGTGAAAGACGGAGACTGAGATGACATGGGTGATGATGTCAAATGGGACCTACCCCGGTACCTTCTTTGATTTCTCAGTTCATGGGTCAAAGAAGAAGATGCCCGAGGACACTCCAGGAATCTTTCTTTCTCTCTGCCACCCTCCCTCTCCTCCTCAGTAGGCAGCAAATGAAGTGTAGCCAGAAATCCTCTGCATTACCACAACCTATCATCATCATTACCAGCATCTCTGATGTAGCAGGGAAGTGTTTATTAATTAGCCAAAGGGGCCATCCGGTGACAGGTTTTGGCAATTCCCCATTTCATGGTTTTTAAAATGGATTTCAAGCTTCGAGTGTCAACTTAAATGTGAGGATCACACAAGTTTCCACTGTTCTTACCTTCATGCGTCAGTGTTAGCTGTGCCGTCACCGTCCTGATAATTTCACAGTTTGACATGAATTACTGTTACAAAAGCTGGGCCGTGATTTCCTACCTGTGTGGAGCGCACGGATGAATAACCGTGAAATGGCCAAGGAACTGCTGTAAAAGGTCAAACTCAGCTGTGTGTCAATGTAGAAATGAAAGAGAGTTGAAAGTGGTCTAACGAAGTATGACTGGAGGGCTAAGCATCTTTTAGAGAGCTTTGTTTTTTCATGCCCGACTAAGATCTGCGTAGAGTAAATTTAACATACCAGTCAAGGGTTTTTCACAAAAATGTCTTGGTTGATCATTTGTGTGAAGGATAAGTGAGGGGAATCTCTTGGCTATTTTCTGTTTCTGTTTCTATATTGAATTACACAGAGAACTGAAGAGTGCACTAAAAAAGATTTACACATTAATAGTATGTGGCATAAGTGTGTGATTATGATTTGTTTTGCTTTACTCTGTGTGTGTGTGTGTGTGTGTGTGTGTGTGTGTGTGTGTGTGTGTGTGTGTGTGTCTTTTTGTCCATTTGTGTCATACTGAGGGTACAGACACATAGATGTGTGTGTTGTGCACCAATTTGTGTGTGCTTGCTTAGCAGAGTCAATGAGTGGTCTATGCCCATTGGGTAGGCCCTGTGTTGCGCGGTTCTGCAGTAATAGGTTTTGGCAGCTGTGTAATTTCTGTTGATTTATCCCTGACCTTGGAAAACTCTTCTTCTGCAATGCAGGTGTCATTTATAAGACACACACACACAGAGAGAATAAAGCCAAACAGGCAAATAAAAACAACAATATTATGTGCACAGCTACTCAATTTCTCTTACACACCGCTTATATGTAAACATACACCCACCAATCATGCATATCCACCAGCTCACATTCACACGTCGACCCCCACCACCGTCCATCCACACACACATTAACACACTTGGTGTTTGTAGGTCAAGTCACCATTCAGGGATCAGCCAATGACAGTGTTTCCAATTTTGTTGTCAAGTAATGTGGTTGAATGGGTCACTGGTTAGGTAGGACACCAGCTCTGTAGTGTTTTAGTAAAGACTCCAAACAACACTGTTTATTACTGTTAGCCTGGTCTGTGAAACTGTAGCTTAATATACACAGATTTACACATGAGGCTTGTTTTGCAGCAGAAGAGAACAACTTTATTCTATTTCATCAACCTTGGTAAGGAACTACAGTATACACAGATGACAACTCTTTATAATACAGTACACAAAAATGTGAGTAGTTATTGAGGAACGAGTGACTAACAAATCAAGAACCCTCAGAAGTGTTTATGAGCAGTTCCTGCCTAACTCTAAATTAAGCACTATATGCCAGATAATGATGAGTTATCAGAGATGAGAGCAATTGTAATATTACACCACTATTTCAGTAGTTTCTGATTAACTATGAGGCTAATACGCAAATAATTATACATTAGTTATTCATTAGTTATTCTTTTTGTGAACCACAAATGCAATAAACATTATAATGCTAAGCAGGTTTACATTGCTGTGTCATGATTATCCATTATTGCTTTCCACACTGTTTATTATGTTTATTTATGTTTACCTTAGATTAGGAGAGATTAGATTCAATTCAACTTCATAATCACTGCACAGAGTAAAAGTGCTAAGACAATGAAATGTAGTTTAGCATATAACTAGAAGTAAAAGTGCCTTATATGCAGTAGGAGTATACAGTGTATGTTACATTATAAACAGAATGACCAGTGAGAACAGAGCGGTATAAACACGCTAGTATACAGTATAACACAAGTATATAAATGTAATAGCTGTAGATAACAATATAAAGATAGATAAGTGTGCATGTGCAGGCAGGGATAGATGGTATTATGAACAGTATCAAAGTATTAAAAAAGTCAGCATCATGAATGTCATTGAATGTCTGGGATGTGAATGTTAATCTATAGTAAGAGTATGAACATTAAATGTGAATGCCTTTGTTTTGTTATAAAAAGAAGTTTAGATGTGAAATTGCAGCAAAAAAAGAAAAAAGAAGCAATAGCTACCCATAATCATAAGAAATGAGGATATAGATTTGGAGAAAAAAAAAACAAATTAGGAACCAGAAATTGCAGTCAGTGTTTGAATGTTGTCAGAATTTATTGGTTTGAAATGTTCATCAGAGCTTGCTGTATTGCTCTCGTGGTTTTTCTCTCACTCTGTCCCTGTTTTTAACTGCCCTTCTTTCCACTCATCACACTTTTCTGTCATTGATCACAAAGACAGTCGATACTTTCTTACTTGAGACACCCCAGTTTTACCACCTCTCACTGGTTAAATTGTGTCATGGGGATCTGAAAGTGGATAGTGGCAACAAGAGAAAGAAAGAAAGCATTATGTGAGCTTGAATCAATCATACACAATGCATACAGACACACACACAAAGATATACACATGTGCGCTGTGTGTATCTGTCATTCACATGTCCTGCTGTTTTAATCCGGATTCTGGAGATTCTGCTTTTATTAAAGGTTTAAAAACCTAGGTGGGGACTGGGGCTGCATATATGCATATACCCTGCATATATGATTGTGCATTGCTCTATTGTTTGCAACAGTGTATCACAGTATGATCTGTGTTCAATAAACATATCAAATGAAATCACAGTGTTGTTTTGCTATTGCAGATTACGGTAAATGAAAATGGAAGACGAAAGTGAAGTGAATCAAAGAATTGGGAAGATCCAAGTTAAAATTCAAACAAATATTAGTACAGTAAAGATGCAGTAATGGTAACAATAAACAAAAGACAGAGAAACAGACATATTATAATGTTATTTTTTCCATAATGCTTGTGCTGACCACTGCTCATTTTATTTAGAGTCTGTCTAAAAGCACCCTTTTTGTTAACTATCTCTTTTAATATTAGCAGAAGAACATGTGCTAAAGAACAACAGGCAGATGAGGGAAGCTTCACCTTTTAAAAGTGTCTTTTGCACAAACATTGGCCTGTTCATACAGCGACAACAAAATTGAACAAAATGTTTTAAGCTTTTATCAGTTCTCGGTGATACATTTCCTGATTTGTACTGAGAGAAAAAATGTGCACACGTGACATAATATGTGTGTATCAGTGCATTTTTTTCATGTGCTTTTTACAACCCCAACATTTTTTTAATAACTCTAACTTTGTGTGAACTTCACTGCTCTAATGCTCTTTTTATGTGCTTCCTTCCATCATCCAACCCCCATAAGGAGCATAAAACAGCTCAGACTGCATGCGTAAAGTCTTCAGCCTCAAGTGTTAACGATACTTTCCACTGACACTGCTCCACCGATGTCGATGTGCACTTGTGAGCTCAATTCAGTTCATCATCCTGTCACACCAGCATGCCTTAGTTGGCAAATCCGTTCCAATTTTTATGTTGTCAATCCACAAACCGCAGCATCTCTTCTGGCCATAACACCTTTGAGTGTGTTGTGTACTCTCATTTTTTTTGTATTTGCAAGGTGTTTCTGTAAGACATGTATGTGTTGTTAAAGCCTAATTGTAATAATGCATTTTTGCACAATTGAGTTTATTATATAATGAAATAGTATATAACCAGTTACAGCACTTTATATTTATATGTGTAACATTTAAGGAGACTATTTAAAACCTGAGAATAGCTTTGGTTCCTATCTGACATTGTTTATAGTTGGACACTGTCTCAGTATAATGTGCTATAGAGAGTAGAGGTGAAGAGTATACTGTCCTGCCATGTTGGTGTTAAAGATTATTGACAGAGCAACTGCAGTTTCTTTGCCACCCACATCCCAGACAGTCTGAACAACCCTACTTATCAAGAAATTAGGGTCACATTCATTCTGGAAAATATAGAAGGGCACATCTAATGAGACAGTTTGTAAAAATAATTTGTATGTCATCTGCATAATAGTGAATGTGGGATTGTTTTCCAGGTGATGCATGTAAATACAAAAAAACTCAAGAGGACCAAGACCAGATCCACGTGAAAAAGCATCCAAACTTACAATAAACACACATCAGAGTGAAACTTTAAGTTGTGTTCAGCCTGAGCAACTGTTGTCTATGTGACATCCACAATTTGAATTTGACCTCAAACATCTTTTCACAGTCTGTGTTTATTCACCCAAAACAATCAATGAACTTTTCTCCCTTTATTTTATCTCCCTACATTCATAAACTGGAGTCTTGGAGAAGTCTTGAGTGTAAAGCACGTTATTCACTGAATACTGTTCGTCAGGTGTATCCTTGCTCAGTTTACAGAGTGAACTCTTATCTTTCTGCAACCATTCGTACCATTGACATAATGCAACATTCAGCCACCTCTCCAGCTTGCATTGTGTTTTACCTGAACACATCTTGACAGCTAGAATGAAAAATGAGTCACTCTGCTGCTCATATTGTACACCAACTGACACCCAAGGACGGTTTTATTATTTCTGTATTTGTTTAATTAATTAATTGTGACAATACAGGTAAACACTACTAGAGTGTAGAAATAAAGATAGAAGATTTAATGTCTGTAGAATATCTAACTGAAGTGAATTTTCAGAACCTAGATGATTCACAACTTCTGCATCTTCAAATCACCATATCAAGTTCTACACACTTTTGGGTATTCTGTTTAATTAATGTTTAATCAAATTGCCTAACAGCAACATAAAATCCTATTTTGGTATGACTGTGCATCAAGAGACATGTTGGGGTTTGTGAGTCATTTCTGAGAATAATTTGAGTTCAAGGCCCTTTTTTAACAACACACACATGAGCTGAAGAACTGAGCGCATTGTTGTTTAATCAATCAGCCACATTGGGTCATGTGATGATGATGGTTAAAGAGAAGAAAGACACAGAGAGTGGGAAAGAGCGAGAGATGCTATCTGTCCAAAACACCTCTGGCTATTCTAAAATGAAACTCCTCATCATGGCTGTGTGACCTCCAGCCCCTGTTGTAAAGCACAGGGTAATTGAGGTTAACAGTCTAATTTGACCTTTGAAGCTTCTGTGTGGCTTCTGTTGGAAGGTTTCCTGCTAAACTGTGGAAATATAGGAAACTGCCACCTTTTGAATATTCTTATCTACAGCTCGCAGCATATTAAATCCATTCCACAGAGGGTGAACACCACACGGAGGGCAGACAGAACGTTACAGAAAAATAAAAAGAGAGAGATTTATTAACAGGAAGTGGCCTCTCTCATGGCCTTGCATAGAACTGTGCAGTGTTTAGTGGTAAAATTAGCTTTTTACTGTAAATATCATCCAATGTGTCACATCGTGTGAAGCTACCTCACTTGTCTCCCTCCCACACTCCCTCTCTCTTTCTCCGTCCTAAGAGGACAATAAACCACCCTCAAAGGACAGCAGTGCCTAGAGCATTCTGAAGCAACACATCTGAACTACCGCTACAGCTACAGAAAAACGGCCTTAAAAACACAGAAACACCCAGAGATGACTGAGTGGCTCGAAGCACACATATACACACCGACACAAACATACAGTCACAGGCACCTTTTGGTGTCCAGGGACTTGGAAACATGCATGTCGATGAGTTTGGCTGCAGGCAAAGACACCTCCCTGTGGGCCACCGTTCCTGCCACTCAGTCCCAGCGCTCCACACCTACCATTTAGAAAGGTCAACATGGAAAGCCAATGGCAAAAGAGAAAAAAAAGAATGAAGTTATTCCGCAGGGTGACATGTGTCTTGAGGTTTGGATTATGTGTATAGATCTGTGTAGCCTATATATGTGTGTGATGTGTTTTGATAACCAACAGTTAAGTTGATTAATTACGCTGTAAAGGAGAAGATGCTTCAGTGTGTATCTGCAGCTCTGGATGAAATAATGTCTGGAGGGAATTACAGATTTACTGATGCAGCGTTTTAGATTACAGTATGGTTCAAATAAGTACAGAGAAGTGAAGCTAATAAGAGCATCTCCTTTCAAACATTTACATACGTGGATTTTTGTAAAACATTCATTTTTATGTGGCTGATGTACTGTGAATTAATGTGAGGAAGGTTACAGTCATTTCATCGCTCTGCAGAGATCTGGTGGTTTTCACTGCAGGATTAATTCATTAACTTTGTTTTCACTGCATTTTGCTTTTATCAATACACCAGCCTAGGAAGGTAACTTTTTTATTGAGCATATAAACAGATTAAATTAAACACACTAGCTGTGATGTTGTCTTGGTTTCAGGTTCTTAATGAAGAGCCATGTCATTGTATTCTGAGGATGTACAAAAATATGTTTACATACTTATCCTTCAAATTAATTTTCTCATATGGAACACTGCCGCGGCACCACTTCTCACTGTCTGTCAAGCCCAGTCTGCTCTGTTGAGTCTTCATAAAAGCAATGCTGGTGATAAGTGCCAAAACCAGCAGTTCCTCAAATGGCCACTAGAGGCGGTTCTAAAAGCAAGTCAGTCCTCATACATCTCTATGTTAAAATTTTCAGTTTTACAAGAGAAAGAGACATGGTTACAGCCTGGTATAAAAATGGTTTTGGTCTACAACTAATTTCCCTTTTTCAAGACAACTGTATGAAAGCATACTTATATATATACGTCACATTTAAAGAGTATCAAGGCTTAAAGTTATGCATAATTAGTGGTCACCTTGAGTGACAGATGGGTATAGTCATAGGACAATCCATGACCCAGAGATGTTTACATGGATTGCCTCAGCTCCACTTACTCTCCACCCCGTTGCTCATTTTTAGATTAGCTGGGAGTTAAAAGGAGTCGTGCACTGCCCGGATGATAATGATGGCTGGAGCCACCACACTGAGCCTTAAAACCACAATTTGGAAATCCTTTGGGAAACGTACAAATAGTTTGTTCATCTTTATATACTGTCTATAACTGTAACCCCAGATCTATAGGCAGACAGATGTAGCCCCAACAGAAGCAGCTCTAGTGACAAAATAGCAGTAGACTGCAAGAAAGCTACTCATTTCTTGTTTGTAGACATACCAAACTAGCTGCACGCGTTATGCCAGTGTGTTACATGCTGATGTAAATGAGGAACAGAATATAAGCCTGGACTGTCGGCAACTAAGAAACAGCGTTTTCTGAGAGAGTAACTGTCTTTAGTGTGGACTTTGGGCTTTGTAAGGTCGACCTTTTACAAACACAAAAAATGCTATGCTATGGAAGCTCTGAAGTGCCAGGGCTGAAAATTAAAAAAAAAACAAACAAACAAAAAGGATCAGTATCACGTTATAACTTGATAAGTTTCATGTTATAACGTGATATTTTTTCACGTTATAACGTGATACTGATCCATTTTTATTTTTTTGAGGCCTGGCAGTTCAGAGCTTCTGTACTATGGAAAGAAAAGGAAAACTCCAAAACATAAAAATGGGTTTATTGAGGTTATTTTTTTGTGTGGTTCCTGTTTCACTTTGAAAGTATCACTTTCATTGTGTCATTTGCTGCTATATGTGTGTGTGTGTGTGTGTGTGTGTGTGTGTGCATGTGCACACGTGCGTGCGTGCTGCTTATTTACCTGCACTTCCTGCTTATGCTCCATGCATGTTTAGTTTCTGGATTATTTTCATGTTTTTCTGGATTTCTTGGTTGGACTGGATTTGTACTTTCGCCTTTTTCCTGAGGTCACCAGTCACCTCTTGTTTTTCCATCATCCTGTGTTCCACTCACTGCAAGTCAACTGTTAGCACACCCTGCCGGTCCCCAAGTCTACATTTAGGTCCTCTTTCTTGATCCCCAACAGATGTCGAAAGGGAAAAGGGCCCTCCAGCCACCATTATAGTTTTACTTTAAATATTAACCTATAACATTTATAATTCTGCTCACTATAAATTTGTCCCAGATTTATATATTACAGCACAGTAGATAATGAATTGTAACAATACAGATGAACCCTATTCATTCATTTCTTATTTTATAATCTATGGTCATTTACACACTATAACAACAGATTTGTATACAGTTAAAGTGGTTGAATAATACTATACCTACCCTTATATCAGAAATATATCAATATATTCTCTGACCTGTAAAATATCTCAACATGTACGGGCTGGATTGGTACAACTTTTTTTTCCCAGGCTTTATTGATTTCCAGGTGTTGATTCCTAATGGCTTGTCCTTTAGCGGAACCAAGAGGCCGAGGTATTTGGTTTTAAGTGATCTGTCTCAGCAACTGTTGGATTTGTATTTAATTGGGTACAGAAATTCGTATTCCTTTTATTTGCACCATCATTTCAGTTTTTCCAGTAGGCTACTTTGGCTAAAAGACAAAATGCATTGCAAATAAATACATTTCTGCAACTTTTGAATGCTAATTTGCAAATTTTACATCATTGGCATGGTATTCTAAGGTGACAACTTTTCTACTAGACAGCGCCGAAATAATAAGATGCCAAGTAAATTCATAATGAAACACTTCAAAGTTAGTTTTTTCCTTACGTTGTTTGATGTTCCAAATTGCCACAGTGATTGTCATGAAACACTGCAATCACCAAGCTGAGGAGAAACTGTTTTACTTGGGTTTTATCTGTGTAAGTGTGAGTGAACTCTTTTTTTCTGGCCTTCTCTTCCAGCTTTTACACCCAGAATCTCCCTTCTGCTGTCAGTCTCTTCCATTTTCCTCTCCTCTGTCCCCCCCTCTATTTATCTTGCTGTCCCTCGCTCTTGTTCTCTGTCATCCTATTTTTATCCCTTTTCTCCTTCACTGTTTCCCTCTATTTATATCTCTCTCTTCCTCTCTCTGAATGAAGTGTGAAATAAAATTAATATCAAGGAGAAAATGTCCCTGAAGCATCTGGCAATCTGATAAGAAACTGCTTTAATTTTAGGGCTTTTAGGAAAAATATTTATCATATAATACGTTAAAGTTCCCTTCTGCAGACCTAATTGAGAGAAACAAAACAGCTTTAATATCTCTAACACATGGTCTGAAAGACTTCCAGCACTTGTTAAAAGGATGAGCTTCATTGGGCACCGTTTTTAGGATTTGCATGTCAACACATGTCTGGCAAATGAACTTACATGCTAATTATGTCAAACAAATTAAAGACTGCTCCTTGTATGAGAAACTTTTAAGATGATTGTTAAGGGGCATTAAGCCTGTCTGCTGGGGGATTAAACATTAAAAAGAATCCGGCCAATTTGAGATAGGAGCTCTCTGTCCACTCAGTGTCTGTGCATAATCCAGCTGTTATCTGAAAAAAAAAAGGAAGGCAAGACGGTGCGAGTCTGTTCGCATGAGAGAGACAGAGATAGAACTGATAGCCTGAAGATGGACTGCCTCCCACGGTTGTGTTCAACAGCCATAAAACTGTAGTGTGTACAGTAAAACTACAGTGGAGCATCATTTTATTTATACTTGAAGCACTTTGAAGATCAAACACACTGTGCGCTATAGGTTAGACTGGTGAGGGTTGAGCTTTCAGGGACAAATCTGTGAAATGTTCCTGAATTTTATCTACCAGCGAGAGAAAATCGCTATTCCACACCAGAAATGCTAACGTTGGTGACTGGCTGCTTCAAAAACACAGAATATGCATCACAGAAAGACATGCCTAAATGAAATGTCAATTAAAACTATCTTACTTCCCTCATCAAAGGCAGTAACTTCTGCCTGGATTCAAATGTTAATTCTAAATTATTTTTCCATCCAATCAAAAATCAGTTTAACTACAGTTATGCAACTCGAAAGGAAGCAGGCCAAAGGTGCCTCCGGTCTCAGCGCAGTGAACTGAAGTGTGTCTGTCTGCCAGGTCAGAGGAAGAACACCTGAATGGCAGCTTCAAAGCTCGAGGAACATCTCCTCTAGACCTCAAGAAATTCATTTTGTAATCCATTTCCCTTTCTTTAGCTGCCTCCCCTTGGCTGTCTTTCTTTTGCTCCTCTTCTCCCTGTACTTTTGCCATTCCCTTCCCCATTTCTTTGTTTCTTTCGTCATTTCTTTGTTTCTTTCTTTCTTTGTTTCTTTCTTTCTTCGTGTCTTTGTTTGTTTATTTGTTTCTTTCTTTCTTTCTTTCTTTCTTTCTTTCTGTCACCAACTTTTTTCCCACCTCCCTCTATCTGTTTCTCTTAGTTGCTTTTTATTTCTTTTCTGACAGTGAATCACAAGGTGCGGTTGTGTTCCATTAGTTTTGTCCTGTCATATCAGTACTCACCTATCGTCATCAAATCAGAATAACGAAGGTTATTTTTCATTCTAACAATGCCTCAACAGCATGCTTCCATTAAAAAATGCATATTATGCATTCCTGTAGTTTACTGCTTTAGTCCTCATTTTCTCACTGGCTCTAGTCATACGTCCCCTGAGACGGGAGCGAGGTCTATGAATCTACAAACGGTGGTATAGCACATTACCCAAATTCCCTATGCCTAATGGTGTGTCAACATGGATAGGCTATTAACATAAAATGATGTGCTTTGCGATAATGACTGGATTATTTGGTTTACTATGCCATGAGTGGCTGCACGGAAATAACATAGGGGGAGAGGAGAGGAGGCTAATTTGGACCTAATTCGATGCCCAAGGCTGATCTTATCTGTTTTGTTCTTGTATGTATGAAGTGCCTCTCCTCTTCTGTGAATGCACTATGGTCAAAAAAAGAAAAAAAAAAAAGCTATTTTAGACCCAGTGAATACAGTGTGAGCATCACGTTGTTTTAAATTTCTTTAACACACAGCACCTAGTGGACAGGATACGCTTTTTACGTAATTTTGCTGCACACATGTGAGCAACACTTCCTCTATTCTTTAGCATATTATGGGATGTTATATGTTGTATGCTCATTCATTTATTTCTCATGAGATTCAAATAAACTGCAGTATTGTTTTGTTCCGTTTTGGCCAAATGTAAGTGATATTTTACTTTTTGAATCTTCATTCTTCAGTACAAAAACTTTGACAAGAGTATTTACACTGGTATTCCAAATTTCATATCTAATAATAAATGCAACTGCACATAAATGTACATCAATAACTAACGTTTGTTTGCATTCCTATCAAAAGTAAATATATTCTGCTAGTTTTTAGTTCTATTCAAACGTGCAAGTAACTTCACATGAAATGGCTTGAAACTAAAAGGTTTTAGTCATGATCCCACCTCTTTATATTCATATTGTTGCAAAGGGGCCCCATTTGGAATTTTCCTTTTGATGACAACTATAATATTATTAAACACAGAATCAAAGAAGCATTTTTAAGTTATTACCTTCCAGATATTTTGGATTCTGTAGCTCTGTAGTACATCACTGGCTGGCTATCGGCGCTGCCTTACTGCACGATCTTTGCCAAAAACTGAAATTTTCAGTGTGGCAGGTTTTCAGGCTTCACTCAGTTGATGTTGTTGTTTCCCGTAGCGAAGTGCATTTTGAAAACACTAATATGCAGATAGCAAGAGAGGAGAAAATAGTCCCAAATAAGCTGCCAATAAAGGGCCCATACCTGCAGTTTACATCCGGTGAGTCAGACTACTTTAAAGAGGTTGCACTGAAAGTCCACATAAGGAGGAAATTGGGGTGGATGAAGGGGTCAAGACATTTACTCAATAGCCTGGGGTAAACTTAAATTCAATTTTGATTCTTAGTGTCATACTACCATTTAGAATTGATTTTCCATTAACATAGTGTAAGGAGGCCCTGTTTTCTGTGTCTTATTCCAGTGTAGTGTAAAATCATGTACTTTTGTTTTATATTTAATTTTAGTTGTAAAAGTTAATTTCAATGTCTAGGAAACAAGTTAGTTTTTGGCTATAAGTAATTAACTTTCATCTTGTTATTTAAAATAATTTAAAACTGATTTTATGAATTTGTCATTTGTACTGGTTGGTGGGAACCCAAGCTCCCACCAACCAAACTTCCCTGCAAGTTTTTTCAGGCAAGCATTTTCACAACATGAGAGAGTAAGATATAGTCACGCACATTACGTACTGATAAATTAGCCTTGAAAAAGATGGCAGGATGACGTACATCTGTGATCTCAGAAAAGATTTCATTCATATTCATAATAATGTACTACAATGACTATACACACTGCATCAGAGGAAGAGCGGCTATTGTAGTAATCACCCACCTTGAGGCTACACCGCATTTGTCGCATCTGCAGAGATGCAACTGCGCACAAGAATGAATAGATACAAATGCTTCTGACCACAATCTCTGCTCCTATTTGTTCAGGCACTCAGAAATTTCCTGTCTGCATGGACGAATGGGTATTCAGCTGCTTGCCGCTACTTGGATGCCTTTGAGTGAGAATGAGGTGAGACTGAGTTAGTAGGGCCGCCTTAACCCTGGTCTGTTTGCATCAGTGAAGCACAGAAATCTAAACATACAGCAGCATATTTGTTGTTTTTTTACATATTAACAACAGCAGCTCCTGTCCTTCACTGTAAAGGTCTTCACATATACTATACTATGTGCACCACAACAGAAAGCAGCACAGTGCAAATCATATCCTATCAGTAGATCACAGCATGCTATCAGGTATATCTTTGCATATTCTGCAATTATTTTCCATAGCACTTTTTATTGTCAGTGTCACAAGTTTATGTTTAAATGAAAAAATGTTGTGTCACAACTGGGGTTTTATTTTTGTCGCTCTAATTGATCTGTTATAACAACACTGCTCTTTACAAAGTACAGAAACATATCTGAATAATAAATTTAAAAATGTCCAACAGGACAAATAATGCAAATAGTCAGATAAGTAGATGTGTTTTAAACAAACCAGCAAGTTAAATTTTGCTTATTAAGAAGGAAAAGCAAAAGTAAACAGCAAAATTTCTTCTTCTAAAAGAAGACCTTAAGCTAAGATAGCTGCCATATATGTATGCACTAGTGTCTCTGAAACGTGGAGTTTCTGTATTAGTAACACTGCAGATATGCTTACTTTCAGTTATACTCACTTTATCTTGAAATTTGCCAAAATTAACACGTCTCCAAAAACTGAAAAAAAAAGTTTACAACTGTGTTTTTGTTTGTTTTGTTTGTCACTTTACTACCCTGGCTGGATTTTTTTGTTGGGAATGTCATTATGAGAACTCAGCAATTACTTTAGTAAGTACAGTCTATTGCAAGTGCAGAAGAGATGACTCAAGTACCAAAAATAAAACCTCAGTTCTATTAAATAGTAGTTTTCCTTGACTAAATGTGTCTTGGTGAGAATTAGTGTCATTTGTCACAGATTCCCTAAAAGTAACTCAGAAGTATTAAAACTCAAAGACATGAGAGGCTGGAACCTATTATTACCTACCTACCATTTCTGGTAATGCAAACTGATCAAAAGATTCTGGGGTGCAATATCTAAAGAGCTGAGTGGTGTTTTCTGGGTCACCATTAGGAGCGACCCGGGCCTGTTCATTCTTGGCCTTCCATTGAAATTGATTTCTTTGACTCGACCGCATCTCAAACTGTGTGACAAACTGTTGTTATTGGCTAGAAAATGCATCTTAATAAACTCGGTTAAGGGTAAACCAACAACCGTTACACAGTGGTATAAAGAGTTATTTAGGGTCCTCCCCATGAATGGATTAGTGTGGTTCTGACGGGTAATGAGAGGTATTACACAGACATGTGGTCTCCTGTGCTCAGCTATTTACCTAAAGACCTGAATCGACTCATGATGAGGGGACAGAATGACATAAAGTGGCCAAACTCGCCGGGAGCAAACTAATAAGCATCCTCCTTCTTTATTATTATGTGCTCTGTTATCAACATGGTTCAGCTAGCGTTGTATCTTTTGTTATCAGGCATTAAATTTGACTGTAAATGATCTGTGAGAACTGACCATTATGATAATATGTATGAAACTGTGAGGGGTGGGGTTGGTGCTGGATTTCACCTTGTCTGGAACATATGACATGGTACGGTGGCAGTATTTCTTTTCATTCATTTACTCATTTTTTTACATTTTCTTTCAATTGCAAATGTATTTAAATATTTGACTCTAATGTACCCTTAGTTTGTTTTCCACATTTTCCCCCTCTTCTTCCTCTAATGTTTTAAATGTACAATGTGATACAATGGCATGATGTACAATCACATGTTCTTTTGTTTGTTTGTGAAAACCAAAAACCAATAAAACTCTTTTTTTTTTTTTTAAATCTAAGACATGCTACTCATAGCACCACATGCATTTTGTATTTAGATATATTCAACCTTCTTAACAACATTCTGAGACAGTGAAACCAAAGGTCACTGAAATCCAGGAAACTTTTCTAAAAAGTAGTACAGCCATGGAAGGAGATTTTGCCTTTCATGGCTACCATTTAAACTTTAACATTATGGAATCTTCAGTGTGTACCCAACAGACGTGTGCAAATCTGAATAAATATAGCATTGTAAAATTAATGATTTGCATCTCAAACATGAATAGATAGCAGTCTGATAGACACGGCATACTGATCAAAAACATTTCCAAAGCACCAATGAACAGTCTTTTCATTCCATCATAAAGAAACAGGTTGGTGTTTACTGAGTAAGTCTGAGCTTGAATGAAATATAAAGCATATATTTGTGACTCTTTTTTGCAAAGTACATTGTACATTAATATGAGTTTCTGTAACTCTGTCATGCCAATACAAAAAACCCCCCTGATGATTATATTTTAGAAAAAGGAGCCCTCCTTGGTTGTTCTTGCTGTGGATTTCTTCTAGTTTTTTACCCCTGTAATGTGGGTTTTAGGGGGAGTTTTTCTTTTTCTGACTCAGTGGTCTGAGGACAGAGGGTCCACATGCTTTACACACTGTAAAACCCCTTGAGGACAACCTGATATAGGGCTATAATAACGTGGCGTGACTGTAAATCTGTTTTTATTGTTGAAAGAAATGAAAGCACCACTGGCATTGTTAAGGCCTGCGTCCACACCCCGCCGATCCCCCACCCCACCCCCACCCTCACCCATTGAACAATACTGAAAAAACTGGACAAAGTTTAAGTTGCTCTACCTTGCACAGTGACAGCTACATTTTAAAAACACAAATGCATCAGTGAATCGCGTCATTTCCTCAATATTCATTTTCAATCACAGTGTACATCATATGACTTACTGAGGCATGAAAATTGATTTTGGATTTACATTTCATAATTACTTTAAAATTCATTCACGGTGAAAGAGAGAAGAAACGATTACCAATCGCAGATTTCACCAGCAGCAATTTACTGTCAATCAGGAGGAATAAGCATTGAGAAAATTGATCCACGGTGGAACTGGAGTAGATATGAATTGATTGTGGCCTTTTATAGCATCACAGGTGCTACACTAGAGGGCATATGACAATTAAACAAGGAGAAATTACATTACACTGTAGTTCCAAACAGCAATATGGCAACTTGGCTGCAGTTTAGCTTTTTCGCTCCACTACAGGGGGAGATGTTCATTTGTGCTTGAAATATCTTTCCACGGCCATGGCCATAACATCGCATGCTTTTTGTGCAATGTTCCTAAAAAAGAAAGAAGAGAAAAGAAATGAGGACAAAGCCAACATAACAAATAAAGCAGATTTAACTGAGTGACCACTATTGTAACTGAACAGAACTGCAACAGAAAGGACACCATGAAACAACCAAGTTCACAGTGTATCAGAAATGATAATGAGCACATCAAGATTGGAGTCATAGACCAGAAATCACAAGTCAGTAATGAGTCACACATCTGTGATGCATAGAGTTAATGAGGTTGTGGGCGACGAAGACGAAGTTAGTGGACATTTTGGCAGGTCAGGATCGCATAATGTCACGTTCATGCACGTTTATCTAAAGCATCATGTGGCAGATTGTATGTCTTATTCAACTCAACTTCTCCTTAGATGACAGATCAGCATCTGTGACTTCTCTTGTCATTTGTCTTGTCATTTGAATAAAGCTGCACTTTAAGGTGACCTTTTACAGTCTGTGTACTGGTCATGTTATCTCATAATTGTCCTTAAAAGCCAAACCTGACTGGGCTGTGGAGTAACTCGCTGGTGGCTACATTGAACACTTTTCTAATTTATTTAAAAAAAAAAAAAAAAACTAAGTCAGAAAAGAAGATCATTTGCATGCTGCGTCCATATTTTGTTCAATGAACATAAAACTATAACCCAAAAAACGTCAAGTTAGTTAGACAGTGTGTATTTATCCTCAGCGATCAATCCTAAAGGCTACATTCAAACTCCCTACATGAAAACAAAGCTTTTTTTTCTGTCCCTGTGTACAGACGTACTCCAGTGTGGTAATCATCTGTTCTAACTGTCCTGTTTTTACCCCGACTGCGCTGTGACAAGAGCTGTTACTCCAGGACTAATGATTCAGCATCACGCAATCATCTGTGTTAAGGTCCCCATATTACCCTCCTTCACTCCCTTCGACTGTTTTTCTCTCTTTTATCTCCGTTTCTCCTTGCATTGTTCTACGTCCTCACTTGCGCTTTATTCCATCTTTTTTTTGCCTCTGCTCCTTGTTTTCACATCTCATGCTTGCTGTTCGTTTCCTCTTTCTTTGTCCTCCTTCACCGTATGCTATGAGTAAAGCATGCCAGTCGGAGCCTAGTAGGCAGAGCTGTCAGTACTGTTCATGGTAACCTTTCAGTGATGTAGACATGCAATAGTTAAGCCAGCAGCAGCGCCTTGTTGTAGATAATTGTCAACTGGCTGTTCAGCCTCCAAACCAACCTCCTGTTCTCTATTTCCTTCTGTTTATTGTTCTCCCTGTATCCTGTCATAAGGCATTTTGTCTAACTTTGTTATTTGTGCCTGTTATTTTTTCCCACTCCCTCTGCTTCATTCAATTTCAATACAAATCTAATTTCCCCTATCCAGTTATTTTTCCCATTTTCTTGTTCTTCCTTCTGAGCCACTGATTTACCTTTATCATTCTCAAATTTCTCTTCTGTCAATACCCTCTGTTATCATCACTCAGGTTATCTCTCTCTCCTGCCCCATGCGTTACACCTGAGGACCACAGACGGAGAAAAGAGCAAAGATAGCTTCAGCAGGAGGCAAGCATCTCTCTCTCTCTTTGTGCTGAATGACCCTCCTAAAGATCCACGCTTTTACACAGCAGGATAAGTGAGAGAAAAAATACTTCTGAAAATGTGCTGCTTACCAGTATAGTCACTGAATTCCCTTTACACTAAAGGATTTGAGCAGAAACCACTTAGTGTCTTACATATTGAACTGATAATGAACCAGTAAATGGAAACATGAAACCTAGTTCTCTTCAATCGTCCTCATGACTCACAGCTGGACAATAAAACTGCTTTTTAGTATTCTTGAAAAAGAAATGTAAAGCAACCAGTATCACTACAACCACATGCATTTTTTGTTATTAAATATATCATATTAGTATTATTTAAATATAGATTACTGTAACATATAGAATAGGATTAAACCATTATCACAAACTAAAATACCAGTATTATATAGTGTTTCACTTTATAATAATAATGTTATATATTTAAAACACTCATGTCATACTTGCCAGTACTATTATTACTTGTTCACAAAAAATCCAACAGAAACACTGTCAGTGCTCACAAGTGGGAAACTGCTGTAGGAACATCTTGTAATTGCACTGAAAAGTTGCTGATTGTTTGGGACATCTGCTGTCACAGTGGATGAACTCGCTGCCACATACAGAGAAGTGGCTGTAAAAACTCCACAGGGGCTCTCCACTGATTTCACACAGAAAAGTCTGTTTATTTGTCATGGTTACGACTACTTAACCTGGGAAAACTGTTGCAGAAAGTCCTTTAAGAGTCTGGAAAGGTTGTGTCAACTGTGAGGAAAATAACCATCACTGGGGTTAGCTTGAGTTAGACTTGAGACTTCAGTTATTTGAAGGTGAACCGACGTAATGGGGCATGAAGTTTGAAAGATGAGGGCTGCTGACAGGCAGGGAAGGTGTAATAGAAGATGTTTGTGAGTTGTATTATTGGAATTGTAGCGTGCTGCGTTTAGGATGTGTGACCTTTATGGGAAACTAAAAGTCAGTATTTACTCAGCCTTTGCTGCTTTGACAGTTCTGTTTCCATCTGTTTCTTGTTTGTCCTCTATAGAAGTGCAGCAAACTAAACCTAAATCGCTTGAGGATTCCAAAATGGAAGATAATGAATACGTTGAAGATGGTGACTATGATAAGTAGCAAATAGGATGCAACTATGAATCAATATGTTGGCAGAAGCACAGTCTACCAATCCTGGTCCAACAGCACCTCTCATGTTGAATGTCCCAACACACTTTATGTTTTACGTTGTAGTGATTTAATGTAATGAATTCTAATTATATGAACCCTAAAAATGTTAACTTGCATACATTGCATTTCTTAAGGGGTTCAGTGTTGTAATATGTCACTAGACATCACACTTTATTTTGCTGCACCCCTTCATAAGCCTGTAGGTTCTTCAGGCAAGGTTAGCACGGTCCCCATTTGTGTTCTGCCTCAGCGGGTGGCTCAGCCACAAAACACCCGCTGGAACCTTTTCACTTGTCATTGTCAGTCTGCATCACCAGTTAGCCAAACAGACAACCATCCTGAGAGCCATGTCACAATACATCTGCTCCTCAAACTAAATGTCTATTTAGGAGCTTCAGCATGAAGAAATGCCTGCCTTGTCTTCAGGACAGCCAAAAGTGCTGCAGCAGCAGGAAGCAGACTTCACCAGCATTGACAGAGGCCTTGCGATTGTCTTTTGGATCTGATGGTAAGAAAGTGGCACAGAACAACATCTGTTTGCCACAGGACTATGGTGAAGTTTAATGCAAACTGTTATCATTAAGGAATCCACATTGGTTTGGAAGTTCAAGAGGACAGTCAGAAGCTCTTTCATATGTTTTAAGAAAATGAAAATCAGTGTAATAAAACTGGATAAGGATCTGTGTGATTTATTATGGAAAAAAATATTGCCATAACCTTCATCAAAAAGTGACCACTGTGTTATTAACTAGATAAACCTCAGGATGATTATTGATATAAAGGACAGTTTTTGTATTCATTACTCAATTTCAATTTCCTACATTTAATGAATACATTCAATTGTATATGCAGTAAGAATATGTCATGTGACTGGCCCAATCTTTGAAGGTGTAAATGAATTTTAATACATTCATATCCTAAAGATTGAATCCTGAAGTAGGTCAGAGAAATGAAGTTCAAAGAAACACGTGTCACGCACATTATCTTTTATCTGTGTGTGATCTCTCTTTGCCATCTATCATGTAAAATAGCCATCAGGCATCAGTGAAGTCACTGATAAAATTAAAACCTACCCCAAATCTAAGTGCTAGCTTCAGTTTGAACATGTTTCCTCTCAGTCTTTCTTTATATGGGCAACAAACGATAAAGTTAATTAAGATAAATTCATTTACACGTAACATTTATTGTGTGAATGCACACTTACGAATATTCACTGACACATTGCTAGCATAACATGCAAAGTCACAACTATATAACCTCATATGTATTCGTATACATTGGCATTGTTAGTCTAAGACAAAATTAAAGATAGAATATGACTAAACTATAAATATGACTATAAACTAAATCAGTGATTAAGGATTTTTCCACTTCCAGTGACCTCTCAAATGTCAGCCACCATCATAATACAATAATCTAATTACCTTAATTACTTTTGAAAATGTCAACAGTCTCACATAGTCTATCTAGAAAAAAATGTTCTGGTTACAATAGTCTCTATAAAAACTTATATTTAAGGTACGTTTTTTTCTTTCATATAAAAAGACAGATATCCCCTTATGATAAATCACAGGTTACTAAGAACTGCTAACAGCCAGGCTCGCACCATAATTATGAGTCTGTTCAGCTATTAACCTCTGCATTCATACAGTGAGTACTTTGCACATTAGAAAAGATCAATACAGTGTTTAACACCCTAACGCTCTAATTAGCACGACTGATGGCCATTTAGTTTTATGGACATAGCCAGGCTGAATGATTCATCTGCATCACAGGACAGGAGCCATTATACACAGCGCATTCTTCATATTCTGGATGTTGTTGCACCACCATATTTTGTAATAATCCCTTCTGGCAACATCCACAACTGAGGACATCATGTTTTCAGGTCGCCTGTCTGTCTCATTTTTGTGAATGCGAGATCTCTTGAATGCCAGGAGGGAATTTCTTGAAATTTGGCACAAATGTTCATTTTGCCTCAAGGATGAAGTGATTCGATTTTGATGTTCGGAGGTCACTGTCACCTCACAAAACACATTTTCGACTATAGCTGAACAATTCACAGACAAATTATGACAAAATTTTACACAATTGTCAAATAGGATGCAAATGATAAATACGTGGCATTTTACATTCAAAAGGGCAAAGATAAACATCACTATGGCATCATGATGATCTGCAAAAACACCTTTCTGGCCATTGTTTAAGGCTATAACTCCAGAACAGAAGGGAAGATGTGGATGGATACTGAAGTAGTGACACAAATCTAGTGGGGCCCACCTTAAAACTATGTTGATTGTTTACATCTTCTTTGTTTCCTGGTTGACGATAAATGTGTGAGGCATCCACAGTTTTAAGAATTTGCAGCCTTTTTGTTTCAGCATTGATATTCCAAGCAATTGCCATGGCTGTACTTGATGCTCTATCAGAATCAGCTCTACTGGCCAAGCATGTGGACTCATACAAGGACTTTGACTCTGTTTTTGTTTTTCTTAATGAACTTATACACTTCAAAGGCATCACTACGTATGCTATATGCATATGAGCAGACATGGATTCAAGTTTTATTTATATAGCACCACTTAACAACACATGCCATCTCATTGCACTTCACACAGTAAGGTAAAGACCTTATGAATGTAAACTCAGACTTGGTGAAGGCACACAACTGCTAGACGGTAATTCTAGTTTTCGTTTTTACTTTGCTATGTCCTCTCTTTCTTCACCACTCAACTCTTGTTGGGAGTGTATGGTGGTTTGATTTGTCGATAGATGGTGGAGATTGTATGTCCTGACTTAATAGACATCTTTGCATGGTCATCAGTCATGCATCTGACAAGAGACTACACTCTCTAATTATCACATATACTGACGGATTCCAGCTGCCACACTAAGGACAGTGATTTTCTCCTTCAAAGCTGTGTAGCCCACTACAATTCCCTGTCCTAAACACAATCTGTTGCTACATGCATCAATCTAAGGCAAAATAATTCTTCTTTATTCCAAAAATGACCATCTGAACACCTTTCTAGGACATAATGGTTTAAAAGGGGCAAATGAATGTTGCATTAACATCACTGATGATGTATCACCTGGTAAACTTCCTTAGACCCTCCAGCACCAAAGTTTCAAAATATCTTGTTACTATGACTTTATGCAGGTTTATGTACAAATGATGGCTTTATTGAATAAGACAATTCCAAAGAGACAAATAAGAACCTGATAACCAGAATTTCAGTTGTAAGAAAGTTGTTATGAAAGGGGGAAAATGACTAAATCCAGAGAGTTTCAGACTAGGAATGACCAGCATCACTTAAAGTCCTGTTTATTTCTTGCACACCTACAGTATTATATACTATAAATAGACATCATTCATGGATGATGTCTTGTCACACTTGTAATGTTACATGCCCTCAGTTTACATGGATAAGTTGCAACATATGTAGATAGATCTCCCTTCATCCAAATGCATCTACATCTGTCAGGTAATGCTGAGGGTAAAGTAGCAGCAGGGGGACATTACAAAAGACTTTTGGTATTATTCTTTGAAAGATTCCAACAAAGTAAAGCCTTTTCTGTGCAAAGCCTTGAGACCTTGACATCTATCAGACCTGTATTACAGTTAGCTGTCAGCAAGTCACACTCCACACTGCAAAAAACCCCACTATGGATCAGCACAGCCATCTTCTTAGAGAGGGGCACAAGAACATGTTTACTTGCTAAGAACCTCAAAACGTGGTACAGAATCTTAGTAAAGAAAACAGAACACAAGTGGAATGAGGAGTCACACATAACCCAACATACTGAACATCCTTCAACCACCATTTTTGCAATTTCAACAATTTTCACACAGTTACAACTCATCTACTCACACTATTTGTCTTCTGTTGAGAATTTTCTGTCCATATATGTGCATGTGCAACAAAATGACGTTGGGAAATAC
Source organism: Dascyllus trimaculatus (assembly GCA_024666655.1). Classification (NCBI taxonomy): domain Eukaryota; kingdom Metazoa; phylum Chordata; class Actinopteri; family Pomacentridae; genus Dascyllus; species Dascyllus trimaculatus. The sequence continues at coordinate 11,525,249 of CM045450.1, forward strand.
TAGCATGTACTGTTATGATTAAACCATGAAGTGCATCCATAATTTTGGGCCTGCACCTTAAACAGTGATTTTCTACTATGACTTGATGATACGTGGAGTCCATATCTATGCTATCTTGTCCTGATCCTGTGATATTATTTATTATATTAGCTATTGTTACACATTTGACTTTGGTAATGTTTACCTGTGGCTAATAAGAAACCCTGGTAAGCCTGAGAAAAAGCTGCTCACTTGTCTCTGGTAGTGAAAGCTGTTTAAGAGCAGAAGCTTCTGACCTTTTATTTGAAAGTATGATTTGAAAGAAAGAGAATAACACGTTATTTTTAAGTACATAGCCGGTGTCACACAATTTAAGCTGAATTTGAGTTTTAAAAGCGGTGAAAATTGGAGAAAGAGAAGTTTCAGATCCCTCGAAGATGTATTTCATACATACAATGCTTTGCTCTGTGTTAATTTACTATTATTTTCTGAGTGGGTGTCCATTATGAGGCCAATGACTGGTGGATTGGCACCAATCATCCATGTGGCAAGCCATTCATTCGTTACCATAGAAACGGCTCGGGTGAATAGGGGATAAGTGGGGGAGCATGGAGAGATTGCTGACACCTGCTCTCCTTCATTTCCTATCATTACACACACATATACTGTAAAATTCCTCACAAACATGTGTGCATTATGTAACAACACACACACATACACACAAACACATGCACACACACACACACACACACACAAAGTAACAGCAGAGTTCTAGAATCCTCCATCCTCTCTACTAAACCAGGAAATCGGTATGTGGTTTTTGCTGCAACACATAAAACATACACTATTCCTACTGCACTGTCACCAAATGTCTACACTGCATGTGTACATGGTGTCCTGCAAACCCAAAATTAATGTACTTTCCTGGGAGACTGGAGAAGTAAAGTTGTGGCATCATCTCTGTTCCAATGGCTTCTGTAACTCAGAGCGACTTCAGGTTTACGTTCAGAAATTCACTGCAGCATTTCCTACTAAAAATCGAAAACCTTCATGATTTACACAAAGTTAAACACTGATTACTTTGTGGGCTCCCATCCCACCCTAACTCTTCCATATCTGTTATATTCACAAATGCTTTATTCTAAAGCCATTCTTCCAACTTTTTGACTGTAATTTCTGCTGTTGAGTGATTTCCACATCGATCACTCCTCTTTGTTCTGTCAGTATTGCAGGCATCGCTGAATTCTATGGACAATTCCTATGCTCTATGGCGTATGGGAAATGGTATTTGTTAAGGCGGAAAGGCGGAATATTGAAAAAACAATTATGCCAAACATATGGAGTAAAACCATATGCCTACATGGTGCGACTCACATTACTATTGAGGAAAACTCTGTTCTGAGGCTGGATTTTAAGTTATCTATTATTAAACATTTCAGTGTGATTTTTCATGAGCTTTTTTTTTTTTTTTTAACTTCTAGAACAGGACATTCCTGCTTCTGTTGATGAGAACCTCCAGTGCCAGTATGATTGAGCTAAATGTGAACTCTCAGATACAAAGTCTGAACACAGAGTTCAGTGGAAGTGCAGTGGAGGATGCTCAGGAAGTCTAAAAGTGCAGCCTGATAGCATACTGTCATGCTTCTCTTCAGCTGCATGTCCAACATGCTGCCTATTTGTTAAATAATCCGTATTTCAGGATGCCATGGTGAGTCAGCCTCCATGGATCTAAGCTGATTTTTAAGCAGGAGTAGCTGTGTGGAAGTGGAAGCACAAGCAAAGATGTACTTAAACACCAGGTAGATTGTTACGTGATCCATACCTAGTTACATTCAGTAATCAGCAGCATTTGCATATCACAGAAAAAAAATATTTCAACTCAATGTGACCTTAACTTACACGTCACCTTTTAACATGTTAAATGGAGCAACGCTTTCGGTAAGGGAGCGCTGAGTCCTCCCCAGAGGAGTAAGTGGGGTGTAGAAGGTGTGTGATTGGATCATTACATAGCCAATTATGCTGAACTAACCTACAAAGCAGACATCTGAGTAGCAAACCCCTGGTCCATCTAAGCTAACAAGGCAAGAAAGAAAGGGGTGTGGGGCACTGCACAGGAATGCAGAGAAAAGGCTTTAAAACCTAGAAGGTTATACCACAAGGGTACCATTTCGAAAAGAACAAAAGTAGTGGGTGAAAAATGTCCAATATTCCAAGAGGAAAACATCGCTTCGAGCATGGAGTATGTAATTACATGCATCGAGTGATTCATAAGGATACAGGAGGCTTAATGCTGTAATGCTTGGACCACCTCATACCTTTTCACATGCAATAGTTACATCATTATTATTTAGCAGCAGAATGTCTAATGTCTTAATATCAAAAATGTCCAGGGACAGTTTTTATACAGTATAAGACATGTTTAATATCAGCAACAAAAAATATATTCAAGTTTCTTCTTTTAAGTATTGCATTTTGCTCCTTAAGGTACATTTTTTTAAAAAAAGCTTGTCTTTGTAACATCAAAAATAAACAACAGTTAAAGAAAACTAAGGACATCTTTAAATAAAAATATAACTCATCAAAGTCTAATTTTAATGTACTCTAAATTAGTGATGATAAATTAGTGTATGAGTATGCTTCTGTGTATTTTCCTTTAAAATGACGTCTTATGGAAATAAAATGTATTATTACATACAAATATCCAGCACTTTAGATAAAGTCTGTCATTTAAGCATTTTTAGGTGCTATGTAAATTATTTGTAAATTTTTATAACACACTATGTTCTAGTTATAAACATGCGTAAGGACATTTTTATAATATAGATGTATTCTACTTTATTACAACAGCGTTTTTGCTATATTTTATACTGTTTATACAGCATCCTTCATTTATCACAGAAGGAATTATAGTTGCTGACAGATATATAATCACTTTAATCACTGTATCTGCTTGCAACCACATCCGCCATCAACCACAAAGAATCCAATTATTGATATCACAAAGTTGAACTTAATCAGACCAAATCAGTAGCTCGAGATGAATAATAATGTACTGCACTAATATAGAATGAAGTCAGTGAACATTCAATGATTAATAATGTCACAGCTTCCATAATCAAAGGCAATAAGAAACAATATCCCCTTATACATTAGAGGAGTTAAACTTTTTTTTAAACTTCCTTTTATTATATTTAATACTCATATTCTTGAAATTGTCTCTCACTGTTTTGTTGTCTTATTTGATCTTGCAGTTCAACATTTTTTTTTTTGGTTGTTATTTAGAGTGATGCAAGAAAATTAATCATTTAACCACTAGAACACATGCAATACATGGGGAGTACTGTATAAAATTAGCTTTTTCAAATATGCAAGCATCAGTTCCTCTAAAAAAACTTATTTTAAAATTAAATTAAAGCTTTGCTGCACTAACTAACAATGTGCCTAAAAGACAGTCATACTGTTTAGACTACATACAATGTTACTGATTTAAAGCAATCATCAAACCAGAACTGCCTGTAGGGTTTAAACTGCAAAACAATATAAAGCATTTGATTGATCAAACCAAATTTAAATCAAGTCCCTGGAACCTTGTGTGAGGACCCATAATAGAGGTTCTATAAAACTTAATGATGCTACTGTAAAAGCAGCCCACCGGAGCTGGAGGACAGCGGCAGTTAAAGAGGCTGACTGTAGCCTCTGTAGCCTTTCTTCATATCAGAACTCCTGCACAGCGACTGCTTGGCTTCCTTCTAAGCCCCAGAGCTCACATTGAGTTCTTGCCTTCAGTTGAAAGATCAGCATTATCAATTTCTTAATCCATAGTAGCCTATATTCCTCTCTAATGTCAGACGTCTTCATCAGTCTAGATGCTCTGGCAGCTAGTGCTCTTTAATCCAATATTCTAACCTCACAATACGATACCTGTGACTGCAGCTTGCTTGGCATCATTTTTCCCCTTTGAGTCTGTATTAAATGTTTAATGATTCAAGTGATAGTTATCCAGTTCCACCTCACAGATTTATCCACACCTTGGTCCTTAAATGAGCCTTGCATATGGCCCTTCCCTTCAACGAGGTCCAGACAGATGTGGTCAAAGGAACAAAACTTGCCAAGCAAATATTCCAATGCTCTGTTGCCTAGCAACACATCAGTGCATATTTCATTCATCACAGCAGGGATTTGCATTTCAAGTGTTGTATGAATTAAACTGATTTAGCATTTGTTTGCATCAGAAAATGTTGTAGATTATTTTTTTAAAGCCTAAACGCCTTTCCAAATGTGATCCGATTGAATGGTGCCAATTAGTGAATATTTCTGACAACTATTTGAAATTACAGTTTAAGATCCTGTAATCGTCCAAGTTAGAGAGAGAAAAATGACAAAAGGTAGAGGAGAAGCTACAGAGACATTGATCTGCTGTCTCTATACATTCCCTCCCTCTGTGGTGTCAGCATCAGCGAGCCATGTGCTGAGAGTTCAGGTGGAAGCAGATGCAGATTCTCTGAAAGCCATTAAGTCTAAATATCAGTCCTGACTCCTGGATTACATTCTGTCTGCCTCAGTTACTTTGACTAGGGGCAGCAACCCAGAAAAACAGTTTGGGGAACAGAGCTGACACCCACATAAAGGGTGCCTTGTGATCTATGAGGATGGGTTCTATGCTCTAGACTCAAATTTAACACCAGTGGAATGATAGTTTATGCTTTAATTTCTCAAGCAGATCTTCTTTATCATAAATACAGCTGAATAAAACCTTCTATTTACAGCTCCAACTACTGACTCCTTCCTGACTTTAGCAAGTCAGTCCGTCTCATAATCCATATTTCTGTAGCTCCACCAGCTATAATCAAACTCAGTCATCCGGCATCTATAAAGACCCCCCACACCGCTCTGCTCTCAAGTTGTATGAGAGAGAAGATTGATGTGGAACATTAATACAGGTGTACAAGCAAGAAAAATGTCTTCAGCTATAAATTATGGTATAACCAAAGGCCATGGCATATTGATATTTCCATAACACAACCCACTAGCCCTCTGGCCAAAAGCAGCAGCATTTTGTTTTGATTTTTAACACCATGCCAATAATTTCTCTGGTGCTTGCGGACAAAATTGATCAGAATTTTTTTTTTCTGTAAGTACCACAGTCAGTTCAGGGCTGATCCTGTGCTGAACTGATTCAAACAGTCCATGCTGTGATACTTTTTTTTTTAAAGCAATATATTTGAATTCATGATTCAAAATATAAACAAATGTGATGAATAACGTGAGAAACATGACTAACAGAAGAACTGGTGCTCATCTTTGCAATGTGTACTTTTTATTTTTCCCTTATTTACTATAAAAACAAAGAGAAAACAGTTCATGAAATATTAATTTTGCTACTATGATGGATGCAAACTTTAAGCTATGATCTCTATGGGTTGTAGTTTTACGCGTGATTTTTGCTTCACCCATATCTTATCTGACAACTATAAATGCATGAGGCTAACTCACATTCAAAAAGACAGCCTACTGTGTCGTTCATGTTCAAAACATCTTTGGGATGAACAAACTGAACTGAACCATCCATCCATCCGTCATCTATACACCACTTAATCCTCTGCAGGATCACGGGGGGCTGGAGCCTATCCCAGCCGACTCGGGCGAAGGCCAGGTCTGGACAGGTCACCAGCCTATCGCAGGGCCACATATAGACATTCAACCAAGCACACTCACACCTACGGATAATTTAGAATAATCAATTAACCTCAGCGTGTTTCTGGACTGTGTGAGTCCAGAGTACCCGGTGAAAACACGCTGCATAGGGAGAACATGCAAACTCCACACAGAAAGATCCCAGGCGTCCTAACCGGGACGTGAACCGGGGATCTTCTAGCTGTGAGACGACGCTGCTAACCACCAAGCCACCGTGCAGCCCTTGAACTGAACCAATCAGTTAATTTCTTAGTTCAGCTGAGCTCTTAGTCAGTTGCAGGTAAACATGTAGGGAAACACTCCTTCAGTGAAAAAGCGATTCAGGTCTGTGAATAATTCAGAGCTACACTCAAGTTTACTTAATGTTTTACACAGTGAACAGGAGCCCTGAGTGATAGTTGGTGGCTCAAAGTGCTAGAATGAAATTCAAGAGTGATACTGTAGATTAGTTAAAAAGTCAGTGAAACCAGTGTACATCTCTGATATTCATCAAGGACACTTTCAAATATCAGAATTAATAAACAGACTTTACTGTGTTCATAAAAGCGCCAGTACTTTTAGGACTAGAAGTCGGAGATCATGAGAAATATAGATCATGGGCTAAGCAGTTGGAGCTTTGGTCAACAGCAAAGAATCAGATGAACAAATCTTCTGAATGTATCTGTTTATTAAGTTGATTAAAGTGATTCAGGACAAAAAATAGCTGCCTTGGACATCACTAACCAACTGAAGGTCATAACATAAGTGAGGTGAGAATTAATAATTTTCCCATTTTCCACATCTTGAAGCCAAATACTGTCTTCAGTCATCAGAAAGGGGCTTTTACATTCACTTTATTGAGTGCACACATGCAAACTGAAATGCAGTTTCAAAGCTCTCCACACACATTTGCAAGTGGCATTGCTATAATAACACTCCTATATAGAGCAAAGACCACAGATCTGCAGTTATGTAACAGAACAGTCACATGCATCTGTGTTGACTTGCGTGGCCGTGTTTTTGTGTTTCTGTGTGAACTTGGATTGCTCATGTTGTGGAGACATCCATTCAAATCATAGAGTGTCCCTCTGCCTTCATGGGGACAAAAAAACAAGTCCACGTGATGTAAATAATTAAATTTAAGTATGACTACTTGGTGCAAGGTTGAGGTGAGGTTAAGGGTTTGGGTTATGCAAGTCGTAGTCATGGTTGAAGTCAGAGGAAGTCTACAAGAAATTACTGTATGTCAATGTTACCTCCTCTGAAGTGATGGAAAGGTCGTTGCTTCATTCAAGCGAAACACGGATTTCTTGGAACTGGTGCACCGGCAGCATTGTACGAACAATATTGTTGTCATGCTTCTGCAAAATACAGTTGCTTGGCAAGACTTAGAGTAAATACAGCAGAGAGAACGTTGATGCAGCAGTTTCTGTGAAATACCTTTTGAAGATTTATGGGTTACCATATGCTCTTAGGGAGCAAAATGTCACCTTTAATGTCATAGAGTATGTGGAAAATATGTGGCACAAAATGTAATAACATTCTAGCTGTCAGGTTGTCCATGTGCCAGAATGAGAAACTGTTTTACGTTCTTTTACTTGTTAAAAGGAGACTGTTCTTAGACCTGTTTTAAACCTATTTAATTTTGCAACACATTCTGTAACCTCATAGTCACGTCCTTTCCAATTTTTTACTGAAGTTTTTAGTCATTAGAAGAAAAACGCCCACTCCAGGAATTAAGAGGTTCAGAAAATGAAATAATTGCTGTTCTCTGCTTTGCAGTTGTCACCATATCTTCTGTCTCCTGTCACTGCCTGAATCCCATTGGATGAACATTATGGACGTAGGCATATTGAGGGTCAGAGTTCAATGTTTTTGAACTTTAGCTGCATAGCCTGGTGGAAAATCAGAGTAGAGTGATATTGTCCTTGCACTTTAGGTGTGAAAGGCCTGTTATGTCGTTACTGGGTGATGTCAACATGTTGGAGTGGTGAAATACCATGGCGATGACAGAGCCAAAACCTACTAATACCTATAGTTTGATCACTGGTAAGTGGTTGCAATGACTGCACATGTGAGTTTTATTGATACCACGCTAGATTTCTGTAAACACAGCAAGGCTTTTGTCAACACTTGCATCTGTTAATACAGTCTGCATGATCAGCCATTTTGCTGGTGAATGAACAGAGGTACAGTTTAGTACATATTTAAGCTATTCCAGGGAAAGAAAGGGAGTATTTAAATAATACTATGTCTCAAAAGACAATAAAAACAACAGCAAACTGCACTGAGGCTAGACATATAAATCTACACCCTGAAAGCTACAATATAATGTTAAATGGCTTCCACCCACTCAGACAGCAGACTGATGAATTTAAACTAAGATTGATCCAAATTCTCTAAGCGGTGACAAGTGAGAGGTGGCAATGAATAAACAAATGTATAAATGTGGTTTAAATACCATTTTAATGCTTCATTTATTCATTCATAAGCTCTTTAATTTGTGTGAAAATGAAAGCACATTAGAGGCCACATACTAAGCCTGTTTGGTTTTAGGGTTTCAAACATTCAAGTGGCTCGAGATTCATTTTGTTGAATATTTTTATTCATAGTCCTCGGAGGCTAAGATATATTGATTTGTGTTTTTTTAAAGTAATGGATAGATTGCTGTGAAATCTGCCAAAAGATTTTAATGTCACACAGGCCGTCCCTCATCACTACTCTATCTGGATGGAGCTAAAGGTCCCACAGTAGATTGATTGATTGAAAATTTGTATTTTATAGCTGCGGGAATAATAATCTGTTACAGAGCTGTTTCATATATGTGGTCAAAGATCTGGTAAACACATGAAACATGATATAGGCTTCAGTCAGAACTCCTTCTCTGTAAACACACATTTTAAATATGATGTATCACACAGCTGCTGTCATTAACCTGCATTCATGTCGGCTTTGTCAGACAATGTTGTGGTTATAAAATATAGATTTTGTAGCGCCGAGCTCGCAATGAGTGCTGGTTAACAGATATTATCCTGAGAATGTGGTATGGAATTTCATTTTGGCTGCTTTATAATCCAATGCATACATAGAGTTCAGCAGGATGGGAGAAAAGGCAACATTTTTATCACAATTATATATACATACATAAATATACATATATAATTATGCCCATATTTACACATAATGCTACAGTGTTTTTAGTATGACATTCGGTAGTTCGACCATCAGTCACCAAAAACATACTGATAAAGGTTCTTTATTAATTGACCTTGTACCTCATGCTCTAAGAATGACATGTTGTATATTAATTTGCTACATCTTGGTAACCTTTCTCAACCTACATCAAAAATATTTTAATGAATCACGACAGGGGTCGAAACGATGTCACGGGCCATTTACAGAAAATGCATCACTCATCACATGTATCTGCACATCTCTACTGGCCTGACAACTGTCTGATAGCTGGACCATGACAGGTCTGTAACAGTAATTGATTTAGTGAAAAACTTGCATGAATGTACATCCATTAGGAATCAATCATCCGTCATTCTGGCATTATTCAACAAATGCTTAGTTTAAGACGATAAATAAAGTTCCTGATTGAGTTGCTATTTTAAATCTTTGCCTTTATTTTTATGCCTGATGCAGCTGTAAATAAAAATGTTGCCACGCTGAAGCATGAACAGGCCTGGCTGCAATGATTTGGCTCTGCAATTCCCCTGTACGCTCCCTCATCGACTTTTACATTCCTCCCCGGCCATGAGAAGAGTGAGGGAGGCAGGGAAGGAGGCCAATATTTGTTTTACTTTGCCACTGTGTTTCCACCCTCCCTTTTGTAAAAATGCACCCTGGGATCTTTTTGTGAATCACCCAGCAACAGACACATCACTTTGTCTCCATCCTTTCAGTGCAAGCGGAAACGTCGCGCTCTTCTGAAGAGGCCTAGCAGCATCCTACCTGACTGTCTTACCAATGAAGAGCCAAAACACATTCTATGGGCCTGCAGTGTTACACATAACTGGTCCTGACAACAATCCCTCCCTCTCTGCACCAGGCGAAGAGAACAGAAGCTTTTTTGGGATTAGAGGACATGGAAAAGCTACAGTATAGGGCTCCTGCTCTGTCTGTCCGTCTGTCTGTCTGTTTGCCAGTCTGTCTCTCTGTTTACCTCTCAGTCTTTATCTCTCATGCACCAGCACACACATTGATTTCCATAATCTCTCAAGTGCAAAGCCAACATACAACAAATGTTTTAAAAACTGTTAGTTTAAGAAGGTATTGGAGACGCCAAAATACAATTTGCATTGATGGAAAAGCATTGAAACTCAATTAGAAAGTGTACGGACAACTCATCCAAGCCACATAGAGCTAACATAGCCTTCCAGTACGATAATACCATAGAGTTGTAATGTCATGCAATTATGTTGAAAAAAAACCCCAGTGTTTCCAGGCTTTGGCCCTGTTCGTAGTGTGGATTTATTAAAGGAAGGTCAGAGTTGAAACAGTGAAATCCTTGTTGCTAAAGAGGGTAATATAGTGTGCATTTGTTTTTTTCTTTGACTATTTTATTTATTTTAGTTCATTTTGTATTAGGGTACAGTACTGATGGTAATCTGGTTTAACATCACATTTCGTTCTGCTCCTGTGAGTTTGCTTGAGGCTACACATCTAATTCTTAATGTGCTTAAAATTTAGTCACACTAGCCATGCTGTCCTTGGAAATTTTGGTAGGTTGGTTAACAGACTGAAGAATCTCAACAACAATTTTATGAATTGACATGAAATGTTGTCCAGACATTCATGGTTCCCTGAGGATGAATCCAAACCACTTTGTTGATCTCTTGGCTTTTCCCTTAGCGCCACCATGAGGCTGACATTTGCGGTTTTGACTGAAATATCTTGACTTGTCTTTCATTTACAATGATCAGCCACAGCATTAATGCCGTTGAACCACTCAGTGAATACCACTGATCATCTAATTGCAAGGCAGTGTTCTCCTGGGAAACCTTGGTTCCTGGCATTCATCTGGATGTTACTTTGACATGTACCACCCACCTAAACATTGTTGGAGAATGAGCACACCCTGCCATGGCAACAGCACTCCCCAGTGCCAGCAGTCTGGCTAGGACAAAGCCCCCTGCCACACTACAAAAACTGCTCAGGAATGGCTCGAGGAACACGCCAAAGAGCCCAAGGAGTTGACTTAGTCAGTCTAAACTCCCTAGATCCCAGTCCAATCAAGCATGCATAGGACAAGCAGGAACAAGTCCAACCAATGGTGGGCCCATCCCTCAATTAACAGGACCCAAAGGATTTGCGGTAACCATTACAGTACCAGACAGCACCCCCAGATGTCCCCTGTCCATTGACTGACAAAAGAGACCTGCTTTGGCAGTATAGGGGAGACCAACACAAAATAAGGCAGGTAGATTTAATGCTGTGGCCAATACACCATAATACCACCATGGCCAGGTAAACATTGGTTTATGGCCAAATACCTGTGAAAGTATTGAAACTGGTAACATCCATCAGCCTCATCTGCACTTTGTGTTTAATGCTAATTAGTTAGCTTTAGCATGGCAACATGCTATACTAAGAACAAAGTAAACATTATTGCTTGCTAAACAGCTGCATCTTAACTTTGTCATTCAAACACATTAGCATGCTGACATTTGCATGGATTTAGATAATCTCAGTTAGTACACAGCTATTACATTCCTCTACATATAATTATTCTAGATTAACAAACGTATATTTTTACACAGATTAAGATATAGTTGCTTAAGCTGCAGTTTTTTTTAAGAACTACAAAAGGGATGTTCCCACTACGCAGAAACTGGAACTGAGAGATGACATATTTCTGAAAGAGTCCGTAAATATGCCTGAACTATAAAGTGCATCTGTCATCATTATCACTGTCATCATCTTTATCACCATTTTGTCTTTCCCACATGAGCGATTATGTGCTGTACAGTTTCAGAGCTCTGCCTTTGTCCCCAATGTCTGAGCAGTGACAGTGACAGGAGGCCAGCTGTCTGCCTGTGTGTTTGCCTGTACTCTGCTCTCTATTACTACCACCTCCTTCTGTAATTACAAGCTCCAGTGCACACAAGCTCACCATCAGGTGGGGCCGGGGCCACAAGCGCAGCACCACCAGCCCTCGTCAGTGGGGCATTTTGAATTCCCCCCCGTGCGAGAGCTGCAGGCCAACGGGAGGCTTTTTGCACATCAGAGGTGCCACAGCCTGCGGGCCAATCAGCCAGTTGGGATTAGAAATGCTAAATTTTGTTTCATATCATTAGAAGGTTAGCTCACCCCTCATTGGTTCACCATCTGGGCATTCTTTCCTTCTCTCTCAGTGGTGCAGCTTTCTCAGCTCTGTATCAGCAGCGCACAGCCTAGAGCATGGTGGAGGGAGACAAAAAGAGCCAGAGATGGGGGTGAGAGATTTGGACAGATGAGCACAGGGGCAGAGGCAAAGGAAGAAAGCAATGAGAGAAATGCAGGGAAGTGTGAGGAAAAAAAGTAAAAATGATGCAAAAGACTAGGAGTAAAATGTAGAAACAAAACAAATACATATGACACTGAATATGATTTTAGAAGCTGTTTTGGTATTTAAATATCAAAGGTAACATTCAGACAGTCAAATAGACCAAATAAAGTCAAACATCATCATCGTAGCTTTCATCCACCCCACATCTATCATTCCCAAAGGCAGACGTAGAATCTGTTTCAAATTAACACTGGTTTAAGTCGTACTCATTTTCACAAACTCAAACTTTCGCTGTTAAACCATGAGAGAGTCTAATCTCCCAGTGAGACCCTAATATTTTATCTCGATGTGGGAGTTAAAGTCTGCATTAAGACTGCTCTTTTGGGATGTTCCACAAGGGTATTTCATTTTGGAAGACAGCGGGCTAAGAAGATTATAAGCACAGTTTTCAATTTATCTCACACACCCTGACTCTTTTTATTGGCTGGGACCCTCTTATCATGTTTTGCCAGCAGCTAGAGCAGCCATTGGCATCTTCGCCTGTATCCACTTTGGAGTGACTGCATTTGATGCAACATTACGCTACTTATTTTTACCCAAAGTATGGTTTGTTTTTTTTTTCCAGCACAGTTTGCTTCCTATGAATCACTCAAAATTTTGGGCGGATGGGAGTTTAGAGAATAAAAAAATTCTGAATAGGTCTCACTCAAGTGTGAATGTGTGTTATTGACTGCAACTTGATGGAACTTAGCTAACTTTAGAGATGATTACATGAAAATGTTAGATAATAGGTCTATATGATGCATCAACTGGCCCTTTGAGTGAGTCAGAAAAGAAGAGAGAGCGAGAGAGTGGGTGAGAGAGGGAGAGAAAGAGAAAGAGAGAGAAGTTGCTGATGTGAAAAAAAAGAAAAAGAAAGAAAAAAGAAAAAAGCTGCAGGAGTAAGGATATAAAACCTTGAGACAAGAGGATGCTCCTCTCTCAAACCCGCTGCCATCTCAGTGGTGGAAATGTTGGAGTTGGGGAGGGTCGACTTTGAGGTGACATTGACGCTATGTAGATGAGAGTGAGGATCCTGCGCTCCATGTTACGTCCCTGCTCGCTTCAACTCAGACGGCGGCAGCTCCTTTCCCCGTCTTCTCTCCCCTCCTCTCTTTCAGCACCACTCCTTTAAGGACAGCACCTCGCTCTCAAACGCGCATTTTTGTACGCCATCCTCCCCGCCTCTGGATCATATATGTGCTCGCTGTCACTGGATCCAAAGTTTTCGCCTTGGTTTTCACTCAGTGCAAGTGCAAGGAAGTAACTTTTTTTTTTTTTGAATTAGGATTTTTCCCGTCGGGGAAACAGTCTGGCAAAGTAACGGATTTTATTGTAAGTATTCTGTATGTGTTGGATATATGTTAGGAGAATGCTCGTGTTTCACAAACTCGTTTGACGCGAGTATCATTGAGGAATTTATCACATGCAGATGCGCTGAATTTGGCAATGGGCGAAAGTGCGACTGCGCTTCCCTTGATGGCGACCATCTCACGGGAGCCATTAGAGTATTTGATCCTTCAGTCATGCAGCCACATGTTTCAAATATGCGAAATGCAAATGTGCGATCTGTGTAGGAAAGGAATGCACGCATAGTTCTTTGTTCAGCGAATGCCAGTTTGTCTTCAGAGTCTTTGTCTCTCTTTGATGCAAAACGTTACACTAACTTGGCACTTAAATAACACTTTTTATATGAACTGCATGTCTTAGAAACAACAAAAGATTTACTGTTGCCTAAAACCGTGAATGTAACCGTGTTGCCTCGTCGCTCCTCACCATTACGCACCAGGTGATGGGGCGCACAAAGAGCGCGCTCCGTGATTCATCCGGCCATCACACTTCATTTACATTTATTTTACATTCTAAAAGTTATTTTTTTTAAATACAAATAATACATTTTTTAATTTAAAGCCTTTATATTTTAAAAAAACACAGTCTTATTCCAAAAACAGCCTTTTTAATTGCCTTAAATAATACAAATCAATTAAGAAGTAAAACAACAAATAAATATTTCTACTCTATCCTGTGGATATTTGATGAAAATGTCTATTGAAGCTGCAAACTCCAAACTCCTGTGAGTTATTACCCTCTCCAGGTGATTCATTAGACATGATCATGGCGTCTGACTCCTAAATGTGTTTAATTGCTCCTCTCTTGTACCGGAGCAGTGGGAAGTGGGCCATTGAATTTAGAGCATAATGAATCAAGGACAAGAGCAGGCTCTAAATTTCTGTTAACATGGATTCACTCCAGGCAATTAAAAGTGATTCTTATTGCATGAGAAGTCTTTATTTGATCCTGTGGGGTTCACGGATCGTGGGGCAGATTTTTTTTTTTCTCTTCACCCCTGAAGAAATGTCATGCAATTAAAATAGATGCATATGTTTAAGTAGTGTATTTTTTTTATTTGTCTCTCCCCTACAGCGAATTCTATCACAATATCCATGTAAAACAGTAATGTCAAAATATATTTATTCTTAAACTATTTTTTGTCTTTCAGAAAACAAGAAAATATTTATGTCCTGTGGGAAATAATCATTTCACTTCATTTTTTTCTACAATGCTCATATCATAAAAACAAAAACAATTAACTGCATCATGCAAATCAAAGCTTTATTATTGAGACTTGACATTCTACTTTAAAAATATTTCAAGCAAGTAGTTTTGAACGTGATCTAATTTAGATCTTCTGTGTTTTTTTGTTTTTTTTTCTGTGAAATTTTAACTCCTCACATATTTATGTTTTCAGGGTCTCTGGACTGTTGCTAAGGTGCCTCTGCTTCTGCTCCATACCGCTCACAGTACCCCGATCATTCGTCTTTTCTCGGCTATTCTCTGGAAACTGGGAGTACAGGACGGATAAGCTGCTGTCTTCCTGGACCGGTGCTGAAACCCCCTCCTCTCCACTGGTCAGGACTACCCGACACACACCGTGACCATGGCT
The DNA here is from genome assembly GCA_024666655.1 of Dascyllus trimaculatus. Classification (NCBI taxonomy): domain Eukaryota; kingdom Metazoa; phylum Chordata; class Actinopteri; family Pomacentridae; genus Dascyllus; species Dascyllus trimaculatus. Next base: position 11,540,377 of record CM045450.1, read on the forward strand.
ACCAACGGGACCAAAGCCTCGGACGGACACGTCTTAACGGAGACGGTGAATGACGCGCCCACCACCACGCCAAACGACAAACCCAAAACCTTGGTGGTGAAAGTGCAGAAGACGAAAAAGGAACTACCCGAGAGAGAAACGTGGGGTGGGAAATTTGACTTTCTGCTCTCTTGTGTCGGATACGCAATCGGACTCGGGAATGTCTGGAGATTTCCTTACTTGTGTGGGAAAAACGGCGGAGGTAATCAGGAATTCTTGGCAATTCTCACTTTATCCATACACCAAAAGGAATGCAAAGATCCCGACATCATAACCTGAGAGTTTGCTCCCGGAGATTTTTAATTAAAATAGATCTTAAGTGTATTTTCCCCCATCATTGCCGTGCGTAATTGCGCACAAGCCAATACCTGTGCGGTGATCTGGGGCGCAGTCTGAAACCAAATACTTCTGCTACCAAATATCTTATTGGATTATGTTAAATAAAATTCGTAAATTTACACACCTTTACTTCTCACCTTTCATCCAGGGGCCTTCTTGATTCCCTACTTTTTGACCCTCATATTTGCTGGCATGCCCCTGTTCTTTCTGGAGACGGCTCTTGGTCAGTACACTTCAATTGGAGGTCTCGGAGTGTGGAAGCTGGCTCCAATGTTCAAAGGTAAAGACACTTTAATGTCATTGTTAGGGCCTGTTTTCTTATATGTAAACCGACTGCTTCATGAAGGCCTGTCTGAAAAGCAGACATAGGCAAAGTCAAAAAATTGGGGCTCTTTGTAATTGTGCAACAGAGAGCCAAAACATTCAAACAATTATTCGTCTTTTTTTTCCCTTTTTTTTGTTTTGTTATTTCAACATATATTTCAGCACAATTTAACATCCTGCCTGTATTCTTCGGTTATTTCAGGTGTGGGTCTTGCTGCTGCCGTTCTGTCCTTTTGGCTCAATATCTATTACATTGTTATCATTTCCTGGGCTATTTACTATCTGTACAACTCCTTCACTGCTGTGAGTATTAAATATTTAAAATACATGCTGTTCACTAAAAATTGTGATAGTACGATGTGCCTTTTGAAAACTCAGGGGTCTTCTGCACTGTTTTTTCCCCCACACAGTGCACAGTTGTTTTCTCTGTATTTATCTATTTTCTTTACTTAGTGACACTTGAGTCATGTGGTAACCTCTGTTTGCCAGCATCTCTTATATAAGGCTACACAGCCCTTAACAGAGTATGACATTTATTACTTCCTTTCCCACATAATTAGCGCCTTACACAAGGTATTGATAAATGCATTTGGTGATGAGGCATTCACTCCTCTGAGAAAAGCATGAAATCTCAATGTCCCGAATGAGTATCATGGTCTTGGCTGCTTGACAGCCACAGAGAATGGGACCCAGCAGTGGGAGAGTAGTCCAACTAAAAAGAGCTGTCTCTCTGTGTGTGTGTTTTTCTCTTAAATTTTCAGGATCTGCCATGGCAGACTTGTGGCAATCCCTGGAACACAGATCGCTGCTACACCAACTACAGCATCGCAGACACCAGAAACCTTACTAGCGCTGTGGTGGAGTTCTGGGAGTAAGCTGGGCATCTGAGTCTGTTTATATCACAAGGATACTACTTTGATTTTAATTAAACTGAAAGGCCTTTTTCCCTAATGTGCATGATGTAGGGTCAAATCAGGGGTCAGAGTCTAATATGTCCATTTGCAAGGTTCACCAAATCCTTAAATGGTCATCTACCTCAGGATAGCACTAGAAGAGAAAAATGTGCTTGAGCAATAAATGGCCTAAAACAAGCTTAGGCAAAAAATTGATGGTTGGAAAAAAAAGCATGTAGAAATGCATGCAAACAAGCATGGCTTCCCTTGGCTGTGTTGCCTTTAAAAAAGCTTTAGGGGTGAAAAAAGAAAGCCATGGAGAGGCTCTTTGTGAATATCCAGACACGTGTATGCGTATTTCTGCATGCACTCATGCGTGGTGCATGTATGAGATCAAGGTTGCCCTTGTGCTTGTAGTAAGACCACTTTACTCCTTCCCTGCAGACGTAACATGCACCAGCTGACCGATGGTCTGGAGAAGCCTGGGGAGATCAGGATCCCGCTGGCTATCACACTAGCCATTGCATGGGTGCTTGTCTATTTCTGTATCTGGAAGGGGGTCAGCTGGACTGGCAAAGTAAGTAGAAGAAGAGGACAAAGACATGAACTAAACACAATGGAAAATCTGCTATGACTTGTAGACTCACTGCTCAAGGTCATAAAGCTGGTACATGACACATTGGATTATTCTTCAAATAAAGTCATTTCTGATTACATAACTTCATGTAACCCTTTAATTTCCTATTTTAATTTGTTTAATTTCCTATTTAATAAGGTTTACAGTCATCAAATATTTAAAAATCATATAAAACAACTGATTCTGATGGTGACATGCAGGACACAGTCTACGCCTCTGCAATATTATACAATGCAATGTCCCTTTAATCCAAAGCAAACCGTGTGTATCATGAATATCCACATTTTCCACAATAGAAAAAAAATTAAACTTAGCTGCTTTGGAACCATCCTTTACACACTGAGCTACAAACCAAAAATATAACATTTTAGATTTTTATCTATCAATGTGTGCTTATTTTTCTGTTGGCTTGTCAAAGAGTTTGGATGGTTTCACCAAGTTAGAGACAGAACATCTCCTGTTTCTGTTCAGTACACTTTATCATGAATGACATGAGAAGTGTTGACTTTGATAGCACTGGGTAAAATTAGTTCAGATAAGGAGGGAAATAGTGCAGTGGGAGTGTGCTGAACCTAGTCTTTCTGGGGTCATCTTGCCTCTGGGGAGCGGCTGACTAGGGCACTGTGCTGTGCTGCAAGTATGGTGCCACAGTAACACAGTAAGTTGATGAAATGAACAACTTAGCAGTTTTTTATACTTTTTTGCTGTTTTGCAGTAAACTTACCTCAAGTGCAACAAAACTCACTCGCTGTTAGTTATGGCTCAGACGGATAATGTGGTTTTTGTAACAATAATTTTGTGTCTCACAGGTGGTGTACTTCTCAGCCACATACCCCTACTTCATGCTGTTCATCCTGTTTTGCCGTGGCATCAGTCTACCTGGGGCCTTTGATGGAATTCTCTTTTATATTACACCAGACTTCGAAAAACTTAAGGAATCTGAGGTATGCGCTCTGCTCTCTCTCCATCTATCTATGTAGGCCCTGAAAGAATACATATAGCTATCTATGAACCAATATAGAGGTGATAGCAGAAGACAAGTTGAGTCTCAGGTGAAGTTGCACAGGCTGTTTACAGGACACAGTAATGCCATAGCATAGGTTTCTTACTGTACCTGCATATAGGTGCACTAGACGTGTGGTCATTCGTCAGTAAGATTTGCACAATGTTCAGTACTATGAATCCTCAGGCAGTGCACAGCATTAAATTTAACAGCCACAGATATTGTCAGTAACAATCACTGTTAATTGCAAAGGGAGCAAATAGTACAAAGGATATGTATTAGCTCACAGGCAGAAAAACATCACTGTTTGTGTAGTTCACAAATAGTTTCCCTTGAGCATCAGTAACAATTGCGAGACACATTGGAAAGATGATGGGATGCACTGAGATGAGAGAGGATCAGACAGGACCAAGTGGAGCAAAACAGCACTCAGGCCTTACAGACTGCTGGATGTTTATAAGGGGAAAGATACATTTAGGCATGTGTCTTCATCAGTCCAGTCAGTTGTGTTATTGTAAATGAGCAAAAAAGGTCATATAAGCAGTAAAATCAAATTGATCTTGGCTGCTTCTTTTACAAAAATCTTTAGTAAGCATCAATTTTCCACAAACTAGAAGTTCAGACTTGATCATTTAAACATCTTTTCTGATGGATTTCAGGTGTGGCTCGATGCCGCCACTCAGATCTTCTTCTCCTACGGGCTGGGATTAGGCTCTCTGATTGCTCTCGGCAGCTACAATACGTTCAATAACAACGTGTACAGGTAGGTGATTAAAATATGTTTCCTTTCTGGTTCATTTATTACATGAATTAAATTCCCATTCAGATGAAGTTGTGCTGTCTTTGCACGGTCACTCACACATCTCTCCTAATGGAGGCTGTGCGGATGTCTCTCCCTGGGATTATTTTTGGTGTTTGTGACAACATAGCGTCTGCTGTACTGTCTATTTTGGGACTATTTGAGCCTCCACTTGTATCAGATGTTTCATTATTTTGGCTCTTTCTGGTGTTTTGCACTCACAGGTGCACACATTCGGTGGGCCTCAGCTACTGTCACCTTGTAGGGTAAACACTGGTCAGCAGCACAAACTATGTGTATCTGTAGAATTGTTACAACTCTGTCGTTTTATAAGAACAGGTCAGTATAAACGTATTCAGCTGCTGTGCAACTGCAGGATGCAAAATGGCTTTCCACCTCTCTCCTCCCGTTTCCCCTTCCACGTCTCTCGACAATGTGCGACGGGTTGATAAGGAATTGATACGGGCGTGACAATGGCTGCCTTGTGCTTTGTCTCTCCCCTACAGAGATTCTGTCATTGTCTGCTGCATCAACTCCTTTACCAGTATGTTCGCTGGCTTTGTCATCTTCTCCATCGTGGGATTCATGGCCAACGTAACAAAGAGGCCCATCGCTGATGTGGCAGCCTCAGGTAATTGCAATCAATGTTGAAACTCGATAGCGACAATAGGCACAAACAAGAGATACTACTACCACAAAAACTGTGCAGAAACCAGCCATTGAAATAGCTAGATACGTTCCTCTTTCAGCCAGGAAGAAGGGACGGAAGGCTTTTATTTGGCATTATAAAAGTTCTGGATTTATTAGAAGTGAAAAATGCTTTGTCATTTTGCAAAACTCTCCGTCCTTTGCAGATACTCAGTTTTGACATTCAGTGCACTTTTTTTTTACAATAAAGGACACTTTGGAATTAAATTCTTTGTAGCTTTGCCTTGTTTTATCCAGTGACACAGTTTCTGTGCTGTCCTTAACAGCTGAATAATTATGGTAAAATGGTGGACAGCACAATTTTAAATGAACTTCGCATTTAAATTTTTGACTTCTTTCATCATAACTGCAAAAGTCATGTGTTATTCATGTCCCACTGTAATTGCAATGTCTAATATTTGTCTTTTATCAGGACCTGGTTTGGCGTTTTTGGCATATCCCGAGGCCGTCACTCAGCTGCCCATCTCTCCTCTCTGGGCAATACTCTTTTTCTCCATGCTGCTGATGCTGGGAATTGACAGCCAGGTAAAGCTAATCCAACAAAATGGTCTGGTTTTTGAACCATAGTTGTAATTTTCTTGATTTAATTCCTTTGCTAAACTTTAACTAAAACTGACTGCCATATCTAAACCCAGGATTCTATTGTTTCTGGCTGGAAACCTTTAGAATGTGTTAAAACATTACCTGTTATGTAAAATGTCTTGCCATTACTCTGTTGTTCATGGCCTAAACCTTAGCAGTGTTTCTATTGTGACAGCACTGTGTTACGTAACACAGCTTTGACATGACTCTGCAATCTCTCCAGTTCTGTACCGTGGAAGGCTTCATCACTGCGCTGGTTGATGAATTCCCTCAGGTCCTCCGGAAACGTAGAGAGATCTTCATTGCAGTTGTCTGCCTCATTTCTTATATCATTGGACTGTCCAACATCACACAGGTAAATACTCTCAGAGACATTATGGGGTAGTTATTTACGGAAAGCAAACAACTGACAAGGTTTTTCAGGTCAGTATTGTGTCTGCATTTGTTTGGTTCCCCTTCATCGTCTCAGGCTTATACAGATTTCCACAGCCTTCTAGTAGTGTTCCCACAGGATAGTAGTGGTTTCACCTCAGCAGCTGACCCAGTAACCTGCAACATTGTTAACTCAGCTTGCCAAGTGGCCCTCCTGTGAAAACCATAGGGCCTCTAAATAAAAAGGTCATAGGATCATACTCCTGAGACTGTACTTCCTAGTCTAACTGGTTCAGGTCATTTAGAATCACGTTGTTTAAGTCGGCAAACATGAAACAACATGAAGTAGATTTAAAGCCACCATTTCACTTAATTTCGCTCTAGCCGCTAGGCCAAACAACCACAAGGTTACCACTTGGTTCCTCCTCTCATTTGTCCAACACAGCAAGATGCTTCTGCACCTTCTGGCCAGACTGTCATGCAGTGTAGAATCAGAGGTAATGGCTCCCGTTGATATAGAATTATCTTGGAAACAATCAAAACACGGTCTTGTGCTACAATTAGGTATAAAATAAGAAAAGATAAACTGACTTAAGTTTATGAGATGTAACATCTCAACTACATTTTTCATGAAGTTTGCTGTGCATATTCAAGAAGGAAGAATCCCAATTTTTCAGTGATCCTCCGAGCTTTTTATCGGCAGTATCATCAGGAAACAGCTTCCTCTCCATTCATCCATCCATTATCTATACACCGCTTAATCCTCTGCAGGGTCGCAGGGGGGGCTGGAGCCTATCCCAGCCGACTCAGGCGAAGGCAGGGGACACCCTGGACAGGTCACCAGTCTATCACAGGGCTACACATATAGACAGACAATCAAGCACACTCACATTCACACCTACGGACAATTTAGAATAATCAATTAACCTCAGCATGTTTTTGGACTGTGGGAGGAAGCCGGAGTACCCGGTGAAAATCCACGCATGCACAGGGAGAACATGCAAACTCCACACAGAAAGAACCCAGGCGTCCTAACTGGGATGCAGACTGGGGATCTTCTAGCTGTGAGGCAACGCTGCTAACCACAGAACCACCATGCAGCCTTAGCTTCCTCTCATTACAGTAAATTAAATAACAATCTGAGCAGTAGATTACCACTAAGTTCTACTTAACACATTCATGCTCCTCAGAGAATAAGCCTTTGTGTAGATTTCACAAGCTTCCAGAATGTCACCTTTGCATGCAGAATATGCTCTGATTTAATTTGCTGAGCACATTCATGCCCCCAAAGGAAAACTGCCGTTTGTTTCCATTGACCCATCATCCTTTTCCACAGTGGGATGATCAGGACTAGTCTGATTCACAAGCTTCACTACTGTTAGGGCACCATCATTGCCAAAATCACTAGCATATTTTTGGAGCGACTTGTAGTTGTACTTTTTCAATATTACTCTCAGCCAAGACAGTGAAAGAGTTTTGTATGTAAGTCACAATTTCCCAGGGGCTGATGCACACATTTACATCGTCTGTTTTTACCTAATTGTAATTAAAGTAGTAGTCTCTCAGAAGGAAACCATCTGTCACTATACGAAATCATTAGCATTCTAGTATTATGCCATTTAACAATGAAATTAGTTTTAGGATTTTGTAATAAAATATGAATTAAAATCTTCAAATTATCATATTGATCTACTGTTACTTATTTTTTATTCATGGTGCATGATGACCAATTGTAGCCAAATATGAATTAATGAATGTTTTTTAAATTGGAATTCTTGACTTTTTTATTGCAACTCTCTGTTGACATTCAGTAATTTTTCTGCCAGTTGAGTCATATTTTAACAACAGCAAAATAGTTTAATGAGAATTTAAAGAACTGATTCTTTTTAATAACACTGCCTTATAAAACTACAGTTCCAGACGAGATTTTTGTGACTTTTTTTCTAAGCATGCATGTATTTTGCAGTCACAACAGTTCAAACAAATCAGTTGCAGCCTGGAGTCCTAAATGCACAGCAAAAGTAAGACTAAGAGACTAAAAGTATAGCTGAATCTTCTCTGTCTGTCTCCTTGGGAGCTAAAAATGACAAAATCACCGCAGGCTAGGTTCTTGTTTAACTGTGACTCTTGAAGACCCTGCATTGTCCCTCTATTCCTGCCACACTGGATTCCCATCATGCTACATTTACAGCCCCGTTAGAATCAGGCAATAACCCTAATCGCTGCTCCGGCCAGTATTAAGTACATCGAGCCTCACAGAGTGGTGAAGGCAGTGGACAACCTGCAACAGGTCCTCTGGAGCTGGTCCCCATAATGACTTGATGGGTGGAAGAAACTGGAGACTGACAGCGTCTCAAATAGATGTTTGATTTACTCTGGTCCTGTGTGCACGGTGCAGTCACAGTAATGCAGCTTCCACAAGGACGCCACCAATTCTGTCCTCACCAATGAGACATCACTAAGTCACACCAACCGCAGCCGCTGGTGCTCTCGCTCTTGATGTCATTCCACTTGACCAGTCTAGCACTGCCCTGCACATGCATATAATTGCGTCTTCTATTTTTTTTCTCTCCTGTCTTCCTCATCTGTCTTATCATTTTCTTTTCTCTTGCTTTCTTCTTTGCTCCGTTTGCAGGGTGGACTGTATGTGTTTAAGCTGTTTGACTACTACTCAGCCAGTGGAATGTCTCTGCTCTTCCTGGTCTTCTTCGAGTGCATCTCAATCTCATGGTTCTATGGTGAGCCACACTTTTGTCTCAGTAATGTCTTTGAAGATATCTTTTTCGATCTTAAAACAGACATTTCTGTCTTTTCTTGTCAACTTGTCGGGTGCTAAAATCTCAAGCTCTAACATCTGAGAGTCATATGAGAAACACATCTGAGATTATGAATGATAGACTGACAACACAACAACAAAGAAAGTATTCATTATGCTTGTTTTTTGTTTCCAGGTGTAAACAAATTCTATGACAACATCGAGGAAATGGTTGGTTACAGGCCCTGCCTGTGGTGGAAGGCCTGCTGGGTTGTTTTCACTCCACTCATTGTGGCTGTAAGTGTTATTTTTAATGTTAATACTGTAACTAAGAAGCAACCAACAGGAAAAAATAATACTCCATCAAGGTCGATGTGTATGTCTGTGAGATCCCAGGTGTATGCCTGTTATAACCATTATAAACCAATCTATGCAATACTTTTCCCGTCGCTTTAGCGTGATGCTTGCATAGCTGTCTAATTCCTTTAACTGATGCTTGATTTAACGCTTTACTGTGCACTGTCATTTTAGTGTACCAGCTGTGGCCAGATATCATCAAACTGAATAATTTTTTTCAAAGTTTTACAGTAAATTTTCATTTATCCGTAGAAGTTAGTATAAATGCCCAAACTTCAGAAAAATGTTTAAACGTTGTGCAGTGCTGCAGTTCTGTTTGCATTCAGAATCTCTGCAGTCATAATGATGATGCTGATATCTATTCTCTCGTCCCTCTCGTGAACCAGGGAGTCTTCTTGTTTAGTGCAGTGCAGATGGTTCCCCTCACTATGGGCGACTATGTGTTCCCGGCCTGGGGTCAGGGGGTCGGCTGGTTAATGGCCCTCTCCTCCATGACTCTCATCCCAGGCTACATGGGCTACATGTTCCTCACACTCAAAGGCACATACAAAGAGGTAAGATCATATCATCCTAGACAGTAATGTTTGGCCTGTTTTAAGTAGAATTTCATTTAAAGTAATCACCGCTTGCTTTGTAACACTAAACTGATTCTATGTCCTTATAAAGTAATCAAGTGGGGCTACAAGTTGCTTAAAAATGCATAAAAAAAATGTTATTGCAGTTTTCCAAATGTATGCTAATGTATAAATACCAGAGCGTATTGCAGTTGAGTAATAACAGATTTCCCAGAACATATGCATCACTGATCCCACCTCTCAGCATTTCACACATCTATTAGCCAGTTTGAATTTTAATCTCTAGTCCGCAGCACAGCAGGGCATGTAGAGAGTTTCAAGTGGATTACTTGGTATGCAAGATTTTTTTTTGCTACAGCTAAAGTATTATCACTTACTGTGTGGCAGACAAATCTAACACAGGATCACAATGGTGTATTTTCAGGGCACTGATGTTGTGGCAGGACAATATAATGTAAATGTTATACACAGCTCCTGTGGATTTTACAGAAAAGAGCTATTTTACTCTATGTAGAGAAGCTTAGATGAACATTTAAGGTCACTACAAATGAAATCTGGTTCACGAGAATATATTAACTCAGGATCTGTATTATCTTCACTTACATTTTCCTAAAGACCAGATATGAAAGTAGTACCTGAGATTATAATTTGGAATTCAATTTGTAATTTAGCAGCTAAAAGACAATCCAGACTGGGTGTGAAAATGCTGAGCTTAGCCCAATATGATTTCGTTCTATGCATTAAAACTGCACTGTGGCGCTACGAGTCAGTGGTTTTGTAATGAACAAACAGACAGGCATGCTGGGCAGAGACATAATAAATTGCCATGAAGAGTAGAACAGTGATAAAGGGATTAGTGAAACTGAATTTTTAATTAGTTCTGTTAAACAATTTTTAATGGCTTTTTTGTTGCTGTTGCAGCCACTGACTTCTCAGTAAATGACATGCATTTGTATGTAGCACAATGCAGTGCTGCATTTTCACTGACCTGATGATCCTAATCAATGACAGATAATACCTTTTTCTGCAAACAATTTACATTAAGAGCTTTTTGATTTGCAGTGATTCACAGTGTGCTGCATCAAAAGTTTACATCTATGCAGTCCCCAGCGACAGATATAGCTTTATAGCTGCCACTGACAGGGTAAATGGGCCGTAATTGCAGGCAGTGCAACAGAGGCTATCAGAGGCGATGTGCAGGTGTCAGATCCTGCAGTACCAGCTGATGGCTGATTGTCTAATTGTAGCAATCAGCCAGCTGATTAGTGCTCTGCACCCAGGCGGACGCTCAGTTTCACAAACACTCCATAAAAAAATGCCTACTGCAGAGCTTGGGTCCAACACTATCCATAGTTGAGAACATTTGGAAGTTTGGGGAGTTTTCAGTTACTACTGTGGCCCTTATAAGGTTGGTCCATGGAAGCTTTGCTGGCGTCATTAGTATCCTTTATTTTAGTTAGGATGCATCAGTTCATATTGCGTTGTTTCACGCTGGGGAAATTCACGTCTCCCCTGATAATGCGTTGTAGAAGAATGTTTACAGTCAGAGCCTGAGGCCATGCATTCATCAAGCTCACAGCTGGTGTGTTTTGTTGCAGCTAATAGATTTGATCATAAACTCTCCAGCTGTTTAGTCCTTACGAATAGTCTATGGCGGTTTCTTATTGTAAATTCAACACCATCAGTGAGTTCTTGAGCTTTGTGATACCAGCTGTGTTACTGATCTTCTTCTCAGCGTCTGCGGATGATGATCAAGCCTCTGGTGCTGGTGAAGGCTCAGGAAAATGGCCCCGACCAGCAGACAGAAAACCAGAATCAGAACCCTGCCAACGAGGAAGCCTACATCTAAAAAAGTTCCGCCTGTCTCTTGTTCTCAATGGCCAAACTCGGCCCTTCACTTACAGAAGAAACGTAATCAAGGTTGGGAACAACCACAAGACTTCTATGTCTGCTTTTATTCACCTACCTCCTGGGGACACGTGAAACCAACCTGATTACACAGTTATTTTTAGGGGTTTTTCTGTTTGTTTATTTGTATAATACAGAGTTATAAAACTTATAAAGAAAAAAACAAAAACAAATTACCCAGCAAAGTTGTTGTGATATTATGAATTTCATTATGCAAAAAAGTTAGTCTTTTTAGAAAAGGAAATGTGACTTAGGAAATTACTGTATATTGAATATATATAATTTAAATTTGGAGGCCCACATTGATTCAATAGTATCGTTCTTTGAAGATATTAATTAATCTACTAAACTCCAATTACTGTACAAAGAAAAATATTGGTAAAAATGCATTTTGCTTGTACATGAAATAAATACATTAAAATGAATGCAGCGTAGTAGGTAAAAAAATGCAAATTGAAAGTTTGTAAAGTGAAAATCGAATATTGACCAATTTAAGGCAAAGACAATATGGGATTGTGCAACAGGTAAGGCCAAATCTGCTTGTATGTGTAAAACATAATTTACTATTACTCCCTTGCAGAATCCTGCACTCCGCCTGAAATGTTTACCACCCATGTCTCGGGCTACATTTGAAAAGCACAAGTACAGTCTGGAATTTCGAAGCGTCCAACTTCTTTTTTGGCATGATTGAAACCTGTGACAACAGCAAAAATAACTTATATAGGCTACATAGCAAGAGACTGTTATAATTGTTTCTTTGTTTTCTAAAGAACAATAACTTTGTATGTTGTCTGAATCTTTTTTGTAGAGTCATTTTTAGGGCATTTTCTATATGTGAGAGTGAGAAGGACCAAAATCATGCTCTAGTTTGAAAGATCGGTGCAGACATTTGACCCGCGGACTATATCTGGATTGAATCAAGCATCCCCTTTCGACTCAGTACAGAGCAATAGGGTAGTAAAAACAGCATCGACCTTCAAGCACAATTTGAATCTGTAAACTACCACCGCTAATAATAAAGGTGTAGCCTTTACAGAAATCCCACATTTGCACTGTGCATGCTCAATTTCTGCTTGAGAGTGATTATTTGGAAAATGTAGATTTGTTTTTTTTTTTTCTTTGATTAACCACCAGATAAGTGGTAAGAAAGTGGCAGAAAGCCAATGCGAATTCAGATTAATATTTTAAACTGTGAGAACAAATAAGCTGCAGTGGCTTCTGTGATTGCATTGGACACTATAGGATGGATTTCTAGGATTGCTACCATTATTCTGGCTGGAATCGTTTACTTGTATATCTATTTAGTAACCCGCTCCTCAGGAACAAAGGTGGAAGTGACCAAATTCTCTCAGATACTACCACGATACACTGAAATGATGAATGCTGTATTTAAAAATAAAAAAAGAAGAGAAATGCAACTACTGTTATATATCTGCCATTTTTCGCCCCATAAATTCAAAATGATACCTTAAGCAACGAAACATAAAGACACAAACCATAATGAAGACTTAGTAGAAATGCTTGGGCACACTCGAAAGCTGATCCAAATTCGCTGCCTCTTTTCTGTGTGCTCTCTGCTAGAATTATTTCTTAGTGTGTAACAACTATTACGGCCTTCTCTCAGTAATTTTAGTAGAAGCCAGAGTGTGTTTCCATTCTGTGGCAAGTGCAGATTTCCCATATGGAGAGAGAAACTTGGGCTCAGTCAGAGAACAAAGCCGGCAAAAGCACTGTTAAAACAACAGGACATAGCCAGATACGCTACAAAGGCCAACACCACTAAACTACTCCTTTTCATAGGGTAAATAAAAAAGCCTATTATTACATATCAAGTTTGCTTGGCAATACAAAAACATATATGTAGACGCTGACTTTGTAACAGACCGCAGATATCACTGTATTACCATGAAGAAGGATCAAGAGAATATGCTTCTGTGGCAGCTACATGCGACAGGAATCAGGTTGAATCAGTCCCGTTATTTTTTTTCCTTAATTTATGTTTTTTTTTTCTTTCAAAGATATGTGAATTAAAATGTGCAATGACAAAGGGGTTCCGTGAATTTTGTATAAAGTTACCATACTGCAGTTTTCTCTCTTGAATGATGTTGTAAACTGGACTGTGTAATACATGTATCTGTGAATGTCCGTACGACCTGAGTTTTTTTCTTTTGTTTTGTCTAAATGTTGAACAAGAAAAGAAAAAAGTGATATCATTTGCTGTTTTCTGCAATAATACTATCTCAGAAACTAAAGCACATATCTCTCTCAACTGTAAAAATTATAATGACAATAACAGAATAGAGTAATAATAAAGATAATGATAATAATAATAATAATGTAATAGAAATGTCTAGTCAGAGAATATTGTTTTGTATATTTCTAGCTGTTTCATGGGCCTAATGTAAAATATTATATGTAAAAAATATAATAAATGTCTTTAGATGGTGTTATATGAAAAAGCATGATTGCAATATATGTTATCTGCAAAATAAATAAAGACCTATAGATTATAATGTTGGCATCATGGAATCTTTATATTGTAATATTTTGGGGAAGAATTTGTGACGTTTCAGTTCTAAAGGTAATAAAAGATGCTGTTTAACAAGCAGGGGGTGAAAATAAATAATAGGTTAATTGCAGAACCATTTGTATTTATCAAATGGACCAAAACGTATGGAAATGCTCTTCAAATTTGCCTCTCCATTGTTGAGTGAGATGATATTGCACGATACTGACGTGCCCGGTATTATGCTAACACTCTGTTTATTGCATAAGTGGAAATGAATATGCAATCAACCAACCACAAGAGACGTTCACCGTAAACTTAGCTGATAGACTTTGACAAAATGGTTCTTGCCACTGTAATATCCTCATGACACCTGCACTGAGAGCTGTGCCAGCATAGATATGTCCTGGCAGACAGCCAGTGTCCCCCTCCTCCCCCGGTCACAATGCACCATCCATCTCCCTGCTGTTGTGCAGCAGTCATATCCAAAACGCCACCAAATCATCATAAAAACACACAGAGAGAAACATGCACGGAATCAGGTGAAAATAAAAATAAAATCTCAAACCTCTCAAATCTCAAACTATGCTGAGCTTTGTTTTTCTCATCATACACCTCTGCTTTTTTACATTACATGTTACTTGTTAACACTAATATTTCCCTCCAGTTTCTCTGAAACATTCAATAACTGTTGTCAGTTTTGTGCAATATAGTAGTTTCCGCACATTTTTGCTTTGTACCACTGTGTTTTATGACTCGGTTCTTTTAGTATGTCTTGTAAGTCTGTCCATCTCGGTTTTTTGCAACATTGGCAGGCAGAAAATGCATATGAATCAGATTATTTAGCGTCTTGGCTCTGAACTTACCCCTCCCTAAGCTCAAGACAACAAAGACTGGGGGCTAACAATAATAACATTTCCACATGGAAACTAAGGGCTACAGTACGCTTCAAGCTACAGTAACTGCTTGTCAGATAAACAAAAAGCATCCCCTTGTTTAACACAAGAGTAGCAGCAGGATGCCTCCAACAGTTTATTAACCTCCCAAAACACACAGTACAGCAATCCTGCTCACTTTGTACAGCCAGGTGCCCAGGTGAGCGGAGATAAGAGAGGGGGTGGAGTTTCAATTTCTCATTTTTTTCATACAAATGAAGTCTTACAGGAAACAGTGGGATGATATACAATGGCAAAATTAAGCAGAACAAGCGCTGAAACTGATTGATCAAACAAAAAGAGATGAGTCCAGAATGGGAAATAACAGTTTTTGCCATTTTGGCTTCCGCCCCTCAATCTTTAATTATGGCAACTCAGAACAGAGTTAATTTTATTCAGTGCCTTTTGCCTTTATAATCCGATTACACAGGTGGATGTTGGACTTTAAATGGAGCAGTTGCTGTAGGAGTAGAATCAAATGACTGCAACAGACAGAATTCCCATTTGAGCAGTTCAGCAGCAGGCCTGGCAAATCAAAGGACTGGGCAGAGCACAACCAGCTTAAAAACACATCCCCAAAACAATATACAATGCAGCAAATATTGTTCATCACGTGAGAGTAGCAGCAGACTTCAGTTGTCTCTCTGAACCAGCTCACAGGCTTTGCTCCATTCCAGTCAGCCTAATCACACGGAACAGATTATTATGTGAATGCAGAATTTGTATAGCCTAGAGTTTATGATTCTCATCTTGCCTCTGACATCATCGTTCCTACAAGCATATTCAAGTGATGATAATAACATCCCTTCAAAAACCGCATTAGACACGCGGCCCAACACTGAATATTACGTGAAATTTTCTACATGTGTGCTCGCAGCTCAGGCACTGCAGCCATTTAACTGAACTTATATACTATACACATAGAGTGAGCGCTGGTGCTAATGCCTGGCTCAGCTCTACGCATTGGCTGGGAACAAGCCACCGTATGGCTGCTTCCTGCTAAGCTCCTCAGACCATGAGGGGAGCAAAACATCTTGAGAGCAGAGATGAAAAACAACTAAACCTTCTTTATGTGAAAGACAATCACTTTCAACAAATAAATACAGCATATGTTTCCAAGTGTCCTCTATTTGTTGTCACAAAAAGTAGAGTAAGGTGGTGAGATGCATGTGTCAGTATGCTTGTGTCTGTGTGAACAAAGGAGAGAGAAATATGAATACATCTATACATATACATATACATATATATATATATATATATATATATATATATATATAAAAGTCTGTGTCTGCTCATCCGAGCATGCAGTTGCAGTGGAAGTGTTAGTTGTGCTGATGACACAGACATGAGTGGAGCAGCTCTGACAGCTCCAGTCTAGCAGAGGTAGTAGCAACTCAGAAGTCACCTCCAGGGCCTCAACAATACACACACTGTGGAAATGGTAATCTGTTTTCCCTCCCTGTCAGCTTGGCCAAGGCTCCCAGTAGCATGCACACTCTCCAACCACATCACAATCAAAAAAAAAAAAAGAAAAAGAAAAAAACTCAACTTACACTTCTTATTGCTGCCAGGCTGTATGTTTCTATAGTTGTTTCATGTGAAAGATGCAGAAATGTTATGCAACTGTAATATTTATGATGGTAACAAAGGAGGACATCAGACAGCGGTATTATAAAATGACTATGCAGGATGATTTGGTCACCAAAACTTCTGATTTCAACGTGGGAGATCTCTGTTTGTTTCCTTATTTGCAACTGATCATGAGTGCTGTTTTATAAACCATGACCTTGATTATTCTCCAGTCTTAACCAAATTGTTATCATTGTCCCCATGATGACAATGCTCCTCTAACTAGTCATTATAAGCCAAACTACGACTTGCTTAACATTCTACTGGCCTAAACCACTATCTGTTCATAAAATGAGTTACGCGTTTCTTGTGCCTATAACTTAGCAACCATGCCACATAAAAATCTATTTATTGTTCATCAGGGGTTTCTATTAGTTAAGATGCTGACATATTCTGCTGATCAGGGCGTCAGATCAGAAAATGATTCTAGACAGTCTGAACAAATGGTGTGTGGTATTTTGTTTTAGCTATGAGCAGCAGAACCTGAACTTTTAAATGATATCCAGTGCACACTACCAAGCACTTCCTTCACCCAGGATCCCTGACCAAAGCTGTGTCAGGAGATTTCTGAGTCTTCTGTTCACCTTTACAACAGGGTACTGATAGTGTATCTACTCCCAGCAGACTGACAGACAGACAGGCAGTGAGAGAAGCAAATGCCCTTATCGCTGCCTGCCATATGATGGGATTAGCTGGAGTGTTGTCTAACAAAGCATTAATGAACAGTTTTAATTGCCTGCACGGCATTCCCTGCCAAGCCCCTGAACTACACACTCACACAAACACATCCTCACACACACACACCACAATGCAACACAGGGTTGTGTTGCGTATTTTTCCCATCTGAAATTGTGTCCAAGTGATACAGAATTTGTATTCATCACTGGAGTACAATCACACCATTACTGCTGTCATTCCAATCCGTTTGTATACAATGTGACAGAGAATATGGGTTTAAAGACATTCATTTAACTTTAACCTCCATTCAGTGCTTCACACAATACAAACTTAATTGAAATCAATAGATGTTTTTGATTATCTCGCTGTGACATATTACAGTGCAGCTCCACTGTAGCAGCAGGACTTTGGCACTGCTGTGACCTGAAAAGCCCCTCTGATTACAACAGCGCAGCATCCTCCATTTCACGTTACTACAGTTCTGCAAAAACACTGGTTTGAAAAGACAGTTCTAGCAAAATGTCTTAAACAGTTTGTGGTGAGTTGGGATGACTAAACATTTCAAAAACAGAGGTGGCAACCTGATCTATCTCTGCATTTTATTATTATTATTTGGTTTATAAGGGCCATTGCTTAAGGTTACAGTTCCTATATAATCTGCAGCATCAGTGAGATGACAAACTTAATGCTCCAAATTAAACACAGCATTTTTTTTTGTTTAATTTTTTCAGGTTTGGGGCTGCTATTGTGCATTTTGTATTATTTTATCGAGACAATCTATCGGTTTGGCCATTCAAATGTGTTCTTCGTCTTTTTATATATATATTTTTTACCATTATTATTACTGCACAGTGCCCAAGATTATTTCAACGACTGAAATAAACATCAGACAAAAGAATACATTCTTTACATGTAAAGTAAAAATGAGCACTGTGCAACAGTCATTTGATGTTTAACATTAAATCAAAGGTTATGCATTTACACCCATTTTCTATCAGGTGTCAGGTGGAATCAAATGACAACATGCAGAGCAAACCGCTGGTTGCATCTACTGTAATTAAGCAACAGAATTCTAATTGTTCCCTGCACAGATCAGCTAAAACATTAAAGCCACTGAAAGGTGGACAGGTGGAAACATTGTTCATAACATTACAATGCATTGTTCTGCTGGAAAACCTTGGATCGTGGCATTTGTTTGGATGTTACTTTGACCTGCATCATGCCCCTAAACAATGTTGCAGACCAAGCAAATCCCCCAAGACAACATCTCTTTCCTGGCTGCATTACAAAAGCTGCTCAGGAACGTCTCGAGGAACACAATAAAGAGCCCAAAGCATTGACCTGCCCTCCAAACTCCTAAATTGAGCATCTGCGGGTCGAGACCCAATCCACAAAGGCTCCAACCCACAACCCTCGGGACCCAGAAGGTGCTGAGCAAACACCCCATTGCTTGACTCCACAGAACAGACCCTAACCATGACCCCATGGGTCAAAGCTGTTTTAACAGCATGAGAGGAAAATACATCACATTAGGCAGCTGGTTTTAATGATACATCTGATTGGGGCACCTTTTTCATGACATTTTGATTCATCAAAAATCCTAGAATGGTCCGCAGCTGCTGCACTCCACCAATCACCAATCAATAATTAATTAAGCAGGTGGAAGACTGTTTAATCAAGATTGTAGCACACTAAAAGGTGAAGAAATGTGACTTGAGGCTGGCATTTTAGATCTGACTGAGCTTACTGACCCAAAATAATCAACAACAAAAACAGTCAAAACTTTGTAAGTGTGTCCATCAAAAAGTAAAAACTGGGAGACAATACTAGGATTACACATACATGTACTGTAGGGCTCAAACAGCAACAACAATTTGGGCATCAAGAATTTTGTATCAGCAGCTAAGCAGCCCTGTGAGGCTTTAGCCAAAAGGTGATTCTTCAGACCCCCTATGTATTTTAGTGATGGACAGAGATGAAGGAAGCCTAACAAAACAGAGAGGGTGAATTTCAGCTGGAAACAGCTCTCACAAACAACTAATAATCCCCAGTAGAGAGAGTGATTGCCACAGCAGAGCCTCAACCAGTGAACCCGTCCCATCTCTTCCAGCCTCTGAGGCTTTTTGAAACGCCACATTTATCACCAAATGTGCTGGGAGTGCTCATGATACAGTACGTCTCGAGGCTCAGGGGCAGCTCTCTTTCTTTGTGCCATCAGTGATATAAAACAAAATACAACCTGTGAATGAGATACAGTAGAAAGACTAAAGGTGTGAGACAAGCAATTCATAATTTGCATAATCTTTACTTTTTCTATTCATGTGTTTTTATTGCGTGGTACGCGCCATTCTTGAAAAAACATCCTGTGCTCAAACCTCATGCGGAGCAGAAATACAAGATTGACAGTGACTCATCAAGCCTCACCTTATTATTGAAGAATGCTTAATTAGTGCTCCATTTGCTGTCAAGAAGCATCACCTCATCATCCTGGTGCTCTCTCACTAAGACAAGTTGTTCATGTGCTTGTGTCTCTCAAGAAACATCACGTACTTGACACAATTTTCTGAGTACTATCCACACCATTAACAAAAAGGCTAAAATTGCAGCTAAAGTATGTTCAGGATGTGCAAGTTTGAACCAAAAGGAACGAAATGAACACTTCAGTAACATAAAAGCCTACATTTTTTTGAACTTGTGCCACAATCGCTGTAAAATCAAGCAATTGACATTTGTTTGCTTTCATGAAAGGTTAAAGAACCACCTCACAGTAATACACAAGAGTTAGAACATACTGGTTTATTTAAGAAACTGGAAACAAAAAGAAATATTACTCAAAGTGACCAACTGATTATGAAAATAGTTAGTGATTCATGTAATAGTGAGAAGATCTAGTGATAAAATGATACAGTTGTAATGCTATAATGCTTTAAATGAAAATTATTGTAAAATTGTATGTATCATACGTGTATCCCTGGGACTTTCTTAATGTTAGCATACATTCTCCCAAAATAGTAGAATACTAAAAATGTTTAATTCTTTTTCCCATTTTGCTTTAATGTACATGAAATTATTGCCTGGTATTAGGTGTACAAAGAGGAGCAGCTCAGTGTTGTTCAGTCCACCCCCAACACAATCTCCCAATGACAAAGTATCCTTAAAAAAAGTTAATTGTCCAGTAATCGCTCTCACACCTTAGCAGTGCTGTGGTTGAACACGAGCGGCCAACACCCACCATATATGTGCAATGCACTTTCTTACAACAAGGCGGCACTGCAAGGCTTGCTAACACTCCCAGTGTTAAAGAATCTTTTTTTTAAAATCACGGATCCAGACAGTGATTTGAATAATTCCCAAAATTTCATCATGTATTCCTTGTCCCATTTCACACATTTCCTGAAAATTTCATCCAAATCCGTCCATAACTTTTCGAGTTATTATGAACACAGGCAAGTAAACAAAGAAATAAAAACATAACCTCCTTGGTGGAGGTAATAAGGCGAATCTTAAGGTCAAGTACGGTGTAGTTCCAAGTAGCCTACAGTCACTAAGTTGGCTAACCAACAGTATGGTAGCTTACCTTCTTTACAAACGCAATATTGGGGCTGGTCCCGAATATACGAATGACCAAATATCCGAATGTCCGAATATTCGTTGACTGTGGTTGTATTAGAATAATAATTTTGATATTCCAATAGTCCTGCGCTGCCGAGGCTGTAGAACGCCGCCATGGTTCGCGGACCTTCCAGCTCCGGTGTCAGGCTCCAGTGTCAAAGACTCAAAACACTTTCCAAAAGCACAGTGTTTCAACTTTGGGTAGATAAAAATAAAATCAGAAAAGCACTCAGAGAACACAGACATCCGCCAAGCAGCTTCAGTCCACCCCCAACACAATCTCCCAATGACAAAGTATTGTTAAATTTAAAAAGAAAACCCTGGAGCCAGACAGTGATGCAGATTACTCCCCAAATTCCATCATTTCTTCCTCATCCTATTTCACACATTTCCTGAAAATTTCATCCAAATCCGTCCATAACTTTTCAAGTTAATTTGAACACAAACAAACAAACAAACAAACCAACGCCGGCAAAAACAACCTCCTTGTCGGACGTAACAATGATATCATTATGATTCCAAATGCTAAATGTATGTTTTGGTTATCAGTGAATCTAATAGTGTATATAAAATGTACACAAATCATAACATGGGTTAAAATGAGCTGCTTGGCGGAGGTCTGCACTCTCTGAGTGTTTTTCTAGATTTAACAATTTTTAATGTGGTATTTTAAAGATTTTCCCTGTTTTGTTAAATTATAAATATCTCATAAAATCTCAGGAAAAAAGTAACAAAAAAGTTTACTTTTCACATCAAAACTGCGTTCTATTAATATGTGTAATCAGCATTGTACTTCATTTAGAGTTAAGCCTTGGGCTGCAACTAATGATTATTTTCAAACCTAAGATGACATCCTAAAATGTCTGCAATCCAAAATCATTCGAAGATATATGCTGTCAAAAAGGAATTAAAAAAGTGAAATATTCCCATTGAAGTGACACACATGTATAACCAGGATGTTAAAAAAAATGGTTTATATCTTTGAAGTTGCACAGAGCTAAACTCAGTTTAGCACGTTAGCATGAAAGTCTGGCAACAACAAGCTGCCTGGGAATTTACTGTCCCAAGTGGATGCACAATATACAAACTGTGATGACATGCTGGTTGGCCAACACATTCTTAAATTAAAAACCTCAAGATTTGTTTATTTGCATTGTTAGTGTCGCTAAAATGTAAAATGGTGAAACTCGTTTTCCAAGGTTTTCCTCTGTGTTATTTTTTTAAAACAAAACTTCAAAGTTTAGTTAAGGTGGTGATTGGCTGACACCTGATTTGACTTAATGGCCTGCTTTTGTTATCAGAATTATTAAAAAATATTGCAACTTAGTATTTACTGTAATGTAGCAATAAATAACTTGTAGTAATGCATTGTGTTCTAATTTACTTCACAGTACAATAACATTCAACAGTGCACCCCCAGCTACATCTGTGCTGGTTCCTGCTCCATTATCCTCCATCCTTTCCCTTTCTATTTCAGAGCCATGTTTACCTGCTAGTTTAGATTATAAAGCAGTTTATAAATCATTTTTATTGCTGGGCTGGCTATCAAATATTACATGCCCTGTGGTCTATCATGCAAAAACTACTGATTATCATCACCAGTAGACCTTTTGCAGCATCAACCAGCAAAGCTTTTTTCTATGTTTGGAAACTTTTCTGCACCACCAGTTAAAGGTCTTCTTCTTCCATCTATAACTCTGCAGCGAGGGCAAGACACTAACTGCCTGAGGGCTGATACTTTAAGCTGGGATAGGAACTGCTGCCTGCTATTTTGGATTTGACCAGCCATGTCACTGAAACTAAGATTACCTGTTGAGCATCTGTGTATAGGAATATAAGCTATAAATACTATTTTTAGAAAAAAATACAAGCCTCAACTGAACTGGCCCACTAGGAAAATCCCAAAACATCCAGGAGGCTGGTCCACACCTGTAACATGCTAACATTTTCTGTTTCGCAAAAAACACCAAATACATGTGTAGATGAAGGATTGTCATTAGTTCTCCATGTATTTGTTCAGAAAAAAACACTATTGGACGAACTGCAATTATTGTCTGTGGTTTAACTCAAAACTACAACCTTATGTCATGGGCTCACCAAAGTCACCAGACAAAGATTGGTTTCCTTGGAGTCACAGCACAAGCTTTGCCATACAGTTGTCCCTCAAACTGGGAAGCAAGTGACATGACTACAACACATGAGGCAATTCTCCAGCTAACCTTATGTTAGACCTCCATCTTACAGCATCTCCAATGCCTCTATGTCCCAGAATACTAAATCTATCTTCAAAATAAACACACGCAAAAGAAACTATCCTCAAATAAATGTCCTCTAAGGTACAGCGAGTCATTGCTCAACAGCACAACATCCAGCCAAGGATGCATCATATGTCAACACCCCCCAACCTCTCTCCCTCTCTCCTTAATGCTGCTTATGCAGAAAGGAAGAAATCTGATGTCATGCCTGCCTGCCCTCGGCTGTTAAGCCTTCATGCACACACAAACACACATACATACACAGACAACGTTATTTACAGTATAATTACTTCCATGACAGTTCCGATGCAAGCCCATCACTGCGTATTATCGAACCACTGAGGCGTGTAACGGTCTCTAATATAGAGAGAAAAATCTATGAGTTCTATTACAGAACCGCACACGTACAAAAACACACCCAACGTAATCCAGGAGGAGAAAAGAGTTCGCTGATGTTTTCTTTCTGGAGATTTTTTTCTTTTATAAACGAACCTATTTGAAATTCCAAGAATCCTGAGCTCATGAAGAGACTTTCAATCACGCAAACAAACCCTTGGAAGCCGGAATAACTCATCTAAACTTCTTATCTTACCCATTACCATTCAAATGTAGGCTAGTGTGCAGAATTTTGCAGGAAATAGCAGGCAAGGGATATTTATGGGTTTCTAAAGGCTACAGTTACTATGCAAATCCTGCGCAGATGACTGAGTGATCGCATAGATCACTGGGTGACTCAGAGCGCTGCAATCCTGCTGTTCTCCATCTCGCGCTTTCTCCACAACCTGAGCCAGCCGAGCAGAACATGCACTTGTCTTCGCTTCATGCTTCAATTTTAGCATTGCTGAGGGGCGTGCTGAGAGAAATTGGATATAATTAGGAGGATGTTTGAGAGGCAGTTGGATATTAACATGGGTTTCACAACTCAACATGGTGTTGGATGCCAGGAGTACATCTCCTGCAGACACTTTATGTTTGCAGACAGATGTTCTGTAAGGCCCCCTGCCCCATCACAAAATTGTGGGACATAAGCTCTGATTGTCGTTGTTGTACACATTTATTATGGAGATAATGTGGTTTGAAAAGAACTTTGCCCAGAGTTTTTGTCTTGTTGTTTCTTACTTTAGGAGAAATTTTATAAATAAAAGAACTATAAAGGACAGGGAACCCATAAGTTGGACATCTAGCCCTGTCTACTAAAATCACTTTTTAATATTAGTTTTCCCCTGAATGGTTTTAAGAAACACATTTGTTGTTTGAATTATGTTCACTAGTACACAAATTCTTCCAGAGGAAAACAAAATGTGAGTTCCCTAATAGACATTTTCTTCCAGTAGACCTTTTCATCAATACACCTCTAGTTATCCTGCTATGACAAAATATCTGCTATGAAAAGCTATATTGGTTTTTGACCATGTCTTTCATCAGCATCAGTTGTATTTAGTACTAATAAGCCAGTGTTTGCATGTTTGTGTATTAAGAAAGAAAACTATTACACTTGTTAAACATTCACATGGTAGGATTGCAACTGTGAACATTTCAGCACACCTTGATGCCTAAATATAGACTCACAAAGCCACAAGTACTGCTGTAGACTTCATGCACTAAGACTATGGGTACATTCCAATATCCATACTACCATCCTACTGTATAATGTATGCCAGAAAATTATTTAGTATGGCCAATACGCCAATACATAGCATGTCAAATACAGTATGCCAACAATACTTGGATGTGTAATTAGATCCTTTTGGATTTTGCAGTATGCAAGCTAGCATGCTTTTCTGGCCATTCTGACCCACAATCTTCTGCACAGTTATGTCACAAACATACTGTACATATGAGGGCACACAGAAACATGACAGCTCATTTAACACAAGACTGCGATGGTGAAAGCTTGACGCGCAATATTATGATGAAGCAGTATGTACCAAAAGGATGCATTCTGCCTGAAACTGCACACACTTTGTGAGAGCAGCTGTAGCACGTACTCACGTAAAAAAAATTAAAAAATAAAAAAAAATAAAAAATATAATTTGGATTGCAGCCATAGATTTTTTTCTAACTTTGGCCAAGTGCTTTAAGTGCAACACCTAACCATGAAAAAACTATCTTCCCAGAGGAATAACATTATCAGATGTTGTACCTTCAAGTGTCAAGGCCCTTTAATAGATGCAGTAATGGAAGCAGGAAGTAAGCAGATGTTGCTATACTTGCAAAAATATCTTACTTTTGGAAACTGCTGTGCATAATTATTATCACCATGACAATGAAAGCCTCTTTAACCTTAACAAGAAATTTATTCAATTCAAAAAATGAGCTTTTCCTACACTAAGTCGTCAATGCAGATAAATTATGTGATTTTGTTTGTTATTGCTGCCTTTGCAGACATGCTTGAAAAGAACACTGTTGTTTACCCAAACCGCAAACTTAAAGGAAAAAATCATTGCAATCGCCCACTCTGATGGAGCCCATATGATTCAACAGTGAGTTTTTGCATTCTTGCTACATTTTTCAAAGTTTTGCTCACCTAAGTGATACTCTAGACTGAGTAAATAGGATGTGCTTCGAAGAAAAATGGCAGAGACAGATTACAGATTAAGCGTGCCACATCCAGCTCTCTAACTCTTCTTTCTGTCTCCTTTCTCATGGTAAATACCTTCCTTTTCTCTGCTTGGATAAAATAGTGGGAAACAGTGAGTCAGGCTGGAGTGCTGGGAGCTGGACTGGACTGTTAATGCTGCTCAATGAATTAAGAGTCGGTTCTGCTGGTTTACCATTTGAATGACTGGGAGGCTTGGGAAGGTGGTGAGCTCTGGACACAAAGAGATGCTTCACAGCCTAAATGCACTTTGGTTCACATCTACATGTCTAAATATTTGCTTCCAGGAACACAGCATGTTGTGCATAAGTGGGGATACATTAAACTGTACAACAACACACAAAAAAATGTCATTTTAAGTTGTTGTTCCGTGTCTAATTAGGATTTGCATGCAGCTTGATCAGCTTAATTGTAATTTTAACCCCTATAAAGTTTTATTTTAAGTGTGTACTTGCAGTCGTGCTTTTTAAAAAAAGACTTCATGCTTACTAATTTTGCTAATTAACAAAGTTTTCTACATACAATATTTAAATACTGAACCACTTTAATGGACCAGAATAAAAAAACACAACTTTTAAATAACATTACTACAAATAAATGAATGCCCAGGACACTTTCTTCCATGTAAATGATGTGTGCATCCATCAGAGCCCAGCTGAAGGGTGAAAGTATGTCTAATTAGGCAGCTGTCCATCATGTTTCTACTGGCAGCTGCTTCATTTCCACTCTTAACCCTGCATACATACATACATACAAAATTACAGTTGGGGTTCACGAGGTTCGACTAGCTCTTTGGCAGAAGGATAAGTCAAGGATACCAGGATAAGTCTCCCAGTGATCAGCCAATACAGCAGGCAGTCAGCTGTGGTGAGGTGTTGCTGGTCTGTTTGTTGTACACTCTAAGGGCAATCAAGCTCAGTTAATGAAGCCTTACCTTCCCATCATGGCCAGTGCAGGTGTCATGTTGGTAGCACTGCTGGACTTCCATCTTCCCAACCTATCGAGAAAGGGCAAAGTTTTCTGTGAAATATCATAAAGTATATTTGTAACCCTACGACTGTTGTTCCATGTGCACATATGCAAAAACCTCTGATCCTTTCGCCCCTGACACTCCTCAAGCCACGGACTTGATGGTGGATTTCAGTTTGCTATATCATTAAATGGGTTTCCCTGTGGTCATAAACCTGGGGAAAAATGTTCAACTGCTAATTCTTCTATTTAGGACTTTGTGTTTCAAGGTTACCTGCAGGGAGTACGATGGCGGCACTTTAGTCACCACGAGGCGCTTTCACAAGCCCCGTCATCAGTGAGTCGAGACCATCAAGTGAATCCTGATTACAAGTACTTTACTGTACAGGAAGCCTACTGAGGACGCTATTTATAAATATGTCATATTTCAGAGAAGAAAAAAGTAATAATTTCAAAAGTTTTGTTGTGTTGCCGGTCAGCATAGCAGCCAAAGAGGCTCTACTCATTGCAAGCTTTGTAAGAATAATATGTAATGACTGTTAAAATTTGCACCATTAATAGGCACTGTTTAAGTACTAACCTTTTGTCAAAAAGACTACAGCATGCGTATTAAATTCAGACTTATTCTGTGCACATTAGCTAACCAACAGCTTCAGCAGCTATAGATTCATCATACAGTTGCTCAGTGGGCATACTGCATATTTTACCATCATGCATTTGAGCAAGAAGAGATTTAGAATCCATTTTCTTAGTGCTACGACCATTAATTGTGTTTACATTGTATATAGATAGGGAAATGCATTCTTCTTCTTGGCTCAAATGCAGGTCATAAACGGCACAAATATGGTTGCTCACTTATATCAGATGGGACAGACTTTAATTTTAGGACTAAAGCACTGAACAAAAAGTTGATATATACAATCAAACGAACTATATATTACATTCAATGATTCCTCCTTGAAGCTTAAATCATTGTAAGAAATGTTTAAACCATAAATCACAAAAACAAAAATTAAGACGTTAAGGATCTGCGTGATCCAAATAGCGTGGAACTGTTTGCGTCTGCTAATGGCACAATTAATCACACAGGCTAGCGCATGTGTCACATACTCGAATAACACATTCTTTTCATTTCCACATAGCACGAAATTCCCCTCTCCCACCGACCTCGCTTTCTTTTCTGCAGCAGGAATATCTCCAGGCAGCCTTGCAAGACAATGACACACAATTACCCAGAGCAAAAGCACTGTGGCACTGACAAATGTAGTTTTTACTGAGCAGGAGACACTATGTTCTCACATCAGAGTTAAATACCTCCTATTTATCTCAGCCAAGGCGAGAGAGAGAAAAGAGCAAAAGGGAAATAGGAAGGCAGGGAGAGAGAGAAAGTCAAAGTGATCAAGACAGACAGAGAGAGGGGGAAGTAAGCCGTGGGCTATGGAGACATTGCAAGACGTTCCATGACAACCGAACAGGAGGATTCTGAACCATTTCGTCCTATGTTCTTATTAAGAATGTCACATGCCAAGCGAGGACTTGCACAGTAAGGTGCAGCTGCATAATGACCTATAGCGTATTTCTCATGCAGAGATGAGTGGCACAGGCTATTTTGTGCAGCTCAACTGAATTGAAAATGATGTAATTCAGAAACACTGAAAAGCATTTTCATTTTATGAGTCACAGTGAAGGTCTTTGATCAAAACTGAGAAGTCTGCCCATACCAAAGGTTTAATCTCTGAAATTTGAGGCTATTGAGATGAGGAGGACGGATACAAAATACATCGTCTGGCCAAAAGCTATCAAACTAACTCTGGCATTAGAGCACGTCACAGCAAAGGTGGAAAAAAAAACATATGCATTCACTAAGAATTTGCAAACAAAGACAGATGCAAATCTGGTCGATGTGCAGAAGTGTGCACCAGTGTGCTCTGCTCGCAAAATAATAAAAGAAAAGAAACAACCCAAAGGCACTTTCATGATCTAGTGCTTAAGCAAACCCTCTTTCATGCCCGAAAAAGAAAGAATAGTGTTTGTGTTTACTGGCATTCCCATTTTTCAAATGATTTACCAAATATGAAAGAAGTCTTTATTCTTATTCGTTTTGTGTGTTTAAAAACATGTGCAGCATTTTACTTATAGAAGTGTGGATGTAACTTGTTTGGTCAGTGAGAAAAAAATATACTTTATTTGACTGTCAGTAGAGAGTAATTTCTTTTCCTAGATTAGATCTGAGGTAATCATATATATGCGTCACATGGAATCAGTTCTAAGAAACTATCAAACCATGTAGACATTGCAGTCTTGGTCTACTGGAAATAAGCCTGTCATTAAATGTATATGACATTGTGAGCACAAAGTTGCTGTTTATTTGTTTTGACTGCATTATCATTCAGACATGGAAAAATGAAGACTTACAAAGATGACAGACTTTGATGTTCTGTGTTCCACGTTGTCCCTGTAGGTTTCCTTAAGGTGCACCAGTTTCCTATTAGAGATCTTCCAGCCATTGTCCTTCACCCGCTTTAGAACAGATGTGAGCATGGTTTTATTGCAGAAGACAAACTTCCTAATGGTAATGAAAAAAAATAAACCGAAGCCAATACGTTGGCTGATTTGGTTAAAAATTTGGTGTTCAATTTGTAACTAGAAAATAACAGCTTTATCCTGCAGTGAGGAACTTTTGTCTCCCCCGTCTGGGAGTGAGATTAATTACATAAACGATGTCAATGTCAACTTAAAATGTCATTGATCACTGTCTCTAAACCTTCTTCTACAGACATCAAAAACCTTTCTTGGACACTTCCTTGGTTTTTCCACCATAGGTTCTGCCATACACCTATAGTTGCTGTAGCCTCCTTCATTTCTGTTGCTACATTTGTTCCCCTCTTTTGACATACCAATTATTGCAGGTTAACATAAAACACAGCAGTCCCTCTGTACCAGAGTGAGAATGTTGCCACAGAAACCAGATTTAAAACTCTACTGAGATGGAAAGAGATTAACTCGCTGCTGATAGACTCAATCAGGATTGTGTGAACTCATTTGTCAGGGGCTTGAATGTTAGAGACATTCATTTATATGTAAAAGTCCTGCACTCTAGCTTTAAATGCAAACATTAGGTATTGATTATTTCATTTCAGTGGGGTTGATCTCTGGGGTTTAGCCAAAGCTTTTCCATTAACCCGGGTTGGTCTGTTTTACGCACACTGTGCTGTGCACTGCTGTGATGACATGCCTTTTATCTACAGATTTGCAGTAGAGGACAACCACACTGCTGTTGCAGAACCTGCTTCTTCCCCTTATCTGTTCTTGCATTGAAGCTGTGTTCCTATTTACTACAAATGCAAACCTTACCTGCTGTTGTGCCTCCACCTTTAAAGTTTTGCACTGGTGAACTGAAAATACAGGAAATACAATATGTTTATCACCAAACTAGCAATACTGCATGAATCATAATATTCTTAAATAAAAACAGGTCTGCTCAGTCAGATATGAAGATATTCTCTGCCAGTTGATCAGTAGATCTGTTACAGCACAAACAGGAAAAGCTATCAGCATGTCTCCAACACGTCACTGAGGAAAACATTATTACCTTACTGCATGGGAGATTTCAAAACACTCACACCGAGCCAGTGGTGCTGAATGGCTTGCAGTCGATCTTGCCGACTAACTAACCCACAATGGAAAGCCCCTATGCCCCTTAATAGCCACCAGGTCATGAATCAAGGTGTTGGTGTGGTTTGACTGTGACCATTAGTTTGGAAAAGGGTCTCGCTGGGGGTCACGGTTATTATTTGTCTCGAACAGGCTCCTTAGGCCATGCCTTGCTAGGTTGGTGAATTACAGCTTTCTTTTCTCATATTTGGATTACTGCGCTTCTTCAGGTGTCATTCAAAGTAATAAAAATGCCAACATGAACACTTAAGTGCACAAAAAATCTCTCTAAAATCATATTAATTACAAAATGAAATGTCTAGAATGTCAGGAAACACTGAAAAGCTCTTATTAGTCTTCAGTGTGCTGCATCCAAACCATCAGCTACCAGTATTATCACTACATGCTATCTCAATGTCTGGAATATGGCATTGTGATATCCATTACATTCAAGTCCAAGAAAAACTAAATGCATCTCGCTTTGTCTCCAAACAGGTGACATCAAATTGAATGTCACACTGTAAGGCATGACTTGATTTTCTGGAGCAACCAATTTCACAGCGTAACCATGACAGGACTGTCTGCCTCTGTGGTCTTTCATTTGTGAAGGTTATCCGAAGACGACAAAACGCTTCACATGCATGGTTTCTGTTTGTGTTTGGTCACTCTCTAGCAATCAGAGATGCTCTATCTTGTGTCTTTCTTTCATTTCTGGAGCCCGGCAGTGATTGTGCAAGTCTCGCCCCAGTAAATTACCAGGGGCTACTGCAGGTTCAAGGTCAGTCGGAGCTTTGAGAGAGGTCGACTGAAACAGCTTCAGTCCCATCTCTGCCTTGCCCTGCCCCCCTCTATGGGAGCAGCCATTGTGATTGCAGATAATTACCTCTGCAATGTGTGATATTTGGGTGGGCTTGTGGTTGTGTGTGTTTGACTCACTGTGTGCCTCCTTTCCTACTAGTACTTGCAGTATTTTCCCTGTTTCTTGTGTTTGCGTTTCACAATTGAACATGTATGTGATTTCGTCCATTGTCAGCATTCATTTACATTGACATTTTTGTCTATTTTGGCAGCTTTATTTCAATTGTTTTGCGGGTACTACTGTCTAGAAAAACCCTTCAGCTATATGCCAAGCATACGCTGTCCAGTTCCCAAAAAACTGACTTTTGGACAATGCCAAGTCTTTCACACAATGATCATCTTCAGCACAGAAACTCGTCTTTTGTAATCTCTGTGTCACTGTGTCACAGTGCAAATGGCTCTCAGGGCTCTCTGTGAGCTGAGGCATAACGCAAGAAGAGCTGAGGCGGTGGGTATTTGAAAAGAAAGCTCTGATAGTATTCAGTCTTTAGCATTTAGAGCATTTCATAGAGCAGTGGGCACCAGGAGGCTGGAGGAATTAATCCGTGGCCCCTTTCAGAAAGTTAGTGAATGCCCTGAGTGGTGCTAGGAGAAAAGCACAAGGCCCGGCAGCGTTGGGAACTGATGATCCATGATGCCTTTATGCTATGCTGGTCTGCATCTCTATGCCTTCTTCTTCTCCCACTGCATCTGCTGTAGCTGTATCTGCTGAAGGAGAAAACCTGACTGCACTCCATGAATACAGAGAAGCTGTCTTAGTTACTACCAGAAAGCATCTGCTCAAAGACCCTCACAGCTCAAACTTCTTTGTACTCTGTCTGTCTACTGTTCACAGCTCACTAATGCATGGTGGCGTTAAGTCTGCACAACAAAGTACGCAATCATCTCTGTGAACACAAAATTTAGAAAGTTGTCTTATTTGATTAGCTATAAAGTTACTAAAGAAGCTAAAATTAACCTTCGCTGTGTGTGTAGGGTGAAGAAAAAAGGTTATCTTTGAGGTTTAAGAAACCATTGTGAAAGTGTAAAAAAAACTGAACTGGACAACAAATTAAATGATAGCAAGTGCAAATCAGAAAAAGATGGAAAAAACACCAAAACCAGTATCTAGAGCAAAGGCATCATGAACACAATAGCTGTGTCCCAATTCAGGGGCTGCATCCTTCAAAGGACCCAGCCTACCCGTCCTTCGAAGGACGGGTAGGCTGCATTAGAAGGCTTCATGAGCGTTTGTTAAATGCCCACGATAAACTTCCTGCTTACATCATGACGTCTCGTAGCGCCGCTCCTTGTTGCCTAGCAACCATGACAAACAAATTTTCGTCCCGACGATCAGGATAAGACGACGGTGTAATTTTACCCAATTTTGACTGGATTTAATCCCGAAACTGTAATTTTTGTTTTTAATATGTTTTATATACTTGAAGACTTGAGGGTCTTGTACTGTACGATGGTACGGGACTAAACTGTCTGAGAAACAAGAAGCGTCCACAGCTGGTTTAAATCTGTTAACATCCACTGATATGAACTTCAGATATTATAAACCTCCACAGTCTCTGGGCTGAGTGTTTCTGATGAGGATCACTAAATACCTGCTGTCTGAACAGAAACCAGATATAATGTATGTTAAACATGTGATCAGATAACTTGGTGGAGCTAAACTAAGAACAGTGAGGAGAGTCATGTTTTCACTGGTCTACAGAGAGAATCACCACCAATAGAAGCTCCAGCAGGATTTACGTCCATTTTACTTCTTCACCATATAATAACTTAAATAAGGATTAAATATATGAATATTTATGATTGAATAAGTCGTTTTTGTGGTGGCCGCGGTCAGAAAGAATTTCGCCACAGTCTCAGTAAAATATAACTTAAAACTGAAGCTGAACAACTGGACAGTAAACGTTTTAAACTGCAGCGGCTCACATCAATAACGTTATTCAATCGTTTTTTTAGAACAAACTTTAACGTTGTCAACATTTGTATCGCAGCTATCGGAGTGAACTGTAACACAATACTAATATTTAAAACTAGAATCCTCCATCCATCTTCTCCGTCAGCAGTTAAAACTCCAGCTGTTGATCGAACTGTCACCGGCCCGCAATGGATCTTGGGATATTTGTGGCTACGAAGGATACATCGATGCATCCTTCAAATTCATGGAAAAGAAGGACGCATTCGTCGGCCGCATTTGAAGGAGTCTTGAAGTTTTAATGAAATGGGACAGCCTTCGTCGCACCGCTGTGACGTATGCGGCCGAAAAATGCAGCCTAGAAGGATGCAGCCCCTGAATTGAGACACAGCTAATCTGTGCAGTATCAAGGTGACTGGATTCAGGAAGACTGAAGAAGCAGTCAGTGTACTTACACTGTCCACAAAGTAAGTGCAATGCAAGAGGGTCCAGTGAAATATGCATGTCCACTGGAGTAAAAGTAGATAGCAAAATGCACAACTGCTAAACAGCAAGTTAAGAGTTATTTCTGATGTTCCATTAGCAAAACATCAGCCCAACAGCTAGCATGCTGGCTAACTTTGGTAGCTGTAAGTTGACTTCAAGCTCAGTATATGACCATATCACAAATCACAAAAGAGCTGTAATAAAAGTAGCTTCCATGATGCTCAAATAAGGCATTTGATGGAGAAGATACTGTTAAACATGCAAGTCAATATTTGTTTGACTGCAGATCCGACAAAAGGATCAGTTCAACAAAGGCAGCTAAACTACAACAGTTCTAAAACTGTGCCACTAGCTGTTGCTACTAGCAACAGATTGTTCAAGTAAAACCAGCTGGTGGCAGAACAGTACAGCATCTGTGATTATTCTATTAGAGGAGCACATCATGCTTAACAAAGGTCCCATGGGTGTGGATTAGCAGGTGCAGAGCAATATGGAGATGTAGAGGAGTAGTTTCCGAAATGGGTATCAAAGCACCCTGGAGTGTCTTGAGGACAGGAGTGTCACAAGATTTACCATATCATTAAGCTGTTTTCCACTGCAGGAACTTGTGGGTTGTTTTAAAGCTGCTCAAACCTTTATGCATGTTCAGGTGCAGGAACAAACCTGGTTTCTCTTTAATTTTTTTCCAGGGGAAAAAGTACCCACTCCAAGGTAGGTATCTCTAGGCAGCCCTGAATAAAGTTCTGTGTGAGTCTCAATGCTGAGTGGGTAAATTCAGATTTTTCTGCCCTCTCGATCTCCTCATCTAACATTGCCAGGCTAACGCAATCAACACTTCATTGTTGTAGTTCCTACGTGCTAATAGAACTGGAAGTATGTCCAGTAGTGTTGTTTTTGGCACACTTGGAGTTAGCAGTTGAAGATATACACCAACTGAAAGAGAAATGCTGAAAGGGTTGATTAGAGGTATAAGCACCATCTCACACTTTACTAACTTAACTTATATATTGCTTTTTAAAACTATATATTTTGGAATGAGCTTTTAGGGACCATGACTGAAAAAGCCTGGTCACTCTTGATCTCCCTGAGGGCCAAATTTTGCAGTAAGCTAACAAAATATATTGAATATATTAGTAAATTTAGTTGTACTTATTGAAGCAATACCATGGTTGAATATTCGCTTTGGAACAGACGCTGTAGAGGATGTTAATCCTTCATCAACACGTCCCTCATGTGTATTATTAGAGGAAAGAGATGCACACTTCTGACCACTGATATCACTCTACACTGTTTAATGGTCAAGTGGAGCTTTTATATAATCTGCAGAATTAGATCAGTGCCTCTTATCATGTTTGGATGGATACATCTATGTATACAGCCCAGTGGTCAAGATAGATTAAAAAAAATTGAACATTTTACAGGAGCAGTAAAGAGATGGTATACTGATATAAAAAGGAAAAATATACATAGAAGCATGCTAGTCAAAATAGTCACTTTGTAACTACATATGTGGCTGTAACAGGATCCTTTGTCTGATTTTCTAGTTTGTGATATTTGTAATAAGCCAAAGTCTTATTTCTGTTTTATTTTATCCCCCTCTACATGGACATATTGTAGGAAATTAGCTAGAAAGATATTGGTATTTCATTAAGCTGGGCTCTGTCAACCATCCCCCACTTTCCTTTGCTTCCCCCATGGCTATACTGATTTCTCTGTATTTCATTTAGGCTTGCTGTGTCTACTTCCTTCAGCCATCCCTTTGTATTTCTCTTTGTTTCTTTCTCCCTCTTGTTCTCTCGAGTGCTGTGAACCCAAGCACAACCTATTTTTATATTAAACACACAGCCGAGTGGATCACAATGGTTTTAATGCGAATGTACACTTGGTATCTCAGCGCGTGGCCCTAAACAGAGACACCATTTTTATACCCATTGACCCACTAGATTCAGATAATACACCAAGGTCGGCAACCTTTTCTGAGCTGAGGGGCTTACAGTCACAGAAAGAAAGAGTCCTTCATAACAGTACACTTGCAGTTATAGCCTCCATCACAAAATACAAAGGCACTAAATACTTCCTTTCACCGTTCAGGCCCATGTGCAGAATTAAGATCATATATTTGATATGAGTTTTTTGTGGGGTGTTAGGCTCTGTGTAACTAGTCTATACAAGTCAACAGTCCTTCACTCAGGAAGGATACACTTCTTTTCTAAGCCACAGAACACGATTTGAGTTTGGTGGAATTGTTAGCTGACATAAGCCATTTCCTTCATTTCAAAGGGTTTCAAAAGACTGCAAAGCCCCCAGATCCTCGAATGACCTAAATGTGGGAATGAGAGGAAATGTCATAGTTGTTCAAATAATAATCATGACTTAGATGAGAATTTTTTGTCATCATGTCAGATGACAAAAATCATGTTACAATACAAGCTATGGATGAAATATATTTTGAATGTTAAAGCGGAGAACACCACCACACATGTTGATATTGTGAAAAATTAAATGCAAAACTGCCTTTAGAGAGAAATGCCTTAGAGTAAAGGCAGTTTTTTTTTCCAAAAATGAATTTGATCTCATTGGAGGACAAATCAATTAAAAGCCTGTTATATTCAAACAACATGCATCAGCAGCCTCCAGTCTGTTGTACTCGATAGTTTTGGTCCCATGGGGTAAACAGTAGTGGATAATTGTTAAAATTTTCCATTATCACAAAGTAGTATCAAAATTGACAATTACATTTTTTTCCAATATACAACAGCAAGACATAATCACGGAATCAGTAAATGTGACCTCCCAACGCCTGAGGCACAGCAAGTCACAGAGCAGCAATGTTCATTTTAATGATCTCATGCTGCATTTCACTCATTACTCTTACTGTTTGCAGGCTGCTGTATCTTCCAGGCTCATGGGACCTTTCCTTTAGTCCAGTATGCAAGAAATACAGTAGTTGGGAGTCAGTACACATAGTATACAGTGCGACATAGAGTGGATTTGCCACATACCGTAATGTACATATTTTCTAGTTGGTCTTTGCTTGTCAGGCCAGATGCTATTAATCCCACGATGTATGATAAAAAATGAGCCTCGTCCATATATGAGAAGACCATTTCTCTAAATCTCTGCAGCCTGAATCTAAATTAAAATCTGAAATGACTAACGGGTCACATATGTAGTCAGGAAACAGTTGTCTAATCAGCTCTGCCTCAACAGCAGACCATGCTCTTTTCACTAGTCATTATGTGAGGAGAGGTGTTGGTGAGGCACCAAAATATGAGCCAAGTCTGACAGAGTTTGCAATGACATTTGCGCAACAACCATGTCTTCGTCAGTTTATTCTCAGAAGTATATTTTTAGTCCATTGTGCCTGTCATACACTTCGTTACTGGAAGTCACCCAGCTGCATTAACCCCGAGCAGAAGAAGTCAAGTGCAGTAAGACCTAAAAACATCAGTGCTGTTATGGCAATGCATCAAATACAGGCATGTGGATGACAAATGCAATTTAAAACCCTGAATAAATGGGTTAAAGAGATGCCTCCATATAGGTCACGATGGGTCGCTGAATTGTTTTATACATTTGAAAATGAAACATTTGCTATGGCCTTCATAGTCACTAAAATTTGACCTATAGCTAATCACCTTTCAGAATGTATACCAAGAAGCAACTATTGTGGCAGTTTTCTGGGGGCTCCTCCATTTTGCTACGACATGTTGGTCCCCAGAATCATGATGCTGGCAGACTGACCAGCATCAGTTTGGGGCAACAAAATTGAAAAGGTGGGGCGAATTCAACAATAATAAACTATGTAGATCATCTTGCTAGCAGCCATCTCAGCTACTGAAATTATGAATCTTATCACAGTGTAACAGAACAGCTCCTGACAGAAATCTGAACGCTAAGACCCATCATCTTAAAAATGTAAAATTGTGTCGCTGCACTGTCTTAGCATCTCTGTTTTCATTCTCCACCATAGACAGAGCCTCTGGCAAACATTGTTAGAAAACCTTTGATCTGTGACTTTGTCAAATTTGTACCCTGTGGCAATGGCAGATCTATTAAAAGGGGTTTTGCCCCCCTTAAAAAAATCATGTCTTTTCTGACTCATTCATAATACATGTATAATAATGAATTCCTTGACGAATTTCCACTCTGCTATTGCCACATATATTGCAAATTCTACATTATTTGCAAGACCTTTAAATTCCTCTGATCTCTGTAAATTGTCATCAGATTGCATGAATACTTGCACCCAACTTAAGCAGAGTCAATTTACATTTTCAACCTAAAACTTCCATGAAATGCTGTTATATATTCTCCTCATAGCACATAGTAAGCCCAAGGTGCTCATTGTTTCAGTGAACTGTAACAGAAGAGAATCACGAGCCACAAAAAGGGAGAGAACATCAATCCATCTACAGTCACTTCTTGTCTAGTTGCATGGATATACATACAGTATATACACCAATCAGGCATAACATTATGCCAAAATACTGTGTTGGTCCCCCTTATGTGCTCAAAAATGCTCTGAACCATTAGGCATGGACAAGAGGACCTCTCAGGGTGTCCTATGGGGTCTGGAACCAGGACACTGGCAGTGGATCCTTTGGGTACTCTGGCTTGTGCAGTGGGGCCTCTGTCTATCAAACTTGTTCCACTGCATCCTGTTGATGCTTGATCAGAATGGGGTGTAGGAAGTTTGGAGGTCAAATCAACATGTTGGGCCATTGCTATGTTCCTCAAGATGTTACTGATTGTTTGATGTTTTTTCCATGTGGTGGGGTGCATTTTCCTGCAGGGGTAGGCCAGTGACATTTTGGATTGTCATTTCAATGAGGAAGTGTGCTTGTTGTGGAACAATGTTTATTTGGGTATCCAAGTCTCATCAACACGGATGCCAAAATCCAAGGTTTTCCATCAGAACACCACATAGTACCAATATGATCAATGTTATTCACTTCACCTGTCAGTGGTCATAATGTTGTGGCTGTTGCGGTGTATATATAGGAGCAACAGCTTTCTATTACTTTAATGGTTTGTATATACAAGTTGGGTCACACTGACAACACTCATGACGAATGGTGGTTTTCCTAAAATTTGTGACATGACTGGCAGTGCTAGTAGTGTAAACGGCACATTTGCAATTGCAAGTTAAACAACCAGTCAAGGGTTATCAATAACAGTGAAGTGAGATGTGCAATAGCAGTTGCTCTGAAATGTTTTCTGTTGTTTTAGAGAGTAGACATTGGAAAGATACAGATTTCAGATTATTAGATATAAAGGAATAATTAATTTATATAGAAGCAAAGTAATATGATTATGACGTATCTGCTACAGTCAACAGAGCCCAAATTTTAATAAAAACTATCTGTAGATGGGATGTTTAGAGCTTTAAGCTGGTCTTGAAAATCAAAATTTGACTGACTTTTGGAATTCCGTACATCTTATTAAAGATCATCATTCACCCAAAAAACTATTGTTGGCTTGACATGTGTTGTGTGTTCAACGAAGCTGAGAAGCATGAGAATGTTATTATAATGCTGCACAGAACATCAAGATGCTTTGTTGCAGTTGTTATAAAAAGAACACCACTATTGTAACCTTCTTGAACTTGTTGCCGCTCTGGTGGCTCCAGTGGAACAAGCTGTCATATAAGATAAACACTATGTGAAAGGAGGAGTGAAAAAGTGAGGGTGTTTATGGGGTAAAATGAGGAAGACCAAAACAAATAAAACAAAAGAGGGCGAGTGCAAGGCAGCCATCATGAGTCAGGCTGTAGCACTCATCACATGAATAATACTGATCAGAAGCTGCATGTCAGAGAGCTGAGCTAATGACGTCTGAGCCATAGACTTAAGATCAGTAGATCTACGATAAATGCAGCAAACTATCATTTTTATTAATATTAATACAGTCTGTTAAAGAGATATGTGCTCTATATACTTAGGTTACTGATTCTTGTGCCTGTACTCAAGTAGGTTTTGCTTGATTGCTAGACTGATTCCAGCTATGGACTGTTGAGTGAACTGCTCCTTTCCAAATTTCTCATCAAACTCCGTCCATTACATCTCCAGAAAGGTCAACACTACACTGCCCTCAGCTTGCACAAACCAATCCCCCTACCAGCTCTCGACTCGCTCAACCAGACCAAAAGCCATAGCATTATAGGTAATTTACTGCATGCATGTACTCCGATTATTAAGAGTTATTATAATATATTACAGAATCAGACAACCTGAATAACCAACCAACACCGCTGACCTCAAATAGTGCAGTGTCTTAATATTTATGAATCTCCTATCGTGTGTCTCTTTGGGAATTTTATTTCTACATGGAGTCTGCTGGAACTGATTCAGTCTCCAGTGGACCAGAGGATCCAGACTAGTCTGACTGCCTCTGACTCATGGCGAGAGGGGGCAAGAGACGGAGAGAGAGTGGCGAGTATGACCTCCAGTCGCCCCTCCATCCATCCCTCACCATTCATCCATCCATTCTTAATAGGATACTCTAACCTGTTTAACACACATTAACATCACAGCTCCCCTCAGCTGGAAGTCTGGCTTTGGATGCTTTTGGCTATAATGGCCTGTTAGGAGGAAATTATCATACATGATGGAGTGTCATTTTGTTGATTTGGCACAGATGTAAAATGTCTGGACATGTATGAAATGCCGTGATACAAATTCATTAATGTTTGCAGAGCTGCCTATATTTCTGGGATCTTTTACTCTTGTATTTATGTAGCAGTAGGACTCATGCCAGTCATGGTTGTGACTGACCTGAAACTGTCTCTCTTAAAAAAAACAACAGCATTTCTTACTTGTTAAAAAAAGCAGATGATGTGGATGCAGGCGACCAGTTTTACTCTAATTTTTCTCCCTAGTAAAATTTGTTTTATTTTACCCATTACCATGTCCTTAGGCAAACTTAAAATAGCTGTTCTTATTTTAACCCTGATTACCGTAATTTCCGGACTTTTATGCACACCTGAATATAAGCCGCACCCACGAAATTTAAAATGAAAAAAAAAAATTCCATACATAAGCCGCACCTGACAATAAGCCGCAGGTGTCCATGTTGTAATAAGAGATATTTACACAGAGTTTTAAAAACTTTTTATTAAATAAACGCTTTTTTTCAAACAGTGCCTGTAACATGGCATTAACAGTGCAGTAACACAGCAGTAATGTGGCTGATTAAAAGTCAGTTATCGCTGTCGTAACCTTCCTCCTGCGCACTAAAACCACTGAAGTTGTCTTCTTCGGTGTCGGACTAGAACAGCCTCAGAATTTCTTCGTCACACACTTTTTCAGTCTCTCTTTCGTTGTCGCTCTCACCATCACTTACGTCTCGAAGCAAATCCGCGCTTGAATTAGTGTTGTCCTCCATGATGAGGGTGTGTGCATGAAACGCAAAATAACTGATCTGAAGAATTTGGTGCGCATAAATGATTTTATTCAAACAGTTTCATTGGTCCACTGTGACCTGTTCGGTAATTTCATTGGTCTGACGT
Source organism: Dascyllus trimaculatus (assembly GCA_024666655.1). Lineage (NCBI taxonomy): Eukaryota > Metazoa > Chordata > Actinopteri > Pomacentridae > Dascyllus > Dascyllus trimaculatus. The sequence continues at coordinate 11,581,271 of CM045450.1, forward strand.
GACCAGGAAAAAAAAAACGTATTGGCGGCATGTAGCGCACCCTTAAAAATCCATACATTAGCCACACCCTTAGATAAGCCGCAGGGTTCAGAGCGTTAGAAAAAAGTCGCGGCTTATAGTCCGGAAATTACGGTAGTTATTATTTTCTATCCGTCACAAAGTAGTTGCATTAAGCAAAACCCAAGATATTTTCTGAACTTAATGCTGCAGGGTTTTTGGGGTTTTTTGGTTTTTTTTTTTTTTGCATAAACCTGACTGAACAAAATGGCAATCTACGGTACTGGGCAAACTGGAAAACCGCAATACCTTGAATGGCCACTTGAGGCTAGCTCCAAAAAGGAATCCATCTCCATAGATATGTTAAAACGACAAATTTTACCAAACAAATAGATATGTTAACAGTCTGGCACGATACAATTTTTTGGTCTTAACAGTTAATTTCCCTGTTCATGACAACTGTACTGGGGGTGAAATTTTATATAACCAGCCCACCTAGGTTGTATTAAGGCTTAAAGTTATAGGTTTAAAGACTGGGTGCTATTATAAGACAGTCTACGACATCTACTTGAGATCAAGACATACACATGGCCTGCCTCACATGCCACCTTTTTGCTTATTTTTGGATTAGCTGGGCATTAGTAGGAGTCAAGCACTGCCATGATGGTGATAGCTAGAACATCGACACTGAGACTTAAAAGCTTTGTTCAGGGAGGGTTCGGCCATCTTTAGATACAGTCAATAGAAAGAACAGCATTTTCTGCATAGTGTAGGACTTTTTGTAATGGTCAGTGATAGTAGTTACGCCAACCAAGGTTAAAAATGTAAAATAACTTTGTTTTTGTCATTGACTTTGCCCAGTGTCTGAATATTTAGTTAGCTTTTGTTGCTATGGCAAAGCAAAAAGTGTACTATGAGAAAGGTGATTTACCCAGAGCACCTCAGACTGTCAAACCCCAGGACTGTGGGTGCAGCCAGTCTTCTTCCTGATTACAAAGTACAACTACAGTGCCTGCAGGGATGGAAGGAATCCCAGAATATTGTCAAGTAAAACCACTGATACTGAGTAAAAGAATTTGCATGTACTTAAATAAATGTAAAAAGTAGCAAATGTTACTAAATAAAGGTCTGCCCTCATGCAGCCAAAACCAAACCAGCATCTATTTGTTCCATCCTCACAGTTTTTGACTTGTTCAGTAGATTTGTATTAAACTTAACAAAAGAATACTTGAGCAAAAGTAAAATTAATGATTAAAAATACCTTTGAAAGTACACAAAAATTAAAATTGAATGTAATTGGTCACCCCAATGTTTCTGGAAAGTATAGAAGCTACCCATAAATGGATACCAAGACATACAGCTCTTAAGGACAAAAGCAGCCAGGAGAAGATGCTGCTATTTATTACACAGGTTATTAAGAGGCACTGAGGCAAATCCTGTCAAAGTTTGACAGCGGTACACTTACTTTTACATTTACATACAGATAGCATTCACAACTGGTGTGCATATAAACCTATTATAACTATAAAGTCTGCATAGTGTTGGCTACTAGGGGTCTGGGCCACTTTCAGTCAAAACTAAATGAGCCAGCAGTTAGCTACTTTGCACCAGAGGTACAGAAAAAGGAGATAGATGATAAATGACTTGACCCTGCTTTGACTACCTTTAAATTCTTGTCTTTTCTGCCTTTGACTCACCATTATCCACCATGCACTTACAGATCATCTTATCTTTCATCTATTGTTCTTTTTTTCCATCTTTTAAGTATCTGAAATCCTTTCAATGTGTGCTACATGCTGTATTTTATCAAAAGCATTCTTAATTGTCTATGTATGAAATACGCTGTACAAATAGCCTTGACCCCCACAAAATTAGCAGTTGAGTCACTCTTTTAAATCATTCAAAAAGTCTAAAGCGAATAAATGTCTTGGAAGCAGGCATACATTAGTGGACAATGGCAAAGTGAAAGAGCATTGAAGCCACATTGTGTGAAATGTGGACAAGGGAAAAAGCAAATTGATGTAATTATCTCTTTACAGTAACATCAGTCAGCCTACATCTTTATACTTTATCAATAGGTCCTTTACAGAACCTTTTAATTTAGTGCAAAAGTTTAATTTCTTAAGTTAAAAAAATTCCACAATAGCTATAAAGCTTTAAAAAAAAAGACAGTCACATAAAACACAACAGGCTGACACAAGCAATGAAGGAAGACAAGTTCCCATGTTTGTTTATCTATAAATGATGAATATCCATTTACTGAGGGCAAAAATTAAATGAAGTGCTGCTTGACACCGAGTTCATTAATCTGTAACGAGAAACAGTGGGAGAGTGGTTATTGTAAACACGGCTCCCTGTTGTTAAGTGGTTATGGTTGGCGGGCGTGATGATGTTAGTTTTACATTAACTTGATAATATTCCCTCCCAGAGGTGCTACAAAATATGCCTCCATCAGGGAAGACTGTGATGAAGCTAATTCTTAATGATGTTGACAGTGCGCCCGGTTATGGAAAAAAAAAAATTCCCCTTCTTTTTATTTTTTACTTTTTAAGATTTTGTTTTATCATTGCATTTTGTGTTCATGGGGAATGTAGAAAAAAATAATGTGTTTTTTTTTTTTACCACTACTGCTACCTTGTTGCTGACATTAATGAGGATTAGTGGATCTCAGGATCATCAAATTCATTATCCTCCATCCTTTGGGCACAGTAAATGTCTGCAAAAGACTTCACTGCAATCAATCCAACATCTTATTAGTTAGTAGGATTCATCATTTGGGAATCTAGATATTTCTAGAATCCAAATATATATAACTGTATGCCATACTAATGAGATATCACAGTATTATGGAAACAAAGCAGCTCAAACATGTGAACCAGTGAACATAATTCTTTATCCATTTATTCAGCATTCTCCAAAACACAAGCCCGATGATATAAAAAATAGATATTAATTTCCACACATGGCTCCATTGACATATCGGTTCCTATAAATTACAGCCTTGGCTTTATTGAATCTAAATCTTACATTTGTTTTTGGTGTCATTGCATTTCTCAGCTCATGTTTGATTAATGTGAAACTTGTGATTTCCACCACCCATGGGCACAGACACTCTGGTGTATTCAGGGTTGAGCAGAATACCAGCAATTAATCTGTCACTTTCAAAACAAAGTCCTTTGTGTATCACAGGGGCCAGCGGGTGACCACAACAAACCCACCATTGCCCGCACGCACAATTCCCTGTGCTCCTGCTGCACGGTTACCTTCAACAAGCCGTGCGTTTAGTAATGTGCGTTATTGTTGCAGGGGGAGACAGGGGATCCCCTGGTGCCCTGACTGAATGGCCTCCTTTGGTTTATCGCAGGTTGCTGCTCTCCTCTCAAGCTGTATGATTAATGGTTTACCACCACTAATGTAGGTCAGCGGTGACAGCATTATTATAATGTTATGTGAATAGACGGCCATTATTTATTCTAGGAAAATGAGTTGTATGTCTGGGAATATTCAGCATGTGGGCACAGGTCTCTAAGTAACGCTAAATGAGAGCATATTTTATAAGGTAGAAAACAGAGAAGCGGGGGGTCTGCAGGACATTTATTTCAGTCTTCTACCGGTGTTTCACATTCAATTCTGATGCCTATGGTAGGTAATGAGCAAAAACTGTAGTCATAACAGAAGTGCAATTCTTAGACATTTGATATTTTGGATATTGTGAGCAATCCACAGAAATATCACTCATTTGTTTTGTTTGTGCCACTCTTCTGTTGTCTTGTGTTTTTTTTACAGTAATTGTAATAAAACTAGATTGTTTATTTTTCAAATTGCCTGAACATTGGGTTTTAAATGTGAAATTGCTGTATTCCAATAAAACTCAATGGCTCTAGGAAATTTACTAGTACTCCGTGGCACCACATTTAACCTACACAAAGTAAGTAAAGCAGTAGCTCTAATACATGAAGATAACACAATTAATCCTGTCAAAAAAAAGCATTACAATTATGCACTCTTCTTCTGTACAAGAAGAAAATACAATCAAAGTAAGCCCCAAGAAATAGTGGCTCTCTAAGTTAACACATTTCAGGATGTACAACTGCTGGCGCTCTTGAATAAAACACAGCTGAAGTCTGCAAACAGCAACAAAGCTAATTTCAGATTCTTAAACATATAGAAACAAGGGTGAGATTAACTGTAGGATATAAATACAGCAGCTTTGCCAACTGAGGCCTGAAGGATCCTCACCAGATTCTCAGTCATGATTCTCAGTTGATGTCTTGTGCCATATACTGGTTAGCTAACCCACGCTTGAATTCCTTTTCCAAAAAAAATGATAGCCTAGTCATTAATGTTTAAGAAAAGCAGGCGCGCTACAGGAACCCAGCAGTTTTCAATCATGTGCCATTGAGGCTCAAGAGGCTGCTGGTTTCCGTTCCAGCCAACAGTCGACACTATAGCAGCTGATTTCACTGATTGCAGTTTCACACTGAGTCACAGAGCACTAAGGCTTTCAGTGTGTTCATTTTGGAGCGCTTTTAAATATATCTGTGATGCTGCTGAGACAGAATCGAAAAGAAAGAGTAAGAGTAAGATTACATAATATTCGGCATGTATATCACTTGAACAAGACAACATTAATAGCTTCTTTTGTATGTTATTGGCACCGTTTGTCATATTGCCAGTCCTTCTTTCCTGCCAGTAGTGTCACCTGATCTTTCCCGCAATCAGTCCCCTCAGCACTTACAACACCGGGTCACTGCTTGTTCTTTAAAAGCATTAGCATTAGTGTTCTTTAGTCTGTTTGTTCTTTGCCTGTTTTTTTCACCCTGCATGAATCCTAGACTGGTTTTTGCTCATTCCCTCTGCTGTGAAAAAAAAACTTTCTGATTCAAGTAAACTTTAGTTTAACTTGCCTGTTTTGTGTCAGACTTTTGAGACTTTTATTCTGAGCATGGAACGTTACACTGTGTGTTACATCTCATATGTTTTTATGTATGCTGATAAGCAAACTGGACAAGTCACTACTTATTTGCAGTTACACCATTTTCATTGTTATATTAATAAAACCTTCCAGCATTTAACATCTGAATATGTCCCGATATGATGTTTGACTCTCACAAATCCAAACAGTCATGGCTATTCCTGATTCATTAAAAGCTGCATTACATTTAAAGTCATTTAAAGTATATGCATGCGGTTATCAGTGCCTTTGGTCTGTCTCAGTTTAAAGTTAAGGAGAGGATGTAATGAAATAAGAGAAACCGTGTTTATGCATTAATTACTCCTATGTTAAAGTTAAGGTGCTCTCATCATTCATCACATTCCAGCATATTGTAATCTGTGAGTGACCTGAGAGGAAACTAGCCTTCTGCACAGTCAGAAAATCTCTCCCGTTACAGGAAACTTTGTCCAATCACTGGTCTTTTCAAAGAGATGTTGTTCCCGTTGGCTCTTCTACAAATGCAGATGTTAGTTCACATCCTTTCAGATGGAAGAGAGCCTGCTTCAATGGTGGAAAATCCAAAAGGAAAAGATGTTATCCCAGCACTGGCAACAACTGCCTTCACTACAGAGCAACCCAGAAAAGGGACAACACACTTACCAAAGGAGTCTGACAATAAAAGCAATAAAACACATGTCAACATCAGCAAAGAGCTGCAGGGAGGGAGAGACATTTGTGATTGCAACAACCTTGCATCAGGGTTAGTTTAGGTGGTTTGAAGCGGAGTTGTAAGAGGTACTTACATAATCAGTCTAATGCCTACAAAAACTAATTTAACGTAAAACACTGGCAGCTGTAGTCGCCAGTATTTTAGTGTTTAACGACAGTGTGGTTGTAATTTACCTAAACATTTAATTATTCTATAATCTATAAGTAATCTATGGAGGAATATTAAGTTTACTGCTTATATACTACAAGCACCCTTTACCGTCATATGCTGTAGTGTTTCCACTGTAGTCAACACTAATTGGATATGTAGTTGCCTGTAGTATTTTCAGTACAGTATTTAAGCCAGTATTTTCTTCTTTTATGATGTATAAACACTGGCGTAAATTGCATGCACATACCATAAATAATAAAGTGTCTTTAAGCTTTTTAATTTGGAATTTGGATCCATAAACTGACATCTAAAAATGCATGTATGACTAAAACACTTCAAACAATAAAGGACAATGTATGTTTCTATGGACTGGGAGCATGCAGTGGTAGCAATGCACGACAAATTTTAATCTATTAAATGTATTTTATAACCCACTGAAAAATAAGTTACCATAAGGTAAAAAAAAATAGAAAAAAATCAAAATGCCCTATCTCAGATCAAGAACCCTGTCCTGATCTAAATCAAGCAACTTGTCAAAACAGTGCTTTGTGAACTGCTATGCAAACATTTCACACCGTCACTTTTTACAGAAGCCTGCTGTTAATGGTCATTCTTGTATTTGGCCAAAAAATAATCAGTTTTTACAGTTTTTAATCCGTATTTTGGAAATAGAGTATACTAGTGTTAGGATTTGATTGTATTTTTATAGTACTTTATTATAGTACACAGTATGGCGGACGGCACATCCCCAGTTTGGGGAAGCAGACAAGAGAACTGGCACAGAAGCTAAGCAATGTACTGCTGTGGATAGAGGCAACAAAGAGTTGATTGAGGTGGATAATATGTGTGTTGCTTCTGTTCCACTCCATAGTATTATTTTACTTGGATTCCAAGTTGTTGCAGTGGTTGGTTGGGTTGTGCAGGTAGCCAAGATTTCTTCTATACTATACTATGAAAGCACAGGTTTGAAGTGCATGCATTTATCTATGCTTGTCAAGGGAGCTGAGCAGAGAGGGGGGAGCTGCAGGAGGAGAGTCATATTCTCAGTTTTTGGCTTTTTTTTTCTTCTCTTTTTGTAACTTTTTTCAAATTTCTGCCCACCACAGCTTTAAGAAACTTACAGTTAAGGTTTGCAAAATATGGCCACCATGGTTAAAGGAAACTAATGGGAGCTAAAATGTGCAGATGCTTTCTACAACCATCCATCCACCCTGACCTCCACACCTCTGCATTTTCTGTAAGTATGTCACACTGCCTCCTGCTTTTAACTTCAACTTAGCTCATTTAAAAGTGCTTGAGAGAAGATTATCAATGATTTCATCTTTTAAGAGTGGATAGTCTCCGAAACACCCATGGTTGTTCATTTAGTCTCCATTTTGAGAGCATCATCTCCCCTGCCATCCTGCAGTGGAATATCACATGGTTGCTGACCTCAAGCTACACAGACTTACAAATTATTTTGAAGGTGTAAAGGTCACACATAATTTTAACCCTATGCTCCCTGACTTGCAGGACAGCGGTCACTTCTGGCCATGTTTATTTTAGACAAAATGTGCCTGCAGAGAGCATATCTCATTGTCCTCTCTTTAAAAGAACGTAATACAACCAGTGTCCTTGCCACTGGTTACATCATTACATCATTAGGGTAAGTTAAACATGTTTAACATCAGCCTGACTCATCACCTGGACATTAAGCAGGAAGTCCATCCTCAAGCAAAACTCTTATGCTCAGTCAAAGAGGCTGTCCTGTCAAGTGAACAATTCGCACCACTTAGTTAAATGCAGAGCTGCAAAATAAAACTTCTATCTAAATTATTTCGATGGACATTTTAGGTTGCGCACACTATTTTAATGGGTTGCGTTGACATATTAATGTTGGTAACTGCATCTTCTAAATAGTCTGAAATCAACCAAAGCAGGCTAAATTACACAAACAAAATTCAAGTTGAGGTAACTTAATAAAAGGGGTTTGATAACTTAAATTATCTTCACCTTCAAGTCCACTACCCTAACAATAGAGCAATGCAATTTTTTAAATATGCCAACCAAAAATCCCAATAATTATGGTTATTAAGTATATAAAACATTAAAATTCCCTTTAAATAACATGGAAATACTGTTTAAACAATGTAATTTTCATAAGGAATCAACTGAAAAATGTGTATTTATGCTATCAATCATAAGTAAATGGTAAATAAAAATGTCCTTGTTTGCAGAGGAAAAGCTAATTTCCCTAACCCAGTGTAGTTTGTTGGTTAAACATAATTTCATTAGAAGCTGTCATAACTCAAAAACTGTTGCATTAATTTTTTTTGTTGAGCTAAACATTATTTTCCAGAGTGTAATGCAAAAAATGGGTCAGTAAATGTCAGACTGACACAGGAGACTGCTGTTCGCTTCCTTTCAAACAATCAGTGTTGCTTTATTTTAATCACAACCACAGCTGCTCCTCTAGTAGTTGTATTTTAAACCATGGTGACTGAAGTCCCGTCACCTTCAGGGGCTAGTTTAACATTTTGGGAAAGTCATTTATTCACTTTCTTGCCATGAGTTACACGAGCGACCCGTCTCATGTCTTAGGGCTGACTGGAAACAGAAAAAAACCCAGCCTGGCTCTCTTCAAAGGAAACAAATTCTGCCTACCAGCACCTTTGAAGCTTAGTAATTAGCATGTTTTATCTTTTTTTGTTTAATCAGTACAAAACCTTAAGTGTAAAAATGATACATTTGCATTTTAAAGGGGGTGGTGGTTGGAGGGGTCTGTGCTGGGCTAATTTTTTGGCCAAGCGTCTCCACTGGTTGCTGGTCAAATGGCTTTCTTTGTGCTAAGCTAAGTTGGCAGGCTGAGGATCATATGACTCGCTCATTTGCTCCCGTTTCATTTGACTGTTGCTTTCATTCTTGCTTGATTAGCTCGTCTTTGTTCCCATTTTCATATTTAATTCATTCTGCTCATTTCTGTGTCCAAATAGGTCATGGGTCTCAAACCTTCAATCCCTGCAGTCTCCACTTGGATCTTTTATTCATGCACAACTGTGTGCCTTGATATCAGCCTTTGTTTTCGACTCCATACATTTTATTTGTTGGAGACTGTAGATATATATGACAGAAGCAAAATATCAAGTAACTTTGCTTACAAGAATGTCCCAGTCCAGTCAAATGCCATCATTTCTTTGCTGCTATGAAAACCGTCTTGATATATTTACCTTTTCAACACAAGGTCAACACCACATTTGAATAATCTCAAATCCATCATCCTCCCTATTGTCATGATAAACAGTCAACATAAAATATGCTGGGTGCCGTGCTGAATAACACACGGGTGCCATTTCGGGATGACAGCGCTTTTTGTTAAGGTGGAATAAAAGCCATAAAAGGTAATAAGGAAGTGTTTCCTTGTCTTTTTGTTTTGTTTTTTTTCTTTCTTCACAGCCAAGATCTGGGCTCAATCTGCCGCACAACAAAATGCTATAAATCAAAGTGTCAATCTGTAGAGCAAAGATAAATATGATTGCACAGTAAGGATCACTGCCTCTGAGTGTGTGACAGGAAAGAGTGAGAGTGTTTGTGCGGGAAAGATGGATATGTGTATATTTGTCTCAAGGGTGGTGGTCATGTAATGTGTTTTTTTATGTTTCAATTCCTGTGTGTCTGAGTGCGTGCATGTTGGATTTGTCGTCATAAATCTGTCTTTATATATAGGCGATACTGCATATGTCCAAACCCGTAAGTCCTAAATATAACAGCCACTCAGCTCTAGAGGTTTATCACCAGATTGTGTTCCCATGCAGCCACAAGAGCATTAGACAGGTTGACCACTGATTTTGGGGGATAAGACGTAGCTTGCACTCAGTGGGGGAAAAAAAGCGTTATGCAGTCTGGACTCTGCAGCTCTTCCACACCAGACAAAGAATAACATTCTTCTCTGGACCTCACTTTGCACACTGAGGCACACATTTGTCACAGTCATAATGGAGAGTGCCTCTCCAAATCTGTTGCCACGATGCTGGAAGAAAACTGCTGTCCCAAATAACCCAGTGCACTGTCCATTAAGATTTTCCTTTATTATAGCGAAGTGGCCCTAGCAAATGAAACATTCCCTGAACAGTGCAGGCAGGTTTGTCCACATACTGCAGTCTGACCATTAAATATTTGTATTTACAGTATTTTTCAGCAGCTGTTCTGTCGGATTTGATCATAACACATGGTCTTCATCCACAGAAGGAGTTGCCCTGTTGTCTTAGAGATTAATTAAATGGAGTAAGATTATTTTGCCAAGTGCTGTTTAAAAGATAAAGAATGCATTTAAACTCTCTGCAGTAAAGAAACTTGCAAAAAATGTACAACAAACAAAAAAAAGACTCTGCTCTTCTGCTGTCTCTTTGTTAAACGTAGTAGCTGCAAAACTGTAACCAACAGCAAGTGAGCAAGTGCCACTTCATATGAAGCAGGAGAGCTTATTGTTCCTGGTGAACACATTTTGTGCCAGAGGAGAAGTAACTGTTACTATTTCAGCTGCTCAGTTTAGATTATGGCAGCCTCATGTCACCTCGTCCGTACACATAAAACAACCTGTCTCTGGATGTTTACTTATTACCTCAGATGCACTTGCAAAGTTTTATATGTCCTAGTTCACTGTCTCATAAGGAAATGAAAATTATAGCACAGGAGAAGTAGAAAGTGACTATTTTCCTCGAAAAACCACCAACAATAATCATTTTTTCAAGACAATGCACCTTTCCCTAGTCAATTCTTTGGCCCATCTTCAAACATCAATAAAATTTTGTTATGATTATCTGTCATTTTACAACATTTGTCACACTGCTCTGCCAAACACTTTTTTCTTTTCTTTCTTTTTTTTAAATGCAAAGAAAGCCAGACATAGCAAATCTATTCCCCCCTCCCCCCCACACATCCTTTTTTTGAAACATTACTGTAATGAATTGGCATGAATGACAAGAAGGCAGTGTAGTGAGAAGCCTTTTCCTTGTCTCCATTAGCAGGTCCTATGTTTCCATAGAGGCATCAAAGAGAGAGGAGCAGGAGAACGCAGGGGGGGAGGCAGGCTGAAAGCTTCAAGCTGCACACAGAGATAAAGACCAGACATATCTGCAAATGTGTGTGTGTGTGTGTGTGTGTGTGTGTGTGTGTGTGCGTGTGTGTGTGTGTGTGTGTGTGTGTGTGTGTGTGTGTGTGTGTGTGTGTGAGGGATTAGGCTGACTTTGACTGGCTCTGCTCCATTGTCACAGCAGCTCCTAAGAAGCTGCACACTGCCACATGACGGACAGGGCTTGGAATTGCACAGATAATGTCTGCCCCTTCTCTCTGTCAAACACACACACACACACTTTGTGTAGTGTCTGTGTGATAATGCCCATCAGCCCCAGGACCCCTTTACAAATTTGTGTGACTGAGAAAACATGCAATATGGGCAATAAAGGTCATTGGATCTCAAAACTGTGCAATCACTCTGTATACATCTGATGCTTTCATAGTGTGTGAGTTTATCTCTTTGTGTTTGTGCATATGAGAGGGTGCTACGACAAACAGCACGGATGTCATGAGAGAAATGTTACAAACATTTTTTTGGTTTGTTTTTTGATGATTGCACATGTATTTGGAAAATGCTGAACACCAAAGAGAGCGATAGACTAAGCAGGAATCAAATGGCCCCTATCAGAGAAAAATACCAAACCAATTAAGAATCATGATGCTTCAGAGGTATCAAAAAAACATCCCACATTAAGCTCCTTTTTCTTGTTCTCTTTGTACTAACTGCATTACTGTACAACCCGCTTTAGGAGTTTACTTCTTTGCTTTAGTTAGAATGACATAAGCTTGTTTCACTGGTCCGACTTTTTAATGTTTGACTAAAAAAACCCTCTGCTAAGTCCCGCCATGCCTGACCGTCCTCATTACCTTCATCACTAAATGAAATCAGCGGTGACACACACTGTGTAATGATGTAACCATACAGCTGCCAGAAGGAACTATGTGCGTGCTTAACTTTCGCCTGCTTCGCTACTGTTTCTTTACTTTATGATGGTGATTTTCCTGACATACTCCAGGAGGCTGATGCTAGGGTCAAGGGGTTACCCATGAACAATCATGGTATTTAATTAATATGGTTAAAATGTTACTTTTGAATGACAAAATCTGGAGGTCAGTGAAACATTTGCTGATGTACCCCAGAATAATGGATATGCTTACCATGATTTGACAAACAAAAACTTCCTATGGGATATAAAGATTGCATGATCACATATCCATTGATGAAAGATAATAATCTCACATTTTAAAAATACTATATACATGAATAGCCACAGCAACACCCTCTGTGTCCTGTGGGTTGTGGTGTGGGGCCTCTGTGGATTGAGCTTGCTCGATCAGATTAGGATCTGGGCTGTTTGGAGGTCAAGTCAACACTTGTGCTCTTTGTCATGTTCCTCAAGCCATTCCTGACCAGATTTTTGGAGTGTCCTGCAGGGGGAGGCCACTGACACCGGACACTGCCATTGCAAGATGTGACTGGTCTGCAATAACATTAGGAGGATGGGACATGTCAAAGTATTATCCACATGATTGCCAGGGTGCATGTTTTCCCAGCAGAACATTAGATAATAACATGACGAACAATGTCATTCACTGTTAGGTGGTTTTAACGTTGTGGCTGATTGGTGTGGATGTATTTTCTAATTTTTATTTGCATCAGTTTGAAAAATAAATTTTAAAAAATTTACATGTAATTTGCATAGGGTTTTCATGCAATAGCAAATATGATGCCAAGTGAAAATCACTAACTCCGCTACCCTCCCTCCAGTGTTGTTTCATTGTATCAGTATCCTCATCCTTCAGATGCTCATCATATATGGCTCCATGAGCAGTGTTTGACATCCAGTGTACTACAGATCCCAGACTCTTCGCTTGAAAACACATTCCAGCCTGCCAGCAATTGCGTGACAGCAAGCAAGCATCAGTGACTAAAATTTCTTATATGATGTTCTTCTTGCTCGACGTCATTTTTTTTTCAGAGCTTTACCACTCGCGTTTCTCACTCAGCTCTCAGGATTTTTTTATATACTAAAGTGGATGTATAATGATTGGTTGCTTGATGATTTTTTATTTATTTATTTTTTGACATTGTAAGATTGTTGCTGAAGTTGTTGGGCTGGATTCGGCATGGGCATGAGTCGGAAGCAGGAACCTGGGGGTATTTATTACTGTCCCTTCAAATAAAACAGCAAAGAGGAGATGCAAAGCTACTGTAGGACACTGACGACATTCTTGGAATTTATCATCACCCTATGCAGTATTTAACTATCTTTCCATGCATAATTTCATTTTTTTAAAGATGCTGTTCTTTCAAAAATCAATCATATAAAACATATTGATCTGCCAGTTCTTTGCAGAGAAGCAACAATACGTAGATCTGCATACCCAATTTGATTCAGGCATGTAATGTAAGATAACATGTTAGCAAGTTGAGATTTCTTCATAATATATGATTTGATTAAATGATACTTTATAACATGTCGTATTCAACACTTGATGGAAACCAGCATCTGAGTTTAATCTGTTGTCTGGTATATGTGAAGAGGAAATTGTGCATCAACGAGGCACCAGACGTGTCAGTGCACATGCTTTATGTGTGTTCTTTGTATGTGTGTTGCTCTCTGTGTGAGTTATTAAAGCCGAGAAACTGTTAATGGAGCTATTGTCGTCTGTTGTAGATGCATGTGTGTCTGCGTACAATGCACGGCTGTGTGTACCAATGTCTGTACATGTTTGTGGTGTGTGTTTGTGAGTGTGTGAGAGCGAAAGAGACAGAGAGAAGGCAAGCCTTTTGTCTGTGTCCAGTGCAGTGCATTATTCTTCATTAGAAACAGATGAGTGACTCTGTCTATTCCAGGACTGCCCCTGGGTTCAAGTCAATCCACCACCCAGGCACCCACATAGAGACACACACACAGACACACACAGACACACACAGACACACATGCGCTCACATACAAATTCACATTATGCACCGTGTCTGCCTAAGACAATGAGTAATGAGTCTGAGTAGAAATTAGCATTTCGGAGTTGTACCTCAGCCAAAACGTTGGTCTAATTCCTGTATCTGAATAAAGACATTACATAGTAAGGTGCACTATTGGCCGTGTTATCCATTAGAGTCGACTCTAATGGATAACAGGGGAAGGTAAATGCTCAAGTTGGTCATAAACGAGCGATTTCAAGCTACAACGGCCAATAAAGTGCAAATAAGTTGTATTGTGTGAATCATTTTTAATTAGAAACTCCTATAAGTAATTAAAGTTTTAATGTTATTTAGATTTTTTGATGAAAGGTTTTACAGACATCTGATCTTTTAATTAGCCTTTGTGACAAATAATCTCAAAAGCAATTAGCCTTTCCCCCAAAAAATATATGAATAAGTGCAATTTGGGCACTTTCACAAATCTATATTAATTCAGTGACAATCCAGAACATCACATTCAGAACATCTAAAATAAAAAAACCCATAAGTATCTGGGTTCATGTGCGAAAATAGCTGAAGTATCCAGTCAGCCAGTTCTAATTCAGGACAGGTTTTACTGAGTTATAACTGGAGGAATATAAATTGAATTTCAGGATGGATAGAGCTTCTCTGCTATCTATCAGACGGATTTGACTTAATATTGCCTACCTCCACATTGCCGGCTATTTGTTGGAAGGAATTATCCAATATGCTAACACCTCATTTTTTTGTGCTTAGTCAGGACGGATAAGATTTTGGTTTGTTTGGATTTTTTTTTTTCCAATATGAGGAAATTTTTCAACTGTAAAAATGAATTCCCAGCTAATCAGCATACAGCATAATGTGTTGAGCTGGGATATGAGACATTACACCAATAGCTCTCTTGAAAAATATAGTTTCAAATGACTTAGTTCATTTAAAGGAAACATTACTACGTCATATTCAGGGGAAAAAAAGCGACTTGATAACTTTGACTGGCAGGTGAATAATGGCTCCAGTTTACAGTACATCCAGCTGTGTGCATAAAAGTCTGCACATGCATTTACAATAGGATTCCTGCACACAAAGACAAAGAGGTGAATTTGGCATCTGTAGTACCCACTTCATTGTCAAATTGGCACCAGCGTAGAGAGAAAGACAGACGAAGAAAGACAGACAGAAGAAGAAGAAGAAGAAGAAGAAAAAAAGAGACAGAGAGAAGAGAGTCTGTATGGGGAGAGCAGATTACATAAGTCCTTCACCTCACATGCCTGACTATGTGACTGCAAAATGCCCAAGAGACTGGGGGATGGAGGACAGCAGTGAGAGGAGAGGAGGTGGGGGAAGCGGAGTAAATTGGAGAAAATTAAGTGGAAGAGGGGAGAGAGGAGGGATTTGAGAGGGAGACAGGGTGAGGGAGAGGGAGAACAAGTGAGCCAGAGAGAGGGAGAGAGAGAGAGAGAGAGAGAGAAAGGGGGAGGCTGACGAGAGGTTTATAAAAAGGAAAGTGAAGATGATGTAGAGGGCGTATGAAGTAGGCCTCTGTCATTCTAGTTAATGCCAGTCGCCTCGCCTCAACAGCGGGAAAAAGACTGCAGCTGAAGAGGCCTCAGATACGCAGCCTGACAAAAGCACTTATCAGATGCAGCACGGCTGGAAAAACGCTGACGTGCCGACAAAATGTTGAAATCAAGTCAACTGGAAGGCAGATTGACGGCCTTATTTAAATTGTCTGGCTGGCGCGATGCGTCAGAGAATGTGTTTTGTAATCAGTTTTGAGTCATTTTTCAAATTGCGGCATTTACCGTGTACATTTTAATTAAAAAATAAAGCAGTTTCAATGATGCGATGAAATATAGCTTCGCATTAAGAGAAAGAAAAACCAGCATTTTCCTTTTATGTCCCCAAGTGGTTTTAGATAAACGTTCGTCCACGAAAAATACGACCAAGTGTTGAAATTACATGTTAACATATTTCTCTTCTTAAAGAGATTTGGTTTTGGCTGCACAGCGGCTGTTACAAATCCAAATCACTGGAGCAGCTGAGGATTAAGTGTCTTGCTCAAGGACACTACAGAAGGACATGCTTTTTTTTCCTTCTCCCACTCCAATGGGGGAATGTAACTAAGTACATTTTCTCAAGTACTGTACCTAAATGCAAATTCAAGTTACTTTTACCTGCATTGATTTCCAGAACATTCTATATTATAATCCTATAGTGCAGTTCAGAAGCTCTTTGACAGTTATAAATACTAGTTCTTTTAATTTAATTACGAAAAACTCCTCAGATGTGTACATTTGATGTTTTTTGTTGTTGTTGTTGTTTAAAATGACAATAAACTTAACACTTTGGAAGTCTGGACAACTACTTTGACAAATTAAACCATACGAATGTGTGGGTTTGGCCTTTGGATCATTTCTGGTGGGTATTTTTGCTATTTTTCTTTCATAGACCAAACAATTATTTGATTTATCACAAAAGTAGCATGGGTTATATCTATATTGGTATTATAATCATAACTTTTCCTTGAGTAAAATTTACAGTGCAGGACTATTTGCAACAGTGTGGTATTAGTCTTGTTATTTTAGAATCACCTTGAGGAACATTGGAAGCAATACTCTGCTTTGAATAATAATTTGTATCTGATAGGGTCTTTGTGTTAAAAAAAAACATGGCTAGAAATTCTTAAAATGACACCTACATCTTGTCTCTCATTCAATCCAGAATCTATAAATAGGGAAATATTTTTTCCTTTAAAAAATGTGACTAATGCACACCAATTGTGTCCTACGTCACTGAAAAGGCATTCTCAATGTGTGTGCAATGCAGGTTTCAAAGTGAAACTTCCACATCAAACTTGTAATAAGTTGTCTATCGGACCAGTGTTGGCTTGTAAACTAGTTGTGATGCTAGAAACCCTGCTTGCATGTACAAACACCTTATGTTCGTTTGAGCTCAGGTAAACTTTCCACCTTTTGGGGATGAGTTTGAAAACACATTTTTGAGTGACAGAGGGGCTTCAAGTAAAGGCTCTACAATCTTTCTATGAAAGTGAATGATTGAAATCGTGAGGAAAGAAGGCTGAAACGAAGAACATATAAGAAGGAGTGAAGGATGAGGATGGAAACAAGGTCAAGAGGGAGGAATAAGAGGATGGAATAAATGAAGGTTAACTGCTCTTCCTGCAGTGGTTTGAAGAGTTCCTCTGCCTGAGTGTAATGATTGGCAGCCTGGGGTTTGCTTCTCCTTTGTTTTTGAGGTTGACATTTGCATCTGATGAGTTTGTGAACAGAAGACGAACAAAACGTAGCAAAGTCAACTCCCAGTGCAGCAGACTAAATCCCCCGTGTGAGGGGAGATTTTCTCCTCTTATTATTACCCATGTGAGTGTGATAATGGAGATTATCTGTCTGGGTTTGGGTTTCCAAAGGCTTTACAAAAGGTTATGCTGATACCAGCCTCTGAAGGAAGCTTTCATTTGTGTTCTGAGCTTGTCAAGATGACACATGCATGATGGTTGCTACACTGCCAGGATCGGCCTTTTGATGAAATATTTCAGTTGATACAGATCCGACCAGCAGATGTCACTGCTGACCTACAAAACACAAGCACGACTGCAGAGATCTTCAGTGTCATTATTAAGAGGAAAAAACAAAAAGACACCTGAACGTTGCTGTTTGCCTTATAGAAATAAAAACTTAAAGCGTGCTGATATTCTTAATAAATGTTTATGGTCAGGTTATGTAATTGTAGCTAAAGAGAGACAGAAATGTTCAGTTTCAGGAAACAAGCAGCTTTCAAAATAACTATGATGTCATTCACCATTGCTTGATTTTCATTTAATGCATCTGGCTCAGTTTTACAGATATAATCATCCCACAATGCGCTCTAACTGGCCTGTTTCTTTCCCTATGATCTGTAATTACGGACTATTGTAGGTTCAAATAGCTCAGATTGACCTTAATGAAATTAGGAAGACCTCTGACGTACTCATTCACGCACACAAACTGGAAGACACACATTCTCACATCCACTGTACACCCCAGACACTGCAAAAGGGTGTACACACACACACACACACACACACACACACACACACACACACACATGTACATGCACAAAAGAAATCTGATTACTCACACACAGCTGTGAAGCAGAAATAGAAAAACTCATCACTGATGCACATTCACAGTTTGTCAGTTTAAATCTTCATTAATGTGCATTTTGAATCAAGATGACTACATTTTATATGGATTACATGACATAAACAAAATCATAAAAGTCCCATCAGGCTCATTTATCACACAGCTACACTGATAATGTCATCTAAACCTTTTTCTTTTCCCTGCAGGAACAAGCTATTTTATTTTATTTATTTATTTACTGTTCATCCAGAGGACGTAAACTAAGTTTTCGGTTTGTGAATAATGGCTGGCTCCCTGTTTTCATGAATAAATTCAAGCCGGCCGGGGTTTTTCAGCAACTTTACTCGACTACTTTGATGCTGTTTGTTGAAAGTGGAGATTTTCCCAAAGGGGTCTGGGAGTTCAATATCTGATTATCTTGGGGAGATAAAGACAATTCTGGCACCCCCTACTGCTTCTATCTAGGCAAATTTTCCAGTATAAGTTTAACATTTCCTCCTCACCTTATCTCCTACAGGATCCACACAAACAAACTTCTGGTCACTTTCTTCAAACCTTTTGTCTCCTTTTCATCTCATCCTTCTTTTCTCTCCCAACCTTCACGCCCTTCCTTCCTTCCTTCCTTCCTCCCTTTCTTTTCTTCACCTCCTCACCAGCAGCTTTTCCTGTAGGGGAGAGAATGGATAGGGGGAATACTTTATCCATTCCCCCCAGTAATCTTAAAATGACTTTCTTAGTGCATCCATTATGCAATAGAAAACTGTTGTCGGCTTTAACAAGTCATTCTTACAACACAAAAGTGCAAGTGTAACACAGAATGAACCTGAAAAACATAAGCATTTGCACATCCTCAAGGCTGTTTAAGTACCACTGTCTTCACCAGATGTCTTTCCACTGGAATTTTCCATTATACAACAGCTACATTTCCATTTTACACAACCAATACAACTTTAGACATTAGTTTTGCAACCATCCACACTTCAGACATGCTTTATGCAACCAACACTGACCTTGAGCCCCTTTAAGCATTTCAAGTCTGTGGCTGTCTGATTGCAAACTCACAGCTGTCACTGTCATGCTGGCGACGGGCTATTTTTCACAGAAGAGCCCATATTGTAGAAAAGGTGTTATTCTAACTGATTTTGATTTCTCTCAGGCTGAAGTTGGGCATGAGTGATGTCAGCAAACTCCAGATGCTAGATTGGTCATTTGTCTTAGTCTAACAGGTACAACAACAACAGAGTGAGATGAAGGTGTCGTTGATGCACAGTATGTACGAGCCCACACAGTCCCTGAGGACAGGTCTGATCAGCCTATTTTATCTGAAAACGACCACGTGGGTGTAAAATAGGTGTAATGTCTAAAAATGATCAGCACCACTGCACTGTAAATGTGCCAAAAAGCTAACTCTCAACTGCTGTCCCTTGGCCAGATGTTAAATTATCCACCAAAGTAACAACAAAACACGACATTTAGAATAGGAACATGGTACAGCAGGTGAAAAAAATGACACAGCTGAATAGGTTAAAATGCTTGAAGGAGGCAGGCAATCAGGAGGTACAATGACAGCAATTAATACAAAGCTATGTTAGGCAGACTATCAGCTCAAGCATTGAAAACGTGACAACTCTAATCACATTGCATTACAGAAGACATAGATAACATTAATAAACTGACCATGGAAGTTCATTCTTGACCTTCAGGAACTGTGTGCATAACTGATGACAATCGGAGCTGAAATGTTAACCTTCTAGCATTTTGGTGCTTTCAACCACGACTCAGCTTTCTTTTTTAATGGTTAAACTTTATTCATTCAATCAGTGAATGACTGAAGCTGATTGGTTTGACTGTAACTCAATGCAATGATAGAATAAAGCTAAATAATACAGAACACATCAATGTAGTTAAAATGCATTCCTTACTGGTACTTATATATCAGTAGAGATATTTTGTACATACATGTCAATTCAAATTCAAATACCCTCTGAATATATTCAGTGGGTCCAGATACTCTTGTTTTATTTACTATTTAAAATACTGATTGATTGTGACATGCCAGACTTTGAACGGTAATTAATAGGACTGATGTCTCCTCCTAAAGTTCACATTTCTACTAAGGAGTTTTACACACAGGGAAAAAGCAGTAATTTGTTATTTCAAGATAACAAAATGATTATGTCTGACCTCAAAAAACTAATGGACTGAGACAGTTATGATAAACTGCAATTGCTCTTAGCTTTTTATTATTCTGCATCATTTTCTTTGCAAACACTATGTAGTGAGTTTTTTTTGCATGTTTAAGAAATCTATAAAAATAAAAATCTGTGAGGTGAATAACTTACCCTTAAAATGAAAAGGCTATGAAGACATCCATGTGTAAAGCTGTAGCTGAATGTAGTTACATAAGTCTCTAAATTGACTACTTTGTGTATTACAAAATCCCCATTCATCGTGAGGTCAGAGCTACAAGACTGATCTGAACCGCAGCGAGGTTTTGTTTGTGGTCACCAACTATGGCTATATGAGCCTGAAATTCAGAGTAAGTTTCACAGCACAACTCCCAAGAACTCCGGAAAAATCTATTGACATTGGCAACTCTACAACCTTCCTTGTAGCACAAAGGAACAAGGCCAAAGACTTCATTTTTCAGCGTCTTAACTTCTTGACCTGCCGCTCAGAAAGCTGTAGCACAGTTAACATACCAAGTATCTTCTGAATGTTGTTTAAGACACTTCCGATGTTATCTTTCAGTTTTGACATGCGTATCTGCTGACAACTTAAACACTGAATGTATACAGACGACTTGCTACAAAATGAAACTAGTCTTCTGACCTACTGAACTTTCCTCTGCAGTCATCATGCTGCTGTCACGTCACGCACACATTGTCCAAACTGCAACAAGTCTAAGGCCAGAGGAGTCCAAGGTAAATCCCAGACTAATTCTCATAATTAGCACATTAGCAGGGATATTAGCAGCCTCATCACCCCCCTGCTGTGTGATGAGCTGAATGTTATTCCACATGCTTGATATTTTTTTTGTAGTCTCCGAGTCTGTGCCTCTGGTAGTTCAGATTGCTCCAACAGGAAAACACCCTGTTGGCAAATGTCATATCAGTTGAGACAAAACATCCTAATGGCACCCTAATGGGCATTTGTTTCTACAGCAACTGTTTTATCATCTGCTCGATACCGAGATGAGCGTAATGGAGACATATTGGCTTTTGGCAAATCGGTATATTTGAATTGTTTGAAGAGCCATAATAGATTTTAAATTTCCTTGCAGCTGCTGTTTTATACTGTGGGTTCCAGCTGTTTGTAACGGACATGTATTTAAAGTCCAAATAATTCACAAATCAGTGTTTAAAAGTGGGACAGCGCAAGTTGTTAGCACTGTTGCCTCACAGCTATAGAAGATCCTGGATTTGGAGTTTGCGTGTTCTCTCTGTGCCTGTGTGGGTTTTGCTCCAGCTTCCTCCCACAGCCCAAAGACATGCATGGCGGGTTCACTGCCGTTTCCAAATTGGCTGTCAGTGTGAAAGTGTGTGCGTCTGTCTCTTTGTGTTAGCCCTGTAATGAAATAGCCACCTGCCCAGGATGTACCCCGCCTTTTGCCTCATGTCAGCTGGGACAGGCTCCAGCACACCTGCAACCCTCCACAGGACAAATAAGGTAAAGAGGCTGGATGGATGTTTAAAAGCAGACCCTAAATAAACAACAGAGCACCTGGATCAGGAACGGTCGGACTAACACTTGAGGCAAACAACCCTCCCTACTTCCAAACTTTCACTTTCTCTGTACTAGTTTACTGACTATTTCTATGTCCTTTGGATTCTTCCGAGAGAAAACCATTTGATTTACACCTCAGCTTGAAAGTGATTCTTTTTATCTTTAAAGAAAAAAAAACTATATGTGTGAGACATAACTATAACCTATGTTCAGTGTAAAGCCTACACACTGGCAGTGCTGAGATGCACAGTGGTGTGGGTGGACACGCTGCTAGAAGACAGCTGGTGAGCCATATAACTAGGGTTTGTCTTCATAGGTGAGGAATCAAGTGAAACATATCCAAAGGTCTCCGAAAAACCAGGTCAGCAATGCAACTTCACTTCATGTTGCAATAATATGTTTGTTTACTAGACGTTCTGAGACACAGGCAACAGCTGCTTGAGTTCAAAACAAGCAGCAAGGGTTTTGAACTCTTCTTTAGAACAACAGCAGGAAGACAATTGCCCTCCTTGGCACATAAACACATGCAGAATTTCGTCATTTTAGCTCCTGGGTTGTGATTGGAGGAATTTAAGATTTTACCATTGTCTCTCCCCAGCGCAAGTCCCAACTCCCCTCACTCTAACGCCGAATTTCCATAATATATCTCAAATAAATAAAACATTTATACAGTCTATGCAGAGGTTTTGCAATCCTGTAGAATCGCCCACAGCCTCATAGCTTTTGGTCTTTACAGTAATGTCCAAATTTCGTGAGAGGAAGTTGCTCACAGTGCGCGCGTAACTGCGCAGTGAATCATGCGCTGAATCATGGCACGGCACATCATAACGCGCAATATCGTATCAGGTGAAGCCCGATTCCAATAACAAGTTGGGTTTTTTCTATGCCTGCTGTAATTCACATGAGCTCCAAAGTTCAGTCCAGAGACGGACAGAGACTGAGGAAGTGAGCTGAGGTGAGACAGAGGGAAGGAGGGAGGCAGATCATTTCTTTGCAGTTCAAACCTGTTCTGATTTTTCACCCAGGCTGGAATAAAAAGGACTAAATAAAACCAAACTGTGTGCATCCCCGGTAAGTCTGAAACTACTCTACTTTTACTGGCATTTACAAGCTACAGAAACTTACATTTATTTTATTTATTTTTTTGGAATGCCCAACTCTTTTATGGCAACTGATCAGTTCATTTCATTGTCAGACTGCTGTTAAATAATGTGCGTCTTTGTGATTGTGCCAAACGCGTAAAAGTTTGCATGTGAGATCCTGCAGAAGCTCAACAGGTGGTTTTCTCCGCACCGACTTGCAGTATTTCGCATGAGAGCCATTATTCATTTGGATAGACAGGTTTCATCAGGTCGCAGCAGGACACGAGAAGAGACACGATTCCGCTCCATTCCTGCTCTTTTGTAATGAAATCAGACAGGCAGTGATCATTACTGATAATCAGGTTGTGCATATTACAGTTGGGGAAATATCCTGCCCTTCTCCTGTCTGATAAGAAGTGAGCTGGCCAAACGCAGAAAGACGCGCAGCAGGTTTATTTCTGCTGCCCATCCTGTTATTCTCAGTGGATTTGGTGACTAATAAGGGTCCCTAAATATTTGTGTTGCGGAGGCAGTTATTGCAAAAACACAGAGGCTTTACACGCAGCGAGAAAAAGGGGATTCACGAACCCTCATTTCAACTGAAAGCCAAAGTGGTTTATGCAAGTGGTAAATCTGTAATAACTGTGGAGTTGCAATCAAAGCTTTCATGAGAGACTGTAAAAAGCAAAGGTCAGCATGGACACAGGTGGTTTAGTTTGCATTTGGCTTGTGCAAAAGTAAATGTGGCATAAAAACTACTTTGTGCTGCTTTTGTTCCAGCAGTATGATCCAAACCACAGACTGTACTGTACTGCGCCCTGAAGCTGGAAGGTTTTTCTGATAAATCCTCTAAGTGGAGCCTGCAGCCACAGAGCAGTGCCACAGTTCATTATCTGCTCCCGATGCTTTTAGTCTATCTGTCAGATTCAGGCTGTAAACACGAGGGCGACCCGTCAGTCGAGTGTTTAGGGTGAATCCCACATGGGCGAAGATGCCACGAAGAGCGCGCAGTGCGCTCCGGCTCACCATTTGTTGCATGTCACTCCCTTACTCTCCTCACCAGGTTTACTGTCTCTTTCAAATACAGGCACAAAAACAGTAAACTTAAAGAAATGTAAACATGGTTAAAGAAAGCAACCTCTATTCTTTCAGGTTTTATATATTAATATTAAACCATGGTGACAGAATGAG
Organism: Dascyllus trimaculatus; assembly: GCA_024666655.1. NCBI lineage: Eukaryota > Metazoa > Chordata > Actinopteri > Pomacentridae > Dascyllus > Dascyllus trimaculatus. The sequence goes on from CM045450.1 coordinate 11,605,224, forward strand.
TCATTTTCTGAGGACGTGTCAGTAAATCCTTTCAGCACCCACTGCTGTTATGTTTTTACCCACTAAACACTAAACACTTGTGAGCTTGGTGTTATTTTTTTTTCTTTTCCCATCGTGCATGTGTGTCATCAGTGAGTAAGCAGACACAGATATACTCCAGAGACAAAAAAAGAGAAAGAAAAGACAGAAAAATAGACAGATAATAGAAGATATGGTATCTAGTATGGGCTCTTTAGAATTAATAGACTTGAACAAATAGAAAATAAAATATTCATATTGATGGGATTAGCTGTGCACCCAAATATATAGATCCATATTTCCATCTGTATGTGTATCATGATTCCAGCATTGTAAGTTGTTAATATCAACTTGTTTTTCTCGCTTGTTTTGTCGATTTCAGAGCAATTTCATGTCCCTACTGGCACAATTGCACTTGATAATTCTCTTTTTACAGAAGTCTTGCTTTATAATTAGCACTGGAGGGCTATAATGGCAAAATGATATATTTCAATTTATTGTTTAGTCACAGAAAGACCAACTAGGGAAGTGCCACCTGCATCCATGGCAACTGGTATACTTCAGACTACTCTCTTAAAAATCAATACCCCAACAGTTCAGATAAGTGCTTTTCCAACCACATACTGACACGTTTTAATATGAGACATCTCGCTGCGCTTTTCACATTGAAACGTGTTATCAAATATGGCGTATTGGCTTTTTATAAACCCGAAGACATAGATTCCAGCAAACAGCACAGGCAGAATATTAGTGGGTCCTTTCCGCCAGTGACACAGTTTGTCTGCTGTTGTGTGGCTGATGGGTTTTGCAGCCCTCCCCTTGTGCAAGTGTTAGAGAAAGCCAGCTGGACAGCGAAAGAAAAGGAGGGAGCGAGGGAGACTTCAGACTGTATCCAAACTAAAAAGGTAAAAAGATCACAGGAAATGTTGAGACGCAGTTTTTTTTTCAGTAGTGGCACTTGTGTTCTGACTGCATCTGCTCTTTTTTCTTTAGTTTATCTCCCTTCCATCTGTTTTCCTATGGATTGCCTCCAGACATGGTTCCATACTCTTCTTTGAATTATAATTGGTGTATTATATGGTTTTCTATGAACAAAATGGTTAGAAACTGTCATGCAGCTTACAGAAGTGTAATCTGTCATGTTATTTGTGTTTTTCAGATGTCAACATTTTGGATTTATGACAAAATGGACAACAGATCAAGGACATGCTGACTGGCACTCATGAAGGAATACAATTTTCAACTTGAAAGTCCACCTGTCATCATGTTTTAAATGTTAGACTCACACTGAGCAACCTCGGCAAACAGAGAGATTAAAGCCTATACACATTATGATCTGCTGGAAAAGACACACTGGCCAAAAGCTCTGCATGATGTGAAGGGACCCCGCGGTGTCCATCTCACCTAACATGATGGAATCTGGTCTGTCACCTTCCACAGACCCTCTACACATCAACAGCAATAACTACATCAACAACAGCAACAACAGTTGGAGCGTCCTCCCCGACGGCGACTCACTGAGGAACAATCAGACCCTGACCCTTAATGGCCGCCTCCACAACGCCCTGCTGGGGGTCTTTCTTGGACTCCTTTCACTCTTAACCGTCATAATGAACCTGCTCGTACTCTATGCTGTGAAAAAAGAGAAGAGCCTCCACACTGTGGGTAACCTCTACATTGTCAGCTTGTCAGTGGCAGATCTGATTGTAGGGTCCACAGTTATGCCTTTGAACTTGGTGTATTTGTTGGAGGATGAATGGAAGCTTGGACGGGCTGTCTGCCAGTTCTGGCTGATAATGGACTACGTTGCAAGCACTGCCTCAATTTTTAGCTTGTTTATACTGTGTGTGGATCGGTATCGCTCCGTTAGACAGCCGCTTAAATACCTAAAATATCGAACGCGGGGAAAAGCTAGCATGATGATTTGTGGAGCCTGGCTGCTGTCGATGATGTGGATTATTCCTATTTTGGGATGGAGATCTTTCATGCATGTAGACCTTAAACCCGAGGAGGAGAACAAGTGTGACACAGACTTTCGCTTTGTCACGTGGTTTAAGGTCATTACGGCAGTTTTCAACTTCTACGTGCCCTTGTTTTTGATGCTGTGGTTTTACACACATATCTACTTCGCAGTAAGGCAACATCTAAGGGACAGAGAGAGAATCATTCATCCAACCGATTCATTTGTGGAAAATGACAACGGACAAAATGCTCAAAGCCCTGAGAAAAATGACTCCAAATCACCCAAGAGGGAAAGTGAGGTTCCAATGAAACTATCTAAAAAACGACGACTGCTGGACCAGAACACCTTAGATCAGACATATTCCCTCGAAGAGGCTGAGAAAACCAAAACTGCTAAATCGAGAGCTCACCGAAAAATTGGTGTCAAATGCCAACAGACATCATTGCTTACGATGACAACAAATCGCTTCAGGAGGGCACGAAAGGCTAAAAGTTGCTCCTTGTCTCCTGAGGAGAAGCAGCCAGACACTGAAATTCCCCTGAGTCAACCATCTGTGCCACAGGATGCGGTTTGCTTGGGGGTGAACAATGAGAACAAACTTCAGGCATCTTTAAACGAATGTCATGTCACAGTGCCAAACTTGGTGAGCAGAGTCTGTGATATCAGTCAGGTAACAGATGTGCAGAGATACACTTCTGTGCTCTACAACAACTATGGCCCCAGTCAAGCTCTACCCTGGCCTGAGGAAAGCGTTGAAGACGCCACATTAGATCCAGATAACGCAGTGACTCTGAGACAGACGTGGCAAAGGTTTATTGACCAATCACGACAGCGTATCCGAAGTCTGAGGATCCACAAAGAGCATAAAGCGGCCAAGCAGTTAGGCTTCATAATTGCCGTTTTCTTGTTGTGTTGGATACCGTACTTTATAGCTTTCATGGTCATGGCATTCTGCAGAGAGTGTGTGCACCATGACCTTCACATGTTCACCATCTGGCTGGGCTACATGAATTCCACTCTCAACCCTTTTATATACCCACTCTGTAATGGAAACTTTAAGCGGGTCTTTAAAAATATTCTTAAGATTCGTTTGTGACACACAGGGCAAAGAAGAACAGAATCCGTGGTGTCTAAATGCTGCCAGTACAGACAGAAAAGCAGAGAGTAACAGTAGAATTGTCGAAAAGTCTTAGCCTTTTGACATGTAACAGGTTGCTGGCTGCCCTTTAAAGCAAGGGTTAGAGTGAAGTTTTTCTTGAGCCATGTTTGAACTAGTGCTGTTTTGGTTGTGCATTTTCAAAACTACACAATGATATCTTTAAAACAAAGTCTTGTATGTGCATTTTGGCCTTACAGTTCTGCTGTTGTAAGCTTTTTCCTTTTGGATATAGGCGTAAATTCCACATAATGGGGTGGATGTTCACCCCTGTGAACTTTGTAAGTGTAGATAAAACCATATACAGACTGGTGAAAAATTATAGGAAAAATCTGAACCCTTGACCCCTACAATGAGGGGATCTGGTGGCTCTGTGAAGCATTAGAGGGTATTTTTCTGGCAAGTTTTGGGTCCACTTAACCCCTTAATGGGAAGGGTCACTGCAAAGAAAAAGTTGTTCAGAGAATGCTGTTCCATCATCATAGAATCAGTGCCAAAGAGCACTTAAAATGATCTGGCTGATCTTGTGAACCAACACCTGACTAAGACATTAAATGTAAGTTTTTACCTTTAATTTTTCATTCGTATTTTTAGTGTCAATTATTTCTTGTACATGTCAAATTTTATTTTTGTAACCTCCAGCACTTTTGACTTGAACTGAAGTTGAGGATAAGGTCTCAGTGTAATGTTATTTATTTTGTCTATGTTGTGCTAATAATAATAAAACGTGTCTAGAGCTGGAAGCATCTGAACTCGAAAGAATTTGATCTCTCACCTTTGGAAACAGGAGCATGAATTTATTGTTTCTGCCATGGCTCTTCTCCAGGGTGGGAAGGAAGACTATGTCCATAATGTGTTTTTAAAGAAAAACTTTTTGTTTATTTATTTATTTTTTGCACTATGAATGTAACGAACGAAACAATATGAAGCTGATGGGGATAAAGGATTTACAACATTACAAGCACTGCTATACTTTTGTTAAAGATTCTGTTTCTTGTCACATTGTTTTTTTTCATTATTAAAACGGGATTATAAAAACAGGATATGGGACATGAGTCGTCCTTTCTAATGTCAGTCCCGGAAAAACACAAATCTTGGCTTGTGTCTGGTGAGCGGTTTCACGGAGGTCTCAACTGAGCTTTGTGCAAATGCCCCTTTATATAGCCCTTATTTTCAGTAATTTTAAACATGCTTTAAATGATTTCACTGTGTAAGTAACACATTGAAATCATCTTATCACTGAAAACCAGTAGAAATCTATTCTGGTTCTGTCTTTTTGTGCTTAGTCATCCGTTAACTGTCATCATGTAGAACATGTATTAGCAAAGATACGAAGAAAAACTATTAATGGAACAAATGTCTGCATGGCAACCATCCATCCATCATCTATACACCACTTAATTCAAGGGGAAGGCAGGCGACACCCTGGACAGGTCGCCAGCCAATCACAGGGCTACACACATAGAGACAGACAAACAAGCACACTCTCATTCACACCTACGGGCAATTTAGAATAATCAGTTGACCTCAGCATGCTTTTGGACTGTGGGAGGAAGAACCTGGTGAAAACTCACGCTGCACAGGGAGAACATGCAAACTCCACACAGAAAGACCCGATCGTCATGCTGGAATGTGAACTGGGGATCTTCTAGTTGTGAGGCGACAGTGCTAACAACCTAGCCACTGTGCAGCCTCTGCATGGCAAACACTTACCGTAAATCCTTCCATAAAACTGCAGGAGAATTTAGTTCCTCTCCCCATTGAAAACGGACTTCTAAGCTTTCTACACTGTTTTAGATTAGATTAGATTCAACTTTATTGTCATTGCACATGTCACAAGTACAAGGAAATGAAATGCAGATTACATCTAACAAGAAGTTCATAAGCATTAACAATATACAGAAGTGTATAATATAAATATGGATAATATACTAGATGCACAGTGGTGCAAAGCATGCTTCATAAAAAAGGGGAAAGGTAATGGAATGATTTACATTTTATAGAGTGCAATAGTGCTTTGGGAATGATTTATATTTTATGATGTGATTCCACACCTCTTCTCATGAGTGCCAAGTGTTTTTCCCCGCCGCTATGGTAAAGTAGCCATAGCTCTGGATCTATAACACATTTGTATTGATAAGACATTTTGTAACACACACACACAGACACACGCACGCAGACACACACACAAATACATCCATCATACTCTAAAGACAAAACATCACAGTAAAATTATATTGTCCAGCCAAAAATAACTAACATTTCACTATTCACTTAACATCAATTCAAACAATGTGTTCATATTCTCAAAGACAGTTTGTCATGTCCAAATAAGTGGCATTTTTCTCAGGTCAGAAGTGCATTAATGCGTTTCAAATTGGAGTATGTCAATCTTTGTGTCTGAAGATAAACTGCCATAATGGAAACAAAATCTAGACTGACCAATAAACTCTTAAGCTTTCCTCTGGCCAATGAACTCTGACATGTTGAGTCACTACTCAGAGAGTTCTCATACATTTGACACATAAAAATTTAACACTTTTCCAGACTTAAATTTCTACTCTTCTAGCCAGATTTGTCAGGCCACATTTGACATCTGAGTACAAATAGCTACATGCTTATTATGTAAATGAATGCTTAAAAAATACAACTGGTAAAATGTGTTATATTTTGAATATTTATGTAGGCTATGTGTTGCCAACTAAGAATATAGCCCTGTAGCTCATAAAACTCAAACGATAGCAACAAGGAAGAGCACAAAGAATACTGGTGCTACCTAAACACACTGAATAAATAGTATTATATTATCTAACCATAATCTTTAGTCCACTATAAAAATGAAAACTAAATATTAGTTTAACAAGAAGTCAAGTATTTAAATTTTTACTGCATCTGTGCAGCCTTGTTTATTCAGGGTCCATGAGAATGATGCTCAGTGCAGCTATAAATGTACAGTATAGAAAAGAGTCTGTTTACTTTTTTGATAGCTACATCACTTCACTCATTAACATGTCGACAAGCTTTGTATATGATTAAATGCATACATGCAATCAAAAGATACTGCTACATTTTCTTTCAAACTAACTTGGTTGTGGGTTTGACAGTTGAGGCACGTGGAGCAGAGCTGCTTTTGCAGACTGGGGCTGCAGACACCGAGGCATAGGAGGTGCGTATAGTTGCACAACATACTTTTTGCCTTGATTTCCACGACTTCAAGCTCACTCTAGCAGTGGCAAACATTTTGCTGAGTGCCTGCTCCAGACCTAGAAATTGCTATAAAAAAAAAATAAAAAATCAATTGACGTACTGTTAGACGCTGCATAAGAACTCTGTCAATTCAAGCAAATCAGAGTGGGGCTGGAGCCGGGCAGAAAGGGGTGATTATGTGAAAAACCATGTGTGTGATTGCTCAAAAAAACTGAACCAGTGTCAGACTGGCGTTCAGAAAAAAACAATGACATTTGAGAAATGTTTTTCCTGTTACTCGAGAAAAGTTCTGCAAAGAAAAAAGGCTTTATCTCACACTTTACTGAATATTTTATGCCACTGAATGTTTTGGTGTTACAGGTGTCTGTGCATTTTACAATTTACATTTTGCAGCCGTCAGTCCCTCAGAGTTTTATTACTGGCAACAGAAAGCAAAAGTCTTGGCCTCTAATGATCCGTTGACAGTCTTATAATAATAATGCGCCCTAAGATAAAGATGACCAGAGACTATACACCGCTTGAGGAACAGTGCTCACTTAATACTAAATGGGCAAAGACAGCATGTCTTATTGGTCTAAGTTTATTAGGTACAGCTGGCTAAAACTAAACTTATATAAGTTTATATAACACTAATGCATTATGGATCTCTTGATGAAAGTCATAATGTTGCTGAATATGTTTTAGCCTGATGTACCTAATATACTGAATGTATGTACATACACTGCATGCTGCATACACAGGTGAATTAATCTGTGTGGGGGCACTGGGGCAAAAACGTGATACTGAAAATAAAGCAACATCTTTGTCTTTTGCTCTGAGATAAAGAAACCTCTTCATAACTACCTGTCAGGGATTCTTTATGGCAGTTAGTCTGTATTAATTTGATTAATTTGCTCAGTTTTGTTTTACTTACAAACATGGAACATCTGATCACAGTATTATTGATTAAGACTATAACACTATAATTGTCACAATGCAGGACTCAGTTGATTATTATACTTTAGTGGTGCAATTTTGCAACAAAAAAAAAAATCAAGTCATAACAAATCACAAGACATGCTGTCAACATGAGGTTCTTGGAGGTCTGGGGCGATTCACTTTGTTCAGTTAGTGATCTAACTTTGGGGGTATATACCTTTACATTTGTTATTAAGTACATTTAGGTTGCTAGGCCCCATTAGTATACGGCTAAGCTTAACAGGCTGTCCTCATCATCTAGTCCTTACAACCTTGACATAAAATGTGTGGGCTGTCCACACAAACCATTACATCATATCAATGACAAAGTGGCGCAATTCTGCGTTTTTATAGTATCTGAAGAAACAACACAGATGGAAAAAAAGCTTTATGGTGGTTGTTAACTTGGGAATGGTAAAAACATTATGAGCCCACTGACATTTGACTCTGATAAACTTTACAGACACTTAACTGTGGGGTGAAAGGAAGCTAAGCATTTAGATAGCTGTACAAACACAGCTTTCAGACAACAATCTGTCAAAACTAGGATCCACGGTAGTATAAGAAAAAAAGTTCGAGTATGAGCTGTATACTGAGAAAAACAATAAAATTAATTGCAAAAAATATTATTTGATGTGCTAAAAGTATCAAATTCAATAACTGACTGACAGTTTAGTACAGGACTTGCCAATTTTTTTTTAATACTTTATATTTTATATCCAAGACACCAAAGACTGGCACAAATAATGTTTTACATCATACAACCACTATTACTTTCACTCATGTTACAGTTTACGTAGAACATAGTGGTCATAAGCATTCAAGTTCTTGGCCTGAAATGCCCCCTCGCTCAAATAAAGTAGACCTTAACTTACAATTTAAACTATTATTACTGTATTAAAAGAGGTTGCCAAGCAGTGTATATCTTCACTGTCAATATTCAGTTAGCTTTAGCAAGTGACTTAGGGAGGACCTCTTTCTTACTTTATGGATGAAGTGGATACAAGTCTTTTTCATGTATGCCTATAGCCAAGGTGCTAATCAATTAGACAACTGTACAGTGTGACGCATTCAGAGCACTGCAAGGTGTCTCTTTAGATCCCTGTGTGAAAGTGGTATATTTCATGGATTTATGAGATTCATCTCACAGGATATTTGTACTCATTTGAAGCATGCCGAATGCATTTTTCATGTGATATTGTATGCAAAAACTGGAGTGGACTGCACGATGCAAAGTTCCCTGCCAGGTCAAGATAAATGCCTACCATGGCCTATTGAAATATGTATCAAAACAATGTTGGAAGATCTGTAACCACCCTAAGATTGCAGCTGCAAAACACAGACATATGAACCTGTAAAGGACTTACATTTTTATTATAGTCTACTGTGTTATTTGACTAGCAGTCAAGAAAAAAAAATTAAGGCAGGGTAATTGTAAATCTGTATTAGAGACTGCCATCAATGAATTACCTGCATAATGAAAGTCAAGAAAAATGTTTTATTTTGAAAATAACAGAATACATATTATAGCAATTCATATGCTACATTTGCTGAATACATTCATTGAATTATGTCTTTAAAGGACTGACGGATTATCAGTTGGTTGATTGTCTCCAATATTTTGCACTTTTTCAATGATCTTTATTGTTTTTGTTTTTTAAAATCATTCTTGATCACATAAATTAATTTCAAAAATTGCATTTTGGCTCTCATGCAGCTGAGTCTCCATCTGTAGTACCACTTTGATCTTGAGCAACGTCCTTCCCACAGAGCTATCTAAGTGATTACATGTCAAGAATAACAACATATATACACTGAAGGATAAATGCTGAAAATTTTTCTTTTACTTAAGTATGTGTAAAACAAATAAAGACATTCAAACAAAGTTTATTGTTGGAGTTTGTGTTATTTTCAATTCTGTCACCAAGATTTATATTTTTACTGCAAATGTTTATCAGTTCGAAATATATCAGTTGTCCTGATTACTAACAATAAGTATCAACATCGGCCAAGGAAAAAACAAGTCAGTTAACCCCTGATGTCTATTTGTTATATTTATATGGCTTTGAGGAATGAATAATGAATGTGAGTAAGTCAGATTTTCTAGACCCCCTTCCACCAAGTCTAAATAAAGTTGAACAGATTTGCCTTATTTCATACAACCAGTTACTCACAGACAGACTCAATGACGATGGCCCAGCTGAGATCAGGTATAGTACATTCACTGTGCAGGTACATCTGCACTCCATTAAGCAAACTGAGTGGTAAATCAGTTTCAAAGCATTTCATTCTGTCGTTTCCCTGCAATAGTCCATTATTCATATGCTATTTGAAAGTGTCTAGATTACAAGGTACAGGGATAATTCAAGAACTTGTTCCCCGTTTGAATTAATTATGATACTTTTGCTGCGATTGAGAGTTTGAGTAAGTTAGCTCTAGACAGCTAAATGATTTTTCTTAGTGATCATGCTGATCACATGTATTACAAGTAAAAAGAAAGTTTAAAAAAATCGCAGAAAGGCTTATTATCACCATTTGTCATGGCTGGGCTGCAGCGATCATTGAGTGCTCTCCACTCGCATGTCCTTAGTAATTTTCTCTGGAAATATGGCTTTTTATTACATGGTAGCCATTACCAGAAACTTTCAGAAACCAGCACTTTCATACGATGCATTTATCCGCATGTTATTCATTTAGGTACAGGGGACAGTTATTAGGAACGTAACAAATTAAAAACAGATATGTTAGAGCCTTAATGAATTGCATGTTGACAAAATATTTGTTTCTGCTCAGGAGTTTATTTTGTGACCCTGGTCATATTATTATTTAAAAAATGCTGAGCAGAGCCATTATAAAAACTAACACCTTCTTTTTTTTGTGTTTCTTCACTTGAACTGAAGATGTTTTACGTTTTTCCCAGTTGTACTATTTAGAGACGGCCCCTAAATCACTGCCGCATGGTCCCGTGCCCAGATGGAGCCAATTCCAGACTTTCCGGTTATCAGTGCAGTGAAAATTAGCAAGTAGCGTCTCTCTTACACTTACAGAGTAGCAGAGTTTTACCTGTTTCACCAATATTTTGTTTCGTTTGTGACTTCGCCTGCTGACACCGCTGCTAAGTGCTCAACTAGCTAACATACGTTGCTTCCCAGTGGCTGCTGCAGCCTCACATCTTTGTAACTGTCGGTTCTCCCCCGAAATGAAAAGAAACGGCGCGTACAAGTTTTTATCAGTTTTCAGCTGCTTCGTCGTTTGCGTGTTCTTGTTTTTGTTTTGGTTCTTTATATTTTACTCAATGGTGCTTGCGCCATAAAGCACAGAAACTGTAGCAGCTAAGCTAAAGCTACTTACCCAGAGTGCTTTGCTTTATTGACAAGTTCGGCGATCACATGATCAACTTCACCAGGAAGTAAGAATTTATGGTGAGTGCACAGATCTTGTTACAATTTGACAGAAACGCGTGTTTGCGTTGTGAAAAGTTAACAGGAATGATCTGGTTTGTAATAGACTTGTGTCTCATTTTTAAAAAATCATTTCTCTAGAGATTTTTTGTCGTGTTTTAAACGTTTAAACTGAGGAAGCTGCTGTTTTCATTGTGGTGTCTGTGTTGATGTAACTTTACTTAAGAGCAACTGAAAGGTGGTAAAATCCTTAAACAGTAAATATGGAATTTAAGCGGACATTAACTTACATGTAAAGGCTGAAGTTCCTGAAATACTGAATAACTACTTAAGAGTTTTTGTTGTACCACAATTTAGTTTCAGTTAGCATTTTTGAGTTCATATAAACAGCTAAACTGGCCAAAATTATCCAAACTAATTGTCTGTTAGATATCTAGAAGATGGTATAACAACTGGATGAGCAAGTAAAATCATTGTAGCTTCACCTAGAAATCACTATTGAGATTAAGTGATTAAATGATTTAGTCTGTGATATGTGAGGGATAATGACAGCTGCTCATTACAAGTCGACCCATAGCCCAAAGAAATGTCTATTCAGGCCTTGTCTAATGCTAAGTCTGAAATCTTAGAAAAGAAATACATATATATTTGTATGTAAAAAATGACTTTGTCCAAATTTGATCTACTCTCAGCAGACTTTATCTCATATCAACAGCATAACTGTGCGTTTTGCTATTTATTGTATTCTATTTTATTTTATCTTTTATTCTGTTTCAACTCAGAGAGTACCACAGTAAGTTTGTTGTATTGTTGTCTGCAGCTGTACAATGACAGTAAAGGTTTGAATCTTAAAAAATACAGGAATTGCCATGTTTAGTCTATCAAGGTTTAGGATGACTTGTGTCATCATATTTGATGTACATTCTGTCATGGTAATTACATTTAAACAGCCCAAAATCCTACATTTTCCACAAAATGATTTACAATATCTATCGCTGTTCTTTTCTTATTGATTTGTTTTATCACAGATTATTGCAAATAGTGACAAGGGTTGGTAGGATCATAAAATTTTAGTGGACAATCATTTGTGATACAAATAATTGCTATTAATGATTCAGTTGTCTTTTTCTGTTCATTTTGTGTTCCTATTAGTTTTAGATTAGTTATATTAGCACCTTTGACTGCCACCTTTTTTGCTGTAAACCCAACAAACTGCCTCCATATTGGACTCTCCTTTTTTGGTTTGGCTTTAAACCAAAATGTGCCCGCGGCAGTGCTGTGTAGTGTTTGGTTTTGCAACTAAATCCATGATGTTAATGTGAACTGATGCTCAATAAAATGCAGTCAGTCAGGTATTAGAGGTTAAGCGCCTCGAGATAAACAGTTGGTGCTATTAAACCCTATCAGAAGGGAAAAAAGTCTTGGAATTAATGATTGAAATATAACACTGATCAGCTCAGCTCTGTAAGCTCAGCATAATTAATTACTACATGGGTGGAGGTGGTTCAGGATCATCCACCAATACAGGGCTCCTGTCAGCATGTGACATTGTCCCAAGTGGCTCCCAATGGGTGGCTGTGTGTGCAGTTGGGTGAATGAGAAGCACAACTCTAAAGTGCCCTGCTAAGGTCAAAAATCACTGTATCAGTATAATCCATTTACACTGTTTTTATTATTTGTTTGTGTTAAGCCCGTTAGCAGAACTTGGCCGTGCAGCCTGTCAGTAAAGTTGTGATGGCATCAGACATCAGTGAAGCATTGGCGTCGTCTGCCGACCTCAAGCTGCAGTTTGCTCCCTTCAGCAGTGCTCTGGAGGCAGGTTTCTGGCACCAACTTACTCAGAAGAAACTCAATGAGTACAGATTGGATGAGAGCCCCAAATGTATCAAAGGATACTACTACAATGGTGAGACGTGTGATCAGATGGTGTCAGTACTGTCAAGTGCAGTTTTTTTTTTTACTGAAAAATCAAGACTTTATCTAATGGAAAAGTTTTGTTAAAACGTTTTATCCACATTTATGTCTGATAGGTGACCCAGTTGGTTTGCCTACTCGCCTAAATTTGGAGTTCAGTGCATTTGATGTGTAAGTATGAAGCAGTATGCTGTGTATAAAAACATTACACTGATCCTGAGTCATTATGAAAGCATTTTTCTCTTACTCTACATGCCAACTAAATGTAAGTTATATTCTTTCAGTTGCATGAGTGTTTTATAAAATTAATTGTATAAAACATATGTGCAGAAAGGATTTTCTTTCCAATTATGATCTGCTAAGAAAGGAAACAAACATTAGATTTTTTATTTATAAGACCATACACAACTAAGGTCAAGTTACACATTTAAACTAAACTTTCAGAGGTCAGAAAATAGAGATTGGGATGATTTAAATCAAATGGATCTCCACGGTGATCAGTAACCGGCGTGTTTTAAAAAAAACTAGACAATAATATTACTGTGGCAAGTATTCAATCTTCATAAAGGAACACATTATAGAGACAGGCTGTTATGATATTTGTTTGCTTTTATAGCTTTTGAACAGTTCTTATAAATACAGAGTGAAGTTTTCATTGTTATGGGAAAATGAATTTAAAGTTTCAGCCAGGTCACTTCAGGGTTCAACTAAATGTGGATCCACTCGAGCATAAGACCATTTGGAAGTCTGGATAAAAGTAAATGTGTTTCTTTTGCCAAAATATTCTTATCACAAGGTTCCCATTCTTAGTTTGTTTTTTTTCCATAACTTTTATCACATGGCCCCTTATCAGAGATTACACAGCTGTCACAGAGATAGTTTGTTTATTTACTGATATAAAAGGACAAGAAATAACCTTTATGCTCAACCATGTTCATGTTTGTGGCACATTGTAAGCATAAATTGTTTTCTGATGGTCACTGTGTTTACGTAATTACATTGTAAACGTACAGTTTAATGCAAAGGTATAATGATTTTTGCTGTTAGTGATGGTCCAACCCCAGCCCGTTGCTCTCCAGCTGTTGGAACGCTGTATAACACCAACACACTTGATTCCTTTAAGACCTTAGATAAGAAGGCTCTGCTGGAGAAAGAGGCCAAGGAGGTAAGAGACATCCAAAAGGAATATTCTCAGACACTAATACATACTCATATACAAACACCTGATGAGGAATGTCTGTTAAATAGGCATTAGTCAGCAAGTTGTGCAACCAAATATTACATGACTGAATGACTGCAATTTTCCATCTCCTCTGTGTAGATATGGGATGCTATACAGTCTGGGGCAGCATGGAAGGACCCATCAACCCTCTGCAGATTCATTCTACTGACCTTTGCAGTGCGTATAAATAGCACCAATGAAATGTGTGATTTTCATATATTAATGGAATTCCGTGTGATTATCTTTCTGTTTTTTTGTTCGGATTGTTTTTATTTATTTACTAATTTTATTTTTGTAGGATTTGAAGAAGTACCATTTCTACTACTGGTTCTGCTTCCCTGCACTTTGCTTCCCAGAAGGGATAAAGATTGTCAAACCACCAACTCTCCTAGAACAAATTTTCTCAGCAAAACAGGTAGGCTTTTATTTTATTGTAGTTATTGATTTTGTTTTTCATTTGACACCACAAAACAACAACCAACAAAAACCCCAACAGTATATAACCAGCCAAACCAAAAAGAACAAAGAAAAAGAAAAAACAGGTATGGTGTAATCAATACAGACATCGATTTCTCCCTCCTTCCTCCATAACGCTCATAATAGAGTAGAAAAAAGAGGAGAGAAACAAAGGAAGAAAACAAGGATACAAACTAATAAAAGCAAGTAGCAAGGCAAAGGTTTCAGTGCAAGAAATAGTCACACTAACAGAATAAAGTGTGTGATATACAGCATGCTGTAGTTTTACATACTAATCAGTGCACAATATCTTTCTGTGGTTCACTCCCGCTTTAACATGTTGTCTTTTTAAAGGTTATAATATAGTATAGCAAGCAGAATGAATATTTTGGATTGCACACTTTCTCCTGCATAGTGTTACTTCTTTTTATCCTGAATTGGTTGGTTGTAAGCATAAGTTAACAAAATATCAGTGAATTTTTCAAGTGCTAAGGCTCAGTAAAAATTCTAGATTTAAATTTGCAGTCAAACTTGCTAAATACTTATCGCTGTTTTCCATGAAATGCCGTATATTTGCTTAAAAATTATACATACAGTTATTCCAGTTTCTATTTAGTTTCTTCCTTTTCAAGACCTAAAATCATTTTCTTTAAATCTATCTGTTGTAATAGTAAAATCAATTTTTTACGTTGAGGCAACTGCCACTGTAAAGACCTTGGCTTAAATTTTAGGGTGTTCTGGCTGTATAGTTTTGATTGATTGGCTATACCTAGTTAGGGCA
Organism: Dascyllus trimaculatus; assembly: GCA_024666655.1. Taxonomy (NCBI): domain Eukaryota; kingdom Metazoa; phylum Chordata; class Actinopteri; family Pomacentridae; genus Dascyllus; species Dascyllus trimaculatus. The sequence continues at coordinate 11,620,299 of CM045450.1, forward strand.
AATTGAGTTACTATTAAGTCTGTCTTTACTTGAAGGTGTTGTATTAAATATCACATTATGAAGAAAATCTAAACACAATTTTTCTAATTTATCCTTTAAACTTTTACCCAACCGGGTGACCTTGTTCATGTGACCTTGCACTACCATACACTGTGAATTAGACATATGTACAGCCAATTAGGAGGACAATATCTTGTGAGTGTATATTAACACTTATGTTCAAGAGGTTATCTGACTCAGTAGAGCCTGTTCTATGAATACTGCTAACTAATTGCTTCTGTCTCAGATCGCAGCCCTGCAGGAGGCCTATGATGGCCTGTGTACCAAGAAAGGGAGCACTGCACTTCCTTACTTCCTAATGAAATACACGGATGACACTGTTCAGTTGGCTACACTTGATGATTCGGAGACGTTTTTCACTGATACTAAGAAAGTATGTAAATTTATGAACTTAATAGTTTTAGTTTTATATAGTTCAAAATATAGTCTCTCTGTGCTGATTATTTGTTAAGAGTTAAGAATGTTCAGATTGTTTTTTTAATGATGTGGAAGACCCATTTTCTGAGGTTCAAAACAGGTTGTTACTGTAGATTTAATGACTTGTCTCATCTCATACACATACTCACAGTTTGACACTGTAAACACACCTTGTTTGGTTTTTCTAGGTTACTGTGGGTGTTTATGATCCGTGTACTCTGTCTCAACATCCGGGCTGGCCCCTGAGAAATTTATTGGCCCTCTTAGCGAACCAATGGTAAGCCATTCTTCTGTGTTTGTGTGCATAGGTGTGCACGTGTTTGTGTCCGTTCTAGGAAACAATGAGGAAGTTCTCTGGAGGTGCTGTGGGACCTCACTGTGAAACTGTGAATTTCACAAACTCATGCTGTATGATGAAATTCACTATGGCTTTCTCTTTTTTTCCTGCTCAAACTGAGTATTGAGGCACACGATGAATGACAGGAAATCTCTGCTTAACTAATTTCCTGACCCTGAAGTGTCGGGGCACAAACCTTTGTGTTATTATGGATAGTGATATCAACTGCCAACTAATGATGGCATTGCTTGAGTGGCTGTGTATCATTATGAAACATCATTATGAAAAATCTAAACTCAGAGCTTTTTTGTGAAACTCAGACTGAAAGAGAACTGTTTGGCTGTTGCTTAGTTACAGTGGGGTCATAGGAGTTTATCAAGAATGAGATAAACGTGATTAATTACACTTGTTCATAGATGGCAGCACTTTCTTACAGAAGCATGAATACAGCTGTTGGGATTTTCTGGGTCTATGAAGCTGTAAGGTTTACTAAATAAAGTATTTTCCCAATATTTTAAAAATTGCTCACAACATGATCGTAAAATGAAGTCATACTTTCCAGTTTGTTTCGCTGTGGTCATCCTTGCTTGCAGAGGATGTGCAATAGTGACATCATTACTTGTTCACTTTAACCACCTAAACATCCCAAAATTCCTCAAGAAAACATCACAGTTCTTATCTGCACTTAAATCTCCCTTTTTCTCGATCATCACTCTCCTTCCATGTGGTCACATTTTATTTTTTGCAAAATGGACCATACATGTAGAAGCTCAGTCTGTGTGAAAGTACAATGGCTGGTTTGTTAATCCGTGCCAAACCCATCTGTGTAACACATGACACACAGCAATTGTTGTGTCTGTGGACAACACAGGCTGTGTTGTGTAAACACACACATTGCATGCCGTGTATTTGCAGGATCTTAAAATGCCAGAATTTTAAACCAGCTATCGAATGCTGTATTTCTCAACTATTGTAGATATTCAATAATAATACTTTAAAATGCTTTAAGTGGCTAATGATGTTAAAATGTGTGTCTTTCTGTCTTAGCCACTGTGCTTTTATGGTCTGAATTGGCTTTATTGTGATATATGGACATTGACAGAGGAGTTTAAAAGCAGGATAATAGGAAGAAATAATAAATGATTCCCAGTTTAAAAAGGTTTTGGTGTTGGCTTTAATGTGTGACATATAATCGCAGCACTGAGCTTCTTGTTTTTTGAATGAGAATAACAATTCAATTCAATTCAATTCAGTTTTATTTATATAGCGCATATTTACAACACAGGTCGTCACAAAGCGCTAACAGATTGCAATGCATTCAGATGTGGCGCGTCATAAACTGCTAAGCTAACCGACTCAAGTTGTTCCAGAAATGATGGTGGTATCTGGAAGCTTGTGTGTTTTTTTTGGGGAGGGGATAGATATTTACTTAAATATTTACAGAAGAAATATTTTAGCGCACCCGTGGGGAGTAGGTTCAAGTTGTGAGATTTATTACTTAATATTTAATCCAAGAGTTCTGGTCTGAACATATTCAAATATTTATGTCAAGATGAGAAGATTAGGGCTGATGCTACAGGTGTCATTTAACTTCATGTCAGCTGGTGTTGTTATTATAACGCATGCAGGAGCTTTGTTGCTGTTACAAAGTTAACATGAAAACAGCTATTTCAATTTCTAGTAACATAAAGCATTCCAGTAGAATAATACTAAGAATATTCGTGTTCCTAGGTGACACGTGGGAGCTTAACACATTATGTTTAAATGAAGGGATGTAGTTAGCCATTGATGAAGAGCATACTTCTCTATAGGGCCTAAAATAGCTTTGTTTATAACAAATTTAGAAGACCTCCTATTCACAGATACCATTTGTTCTTGATTTTAAACTTAGAGGAGCTTCAAGAGTATATATTTTTCTCATGTCATATCTATATTGACATAAATACATCTATGTAGATATGTCATTGCATATCCATATGTTGTTTTGTTGTTTTGTATGCCAGAGATCATATCATATGTGGCTGAATTCTTCTAATACTACAACTTGCCAACTTGTTTGTCGTAGAATAGTTTTACAGTGTTTATGCATAGGCATTAGTGAACTGGTGTGCAGCCGGTAGCAGGGGACTACATACTATAGAGGCGGGTTCTATAGTATGAAAAATGTCTAGACTTGAACCAGAAGAATAAGGTTGTAATACCCGCCTCTATTATTAGTCAGTTACATTGCAGTTGCACTAAGTATTGATTTTTGAAATGTACACGGGGCACACCACCTCCCACTCATTGTCACTGAAGCTCTGCTTGATTAAGCGCTCGTATCAATAAATAGCGGTTAGGTGTCTCAAAGTAACGATGTTTATCTTTGTTCTCCAGGGATGGGGAGTGAGGCACATCACATTTGTAGACAATGCGGGTTCTTGATTCTATAGGAGGCAACAATATGGAATGAACTTGCATCAAGACCATTTTAAGGCAGGAAGGGATTATTAGAGATGAATTAGGGATTCTTTTATTGGGAAATAAATTCTAAATATGTCCTTTTGATACATGGAGACAAGTTTTTGGGCATTTAATCAGTGAAGAACTGTGGGTTAATTAGTCTCACATAGAAGTGGTTTACACAATCATGAAGATGCTTTTTAACATACACAGAGAGACAACACACATGAATACGTCCACCAAGGACGAGGCTAAACATTAAGAACAGGCTTAATTAAATAATATAATTATTAATAATAAAATAATTTGTCTTGAGCTTATTTTCAAAGAATGAAAAGATAGAAAAGATAGAAATGATGCAAACAACAAGTCAGCAGGAATGTTGTTCTGTGCTTCCAATTTTTTCTGTTATTGCATACATAAGTAAAGATATCTCAGAAAAATATCTTGATTTTGACGGAAACTCAACACCGGACACAATGGTAACTGTTATGAATAAATCTTAAGCGAGAACAAGCAACTACCATTTCCAAATTGATCTTATTAATGTCTGAAACTGAATATGTGTTGGTAAATCCTATCATTATACCACATAATCACTTGAGAGTGTCAGTGAAATTACCACTGCATGCTTCGCTGCTGTAATTATAGTTTATTTAGGTGGAACAGCTAGTTTGGAAGAGCTGTATAATTCTCAGAGTTCAAGTCCAAGATCATTATTTTTTTCCCCACACATTTCCCTGCAGAGCTACTCCTGGCATTTGTTCTGGTATTTCAAAAATGATTCTTATTGCATAAAGAAGCAACAGTGTCTTATGATACCGGTGGCTTATCAGTAGCAAATAGAGTGTTTAGCCTTCATGCTTTAAGGTTAGAGGCAGTTTTTATCTAAAACAAACCTCATCAATCTTTTGTTTGACTACTCTTTCTCTCAGTGCGAAACATTAGCTGTTGATCCTGGCTTAGATGGGTGAAGATAGAGTTACAATGTTGCCCTGATGTCTCGCTTATTCAGTTGTTTCACTAGAGTTTGGTTGTGTAACCTTGTGGAGTCATTTAGTACCAAATGAGGGAAATTGTGTTGGTTTGAGGACATATGTTGATGATAGCATGTGCTGTGAGTGCATCAGTGAATTGTTTCTTCAATTAGAGCAAGAGACTCATCATTACATGTTATTTTTCTGTCACTACATGTGTCGTATTGATAAAGTCATGTTTTCTCTTTCTAGTGTACACTTTGGTGTTCTTGTAATTGTGTTCTATAATCTGTGTGTGATGTGTCATTGTTAGCCTTTTCATCTCCTTTATGTGAATGTGTTCGTGTGTTTGTATCAGGGGCTCTAAGGTCGAGACAGTGGAGGTGCTGTGTTTTAGAGACAGAACTCTCCAGGGAAGTCGCTCCATTCAGCACAGTATCATCTTCCAGGTCAAACTCCCTGAACTCCCCAACAACTCAGGTAATCTCTGTTTCTTTCTGTGTGTCTTTGTATGTGTGTAGGTGTGTTTGTGCACTTAACATTATGAAACATGTACATGTGTGCTGGTATGCATCTGTATCTCCATTCATCTGTACCTACTGAGTGTGCGTGAATTAATGTGTAAATTGTAACTGATATGAACCCACAGTCTAAGGTCATTCTGCGCTAAGACTAGCTGCTTCATTTTTAAGCCACACTAATCTTGCAAAGCGTCTCCATTATTCCTTTATCTGCTGAATAAGGAATGGAAGTAATTTAAATGGAAATTGCGGGTTGGGAAAATGGGTAGGTCTGTGATCTGTGAAATTTCTTTTGCAGTTCAGATGAGGTATCTTTGTTTACTTCAGTCTACCTCTTCATCACATCGTGGCCTCTAATTAGCTTGCAGGGGGTGTACTCATGCAACGAAAATTGAATTAGCTGTTCTGTTTGGTTTTGCGTTTGACAAACTGTATTTTTATGTGTTGTTTTGAAAAGGATTAACTGATCCACCTTGGCAGAACTTTTCAGTTACATGGGGCTATGCTAAGCTACCGTCTAAATGTTAACATTTAACAGCAGCATGTGTGACTCCAGCAGCCAAAGCTGAATAGCAAAGAGTAAATAGTGAATGCTGCACAAGTATCCAATTTAGCAATAAAGCAGTGTGGGAGGGCTATTTAGACAACAACAAATGCAATAAAATGTAAAATGTTTCTTATCCTTTTACTTAACATTCCTACCTGCATGACAAGACAAGCCACTAAAACAAATAACTTTAGATTACACCTGTCAGCCACAACAATAAAACCTCCTGCCTAATATTGTGTAGACCCCACTTTGACGCCAAAACAGTTCTGGAACATGAACACCGGACTTCTAGGGGTTTTCTATGGCACCTGGCACAAGTACAGCAGATCTTTTGGGTCCTAGAGGCTGTGGGGTCTCCATGGATTGGGCTTGTTCTGGTGCATCTCACAGATGCTTGATCAGATTAGGATCTAAAAAGTTTGAAGGCTGGGTCAGTGCTTTGGGGTCTTTGTTGTGTTCCCTTAGCAGTTTTTGTCGTGGGGTGGGTGCGTTGTTCTGCTGGGGGAGTGCTGTTGCCTATGTGGGTTTGTTATTGGTCTGTAACAACGTTTAGGTAGGCAGTACGTGTCAAAGTTAGACCCACATGAATGCCAGGGCTGCCTGCAGAGCAGTGGATTGTAATGAGATTATGTTATTGAATTCATCTGTCAGCGATTTATTGTTGTAGCTAATGGGTGTACACTATTACAACAACCTAATTTAGTTAGCCAGAATTAAAGTTTATGAATGAGGCAGTGGAAAGTGAATGTATCTCTCGATACTTTTGTCTTATGTTTTTTGTTTTTCATGGGAAAAGTTGTCATATATTTACATGTACTTCAGTTAAACTCACTATGTGGTTGACATGATGTCAGTGGTTTTCATAGCACTGTTTAATGAGGAAAAATGATTTAATTGATTATTATATTTAAAATGTAATATGTCACTTCTACGAGCATCACAAACTAAATTCCTTTCTTTCTTTTTTTTTATTGTATTGGAGGCAGGCAGATATATCAGAGAAAGCTATACATATAAGGGTTCATTGTTCTCCTGAAAACGGTTTCAAAGTCACTTACTTTGCAGCTGAGAAATCTTATTTTTCTTTTACATCTTATTTTACAATCATTTTTTTCATAGTGTGTCCTAAGAGTGTAGGCTGGGAGAAGAATAAAAAGGGGGCTATGGGACCCAGGATGGTCAACCTCAGCGAATGCATGGATCCCAAAAGGTAAATACATAATACAAATGTGGCAAATTGTAAGAATGTGATTGTACCTTGCTGGCATGTAACTGTTCAGATGTGTTGCTGCAGACTATTAGATTGTGTATCTTCTGAAGTTAATGTTGAGGGAAATACAGGTCTTCAGTTGCTTTGGTTGACTGTTTGCAGGCTCGCTGCGTCATCAGTGGACCTGAACCTGAAGCTAATGAGATGGAGGCTGGTTCCTTCCTTGGACCTGGACAAAGTGGTCAGCACAAAGTGTCTCCTTCTGGGCGCTGGGACGCTGGGTTGCAATGTGGCCAGGACTCTCATGGTAAGGATGGAAAAGCAAACAGATGGGCAGACGGAGTGATGAAAGTATAGTGGAAATTGACACACTGTTTTGAGAGTGAAAATGATACAAAATGTCATGGATTCGAATATTATGCAGTGTTTACACATATTCATATATTATGAAGCAATGTTTTTATGATGTTCATGTCTGCTCTGCTAGCAGGATGCACAGACTGTCTACATTGTAGCTTATTACAGCAGTGTGACCCAAAGAGAAACTTTATTTAACTGTCGACAGGAGCGTTTTCTTCCATATTCATGAGGGTCAATTATGCTCGGATTGTCAGATCTCGAGAGAGACAATTGATGTTTTGAAACGAGGACATTAGCACGGAAGAAAAGGATATTCTGTTCTTCACAAAACTCTTCCAATATCTCCCACCAAGTGAGGTACCTCAGCAGAATTCAAATAGACAATCAACTCAATATGACAATTCAGTTTTCTTCACACCAACAAAACAGCAAAGTGTTTTGATTTAAGTATGAGTGAAGTTTAACCTGTCAGTATTATTGACTCCACTATTTAATAGTAGTAGGACAATTTATCGCTTCTGTCATGCCGTCTGTCACATTAGAGAAGAAGTTACCACAAGTCATATACAGTACGCATCATAACTGCTTTTATTGAGAAACACATTTTCCTGGATCACAGCCTTCACCTAACCTGATCTGCAACGCATGCCACTACTGCTGATTATTTACTTAAGCCTTGTCTTCTCCTTGGCCACCTCTAACCCAGACAAATCATCTGCCTCTAACTCGACTTTCACTAACTAAACAAGACACAGGTGTGGCATGAAATTTGCTGTTTACTGTAAACAATTTGTCTTGTCTTGCCAAAAAAGGTTTTTCTTATCTCTGGTAGGCCTTTAGGTTTTTAAATATTTTAATATACCACAACCTACCACTTTAGAGTTGATTTAAAAAAAAAAACACTTTTTTGTAACTCATTGCTTTTTGTTCAAATTTTGCCAATGCTGGATTAAACTACCATTTAGATGTGAAAAAAACAATCCATTTTATTTGGTTTGTAGTGTAATCTTATTTTGAGCTCGTAACATGTACTCTCTGTCTTAGAAGTGTAGTAATTTTGAATGTTTACTTTGACTGCGATCTAACAACTATAGCTAAATTACTACATTGGGCCATATTAGTAAATTGCTACCTGCAGGTATAATTCTCATTTGAATTCACATCTATCTTTTTTATGTGCCGGTCTGTCAGTCATTGTTTTAGAAAGAATATCCAGCTGTAATGGAAGTAATGTTGTGGCAAGACCTTTTGTTAACAGAGAGTGCTATTAATGAAAAATGTCTAGACTTGAATCAGAAGAATAAGGTTGTAATACCCGCACACTGATGCCTCTATTATTTGTCAGTTACATCGCAGTTGCACTAAGTATTGATTTTTGAAATCTACACGGGGCACACCACCTCCCACTCATTGTCACTGAAGCTCTGCTTGATTAAGCGCTCGTATCAATAAATAGCGGTTAGGTGTCTCAAAGTAATGATGTTTATCTTTGTTCTCCAGGGATGGGGAGTGAGGCACATCACATTTGTAGACAATGCAAAGATCTCGTACTCCAACCCAGTTCGGCAGCCTCTGTATGAGTTTGAGGACTGTCTTGGAGGAGGGAAATCCAAAGCCATGGCAGCTGTTGACCGACTTACCAAAATCTTTCCTGGTGTGGTGAGTCAAATACTGGTGCTCCAGCTATGGGAAATGATCTGTTTATCTCTCCTCATATGTGAGCATTGAATCAGTAGTTGCTCCCTGGAAACCAGAGTTTGCTTCATCTAGGAATCTGTTATAATAAGTTGAGAAATATTATGAGTATGTTGAGATTTCTTTGTTTCTTTTCCTTTCTGCGGGAGTGTTTGCACAATTTAATAAGTTAATCAAACTGCATCCTTGTGTCTTAGATGCGAAGAAAATGAATTTGAATTGTTATATTATCTGAATATTAATGCTGGTGGTTTCATTACTTTGCTAATTAATGAGTGTGTTGTCTGGTGGAGATATTCCTCATATTAGCAAATGAAAAAGCAGCCAAACACTCACAGCAGGGCTCTGTTTTAGTGTGAAAGAGGACAGCCATTATTAAGCCACTTAGAACGCTGAAGGCTGAATGCATATTTATAATGGGAATCATTTGTACACATGTGTGCCATTTGCATTTCATAATCAGATGATTCACTTTCCCTATTATCTACCCTCCGCTGTCTTGTACTGCTGGGGTTATGGGAGTCATCCAAGTTCTAAAAGTTAAATTCAATTTCCCATTTGTCTGAGGCTACATCCTATTTATGTGGTTAGCTGTAACATCCTATTGCTTAGTGTTTGCTAAACATTTTGACTTGGGGCCCCGCTTAAAATGAATCAGTGTCTTCTTGTGATATTAACAGTTCAAATAGAAAGTGTTTTTCTTCTCCTCAGCGTGTCATTTGAAGATTTTTAGAGGACTGTAAAATGAGAGTGTGAGTGTGTGATAACTTATATTATTTCTGGGTCAGTACTGAATGAGACAGTCAATACCTTTCATGTACGATAAATATGAAGCTACTGCAAGGAGGCAAAAGCTTAGCTTAGAGAAAGGCTGAAAACAACTTGTCTGGTTCTGTCCAAAAGTAACAGCAGCACAGCTTTAAAACTCATGAACTAAACCCTGTATCTTGTTTGTTAAATCTGTACCGAAACTGAATTGTAAAAATGATGATTGCATCGAACTAGCAGTGATTTATGGAATCACCACTGGTTGCCTGGTAATCTCAGTAATGTCACAGAGATGACCCACAACTTGTCAAACCCTCCCTTTAATCATCTAGTCACCCTTTCAGGTATATTTTGGGATTCTTTGATTGGTCTGAACTTCTTTCTGCAGTATTTTGTTTGATGATTATTAATAAGCATTGCCTTGAATTCGAACAAACTCAGAACATTAAGATCTTTATTAAATACTTACAATACGAGAGTCATGAATTATGAAAGCAGAGCACAGAATGTGATCGAATGTTTCCATTCTCTTGGCTTCTTGTCAACCCACGAGTTTTGACAACTCTGAAGAAAAGCCGGCAAGCTGAGCTCTCCTGTCCTCAGCTTGTCTGTCTCCTCATCCATCACATCTAACAATCAGACACACCCGCTGAGGTCGTGATGTAATTTGCCTTGAATTTCTGTAAGATTTAAACCTCCCTTGGAGGGTACTGACCTTGCACCATTTGCAATCACGACTTAGTTATAGGTTGCTCCTAAAACCAGACACGATGAGCTGGGATAATGTTGTCAGAGACAGCAATACCTGTGATGTCCTTTTGAGATGCACACTTACACATACACAAAAAATAACGGTCATGACACCAACTTAATATCCAAGTCTATCACTCTGTCCTCTCTCATTCTCTGTTTCTCTCCCGTTCCTCTGGGAATCAACGAGAAAGTAAAGAACCCAGGTTCAGCCCTTGATGGATGGCCCTGTGCCATCATGACACATCTAGTCACTTTGTTTGTGCACCCCTTGACCTGACTGCATCCATACCTGCTCCTATTTTTATCTGTTTTGGTTTGTGTCTGCTTCTCTCTTCTTGCTGCTTGTTTCCCCACAAACACAGAGGCATCAGGTGCTACTGTGAAAGATGGAAGGAGATGCAAGCACAGTGAGCTGAAAGTGCAGAAATGCATTAATTGCAAAGGGATTGTGGTTCAAACGAGGTCACGGTGTTGAAAATGTCAGAAGCCGATTTCGTATTTTGTCTGTGGACAAATACTGTCACCTGACATTTACAGGATAGTTTGTAGTGTCAGCACCGACTTCTTTCGCTCTCACATTATAAATTTTGTCAACAATCAGGTCAGAGCTCATTGAAGGTATCAACAGTAGCATTAGTGGATCGTCGTAAAATGTTGTTTACCTTTTCAGGAAAGAATTTTTCTATGATTAGAAAGACTTTTTGTCTGTCTTGGCTGCAGGTTATGGGTGTTTATAGTGAAAACTGAATATGATTAACCATCTCCGCAGCCTGATTTCACCCCCTGACTGCTTAGCAACACTTACGTCAAAGTGAAATGTAAATTCAAGACTTGGCTAACAGCTCCCACTTCTGAAATGTGGAGAGTGAAAGCAGAAGATCCACTGATTCAGTGGAAAGTGGCATTTCTTCTTGTTAAAATCTCACAGCTCATCTTTGCCCTTTTCTCTTCTTCTCTTGAGTATGAAATTACTCTTGACATTTCCATTTGCCTCATTTTTGAGTATCCAGTCCCCGAAGGCAGACACAGTTATGCAAGGTTGAGGATGGACAATGAAAAGTTTATATGGGACTGAACCATCACAGGCCCTGCTGTAGCAATTTCATTTTGCCCTGTCTTTTACAGGACTTTCTGTGGAGTTAAAATGATGATTCAAGCCATAGTTGTTGTTCAGTACTGCTCACTGTTGCTGTCGACTTGTACAATGGAGCCACGTCCACACTGGCCCCTATAGTTTTTAATGCTGGTCAGTCAGTGGCAAGCAGAACAAAAAGATGTATTTAGCACAATTTAGAAAATTAGCTATTTCATGCATTGGAAGTTTTTCTTCTGCCTAAAGTTTTTTTTTTCTGTAAAAGGAGCCTTTGGTCTTTTAGCCTGGAAGCATGTGCAGATAACTCTAATTACATCTTACGTACTGATACTGATTATAGCTCATATTCTGTAGCCTTGGAACTTTGTGTCTAATTACATGCAGTGACAAGAAAATTTTAAAACTGTATTTTTTGATCCAGACAGTGCTGCATTAGAGAGTCCCTGAACACCCTCTGAAAAAGTTAAGCCTTTTTATTTTGATGCTTTGGACAATATACACCTTATTGCCTTTTGGTGGAACAAAATGTGTTTCTGAGTGAAAAGCTTCCCCTGATGTTTACATTCCTGTTGTTGCTTTTGTAATGTCTTTTTAAATCTATTTCAGCTGCAACTTTGCAATTTGGATGTCCAGAAATGACAGCTAATTTGAAAGTCAAACATTTAAAACTTCATTTGAAAACATCATTGCGCATATAAAAGAGGACTGATTATGAATAGACTTTGCATTAGTAATTTCCATAGAGTACTCAGTTACTCTACATGTGGACTCAGTTTGTAAGCAGTGACCGCTTTTTCTCTTTCTCTTTGTCTTTCTGTCTCCTCTTTCACTTATGTTGTTGCAGAATGCAGAGGGTTACAATATGAGCATCCCTATGCCCGGCCACCCTGTGAATTTCTCTCAGGCTACTCTTTCACAGGCCCAGAAGGATGTGGAGCAGCTGGAGAAGCTTATTTCAGAGCATGATGTGGTGTTTTTACTGATGGATACGAGGGAGAGCCGCTGGCTGCCTACAGTGATCGCTGCAAGCAAGAGGAAGGTAGGACAGAACAATAGAGTATGTAGAAAGAACAGGCCAGTGGGGGTCAGAAAAGCTCCATTTGTATTATTGAACATGTGAACATTGAATGACATGATCACACGCAATGTGAAAGTTGACACCTGCAGTGACGTATGCACGGACAATTATCTTTCAATTCTGCAGCTCTGTGGGGCTCTTTTACTACTTTTAGCTCTGCTTGGTGGACTGTTGAATGCTGCTCCAATCGCTGCACCCGGCAGGGGACCACACCTGCGACGTCTTCAGCCAATCACGGGCTGGGAACCACACAGTTTATTTACATATATATATATACACACACACACAGCTGAACCACACAGGACACGCTTGCTGTAACGGTGAACAAAAAACCACCAAGACTTAAAAGTATTTTGGAGATAAAGGGAAACCTAAACAAAGATAAATATACAACTTAGACTCATAAAGTGACCAGAAACAAGACTACAAATAAAAACTATTGTTGTTTCATGTTCACTGGATATCTATATAGGTAATTGTTGTATCCTACTAGCCGTAGCCTTCTAAGGTGATAACAGGTCTGGGCCTGAGGGTCATAGGCTTGTTGTCAAGCAATAAATTCAAAACTGTTGTTGGAAACAGCTGAGAAACTGTTCGAAGCATTGATATTAGATTGTCACATGGTTCAAACCCTGATCAAGAAGTCCAAATATCAGCACTTTATTTTAACCACATTATTTATTATTGTATGTTTGTACTTTGCTTCCTACATGACAGACTGATTCAGCATTTTTTGTGTTAAGTGCAGAATCCTCATGCCCTTGTTTGGTCAGTAATGTTGCATCATGGTCACAAATATACATTGAAAAGAATATATTTTGAATGTCTTGTTTTATTTGTTGCACTAAGGTAAATTTAGGGAAAAGAGGACAGTGGGTCTTTGCAGGTCTCTTTGATCAAAGGGTTAAATTGCACCCCGAACTGTAGTGCAGCACTGTGTCAGGAGACGTCAGTAACTTCTTCACATTATTCTTGTTTTACTTACTTTAAGTTGTAATCTAAGGAATTGGGAAGCTCTTTCGCTTCTCTTCCAGGAAGATGAAATGGCTTGATAGCGTTGGCAATGTTTTCTGTTTACCAGTTTCTTATTTTATTAGTTGCCAGGCAACATTAGATTTCTTGAACATGGTGTCAGGAACTTGTAATGCCTCCAGTGGTAACTCCGCTCCAACTCCAATATTGCTCCATGCAGTTAAGAGTGTTTTTTTGGCCTGCTGATTAGGTTTTCTTTTTAGCCGGCCGAGTTGAAGGGTTATTTGGCCATTTGTGCTGTGAGGCTCTTTTAGACTTTGCTGCTAATTGGCTTCAGAATTTGTTTTAACTGCTTCTCCAGAAGTCAGGACGCTTTCAACATTTTGAAGAACCTATTAATGTTTTATGTCATTGCTTTTTGAAATGATCGAACACATTGTCTGCGAACAAGCCATTTAGTTAATTTGATTTGGTTGAAATGTGCTGTGTGTATTCAGGAGAAACATAAGATGTCCCTAATAAAACCAAAGCTACTGCAAATCTATTTATGAACACTGCTTTGTAAAACCCTTTTGACACGACAATTCACCATAATTGTAATCTGTCTCTTGTCAGCTAGTGGTGAACGCTGCCCTGGGCTTTGACACATTTGTTGTGATGCGACACGGCCTGAAGAAACCTCCCATCAGTCAGAGTGTTTCCTCAGGGGCCGACTCCTCCCCTTCTTGCTCCTCTGCTTCCTCTTCATCCTCCACGCCAGCCGGCTCTGGCCCCTCTGTCCCAGGATCCTCTCTGTTCTCCAACATCCCAGGACACAAGCTGGGCTGCTACTTCTGCAATGATGTTGTGGCACCGGGAGATGTGAGGAAAATGCACAGATAACAATCATACACCTAACTCATGAACTCGCACCCAGTACAGACATGCATGATAAGAGAAACATTCAGGAATAAATACACAACAGGTAGGATTTGTTGAGGTGTGTTCTCCGACTTTTGGTAGTTTTTGGAGACTGAAAAGAGAATGGATATTGAACTGAAATTTGTTGAGTTGCCAAAAAAATGTCTCCAATTAAATGTTGCTCTGTGCGACAACTGCGAACATATTATAAATATTATGTTTAAAACTCCTTCCCTCAGATCATCAAAATATCTACTGATGCAGGCTTAGATTGCAGGTTTCAGCCCAATGATTGTGATTATTTTCACATTGTGTAGGAAGAAGATCTGAATTTTTCTTTAAGGCATTTTCATGTGCTGGAAAGCTGTAGCTTTTTAAAATCCCATGTGTAATTATGATGTTAAGAAGAAGAAGAGAAATGCCCGGCACAACCTTTCCACTTGTGAAAATCACACTTTTCTCACTGCCCACATTCCCCCTGCACCCCCTGACACTTTAGATCTTTTTGATCTTCTTCTCCCTTGTGACCTTTTGATAGGTGTAATGTATGGAGACTGTTAATCATCGATTAAAGGCCACAGCCAGTTGTTGGCAACTTGCTCCATTCAGCTGTAACTTTTCCTTTATATGCCATATGGCTCCAGCTCGCTGTCACTGATTACAGCCTGCACGTGCTAAATTTTAAATGTAGGTGTAAGTTTGAGTTTTGGGAATGAATAAAAAGAAAGTTGTTAATTATGTAATGAGTGCACAAGTGGCTTTTGTTCATTTTCTATTGCCTAAAGCAATAAGGTACAATATATCGTCAAACCCATGGTGTTTCACTGTGTGTTGTACAAAGTGGAAAATGCTGAGAATGTGAAATTTAGCTGTAGTATAATTTTTGAGAAAGGTTATTGCTTTACTGTAGTGATTACGCTTTAGATTTTTATAGCCATGCTCCTCATATGGATCTGTGGAACTCATAATTACACCTTTCCTTCTGATGACTTGTTGATCTAGCTCTTTGGTCCACAGTATTAAAACTATTACGTGACGTGCTGTGCAGTTTGATACACACGCAAATGGTCTGTCCACCCATCCATTAGCTATACCCACTTGTCCTTTTACAAGGTCACAGGTGGGTACAAGCCTTTCCCAGCTGTTATTAGGCAAGCGGTCGCCAGCCAATGACAGAGCTGCATAATGTTCCTATTTTATGAAAAGTACTGTGGCATTGTTAAAGCCTACTTAACTGAAAGTACCATATAAATAAAGTACCATATAGGGCGGCTGTGGCTCAGGTGGTAGAGCGGGTTGTCCACTGATCGCAAGGTTGGCAGTTTAATCCCCGGCCCCTCCACATGCCGAAGTGTCCTTGGGCAAGACACTGAACCCCAAGTTGCTCCCAATGTTAGATTAGCGCCTCGCATGGCAGCTCTGTCGCCATTGGAGTGTGAATGGGTGAATGAGAAACACATTGTAAAGCGCTTTGGATACCACTAAGGTAGAGAAAAGCGCTATATAAGTGCAGACCATTAACCATTAACCATTAACCATATTAGTCAATGTGCCATATTTTCTCATCTCCGCTCCTCTCATTGTTCTTGAGGAAAAACTCTCAGGTTTATTGGACTGAATTGTGAGTTTGTAGAGTGTTGTCAGGAAATGAATCCTCACATTGATGCCATTACTATTTTTTTGTTGCCCGTTGTTTACTCAACTGTTGTATTTTGTCGTACACAGTCAACTAGAGATCGGACCCTGGATCAGCAGTGCACAGTCAGCCGACCAGGCCTTGCCATGATTGCTGGGGCCCTGGCTGTTGAGATGATGGTGTCCATTCTACAGCACAGTGAAGGGTAAGCATGGTAAAAGTTATGTTGGCTAATTATTAGGAATTATTGCAATAGTAATACTGATCTGGACAAGCACTCAAAGGAATCTTGAGCACAGAGATGTTGCAAATAGTGTGTGCTTGCTAGGAATTAATACCAAAGGCGAGGTAAGTACTGGAAATGTGGGCTATTTAAAATAAGTGAAAGACCTGCTCTGATAACTCAAATGATTTACAAACATCTGAAGTAACTGTAGAAGGTGACACAGAAACAAAACCTTTAGTTTGATTAGAAAATGCAAATAGTGCACTTAAGTAATTGAAGGTCATCCTATGTAATACCTTTGCTGACAGTTTAACAGTGTTCCTAAAATGCACAGATTTAGTTTTGTATCATAAAGAAAATGTGACTTTTTTATAGAGAGCCTCAGTCTGACTTTTCCCAATATTGAGAGGAATGATGAATAGAAACACAAATAGGTAGGTAGACAGATACTTTTTTGGAAATTACTTTGTTACAGCAGCTACAGTCATAGTCAGGAAGCCACAGCTAACACTACACATGAAACCAAATCTACTCACAGTGTATTACAAGCTGCTTTAAGACTATGAAAAATACACAAATCTACAGATGTACACACAGCTACACAAAACAGGCTGCAGTTCCACCGCCGCCATTGGCATAATAGAAAAAGCTTTCACGTCACATTGCTTTCTTCTTTTTGCAGTTGACTCCATATTCAACTCTGAATCCCCCCCACCAAAAAAAAAAAACATCTTTGCAAGTATTTTTAGAGGTCAGGCACTCATCAGCCACAGTAAGCAGCCCAGATCACCAGAAGCTGTCTGAAGTTCTCTCATAAGAGCTTCTCGCCACCTCACTCCAGGCTTTAAACTGAGGGAGATTTTGTCTTTTTGATGGCGCAGCACTGCAGCTGAGGTCTCACAGTGCTGCAGCTAGTGTCGGTCATTTTTATGCTTCAAACAGCTCAAATGCAATGGTTCAGTCAGCTCTGAAGTTCACTTCACCAACTGTGCCAGCTCCACATTTCCGACTCCTAAAATGTGCGTTTCTTTCTCAACACTGATGTGGATGTTTTAGTGCCTATTAAGTGTGTATTTGTGTGCACGGGTGCGTCTTTGTGGAAATGGAATTGCGTGTGCCTTTTGCTGTGAAAATCATACTCAAGTGGCTGCTTGCTTGGCCTGATAAGACAGCAATTTTCTTTCAGAATGTTAGTAGACGTTCTAAGCTGTACAGAGCTGTTATTTCTGTCCTGGATAAAAAGCTTAGAAGGCAAAGGAGAGTTTTCACGTGTTCCCTTTACTTCTGTGATTGTAGCTCCTTCCGTTACCCTGAGATCTCCCTCTCTTGCATTGGTCCTCTGTGTCCTTGTTTTCACTTCATAGTTGTGTTTTCCCCCTTTTTAAACCCTCCTTCCTCCATCTCTTTATCCCCTCTAAGTCCCTTACATGGAATCTTGCATTGTAACCATCATGGGCTTTAGAAAATTGGCACACAGGGATTAATGTTGCAGCAGTTTGACAGACTTTTCTGACTTTGCAAAACCACCGTCAACTCAGCGTGAGATGTGATATTTTCGTTATTATCCACAGAGAGTAAAATCTTTAGCAGGAGCTCCCAGATCTCATGTAAAATGCAAAACCTCTTAATGTTGAGGTGAACTGGATCTCTCAGGTCTCAATATAGGTTACAAAATTCTGTCTTTTAGCAGAGTACATTTTCAGTCGCAGACTAGATTTGCTTTGCATGATAAAATGAATCAGCATCTACTGATTTATGTGTTGTTCTGCTAGACTCAGCCTCACATTTAAAGTGCAAAAAATCAAGATGTTGTTTAGGGAGGTTTACTGCCTTTTTTCTCTATTTCATGCAAATTTAATCTGAAGTTTTAACGGGTTGTATTTTCCATGACAAGAAGAAATGATGCCAAAATTGCCCAAATTTTAGTTTCATTTAAAAAAAGGGGTACTGAAAAAAGGGATGAATTTTCCTCTCTTTCTCTCCACCTCCAGAGGCTATGCAGTTGCCAGCAGCAGTGAAGACAGAATGAATGAACCTCCCACCTCTCTGGGCCTCGTGCCACATCAGGTAACACACACAGACTGGCTCACATGCCTCCACATGTTTTTTATGACGTCCTGTGCTGTTCACCTGTTCACCTCCTCCTGCCCCCTTCCTATATATGTCTGCGTCAGCCGTTACCCAGCACCTATCGGAAGAGCGGAATGATAAAAGTACAAGTGCATCTCAAAGCATCAGAATCATGAGCTCTAAGCCATGACTATCAAAATGAAAACCAAAGAGGCTAGAAATATTACACTTTATTTGTAATGAATGTAGAATATCTGAAAGTTTACTGTTTTGATTAAATTAGGAAAAAAAACTTTTCCACCATGTTCTAATCAGTTTGAAATGGCCTAGTGATGTCTTAGACAGGGTGTAATTTGGTTCCATTCACCACACAAACAAGACCAAAGTTGAGGATTTCTCACTATCACAAATATAGAATGTTTCAGGAAGCTCATAATTACATGGCGTAGTAGAAAATGAGTTCTTTTATTTGCTGGTTTTCTAAGGTAATTTCAGGTGAAGCAGTGTTGCAAAGAGATGGTGAGGAAAACACTGGTGCTTGTTCCTTTTTTCTTTTTCTTTTATTCTTCTTTGTCATTGAAGCAGCTAAGAGTCTACACCCTGAGAGTGCAAATCCCTCAGTGGCGTGTAATTAGGTAACAAGTGGCAGCAGAGTACATGTTGTAAGCTTTTGAATGATTTAACCAGATCTTGGTGAAGGAGCCTGAAATGTTGCATTAACGTTTCGAACAAGCCGCATTTCACTATAAGTGCAGTTTTGGATTGGTGAGAGAACAGCAAGAGAGACACGGCTGTATTCATGAGTGTCTTAGCATTCAGCACAGCAAGAAAGGGTTATGTTTTAATTATATCCTACGAGTGAAAAGGACATTTTTGTGACCTTTTGTTGTGTGCTCTGAATAAACCAGGAAGACAAACAACTGTATGTAGTGTTTTGCAGTAGAACAGCTTACTTCAATACCACCTTATTTAAAATGAGACTTTGGCGTCCGCTGTTTTTGTGGCAGCTCTGTGGCATGTTTTAAAACTGTATTTAGTGATTTATTATACTGAAATTGAACTTGATTATCTTTTCCACTGAGTCATTCCATGCCAACTCACCTAAAGCCTCCCAGCTGAGGTCATGGATTTTCCATCCATCCATCCATCCATTATCTGTACACCGCTTAATCCTCTGTAGGGTCGCGGGGGGACTGGAGTCTATCCCAGTTGACTCAGGGCGAAGGCAGGGGACACCCTGGACAGGTCGCCAGTCTATCACAGGGCTACATATAGAGACAAACAAGCACACTCTCATTCACACCTATGGACAATTTAGAATAATCAATTAACCTCAGCATGTTTTTGGACTGTGGGAGGAAGCTGAAGTACCTGGTGAAAACCCACGCATGCACAGGGAGAACATGCAAACTCCACACAGAAAGATCGTCACAGAATGGCGTCCTAACCGGGGCGCGAACCGGGGATCTTCTAGCTGTGAGGCGACGCTGCTAACCACCAAACCACCGTGCAGCCCGGTCATGGATTTTCTTGGAAAAAAAAGTTCGGCAAAAACTGCTACCTAAACCGTGTAATTTTTAAAAATCTCACATCTCTACTCCAAATACTTTTTGAGGTTTAAATTTTTGAATTTTCGATTCCTTCAAAGCATCTTTGAAGCCTCACCAGTTGCTTATTTTTCACAGTATTTGGCTGTTTTTTTTATTTTTTTACTGAATATCCAAGAAACCTCAAGAAAAAGTTGGAACTTGTAATCATGTCAATAGCTTATGCTGATTTTCTTACATAAATTTAAATAGTAAAATCTAGAATTTATCATCCAAACAAAAAATCTTTAATTTTTAAAAATTCATATCTCCAGTGATATTCACTCAATTCTAACCAATTTCTTAATTAATGGCAAAAAAAAAAATCAGCAAAAGTTCCACCTTTTTCTTGAGGCGAAAATTGCATGGTTTAGGTAGAAGAAAATCCATGATCTCAACTGGGAGGCCCTAGATGAGTTGGCATGGAATAACTCCACCATGATTTGAACATAGGTAGTAACAATTTTTTTAAACTTGTTGTTTTTAAATGTATTACAATGCACACAGGTTTCTCTATTGGTCATTTTAGTGGTCAGTTGGTGTTTTTAAAAGATCAAACAGGTTCCTAATGGGGAGACTCTTTATGCCTTTAAACCATCATAATTAAGAGACCTTAGTCTGACTGGACGTTAGAATCCCATTAACTGAGAGAAAAAGAGATTTCATGATATTCAGACTGAAGCTGCCGATATGCATGTCTTTGCTCATTATCAATAGTAAAGAATCTCATTCAGTCCTGTACAGAAGAAATGGGTCAAGGGAAAGGGCAGTAACTTTCATGGGTCAAGAATCACAGCCGCTGAGGTCAGACAAGACTTGCTGGAAGTACATCAACACAATACATAGTGATAGTCAGGTGGTTACAGAAGTAATACTCCCACAAGAACTGTAGAGAAGAAAAGGGAGGAGAGAGCATGTGTGCGTGTGCTTCTCTGGATCATCCCGTTTGTGCATGTGTGGGGATTTTTTACAATGACGTAGACAGTTTTGCGGAATAGCTACTGTGTAGGTCTGTTTTTATCGATCCTCTCCCCAAAACCCTGACATGGGATGAGATTAGACTGGTCACCTTTAAAGATCACTCACTATAAATAACATTGGTAACAGGCCAGAGATGTGGCTGATTTTACAATGATCAGCAAAAACACAGATAAAAGTATATATATGTAAAACAAGACAAAAGGTATTTGTAGAGACCTGAAGGCAGCTTTACTGTAATCCTACTTTTCCACAGACAGACAGACAATATAGAACACTATCAAAACATAACAGACACAACTGAAATGATAGTTTATATAGTATGGGGTGGGGGGTGTGGGGTGGGGTTTGTACTAAAAATAAACAGACCAAATTAATTTGCATCCATCCGAACTGTGTTCTCGGCTGAGTGACTGCTACATCACGCCACCTCCATTTGCATCATTATCAGTGTTCATCATCCTGGGAATCTGAATTTCTGCCTTTTTCTTGACACCTCTGCTGCTCGTGGCATTTCGGCCAAATAACTCATAGAGAGATGGCATGCAATAAATGTGTCTTATATGTGCGTTCATCTATAGAGAGATGGTGGGATAATGATGACTGTAGAGAGAGAGAGATGCAAAGTAAATCAAATGCACAAGGGAGGGAATATATTTGTCCTTTGTGTTTGTGTATATTATGCCTGGAATGCATGTTTACCCAGCAGCCTTTGCCTTCGCAGCACACTGCAGTCAGAGTTTTATGGCTCTTTTCTGTGGTGCCACAGTGACACATGGTGGCGATTTACAAAAACAACATAATATCTGATTTATGTCCAAATAACTTGCAAAGGAATATGTGATTGTTGCCACTGTTAATTTTGGACCCTAAAATTTGGAGTGTGGTAATGCTTGTGCCAGAAGGCGAAATTTCAGTTTCTGTCCTGAAAATCCACAAATCAGCGTTTTCCATTGCTGCCTCTATAATTCATGGTAATCTTCTCTGCTTGTTTTTGGGTACATTTGTGTCTCTGAGTTTTACAGAACAGCTAATCAAACAGAATAAAGATACCCTAAACCCATGTCAAGTCAAACTCTTTTTTATCACATAGCTTGATATCACAAATAATACACTTGCCTCAGCGGACTTTACAATCTGTGCAACATACAACACCTTCTGTCCTTAGATCCCCAATTCATATCCTCAAAAACAAAGGGGCAAATGGAGTGGAAGGATGTGCAGAAAGTGCAGAATTCCAATATGGATGATCAGTATGATGACATTCTAAATTGATTATGAACAAATATGATGAGATTGATGTGAGAAAAACACTGAGCAACTTCCAGGGAGCTACCAAACAGCCATATAGACTTCTTTCAAAGCTATAAATGGTCATTGTTAGTGTAAATAATGCATCTTTATTCCTGTCATGTAAATTAAACTAGGTTGTAATGCTACTCTCTTATATGTCTTGCAGTAAGTCTGATAAGTTCCATGTTTACAGTTTAAAAATGAGAACTATGCTATCATTCACTGAGTAGTTTCACTGAACAGCAGATAAGCACACACTCCTCTTCTCAGTATATGCTCTCTATAAAGACCGTGCGGTTTTATGAGGAGCTACTAGTCTGTTGAAGTCCATCTCACTTGCCCACGCTCAACCTTTGGTATGACTCACTCTTCCAATCACCCCTTCATTCGTTGCTTCATTCGCTGGACATATTTACTGCCAGTTTTCACATTCACGTTATATCCGAGGTGTCTTTTATTGCGGTTAGATCGCCTCTTTTATCCCTCTTTGCATGTTCTTGACTATACTATTGTAATTGAAATTATCACCAATCTGATCAAAAGATATGAGAGACAAGAAGTGAATGAAGAAAACATTTGCTGAATGAAATGAGTTGTGCAGCTGTGATGAGCCGCTTTTTTTTTTTCTCCTTTTGAAGCACTGTACCAATTATACTTGATTATCAGGCTCACAGTTTAGGATGCACATATTAACCCGACTGCTTTAGTTTGTCCCACGAACAAGGAGCGACATCGGGGTGTGTATAGAAGCCACGGCGTTTATATCCAAATATCTCAGCTAAGAACCCGAAAGCTTTTAATTTCCACCTTGTTCACTTGCTGTGCATGTGCAATAATTGGTCACTAATGTTCGATTTATTTGTCAGTTTCACCAGCAGATAATTACAGCCAGGAAGTCATTTCAGACTCTGGTCTATGTGCGTCACCAGAAAACATAATTGGCTGAAGCTTTTATTAAAAAAAACAGGAGGATGTGGGAGGAGGGAAGCAATGAAAGGAATATATTGGTGACGAGTGGTGTTTCAACACGTGTCGCTTAAGAGTTGCTGGTGAGTGCGTGTACATGTGTGTGCTTGGAAGGAGTTCTTTAGACAGTAATGAAGGTAATTAGCTGTAATTAGAAGCAAAGGTTTTCAGCAGTGATGAAAAGGTTGATGTGAGGTGGCTGTTTTCTCCTGGCCACCAGAGGGCGATCTTTGCTTTACTTTGAAACTCAGAAGACACAAAGTGCCACTGCTGGCAAATTTGCATTTCATTTCCATGTTTACTACTGTACTAGTGTTACATTTGCTTTTGCTTAGATTGCATGAAGCACCAGGGGTACTTTTTCTTGCAAGCTAAAGACTGTTTGTCCTAAATCCCTTGTTCAGCACACCACATCCCACCAAAGGCTGATTTTTGTTCTTAGTTATCTTGTGTTTTGGTCAAATTTTGGCTCTGTAATCCATCTATACATTATTTAAATGTGAAGCTTTTGTAAGTAGCATGTTTTTTCAAGAATGTTGATTTCTCCTCCACAGATACGAGGCTTTCTGTCGAGGTTCGACAATGTCCTGCCTGCCAGCCTGGCCTTCGACAAATGCACTGCCTGCTCCCCCATTGTAAGTGTCTCAAATTGTAACCGACTAGTTTGAATATACGTGTTTTCAAATCCAAAACAGCGTTTCAATGTTGAACTCCAGTTTGCTAGAAAGATCGAAATGCAGATGCAGATGAGGAGGTTCTGATTTACTTATCGGATTATGCTTGGTTACTACGTGACAACATTGTTTTGAAACACAAATTGCAGCCTTAGCAGAAATAGGGGGATTCCCATCTCTCCCTTTTCCACATTGTTAAGTCGGTGTAGCTGTGCTGAAATGTTGTTCCTCGAGGAATACTAAAGGGACACACACACACACACAGAGAAAAGCTGGTAAACCCATATGGTAACAATCAGGCAGCAGTTGCTCATTGATGTCAGTAACTGTCGTATGAGTGGAATTAGCTCCCACCACTGCTGTATGTGTGTGCGTGCATGTGTCTAGATGGGTTGCTGAAGGGTCCACAAATCCTAAATCAGCCAAGTGGGATGGGAGAAATTGCCCTTAGTGTTTTTTACTGCATTGTCATTGGTCCCTAGCCAACTGGCCGATGTGGTTAGCGGCGTCCGGCGATGTGATTGGTTGGTGTACGTTGGTGTAAGACCGGGGGATGAAGGAGAGAAAACCACAATTTAGACAGGGAGAAAGTTTTTTTTTTTTTTTTTTAGAGTGAGTTGGGGGGGAGGCAATCAGGGGGGTTCTAAGTAGAGGAAATGCAGCGCTGAAGAAAGGGTGTTGTGATGAGTGGAGGGCTGGTTCGCTCTCTCATTCTCTCCTGATCTCAATGCAGTCTTTGTGTCTATAAAGAGGTCATAAAGCCCCAGATCTATCACTTTCATGTGAAGACAGAGGGAGAAACCAAGGCAGCGGGGGGAGGGAGTGAGTTGGCTAGCTTGTGCACTAAAAGTTTTCTCCACCTACACACTGACAAAAAAAAAAAAAAGAAAAAAGAAAAAAAAAGTATGGCGTTCCACCCCATCTTAAGGTGTCATGTTTCTGCCTGTGTGACTGATGAGATTATTCGGTCTGCACAGAGGTTTCATATGGTTTGATAGGGATTGTATAAAGGCTGTGTAGTCAGGGACAATGAACAACATGAGTTGGGAAAGATGATTCTTTGCTGAGGCAGGGATAAACGTTATGTAGTGAAACTGGTGAATATGTTTTAATCCCACCCACACATCTTTTCCCTTCTCTGTTTTGCATTTACTTATCTGCCTTTTACTCTTTTCTTTTCAGCCTACTCCCATTTCACTTCTCCTGCTACTCCTCTCCCGCTGTCCTACCTTCTCTCCCTTCCTTCCTGCTCTTCCTCCCCCGTATCTCTGCCCCTTTTGTGAGTCTGTCTGTCCACCTCTGTGCGTTCACTTTAATATGTGTGTGTGTGTGTCTTTGTCTTCTCTGTGGGTGTGTGTGTGTGTGTGTGTGAGCAAGTGCATGTCTGTCTGTGTGTATTCCTGCCGCAGTCAGCTGTGTGCTGCCAGGTCACTATGGAAACAAAACAATTCAGCCCCTGTCTGGGCTGGAGCAGTTCCTGTAGAGTTGGGCTTTTCACTGTGTGTATGTGTGTGTATTTCCTAACTCTTTTTTGGGGCTACAATCCAATAAAACTCCACGCCAAAGAGTAAATCACAGCTGACGTGGCTTTGTCTAAAACCGTGCCAGACACCTCTTACTACAGCTACTTGTACACACTACCAAATATGCTACCACTATTAATAGCAAACATTTTTTTTCTGCATTTGCAGTGCAAATTCTTGAAAAGACATTGAAATGATCACAACATAGCTCTCCATGCTTCCCTCTTAAGGTGATCCTTACTTTTTAACATTTAATAACTTGTACCATTTTATACTTAAAGACCAAAATCTCATTTTCTACCTAGTTACCATGTCCATATAGTGTTTTTGAATATGCTGAAATAATATTATGAGTAAAATAAGCAGTCGGTGCCATGGCTGAATATTTCCATCTTGAAGCTGCGGAGAACCCATCCATTTTTAAAACACACATTCAGACTTCTAGGGTTTCATATATAATGAATCTAAGGAACCAATCCCTTCAGTTTGCAGGGTGGGGCTTTTAGTGCCATTTTTCTTCTTCAGAACTGGTTCCTGGTTCAAACATGTATGGCTGAATTACTCCAATATTACCACATCAGTTTTACAGTGAATCAGGAGAGTCATTGGTGAGCTGGTGTGCATGAGCTGCAGTACGTAGTGCATGCAGAGAGGCAGAGACTTTATAGCAAGCCTGTCTAAGACATTTTAAGGAATATTAAATGACAAAGCAACTTTTTTAATTTTAATTTTGATGCACAGAAATTAGTTTTTAGGTGTTTATTCAATGACCGCAGGGGGACTCCTCATGTTACAGATTGTAAAGATAAAAAGCTGATTTTACGTGTTTAGAGATGTGAACATCAGTGTCAAAGGTTAAAACTGCTTAAAGAAACTGAAATAGGCTCAATGTGAGTAAGTGATGCAGTGATTTGTCTTTCAAGTGTGTACAAACTCAATTACAGTACATAGAATGTTCTTTTAACTGTATGTATATATTTTGAAGCTGAAACGTTAATGATTATTCAATCAGCAGTATATAATTGCGCCAAAAATGTTGTAATTAGTAACATTTTAATCATTTTAACAGTACACATATTATAATTATTACTTATTGAGTATTTTCTAACATTTTATTCATAATTAATTGTAATTTATTTTTCTCAGTATTTTTATAATTCTGATTATTCTGTATTATATCACATGTGTAACTGACAGCCTTATGATGATTTAAATAGTTACTAGTAAAGCCCCTTACATTTACACAAGCTTTCATGTTCACAACAGGCACATTTGAGAAAATACTGGATCTACAATGAACAGCAGACGTTGGTACACCCTGTCCAGTATCACTTAAATATTAAATGTTTTTTATTATAGTATATCTACATTGTAAGTTTCTATTTTACATAAGAGCAAACACACTACCGATCAACTCAGATGTAATGCATTTACTATAAAGTGATACAATTTTTAAACATTTGGTTTTTAAGACTGTTGTGTACTCTACTTTTAGATTAAAACACATTTGTACTGTTTGTACGCAAGCTGTAGGCATGTTAGTGTTATACAGCTACCACAGAGGGTTAACTGCACATACTTTGTGGGCTGTGCTTCTGTGAAATGTGCTGTTTCTCTGAAATACCATAAGGCCTCAGGGGCGACACTAATGAGTCAGTATTGGGTTGGTGAGTTTCTAAGGCAAGTGTCTAACCTGACGTGATGACCGTACATGTTAACAGAGGAAGTCAAGGCCACTGAGTCACCTGGAATTGTCCACTCATAGTACTCAGAATACACAAAGTGTCACATAATGGCAAAACCACTAACTGGGAGTAGTTTCGAGGAAACATTTAATCCATAGTTGTGCGTCAGTTACAAATTTAGCTTTTCATTGGTATTTACAAGAGCTAATCCACTAAGTATTTTCATTATGAATCGATGGTTTAGTTATTTTGTATATAAAATGTCCAAAAATGGTTAAAAAAAAAAGTCCATCCATATTTTCAAGAACTCAAGTTGACATATTCAGATAGCTAACTTTGGCTGAAACAAGAACCCAAATATATTCACTTTGACAGAATTTGGCAAATGCTATAAAAATGGGAAGTTGGAACCAAATTATTTGGGGTATGGTTGCTCAAAAGTGACTGAAAAATGAACAATGCATCAATAGAATTGCTGTGGAATAAGTTTCCACTGATGGACAAATCAGTTATTCCACTGATTGTTTCTAGTGTTGACTGTTACCTGTTATATGAGATTTTTCCCCTTACATCACTGCTATTATTGATACCAATAAATCTACATTTTCTGTGTACACAAATAGTTACAAGATAATGACAAGCTGTAGTTTATTCCTATGTCTTAAACATCTCCTACATACTCTTTAAAAACAGCCAATCCTCCATATTCTGTATGTTTACAAGCAAAGTTAAAAGCCACCAGGACCACCCAATGTTTGATATGTTTAGAGATGCTACACATATGCGAGCACACACACACATACACAACCTGTAATGTGTGATGCTTTCAGCTTATGTCCAACTACTTCAAAAAAGGAGACATCACAACTCTCAAAGCTTGAGGATACATTTATGTGGCCCCACACGGAAGGAAGTTCTAGGACAAGTGCATATATGCTCACATATGCCTCCCACATGTGTGTGTGCGTGTGTTTATATGCATATATGTAACACGCAATCTATTCCAGATGTGGGGTTGTTGGTGTGTTGTTGCAACAGAATCAACCCATCAACGGCTGCTAAACACTTTGAAACATTTTCCCCATTTGCCTCTTGCTTCCTTTGTGTCTACATATGCTTATATCTTTTATTGCATATTTCCCACAATGCTTTTGCCACTTTGAGACATCTGTCACAGCACAGTTTGAATTAGTCACACATTACAGTGTTCACTCATTTGCTATAAAGTTCCCAGACGTTTCCGAAGAAAAGTGCTATTAGACTCCTGATAAAAGAAATTACATTTTTAACTTATGTGCAACATTTGTCAAAAATTAACAGCCCAGTCTAAACTGTGTTGGATGATAGTTTCAGATTTCTTTGTCTTTTCAGGGTTGTGAATATTTCACATAAATATGAGCATAATTTGTGGCATAAGTGTGTTGTGTGTGTGCGTGTACCAAAGTGTCCGTGTAGTGACTTTATTAACTTTATCACAATCTCATCACAGTTATCAGGTTGCTTTCTGTGTCATGAACAGCTAAATTTCAACAAAGTGAGTTTTGCCCGTTGGCGTCTCACGTAACAGAAGCCGTGGATGGAAGTGGAGAATCAAAGAAATAAAAGAGAAGGAAGGAAAGAAAAGAGAGGATGAAAAGATGAATGAGGGACACATCAGTGTGTATTGTGTGCAGTGTGTCTGGCTCCGAGACGAGACGCCAGGTCGGTCTGCGAACACACACACACACAGGCAGTGATGCACACAGCGTGTTGATGTCTGAGGCAGAGGTAACTTTACACCTGCAGAGGAGGGTCAGTGGGCGTCCATGAAAGGCTTGGCCAAGCTTAGGAAGGTAGTCGAGAGGGCAGAGGATTCGTGTGTGTGCGTGTGTGTGCGTGTGTGTGCGTGTGTGTGTGTGTGCATAGGTGTTTTGGAGTGGAGGTGTGGGTTTTTGAAGTCTGCACTGGTAGGAGATCAAGGAAAACAGTGCAGTGTGACTGCAGAGGCGCCGAGTGGTGGTGGAACAGAGGTTGTGCCCAACGGCTACAGCAACAAGGATTCCAGTTTTTTGTTTTATCCTGTTTGGTGGTTATAATTATCTGATTTCATGTAATAATGTTTTTGTCTTAAGTGGATACCTTTTCTTAAGTTGTGATGCATTAGCACAGCTCCCTCCTCCACTCCAAGGAAGCACATTATATTCAATCAGGACTTTGACCTTGAACATAATGTTCAGAAGTCTCTTGGCTGAGAAGGACTATTTTATTTAAAAGTGCAGTAAAAGGTGAAGCAGTGCATTTATGTAAGGACCTTTTTTTTACCCTTAACTGACTTAAATCCAGTCTTTACACTTTCAGGTCTTGTACCTGAAAAATTGTCTTGGCAGAACAAACCATGGCATTTACTCATCAAGGAAAAGGACCTGCTTTCCATTTTTGCCTAAAACAACAACAGTAATGTTGTCTGAAAACATGCTAGAGGGATATATTCTAGTTTGTTTTTGTACAACTAACTACGTCATGGAACCCTGAAAACAGAGCTGAAGTCAAATCTCTCCCCTGACATACTCTTCTTTCTGGCCCCTCTTTCTGCACCCTCAAAAATGGTAACATTTGTGCTTTGTCCACACACTCACACCATGTCCTGATCATGCTCTGACTGCATGTAATTCAAATGCATGACACAGTATTTTGATGATGTATTGTTTTTCTGACTTCGAACACAATCTTATTTTAGGATGAGCAACATTTGTCTTCGACGGAGACATATGAGCAAATCTGTCACTCCTTTAAAGTGACTGAGAGTCCCTACCTCCTTTGCAGTGGTTGATACTTTAAATTAGGACCCATGGAGAGCATGAACTCTGGAAATAGTTCCATCTATTAGAGCTGCATAGTTAGAACTGAGTGCCTTTGATTGGGTTCTCCTGGGATTCCAATGCATTGAAACAGAAAACAGTGATATGAAGTCATTAGAAACTAAATGATTGACAAAGTCATGAAAACCTGGAATGATACAACCTGTGAGACATGACAAAGAGTACAGATCGAGGTCTGCGGGTACCTCAGTAGGTAGCGTGAGAGTTAATAAACAATATACACTGATCAGGCATAGCATTATGACCACCTGCCTAATATTGTGTTGGTTCCCCTTATATGGTCAAAAATGCTCTGAACTATTGGGCATGGACAAGAGGACCTCTCAGGGTGTCCTATGGGGTTTGGAACCAGAACGTTGGCACTGGATCCTTTGGGTACTCTGACTTGTGCAGTGGGGCCTCTGTCAATCAAACGTGTTCCACTGCATCCTGTTGATGCTTGATCAGAATGGGCTGTAGGAAGTTTGGAGGTCAAACCAACATGTTGGGCCATTGTCCTGTTCCTCAAGATGTTCCAGGCAGTTTGATGTTTTTTCCATGTGGTGGGGTGCATTTTCCTGCAGGGGTAGGCCAGTGACATTTGGGATTTCCATTTGCATGAGGGAGTGTGCTTGTTGTGGGACTATGTTTATTTGGGCGTCTAAATCTCATCAACGTTGTGTCATAATGTTGTGGTTGATCGGTGTACGTGCTGCTTTTACTAAATGCAATTAACAAGATGTAGGCGTACCTGAGATAAGCCAGATAACTGTTAAATTAAAATGGTTGTCGAGTTCACAACAAACTGCTCAGCTAGCTAGCATAGTTTGGGCAAAATGTTAGAGAAACTCAAATTACACCATGGCTAGGTAATTAAATGTGATTATTAAAAATACTGGTCCGTACTTATTCATTCATCCATGTTAATATTCTCTTCTTCTTCTTCTTCTTCTTTTTCTTCTTCTTGATTTCTGTATTTCACACTGATACACAGAAGAGTGCGCCTATAGAAAGGCTTCATTGTTATTATCTCATTGTTTTGCACACTGCCACATTCAGAGCTGAGGGTTGTCAGCGCACATCAAACCTTCTTGTAGTTTATGAAGAGTCTGTCAAATTATTAGGCCTGCTCTTGAATGTCTATAAATTGTGCTTGATTCCAATGGAGACCTTTGTACATAGAAATATTTCGCCTTATTGTTGTTGATGGGCAAACACATGTACACACATGGCAATCCGGAAACCACAGAGCTTTCTAGACTTGTCTCCTACCTGCTCACTGTAAACACAGCCTAGTTCAGCCAAGACCTCCCTGAATATTTGTCTTGTGACAGGAGTGCAGAATATTTTGCTTTTACAGTATCTCG
Source organism: Dascyllus trimaculatus (assembly GCA_024666655.1). Classification (NCBI taxonomy): domain Eukaryota; kingdom Metazoa; phylum Chordata; class Actinopteri; family Pomacentridae; genus Dascyllus; species Dascyllus trimaculatus. The sequence goes on from CM045450.1 coordinate 11,651,273, forward strand.
TTAGTGCAAACAACTTTTTTTTGGCAAATTTTGCGAATGAGACACATGAGTGATTTTGATGAAATATCTTGATTTTAAGCTTAGATTTGGGGACATTTTCTGATGAAATGGCACATCACAGCTGAGTAGTAAAAAACTCTGTTGGAAATTTAAAATATGATGATTTTCTGATAAGTAGTGTAAGTTTGACGTTTTTTAAAGGTAACATGCCTTTCAAACCTCCCAGCAGGTTTTGGGTTTCAGACTCCTGATAATACCTAACACGCATCTTGAACCAATCCAGCCTGTAGTGTTACTGTTTCACTAACCTAGCATTACATATCCTGTTAATTCACCTGTAGTCATTTTTGGTTTATGTTGTCTTTTTGTCCAGGTCCTGGATCACTACGAGAGGGAAGGCTTCAGCTTCCTGTCCAAGGTTTTTAATTCTTCCCACTCGTTCCTGGAGGACCTGACAGGGCTGACTCTGTTGCACCAGGAGACACAGGCTGCAGAGGTAAATCACTCCCCTCATATACACCCACACAAACAGGTAGAGACTCGCACACAAAATCTGCTGCTCTGGTCCAAGAGTCTGACAGTGGATAGTCCCTGTTTTAGATTGCATCCTCAAGCCAAGGATTTTAAATATCTTGAAACCTTGTTTGCCACTGAGGATGACACTGGTCAGGTTGGTACATTGTGATGCAGCTGGACATTCATAGTGAAGAGGTGAGGTGCCAGATGTCTGAGCTTGAAGCCAGGCCTTTGATTCATCTATCAAATCAGGTTCAACCTTCACCTATGGTCATCTATGACCTTATGACTAAAATAATACCAGCTTAAATTTGTTTTTTTCATTATATGCTGGTGCACCCTTTGGGACAGATTATAAACGCTGTTCACTTGCGCTAAAAGGAACTAGTTGAGATGGTTTGGACATCTAATTTAGATGTCTATTTGTCGCCTCAAGGAGCATGTTGGAGAGATTCAATATCCCACCTTGCTGAAGAATGTAGAAAGAAAAGCTGGAGATTATGACTGAGAAAAAGGACTTCTGGGTATTCTTGCTTATCCTGCTGGAACCATGACTAAACCCCCCAAAAAGGGACAGAAAACTTATGGCAAGATAGAGCTAACCACAGCCCCTCCGGAGCTGAGTATGTTTTATGACCCTGGAGAATCCATACAAATGTTTTTCATACAAGTTTCAAAACAGTTTGTCCTCTTCTGGGCATATAAATTTTCATCAGAAGGATTTCTCAAAATGATGCTTAACAGGAGACACAGTTTTGATTCAAAAGTAGAGATGCTTTTAACCTTCTTCTAATTATTCTGTTGCTATAGCAGCTCACAGTTGATGTCTATGGAACAGCGTTCGGCATAAAGTTCCAGCAAACATCCAGAATACTTTGTGGTGGAATATGGGTGGTTTTCCTCAATACTCCCCTCTGACATGAGACACAGGGAGTCGAGGGAGAGACACACAAAATGAGTGTGCGTGGGTGGTGGGGGTTGGGTCTGGTCCTGCCGAGCTGTGGGAAAATCCCACTTATTTTCTCCCCAACTCCTACTCATAACACAGAGGTGGAGGAGGGGAGAAGAGAAAAGCATGAAGGCAAGACTGAAATGAGGAAAAAGTTGAGTGAAGATAAGAAACAGTGGACGGAGAAATGGCAGGAAGAAAGAATGGATGACTAAAGAGTGAAGAGGAATGAATGTAGAAACTGGAGAAGAAGAAACACTTTGCGTTTTATCTCTTCTCTTTTCCCAAATACTTCTTTTTCCCCATCTCTTGCTGTCAATCTCCACCTTATTCCCTATCATTCTCTCCATCTCTTACGTTTGTTCCTCCACTCTCTGTACACCCCCCTCTCCCTGATGAAGTGTGTTGAAGTGTCTGGCGTCGATCCCTTTCTCTTCAATCAGAACATGGAGAGATTGTTTTGATTGCTCAGCCCACTAGCGCCAGAAGTCTTAGCGCCTGTTTCCTGTACACAGATTACTTATTCTGAAAACTACTGTGCTTGGAGGACGTCCCTTTGGGTTTTTTTTTTCTCCCAATTCCAGGAAGGGACAGTAGTTCTTTTCTTGATCGTGAAAGCATATTATTACTTATTTCATGTGGAAACCCACTAGAAACAGGCTTGTGGTTCATTTTGGGTCTTGACCCGTATTTTCAGAAGTGCTGGTCTGAAATAATGATAAATGTAAATGTAAAAATGAGGGGTTTAAAGGGACCTTATGGAATCCCTTTTTATGTGAAAGTTTTGGAGTCGTATACACGTATGAGTCATCATACGTGTATACAACTCCAAAACTTTTCTGTATCTTTATTTAGAAGTTAGCCTGGAATTGCTGATAAAGAGTATAATAAGTATGATCAGATATTGTGATATTATTAAGGTTTGGGCCTAGCATTAAAGTGCACTTAAATGACTTTTATTTGCATAAAAAGCTATTTTTACAATCTTCTCGTCTTTCCCTTAAGCAAGGTATTGAATTCATTACAGCCAGTGTGTGTCTGTGTGGGTTTTTGCACGCTCAAATGTGTGTAACCATTCTAAACTATAATCTACGTCACCAGATATCACTACTATGTACTTAAGGCCTATTTTGGGTGAGTTTGTAACCTGAGAACTACTTTTTATGCGGTCACTGCAGGGTTTTGGGGGAGTTCGAGTTCGGTAAAAGTTTAGACTGACTGAAAGCTGTGCGTGTCTTTGTGTGAGTGTGCGTGAGTGTGCGTGTGTGTGCGTGTGTGTGTGTATGTGCACAGATCAGTGTGAATGGCTTCTTTGTGAGATCAGGCCTGCAGAGATTTCAAACTGTGGTACGAGCATGGCAGGGTGGAAAATGTACTATGAATCTGGCGTCTGGCAAATTAGCTACATGTATTTGAAACATTTGTATGCAGCCCGATGTATCTATATCCTCACGGGACCATTCATGCATGTGGCAAGGAAAATCTAACATGACCCATTTTTAATATGTATGACTTGATCTATACTTGTACTGTATCCCCTCCCCCTGTTGCCCCACAATCTGGTATGGCCAGTTTCTCTCTGTAGTCAAATGTTCCCTCCATTGTCACTCCTCAGAATACAAGGCTTTAGTGTTCTTCATACAAAGTCCTTATAACTTAGTATCTGAAAGTGTCAAGCAGCTACAATTTTTTTCTGAGCAATCACGCCACCTTTATGCAGTGATTGTGCACATGTTCCACAGTTCAAACTCAAGCTCTCTTTTCCTTTTATGTCACTTTTTGATTGGTGTAACTCAGGGCAACAGGGATAAATACGTTTGGCAAAAAGCCATCTGAAAGTACGAGCCACTACTGTATCTATTCGTACACTTGTAGCATTCGATGTGCAAAAAGAGGTCTTTCATCAGACGACGCAATCAGTGTTATCATTATTGCTTTTATTCATTTTCCTTGCTACAGTATTTTATAGTTAGTACTTTTATAATTAAGTGCTACAACGAACAGTTATTGCAACTGCCAGGGATGATGATATTACATAGGTGATTGTCATGACTCCTGTACATGATGTTAAATCAAAAAGTGAAAAACAAAATGATTTAGAAGAAAAAAAGGAAAGGGCAGTGGTGGAAGTCCAGTGTGTATACCAGGTATATAACATCGTATGGCCTACTTAAACCAAGCACTTGTGACTGCCACATGTCTTGATGGATACACTTGTTTTCTCTAATCTCCTTCACTTTTTACATGTCAGATGTTGTTTGTAAAGCTTTGGGGTGTGACCAGTGTGGGATCATCCGAACTAGATTGGATAAAGTGGAGCCCAGTCACTCAACACATTCACATTGACCCCAACTCATGCTCACCCTGTGTCACTGTGTTGATCAACTGTTGATGCCATATTGGAGGGGTTATCTGAACTCCACTCCGCTTACTTCTCAATTCATAATAATTTAACTGAGCGTTTAAACATGTTAAACCAGAGCAGAAGGTGGTAGCTGACTGGACTTCCTGAGTGTTGCCTGGCTGTACAGGGCTGGTCAGACAAATCAACGCATGCGAACACTCAGAGAGCCTGAGAGGAAATGAGTGTCTGTACAGGATGCTGTACCTCTCCTCTGATTCCCACCAACTGTCTTCGGCTTCACAGATTTAGTTACATAAAATACTGTATCTCTCCATCCATATAGCCACATACTGGGATCAGGCTAATCTTTATTATGTAAGAGGACAGAGAACGAAAGAGATGAATATTCTCCACGACAAAAAAAAGAAACTGAGCTTTATGTTGCCACAACATAAGAGGGATATACAATTTTGGAGTCCTGCACACAATAATAACGTGCTGCCTTTGCTCAGTAGAAATGCTCTGCTTTAGTTGAACAGTCTTTTGAGGGGATTGCTGTAGAATAATTCAAAGTAATGAAAATTATACATTATAATCCCATATAATTTTATAATTTTGCATTGCATTTTCTCACATTAAATCATTAAGAATGATGTTAGGTTTTGTATTTGTTATTCCCACTCCTTTTAGGAAGAAGGGGAAAGGAATTCACATCCATCTGTGAGATGTCAGACTATCAAAAGTGCCCTGCCAGTGTTGTTTAGGAAAAAGATTGCTATGGTGCTATTAAGTAACTGGGGTTATATAACTTAATAGTGAAACTGAAAAACGATGTGTCACTCATGTTGTTCCAGCGCTCCCACACTTAATGACGAGGAAGCACGTTATCATTGGTCATTCTTTATATTATATATTCCTATATCGTCATTTTCAGTAAGCGAGTGTGTGTGTGTGTGTGTGTTCCCGTACACATTAATCTGTCAGAAGTATGAATGCCCGAAACAGAGGATGTGTGACCCTCTCAGCACAAAGGGTCTTTCTACAGAGCTCATGTCCCACTCTTCCACCTACTACAACCGGCCATGCCAGTAAGTCACAAGATAGCCTCGTCTACGTCGAGCCCAGAGAATAATGTGTCGCTTGTCGCACGACTGTCCTTTTTTGGTTTCATTTTATGATATGAATTTTTATTGGTCTCATGCGGATACGCTGACAGCTGCTTGATTTTAGCGAAGGAGTTTTCGTAACAGTTTTATGAGGAGATGAGGCAACAGATCTGCACTTGATAGGCTTTTCTCTCAGGAGATTTAGTACAGAGCTGGGCAACGTATAGAGGGTTTGTGTGGATTTAGTTATGCAAAAACACTCTGGAGGGTGTAACCTGTGTTTTCATAATATTGTCATCTTGTTGTTGTGTTTTGAAATGAAATCAGCGTAGATGACCTCAGTCCCGTCTTGAAAATACGGGACCATCCTGGAAGTTCTCCTTGAGGTTTGGGGCCCCCTGATTTAAGAGGTATTTGTGTTTCAGCTAATACTCCAGATATCCAGGGTTACTCATCGTGCGTCAGTGTCTTGCTCAAGAACAGTTCCACAAAATGTATCTACATTTGGGACGATTGGACGCACCATAATTTAGCACAATCCCTCTGCCAATTGCAAGCTGAATTATTTTAGTTTTACTATATGATGACCGAAGTTTGAACCATAGTTGTCTTCCAAGTAGGAAGTAACCCGAGTCTTGATAAAAATCATTCTGGCCTGATTACAGCACATGCAGGCAGCGTTCAGTAATATATATATAAACACCTGTTTTTGCTCAGAAGTGTGCGTTTGGCTTTTTTGATAACAATCTCTATGCCATCAGATGCCACTAATCATCACCTTGAGTCATACTATTGCCCCAATGGACCGTTGGTTACTCAACCACCCACGCTCGGCCCTGCTCTGGACCGCACTTCTCTACGTAAAACAGTGTGCTGACGATAAAGTTGATTTAGTTATGTTGGCCCGTCACCCAGCAGCTTGGAAGACGCACAAGCGCGAGCACGGACACACACAGAAACTCCCAGCAACGCAGACTTTCTCCTCTCACCAGTCACATGCTCTGTCCTCCTCGCTCTCTTACTCACCCCCACAAAAACACACACACACTCGCACAGCCACACGCACACACATTTGCTCTGTGAGCGTCAGAGGGCCCCATGTATGTCAGAGCTTTATCCAAACACTACTACGGTTGCTACATACTGCAATTATTACCAGATGGACTTGGGGAAAACATATTAAGCCTGCTTTTTCATTAGCACACTGCACACCCTCCTGTGAGAGACAGAGAGATGGAGAGAAAGAAGAAATGGGGAGGGAGAGTGAGAGAGACGTTTTAAAAAGTCTAATTAATTTTGAATTTCATATTGAATTACTGCCTGTTTACAATGCCATTTCCCATTTTTAAGGTCCCACAAAACAAAAAAGATTTTTTTTTCTTGTTGCTAGGTTTTCAAAACATCCAGTTGTATGTCTTTTTATCTTGAAGTCCAGTTCTTTTCTCTTTTTGATCCACTTAGTGAGAGTGATAGCAGATTATGTGATAATCATTTACATACTGAGTTAATTGACTGATGCCATTTATTAAGACCAAATTTCTTAATTTTCCCTGGTTCCAGGGTCACAAATTTTAGGGACATCATTAGCTTCCCCATCAAATATAATTAAAACTAATAATCAACTATTGCTATCGTAAAACAAGCAGTGTAATGTCAGCTTCTGCTCCAGTGATTTATATTTAATCGAAGTGGATTCTCAAGTGAGCTCACTCTCAGTGCTCTGTTTTGGTTCAACATCTCATTCCAAGCAGAAAAATGTCAAACCGCAGAAGTTACAATGTTGGAGTCATAAAGACGCAGTGAGACGATAAAGCATTTTATATTCAGCTCAGCAGACAGGAACTGGCAGCTTTCATGTTGTAATTTCTTGGGAATAAAAACATATAATTTGGTAGCAGTTGTTGTTAAAATAGAGGCAAAATTCTTAGAAAGTCATTTTAGTTGATATATTTTTATCATATACAGTAGGCTGCCTTGTAAGCTTTTCAGCTCACAATGACTAAAATACTTTCTAACTTACTGTAATAGTATAATTATATTACATTATATCATGTTACTTCATTTGGAGTGTACCATTTAAACAATGTCTAAGTATTCCTCTAATCTAGTTTTAAATTACAGTGTTTATTCCAGGAAGCTTCCAGGGAAATTTTAGGAAAATATGTGACTCGTAAAATGCCTAATATTATCATTTGCTTGCACCTTGTCACATTCTTCGTGCATGATTTTGTATTTCCATGCGCACATACATGCACATATACATCAGTGTCATCATAGCACATGTGTATTTATGTCCCATATGTATGCCAGCTATGCCTGCTCGACATCTATTGCACTGCTAATTATAAACGTGTGCTCTACTTGCTTGGATGCATGTCAGCTATGTACAGACACATCACACCTCCTATCCTTTCTTTCTTTACTTAGTTTCTGTCTCACACATACACTCACACATGCACATACACAGACAGTACTATACATAGTTGAAATCTCCCTAGTTCTTTACAGGCTAAATTCAGAAGCTTTGTGTCAGTCGGTGGCTTGACTTATGACCTCACTCACTGACCTTTCTAATGCCCGCCTCAGTTTTTGAAGGTTATTCTCCTCTGTGTATATATTTGGTAGTACAGATTTATAAGTATGTGTGTGAAAAATTCTTTAACCTTTGTATTTGTTTCTCAAGTCTTGGTATTTTAACTAACCATCATGGTGTCTTTCCAGATTGCAAATTACCCAGCATTTCGTTTGTTGTAGAGAAATCTTCTGAGTAAATCTCCTGAGATTGTCGTTCCACAGGTGGGCTTACAGGATGAGCTATGAAAGAGACAACTATGAACCTAATGGCAGCCACAGAAAAATATTATTTTTTCCACAGTTTTTCATTAGCATTTGTGTTTCATTATTTTCTAACTTTCTAGAACACTTTTTTTCATTTTCAGTCGGTGTTACTACCATTCAGCTCCTGGCCAGAGTCCTATTTTTCAGTTTGTGGACTCAAACTGCATAACTGGGTCTAATGCTCTGATTCCAGAGTGATGAGAGTCTTGGCCAGCATGTACAAACAGAAGTAAAAAATACTACAATTTAAATAAAATTCATTTGACAAGTATCGATAACAAAAAGAAAGTACAGATCAGTTGGTATGTTGTCAGTTCATAAACTGCAAAGTACTTAAACAGGTTCATTATGCAAGGTATTGACTAAAAGCAAGTGGTTTTACCAGCGGGGGAAAGTCCAGAGTTTAGGTGTATTGAAATATAGTTTATTGTGTTTAAAAGTTGTAATTAGGCTACATCTTGACATCACTGCTAAATAAAGCAGAGACCAGATATGTTGGTATTTACTAATCACAATAAGTCTATTTCACTCCACTCTATCTCTGGTAAATAACATACATCCTGTGTCAGAGCAGATAGTCGGTCTCCCCTCCTCTTCTGTCTCTGTAGCTGAGGTAATATGACTCTTTGCATAGCCACTCAGTGTTTCCCTTATTACAGGGTGCTATCTTCAGCAAAATGCCAGTCAAATATAAATACCCAGGATGCATGCAGTATGTATTTAAAAAGAACAAATATCCAGTCAGTGATTCATTTGTGAATACAAGAAAATGTATTTTTGAAATTTTCCGTCTGTTCTGATTTGTAGTTTACGAGGCTACCTGTAGGCTACTTTTATCTTTGCACTTTCAATATCTATGTTTTTTAAAGACTTCTCCACATGATATGGGGATAAAAAGATGAAGAGGATGTTGTGAAGAATAGCAGGTGATAAGATCTCAGCCTCCTTGGCAAGGACAAAACTCCCCTCTGCTCGGATGCTGCTTTGGTGGGCTGTATTAATATACTTGTATACAGGGCTGGAGCTGGTGAAGAGGCTTACTGTAAGTGGAGGGTAAAGGGGATGCATGGCACCTAGGACAGCTGTCCTATGTCTTGAGCCCAAAAGAGCTCATACAGAATTACCAATCATCAATCATAGCAGACATATTTTCATCAGTCATAAATAGGACCCATAACACCAACTTTTCCCCAACTACATGGGAAATCTTACAGCAACCCTGCTCCTATACATGGCTTCTCCTCTTTGGCGCCAGTCAGTCCAGAGCGATGCCTTCTTAGAACCTGACAGCTGGCCGCATGCATGGACAGACAGACAGACTGACGGATGACTAGGTTGCAACAGACTGAGCAGCAGTCTAGTCGTCCCTGTTTAGCTCCTACTCTTCTTCCTGTTCAGTAGCTTTAAACAACTATTTCTGTATTTGTGTCAGCATTGCACTTTTAGAATGGACTCGCACTTCCGAAAGCACCGCACCCACACTCAGTCACACTTCACAGGGATCAGTTTGCTGCAGAGCGACAGAGATGTACAGTGTACAGCAGTGAGTACACCCCCGTGCAATATCAATTTGATCTCCTCTGCCTCTAAATAATTACATTGTTTTCAAGCTGACAAGTATCTTGCCTTATGAATGATTAGAAATCTACATTGAAACTCAGTGCAACAAAAGTGAATACCCATGTGATCACAGACACATAAGTTAGAAAACATGGGATGCAAACAAAACTGTGGACACTTGCTATTTTTCAATAGCCAGACTGCATGGCTATGGTCATAAAATGAATTGTAACCATGGAAATTGAGGGTTCTGTGACAGTGGCAAAAGACTATATCCAAGAAATAAACCCTTTCTTGCCTCCGGAACATAAAACCTTTGCTAAAAAATATGAAAAGAAGCCTGATGAATGCTCTCTTCAAATGGGGTCCAGCATGTTTGTTGTGGACAGAACTACAGTAAACGTATAGTCCTGACAGTGAAGCACGGCGGTGGGAGTATGATGATATGGGGGCTGCAAGAGTGCAAAAGGAGTTGGGGAGATGACATTTACAGATGGCATCGTAAATGCTTGTGAATATACTGAGATACTGGCTGACAAGATGAGTCATAGTCCTTGAAGTGAGAATATATTGGCATGGCAATGATCCAAAGCACACTGCTGGGATCACACGAGTTTGTAAAAAAGAAAAAGGTAAAATTAGGACCTGGCCAATTAAGTGAAGTTGAGGTATTTCAAAGAGAAAGGTAGAACACCATGACCCTATAGCAAAGAACAGCAGAAAAATAATGTCTGTAAGGAATGACAGATTTATGTGTTATTGGTATCCTCCATGCTGAGGAGGATTGAGTCTGTCATTAAAGTAAAGGTGGACATACATGACGTTTGTTACATTGAGTTTCTATTGTGGGTCCTGCAAATCTAAACGGTTTCTAATTTTACGTAAAATCAAATACTCTACTGTCCAACGTCCAACTGAACTAATGCAATCGACCAGACCTTAGATGATGGGGTGTGTTGTTTCAGTTACAGGTATAAAATGTGACTCCCAGCTAGATAAACAGATGCTTTTAAAGGCTCATCAGACACCGAAACACTGGGTGACAGTTTATTTTATTACAATGAGGAAGGATTTTACATCTGTAAAGAGTTCTAATGCTGTCATCTTGGCTGGATGATGTCTCATTGTAGCAAAAGTTAGGTGGGTTTCAGCTTTTTGCCATGTGACTGCTTTTTTGGACAAACCACTGTGTTGCACTACGACTAAGTGGAGAAAGTACTGTTTATTACAATTTGCCAAGACATAATGAGTTCCATCTGAAGGTAGCATAGTAAACAATCATCTCATCTTCCTTGCAGCAACATTGTTAGACAATTTAATCTTTTAGGGTGAATGGTTAAAAAGATTTTAAACAAATTAAAACACCCCTTTTCCTGAATTGTAAGTTTAAAGTGATTTGTGCTGAATTTGAAAGATACCTGATGGACTTTCTCATGGAGATCAAGCGTGCCACCTGTATCCTTCTATTAACCGCTGGGAAGCAGTGAATCATTTCAATGAAACCTCAGGAAGTGAATGTTGACAGTAGGTGAAGCACACATTGTGTTGGGTCACGTTCTGCTGTTTGATACTCTACAAGCTCAAGTTCACTTGTATTTATGTCTTTCTGCTGAGCAGATGTATGTAATAAAAGATGACTAAGGACCCCACTCAGCAGCCTAAATATGAAGTCTTTGTAACAGAATTATCCCGATCTTAAGTAGTTTTATCTTTCAGAGATAGTTTATCACAACTCTCACATCTTTTCTTTTATTAAAGGTTGAGTTAATTGTGGTTAAATGGTTAAAACCAATTATTATTGCATTTGTATAGGCATGCCCAGCTACTGTATGTGCACAGAAACTCAACTCTGAAGTATTTGTATGAATCCTGTCTAAGGGCAGGACTGTTTATTCCTCTGTTTCTGGATTGGGGAATATAGAAAAACTCCCTAGCAGCATCAAAGACAGAGATAAGAGCTGGCCCTCTCTCTTTCTCTCTCTCTCTCTCTCTCAGTGTGTGTCTGTGTGTGTAAGGGCTGCATGTGCATGTCTGAATCTTGTATAGCCTGATTCTGGCCCGCCTTGCTGGTCCCAGGTAATCTGCCCTGGAGCTCTGGTTTGAAAAGGAAACACACACACGCATACATCTGGCCACAATGCAAGTTCTTATCTTTTCTCCCGATACTGTTCTGTCCAGCACATGGAAAGGAGTGATAGCATCGAGCCTCTGGTTCAGATAATTACACGCAAGCACACAAACAGAAATAATGCATAACAAATAATGCAAAATATACAGATTGTATATATGTATGTGTAGGTTTGTGTTACGTTTTAAGTGTGTGTTTGTGTCCTGTTTTCTTTGTCTAACATTCACAGAAACACTCCTGCTAATGCTTGACTGGCATAATTTTCTTTGATCTAAACTGCCTGTGAAAAAGCGCTTTCAAGACACACTTCAACCAAGCTTTAAAAAAAAACCTGAATTCAGCAGGTCATCCCATAGTGAATGTGTGAATATTGAAGCCATTAGAAAACTTTCACACTACTAGGATTATTATTGAGCAACCTGTGTCTGGAGCCTCACTGTTCCCAGTGTGGTCAATATGCAGCCCAAAAGCTCATAGACGTATGTTTTTCCCCATCCAAGGCACCTTTGATCAATCTATAAACAGTAATCGCTTTTGATTTTCAAAACTTTTTGGCATAGTTATCATCTATGGAGTTTAAAAAATATCAAGCTTGGCTCATCCTGTAAAAAAGAAGTTGTTGTTTGTGATTGATTCACAGAATGAAGAAGTCTTTGTAATGAAAGACTGTGACTGTCTGGTGTGCTTAGCATCAGATCAAAAGATTGCCTCGAGTGTGGTTTACTCGGCACTTTGCCTTTTTTCTCCTGTGAACTGTGTGCAAGTGTGGGTCCATGTGCAAGTGTGTGTCTGTGTGGAAGTGTGTCAGGGCCTGTTGCTTCCTAAAGATTGGTTAGCTTGAAGCGCATTTGATCTCTCTTTGAAAACTGACATCTTTTAAAAACAACAGACAGAAAAAAAAGCTGTTCTTTTTGCATCATTTTCATTCTCTTGAAGGCTGTTTGTTGCACATGCATGTGTGCGAGACTGTTTGAATGTGTTTGCATGCCTATGTGCGTGCCTGTGTTTGTGCATGTGCCCGTGGGGCCTGACTAGTGTGTGATTGCTGCTCTGACCACACGTCAGTTGGCTTTGACTCATAGTTCTAATTAAACCTAGGGCAGGTCTGAACTGGCTGCACACAAACGCACACTCTGCCTCTGAAGTTGATCTGTTATTGCCATTTGGTTAGTTGCACGCTCAGAACGGTTCATTAGGTAGAGTATATACTGGTTGTGCACACACACACACATGCTAATGCCTCGTCAACTAAACTAAATGGAGCTTTCAAACTGTTTAAGGCTTATTTAGATTTTACTGCAATTGTGACACAAAACAAAGTGTCATCCTAATTACAGCCATAACTAAACTGACAAAAACATTTGTCATATGTAAATTGCAAAAGTTCAGTATCAGAAGTTGATACTATTAGACAAAGAAAACGAATGCTTACCACACGTTTCAGTATATAACTAAATTTGTGTCATTTTTATGCCTTTTTTAAAAGAGGATGATAAACTTTTGGTATTATGAAACACTTGTATGACTCACTAATGTGTTGATAACCTCTATTGTACAGGAAATGTGTCAGAGGGATGTGGGGACCAGGGAGGGGGAGATTCAGAGGGAGAGAGGAAGAGGGAAGGGAAGTGGGAGATGAAGACTGACAGATTAAGTGAGAGAATAAACAGAAAAGCAGGCCGAGGCAGATGGAACAAGAGAAAAGTCAAAGTTTCAAAGCGAAGAGGATTCAGGAGAAAGAATGTCAGTTGTTTGATTTAAAAAAAAAAAAAAAAAGTTTAAGTGCTATGCTGAAAAGATGAAATTCAAAGAAAATAGGTGAACAGTTAAAGGAAAGAAAGATAAACACTGTCCCAAGAAAGTGTGAAAAATTTCTGGTAATGTGAAATAAAAATGGCAAAATTTCTGAGAAAAGTTAAGGACATGGAGGAAAAGTTGTCCTGAAAATGAGGGCGAGCAGTCTGTCAGTGTCTCAGGAGAAACAACAGGACCCAGCTGTTGCTCTACAGGCCACCACACCCAGCCGAGAAAGACTCCATTTGTTGTTGTAGCTGGCCTTTACGACTCTGAGAGAAAAGAGGGAGAAAGGGGAAGTGGGGGTGGCGGCAGCAGAGTCTGACCGACTTAAAATGAAGAATAGAAAAAGTAGGGAAGAGGAGCAAATGTCTGCTGTTCATTAGGAAATGGGATAAGTCGAAAAAGACAAAAGGATGCTGCACCATTTCCTGGTTTTCCATTTCTCTCTTGTGAAGTTTGGTTCCAAAATGTGTTATCTGGGCTGAGTGTTGGGAATGCCAGTGCTTTGTTTGATTACCCTAAGACTCAGGAGTTTATGAAAACATAGCCAGGGGACGTGACCTCAGCTGGGACCTGAACACTAACTCAGTTCCCACCGAGAGCTCCTCTAAGCCACCTCTTTCCCCCTTTTAACCACTTTCAGACCAGTTTCACTCCCAGCCTGTTGGCCTTCGCTTTCCCTCTGATGTTACTTTCCTATCTTCAACCTTTTGCCCTTCTCAGGCATCATCTTCCCTTTCCTCTGTCATTCACCCTTTCCCTTGTGTCACTCTCTCGCCTCCCATCTGCCTCCACATGTTTAAGTTACAGTTTTAATGGCCTTTTTAGTCTGTCAACTTATATCTCTGTAGCTTGGATCCATTGTATAGGACACTGCTGTCATGTTCCAAATTTAAAGCAGGCTTCAACCCTATCTTAGCTGATGAATCACATTTACCCAAAGCTACAGCTTAGCCAAGATGGTAGCACTTTATTTTACAAGTATGTGGTTGGTAATTATGTTTAAAGAAGAATCATGATAAATTATTTTGTTGAGTTCACAGATAAACAAATGAAACCTGCATATTAGTGTACAACCTGCCATACAGGTATGTACAGCAGTGTGAGTAAAAGGGGAACTCCACCAACTGTATACATCAAAGTGTGTTTCCCGGTGTTGGGGAGGGCTACTGCAGTAGTGAGAAAAGCCTGTGGGGATGAAGAGGAAGCTGTGTGAAATCTGGAAAACTGCCTCAAGCAGTGACACATGAGTCAGCATCAGGTAGGTCTGAAGGTGCTGGAACGAAAGAGTTAGAAGTCAGAACTGAAGATGACGAGGTTCTGTTGCCCATCTGAGTCAAGTTACATTATGGATAATATAGGGAGCAAGCTTTGGCAAAAGAGAAGAATATATGGAATAAAAATGATGGGATCTGTGGTGTAAATATTGTGTCCGACAATGTTGTTGAAGTGCAACGCTAAACTGGTATAAATATCTTTTAAATTTACTGTCAACAAAACCCATGAGAAGACAAAAGTCAACAGTGACTTTATTCTACCAACCAGTATTGTCTGCTAATGTTTGATACATCTTACTTGACTGTGCAATAGACCATGTTTGACTAAACAATATTACAAATACCCCAATTAGCCACACCGTCACAACAGTTTCAATTCAACTTCACTTCAATTCAGTTTTATATAGTGCCAATTCGTAACACAAGTCGTCTCAAGGCACTTCACATAGTAACGTGAGGACCTAACAATATTATATAATAGAGAAACCCAACAAATCCAAAAATTCCCTTTGAGGTAAGCTCTTTTGCGATACTGGGAAGAAAAAACTTCCCTTTAACCTTGTGTATACCCAGCTCACAAAGGGCAGTCATCTACTTCGATCAGCTGGAGAGAGGGTAAAAGGAAGCAAGATGTGGATTAAAATCAGACAAACAATGAATGAAAGAACAATAAACACTGGAAAGGTTGAGACCAGTAACTGCAGATCAGAAACGTGTAGCTCCGGAGCCTCGGATAATAGTGCCGAGAGGACAAAACGCAAATGTCAGGAGAGAGAGCGCACAAAGTTAATTGTGCACCCAGTGAAGAGAAGATAATATGGGATTAAAATAATAATATCTCTCATGGCAGTTCCTGTCAGCACTCTGGCTGCAGCATTTGAAGTTTTTCAGATAGTTATTGGGACATGCTGGTGATAAGGAATTACAGTAGTCCAGCCAAGAAGTAACAAATGCAATAGGCTAGCTTTTCAGCGTCACTCTGAGGCAGGATATTCCTGATTTGGACAGTATTGGGCAGGTGAAAGAAGGTTGTTCTAGCAGTGATCAGATGACACCTTCCTTCACTGCGATGTCCATACATTCTTGTTTATTTGGAGTCAGTCCAAACACAAACCATCTTACTGCTGTAAATACTCACCAGCGCGCCAAATATGTATTAATCCACTGCTGGAACACAGTCTCCAACAACTGTTTACTCCTGTTTGAGTATAATTTTCTAAAAAAATACAATGGCCGTCTGTTTAAACTAATGACTTTTTAATGAAAGTGTATTTTTAGACCTGTTTTCCCATGTGCTCAGGTTTGAGAGCCACACACAGGGTAGAAAAATTCTAAAATATTTACAGATGGACTGTTGCGTAAGTAGTTTTGGGCTTTACACGGGACAATTGCAAAAAATTTAAAAAAAAACTGCAGCTCTATTGTTCCAATCATGATGCCTTTGACAGAGTCTTGGGTCAGCACTGTATTAACATTTTATTAGCACTAAATGGGTGTAGTCTGCCCTCACAACTACACTGATACTACTTTCACAATACTAAAATAATTACCTAGACTCTGGTACTGGACTGGGTTTAAAGGAAAAAGAAACTCAGTATTTTTTGTTTTTGTTTAAATTCAGACTGTCAAGTTTTATGTGGAAGCTACTACACTCCTACTACAAGTATAGTCTGTAGAGTCACAATGTAGAACCAGGCTCATTTCATGATTCACATGACTTCACTGCTTTTGGCTTTAGAGCAAAATGTGGGCATGTGGGTCAGTTTTTATCTAACCCAGTGCACAGGACATGTGTTATGGAGAGGGCAGGTTGAGCTAGCAGGTTCCGCTCCTCTTCCTGTCTCCACCCGTCCCCTTTTCCTCTTCCTGCCTCAAGTCTCAGAGAATAGAACGTGTACCAGTGCGCACACAATAACACGCGGTGCTCACTGTGTTCCCCCCTGAGAGCTGCAGGCCTGGAACAATGAGGACACCAGAGAGAACACACAGGATCGCTGCAGGAAATGGAAGAGCACAAAATGATCATTTCAAATTCAGGCAGGGGGGAAGCTACCTAAAACTGAGTGATCTCAGTCCAGGCATTCGGCAGCACAGGGGGATGTAAAAAGTGGAGAAAGTTTTTTGGCTTTTAGTTTTAGTCAGCATGAGGAGGAGAGTGTAGTACCATGTGGCTGCTGCATTATGTAATATATGGAGACCTTGACTTGTTTATTCCAATTATAATGCTTTAAGGCAGGAAGAGGATCATAAAATGAACTTTTACATGCTGCAGAATCACTTTTGTAGTGTTTTGAACAGACACTGCTCTTCAGGCACGACACACAATACTAACCAGTTATACACCGATCAACCACAACATTATGACCACTGACAGGTGAAGTGAATAACATTGATCATATTGGTACTATGTGATCTTCTGCTGGAAAACCTTGGATTTTAACATCCGTGTTAATGAGACTTAGACACCCAAATAAACATTGTTCCAGTACAAACACACTCCCTCATGCAAATGGAAATCCCAAATGTCACTGGCCTACCCCCGCAGGAAAATGCACCCCACCACATGGCAACAACATCCAACAATCAGGAACATGTTGATGAACATGACAATGGCCCAACATGTTGATTTGACCTCCAAACTTCCTACACCCCATTCTGATCAAGCATCAACAGGATGCAGTAGAACAAGTTTGATTGACAGAGGCCCCACTGCACAAGCCAGAGTACCCAAAGGATCCAGTGTCAACATCCTGGTTCCAGACCCCATAGGACACCCTGAGAGGTCCTCTTGTCCATGACCAATGGTTCAGAGCATTTTTGAGCACATAAGTGGGACCAGCTCAATATCAGGCAGATGGTCATAATGTTAAGCCCGATCGGTGTATATACTACACTTGAAGATGCACAAAATCTGCTTCTATCTGGGCAAATGTCAAGTGTTTACCCAAATTTTCACCTGATTTCCATATTTGTTCATGAACATGGGATTTCACTGGTGGTAATCATTGTCTGTGCTTCAGTATCTGCCCCCTTCTGAACGCCAAGACATCTAAAAAGTCTGTGTAAGCTGGTGGAAAGAGCTGTTATGAGTGGGATGTCTCTGCTTTGTAGGTTTGAACAATCTCAGCGTCTCTTCCCAGTTTTTAGAAACGACATCTACGTCCAAGTCAGACACACCTACAGCCTCGAATCTGGATCACACAGGCGCTCCAACATCTTATATCCACCAAGGCATCTGGAATTGCTTTATCAAATGAGTGTTTTTACTGCCAAGCAATATTAGCCAAAGCTCTGGTTATTGTGTGGACTTGTATATGCTGCCTGGAGACATTACTTTATTAAACAGAAGACATTAGGAGCTTTAGAGTCCTCCAGTAGTGTGTTTTCACTGTGGCTGTGGGTAGCCTCAAGTGGTAATGAGTAGAAAATAAAGACTGAGAAGGCAGTTTACAAAGAACAATGACAGAGTGGCACTATGGAAATATTTTACTCACGTTGAAGTGATTTTTTTTGGTGATAGAACAAAGCTTACTGTCTGTTAAAGACTTAATTAACTGGCATTATTGCAACATAAATTCTCACGTAACAAAGGGCTGCAATGTTCAGCCAATATTCATAAATGTGGTTTATCTTATCATTGATGTGATTTGTTTGAGTTCTGATTTCCATCTTGAAATCTGCTTATTTCTACACTTTTTTAATACCTTTGGTTATTTTACTGTATCATTCTCTTCACCTGCTGTATGCTTTGGAGTAAACATCATATTTTGCACGAGATTATCTCATCCATCTGTCTTCTCCATGGCTTAATTTGTTTTGGGTTAAAGGCTCATTTTCATTTTCAAGAACACATTTACAACTTCATTTTCAAAGAGCTTAACTCAAGACAATCCTACCCAGCCTCAGAGGCGCAGACTGGATTCGGCAGATTTCATTCATTTGAATGCGGCAGCCAGAAACCTAGTTAAATGTCTGCACAGGACGAGTCTTAATGTGGTGAACTTTCCCACTAATATTTTGACTTAAATGTCGTAAATGTCTTTAAATAAGACAAAGTGCTGGGGCTATTATGTTTTTACAGACTGTTCCTTTACTCTGAAGTTACAATTCCAGTTCTTATTCTTGCAGCAGACAGGAAAACAGGTGACAAATTAAAGGAAAAATCTGAATGCATTATTGGAAAAACAAAAAATGATGGAGATGCACCGAAGTTATTCTAGTAGTTTGTGGTGGGCAACACTCCTTTCTTCATTTTTCATTTAATGTTAATGTCTTCTGTATATCACAGCTAAAAACTGTCTTATCCCATTCTGCTGTGTGCTACTTTGTTCTTTTCTTACCTTTGAGGAAAAAAATTGAGATTTGGGGCTTTGAGACTTAGGTCATGGCTGCTTCTATTTTCCTGAATTTCCCTGACCTTTTCTCCTCCACTTTTAAACCGTCTCTCAACTGGTGAAACCACCACACTGCAGATTCCCGCCACATTGTGCAGGAATGTCTGAGGAGAATTCAGGAATGTAGCTGGGAATGCAGCATGCTGCAGCAGCAGTTGGTGTTACGTCGGGCCGCATGAGGTCATTTTCCCTGCTGAAAGTGGGAATGCGCATGCACTCATCAGCGAGTGTCTGCGTAGATTTGCTGCATGTGCACATGTGTGTGAGATCATTTAAATGTGTTACTGGAAGAGGAGACTCAGACAAAACAAGATTTAACTCTCTTAATCCCAGTTGATCTTTAACTGGAACATGACACATTGTCTCCTCAGACCAAGATTAAGTCTGACTATTTATTTAACCAAATTATATTTCCAGCAACGTTTTCCTATAAATTGTGCCAAAGTCATAATATATCAGAATAGATGGGCTACTGAATAAATAGAGACCATTAATAGACTTGCCGCCAGCCTGTTGTGCATATAAAGATTCTTCTCTATTTTTAGGGCCAAGATTGTTATAATTCTTTGTTTTCTATCAGCCAGTCCCTCAATTATTGATTATTGAATTTTCACTCAGTCTTCCTTGCCCATCACTTCAAGTTCTGACATACTTTAGCTGTCTTTCATGCACAGCATTTTTGAGATGTACCCACAGATTCTCAGCGATGTCAAGTCAATGAACTGTGCAGGCCGTTTCAAAAGCTTCTCTGTGCTTCTCCCCAGCAGGCATGCAGTCTTATACTAAAGTTTTCTTGGTCTTTCAGATGTTTTCTTGACTTCCACAGCGCCCCTAACTGACATTTCTTAATGACATTTCAGACAGTGGAAATTGCAAGCTTGAAGCGCTTTGATATCTTTTTATAGCCTCCCCCTGTTTTGTAGGCCTCAATTAGCTTCATTTTCAGATCCTCAGTCAGTGGCTTGGAGGAGGCCTCTTCAAACGAGGTTTGAAGAGTCAGAAAATTTATCAGCACTGCAATTATCATCAGCTGACAATTATAATGGCAATTCTTGACCTGCCTTACGAGACTTATGGAGTCAATTAAGGTCGGATGAGTGAAGGAAGTTCTGAGACTTGAGTAGAACTGTTGCACATGCCACAGTTTCCATTATTAAGTCAGTGGGATAAAAATGTAACCGTATGTAAACATTTAAAGCTCATCTTTTAGCTGCAGGGAATATTTGTTTCTTTTTACTATAAAAATGCACAAAATGTGGAATTTTGCCCAGATGTGCCCAAACATTTGCACACAACTGTCTTTTTAGTATACAACTAGAAGAATTATGCATTATGCTTGAGGTGACTGAATATACAAGTATACATTTCAACAGTAACCAAGAATGTCAGACACATGATGTCATATTTTAAGGGATCAGTAGAGATGGCTGCACAAGGGCATGCAGAGGAAGCCAAGACCTTATGTAATTGTGTAAATCTGCTGAGCTTCGAGGCCCAACACAGCTAGCATTTGTACACATACTGGGACAGAAATGGACCCCTGAGATTTGCTGTCTTGCGGAGCCACATTCAGTTTCCCTGACAAGCCTCCCGAATTACTCCACATAGCAGGCAGCACTTCCTTTCCCCCAGTGACAGGTGCTGCCTCAGCTGGACAGGGTGTCACAGGACGGGTGACATCTCAGGGAGCTCTGTCCCGCTGCCTGTCACCGTTATTCTTGGTAATTAGTCGAACACCATGAAATATATGTTTTGCTCTCAAAATGTCAGTGCTGCATTTTAGTGCAGTCAGAG
The DNA here is from genome assembly GCA_024666655.1 of Dascyllus trimaculatus. Classification (NCBI taxonomy): domain Eukaryota; kingdom Metazoa; phylum Chordata; class Actinopteri; family Pomacentridae; genus Dascyllus; species Dascyllus trimaculatus. Next base: position 11,671,976 of record CM045450.1, read on the forward strand.
GACATGGAAGACAGCTCGATAACTAATGCAGACATTATGATGCTTCATCTTTCAGTTTCAAACCAGTGAGCCAAGAACATGAAGTCTTTTTAGTAGGACAAGACAAGAATGCTCCTTTTCCATCTTTATTTGCAAGTGTATTGTGGATAATTCTTGGAATAAAAGCAAATAACCACATGTTTAAGGGCTCAGACAGTGACAATGCTAGCATGCTGAGGTGTAATGCTTGACATCTTAATTAGCGTGTCACCATGCTAACGTTTAATAATTAGCAGCTAGCGCACTTTGCAGCCAAGGCAGATGGGAATGTCAGTGGGTTTACAGCCACTTGTTAATATGTATTTTTAATAAGAAATATTAGACATGTTAAAATGTTCACTTGGTAATGGTGCTAGACAAAAACATCTGAGGATAATGGAAGTTTTTGTCCAAATAAAACACATAAATGATAACCCACACGAACTAGATTAGAACAGGGAACATTGCATCCTTAGCAGCACAATGCTAGTGGTTCACAATTCAAAGTGCTCACTATAAACTCCATGCAAAAAGTTTTTTTTTTCAGTCCTTTTTTCCCAGTTGAAAGCTCAGGTTCCAGATAAAACCAGATAATTCCCTCAGCCTCCCCTCAGGTGACTGTGCACCTTATCACGTCTTTTGTACTTCAAAGTGCTGCCATTTCACAGCTGACTTCTCCTCCATACCGGAAACTGAATCCTCAGAGAGGCTACACCCAAACTGCATTATTTATTTACACCAACCAGCTTCAACCCACAGCTCATTTGTTTGTGAGTGCGTGTATGCGTGTGTTCTCATCGGTAGGTGTATTTGTGTGTTTTGCCATTGTGTGAGTGGTTATGCACGTGTGTGTGAGCGGACTTGAAAACCTTTTCGGCATTATGAAGTCAGCACAAACGGACACCTGCTATTGTTGTTGGTGTTTAGGTAATTTCCAGTGTGTTTTCTAGGTATTGTGATTGTTTCAATGATGGGTGAGTTGTGGTTAGACTAGAAGAGGGGACAGCGATGAAATGGAGAAGAGAGGGAAAAGAAAGACGGAAGCTCTGTAGGGAAAATGAGGAAAGGATTGTGTTTTGTCTGAGCAGTAATGTTTCCACACTCGTATATTCAGCTCTTATTGGCTTTCCAACAAGTTCATATGTCCTCTGACTGTTGAAATCACTGTGTGGGTCTTCTTCTCCCCGCGTCTGGATGTGAAACTTGGCCTCAGGGGGGCTTATGAGAGGGATGAAAGGGGAAGAACCCCCACTCATTAACATAAATCATCAAATGCTCCCCCCTGCTATCCTATTCCACCCCCACCCCAGCACACAGATATTAAATCATTTGTTAGAGGAAACAAGGATTTTCATGGCTGACACCCCTTTTTGATGTCTGAACTGTCCACCCTGGGCTGGTGGATTGGTCAGATCCATTAACAAAGCTTGGGCTTCTTCAGCTTTTAAGGATCAGACTGTAAATCTTTAGTGTGAGTGTCTTCGATGAAAACCCTGCTATGTTAGTCTAAGACGTCACCATGCATCCATATTTAACAACAACAGTTTGTGTCTGCATTGCAATGCTCTCAGCCTGCAACTTGTGATATTAAGAATCCACAGTTTCAGAACTCAAATGGTTCGAGGCTTTACTCTTGTGTTTTAATTCAGCTAAGTGTTGAATAAATCCCCTGTAAGACATGTACTACTTTATGCTTTAGATACAGCATAAAAGCAAATACAAAGGAAATGTCCCAACTTTGCATCTGGTCATTCGTTGCTTGTGCACTGTCTTTATAAAAGAGACAGCAGAATTCCCCAATAAAAATGATAGAATGTCAAAACCTCTTCTGTCTACAGTCATCATCAGTTAGGACTGCAACTGCAAAATAAGTTTAAAAGTCTGAAAAAAGCAAACCAAAACACTGACTGGAGGCTGGATGCCAGATTTTCAGTCTTTAATTCTCTGAACCACAAAACACACCGGAGAGTTTGAAAGGCATGTTGTAACCAAAATTACATCGTTTATCAGCCAGATACTGTAAACGCATGGAGAATGGTCGGATTTTGAACTTTTCAACGGTCTTTAAACTACTTATCTGTGACGTGTCATTCAGTCAGGAAACGTAACCAGATCTAAGCTTATCGTTGTGGTATTCAATAAAAAGAAGTTTATTCTACATGTGTCATATAAAAATTCTCCAAGAATAAGTCGTTGCTCTAACCAGAGTCTGTAAAAACAAGAAATTCTGCTCTCCTCAGTACCACTGGGGAGTCATTAGTGCCTCAGCTGCGACTAACGGTCGTGTGACAAAAAATCTGGGACTTTTCTGGCTGAACTGCAGGCAGTGTTTACACAGAGCAGATAAAAGAAAAGCAGGGAGGCCAATTTGATGGTGGGCACTCCGATTTTTTATTTATTTTTTGTAAAATAATCAACTAAAAAATTCAACTTTCGTTTTTCATATTTGTCAGATTTGTGGCATTTTAACTTAGTTATACTGCACCAAACATATTTTTGATTTCTCTCAGTTTCTAGACATTGTTGTGCTGTTTCCATAGTGGTGCTTTACATTGCAGTGAAAAATGAGTCCATAGTAAGTAAAAATGTGACAGGAGCAAGAACAGAAGCAAGTGTTAATTATAATGTCTCAACACCAGTTTGACTTCATAAAAATTAGCAGCATATAGTTAAAGGATAAGATAGAACACTGTTTTCACCACCAAATTTGACCTTTGCATTGTGTTTCTCAGTGACCTTGTTAAAACGTCAATCTGGTCTTTTTTAAATGCTGACAGACACATCATAAGCAAAATAAGAAGTCAAAGCTACAGCTGAGCATTTCTACCTTGAAACTGCAGCATCCCATCTCACAAACACAGATTCAGATGTTAGGATTTCATACATGACAAACCAAAAAAAACGAACATTCTGTCTGTGTCATTTTATTTAATCTGGACTGGTTTCCACTTTAAACACATAATATTTAAGCTGATCCAATATTACAACTTGCCATTATGCAGCACAGAGTAGTTTAACAGTGTTTGAGTCATTGGTGAGCTGGTGTGCTCCAACTGCAGCGAGGAGTGGAGGAGATGGAGAGAGGGGTGAGGACTTCATAAATCCACACACTCTCAAAAAAATCAACAGTGTATAATTACATCAAAGCCATTTTAAGGCAGGGAGGGATTATTTTTATAGTGAAAAACATCTAAATATGTCACTGTAATACACAGCAATGAGTTTTAGGAGTTTAATCTACATGAGGTGGACTTTAACAAACATTTACTTAACACACAAGAAAGTAAGCATTTCCATGTCTGAAAGTGGTTTCAAGTTGCATCATTTCATCACTAAGCTGCTGCACTGTGTGGAATGACAGAAATCACTTTTTTAGCTCCTTAAAAACTCCCCAAGATTACAAGGATGAAACTGAAATTCACTTCAGCTGGATTCCCTAACTTCTCTTCCTCCACCAGCAACACACAGTCACTGTTGTATCCAGCAGCCATAAACCACATCACTCTGTGTGGTCCTCTAATTGCATATCTGATGGAGCCAGTCTCCATGATGAAAGCTTGACTTTGCGCTTTGTGCTTTGGTGTCAGTTCTAATATGTAAAACAGATGTGTGTTTAATAGCAAAGCCCATCAGTGGCTGTGTAGTACTGCCTGACTGAATGGCTTTAGATGCTGGATTCCCACTGGGGCCACCCGCACTAAGGATGTGTTCCTGTAAGCAGGCCCAGTATTTAGAGTCGTAATCCTGAGCCATCTGCTTATAAAGTAGTAACGTCCATGAAATCAGTGATCTGAAAAGTTGCTTCTTTATAAACTGTGATTCCAAATGGCAAGTACTGTACTTCTGGCATTACTTTTCCAAAAGCATTGCTTTGACCTGAGCCTGCAGAGTGGTAAATAATGCAGAAGACCCTCATGCTGAGGCTGGTTGTTGTATTTGTGGGGGAGCAGTAATCAGCAGCAGCAGAGAGTTGGCTTTGGTTCCACCAGCGTTAGCTCCCAGCTAAAACCTCCTCTATCAGATCAGATCCCAGCCTTGTTTCAACAACTAGCCTGGATTATACTTGTCATATCAGCCGGAGCCCAACTGATTACAAACACATTCGCACAATGATTACATGCAGCTTACTGCTGGACTTTATGAAACATCCAACAAACCCTTTTTTCAACCTGCAGTGACTCAAGGTCTTGAAGTGATAAGGCTGCTTCAAAGTTAAAGATGTGTCGTCGATTGTGTGTCTGCCAATCCCTTTCAGGTGCTGTCATGGTTTGTGTGTGTCGCGTGGGGGTCAACCAGTCAAAAAGACATAATACAGGCTAGAGCTGCATCTAACAATAGTTCCACTGTTGATTACCTCTGTGATTTTTCTGATTAATATAGGCTTTGAATGAGCAATTTCCCAAGAGCCAAGGTCATATTTTCACCCTAGTTACTGTTGCTACGACGTACAAGCTTTGTGTTCTCACACAGCAGTGTCGTTTACAGTGATAACAGTGCTACACTCAACACTGTGCCCTATATTTCAGACAGAGGTAGCTGGCCATTAGTAGACTTCTATTTTAGCTGCCATTGAGTTTGCCGTGAATAGTCGCTGTCAGATCTCATCTATCAATTACACGAACATTACCTCCATGGATTAGTTGAAAACACCACCTCCAGCTGACTTCTTGATGTTTCCAGTTGAATCATCTTAAAATAACAACTCTGTATTTTTACTTGTACTGTGCTGGGAGACAGAGGCTAACGTTTCATGCTCACCAAGTGATGATTGATGTGGAAGACGTGGTAATCAAGAAAAAAAAGTCAGAATTGACTTGTGTGTCATTTTAGGATTACCCCGTGCAGAAACTTAGCTGTCATGTTTGGACAAGCGAGACAAAGGTTAGGCTTACGCTTCATGGTTTCAAACAGTATGTTCCAATCTTAATGTTAGAAACATCCAAAGCTTGACAGGTTGCTATGATTGGAGTAAGTGCTACCAACAATCGGTTTCAAATCCAAAGATGAGCAGTAATGTAGAACTTGTAAAAGCAGCAAATCCCTAAATTTGAAAAAGAAAGAAAGTTCTCAACAACGTAGTGTTTCAGTATTCATTTACATGTCTTGTTTTTCCTTGTTTTTGTAGGCCCATATTGTTTGTTGCCTTGGAATAAAAGAAGTTAGCGAAATCAGTAAGCTCCCTAATTGGACAGAGCAGATTTATTTTGATCTTGGCTTTTCAGAAATCTGCTTATGCGTTGCAGCAGCAGAGGCAAATGGTTGAGAAACATCCCAAGCATTCAGCCGTTCTTGAAAGAGTGTAGTAAAGTTGTTGGCTTCAGTCCGCTGGAGCTTTTCATGTTACATAAGGTTTCTCCCCCCTTCACATCTCTCACCCCCCACGTCCACCCCCTTTCCATTTTGCACAAAAGATTTCACACAGACACACACACACACGCCATCAGTGCGGCATGGCAGCCGTCCAGAGAGGGGCTCCAGTGTCGCTCCGTTTCAAAGGGCTCTTTGCTTGCTGTCCTTTTGATGGCTGCTCCCCAGCAGCAGTGGAGCAGAAATGCAGAACGTCCAGCTTTGATATGAATTTGTCCCTGATTCTCCACACTGCCCTGAGACCACTCTCAGTTATTAAAAAAAAAGCCTTGAGAAGATGGAGGACATAACACCAGAACAAGGCTAAGTTTGAGGCTGTACACAGTAGACTGTTATACAGCTTAGCCTGCTGCAGAACAAGTTAGGCAACTTCTTTTACTGGCACAAATCACTTTTGGCCACTTGAGCCCCCAAACTTCTTCCTGTGAACCACTGCCTCCCTGTTGACGCAGGTATGTCAGAAAGCAAAAACAGCACTGAAATGTCCTTGCTGAATCAGATTCAGTTGGACTGTGGAAAAAAATCAAATGGAAGAATCTGGTTCAGAGGAAACTTTAATTCAGTGTTTTCATTTTTAACTAATGATCACAGTGTCCCATTTTTCTCTGTTGTTGGATTAACCCTGCAATATAAAAGTCCAGCACCTTTTATGGGGACAACACCGTCATGGCTAGAAGTGGATCAAACTCAAAAGTATCTTTTCTGCAGTACGACAAAGTTATAATGCCTGAAATTATACAAACAAACAAAAAACTACAGCTGAATTTCTTGATTATTTATTTCACAAAAATGAGAAAAAACGGGAATCAATATGTGCAACATTTTTCCAAGTGCCCACTGATGTTACCAAGAGTGCGAAAAAATGGTGACTCTACATACTATAGATATTTTACTACCTACATTTTAAGTTTGTTTCCTTACTTATCCTCTGTGTAAACACAGCCTGCAGTTCAGCCAACAAATTTTGTCACACGACTCACATCTGAGTCAGGAATGGCTTGAATTTTTAGTTTTTTTTTACAGAACCTGGTTAGAGCGAATGGTTAACTTTTGACAGATTTTTAATTGAGACACATGGAATAAAGGGATTTTTATTAAATATCACGATTTTAAGCTTAAACTTGTTGAGTGGGTTTTGGTGTTCTCCATATTTACAACTGGCTCCTTTAGGGAGCTTAACGATAGAAAATTGACATCAACATTTTAGGACTTACATTAACTACCACTATAAGTACAATTCTTCATTCTATGTATCTGTTTTGTTTGAGAGTAAAGTGAGTAAATCAGAGCTAATTTCATGTCTGCGTGTTCAGATCTGGAGACAAGATGTGGTAAGCCCAGCTTAGCTCATAGGAAACGGGGAAACCACTAGCTTGGCTCAGTTCAAAGTATAAAAGAAAAATGGCTACCACACCTTTATGCCTCAGGTTGTAACATGTTGTGTCTGGTTTGCTTAATCCTTAGTTGCATTCTGTTTATTCCTCAGTGGATAACAGTCGGTTACAGTCAGGGCGGGAGATCTTTTTTGGGGCAGAATCATGGTTCACAAGTCTCCCCAAAGATCTCAGGTGATCACGTGATTAGTTGTGCATATGGTTATTCCAAAAGCTCTGACTGGCTGGGAAGTGGTGATTCGTATGTCCGCTGCTTTGGCGCTTCTGTCAGGATGTTGGTCTTCTGGCTGCTTTATTCTTCATGCCGCCAAGCTTCTCTTTACAAAACGAGTTACACCTCCAACATATGACGTGTCTAGTGAGCGTAATCCTAATTGTGTCACAAGCAGTAGTTACACAATTGCTTAGGTCTTGTTGAGTAGGAAAGTTTGGGCAGGGATGTTATTTATTTATGTGCTGATGCAGATCTTACGCTAAATTAGGATCATCTATAATAGAAGATCATCAGATTGCCCTCCTATAGGGGACAGTACCTTCACAGAGTCTCTTACAGTGAAGATATTGCACAGAAGCACTGGGCGAATGGATAAACAGTTCCAGATATATTTGCAGTACAGAGCTGCTCCTGGAAACCACAAGCTGCAGTTTGTTTTTTCTTTTCTGTTTCTCTACAGATTAAACAAATAAGATGTAATGTCGTAATGAACCTTAAGAGATATTTTGAAGAACTTGAGAGAGGCAGTCTGTTTCCCCCACATGACCAATGTGGCCTTTGAAAGCAGGCAGCAGACGTGCATGTGGTTCTATTCTTACTGCAATCGGTACACATCAGTCTGCTACAGACGATCGCTTTGTCCCTAATATCAAACACAGAAAAACACGGGGCTGTAATGGATGTTACTGAAAGGCTGATTATGATGGGATATAGCCTCTAGGTACAGACTGGGCTGTAGCACAGTGTCAGCGATTATTATTGTTCCTGAGGTGAGCCGAGTACAGTGGACAGACAGCACTGGATTTCTGGAGAATTTAAAACAACAAATCAAAGCATCTCAAAAGTTTGGCTGCAACTACTTCAATTAGAACTTTTCTGATGATGAATTATAAAGGTGGGGATGATGGAGAATCTCTATGTACAGTCTTTCCACTTAACACACATTTGTTTTAAGCATCATTTGCTTTTCTGGCTCGTGTATGATCAGCATATTTGCAGTATGGACAGTTATAATAATAATAATCATAATAGGTACAATCATTAAATGTTCCATTGTTCATCCTCATTTTTTTACAGAAGTCAACTTGTGATCTTCAGAAGTCATACTACCTTGATGTAGTGTGAAGTCGTGCAGCTGCTCTATTCAGACATCTTTTTTTAATTTCAATTCAAGTGTTTAGTCAAAATGCATCAGTGAAGAGTTTAGCTGATAGTTTTGTTACTGTCGCTGTGGAAGACGTTTTCCCTGGTTCAGCCCAGAGCACAATCTCTGGACATTTGTCAGAATGTAAAATAGGTCAGTCTCTATTTTAATGAGGCTGACGTGCGGTGGGGTTTGTCCTGTTTGCATTAGATTAATGTGTTACTCTGATTGTTTCGCATGAACCTGCCAAATCTGGATCTGCAGTAGAAGTAACTGAGAGTTCCTATGTGTGCTGTCGAGGACATAATTTGAGCACAAGTGACGGAGACATTGCTGCCTCTCGGTACTGAGCGTTGCTTCCCCTCCATGTTCTGTTCCCTTCACCCTCCTGGAGTCATTCACTGTGGAGCCTCAGCACACAGCAGCTACGACAGTGATGTGTGCAATAAAAGTTTCTTTTTGCTCTTTTCACTCGACATGGAAGCAAGTGTTAGCAAAGTGTTTCTGTCTTTAGAAAGAAAAGTCAGTCATGTTTAGTGGATCTGTTTTTTGCTGATTATTTTCTAAATGAGTTTCCTGGAAAAACCTTCTTTATCATCCGCTGTAAATGTTAAATTGGATGCTTGCACGTACACACTTACAAGTTCAACCTTGTAAACTTTCTAATTTGATTAGCAGTTTTATACTTAATTGTCATTTTGTTTTGAGCGGATTTTATTATTTTGTAAGTTGATTATCCAAACAAGACTGTATTAGTATGCAACTATTGTGATAATTGCTGAATCATGTAACTCAATTATTCAGCATAAAGGTCAAACACTGCCTGGTACAAGGTTCCCAAATATGACAGTTTCCAGATTTTCTCTGTTTTTATCATTGCTAATTGAATGTCTTGTTTTTGGGCTGCAGGGGAAAACAAAACTCTTGAAACCTTCACCTTGGGCTCTTCAAAAAATGAGAAAATGCCACTGTTTTCTGACATTTCATAGACGCACACACACACACACACAAATGAAAAACTAAACCTGAGAATCCATTGAAAATAATTGCTGCAGCACAATTGTTGGCTTATGAACTTTTTCTAATGAGTGCATATTTCCTCCCGACCAAAGATACAGTTTTACCCCACACTCCTCCAGGTAGGATATCTGGCTTTTGGTTGCTGCACTGAGTGCCACATTTGACCTCTTTCAGTTGTGAAGCGGTTGATTCAGAGGAATGCAGCGTGTATGTGTCAAAACTGTGTGTGCGCGTTCGGAGCCATGTGTGTGTAACATTCCAGACAGTGTTAGAGGTATGTGAATTACGTCTTACAGAGGGAGAATGTGAAGAATCTGCTGCCATGAAAAGGCTGCTCTTGTTTACTGACACACTGTTGCAAAGGAGGTTCCTCTGTGTGTGTGTGCGCGTGTGTGTGTGTGTGTGTGTGTGTGTGCGTGCGTGTGTGTGTGCGTGCATCACTTCCTGGTAAGAAACCTCTCAGCAGTGATTGTAAGTGATTGTTTTTAAAGCTGTTATACAGTTGGTGCATGTAGCCAAAGGCCAAGAGCTGCAGGCTTTTTAATCACTTTTTCAGATTCTCTTTTGCGTCCATCAGTGTTTCAAACTGCAGCATCAGTAGCAGTGTATTAAGCCAGTGTAGTGTAGTATGCCTAGAACACAGTCACAGTCCTATTGCTCTGTAATACTTTGTGCCTTGGGTTTTGTGCTGTATAATTCCTGTCTCCTCTCAGTGTCTGCCTGCATAGATCTTTAAATCAAGCCAACTGTGTCAGAACAGTTTTAAACAGAGCTCTTATTGTCTCCATGACTCAGTCCACTGTGCATAGACATAAACTACACACAGTACTGTGCGAATATTTCAGTCTGTTGATGTCTTCTGTCTCCCAGACAGACTGACAGACAGTAATCCCAGACCGACTCCGTGATGTTCATATCAGGACATTATGGAGGCCAGACCATCTCTAATAGGACTAATGGGACACTGTATGTTTGGGGACCATGGTTGCAACCAACCAGCTACGTCACTGTTGCGTCAGAGTTTTGCTACTCAGGGAAAAAGCTTTGAAAAATGGAAAAGCACAGCTCGATAGTTTAAAAAGTTTGCCTTCAGGGCTTTCCGGCAGAAGACGTTAGGATGTCAGTTGACGTATTAAAACGGACAAACCCCTGTAGGGAGAAGGTCATGGTGGGTGAACGATTCAAACACAGGAGTTTCACCCAGGAGACAGGGTGAAAATGTGAAAACAAAACCCAGTACTGATCATTTTAAGACTTAGTTCACTCTTTTTTCAGTGTTTTATTATTATTTTCAGCTTTCAGTCCCAGTTTGGTTGAAATTAGGCATCAAAACTACTTAACTAAGTTGAAGAAAAGTTCATGATTTGCGTTACAACACACACTTTCTAAAGCACAAAAGTGAAACTTCTCCCATGTTTGTCATTTTTGCTGTTTTATTAGTGAGTTGCGAAAATGGTCCTGGAGCGATATTAATTAAAATACTGTAGGAACAACACTAAGCTAGAGATCAGATTGTGCCCTAAAATGCTTAAAACATCTGCACAAGTTTGTTCTTGACTTCTGAAATAGTGGTTTAACAAAAAAAAATGGAAAGGACCCTGAGGATTGTTTTGGCGACTAGTAGCTCAGCGGATCTGTTTCATCCATTGGGCTGTATTTTGTCTGTATTGGTTTCACACTGTTCTTGTTGACTGACGTGTCATTTACAAGTGCAACATGGATGTCAGCAAAACATGATTCAAAATATCTTGGCTTTGTTGATGTTTTATGAGGAAGGAAATGGATGGAGAACATTTGTTAGACCCTAAAGATACACACAATGCCTCTTGGAGAACACTACTGGGACCTTTAAAGTCCATTATTTCAGAATTTTTTATCCACATATTTGAGCAAGCTCAGCTAAAACCTCTGAAGGCCCTTAAACACTCTTTGGTCAAACCTACATTGCTATTGTTTTGTAGACGTAATCATAACTGCAATTTGAATTACTGAATTATTTCAATTGTTTTCCGTTTGTGTGTTTTTCTCATCAGATTTGGGACATGAGCGATGATGAGAGCATCTGAAGGGCTGCAGGAGCAAACGGTGAGCCACAGAAGGACTCAACACTCCGATATCCACGGTTCTCTTTTGTTTTGCTTTTTAAACGAATGTCACGTTTACAAGAGACAAGTTGTTCACATAATCAAAATTAAACACATTAGAAAAACTCTTAAGTAAAGAACTAGCAGAATTCCTTATAGACCTTGAAGAACTGAGCAGTAATACGGTAAAATTAGACAGTGAAATAATAATAAATGAATCGCTTTTACTGCTAAAATACTGAGTGAATGTTTCCCACTGTTGCAGAAACGAGCTCAAACAAGTTCTTTTTTTTATATTGTGTGTATGAAACGTGTTTACAGGAGAATGTACCTGTCCGTATTACCTGGTGATGTGTAACTATTCACACTTTAATTCCTTACACAAAAACACGACCAAACTGTCTCTGTTTGTACTAACAGGCTTTTATTTTCTGGGGTCCAAAAACCTTGAAGAAGCCTCACTCAGTGGTCGCAGGTTTAATCTCTCCCACAGTCTCTCTATCAACACATTTAATGGGTTTACTGAAGAGTCCTTTGGCAAGATGTTGACAACATCTGCTCGCCTATTCAGTTTGGAAAAGAGCTTCAGATAAGTTATGAAAATACAAAAACACAGTTGACAACTCAGCAAATCCATCCATCTTCTTGTGTGTTTACTAGAGACTGTGATACATACAGTACAGCTGATACTAAAACCAGCTTTGTTGCTTTGGAAACCTGCACAGATGTTACTGTACAGTCTCTGAAATGACTCCCAGGTATTGGAACTGAACCAAAAGAGCCAAACAAGGAACTACAGGTCTCGGTTGGTTGGCTTGTGTTGATGCATGCATGTGTTTTGTGCAATGTATGTTTTTTTTTCTTACTCTACCGTGTCCTGTGTGTCTGGTCTGACAACGTGTTCAACTTTTTCAGTGTAATGACATGTAAAGTTCAACAATCACTTGGATGTTAATGGGAGAGAATTAATTGCAATGTGGAAACAGATTGGAGATTTACTCCACAATTTGAGATTAATGCAAATGCATATTATTAAACCCAATAAATCATCAGAATGGACACTGTTGAGTTAATTCTCTTCTGAATGTGTGAAACAATAAACTGGAATAAAATTCAACTATTTCTCTGTTTACATGTAGGAGCATTTTATCACTATTCTCCGCACCAGTTTTCCAACAGGTGGAATAAAAGATAGTGAAATTCCAGGGTTTAGAGTCGCAGTTAGTCGTGACAGTGAACCAGCAGGTAAAGGAGCAGGACTTTCCCTTATTTATAACACGACCTTTGGAAAACTGCTACCGTACTTAAAATAATACACCTGTGCTTTCTCTTCTCTGACAAGTAAAATGTCTGCAGTAAAAAGGACATACACTGATGTGGAATTCTGCCTTTTATTACATTACACTCAATTTAGCTCCATCTTTCCTAAATGTATTCACCCCTTTTCTAGCATCTCCATTAACCATTACACAACTAAAACACACTAAACGGGAACCAGACAGAGGCCCACACAGTCAGACAGTGGTTTAAAAGCACTTTATTGTTCATCAAGGCTACTTTACGTACAAAAAAGGTGGCCTGCCAAAACCTTTTTAGTAGGAGGAGACACAGAGCCACAAATTGACTGTTTTCTTGATAGAAATTTTCTTACAGTTCAGAGTATTACTACCACTAAGTACATGCTACTTCCACTTCAAAAAAGGACCTGGAAAATGTGGTACAGTCAGAGTAAAGACCAACTCCTCTTTGATTTATCTGCTCAGTTTTCAAGTTAACTTGATTACAGATGAAAAAAAGGCCTCCACAGATGGGAACTGTGACAACAGATTCAGAGGGTGATGCCCCCAAAGCTCATCTCGGCCTCACTGACTGGCACCAAAGCAGATGAACTTGAAGCATAAAATATTCATCAATGTTTTCCAACAACAAATTCAAACGGACTCGTGATTTTACTTATGGCTCAGTTCCCATCTGCAGGCCAAAAACAGTCACCAACACTTTCAAAACCCATATTTTATATTTCTTATAACCAGTGGTGGACATTTGACCTACCTGCTAGCCCATGACTAATGTTTTTGTTGTTTTTTTTAATTTATTTTTTTAATGGAAATGATTTGGAAATGGCCAGCAAGATGCACTGGGCTAGTGGCAAAATCATTATGTTCCATCAATGCAAAACATGCACATTGCTCAACAGGCCTCTAAAAAAACAATCTTTTCTTGCTCATCAGTAAATTTTTTTGTTCAAATGTCTCACAAGTCACATGATCGAACACAAGTTAAGTGATTGCAGAACAAATGGGACCGATGGAAGTAGCGATTGTCACCGACACTCCTGTGGCTTATTGTGGTTTCATACGTTTCCTGTGTTCCTGCACTTGAACCTTTACTCTAACAAGACAAACAAACTCTATAAACAAAAAAGATCAACTTTTTTCACAAAAAAGAAAAATGCAATGATTACAATATAAGGACAGGGAAAAACAACAATTAAATAGCTACATATCATTAACAAATTAATTGTTCCTCAAAAAATACCTACGATTTTTTTCTCTGTACATTCGTTACGCACAGCGTAATGATGGTCTTATAGTTACCTATTATAAAAAAGTATTTCTTATTAAGTGATTTTCCTACAGTGTGTAGGGAGTGTGTGCCGAAGCATAAAGAGAGCCTCCTACCTACAGGGTGGTAGTGAAATGATAATGAGAAAGCATAATATTTGAAAAACAAAATCCTCTGGACACCCAGCCCTTTTCCCTCGTGTTTTCTAGCATGGCGCCAACTATGTCTGATCCTAACTAGGGCCAACTGAATCAGAGAGGAGGGGAGGGTGCGCTGCGAGGCCTTAAAAAAGACTTTCAGTAGCAGGTGAACATCTCCCGGCTCACAGGTTGTGCTTACAAAAGCTCAGCTCCTGAAGCTCAGCCACCCCCCCGACAAACCTGCCTGCTAAAACTCACCTTCCAAACCACTCTGAACTGCTCACAGAAAGCACATCTAGATTATACAGCTCTTATCTGGTAGCTGACTGAGAAAATTCTGGATATCTGAAATTTCTGAACTATGAATATCAGTTCTGATTCTGTTTTGGCAGCTGAGGATGGAATGTGTGGACATTGTAGAACACAGAGAACACGTTAAACATATAGAACTCTGTAATGGATGTACTCACCATACTTCCTAATAATTACCCAAAGCAAATATAAACTTGTCATCTATTAACTTTAGCTCAGAGACTTGAAATGGTTTTGTATTCTTAACAAAGGGATAAACATTTTCACTGTCTGCTATTACAATGACAGCCCTGGTTCTTTTAATTCTGTTCTAAATGTCCTGAAAATGCTACGATATCAATGTTTTGTTTACTTTATTGTACAGGATGGCCAATTTGAGACGCTCTCGGTACTCTGGGACAAGCGGCCCTGGCTGGTTATTAGCTCTGTCTGCTGATATGGAGATACTGAGTGTGTATGAGGCCTGTACAAAGTTCCCTACAGGAGGAATGTATGCCACCTTGGCGCAGGAGTGAAATTAATTTCCTTAGACTATAATAGTCTAGCTTAACTGCAGAAACAAAACAATTTTCTTCAGAAAAGAAAGCACTGAAATACATAAACAAAAGGTCTGGACACCAATCAGAACACAAAGAGTCAGCTGATGAAGGCTGAAAAAGCTGCAAAGTCACACAATGAATTCAGGTAAACTCATTTTTCAGCCAAGTGTTTGTTTGTTTTTGCTAGCATCTCTCTGCTAGCTCTACAAATTCTATTTATTTAATGTAATTTTTTGCTCTTGAATGTGACAATTTTAGGACACTTGCATGTCAACAAGATGTGTGAGAGCCTTCGTCACTCCCCAAAAACCATCCTAGCAATCCAGCTTGTCATTTACCAAGTACTGTGTTACAGTATGTGGGTAAAGGCTAGTGTGAAAGTGGTGATCTTAAGACAGTAGCCAAACAGGCTAATCAGTTTCAGGCTAGGATGTTTTCAAGAAAAAAAACAGCTGACTAATTTGTGTCAATTTGGTGTCGCAGCTCAGTCACGCTGAAGGTTGTAGCATCCTGTACCACCGATGGATCAACATCTTAAGAAACCCTTTATGAGCTGTGCATCCCAAAGCCAACTAACCACTAGAACGATTATCGCTCTGCTGCAGGAATGAGCTAATCGCTCTGTGCTAAGATGGATTTGAGAAACACTGCTCTCATCATTTAACAAAGCCTGTCCGGAGGCTGCCCCACTATAGATGTTTGTTACCATACTGATATTAATGGAAAACAAAAATACAAAATTGTAATAATAACAATAACAATAATAATATGGAGTACAACTGACCCAGCAGTGAGTGTATAGTGTCTATGTCTGTTACTGACAACGAAAGAAGTAACAACTAACGTCTGAATGAAAAGGCTAATAGTAGTTAAGTTTGAAATGCTAAAAACACTAATAGATACCAGCTATTAAAAACAAAACAAAAAAAACATGCATCTGTAAAAGCATTAATTTACCCTTAAAACCTTGTAGAAATCTACCAAACCACAGTGTGTAGGAGAGGGAGGGAAGGATACCAGGGTGTAAGCCAAATATAATTACAACACCCGTGTTCAAAGAGTTACAAAAACAAAGGCATGTTTGAAGAGATCTGAATAATCTTCTCTCCCCCGGTCGAGAAACCAGAATTCTTTTTTTTTTCCAACCACAAAGTGACATGCAGCGTCATCTATCCCCTCATCACTGTCAGCAGTTAAGCCTGTGAAACACATCAAAGCACATTGTTCAGCAAAGCCCAACCTTCAACACACTGCAGGTTGTTCAACTGTGTTTTTCAGCCCTAATCTCCTCTCTGTGAAGTCCATCAACACCACAGTTAGCTGATTTGATAACCTGACTGTGCTTGTAAACCAAAAGGCAACAATTTTGTGAGAAGTACTTCTGTTGGTTTTATACCAATCAACAATGCTAAATTAAACAAACTGGTTAAAACTTAAACATGAGCTGGTATGAAGGGCTGGGCAGTAGGACACATTTGTTATCCCAATATAAATTGAGCATTTTCGATATTTTTCCTCCACAAATGATGAAGCCGGCCGTATTTTCCACTCGAAGAGTACAATGAGTGAGTTTATCTTTCACCTTGTTTCTTTGTAAGAATTTTGTACTTGCATGCAAAACTTGGCTGTCCTTTCTTTCCAATACTCATGGTACTTTTACCAAATCAACAACTTAGAATAAAAGGTGAACCATAAGCTTACCTTTAATTCACCTCACTTGTATCCTTTTTTTTTTAGGAAAGCAGCACAACATAGCATTTGAATGATTAATGCTTCTATCAGTATCCATGGAGATAAATGTTTTTGTGATGGAAATTGAAGAATGGCCAGTCCCTCCTGCAATTTATCTGTTATTTATACCCATGCCCTTAATACAGAGAGCTCTCCACACGGGCTGATACTCTGTACTGAAGTGCTGGTGGAGACGGATCATTTTGGTTAACAGCAACGAAACAAACTGTCCTGCATCCACCTGTTGGAAATAGCTGTTTGGGAAACAGCATTGTAGCAACAACTATTCACACATGATCACATATCATGGAAGCGTATGTGTTTAGTTAACAGCTGCACTAATGAAGTTGCAGTGATGTGACAATTAAGAATAATTTTATAGCAGGACATATGGTTTCTAAACACATATTTTGTAGAATGTTTCAACTGCCCAACTCCACTGGTGTATATGTTCCATTTTACAGAAATGCCTTCAATAAATAATGCATAATAATGTAGGTCAAACCTTTCTACCACGATTGGATGAAGTTCTGCTCAGGTAGATTTTAAACAGGAGTTAAGAGGAGATTAGGTAGAGGCTCAAAAAAGTTAGATAATATCCAACTGTATCAAAATCTGCTTTCTAAGGTCAGTGCCAGATTACAAAATTGACATGCCACCCTTTACCCTCTATGGCAGTAGTGCAAATCAGACTAAGTCGATCACCTAAGCATAAACATACAGTAACAAAACCACCAGAATACATACACAGGAGACAGAGGAAGAAAGAAGGAGGGTGAGAGAAGATGAAACAGAGGGATGTGATTACAAGATGGCTTTTTGTTGTTTTGTTTTTGAGGTGGGCATTGATAAACATCAGTGTCTGAGGTTTCTTTGGTAGCACAGTCAGGTGGTTTGTGATCACTTTCTCCTGTATTTCTCACTTATCTTTTCTTTCAAACATCAGGCATCTCGTAATGCAAAAGCAGTACACAACACTACTGTTAAACAAACAAACAAAAAAACAAAGAAGAAAAGAAAATTAATAATTAAAACACCGCCTTTCCTCTCTCTCTTTATGTACATATAACTACAGACACTTGCTCAGCTCCAAGCTTGACATGCAGGGATGATGAATGACTGGAAGGAGAAAGCTGATGCTCCAGTCAAGTCCCAAGTCGAACCCTCATCACTCATTTCTGATTATTGTCTGGCATTAACATACCAGAGGACAGAAGGGAAAATGACCATGTTGTTATTGCTTGATTGATCCTCTGTGAGTGCACAGTGAGAGAACAGGCTTGAGGGTTTTGGATATTTTTAGCAGACCAGCAGGCAGGCATTCCCTCTGGGAAGCTGGTGGCGGACCAAAGTGACAGGGCCATGGATGTTGGAGCTGGGATGATTGGAAGGGTTGGGGAAACGGTTGCAATTCCCTCCCCCTTCAGGAGACGACAGAAGGGGAGTGGTTGTGATTGACCATGTGACTGTCGGGAGAGGAGTTTGGGCTGCTGCTGGACGACGAGGGACTCCCCTTGTTTTTGATCTGCAGCCAGGTTTCGCCTAGCGCCTTGGCAAAGTGGTCGTCCACTGAGCCTGTGATGGACACCGAGTTGGTGGCAGTGGGCTCTGGCTCCTTGTAGTTCTTCCCAAGGCTGCGGCGGAAATGTTCCTCAATCACAGGATCACAGGCTGTGTTGGCTAATGCAAGAAAGACAGAGTTTTTAGTTACCATTTTGATAATGAAAAGAGAATCATCCCACAAACTCCCTTGTATAATGGTTAGTGGGCAATTTATAGGCCAGCATCAGTTTTAACATTGGTAATGTGCATTGTAGGTCAATGGAAAAATACTAACTTCAACATCTACTTCACTTTTCATTGCACTTTTTTCTCATTAAATCACTGTTTTAAATTTCATTGTTAACCTCAATGAGATCATAGAGATTTCACTGGGATCATAAAAACAGCCACAGTAAAGTTATCAACCCACAGAAAACATGACATTCACAGACAGGCGGAATAAAACAGACATGTGTTTGGCTGAAGCTTTAAGTAACTTTTTAAGTACAGAGATAACAGACAAGGTTGTAAATTAAGTATGTAGAGGCTCTATCATAACAACTGATGTGCTATAAAAAGGAAAACATGAGACTCACTGGCAGAAAACTGGGATGATATTTTTAGCAAGTCAGTCTAAATGTGGCTGCTGTGCTTTCTTTGAAGGGAAGCTATTGCAGAGTTTTCCCCAAATAATTCATTCAATGGGAAAATACTTTGTTTTCAAAATTATATCAATTTTTAGAGACACATGCACCCAATACAGTTCACTCAGCAATAATCAGTAGTAATTATTTACAGTTACATTAATAACAGAATATACATAACTAGGATGTAATGTGCCTGGTACAGATGCAATTGCACAAGTGCACTCACTGTTGACTCTCCTGTAGTTGTTAGTGAGGTTGGAGCAGCCATTGTGGGAGACTGGACAGTGAGACAGGTTGCAGTTGCGGTTGTTGGCTGGGGCACATGTGATCACTGAAGGACGATTCTGAAACACAACAAAATGTCATATTCCACTCTTGTGAATACTGGTTCACAATTAAAAAAGACTTCTCGAGAAGTGCAAATACAAAAAGAACAGAACGGCCATTGTATTGTAAAGACCAGTGACCAAAGGGAGGTTTCAAGTGGGAGGGAGTGAGAACGATTCAGTGACCACTACGATTTAAAAAAAAAAAAATCCTAACAAACCAAAAAGGAAATTTTTAGTCTCCACCCAAGGAGCTAGGCTAATGAAAGCAAATTAGTCACATCATGTTGGGGACCTACCAGAGTTGAGGTTTTACTCGATAATTTGAAAAAAATGTGGTTAGTATTAAAGCCAAAGAAACAGGATGCGCGTGTTACCTGCTGGCGTTCCACTGCACTGACTGTGTGTGGCATTGTGGCCATAGTTGCTGTGGTACTGCGTGCCGACTCCACCATGCTGTTTTTGGTAAGTGCCAGTGGCTGGTCCATGCCAGCTAAGCTGGCCAGGTGGTGGTGATGATGGTGATGGGTGTGACTGTACAGGTGGTTGCCCAGAGCACTAGGCACCACCACACGCTCAATGGGGCTCCGGCTCCGGTCCTTGGAGATGGGAGAGCTGCGATAATCTCCATTAGGTTTTCTGAGAAATAACCAGAAACAAAGCCACATTAGTTACCCTGCATACTGCATGGTGCATGGTGCATTTATTTAATGTGTCCATTGACTCCGCACTGACTCTGAACTCAGTAACAAAGTCAAATCTGTATACTTGAATCAATTTTTTTTACAAATTTATCACTCAAGTTTTGCAAGGTAAAAACATTTCTTTTTTTAGCTAAATGACTATATTTTCACTGCTAAAAGATGAGATTTTAAAAGAACTTTGGAGGTTAAAAATCTTTGTATTTTAAAAACACAACACCTCATTCAAGGCTGTAAAAAAACTAACAATAGGTATAAGGTATGAACTTACAAGAAAAGGAAGTGTTGAGGTAAAAATGAGCAGAAAAAAGATGAGCAGTGGAGAGACAAATTAATACACAGAGGTAAGAAGTGGCTTAGATAAAGAGAGTATGGTGGGGGGGAAGGAAAAGATAAATAAAGGCACAATTGCAAATAGGACCATTTACATTGGACCATTTGGTACAAATACGCTTTGTGCTAGGAAGGAGGAAGAAACACTCCTCATTTTATCCAATATAGATGAAATCCAAACTTATCACTCCACAGGGAGACAAAAGGGGCACAAAGTTCAAAGCTCTAAAGTAGTTTCCTTAGTACAACCAATTAACTTTATCTCTCCAGTGAAGTGACCATCTAACCAGTTGCATTTACGGCAGTAAACATTTTGTTTAGCTATTGTGCCCACTTGCCTCAAGAACATCACAATCACACCTGTGCCTAAAAGACAAAACCCCACCTGTATTATTGAGTCATCCTGTCACTCTCACTACAATGGCCATGAATGCTTTGGGGGGCTTGTTATGAATCACATCAACATCAGCCACACTACCAGCCTGGACCCATTACTATTTGCATACACAAAATAACAGTTTACACTGTAAAAACTCAACATCTCACCAAGTTTATTCAACTTATTTTTAGTCAAAATGTCTCAATCTACTTGATTTAAGATAAATTCACTTTAGTAGCATTTCAGCAAAATGGAGGGACTTGTTTTAAGACAAATTTTCACTTGTTCTATTGACAGATTTTTTTCACTTATTTTGAGGTAAAAGTACCTTGAAATAAGTTTTTTTTTTCTTGTTTTGGGAGGGGCATTTTTTCCAGTGTACAAAGGATGGCATATCCTCAACACTACACCTCACTATGACCTATCTGGGAAACACAAAAACACGTGCTGGTGGAGGGGCTGAGGTTGTTGGATGTAGAAACTGGCATTTGCAACTTCACCTTGGATTTCCCGACACAGAGATGGCAGACAGTCAATAATTGACAGCAGCACATCAAAATCCACCTTAGTGAGGAAAGGATTGCCTCAAGGTGATGTACTAAGGTAAGTTCCTATATTGATCACTTTTGCTAACTCATTATTGCTCTGTGCAGATTTAATTACAACTACATCATAAAGTTTGTTGATGACACCCCAGTGTTAGGTCTCATCATCAATAGTGATGAATGTACAGAATAGGGGTAGAGCAACTAGCAGCCTAATGTAAAATTCATAATCTCGCTCTCAACACTCACAAAACCAAAGAGATGATTGTCAACTTCAGGAGTGCCTGCACACACCATCATCCTTAGTTAGCCAGTGATGGTTCTGTCATGGAGAGGGTAAAGGGCGTCAAGTTCCTGGGGCTATTTCTGATAGACGACCTGACCTATAGCAGCAACACCACAGCAATCATCAAAAAGGCCCAAAAGCAGCTCCTTGAAAGTATACCAACTTACTGTATAGGTTGGTAACAGCAGAAGGGAAGAATACCACCAACTAAACAGGATAGTGAGGACAGCTAAGATTCCTGGTGCCCCTCTTCTATCTTTGTTGGTGATTTACCACCAACACTTTGTTCACAGAGCCTCCAGCATTACGAGACGTTCCTCCCACCCTCTCACTGTCACTTTTCCCTCGATGCAGTATGGAAAAAAGTACAGGAGGATCCGCAGCACTAGGTTACAAAACAGCTTTTTTTCCCAGGCAGACTTCTGAAAATACTGTTCACAGCAAACCACAATCTGCCTACCCCCATCCATTCACTCACTTACTCACACATACTTACTTTCCAACCCCCACCTTCCTCCCAACACGGATTGCACTTTGTAATATTGGACTCTCACTACTAGTGCACAATGAACATTTTTAAAAGGAGTGATGTTTCAGTTTTATCAAGATATTCATTTATTTATTGTATCTACAAAGGAAACTTAAAGTTTGATTTATTAAATACATATCAAGATGTTACAGCAGATTTTATTTTATTCCCCGTTTTGGTAGGGGAAACACTACTTTGTTTTTATGTATGAAATACACAAAAATGACAATGAAGGAAATCTGAATCTGAAAACTATATATATTGCTGTTTCTGTCCCTTCACTTCTATTCTACAACACACTCTCCACACTCGCAACCATGAGCTGAATAATAAAGGTGAAAGAAAGAAGGCTGGGGACGTATTTTCTTATTGAGAGAGAGAATTACTTCTCACAACAAAGAAATCCCTCTGTACTTTCCAAACTATGAGCTCATGTTTTAATCTTTAAAAAAGCAGAGATAAGGATAAGGGATTAAAGTAACAACAGTTAAACACAAGGCCGATTTGGCTTTTTTTCAGCTTCCAGTTCTAATGATCATGACTTTGATATGTTTGATATGCACTTAAATGTTTGTGCCTGACACTGTGTGCACTTGCTTGCAGTGCAACAGGTAGCAATTATTTCAGTCAGTGCATCAAATGTGGTGTGGGTTCTTTGTTTCTGTGTGTATGCATGTGTGTTCATGCAGCTCCACTCCCTTCCAACAAATTGAGGCCCAGTTGCAGGGAGCAAGATTTACTGTACTTGCCTCTATCTCTTCTTTTCTTGCCACCTCAATAATCACATGCATATACATATCAATTCACAAATCAAGACCAACACACACTAATATTCTCATTTCTTCCCTCACATATACAATATATAGACAATGACGACATAATTGGGGAAAAAAGCAATCACATTTACCTTTAAATAAACTGCACTGAAACAATAGCTGATGTAATAAAACTTTTTAATTCTTTACCAGATACCATATGGAGGCATTTTGTTACCCAAGTGAAAAAGTGAATGAGGATACACAACAGACTTTGGACTGAAAAAGCTGCAGGAGTCCTTTAAGGTTTGTTTGGATGCAACACAACAAGTTAAGGCAAACAGTTGTAGATTCATGTGACCAGGCAACCTGACTGCCGGGTCAAGCATCTGGAGTCCACAGCACCGTCCTACACAAACAAACAGTCTCCACAGAATACAGAAAGGGAGAGAGGAAGAGCTGAAGAGAAGGAGGGGGGGGGCTGCATGTGAATGGTCCAGACCTCTACTTTAAGAAAGAGTGAGGTCGGTAGTTTCCTTCGTTTGTGCCGAGAGCTTACATTAACAGAGACCCCCTCTCCTTTTTCTCTCTTTGTCTTTCTTTTTTCCTCTTTCTCTTACAAACAGCAGCAAACTTCCTGAGGGTTAAACACGGAGAGACTTGGCAGCACTCACATAAACCCGGGCCGACAGCTCACTAACAAGCTTTTATGTTTTCCCATAGTAGCATCAATTTTCTGTCAAATTCTTTATCAAATAGTCAAAATACTAAATGCATTGCAGTCTTAATTACCTTCAAATTGGGTTATAATAATTTAAAAGTTTGTTTAAGTGAATGAACTGTTGAAATTATTCCTACAGGAAACATCAACTTTTAATCAAATGCTACAAACAAAAGTCCTCCAGTATAACTTTTATATTATCTTCAAATATAAACAATCTCTTGATTAGCTAAGAGGCAAGCAGATAACAAAGCTCTTTCATCCCTTCCCAGCAGCTGGGTCCTGAGTTAGGTTGTGGAAGTTGTTCCAAACTTTAATCATTGCCAAAGAGCAGGCATGCCCACATCCTCATACAAGAGGGGCCGTTGCAGGAGCCAGTGAATGGGATCAACAAATCCGACCAATGAATGGTGTAGCTGTCGAATCCACCACCACCCCCGCCTTCTCCTCGCCTGATTGCCCACCAAACCCCGGACCACATTTCATGCCAGGGATCAGGCATTCAAAACCCACCCTGTGTCTTTGTCTCCCTTACTCACCTCTCAATTATCGTTAAGGTCGCAGCTGGGGAGAGAGGGAAAGGATGGAAAGGGCGGATGGCGAGGGCTACACATGAAACATGGGCATTGGGGTGGTAACAAGGGCTAGAGCTGAAGAGAGAGGGCTGCCAGGACTGGGAATAGAGGAGAGGATGAGAGCTAAAGTGGGAGAGAGAGGGAGACAGCCTTTGAAAATTAAAGAACTCAGTAACTTGCTCCCTACAGTGGTCAGGGGAGACAAACGGCATTTAAAAAAGCCAAAAGGGCTTGAGATTGTGGGGAAAAAGGTAGAGAAAGCAGATGGGGAAACTTTTTTCCTCAGACAGCAGTGCACAGGCTCGCACAGATGTGGGCAGAGAGAGAAAGGGAAGCTCAGACCCAATAATGTACATATAGATGTGAGAGGATGCAGTCAATTATACACATTGAACCGGAGCTCTTATTAGCAGCATTTTGACTATAGGATTCACTTTTTAGCCAGAAACTGCCTGCTGAAATGACTGTCACATAAGTTATGTTTCTTCCATAAATTAGCCAAACTACAAAATCCATTTCTTTTGCCTCTCCAATTATCAATTGTTAATCACACACCTGTCTGTGGAATGCAGTAGGCATTTGTGAATACACTGTCATATGCAATATTCAGCTACAGATGATTAAATTGAGAAGTCAAACACACACATTTTTTATCATGATGCAGTCTTTTCCTTGCAGTTCTTTAACTCACCCCAGTTTTTGTCTGATATATGTCAACATGTGTGACAAAATTCAAACAAGTGCATCTTAAAATAATTGTAACACTAAGAAAAAACAGTTTGAGAATATTTTACATTTTAGATACGTTGTGGAGCCTCTCTATGTTGCTTGTGATTTCCAGTACAAGGAGTAGATGGGGGACGGTATATCTCAGACTTTTTTTCAGTTGACTTGCTCTGAAAATGGGAACCGTGTCAGTGACATCAGAATGGACTGCTTGACACAATGCAATAGAGAGCAGATATCGATTTGAATCTATTTCACTGCAGTTTGGGTTTTGTACAGCCTGGCATTAGTGGTACACACTGTGGTAGGCAGTGACTGAAAGATCCCTTAATTTAAAACCCAGAGAGTCCAACCCTCAATACATAAATGATATAGTCATATATCTTGAACAATATTATACTACTCGGATCTGTCATTAAGTATAGCCTTTTAAGTAACCATTCGCATGACACCCTGTCTTCAAGTTAACCTCAAGTTAAAGATCATTACTGTGATCATGAGTTTGAATTACTTAAAAGGGAAAACAAAACAGTTGTAGGCCTGTGTTCTTACAAAATCTGAGAACTTGTAATTTGTCAATGCTGGTTTAACAAGCAACTTTGTATGAGCTAACTTCCCTAATTGCCACAATGGAAAACAAAACAAAGCAAATATAAATATATGAACCAAGGACTTTAAAAATATGGTTTTGTTCTGTAGGAGACTGCCAGTTTGGTAAGTTGGCTATATTTTGCTTTGAGGGCAAATACGCAGGAGCTATAAAAGTTCTAGGCTTTTTCTCACAATTGTGCTCCAAAGTCTTGAGAGAGACCTCCCTTCAAATCTTTGGTTGGGCAGAGGTTCATATCCTACTCCTTTAAGAAATAAATTAAAAAAGAGCAAGAAGAGAGAGAGAGATACACACAGGAAACATCTGGGAAGAATCAGGGCGTAGAGAGAAGACGACAAAAAACAAAAAAAGCAAAGAAGGAGGATGAAGGCTCAACCACAGGTTACAACCAGAACCAAGCTCTGCAAGGTCTACAGAAAACCACAAAATAGATATATACTATGTATATATATACATAAATACTTACTCACATAAAATAAGCCACAGGGCTTATTCGAGCCATGTATATAAAGTATACAAGCTTCTCAACACAGTATACTCTGCTCAGTCCAGGATTTAGTAGCTGCTCTGAGCAGAAGTTAGCAAAAATGTTTGCATCTTTTTGGCAAGAATAATCAAAACTCACAAGGAATACACGTTAACAGATGTCTCTTACAGATGACTATGACTGTTATTTTTTTAAAAAACACTATGAACTATAACATAAAATCACATATTATGCTTAAAATCTAAAGATACAAAAAAAAACCTTTCACACAGCTCTGGACACAGTTGTGTTAACTCTTTCAGATTTTCAATCATGCAGAAATACTGATAAGAAATCACGCACATTTTTGCCAGTGAACTGACCGCTGAGAAAGAGAACTGAAGAAAATCCTTTGTTATCAAAGCTGGGGCAGATCGGATATGGGAACAACCACAACAAGAACACAAAGAAAACAACATGTGAACACACACAGACACACACACTGAAAAAAAACACCCACATGTCTCCCTCCTTTCCTCACATGCTCACTACATAAATAGTCTCATGTAAAACAAGAGGGTAACAATGACTTCACCAGGCTTGGCCACAGTCACATACACACACACTGACTCTTCCTCTCTTATTTTCTCCCCATTTGGCCTCTAGAGAAACTTCCATGAGAACAACTTACTGATGAAGTTCCCAGTAGAAAGCAGCTGCAGTTTCTGTATGCTACAGTACTTAGTGTAGCGACTTGACTTATTTGATTTTTTTTTCTTTTAGCCCCTTTAGCAAAAATGTTATTGCAGATTAAATCCTAATATAGCCTGATTTCAGATCTCATTATCCTAATGTCTGATTGTTTTCAGAGGGTCAAATAATGCATAATGAAGAGAAATGAAAATTTAGTCAGACTAAAAGCAAGACCAAGAAAAAGAAAGACGTGTGTAAGGAACATTTGTTGTTTGATCATTTGCTGAAAATCTTGCATCAAGTAAACTTCTAAGCTTCATCACAGTCTGACTTAGCAATCGTTTTACTGGTCATTTGCAAAACAAAATTATTCATACCATTTTGGAAAACACAATGTTACTTGATACTTGTCAGGTTTACATATAAAAAGATCAACAAAACTAATGCCTATTGAGGCAAATGTAACATGGCAGCAGCAAATACGATTTTCTGCAGCCGAACTCTCCAAGCTATATCTGTGGCTCTCATTTTTAAGGAGGAATGAAACAGCTGAGCAAGAGGACTCTTATACTGGCGGGTCTGCAACTGTAGAGTGGCAGGCAGGCGAGCAAGCAGCAGCAAGCTTCCAGCCCGCAGGCTCCAGTGGACAGGATAAGGCTTCTTTGTTCAAGACTCCTCCTACTCCTCAGAGAAAATGAGAAAGTAGCCCCTGCCGCCTGACCTCACCCCACACAGACACACAAGCACACACACAGATTATCACAGATGGGAGAGCACATATGTACGTATGGACGATACATAACAACACATGTGCATACATGCACAAACAGATGCAGGCTCAGCTCAAACATACAGATCACATCCACATATGAGCCTGCCACCAAGACTGCCAATAGTTTTAATCAGAGTTGTACTAGGCAAAATTTTCCATGTCATAAACTCTGCTGTATTGCATTAGTGACATATTTTAATTGACTTCAGAGCAAAAAAATGAAAAAGACATTTTTACACTAACTCTGAGAAAAATATGCGCACAGCCAGATTCTTAAATACACAGGCTCTCGACAAAAGCAAAACCCTGACACATAAAAAAGGCTGAGTTGGTTTAGAAAGTTTTCTTTCTCTCACCTCCGCTTGTGCCTCCCCTAAACTCAGCTTGTTGTGATTGGACAACAAAGGAAACCTGAGCGTCATCTTTCGTAGCCCCGCCCAGAATCTGGGGTGTCAGCTGTCAGTCTGAGTCAAAACTATGAGAAAATATGACTGAACTCAAAGACAAAAGAAATCCAACTACAAGCAACTCGACAACAACACACAATATTTAGCAACTGATATAGTCAGCAGACACACACAGGGAAACTGCAGTTTGAACAAAAAAAAAACTTTTTAGAAAAGAGGAGAATGAGCACAAAGGCTTCTACACATGCAGGAACAGTCACATTCAGCAGAGCAATCACTGCAAACAAAGCTACACAGACAGAAGCAGCCAGTAAAAGCCAACGGCTAGAATGGATTGATAACTATCTCTGGACATCTGAACTGCGTGTTTATGTGGTGGGGGTGGCATGGGTCCATTTTCTGGTTTACTGTCAAGCTGTTTTCCAAGAACTAAGTCCATCTCTTAAAAATTAAGCCTAATCATTGTCCCTACAATTGACAAATGCGTTAAATGAAACTAAAAGATGAAATGACTGTGAAGTGTTTTATATTGTTTTCAGTGGAGGGTATTTAAACATGGTATTTTTAGCTTAACCTTTTCTGTAACAAAAACCTATCATTCTCTGTTTTAGTGTAATCACTATTTTTTGAACAGACAGAACAGCTAAAACTAGGAGGAAACTCTTCAGAGACTGACTCTGACTACAGGTTTCTACAAGTTGCCAAGCAGTTACCTTTGCCAGGGAGCGAATGTCCTCAGAGAAACCTCAAATTAAATCACTAAAAAAAGATACTTATGACAGCCCCAGAGAAATAGGTTTCCAGGATAAAAAAGATATCTTTGTGAATCAGAAAGCCCTACATTTGTCTTCAAGTTGCAGCCAGTGAACTAGCAATTGACTTATGTTGGGTAAAATTTAACCTACAGCACCAAGAGTCAAATGACTTCAAGGTCATAATTCTAATGAAGATTAAATAAAAGGATTATGGCTTACGTCTAGGAAATAATCATGGTTCAATGAGCAGGTTGAAAAGCCTTAAACATCACAGACTTTTGTATCAGTTTTAGAATGTAACCCTAAACTAAATGCTTGCATGTAGGAGTTGTGGCAAGGAGTTGCGACATCAACTGAAAGCTGATATTACAATAAGTCCTATTGTACTCTGGCAGACAGACTTACAAAATAAAATTCAACTTGTGATACACAAGTGGGAGCATTTGCTTATCAATGCATGCAGAAGTTAACCACATAGTGCATATATAATGACTCAGACAGAGTGAAAAACAACTGAGACAACAGAATAATATTCCAAGTAGAAGATGGATTTACTGCCTGGCTTCACCGCAGAGTATAATGTTAATTCTCCCACCACTGACACATCCATAACAAAAAAACATGATGACTCTGCACAAATGTCAAGGCACACAAACTAATCCTTTGTTATGTGAGCCCAGATGGTCACAAGATGAAGGAACAAAGACCCTTCCCACTGTGCCATCAGAACAACTTGATTCAAAAGTCATAGACACCTACCTGTAATCCAATATATCCCTGCCATGCCACACAGGCGAATGAACATGATACAACTTTTGCAATTACCTTTGTTGTGTAGAGGCTAACTAAGTGAAAGCCCTTAACCTATTCTGGAAAAACCTCTCACATTATCTGTACGAAGCTCAGTCACTACCCCAAAAATGACGAAATATATAATTGTAAAGACGGTAGTAGTGTGACTGCGGAAAAGTCTATTTCAATACACTGTAGAGTATTGGAAAAAAACTCAAACATGCTGATCACTGGCAGGGCAGTGGATTATACTACAGGAGGGATTTGAGAATTCTCCATGGACATGCAGACTTTTCAGCTCTGGTTGACCATTGCAATCCATTGCAATTTTCATTAAAAAAAATGCAGACTAGCGCTGCAGATTTTTCAATCCATGTGAAGTGTTCAACACTCAGAAGAAGCTTGTGGAATGTTCCTGTTTGTGACTGTGTACACTGACACATGCATTTGTGTTTGTACACTCTTCTCAGCAACAACAACAACAAAACACTGCTCATATCATAAACATGCTCTACTCTCCCAGCTTCCAGTATATCCAGTGTATCATCTACAGTGTTGAACTGTGTCACCTCAAAGCATCAAGTGGAATAAATGTAATTCGCATTACTTCTTGTAATTTCTCTATCTGGACATACTGGCAAGGACTAGCATGCATGCAAAACTGCACTGTTCTACCTAACACCTCACTGATTCTGTCTGCAATAAATAGCAATGGCTTTAGTCCCATGACTGACTCAGTCATGACTGAGTCTGACTCCACTGCCCCCAGCCTCAGCAGTCTTTCACCACCAACCAGCACTCCAGAATTTCTGGAATCTCTGGATGTGGGAATGTGGGAACAACGTGAGTAATCTCTCTGTTGCACAGTCGCTGTTTCCAAGCTTCCAAAGATCTGGAGTTACACACTCCTTATAGCCGCAAAACTCCAAACTGGGACTTCTGAGAAAGCCTGCCTGTGCACAGCTGCACACAAGGCGAACGGAAACACAGGCAAAATTGCTTCTTTTAAATACACTGAGTTTTGTTAATATGTATTTTGTACGTTAATAAGAGAAAGAGAGCCAGACAGACTGAGAAAGACAGATGGACAGGAAAGACAATGGTGCAGTTAAACTGTAAGTTCATACTTTTTTATGATCATCTA
Source organism: Dascyllus trimaculatus (assembly GCA_024666655.1). Classification (NCBI taxonomy): domain Eukaryota; kingdom Metazoa; phylum Chordata; class Actinopteri; family Pomacentridae; genus Dascyllus; species Dascyllus trimaculatus. The sequence continues at coordinate 11,702,208 of CM045450.1, forward strand.
TGAAAATTAACATCTAAAAATTGACTCAATGTAAAGGGAGACCATAATGATCTTTAATAAGAATGTGTGTGAGAAGCTGCTCACTCCTGCAAGTACAAATGAGTATGGTTATCTACTTTTACTCACAGCTGTGCAGCAAACAGTCGACTCATCTTTGCCACATGCTCGTTGTCGTCCATGTCGCTGTCCCCCTGGTCCCCACTTAGCTTCCTCTTGGTGGGGCTGATGGGAGGAGGACCTGTCCTGTGGCTGGAGATGGAGGAGGAAGATGAGGAAGATGACGACGAAGAAGAAGAGGAGGAAGACGAAGATAGGGACAGGGACTGGAGTCTGGGGTCCCCTCTCAAAGCTGCTTCACCTTAAGAGGAAACACAGCAAGGGAGACAAAAAAGAAATTAGACACAGCAAGTTGTTAATTATTTTGAACCAGAGTATGAAAATTAAGAGGTCAATATAAGTCAGAGATCAAGTGAACTCCACCTTTACATAAACTCTGATAGAGTAAAAGAAGACTGCATGAACCACCAGCACAAAAAAGGAAACTGTTATCAAACAACTGGAATAGTCATTAAGTTTGCAAACCAAAAGATGACTATACTTTGAGCAATTTCATAAATTACTGAGAATGACTGACAGTTGTGCAGTTGCTGTCAACTCACATGCATACACTTCTAGCCTTACCTTAAAATAAATGTAAATGATGATGATTAGTCAAAATTATAGTACTTTTAAGGAGAAGGCAAACGTATTGCCACTTTAAACAAACTGACCACAAAACTACTTCATGACAGTGTTTTACTGTACAGGCTGTGTTTCAGCTCAAACTTTGGATTTTGTTGACTTATACAGTTTGCTGACAGAGGCACAAACCTCTGGCATAAGAAGGGGAGTATCTGGTTAGGAATGTTTTGGAAGAAATAGTTGAGGATGGATTCCGCAAACGTGTGTGTGTGGTGTGAACTATTTCTCTCTCTGCAGCCTTGTCCTGATATACAGAGGGCCTACAGAGTTGTCAGTGAGTGGGAGTGAAAGCAAGAGAGAATCAGGAAAACTACCACTGGCTCTGTCTCAGTACGGGGACTTTCCACTGCTTTGGCCCCATGTATCTGTCTGACTTTTCCCAAACAAAACATGGAGTCTACACTAAAACTCTCATTCCAGCTTGCAGCTTTCTCCATAACTACTCGCACTCTAAAAAACGAATTAGTTACTAGCACTGGACACTAAACCCTTGCACCAACTGGTTGAACCTGCTTAATTTCAAATTACTCTATAGTTCAACGAGTATTGAAATTAAGTGTTGATTATATTTGGGAGAACTATATTTTGCCTGTATTTGTGTTGTTGAATCAAATAGTACTAGTAGTGCATTGAAGATTTTACAATTTAAACGAGTATTATAAATGTTTATGCCTATTCTGTGTTACTGTCCGCAGCATGAGGTCATTAAATCTAGGTGAAACTAGTACAAACTCATTTGAAAATCATCTCATTCAAGTCATTTGAAAGATAGCAACACGCACACAGGAAAAAGACTTAGTAACGTAACTAAATATCTATTCCTCTATGTATATTTAGTTTAAGTATGGCTTCCGAAATACGGCGGCAACTCCTTCTCTCTCTCTCTCTCTGGCATGTTCCTGCTCGCCCTACTGTGTACCATGGTAACAAGGGTGACATCATTGTTTTTGGCAGGGCAGAGGGATGGCAGTAAAAGTAGAGACTGTGACACCACACTGTCCAATCAGGATCCAGGACACATAATAGCCTATCAGTGAGTGAAGCGCTCTACAAAGGGTGAATCTGTGAGTGTTTCCCCTGCAAACAAGTAAGACATCTGACCGTGTGGAGTCAAACACTGTTGACCTAACTCCTACTCAACGCTGAACCTGAGCAACACTATACTCAGTTGTCAGTTAAGTGCACCGATCTAAAATAATCTTTAAAAAAACTAGTGCAGCCATGGCATAAATTCTAAATTTATAATGTTAAATGTTTCAGTTTTGATAACAGTAATAGATCATTCAACCAAAATAATTTTGCAATAAGAAATTTGCAATGAAGTGTCAAGGAAAACTATACACTGAGTTAGACTTCCTTATTTCCTAATTAGTGATACCTCATAAACTGGCAACAGAGAGTGTGTAGCTTTACTTCTGAAAATAACCTGTGTTAGGCATACCACTTTCCCCATGACAGATCTGTGGTAGTAAAAATGTTAGAGGTGTGTTTTCTAAGGTCATAAAAATGTTACTGACCAGGACTTTTGCAAAGCATCAGGCAAAATAAAAAGCAGAAATGGACAGAGTGACAGAAGAACAAAGCTAAAAAGTACCAATTTTCTGCAATTTATTCTCAAATCAAAAGACATAAGAACAAAGAAAGTGCTGACATGATCACTGACAACACACTGTGGTATATGAAAAAAGTAGTTACAGCTTATTATTCTATATCTAAGAAATAATGACTACAGAAGTTTATAGGCATGTTATCTAGATTAAAAAAAAAACCCTTCATTAAGACACGCGTGTTTTTCAATAAACCAGCAGACAATCAGTGGAAAGAGTGCAGCAATACAGAGGTAAGACTCTGCTCTGTCTTTTCCCCTCTCTGCTCTCTCAGTTCATTAGGTCCACATGATCAAAGCCTATTTCTCTTGATAGAACTTCAAACAGCTTGGAATCAGGATGAGATTGGATTACAAACTGTGGTGAACCCCTCTCTCATTCTCCATTTCCATTTTACTCTTACCCCCCTCTGATACTCAAAAAAGATGAGTCCTAGCATGTCTTCTCTCTCTGCAAAACAGCAAAGTAGTTATTTTTGGCTGAGTTTCCCAGTAACCTGAACTTGGCCTTCTGGGTTGTCTTTATTATCTAAGTCCATAAAGGTTTTGTTTTCAAAAGGACACACAAAAAAGTTCTTCCACAGATGTTCTTGCCTGTATGAGCTGAACTTTTAAACCCAATGTTGGAGTTTTTTTGATCTCTGAAGGGAGAGTAAGACCGACGGACCAAAAGAGGAAGAGGTTGACAAAAGTACATGGCTTTGAGGAGGTTTTTCAGCCTTGTTTATTCTCTCCTGCTCAGCAGCAAAAAGAGAAGGTCAGCATTCCCCTGCACCCCTCACTGCCCGGCTTACAACCGATAGCAGCTTTACAGGGTCAGAAAGTGAGAGCTGAACAAACAGGAAAGAGAGAGGGACAGAGCTCTAAAACATTAAAAGGGCAGTCTTATAATGCATATCCTGTCACTAAATCTGAGAGCATGTCAAACATACAGCTGACCAAAAACTATCATTACCTAAATGGCACAACCAATGGCACAGATTAATATGGTTGAAAAACAAAATGATGTGAAATTAAATGGGAGCAATCAGCCAGCATGGTATGGCAGGAAACTGAAGCCTAAAGTTGCAGTCATTTACAATGTTGCAAGGAAATTCAGTATTATTTGCTGTTAGTGTGGCGTGTTATGATATACTTGTCCCTAACGGGCTGATGGGAAATGATTCAATGCTTGCTGAATACTTTGCATGACAATATGATTTGACTCTAGTCATCCTGTGTTCCTATGGCATCTGGCACTCGAAGCATCAATTGGCATCACTTCAAAGCCAATTACAATATATGATTTTATTAGTGCTAGTAAGTAACTAAAAATGAGTCATTATGCTTTAGAGGAGTTCATTTTATCACTTAGCATGAAATTCATAATTTGGTACATTCCATTCCAGTCCACAGGGACGTTAACCAAATAGATAAATTAAGTGGAGGTTATAATCTGTCTTTCTGTAACCTGATTAAAAACCTGGAATAATGTCAACCTCTCAATTTACTAAAATGCATAAACTCCAAAGTCAAAGAAATTGGCTGTGGCTGCTTTTATAGCGACAATGAGATGCTTGTTGCATGTCACCTCATACCCTTCATAATATCTACCAAACAAATCATTAAAACTCAGATACTGGGGAAGTCGGAGTAATGCAAAGTATCCAAACACTTAAATAATAATTGCATTAATATGATTATTCAAAAGCATCCAACTGCATGTTTATTCAATTACGCCATGACATTTCTCAGTAGGCCACAAATGAACACACCTAACATTTTAAAGAGGGGTAGTCCAGTGTCATATATGCACTTACTATTAAATGTCAATGATGACAGCAGTGTCTGAACAGTGCAATTCTCTCAGAAAAGCATACCAGTATGAGCATGTGTGTGTATTTGTCGGGAGGTGTATTCAAAGAGGTGTGCTCATGCATATAATAACAAGTCAGGACACCCACAATTTCACAAAGCTCTTCCAACCCTTTTCTTGGCTCAACGTGTTTGAACACGAGGGGCTTTTCTTTGACTCTTTTTACTGCTAGGCTATTTTTTCTGTTCTTTTATCTTTGTTTTCTTATCATGAGGCACATGATGGAGTCAGATTTAAGCTCAGTCAGCTAAAAACAACACACACACAAAAAAACAGAAAAACAAATAGATAGGCTAATCCTGCAGAGATATGTTTCCAGAGACAGAAATAAAGCATTTTATCCAAATTCATCATGTCAAAGGGACGGCCAGTGGATATACAAGTATAAATATACCACTAAAAAGCTGCTCCCTCCCCTCCTCACTCCTGTAATTTTCTTCACAGAGATAGACAGGATGAAACCTGAGAAAGATGAAGCTTCATGGTGACACAAGACAACCCCCATTCTGACTGGCATCAGTCCCAGGCCAGTGGCAGGCTAATCTGCTACACCTTTACTGCACAGAACAGTGAGCTTTAAAAAAACTGACCCAAAAATTTCACAACAACCACATGTTTGCTCAAACTAGTGAGAAAACTAGAACACTTGCATCTAAATGCAAGAATCTCACCTGCAGTTTGGCAAATAAGAATTTCAGCAATCCCTAACGTTTTTCGGCAAAGCATTAGAAACAGTCAAAAATACAACTTTGTTGACAGAGGCCTAATCACATGCCAAAGCACACACACAAAATGTCTTTTCTTTGCTCTGCTGGTAGTTGCAGTAACAGACAACTTCAACACAAAGTAATTTCTGCATTTATCATGTGCCTCTTTTCAAGTCTTCAAAGTGGTTTTCAGTCACACAGTGTTAATAGGAGTGCTATTACAAGTTGATTATATGTTACATGAAGTGGGGAGCTGCTGACTGTGGTCCAGTAATAGTAGAGAAAATAGGCTAATTTACAGCAAAGAGGGACAAAAACCTTGAGAAGCTTGCTAACCAGCTTATTAAAAAAATGCTTTGCTTTTGTGTTGCTGCAGCTTTAGTATTTTGTATCAGTCAAAATCAGATGAAGGTTACTAAACAGTTACAGCCCTAGACTACTATTTTACAGTCCTACACCTTTTCTCCCAGGCCATGTGTCACAGTTCCATATTAGTAAATGATATCATTAGTTGAACATTTTTAACTGGACTTCTACTGGACAGTTGTAAACATGCTGGTGAAATTATTTGCTTTTTTCTCATGGTGGACTTGATCCTGCATGTTGCAGAAGAGGCCAGGGGCAGGACAGAGAAAGAACTTGCATATAGCCCCCAGACCGACTGGGTGATATTACAGCTCCTGACATGTGAACACTAACAGTAGAGCAGAGAAAGGGAGCAACACTACCCCAAAAGTCAGTCAAATTGCATAGATATGGAAGGCTCCTGCTCTGTGCTTTCATGAAATAACTTTAATATCCTAAGCTGCTAATGCCAGAAATAACTTATAGCCCACAGAAAGAAAAAAGACAAATCTCAACCCTTATCAAAAAGACAGACATATTTCCATCTTATATGTACAATTACAAAACAAAACAGTTTAGCAAATCCCGAAGACTTCATTATAATGTGACTCATCTAAAAGGCTGATATTTACTCAGAAATATCAAAGTTAGGAATGCAAAAGGAGGATAATGGAGAGAAGCGTCAGGATGGCTGTGTAACTACTAACACAGTGAGTCAGCCATGGGGTAGCCACTGCATTAAAACATGGCTGGCAGACAATAATTTCAGCCTTTTAACCCAGTTTTCTTTTAGTGCAGCTGCCAATAGCATAGAAAATCATAAGGCAGGCGAATAAATGCATCTCCAGTCTTTCAGATAACGAGCACACAGACACAGTTAACGCTAACGCTAACTACGTTGGTACGTAACGTACGTTGACATCAAGTTTACTCCGCTGAAAAGCAAACACCAGTTAAAGTTGATATTCATGAGTCGTGTGTTAAATTACTGAACATAAATTAAAATATACAACTTTACTTTGCTGTGCTTGTGTAAAGCGGCGGCTAACTAGCTATGTAACGTTAACTCGAGAGAAAACTTAGACCGACCTACGCCGTTAACGTTGACTAGCAGCGTAACGGTCACGGCCGCTTCGAAGTTTTAAAAACAACCGTAATAACGCCCACAAACCCTCCCGTTTACCTTCGTAGCAGAGGATGCCAATGTTGTTGTTCATCTTGTCCAGGTACTGGTAGTTCAACAGGTCCATTTTCGTTAGTAGCATTTATCGAGCTTTTATTTTCAAAAAAAGACCAGCTTTTTTTTTTCTCTTCTCCTCTCAAGCGACGGTCAAAAAGCTAAAGGCCCAGCCTCCAACTTTTAGTTTTCTAGAAAACCCCAGTAATAAAACAACCCCGGAAAAGCGTTTTCGCGGTTATTATCAATTAGTTTGGATGTTTTTTAAAATATGGGTATAGCGGTGATAAAGAGCAAACAAAAAAAGAGTAGCGTCAGTTCTCCTCACAGCCAGCTGTAAGTCGACTGCACTGACACGCAGGCTATGCTTGGTATGACTCCTATGCTGCACCAGTGGTTTCCTCTGCTGCTGAGAGGGGCGCACTGGGCATGCTCGCTAAATCCCTGGAGCGCCTCAAATATCAGGGATGTTTTACGCGCAAGATCAGCCTCTCCAAACGCATCCAGAGAGAACGAGAGGGCAGAGAGAAACCCCAATAAACTGCAGCAATCCCATACTAAATCTGCGGGGAGGATACAGCACAGTTAGTAGAGTATACCGAGTCCCCTTTCTGCAGTTTTGCCAAAGGATATTAAACATGTCAAAGATTGCTCACAGTCGACGCACATTAAGTCCCACAAGGAACATAAAGGTGATAACTGAGGATATGATAGTTGCATTAAAAGTACATAAAAATCGTTTTTACCTTATCATGGACGCCAATAAAATTTGATAACTCTTTATAAACTGTCCGTATGGGAAAAACTGCTGGAAGACTCGAAGAAAATCACATAATGAAAGGGGAAAACAATAAATAACAAGGAATTAGTTACAATATACTATAACAACCTTTAGACTTTCTTTTTTTTCCCTCAAGAGTGTACACAGATATGAAAAATGAACACTGGGATTATATCAATAGAACAGATTCAATAGTACTACATATTTTACATGTCATATGCGAAATGCCTGTAGCCTACATTTTTTTGACTGCTTTACAAATAAAAGGAAAAACAAACTTCACTGTGGCCCAGTGGAGTCTCCTAACTTTCAGAGAGGTCCTCTCCTGCCCCCTGGTGCCTGACATGGGCTATACCCAGAGTGTTTACCTCCCTCAATAAAATACACTGATATGAAAAAAGCAGGAGGCAAATGGGATGAACAGAGTAAATAGACTTCATCATGATAGGTGAATAGAATGTGAATATGACTGTCAACACATTATACGGCCTGCGTGGAAAGAGTAGAGAGCAACTTCCTCGGGGGGATTTGAGAGGCAACACAATGAGCAGGGTGTGGTGGTATGAGTTTACACACAAACACACACACTTGCCATGTGTGTGTTTTTGGGTGACACGCACCTGCCAGCACACAGGAAGATGCTTCATTTAGAGCTCAGGCAAAACAGTGAGTAACTGTGAGATAGCATTGTGAACTCAAAAGACACGACACAGAAGTCATAGTGAAATTTGCAGTATTCTCCATTTATAATAAAATATAAAACATGTAAAAAGAAAACAAGCAATTTGCATAAGTGAGAACGATTAAGAAACAATTTAGTGTTAAACAAAGATAATGATGAGTGAGAAACAAAGGAAGAAATACATCTTCAATGCTGGTGGATTTGCCTTTACATCTTTGTCTTCATACAATTGAAAAGCACCAGTGTGTACATTTATCATACAATACTCAACACGGAAATTATGGCTTATTCACTGACTTCTGCCTTGCTAAAAAAAAAGGCCTCTCATAACTTCAAGCACTAACTTCTAACACTGATCAGAACTCGGTTAACCTAGCGGGAAAACTATACCCCCTGTTTCTAACACACACATAGCCAACTGCAACAAACACCATGTGCATCCACATAAACATACTCATACACCCACTCCATCCTGCTTCACAAACCCACATCAGTCCGAACACCTCCCCCATTGTTTCTTGTACACACACACACATGCACACAAAGGCCTCTCCCCTCCTCCTTCTGGGCCTCCCCCTCAAACGGTGGCCCAGGACTAAGGAACACAAGTCCTTGTCTCATTGGATGGCCATTGTTTCCAGTTTCACACACAAAAAGGCTGAGTTCAGACAGAGTCCATTCAGTGCTATTGCTGCTGCTACAGCTGCTGCTGCAGGTTACATCTCAACTCAAAGGCTTCAACTTGAAGCAGAAAGTATGAGGCCAAGAGCTGAACTTTGCTGTCTGCTGCTCAGCTCAGACTCTGTTGTCTACTAGTGTGACAACATATAAAAAGCTTTAGCATGAATTTAAAATTCAACTGGTGAAGGATTGAAGTTCAAGATTTTTTCATATCACAACCTTTCAAAAAATACTGCACTGTTTTAAGCCACCAAGCTGGAATAGGAAAGTTAGAGACGTTGCATCTGTGCATACAAACTCTCAGACAGTAACAGACTACTGCTCCCTTATGGCTTTGAGACTAGTTAGCCAAGAGATAGTGTATATATTGGATTTACTGAAACAACAGATTTCTTCTTTATTCAGACAAGAGACTATCTGCATCTAGTAGATGAAGATAATATTTCACATAAAAATTGAGAACATTGGCCTGCTGTTGGCCTTTTATGACTATGTCTATCCAGTAATCCTCAAGGCATTTTAATTAAAAATAGACAAGTCAAACGCATGGTAGTATTGGAGGAAAACTCAGGTAGGCTTCACTCTCCAGAGACTATTTATGTCTGTGCAGCTGTGGCTCAGGTGGTAGAGCGGGTTGTCCACTGATCGCAAGGTTGGTGGTTCGATCCCTGGCTATATAAGTGCAGACCATTTACCATGTACAAATCTTCAAGGCAATCCAACCAAAAGTGTTGAGATACACTCTATTGCCAAAAGTATTGGGACGTCTGCCTTTTACACGCGCATAAACTTTAATAACATCCCATGCTTAATCCGTAGGGTTTAACATGGAGTTGGCACACCCTCAACTCTTCTGAGAAGGCTTTCCATAAGGTGTAGGAGTGTGTTTATGTTAATTTTTGACTATTCTTCCAGAAGTGCATTTGTGAGGTCAGGCACTGATATTGGACGAGAAGGCCTGGCTCTCAGTCTCCACTCTAATTCATCCCAATGGTGTTCTATCGAGCTGAGGTCAGGCCAGTCAGGTTCCTCCACACCAAACTTGCCCATCCATGTCTTTATTGCTTGCTTTGTGCACAGGTGCACAGTCATATTGGAACAGGAAGGGGCCATGCCCATGCCTAGGTGCTTGATTTTATACACCTATGGCCATGGAAGTGACTGGAACACCTGAATTCAATTATTTGGAGGGGTGTCCCAATACTTTTGGCAATATAGTGTACTTCAGTCTGAGGCAAAGTGGCAGACCAACCAAGCAGCTAAAAACTTCAGATTCTTCCTGCACATTCAGAGGATTTAATTAGTAAAGTCATTTGTAAAATGTTTTTTGAGATGTAAAACTAAAAAACAATCTGAAGCAACCAAACATGACAGCATATATCTGCTCGTATCTAGACTACATGTACATAAGTAACTAAGAGCAGTTTCCAAAAATCCTAATTAACTCTCACAGGTGGTTGAGCTGGTGAGTCAGACAGAGAACAAAAGGATGCAATATTTATACTGTTCAATACAGCAGCTTTATCAGACACCCTGATGAGTCCTTGACAATGTGCTGAGGCAGCTCGATGAAGCTATTCATAGGCAGAGAAAGACTTAATGACTCTCCAAAATCTTCTTGGACTATTAAGACTGTCAAAGTTTGCCAAAATGTCACATAAAGTGCTTTTAATGCTGACTGTCTGTCCCAGACTCTCTTCTTCAGTTTTGCACAAATTTGGTGTCTTACACATAATAAATTAGACCACACAGTAGTTAGTCCAAGTTTTTTACTCTGTGTTGTACTTGCGATTCCAGAATGAAATACTAATAAAGCTACCACAAAATGAAATTAAAGTACGAATATCTACTTTATTTGTTAACAATAAACAGCATATGAGAAATGTTTGTACATCCTGTGCACGATTCTATCTCATTACCGCTGGTTATTCCATTAAAAGTAGCTACTACAGGGTTTATTTCCCTGTGACTGCTACATTTACATTAATGTACACATCTGTCTTGCAGTTATCACAGAAGTCTGACATTGAACTTACTTATTAAGGCAAACACCCTCTCAAACACAGTGTCTTTGTTCTGGTCTGGCATGCTTGTAAGATGAATAAGTTTACTAAGGAGATTAATGGTTACACAACATGTTGGTGAAATTCCACCTCTTTTCTCCATACGGACAAGTTGTTACACACAGCTTAGCCTACTGTGGAAATAACCTTTTCTCCTCACCGTTTCCACAGCATGCTTGAGTCAGAAGTGTGAGAAGGTCAGTGTGAGGTATTACCTGACAACTAAACATAATTTCACCAATGAATAATGAGCCGCTACAGACAGACAAAAGCTGACTTATAATATTCTTTGTCCTTCCAAGTCCCCTTCAGAGTCAGACTTTAGTGATCAAGTTTGAATTATGCATAGTAATAATTAACAATAGTCTGCAGTTGAAATGGTTGAAGGATTCATTAGTACACCCATCTTTCATTTAGTCGTGCAAGTCCATGGCCACCATTTCCTGCTTTGCGCATTTTCCCCTTTTACTTCCTGGCTGCTTATTTATTTATCTAATCAATGAGGACAAGGCGCTACAAGACCTATTTAATCTCCTGCAGTGTTGGGTGTCTCTGAACAGGTCCGGGCTCCTCCAGGGAGAGGGTGTGTCTGGATAACAACGCTGCACAACCCAGGTGGTGATTCATCCAAATGCTTCATTAACACACTCTGCTGTTGTGACACAAACACTGGCAGAATAAAAGACAGTGCAATGATGGAAGAGTGTTTATAAAAAGGTTAACCTGATTCTGCCTTTTTCATCTTACCAGCTCCTTTTCTTGATTTCTGTCTTTTTAATTACCTACCTGTTAATTACTTGTTATAGAATCACATTTATGCCTTGCTTTAAATGGAAATCTTGGACATTTTCCAAACAAGTCTTACACTTACACTTATACTCCATAACAAAAGTGAAAACATGATCTTAATGGGCCTATGTGGAGGAACAACTCTCACATCAGCAGGGATCAAAGGTCAAATCCTTGATTACTTTAAAGCACCTCTGTTGAAATACCACCACACGATTACCGGCTTTGTTTACATGGTGACATAATGGCACGAAGACGTTGATCCCCTCTGAAATTTGTTGTCTCAGCTTTTAGTATCAGGGTGGTTTCCCTACTGCCTCTTTTCTACAAACCTTTAGGCCATAAATGGTTGGATTACAAGCATAATGTCTACAAATACTTGACAGACCTGTTTTTCAACTTATTATACCAGTTAGTAAGTATGTTGGTACACTACAGTTTTTAACCATCTATTCTAAATGGATTATTCCAGTTTTTAAAAATGTAACCTTTGCTTCTCAGCAGACACTAGCAAACAAGCACAAGTTCAGTTTTCTGTGAAACATGTTATCAAGCATTTGGGGCAACGAGACACCTTTACAGAGGGTTTCTGGGAGTACATGGCTGAAAAGATCCTCAACACTCACTCACACAGGAGGAAATATCCGGTTACTGCAGTGAAACAATGGTAACAACAGGTTACTGTGTGGAAGCGCAGCTATTCTGTCATTTCCCACCTTTATGTTCTCCATTCGTGTTCATGTGGGTGATAAGTGGACACCCTGTTAATCGCCAACA